>OZ007589.1:236700435-237975935 GCA_963931845.1 Maratus michaelseni
GAAATGTCACAGTTTGCTTTATGTTAAAGCAAAGAATCCCGATACGTTCTCATGGAACTTGTTATATAAGTGAATATTTGTTCTTTTAGGCCATTTGGCCCGACTTTCAAATTTAAAAGTGAAAGAAAGACGAGCATAAAGCGGAAATCCATCCACTCTTCTTCTAGAAAGTGCATGGGGGTTTTGTGATTCAGTAAGATTAATTACATACAAGATAAATTGTGTATGAGATGATTAACTAAGAAATGTGACAATTTCCTTTATGTTAAAGAAAAGAATCCCGATACGTTCTCATGAAACTTGTTATATAAGTGAATATTTGTTCTTTTAGGCCATTTGGCCCGCCTTTCAAATTTAAAAGTGAAAGAAAGACGAGCATAAAGCGGAAATCCATCCACTCTTCTTTTAGAGAGTGCATGGGGGTTTTGTGATTCAGTAAGATTAATTACATACAAGATAAATTGTGTATGAGATGATTAACTAAGAAATGTGACAGTTTCCTTTATGTTAAAGCAAAGAATCCCGATACGTTCTCATGAAACTTGTTATACAAGTGAATATTTGTACTTTTAGGCCATTTGGCCCGCCTTTTAAATTTAAAAGTGAAAGAAAGACGAGCATAAAACGGAAATCCATACTCTCTTCTTCTAGAGAGTGCATGGGGGTTTTGTGATTCAGTAAGATTAATTACATACAAGATAAATTTTGTATGAGATGATTAACTAAGAAATGTCACAGTTTGCTTTATGTTAAAGCAAAGAATCCCGATACGTTCTCATGGAACTTGTTATATAAGTGAATATTTGTTCTTTTAGGCCATTTGGCCCGACTTTCAAATTTAAAAGTGAAAGAAAGACGAGCATAAAGCGGAAATCCATCCACTCTTCTTCTAGAAAGTGCATGGGGGTTTTGTGATTCAGTAAGATTAATTACATACAAGATAAATTGTGTATGAGATGATTAACTAAGAAATGTGACAATTTCCTTTATGTTAAAGAAAAGAATCCCGATACGTTCTCATGAAACTTGTTATATAAGTGAATATTTGTTCTTTTAGGCCATTTGGCCTGCCTTTCAAATTTAAAAGCGAAAGATAGACGAGCATAAAGCGGAAATCCATCCACTCTTCTTCTAGAGAGTGCATGGGGGTTTTGTGATTCAGTAAGATTAATTACATACAAGATAAATTGTGTATGAGATGATTAACTAAGAAATGTGACAGTTTCCTTTATGTTAAAGCAAAGAATCCTGATACGCTCTCATGAAACTTGTTATATAAGTAAATATTTGTTCTTTTAGGCCATTTGGCCCGCCTTTCAAATTTAAAAGTGAAAGATAGACGAGCATAAAGCGGAAATCCATCCACTCTTTTTTTAGAGAGTGCATGGGGGCTTTGTGATTCAGTAAGATTAATTACATACAAGATAAATTGTGTATGAGATGATTAACTAAGAAATGTGACAATTTCCTTTATGTTAAAGAAAAGAATCCCGATACGTTCTCATGAAACTTGTTATATAAGTGAATATTTGTTGTTTTAGGCCATTTGGCCTGCCTTTCAAATTTAAAAGTGAAAGATAGACGAGCATAAAGCGGAAATCCATCCACTCTTCTTCTAGAGAGTGCATGGGGGTTTCGTGATTCAGTAAGATTAATTACATACAAGATAAATTGTGTATGAGATGATTAACTAAGAAATGTAACAGTTTCCTTTATGTTAAAGAAAAGAATCCCGATACGTTCTCATGAAACTTGTTATATAAGTGAATATTTGTTCTTTTAGGCCATTTGGCCTGCCTTTCAAATTTAAAAGTGAAAGATAGACGAGCATAAAGCGGAAATCCATCCACTCTTCTTCTAGAGAGTGCATGGGGGTTTTGTGATTCAGTAAGATTAATTACATACAAGATAAATTGTGTATGAGATGATTAACTAAGAAATGTGATAATTTCCTTTATGTTAAAGAAAAGAATCCCGATACGTTCTCATGAAACTTGTTATATAAGTGAATATTTGTTCTTTTAGGCCATTTGTCCCGACTTTCAAATTTAAAAGTGAAAGAAAGACGAGCATAAAGCGGAAATCCATCCACTCTTCTTTTAGAGAGTGCATGGAGGTTTTGTGATTCAGTAAGATTAATTACATACAAGATAAATTGTGTATGAGATGATTAACTGATAAATGTGACAGTTTCCTTTATGTTAAAGCAAAGAATCCTGATACGCTCTCATGAAACTTGTTATATAAGTGGATATTTGTTCTTTTAGGCCATTTGGCCTGCCTTTCAAATTTAAAAGTGAAAGATAGACGAGCATAAAGCGGAAATCCATCCACTCTTCTTCTAGAGAGTGCATGGGGGTTTTGTGATTCAGTAAGATTAATTACATACAAGATAAATTGTGTATGAGATGATTAACTAAGAAATGTGATAATTTCCTTTATGTTAAAGAAAAGAATCCCGATACGTTCTCATGAAACTTGTTATATAAGTGAATATTTGTTCTTTTAGGCCATTTGGCCCGACTTTCAAATTTAAAAGTGAAAGAAAGACGAGCATAAAGCGGAAATCCATCCACTCTTCTTCTAGAAAGTGCATGGGGGTTTTGTGATTCAGTAAGATTAATTACATACAAGATAAATTGTGTATGAGATGATTAACTAAGAAATGTGACAATTTCCTTTATGTTAAAGAAAAGAATCCCGATACGTTCTCATGAAACTTGTTATATAAGTGAATATTTGTTCTTTTAGGCCATTAGGCCTGCCTTTCAAATTTAAAAGTGAAAGATAGACGAGTATAAAGCGGAAATCCATCCACTCTTCTTCTAGAGAGTGCATGGGGGTTTTGTGATTCAGTAAGATTAATTACATACAAGATAAATTGTGTATGAGATGATTAACTAAGAAATGTGACAGTTTCCTTTATGTTAAAGCAAAGAATCCTGATACGCTCTCATGAAACTTGTTATATAAGTGAATATTTGTTCTTTTAGGCCATTTGGCCCGCCTTTCAAATTTAAAAGTGAAAGAAAGACGAGCATAAAGCGGAAATCCATCCACTCTTCTTTTAGAGAGTGCATGGGGGTTTTGTGATTCAGTAAGATTAATTACATACAAGATAAATTGTGTATGAGATGATTAACTAAGAAATGTGACAGTTTCCTTTATGTTAAAGCAAAGAATCCCGATACGTTCTCATGAAACTTGTTATACAAGTGAATATTTGTACTTTTAGGCCATTTGGCCCGCCTTTTAAATTTAAAAGTGAAAGAAAGACGAGCATAAAACGGAAATCCATACTCTCTTCTTCTAGAGAGTGCATGGGGGTTTTGTGATTCAGTAAGATTAATTACATACAAGATAAATTTTGTATGAGATGATTAACTAAGAAATGTCACAGTTTGCTTTATGTTAAAGCAAAGAATCCCGATACGTTCTCATGGAACTTGTTATATAAGTGAATATTTGTTCTTTTAGGCCATTTGGCCCGACTTTCAAATTTAAAAGTGAAAGAAAGACGAGCATAAAGCGGAAATCCATCCACTCTTCTTCTAGAAAGTGCATGGGGGTTTTGTGATTCAGTAAGATTAATTACATACAAGATAAATTGTGTATGAGATGATTAACTAAGAAATGTGACAATTTCCTTTATGTTAAAGAAAAGAATCCCGATACGTTCTCATGAAACTTGTTATATAAGTGAATATTTGTTCTTTTAGGCCATTTGGCCCGCCTTTCAAATTTAAAAGTGAAAGAAAGACGAGCATAAAGCGGAAATCCATCCACTCTTCTTTTAGAGAGTGCATGGGGGTTTTGTGATTCAGTAAGATTAATTACATACAAGATAAATTGTGTATGAGATGATTAACTAAGAAATGTGACAGTTTCCTTTATGTTAAAGCAAAGAATCCCGATACGTTCTCATGAAACTTGTTATACAAGTGAATATTTGTACTTTTAGGCCATTTGGCCCGCCTTTTAAATTTAAAAGTGAAAGAAAGACGAGCATAAAACGGAAATCCATACTCTCTTCTTCTAGAGAGTGCATGGGGGTTTTGTGATTCAGTAAGATTAATTACATACAAGATAAATTTTGTATGAGATGATTAACTAAGAAATGTCACAGTTTGCTTTATGTTAAAGCAAAGAATCCCGATACGTTCTCATGGAACTTGTTATATAAGTGAATATTTGTTCTTTTAGGCCATTTGGCCCGACTTTCAAATTTAAAAGTGAAAGAAAGACGAGCATAAAGCGGAAATCCATCCACTCTTCTTCTAGAAAGTGCATGGGGGTTTTGTGATTCAGTAAGATTAATTACATACAAGATAAATTGTGTATGAGATGATTAACTAAGAAATGTGACAATTTCCTTTATGTTAAAGAAAAGAATCCCGATACGTTCTCATGAAACTTGTTATATAAGTGAATATTTGTTCTTTTAGGCCATTTGGCCTGCCTTTCAAATTTAAAAGCGAAAGATAGACGAGCATAAAGCGGAAATCCATCCACTCTTCTTCTAGAGAGTGCATGGGGGTTTTGTGATTCAGTAAGATTAATTACATACAAGATAAATTGTGTATGAGATGATTAACTAAGAAATGTGACAGTTTCCTTTATGTTAAAGCAAAGAATCCTGATACGCTCTCATGAAACTTGTTATATAAGTAAATATTTGTTCTTTTAGGCCATTTGGCCCGCCTTTCAAATTTAAAAGTGAAAGATAGACGAGCATAAAGCGGAAATCCATCCACTCTTTTTTTAGAGAGTGCATGGGGGCTTTGTGATTCAGTAAGATTAATTACATACAAGATAAATTGTGTATGAGATGATTAACTAAGAAATGTGACAATTTCCTTTATGTTAAAGAAAAGAATCCCGATACGTTCTCATGAAACTTGTTATATAAGTGAATATTTGTTGTTTTAGGCCATTTGGCCTGCCTTTCAAATTTAAAAGTGAAAGATAGACGAGCATAAAGCGGAAATCCATCCACTCTTCTTCTAGAGAGTGCATGGGGGTTTTGTGATTCAGTAAGATTAATTACATACAAGATAAATTGTGTATGAGATGATTAACTAAGAAATGTAACAGTTTCCTTTATGTTAAAGAAAAGAATCCCGATACGTTCTCATGAAACTTGTTATATAAGTGAATATTTGTTCTTTTAGGCCATTTGGCCTGCCTTTCAAATTTAAAAGTGAAAGATAGACGAGCATAAAGCGGAAATCCATCCACTCTTCTTCTAGAGAGTGCATGGGGGTTTTGTGATTCAGTAAGATTAATTACATACAAGATAAATTGTGTATGAGATGATTAACTAAGAAATGTGATAATTTCCTTTATGTTAAAGAAAAGAATCCCGATACGTTCTCATGAAACTTGTTATATAAGTGAATATTTGTTCTTTTAGGCCATTTGTCCCGACTTTCAAATTTAAAAGTGAAAGAAAGACGAGCATAAAGCGGAAATCCATCCACTCTTCTTCTAGAAAGTGCATGGGGGTTTTGTGATTCAGTAAGATTAATTACATACAAGATAAATTGTGTATGAGATGATTAACTAAGAAATGTGACAATTTCCTTTATGTTAAAGAAAAGAATCCTGATACGCTCTCATGAAACTTGTTATATAAGTGAATATTTGTTCTTTTAGGCCATTTGGCCCGCCTTTCAAATTTAAAAGTGAAAGAAAGACGAGCATAAAGCGGAAATCCATCCACTCTTCTTCTAGAAAGTGCATGGGGGTTTTGTGATTCAGTAAGATTAATTACATACAAGATAAATTGTGTATGAGATGATTAACTAAGAAATGTGACAATTTCCTTTATGTTAAAGAAAAGAATCCCGATACGTTCTCATGAAACTTGTTATATAAGTGAATATTTGTTCTTTTAGGCCATTTGGCCCGCCTTTCAAATTTAAAAGTGAAAGAAAGACGAGCATAAAGCGGAAATCCATCCACTCTTCTTTTAGAGAGTGCATGGGGGTTTTGTGATTCAGTAAGATTAATTACATACAAGATAAATTGTGTATGAGATGATTAACTAAGAAATGTGACAATTTCCTTTATGTTAAAGAAAATTATCCCGATACGTTCTCATGAAACTTGTTATATAAGTGAATATTTGTTGTTTTAGGCCATTTGGCCTGCCTTTCAAATTTAAAAGTGAAAGATAGACGAGCATAAAGCGGAAATCCATCCACTCTTCTTCTAGAAAGTGCATGGGGGTTTTGTGATTCAGTAAGATTAATTACATACAAGATAAATTGTGTATGAGATGATTAACTAAGAAATGTGACAATTTCCTTTATGTTAAAGAAAAGAATCCCGATACGTTCTCATGAAACTTGTTATATAAGTGAATATTTGTTCTTTTAGGCCATTTGGCCTGCCTTTCAAATTTAAAAGTGAAAGATAGACGAGTATAAAGCGGAAATCCATCCACTCTTCTTCTAGAGAGTGCATGGGGGTTTTGTGATTCAGTAAGATTAATTACATACAAGATAAATTGTGTATGAGATGATTAACTAAGAAATGTGACAGTTTCCTTTATGTTAAAGCAAAGAATCCTGATACGCTCTCATGAAACTTGTTATATAAGTGAATATTTGTTCTTTTAGGCCATTTGGCCCGCCTTTCAAATTTAAAAGTGAAAGAAAGACGAGCATAAAGCGGAAATCCATCCACTCTTCTTTTAGAGAGTGCATGGAGGTTTTGTGATTCAGTAAGATTAATTACATACAAGATAAATTGTGTATGAGATGATTAACTGATAAATGTGACAGTTTCCTTTATGTTAAAGCAAAGAATCCTGATACGCTCTCATGAAACTTGTTATATAAGTGGATATTTGTTCTTTTAGGCCATTTGGCCTGCCTTTCAAATTTAAAAGTGAAAGATAGACGAGCATAAAGCGGAAATCCATCCACTCTTCTTCTAGAGAGTGCATGGGGGTTTTGTGATTCAGTAAGATTAATTACATACAAGATAAATTGTGTATGAGATGATTAACTAAGAAATGTGATAATTTCCTTTATGTTAAAGAAAAGAATCCCGATACGTTCTCATGAAACTTGTTATATAAGTGAATATTTGTTCTTTTAGGCCATTTGGCCCGACTTTCAAATTTAAAAGTGAAAGAAAGACGAGCATAAAGCGGAAATCCATCCACTCTTCTTCTAGAAAGTGCATGGGGGTTTTGTGATTCAGTAAGATTAATTACATACAAGATAAATTGTGTATGAGATGATTAACTAAGAAATGTGACAATTTCCTTTATGTTAAAGAAAAGAATCCCGATACGTTCTCATGAAACTTGTTATATAAGTGAATATTTGTTCTTTTAGGCCATTTGGCCTGCCTTTCAAATTTAAAAGTGAAAGATAGACGAGTATAAAGCGGAAATCCATCCACTCTTCTTCTAGAGAGTGCATGGGGGTTTTGTGATTCAGTAAGATTAATTACATACAAGATAAATTGTGTATGAGATGATTAACTAAGAAATGTGACAGTTTCCTTTATGTTAAAGCAAAGAATCCTGATACGCTCTCATGAAACTTGTTATATAAGTGAATATTTGTTCTTTTAGGCCATTTGGCCCGCCTTTCAAATTTAAAAGTGAAAGAAAGACGAGCATAAAGCGAAAATCCATCCACTCTTCTTTTAGAGAGTGCATGGAGGTTTTATGATTCAGTAAGATTAATTACATACAAGATAAATTGTGTATGAGATGATTAACTGATAAATGTGACAGTTTCCTTTATGTTAAAGCAAAGAATCCTGATACGCTCTCATGAAACTTGTTATATAAGTGGATATTTGTTCTTTTAGGCCATTTGGCCTGCCTTTCAAATTTAAAAGTGAAAGATAGACGAGCATAAAGCGGAAATCCATCCACTCTTCTTCTAGAGAGTGCATGGGGGTTTTGTGATTCAGTAAGATTAATTACATACAAGATAAATTGTGTATGAGATGATTAACTAAGAAATGTGATAATTTCCTTTATGTTAAAGAAAAGAATCCCGATACGTTCTCATGAAACTTGTTATATAAGTGAATATTTGTTCTTTTAGGCCATTTGGCCCGACTTTCAAATTTAAAAGTGAAAGAAAGACGAGCATAAAGCGGAAATCCATCCACTCTTCTTCTAGAAAGTGCATGGGGGTTTTGTGATTCAGTAAGATTAATTACATACAAGATAAATTGTGTATGAGATGATTAACTAAGAAATGTGACAATTTCCTTTATGTTAAAGAAAAGAATCCCGATACGTTCTCATGAAACTTGTTATATAAGTGAATATTTGTTCTTTTAGGCCATTAGGCCTGCCTTTCAAATTTAAAAGTGAAAGATAGACGAGTATAAAGCGGAAATCCATCCACTCTTCTTCTAGAGAGTGCATGGGGGTTTTGTGATTCAGTAAGATTAATTACATACAAGATAAATTGTGTATGAGATGATTAACTAAGAAATGTGACAGTTTCCTTTATGTTAAAGCAAAGAATCCTGATACGCTCTCATGAAACTTGTTATATAAGTGAATATTTGTTCTTTTAGGCCATTTGGCCCGCCTTTCAAATTTAAAAGTGAAAGAAAGACGAGCATAAAGCGGAAATCCATCCACTCTTCTTTTAGAGAGTGCATGGGGGTTTTGTGATTCAGTAAGATTAATTACATACAAGATAAATTGTGTATGAGATGATTAACTAAGAAATGTGACAGTTTCCTTTATGTTAAAGCAAAGAATCCCGATACGTTCTCATGAAACTTGTTATACAAGTGAATATTTGTACTTTTAGGCCATTTGGCCCGCCTTTTAAATTTAAAAGTGAAAGAAAGACGAGCATAAAACGGAAATCCATCCACTCTTCTTCTAGAAAGTGCATGGGGGTTTTGTGATTCAGTAAGATTAATTACATACAAGATAAATTGTGTATGAGATGATTAACTAAGAAATGTGACAATTTCCTTTATGTTAAAGAAAAGAATCCCGATACGTTCTCATGAAACTTGTTATATAAGTGAATATTTGTTCTTTTAGGCCATTAGGCCTGCCTTTCAAATTTAAAAGTGAAAGATAGACGAGTATAAAGCGGAAATCCATCCACTCTTCTTCTAGAGAGTGCATGGGGGTTTTGTGATTCAGTAAGATTAATTACATACAAGATAAATTGTGTATGAGATGATTAACTAAGAAATGTGACAGTTTCCTTTATGTTAAAGCAAAGAATCCTGATACGCTCTCATGAAACTTGTTATATAAGTGAATATTTGTTCTTTTAGGCCATTTGGCCCGCCTTTCAAATTTAAAAGTGAAAGAAAGACGAGCATAAAGCGGAAATCCATCCACTCTTCTTTTAGAGAGTGCATGGGGGTTTTGTGATTCAGTAAGATTAATTACATACAAGATAAATTGTGTATGAGATGATTAACTAAGAAATGTGACAGTTTCCTTTATGTTAAAGCAAAGAATCCCGATACGTTCTCATGAAACTTGTTATACAAGTGAATATTTGTACTTTTAGGCCATTTGGCCCGCCTTTTAAATTTAAAAGTGAAAGAAAGACGAGCATAAAACGGAAATCCATACTCTCTTCTTCTAGAGAGTGCATGGGGGTTTTGTGATTCAGTAAGATTAATTACATACAAGATAAATTTTGTATGAGATGATTAACTAAGAAATGTCACAGTTTGCTTTATGTTAAAGCAAAGAATCCCGATACGTTCTCATGGAACTTGTTATATAAGTGAATATTTGTTCTTTTAGGCCATTTGGCCCGACTTTCAAATTTAAAAGTGAAAGAAAGACGAGCATAAAGCGGAAATCCATCCACTCTTCTTCTAGAAAGTGCATGGGGGTTTTGTGATTCAGTAAGATTAATTACATACAAGATAAATTGTGTATGAGATGATTAACTAAGAAATGTGACAATTTCCTTTATGTTAAAGAAAAGAATCCCGATACGTTCTCATGAAACTTGTTATATAAGTGAATATTTGTTCTTTTAGGCCATTTGGCCCGCCTTTCAAATTTAAAAGTGAAAGAAAGACGAGCATAAAGCGGAAATCCATCCACTCTTCTTTTAGAGAGTGCATGGGGGTTTTGTGATTCAGTAAGATTAATTACATACAAGATAAATTGTGTATGAGATGATTAACTAAGAAATGTGACAGTTTCCTTTATGTTAAAGCAAAGAATCCCGATACGTTCTCATGAAACTTGTTATACAAGTGAATATTTGTACTTTTAGGCCATTTGGCCCGCCTTTTAAATTTAAAAGTGAAAGAAAGACGAGCATAAAACGGAAATCCATACTCTCTTCTTCTAGAGAGTGCATGGGGGTTTTGTGATTCAGTAAGATTAATTACATACAAGATAAATTTTGTATGAGATGATTAACTAAGAAATGTCACAGTTTGCTTTATGTTAAAGCAAAGAATCCCGATACGTTCTCATGGAACTTGTTATATAAGTGAATATTTGTTCTTTTAGGCCATTTGGCCCGACTTTCAAATTTAAAAGTGAAAGAAAGACGAGCATAAAGCGGAAATCCATCCACTCTTCTTCTAGAAAGTGCATGGGGGTTTTGTGATTCAGTAAGATTAATTACATACAAGATAAATTGTGTATGAGATGATTAACTAAGAAATGTGACAATTTCCTTTATGTTAAAGAAAAGAATCCCGATACGTTCTCATGAAACTTGTTATATAAGTGAATATTTGTTCTTTTAGGCCATTTGGCCTGCCTTTCAAATTTAAAAGCGAAAGATAGACGAGCATAAAGCGGAAATCCATCCACTCTTCTTCTAGAGAGTGCATGGGGGTTTTGTGATTCAGTAAGATTAATTACATACAAGATAAATTGTGTATGAGATGATTAACTAAGAAATGTGACAGTTTCCTTTATGTTAAAGCAAAGAATCCTGATACGCTCTCATGAAACTTGTTATATAAGTAAATATTTGTTCTTTTAGGCCATTTGGCCCGCCTTTCAAATTTAAAAGTGAAAGATAGACGAGCATAAAGCGGAAATCCATCCACTCTTTTTTTAGAGAGTGCATGGGGGCTTTGTGATTCAGTAAGATTAATTACATACAAGATAAATTGTGTATGAGATGATTAACTAAGAAATGTGACAATTTCCTTTATGTTAAAGAAAAGAATCCCGATACGTTCTCATGAAACTTGTTATATAAGTGAATATTTGTTGTTTTAGGCCATTTGGCCTGCCTTTCAAATTTAAAAGTGAAAGATAGACGAGCATAAAGCGGAAATCCATCCACTCTTCTTCTAGAGAGTGCATGGGGGTTTTGTGATTCAGTAAGATTAATTACATACAAGATAAATTGTGTATGAGATGATTAACTAAGAAATGTGACAGTTTCCTTTATGTTAAAGAAAAGAATCCCGATACGTTCTCATGAAACTTGTTATATAAGTGAATATTTGTTCTTTTAGGCCATTTGGCCTGCCTTTCAAATTTAAAAGTGAAAGATAGACGAGCATAAAGCGGAAATCCATCCACTCTTCTTCTAGAGAGTGCATGGGGGTTTTGTGATTCAGTAAGATTAATTACATACAAGATAAATTGTGTATGAGATGATTAACTAAGAAATGTGATAATTTCCTTTATGTTAAAGAAAAGAATCCCGATACGATCTCATGAAACTTGTTATATAAGTGAATATTTGTTCTTTTAGGCCATTTGGCCCGACTTTCAAATTTAAAAGTGAAAGAAAGACGAGCATAAAGCGGAAATCCATCCACTCTTCTTCTAGAAAGTGCATGGGGGTTTTGTGATTCAGTAAGATTAATTACATACAAGATAAATTGTGTATGAGATGATTAACTAAGAAATGTGACAATTTCCTTTATGTTAAAGAAAAGAATCCTGATACGCTCTCATGAAACTTGTTATATAAGTGAATATTTGTTCTTTTAGGCCATTTGGCCCGCCTTTCAAATTTAAAAGTGAAAGAAAGACGAGCATAAAGCGGAAATCCATCCACTCTTCTTCTAGAAAGTGCATGGGGGTTTTGTGATTCAGTAAGATTAATTACATACAAGATAAATTGTGTATGAGATGATTAACTAAGAAATGTGACAATTTCCTTTATGTTAAAGAAAAGAATCCCGATACGTTCTCATGAAACTTGTTATATAAGTGAATATTTGTTCTTTTAGGCCATTTGGCCCGCCTTTCAAATTTAAAAGTGAAAGAAAGACGAGCATAAAGCGGAAATCCATCCACTCTTCTTTTAGAGAGTGCATGGGGGTTTTGTGATTCAGTAAGATTAATTACATACAAGATAAATTGTGTATGAGATGATTAACTAAGAAATGTGACAATTTCCTTTATGTTAAAGAAAATTATCCCGATACGTTCTCATGAAACTTGTTATATAAGTGAATATTTGTTGTTTTAGGCCATTTGGCCTGCCTTTCAAATTTAAAAGTGAAAGATAGACGAGCATAAAGCGGAAATCCATCCACTCTTCTTCTAGAGAGTGCATGGGGGTTTTGTGATTCAGTAAGATTAATTACATACAAGATAAATTGTGTATGAGATGATTAACTGATAAATGTGACAGTTTCCTTTATGTTAAAGCAAAGAATCCTGATACGCTCTCATGAAACTTGTTATATAAGTGGATATTTGTTCTTTTAGGCCATTTGGCCTGCCTTTCAAATTTAAAAGTGAAAGATAGACGAGCATAAAGCGGAAATCCATCCACTCTTCTTCTAGAGAGTGCATGGGGGTTTTGTGATTCAGTAAGATTAATTACATACAAGATAAATTGTGTATGAGATGATTAACTAAGAAATGTGACAATTTCCTTTATGTTAAAGAAAAGAATCCCGATACGTTCTCATGAAACTTGTTATATAAGTGAATATTTGTTCTTTTAGGCCATTTGGCCCGCCTTTCAAATTTAAAAGTGAAAGAAAGACGAGCATAAAGCGGAAATCCATCCACTCTTCTTTTAGAGAGTGCATGGGGGTTTTGTGATTCAGTAAGATTAATTACATACAAGATAAATTGTGTATGAGATGATTAACTAAGAAATGTGACAGTTTCCTTTATGTTAAAGCAAAGAATCCTGATACGCTCTCATGAAACTTGTTATATAAGTGAATATTTGTTCTTTTAGGCCATTTGGCCCGCCTTTCAAATTTAAAAGTGAAAGAAAGACGAGCATAAAGCGGAAATCCATCCACTCTTCTTTTAGAGAGTGCATGGGGGTTTTGTGATTCAGTAAGATTAATTACATACAAGATAAATTGTGTATGAGATGATTAACTAAGAAATGTGACAGTTTCCTTTATGTTAAAGCAAAGAATCCCGATACGTTCTCATGAAACTTGTTATACAAGTGAATATTTGTACTTTTAGGCCATTTGGCCCGCCTTTTAAATTTAAAAGTGAAAGAAAGACGAGCATAAAACGGAAATCCATACTCTCTTCTTCTAGAGAGTGCATGGGGGTTTTGTGATTCAGTAAGATTAATTACATACAAGATAAATTTTGTATGAGATGATTAACTAAGAAATGTCACAGTTTGCTTTATGTTAAAGCAAAGAATCCCGATACGTTCTCATGGAACTTGTTATATAAGTGAATATTTGTTCTTTTAGGCCATTTGGCCCGACTTTCAAATTTAAAAGTGAAAGAAAGACGAGCATAAAGCGGAAATCCATCCACTCTTCTTCTAGAAAGTGCATGGGGGTTTTGTGATTCAGTAAGATTAATTACATACAAGATAAATTGTGTATGAGATGATTAACTAAGAAATGTGACAATTTCCTTTATGTTAAAGAAAAGAATCCCGATACGTTCTCATGAAACTTGTTATATAAGTGAATATTTGTTCTTTTAGGCCATTTGGCCCGCCTTTCAAATTTAAAAGTGAAAGAAAGACGAGCATAAAGCGGAAATCCATCCACTCTTCTTTTAGAGAGTGCATGGGGGTTTTGTGATTCAGTAAGATTAATTACATACAAGATAAATTGTGTATGAGATGATTAACTAAGAAATGTGACAGTTTCCTTTATGTTAAAGCAAAGAATCCCGATACGTTCTCATGAAACTTGTTATACAAGTGAATATTTGTACTTTTAGGCCATTTGGCCCGCCTTTTAAATTTAAAAGTGAAAGAAAGACGAGCATAAAACGGAAATCCATACTCTCTTCTTCTAGAGAGTGCATGGGGGTTTTGTGATTCAGTAAGATTAATTACATACAAGATAAATTTTGTATGAGATGATTAACTAAGAAATGTCACAGTTTGCTTTATGTTAAAGCAAAGAATCCCGATACGTTCTCATGGAACTTGTTATATAAGTGAATATTTGTTCTTTTAGGCCATTTGGCCCGACTTTCAAATTTAAAAGTGAAAGAAAGACGAGCATAAAGCGGAAATCCATCCACTCTTCTTCTAGAAAGTGCATGGGGGTTTTGTGATTCAGTAAGATTAATTACATACAAGATAAATTGTGTATGAGATGATTAACTAAGAAATGTGACAATTTCCTTTATGTTAAAGAAAAGAATCCCGATACGTTCTCATGAAACTTGTTATATAAGTGAATATTTGTTCTTTTAGGCCATTTGGCCTGCCTTTCAAATTTAAAAGCGAAAGATAGACGAGCATAAAGCGGAAATCCATCCACTCTTCTTCTAGAGAGTGCATGGGGGTTTTGTGATTCAGTAAGATTAATTACATACAAGATAAATTGTGTATGAGATGATTAACTAAGAAATGTGACAGTTTCCTTTATGTTAAAGCAAAGAATCCTGATACGCTCTCATGAAACTTGTTATATAAGTAAATATTTGTTCTTTTAGGCCATTTGGCCCGCCTTTCAAATTTAAAAGTGAAAGATAGACGAGCATAAAGCGGAAATCCATCCACTCTTTTTTTAGAGAGTGCATGGGGGCTTTGTGATTCAGTAAGATTAATTACATACAAGATAAATTGTGTATGAGATGATTAACTAAGAAATGTGACAATTTCCTTTATGTTAAAGAAAAGAATCCCGATACGTTCTCATGAAACTTGTTATATAAGTGAATATTTGTTGTTTTAGGCCATTTGGCCTGCCTTTCAAATTTAAAAGTGAAAGATAGACGAGCATAAAGCGGAAATCCATCCACTCTTCTTCTAGAGAGTGCATGGGGGTTTTGTGATTCAGTAAGATTAATTACATACAAGATAAATTGTGTATGAGATGATTAACTAAGAAATGTGACAGTTTCCTTTATGTTAAAGAAAAGAATCCCGATACGTTCTCATGAAACTTGTTATATAAGTGAATATTTGTTCTTTTAGGCCATTTGGCCTGCCTTTCAAATTTAAAAGTGAAAGATAGACGAGCATAAAGCGGAAATCCATCCACTCTTCTTCTAGAGAGTGCATGGGGGTTTTGTGATTCAGTAAGATTAATTACATACAAGATAAATTGTGTATGAGATGATTAACTAAGAAATGTGATAATTTCCTTTATGTTAAAGAAAAGAATCCCGATACGTTCTCATGAAACTTGTTATATAAGTGAATATTTGTTCTTTTAGGCCATTTGGCCCGACTTTCAAATTTAAAAGTGAAAGAAAGACGAGCATAAAGCGGAAATCCATCCACTCTTCTTCTAGAAAGTGCATGGGGGTTTTGTGATTCAGTAAGATTAATTACATACAAGATAAATTGTGTATGAGATGATTAACTAAGAAATGTGACAATTTCCTTTATGTTAAAGAAAAGAATCCTGATACGCTCTCATGAAACTTGTTATATAAGTGAATATTTGTTCTTTTAGGCCATTTGGCCCGCCTTTCAAATTTAAAAGTGAAAGAAAGACGAGCATAAAGCGGAAATCCATCCACTCTTCTTCTAGAAAGTGCATGGGGGTTTTGTGATTCAGTAAGATTAATTACATACAAGATAAATTGTGTATGAGATGATTAACTAAGAAATGTGACAATTTCCTTTATGTTAAAGAAAAGAATCCCGATACGTTCTCATGAAACTTGTTATATAAGTGAATATTTGTTCTTTTAGGCCATTTGGCCCGCCTTTCAAATTTAAAAGTGAAAGAAAGACGAGCATAAAGCGGAAATCCATCCACTCTTCTTTTAGAGAGTGCATGGGGGTTTTGTGATTCAGTAAGATTAATTACATACAAGATAAATTGTGTATGAGATGATTAACTAAGAAATGTGACAATTTCCTTTATGTTAAAGAAAATTATCCCGATACGTTCTCATGAAACTTGTTATATAAGTGAATATTTGTTGTTTTAGGCCATTTGGCCTGCCTTTCAAATTTAAAAGTGAAAGATAGACGAGCATAAAGCGGAAATCCATCCACTCTTCTTCTAGAGAGTGCATGGGGGTTTTGTGATTCAGTAAGATTAATTACATACAAGATAAATTGTGTATGAGATGATTAACTGATAAATGTGACAGTTTCCTTTATGTTAAAGCAAAGAATCCTGATACGCTCTCATGAAACTTGTTATATAAGTGGATATTTGTTCTTTTAGGCCATTTGGCCTGCCTTTCAAATTTAAAAGTGAAAGATAGACGAGCATAAAGCGGAAATCCATCCACTCTTCTTCTAGAGAGTGCATGGGGGTTTTGTGATTCAGTAAGATTAATTACATACAAGATAAATTGTGTATGAGATGATTAACTAAGAAATGTGACAATTTCCTTTATGTTAAAGAAAAGAATCCCGATACGTTCTCATGAAACTTGTTATATAAGTGAATATTTGTTCTTTTAGGCCATTTGGCCCGCCTTTCAAATTTAAAAGTGAAAGAAAGACGAGCATAAAGCGGAAATCCATCCACTCTTCTTTTAGAGAGTGCATGGGGGTTTTGTGATTCAGTAAGATTAATTACGTACAAGATAAATTGTGTATGAGATGATTAACTAAGAAATGTGACAGTTTCCTTTATGTTAAAGCAAAGAATCCCGATACGTTCTCATGAAACTTGTTATACAAGTGAATATTTGTACTTTTAGGCCATTTGGCCCGCCTTTTAAATTTAAAAGTGAAAGAAAGACGAGCATAAAACGGAAATCCATACTCTCTTCTTCTAGAGAGTGCATGGGGGTTTTGTGATTCAGTAAGATTAATTACATACAAGATAAATTTTGTATGAGATGATTAACTAAGAAATGTCACAGTTTGCTTTATGTTAAAGCAAAGAATCCCGATACGTTCTCATGGAACTTGTTATATAAGTGAATATTTGTTCTTTTAGGCCATTTGGCCCGACTTTCAAATTTAAAAGTGAAAGAAAGACGAGCATAAAGCGGAAATCCATCCACTCTTCTTCTAGAAAGTGCATGGGGGTTTTGTGATTCAGTAAGATTAATTACATACAAGATAAATTGTGTATGAGATGATTAACTAAGAAATGTGACAATTTCCTTTATGTTAAAGAAAAGAATCCCGATACGTTCTCATGAAACTTGTTATATAAGTGAATATTTGTTCTTTTAGGCCATTTGGCCTGCCTTTCAAATTTAAAAGCGAAAGATAGACGAGCATAAAGCGGAAATCCATCCACTCTTCTTCTAGAGAGTGCATGGGGGTTTTGTGATTCAGTAAGATTAATTACATACAAGATAAATTGTGTATGAGATGATTAACTAAGAAATGTGACAGTTTCCTTTATGTTAAAGCAAAGAATCCTGATACGCTCTCATGAAACTTGTTATATAAGTAAATATTTGTTCTTTTAGGCCATTTGGCCCGCCTTTCAAATTTAAAAGTGAAAGATAGACGAGCATAAAGCGGAAATCCATCCACTCTTTTTTTAGAGAGTGCATGGGGGCTTTGTGATTCAGTAAGATTAATTACATACAAGATAAATTGTGTATGAGATGATTAACTAAGAAATGTGACAATTTCCTTTATGTTAAAGAAAAGAATCCCGATACGTTCTGATGAAACTTGTTATATAAGTGAATATTTGTTGTTTTAGGCCATTTGGCCTGCCTTTCAAATTTAAAAGTGAAAGATAGACGAGCATAAAGCGGAAATCCATCCACTCTTCTTCTAGAGAGTGCATGGGGGTTTTGTGATTCAGTAAGATTAATTACATACAAGATAAATTGTGTATGAGATGATTAACTAAGAAATGTGACAGTTTCCTTTATGTTAAAGAAAAGAATCCCGATACGTTCTCATGAAACTTGTTATATAAGTGAATATTTGTTCTTTTAGGCCATTTGGCCTGCCTTTCAAATTTAAAAGTGAAAGATAGACGAGCATAAAGCGGAAATCCATCCACTCTTCTTCTAGAGAGTGCATGGGGGTTTTGTGATTCAGTAAGATTAATTACATACAAGATAAATTGTGTATGAGATGATTAACTAAGAAATGTGATAATTTCCTTTATGTTAAAGAAAAGAATCCCGATACGTTCTCATGAAACTTGTTATATAAGTGAATATTTGTTCTTTTAGGCCATTTGGCCCGACTTTCAAATTTAAAAGTGAAAGAAAGACGAGCATAAAGCGGAAATCCATCCACTCTTCTTCTAGAAAGTGCATGGGGGTTTTGTGATTCAGTAAGATTAATTACATACAAGATAAATTGTGTATGAGATGATTAACTAAGAAATGTGACAATTTCCTTTATGTTAAAGAAAAGAATCCTGATACGCTCTCATGAAACTTGTTATATAAGTGAATATTTGTTCTTTTAGGCCATTTGGCCCGCCTTTCAAATTTAAAAGTGAAAGAAAGACGAGCATAAAGCGGAAATCCATCCACTCTTCTTCTAGAAAGTGCATGGGGGTTTTGTGATTCAGTAAGATTAATTACATACAAGATAAATTGTGTATGAGATGATTAACTAAGAAATGTGACAATTTCCTTTATGTTAAAGAAAAGAATCCCGATACGTTCTCATGAAACTTGTTATATAAGTGAATATTTGTTCTTTTAGGCCATTTGGCCCGCCTTTCAAATTTAAAAGTGAAAGAAAGACGAGCATAAAGCGGAAATCCATCCACTCTTCTTTTAGAGAGTGCATGGGGGTTTTGTGATTCAGTAAGATTAATTACATACAAGATAAATTGTGTATGAGATGATTAACTAAGAAATGTGACAATTTCCTTTATGTTAAAGAAAATTATCCCGATACGTTCTCATGAAACTTGTTATATAAGTGAATATTTGTTGTTTTAGGCCATTTGGCCTGCCTTTCAAATTTAAAAGTGAAAGATAGACGAGCATAAAGCGGAAATCCATCCACTCTTCTTCTAGAGAGTGCATGGGGGTTTTGTGATTCAGTAAGATTAATTACATACAAGATAAATTGTGTATGAGATGATTAACTGATAAATGTGACAGTTTCCTTTATGTTAAAGCAAAGAATCCTGATACGCTCTCATGAAACTTGTTATATAAGTGGATATTTGTTCTTTTAGGCCATTTGGCCTGCCTTTCAAATTTAAAAGTGAAAGATAGACGAGCATAAAGCGGAAATCCATCCACTCTTCTTCTAGAGAGTGCATGGGGGTTTTGTGATTCAGTAAGATTAATTACATACAAGATAAATTGTGTATGAGATGATTAACTAAGAAATGTGACAATTTCCTTTATGTTAAAGAAAAGAATCCCGATACGTTCTCATGAAACTTGTTATATAAGTGAATATTTGTTCTTTTAGGCCATTTGGTCCGACTTTCAAATTTAAAAGTGAAAGAAAGACGAGCATAAAGCGGAAATCCATCCACTCTTCTTCTAGAAAGTGCATGGGGGTTTTGTGATTCAGTAAGATTAATTACATACAAGATAAATTGTGTATGAGATGATTAACTAAGAAATGTGACAATTTCCTTTATGTTAAAGAAAAGAATCCCGATACGTTCTCATGAAACTTGTTATATAAGTGAATATTTGTTCTTTTAGGCCATTTGGCCTGCCTTTCAAATTTAAAAGTGAAAGATAGACGAGTATAAAGCGGAAATCCATCCACTCTTCTTCTAGAGAGTGCATGGGGGTTTTGTGATTCAGTAAGATTAATTACATACAAGATAAATTGTGTATGAGATGATTAACTAAGAAATGTGACAGTTTCCTTTATGTTAAAGCAAAGAATCCTGATACGCTCTCATGAAACTTGTTATATAAGTGAATATTTGTTCTTTTAGGCCATTTGGCCCGCCTTTCAAATTTAAAAGTGAAAGAAAGACGAGCATAAAGCGGAAATCCATCCACTCTTCTTTTAGAGAGTGCATGGAGGTTTTGTGATTCAGTAAGATTAATTACATACAAGATAAATTGTGTATGAGATGATTAACTGATAAATGTGACAGTTTCCTTTATGTTAAAGCAAAGAATCCTGATACGCTCTCATGAAACTTGTTATATAAGTGGATATTTGTTCTTTTAGGCCATTTGGCCTGCCTTTCAAATTTAAAAGTGAAAGATAGACGAGCATAAAGCGGAAATCCATCCACTCTTCTTCTAGAGAGTGCATGGGGGTTTTGTGATTCAGTAAGATTAATTACATACAAGATAAATTGTGTATGAGATGATTAACTAAGAAATGTGATAATTTCCTTTATGTTAAAGAAAAGAATCCCGATACGTTCTCATGAAACTTGTTATATAAGTGAATATTTGTTCTTTTAGGCCATTTGGCCCGACTTTCAAATTTAAAAGTGAAAGAAAGACGAGCATAAAGCGGAAATCCATCCACTCTTCTTCTAGAAAGTGCATGGGGGTTTTGTGATTCAGTAAGATTAATTACATACAAGATAAATTGTGTATGAGATGATTAACTAAGAAATGTGACAATTTCCTTTATGTTAAAGAAAAGAATCCCGATACGTTCTCATGAAACTTGTTATATAAGTGAATATTTGTTCTTTTAGGCCATTTGGCCTGCCTTTCAAATTTAAAAGTGAAAGATAGACGAGTATAAAGCGGAAATCCATCCACTCTTCTTCTAGAGAGTGCATGGGGGTTTTGTGATTCAGTAAGATTAATTACATACAAGATAAATTGTGTATGAGATGATTAACTAAGAAATGTGACAGTTTCCTTTATGTTAAAGCAAAGAATCCTGATACGTTCTCATGAAACTTGTTATATAAGTGAATATTTGTTCTTTTAGGCCATTTGGCCCGCCTTTTAAATTTAAAAGTGAAAGAAAGACGAGCATAAAACGGAAATCCATACTCTCTTCTTCTAGAGAGTGCATGGGGGTTTTGTGATTCAGTAAGATTAATTACATACAAGATAAATTTTGTATGAGATGATTAACTAAGAAATGTCACAGTTTGCTTTATGTTAAAGCAAAGAATCCCGATACGTTCTCATGGAACTTGTTATATAAGTGAATATTTGTTCTTTTAGGCCATTTGGCCCGACTTTCAAATTTAAAAGTGAAAGAAAGACGAGCATAAAGCGGAAATCCATCCACTCGTCTTCTAGAAAGTGCATGGGGGTTTTGTGATTCAGTAAGATTAATTACATACAAGATAAATTGTGTATGAGATGATTAACTAAGAAATGTGACAATTTCCTTTATGTTAAAGAAAAGAATCCCGATACGTTCTCATGAAACTTGTTATATAAGTGAATATTTGTTCTTTTAGGCCATTTGGTCCGACTTTCAAATTTAAAAGTGAAAGAAAGACGAGCATAAAGCGGAAATCCATCCACTCTTCTTCTAGAAAGTGCATGGGGGTTTTGTGATTCAGTAAGATTAATTACATACAAGATAAATTGTGTATGAGATGATTAACTAAGAAATGTGACAGTTTCCTTTATGTTAAAGCAAAGAATCCTGATACGCTCTCATGAAACTTGTTATATAAGTGAATATTTGTTCTTTTAGGCCATTTGGCCCGCCTTTCAAATTTAAAAGTGAAAGAAAGACGAGCATAAAGCGGAAATCCATCCACTCTTCTTTTAGAGAGTGCATGGAGGTTTTGTGATTCAGTAAGATTAATTACATACAAGATAAATTGTGTATGAGATGATTAACTGATAAATGTGACAGTTTCCTTTATGTTAAAGCAAAGAATCCTGATACGCTCTCATGAAACTTGTTATATAAGTGGATATTTGTTCTTTTAGGCCATTTGGCCTGCCTTTCAAATTTAAAAGTGAAAGATAGACGAGCATAAAGCGGAAATCCATCCACTCTTCTTCTAGAGAGTGCATGGGGGTTTTGTGATTCAGTAAGATTAATTACATACAAGATAAATTGTGTATGAGATGATTAACTAAGAAATGTGATAATTTCCTTTATGTTAAAGAAAAGAATCCCGATACGTTCTCATGAAACTTGTTATATAAGTGAATATTTGTTCTTTTAGGCCATTTGGCCCGACTTTCAAATTTAAAAGTGAAAGAAAGACGAGCATAAAGCGGAAATCCATCCACTCTTCTTCTAGAAAGTGCATGGGGGTTTTGTGATTCAGTAAGATTAATTACATACAAGATAAATTGTGTATGAGATGATTAACTAAGAAATGTGACAATTTCCTTTATGTTAAAGAAAAGAATCCCGATACGTTCTCATGAAACTTGTTATATAAGTGAATATTTGTTCTTTTAGGCCATTTGGCCTGCCTTTCAAATTTAAAAGTGAAAGATAGACGAGTATAAAGCGGAAATCCATCCACTCTTCTTCTAGAGAGTGCATGGGGGTTTTGTGATTCAGTAAGATTAATTACATACAAGATAAATTGTGTATGAGATGATTAACTAAGAAATGCGACAGTTTCCTTTATGTTAAAGCAAAGAATCCTGATACGTTCTCATGAAACTTGTTATATAAGTGAATATTTGTTCTTTTAGGCCATTTGGCCCGCCTTTTAAATTTAAAAGTGAAAGAAAGACGAGCATAAAACGGAAATCCATACTCTCTTCTTCTAGAGAGTGCATGGGGGTTTTGTGATTCAGTAAGATTAATTACATACAAGATAAATTTTGTATGAGATGATTAACTAAGAAATGTCACAGTTTGCTTTATGTTAAAGCAAAGAATCCCGATACGTTCTCATGGAACTTGTTATATAAGTGAATATTTGTTCTTTTAGGCCATTTGGCCCGACTTTCAAATTTAAAAGTGAAAGAAAGACGAGCATAAAGCGGAAATCCATCCACTCGTCTTCTAGAAAGTGCATGGGGGTTTTGTGATTCAGTAAGATTAATTACATACAAGATAAATTGTGTATGAGATGATTAACTAAGAAATGTGACAATTTCCTTTATGTTAAAGAAAAGAATCCCGATACGTTCTCATGAAACTTGTTATATAAGTGAATATTTGTTCTTTTAGGCCATTTGGCCCGCCTTTCAAATTTAAAAGTGAAAGAAAGACGAGCATAAAGCGGAAATCCATCCACTCTTCTTTTAGAGAGTGCATGGGGGTTTTGTGATTCAGTAAGATTAATTACATACAAGATAAATTGTGTATGAGATGATTAACTAAGAAATGTGACAGTTTCCTTTATGTTAAAGCAAAGAATCCCGATACGTTCTCATGAAACTTGTTATACAAGTGAATATTTGTACTTTTAGGCCATTTGGCCCGCCTTTTAAATTTAAAAGTGAAAGAAAGACGAGCATAAAACGGAAATCCATACTCTCTTCTTCTAGAGAGTGCATGGGGGTTTTGTGATTCAGTAAGATTAATTACATACAAGATAAATTTTGTATGAGATGATTAACTAAGAAATGTCACAGTTTGCTTTATGTTAAAGCAAAGAATCCCGATACGTTCTCATGGAACTTGTTATATAAGTGAATATTTGTTCTTTTAGGCCATTTGGCCCGACTTTCAAATTTAAAAGTGAAAGAAAGACGAGCATAAAGCGGAAATCCATCCACTCTTCTTCTAGAAAATGCATGGGGGTTTTGTGATTCAGTAAGATTAATTACATACAAGATAAATTGTGTATGAGATGATTAACTAAGAAATGTGACAATTTCCTTTATGTTAAAGAAAAGAATCCCGATACGTTCTCATGAAACTTGTTATATAAGTGAATATTTGTTCTTTTAGGCCATTTGGCCTGCCTTTCAAATTTAAAAGCGAAAGATAGACGAGCATAAAGCGGAAATCCATCCACTCATCTTCTAGAGAGTGCATGGGGGTTTTGTGATTCAGTAAGATTAATTACATACAAGATAAATTGTGTATGAGATGATTAACTAAGAAATGTGACAGTTTCCTTTATGTTAAAGCAAAGAATCCTGATACGCTCTCATGAAACTTGTTATATAAGTAAATATTTGTTCTTTTAGGCCATTTGGCCCGCCTTTCAAATTTAAAAGTGAAAGATAGACGAGCATAAAGCGGAAATCCATCCACTCTTTTTTTAGAGAGTGCATGGGGGCTTTGTGATTCAGTAAGATTAATTACATACAAGATAAATTGTGTATGAGATGATTAACTAAGAAATGTGACAATTTCCTTTATGTTAAAGAAAAGAATCCCGATACGTTCTCATGAAACTTGTTATATAAGTGAATATTTGTTGTTTTAGGCCATTTGGCCTGCCTTTCAAATTTAAAAGTGAAAGATAGACGAGCATAAAGCGGAAATCCATCCACTCTTCTTCTAGAGAGTGCATGGGGGTTTTGTGATTCAGTAAGATTAATTACATACAAGATAAATTGTGTATGAGATGATTAACTAAGAAATGTGACAGTTTCCTTTATGTTAAAGAAAAGAATCCCGATACGTTCTCATGAAACTTGTTATATAAGTGAATATTTGTTCTTTTAGGCCATTTGGCCTGCCTTTCAAATTTAAAAGTGAAAGATAGACGAGCATAAAGCGGAAATCCATCCACTCTTCTTCTAGAGAGTGCATGGGGGTTTTGTGATTCAGTAAGATTAATTACATACAAGATAAATTGTGTATGAGATGATTAACTAAGAAATGTGATAATTTCCTTTATGTTAAAGAAAAGAATCCCGATACGTTCTCATGAAACTTGTTATATAAGTGAATATTTGTTCTTTTAGGCCATTTGGCCCGACTTTCAAATTTAAAAGTGAAAGAAAGACGAGCATAAAGCGGAAATCCATCCACTCTTCTTCTAGAAAGTGCATGGGGGTTTTGTGATTCAGTAAGATTAATTACATACAAGATAAATTGTGTATGAGATGATTAACTAAGAAATGTGACAATTTCCTTTATGTTAAAGAAAAGAATCCTGATACGCTCTCATGAAACTTGTTATATAAGTGAATATTTGTTCTTTTAGGCCATTTGGCCCGCCTTTCAAATTTAAAAGTGAAAGAAAGACGAGCATAAAGCGGAAATCCATCCACTCTTCTTCTAGAAAGTGCATGGGGGTTTTGTGATTCAGTAAGATTAATTACATACAAGATAAATTGTGTATGAGATGATTAACTAAGAAATGTGACAATTTCCTTTATGTTAAAGAAAAGAATCCCGATACGTTCTCATGAAACTTGTTATATAAGTGAATATTTGTTCTTTTAGGCCATTTGGCCCGCCTTTCAAATTTAAAAGTGAAAGAAAGACGAGCATAAAGCGGAAATCCATCCACTCTTCTTTTAGAGAGTGCATGGGGGTTTTGTGATTCAGTAAGATTAATTACATACAAGATAAATTGTGTATGAGATGATTAACTAAGAAATGTGACAGTTTCCTTTATGTTAAAGCAAAGAATCCCGATACGTTCTCATGAAACTTGTTATATAAGTGAATATTTGTTCTTTTAGGCCATTTGGCCTGCCTTTCAAATTTAAAAGCGAAAGATAGACGAGCATAAAGCGGAAATCCATCCACTCTTCTTCTAGAGAGTGCATGGGGGTTTTGTGATTCAGTAAGATTAATTACATACAAGATAAATTGTGTATGAGATGATTAACTAAGAAATGTGACAGTTTCCTTTATGTTAAAGCAAAGAATCCTGATACGCTCTCATGAAACTTGTTATATAAGTGAATATTTGTTCTTTTAGGCCATTTGGCCCGCCTTTCAAATTTAAAAGTGAAAGATAGACGAGCATAAAGCGGAAATCCATCCACTCTTTTTTTAGAGAGTGCATGGGGGCTTTGTGATTCAGTAAGATTAATTACATACAAGATAAATTATGTATGAGATGATTAACTAAGAAATGTGACAATTTCCTTTATGTTAAAGAAAATTATCCCGATACGTTCTCATGAAACTTGTTATATAAGTGAATATTTGTTGTTTTAGGCCATTTGGCCTGCCTTTCAAATTTAAAAGTGAAAGATAGACGAGCATAAAGCGGAAATCCATCCACTCTTCTTCTAGAGAGTGCATGGGGGTTTTGTGATTCAGTAAGATTAATTACATACAAGATAAATTGTGTATGAGATGATTAACTGATAAATGTGACAGTTTCCTTTATGTTAAAGCAAAGAATCCTGATACGCTCTCATGAAACTTGTTATATAAGTGGATATTTGTTCTTTTAGGCCATTTGGCCTGCCTTTCAAATTTAAAAGTGAAAGATAGACGAGCATAAAGCGGAAATCCATCCACTCTTCTTCTAGAGAGTGCATGGGGGTTTTGTGATTCAGTAAGATTAATTACATACAAGATAAATTGTGTATGAGATGATTAACTAAGAAATGTGACAGTTTCCTTTATGTTAAAGCAAAGAATCCTGATACGCTCTCATGAAACTTGTTATATAAGTGAATATTTGTTCTTTTAGGCCATTTGGCCCGCCTTTCAAATTTAAAAGTGAAAGAAAGACGAGCATAAAGCGGAAATCCATCCACTCTTCTTTTAGAGAGTGCATGGAGGTTTTGTGATTCAGTAAGATTAATTACATACAAGATAAATTGTGTATGAGATGATTAACTGATAAATGTGACAGTTTCCTTTATGTTAAAGCAAAGAATCCTGATACGCTCTCATGAAACTTGTTATATAAGTGGATATTTGTTCTTTTAGGCCATTTGGCCTGCCTTTCAAATTTAAAAGTGAAAGATAGACGAGCATAAAGCGGAAATCCATCCACTCTTCTTCTAGAGAGTGCATGGGGGTTTTGTGATTCAGTAAGATTAATTACATACAAGATAAATTGTGTATGAGATGATTAACTAAGAAATGTGATAATTTCCTTTATGTTAAAGAAAAGAATCCCGATACGTTCTCATGAAACTTGTTATATAAGTGAATATTTGTTCTTTTAGGCCATTTGGCCCGACTTTCAAATTTAAAAGTGAAAGAAAGACGAGCATAAAGCGGAAATCCATCCACTCTTCTTCTAGAAAGTGCATGGGGGTTTTGTGATTCAGTAAGATTAATTACATACAAGATAAATTGTGTATGAGATGATTAACTAAGAAATGTGACAATTTCCTTTATGTTAAAGAAAAGAATCCCGATACGTTCTCATGAAACTTGTTATATAAGTGAATATTTGTTCTTTTATTCCATTAGGCCTGCCTTTCAAATTTAAAAGTGAAAGATAGACGAGTATAAAGCGGAAATCCATCCACTCTTCTTCTAGAGAGTGCATGGGGGTTTTGTGATTCAGTAAGATTAATTACATACAAGATAAATTGTGTATGAGATGATTAACTAAGAAATGTGACAGTTTCCTTTATGTTAAAGCAAAGAATCCTGATACGCTCTCATGAAACTTGTTATATAAGTGAATATTTGTTCTTTTAGGCCATTTGGCCCGCCTTTCAAATTTAAAAGTGAAAGAAAGACGAGCATAAAGCGGAAATCCATCCACTCTTCTTTTAGAGAGTGCATGGGGGTTTTGTGATTCAGTAAGATTAATTACATACAAGATAAATTGTGTATGAGATGATTAACTAAGAAATGTGACAGTTTCCTTTATGTTAAAGCAAAGAATCCCGATACGTTCTCATGAAACTTGTTATACAAGTGAATATTTGTACTTTTAGGCCATTTGGCCCGCCTTTTAAATTTAAAAGTGAAAGAAAGACGAGCATAAAACGGAAATCCATACTCTCTTCTTCTAGAGAGTGCATGGGGGTTTTGTGATTCAGTAAGATTAATTACATACAAGATAAATTTTGTATGAGATGATTAACTAAGAAATGTCACAGTTTGCTTTATGTTAAAGAAAAGAATCCCGATACGTTCTCATGGAACTTGTTATATAAGTGAATATTTGTTCTTTTAGGCCATTTGGCCCGACTTTCAAATTTAAAAGTGAAAGAAAGACGAGCATAAAGCGGAAATCCATCCACTCGTCTTCTAGAAAGTGCATGGGGGTTTTGTGATTCAGTAAGATTAATTACATACAAGATAAATTGTGTATGAGATGATTAACTAAGAAATGTGACAATTTCCTTTATGTTAAAGAAAAGAATCCCGATACGTTCTCATGAAACTTGTTATATAAGTGAATATTTGTTCTTTTAGGCCATTTGGCCCGCCTTTCAAATTTAAAAGTGAAAGAAAGACGAGCATAAAGCGGAAATCCATCCACTCTTCTTTTAGAGAGTGCATGGGGGTTTTGTGATTCAGTAAGATTAATTACATACAAGATAAATTGTGTATGAGATGATTAACTAAGAAATGTGACAGTTTCCTTTATGTTAAAGCAAAGAATCCCGATACGTTCTCATGAAACTTGTTATACAAGTGAATATTTGTACTTTTAGGCCATTTGGCCCGCCTTTTAAATTTAAAAGTGAAAGAAAGACGAGCATAAAACGGAAATCCATACTCTCTTCTTCTAGAGAGTGCATGGGGGTTTTGTGATTCAGTAAGATTAATTACATACAAGATAAATTTTGTATGAGATGATTAACTAAGAAATGTCACAGTTTGCTTTATGTTAAAGCAAAGAATCCCGATACGTTCTCATGGAACTTGTTATATAAGTGAATATTTGTTCTTTTAGGCCATTTGGCCCGACTTTCAAATTTAAAAGTGAAAGAAAGACGAGCATAAAGCGGAAATCCATCCACTCTTCTTCTAGAAAGTGCATGGGGGTTTTGTGATTCAGTAAGATTAATTACATACAAGATAAATTGTGTATGAGATGATTAACTAAGAAATGTGACAATTTCCTTTATGTTAAAGAAAAGAATCCCGATACGTTCTCATGAAACTTGTTATATAAGTGAATATTTGTTCTTTTAGGCCATTTGGCCTGCCTTTCAAATTTAAAAGCGAAAGATAGACGAGCATAAAGCGGAAATCCATCCACTCATCTTCTAGAGAGTGCATGGGGGTTTTGTGATTCAGTAAGATTAATTACATACAAGATAAATTGTGTATGAGATGATTAACTAAGAAATGTGACAGTTTCCTTTATGTTAAAGCAAAGAATCCTGATACGCTCTCATGAAACTTGTTATATAAGTAAATATTTGTTCTTTTAGGCCATTTGGCCCGCCTTTCAAATTTAAAAGTGAAAGATAGACGAGCATAAAGCGGAAATCCATCCACTCTTTTTTTAGAGAGTGCATGGGGGCTTTGTGATTCAGTAAGATTAATTACATACAAGATAAATTGTGTATGAGATGATTAACTAAGAAATGTGACAATTTCCTTTATGTTAAAGAAAAGAATCCCGATACGTTCTCATGAAACTTGTTATATAAGTGAATATTTGTTGTTTTAGGCCATTTGGCCTGCCTTTCAAATTTAAAAGTGAAAGATAGACGAGCATAAAGCGGAAATCCATCCACTCTTCTTCTAGAGAGTGCATGGGGGTTTTGTGATTCAGTAAGATTAATTACATACAAGATAAATTGTGTATGAGATGATTAACTAAGAAATGTGACAGTTTCCTTTATGTTAAAGAAAAGAATCCCGATACGTTCTCATGAAACTTGTTATATAAGTGAATATTTGTTCTTTTAGGCCATTTGGCCTGCCTTTCAAATTTAAAAGTGAAAGATAGACGAGCATAAAGCGGAAATCCATCCACTCTTCTTCTAGAGAGTGCATGGGGGTTTTGTGATTCAGTAAGATTAATTACATACAAGATAAATTGTGTATGAGATGATTAACTAAGAAATGTGATAATTTCCTTTATGTTAAAGAAAAGAATCCCGATACGTTCTCATGAAACTTGTTATATAAGTGAATATTTGTTCTTTTAGGCCATTTGGCCCGACTTTCAAATTTAAAAGTGAAAGAAAGACGAGCATAAAGCGGAAATCCATCCACTCTTCTTCTAGAAAGTGCATGGGGGTTTTGTGATTCAGTAAGATTAATTACATACAAGATAAATTGTGTATGAGATGATTAACTAAGAAATGTGACAATTTCCTTTATGTTAAAGAAAAGAATCCTGATACGCTCTCATGAAACTTGTTATATAAGTGAATATTTGTTCTTTTAGGCCATTTGGCCCGCCTTTCAAATTTAAAAGTGAAAGAAAGACGAGCATAAAGCGGAAATCCATCCACTCTTCTTCTAGAAAGTGCATGGGGGTTTTGTGATTCAGTAAGATTAATTACATACAAGATAAATTGTGTATGAGATGATTAACTAAGAAATGTGACAATTTCCTTTATGTTAAAGAAAAGAATCCCGATACGTTCTCATGAAACTTGTTATATAAGTGAATATTTGTTCTTTTAGGCCATTTGGCCCGCCTTTCAAATTTAAAAGTGAAAGAAAGACGAGCATAAAGCGGAAATCCATCCACTCTTCTTTTAGAGAGTGCATGGGGGTTTTGTGATTCAGTAAGATTAATTACATACAAGATAAATTGTGTATGAGATGATTAACTAAGAAATGTGACAGTTTCCTTTATGTTAAAGCAAAGAATCCCGATACGTTCTCATGAAACTTGTTATATAAGTGAATATTTGTTCTTTTAGGCCATTTGGCCTGCCTTTCAAATTTAAAAGCGAAAGATAGACGAGCATAAAGCGGAAATCCATCCACTCTTCTTCTAGAGAGTGCATGGGGGTTTTGTGATTCAGTAAGATTAATTACATACAAGATAAATTGTGTATGAGATGATTAACTAAGAAATGTGACAGTTTCCTTTATGTTAAAGCAAAGAATCCTGATACGCTCTCATGAAACTTGTTATATAAGTGAATATTTGTTCTTTTAGGCCATTTGGCCCGCCTTTCAAATTTAAAAGTGAAAGATAGACGAGCATAAAGCGGAAATCCATCCACTCTTTTTTTAGAGAGTGCATGGGGGCTTTGTGATTCAGTAAGATTAATTACATACAAGATAAATTATGTATGAGATGATTAACTAAGAAATGTGACAATTTCCTTTATGTTAAAGAAAATTATCCCGATACGTTCTCATGAAACTTGTTATATAAGTGAATATTTGTTGTTTTAGGCCATTTGGCCTGCCTTTCAAATTTAAAAGTGAAAGATAGACGAGCATAAAGCGGAAATCCATCCACTCTTCTTCTAGAGAGTGCATGGGGGTTTTGTGATTCAGTAAGATTAATTACATACAAGATAAATTGTGTATGAGATGATTAACTGATAAATGTGACAGTTTCCTTTATGTTAAAGCAAAGAATCCTGATACGCTCTCATGAAACTTGTTATATAAGTGGATACTTGTTCTTTTAGGCCATTTGGCCTGCCTTTCAAATTTAAAAGTGAAAGATAGACGAGCATAAAGCGGAAATCCATCCACTCTTCTTCTAGAGAGTGCATGGGGGTTTTGTGATTCAGTAAGATTAATTACATACAAGATAAATTGTGTATGAGATGATTAACTAAGAAATGTGACAGTTTCCTTTATGTTAAAGCAAAGAATCCTGATACGCTCTCATGAAACTTGTTATATAAGTGAATATTTGTTCTTTTAGGCCATTTGGCCCGCCTTTCAAATTTAAAAGTGAAAGAAAGACGAGCATAAAGCGGAAATCCATCCACTCTTCTTTTAGAGAGTGCATGGAGGTTTTGTGATTCAGTAAGATTAATTACATACAAGATAAATTGTGTATGAGATGATTAACTGATAAATGTGACAGTTTCCTTTATGTTAAAGCAAAGAATCCTGATACGCTCTCATGAAACTTGTTATATAAGTGGATATTTGTTCTTTTAGGCCATTTGGCCTGCCTTTCAAATTTAAAAGTGAAAGATAGACGAGCATAAAGCGGAAATCCATCCACTCTTCTTCTAGAGAGTGCATGGGGGTTTTGTGATTCAGTAAGATTAATTACATACAAGATAAATTGTGTATGAGATGATTAACTAAGAAATGTGATAATTTCCTTTATGTTAAAGAAAAGAATCCCGATACGTTCTCATGAAACTTGTTATATAAGTGAATATTTGTTCTTTTAGGCCATTTGGCCCGACTTTCAAATTTAAAAGTGAAAGAAAGACGAGCATAAAGCGGAAATCCATCCACTCTTCTTCTAGAAAGTGCATGGGGGTTTTGTGATTCAGTAAGATTAATTACATACAAGATAAATTGTGTATGAGATGATTAACTAAGAAATGTGACAATTTCCTTTATGTTAAAGAAAAGAATCCCGATACGTTCTCATGAAACTTGTTATATAAGTGAATATTTGTTCTTTTATTCCATTAGGCCTGCCTTTCAAATTTAAAAGTGAAAGATAGACGAGTATAAAGCGGAAATCCATCCACTCTTCTTCTAGAGAGTGCATGGGGGTTTTGTGATTCAGTAAGATTAATTACATACAAGATAAATTGTGTATGAGATGATTAACTAAGAAATGTGACAGTTTCCTTTATGTTAAAGCAAAGAATCCTGATACGCTCTCATGAAACTTGTTATATAAGTGAATATTTGTTCTTTTAGGCCATTTGGCCCGCCTTTCAAATTTAAAAGTGAAAGAAAGACGAGCATAAAGCGGAAATCCATCCACTCTTCTTTTAGAGAGTGCATGGGGGTTTTGTGATTCAGTAAGATTAATTACATACAAGATAAATTGTGTATGAGATGATTAACTAAGAAATGTGACAGTTTCCTTTATGTTAAAGCAAAGAATCCCGATACGTTCTCATGAAACTTGTTATACAAGTGAATATTTGTACTTTTAGGCCATTTGGCCCGCCTTTTAAATTTAAAAGTGAAAGAAAGACGAGCATAAAACGGAAATCCATACTCTCTTCTTCTAGAGAGTGCATGGGGGTTTTGTGATTCAGTAAGATTAATTACATACAAGATAAATTTTGTATGAGATGATTAACTAAGAAATGTCACAGTTTGCTTTATGTTAAAGAAAAGAATCCCGATACGTTCTCATGAAACTTGTTATATAAGTGAATATTTGTTCTTTTAGGCCATTTGGCCTGCCTTTCAAATTTAAAAGTGAAAGATAGACGAGCATAAAGCGGAAATCCATCCACTCTTCTTCTAGAGAGTGCATGGGGGTTTTGTGATTCAGTAAGATTAATTACATACAAGATAAATTGTGTATGAGATGATTAACTGATAAATGTGACAGTTTCCTTTATGTTAAAGCAAAGAATCCTGATACGCTCTCATGAAACTTCTTATATAAGTGGATATTTGTTCTTTTAGGCCATTTGGCCTGCCTTTCAAATTTAAAAGTGAAAGATAGACGAGCATAAAGCGGAAATCCATCCACTCTTCTTCTAGAGAGTGCATGGGGGTTTTGTGATTCAGTAAGATTAATTACATACAAGATAAATTGTGTATGAGATGATTAACTAAGAAATGTGACAATTTCCTTTATGTTAAAGAAAAGAATCCCGATACGTTCTCATGAAACTTGTTATATAAGTGAATATTTGTTCTTTTAGGCCATTTGGCCTGCCTTTCAAATTTAAAAGTGAAAGATAGACGAGTATAAAGCGGAAATCCATCCACTCTTCTTCTAGAGAGTGCATGGGGGTTTTGTGATTCAGTAAGATTAATTACATACAAGATAAATTGTGTATGAGATGATTAACTAAGAAATGTGACAGTTTCCTTTATGTTAAAGCAAAGAATCCTGATACGCTCTCATGAAACTTGTTATATAAGTGAATATTTGTTCTTTTAGGCCATTTGGCCCGCCTTTCAAATTTAAAAGTGAAAGAAAGACGAGCATAAAGCGGAAATCCATCCACTCTTCTTTTAGAGAGTGCATGGAGGTTTTGTGATTCAGTAAGATTAATTACATACAAGATAAATTGTGTATGAGATGATTAACTAAGAAATGTGACAGTTTCCTTTATGTTAAAGCAAAGAATCCCGATACGTTCTCATGAAACTTGTTATACAAGTGAATATTTGTACTTTTAGGCCATTTGGCGCGCCTTTTAAATTTAAAAGTGAAAGAAAGACGAGCATAAAACGGAAATCCATACTCTCTTCTTCTAGAGAGTGCATGGGAATATTTTCTTGAAGAATTTGTGAAAATATTTTATTTCGTGAATAAAACGTAATTAATTTATACTACATATATATCTTTTTAACTTAAATTATTTTGAATGAGTTTACTATAATGAAATATCGATATAAGGAAATACAAGAATCTGTATACCAGAATTTCAGTTTATCTAGTTTTTTCAAAGGGAAATATGAATCGTCTATTTTTCTGCATTTATAGTTATTGTTGTTTGTTGGCTATTATTTATTGTTATCGCTGGCTAATTTTTGTGGTTTGTTTTACTCAATAAATAGTTATAATATATAAAAGAATATTTTACAATACATTACGATGTTGTAAAATCATCTCATTTTTGATAAAGTAATACGTTTCAGGTCATATTTATTTGACATTTACTTGACATTTTGCATGACATTTTACATATATTCTGCAAACTTCAGTATAAAATAACACAACAAAAATTATATGCTTAATTTGCAATTACGTTTAAATGCAAATCATTTTATCAATAGTGAAATAATGTTAATAATAAAGCTTACATATATATTCTTTAATTTTCCTAAATAACATTAAAGTAAAATAAATAAAACATGCATAAAATGTTTATTGATCATAATCATTTCTAGAATACATAAAGATATTTGTACTTATGTATAAATGCGTCAACATTGCTTCAAATGTTAAAAACTTTTTTTTAGAATTTAAATAAATATTAGCTATAATAATTGCATATTTTAAATTCAAATAAGTCTTAAAAGAATTACATAATACTTCGTAAAATTTATTTGAAAATATTTTGTGAATAATTAATTATAAAAAAATATTTCAATGCTAACACCTAAATATAATATAAATATTCATATATTCCTCTAAAATCCAGCTGCATGTAATTACACTTTCACGATCGTCTTATTCGCATTTCTCTCTAAAGTATAAGCATGCATGTTCAATCAATTTAAAGAATTATTTTATTATTTCTAACATAAAAGTATGCAGTTACTTTCAATATAGAACATAAATTTTTTAAAGAAAGCACAAATGGACTTTATTTGCACTCTTATGTCTGAATTATGTCTGAATATTACCAGTTGAATTATGTCTGAATATTATGTTTTGAATTTATATTTCATTTATTACCTTTCTAAAATTCATATTTTTACATACATGTCAGGAGACTATCCTTTTTTATATAAAAAAAGTAATGGTTTGGAAATGGACCAATGAAAATCTGCGTTTATTCCACGAAATGTATCTGATTGCTCAGAGCTTTCTCTCTTTTCTTAGGGGGAATTAACATGAAAGTAGAGAATTTAGATAGGATGGGCGGTGTTAGGAAGGTTACCAAGGGGAAGGGACACGGGTCTGTAGCCAAATTTGGCACAAACTTGGCGATATATTGCCAAATTTGGTGGCCAAAATTAGTCGCCAAAAGGGGTGCCAACTTGGGGCTATTTCCAGTATTTCGCCAAATTTTCATAGACCTCCAATGAAATCCAATAGCGTTTACTCGCTTGCGAAAAATTAACAAATTGAGATATTGCAATGCAACAAAAATTAATATTAGCTTATGAATAGAGCTTAATTGAACTATTTACATTATTTTTAAGCACAAACACTAACTATTTACAATATTCTTAACACTATATATAGAATTGGTGCTTGATTTTTATAATAAATTTAGTTTTCATTTAAATTACAACAACAATTAAGAAGTGGAATCTAAAAATTGAATGCATAGAAAATAAGGGATCGCAAGGCAATCCAGAATGGAAACGCGAAACGTCTGGGGTTGGCTAGGGCGCGATTACGCGGGGGGTTGGTGAGCGTAGCGAGCAGGGGGACGAGCCCCCCTAGTCCTTCATACTAGAAGTTTGATCTTTGTTTTTGACTTTCCAGTGCTTAATAGTAATATTAAATGACTTCTTAAAAACCTTGAAATATATATTGTAGAAAAATTTATGAAATACTTTAATATTTACACGTGAATACTTTATTTACTCAAGGACAAGCACTAACAAGGAAAACACAAACAAAGAAAAACACCTTGAAAAACTAATTTCATAATAGAGATGTTATAGAACTAGCTTCATCATAGACATTAATTTTAACTCTACATCGGATATTAATCATCTTTGAGCGACATGAAGTTTTAGAATCGTGCCAGCATTCATCAGGAGCAAAAGCAAACTTTCCAAACTATTTTTTCTCTGTGTAATTTTGTGGTAGAGATAACTTTAACATAACTAGTTTATCGTAGAAATTAATAGATGTTTCGATTAATAATGCCGATTTTGCAAAGAGATGAAGTTACTAATACATTTTACAACTAAGCATATGCCATCAAAAGCCGGTTCGTTATTAATTGTTATTGTGCAAAATCATAGTTTTTTATAGCTTTGAATACATGTCGAATTTTGTACCAGAGAAAGACTTTTTCGGTGATCTTTTCTCATTTGGAGAAAATGGCTGCTGAATGTTATTGATTGTTGGTTGAAGCTTGTTGTAAACATGCTGTAACCCAATAAAAACTAGTGAACGATAGTTTAAACGCTTTAAATGCGATCGTTTTAATAGAAAAGACAAGGAGCATTCAGGACAGCTGAAAATGTTTGAAGATGTAGATTTGCAAGCATTATTGGATGAAGAACCTAGACAAACAATTACTGGTGAACTCTATCGATAATAACCGATAAAATTGAACCATACGTTGAAAGACAAATGACCAGAATACGTCCAAAGAAACGATAAAGTCAGTTTTCAACATGGCAATGCTCGGTCCCATGTTGCTAAATGTGTAAAAAACTGTTTGGAAAATATTATCCCAAAATATGGAACGTCATACCTCACCCGCTGTGTTCACCAGACATAGCCCATTTCGATTACCACTTATTTCGGTAGATGCAGCATGGACTTTCAGAACAGCCATTCAATTCTTTCGAAGAAGTCAAAAATTGGGTCGATTCATGGATTGCTTCAAAAAAAATTTTTTTTTTATCGACGCGGAATCATCTTTTGCCAGAAAAGATGGAAAAGTGTCATATCTAATGATGGAAATTACTTTGATTATTACGATAATGTATTTGGATATGGAACTAAATGCTCAAATTTTATGAAACAAATCCGCAACTTTAACCGAAACACCTATTAAATGTAACAGCACATTGGAATGCAATCCTCTTTGATCGACTAATTGTTTTAGAAACACATCAACATTCATCAGGAGCAAAAAGCAAACTTTACACACTTAGTTTTCTCCGCGTAATCTCGTCGTAGAGATAGCTTTAACAAAACTAGTTAAATTGTAGAAATTTAATTAACAGTACATCGGAATGAAATCATCTTTGAGCGACTTAACGTTTTAGAAACACATCACTGTTAGTACGGAGCTAAAACAAAGTCACCACACTAAATTTTTCGATGCGTAATCTTGTATCGTTTTGGTACGATTCGTGAGCGATCTGGGTAAAACTATATAGGTGTCGTCTACAGTTTGTAATTCAGATGCAGCATCCACGGCTCACAATATGTATTAATTTAATACTTTTATTTAATAATAACATGAAATTAATTCCCTTCATTTGTATGAAGCTACTTAATAATATTTAACAGCACATTGGATTTTAAAGTAAGTTTTTAAATAAGATACTGGTGAAAAGTTTAATAACAAAGTTGTAGAGCATCATCGATTTAGTGAGAAAATACGTATCGGGGATGCGGATATAAATGATAGGTAGCACATACGAAAATATACACAACTAATATGCTTTTTTGAGAAAAATAAATAATGGTAGATGATAAATTCATTTTGCAATTAGAAACTGTCACGTTTCCAGATTACAACGCCTAAATTTAAAACAAAATTATTTTTCAAACAAAAGAAACGGACATGTCATATTTTATCCGTCTTTATATTACGTTCTAGTTCATGCTTCATATTTAGGTGCTATTAAATTCTAATTTAAAAAAATATCATTTTTATACATTAAAAAATGTCTAGTTTGTTCACGGACAAAGTTCGTTTTTTTTTCAATAAAAAAAAGTCTCTTATCTTTATCAGATATTTTTTCTTTGTATAGCAAACTATTTATCATATTCGAGTATATAATAAGACTTTTCTTATTAATTTGGATATTCTGTATAACTTCGCTGAGGGGAACTGTGAAGTGCCTCATAATATAGCGCATGCTCGTTACATTATTATTAGACATCCAGTCATAGGTCGGTTCACCAGTCAATCGAAGCGAAATTTAACTATCTCCCTGTATACTTACAGAATGTTTATTATTTTTTCGAAAAATCTCTGTACAAATAAATTTCACAAAAAAAAAAAAAAAAAAAAAAAAAATGTAAAATGAATGTTTCACAACAGATGAACATATGGTATGTATTAATTCTGACCGCAAAACCCTAGGTAAGGGTACCTCATCTTGCAAAGCTTGTCTTAGGCGACTTGAAAAGTCTTTAGCCGGTATTGTGAAATTATCTAGGGGAAAAGATGACTGTGGAGTTGCTGCAGCAAATAGATCTGGTTCTGATGATTCACAGGAACCAGAAGCTTTTATCTCATCAGTGAAAAATGGTTCAGCTATTTGGGATGATGATTTCGATTCAGCACAGTCAGGAACTGAATTTTCAATATATAATACTTTGGGTGTATCTAACACAATTCTATATTTCTTACCTGGAAGAATGTTTTCATCTTTTTGTACATCAATGTACTCCTGCCAAACTTCATTAAAAAACTGTATAATAATGGATACTGTCCGATCAATACAAAATCTAGCATAAACCTCCTGAAACATCAAATAAGAATGCATAAGTTTCAAGTACATCTTGTATAAATTCAGTAACCATACCAGGAGTTGATCCTGACAAAATTGGAGGCCTATTTCATAAAAACTCATTTAATAAAGCAAGCCCATTCTCAAAATCCATTTTACTAACATAGCCATAGGCTTCTTACAAAATTCATTATTTATTAAATAAAAACTACCCTTACATGATTTAATGGAACAGATGTCGCAGACGCACCGGGATTTGTGCAATTTTTCTTTGCGCCATTTTGGCAAAAAAACCCAATTTTCCCAATCTTTTATTACACACACGCATTTAATTGAATTTATTATTTTTATATTATTTGATTTATTTACACATATATTCATTTTTATTATAAAAAAACAGGTTGCTATACACAGCAAAAATCGCCATTTATGGTGCCAAAAAGAAAACCCTGTGCAGTGACATCTGTACCGATTTAATCAAAATTGTTTGGGTGTACTGAAATTAATGATTAAAAATTGAAAAATTAATTAAATCCATGATTATTGTTTCTTTCTTAGCTTAAAAATCAGAAAATATAATGATTAATGAAATACAATTATTTGATTGATTGGAAATTTTTTTCTTATTTACGGCTATACCAAAAACAACCATTTTACAGGTAACAGAAAAATCGCCAAAAATAACTGCTTCATCAGCAGTTATGACAGTTGAAGTTGAATAAAATCTAATAATCTTAATTTTACAATGTTTATGAGAAACACCATAGAAAACACATGCTATTTTTTTATGTTAAGTAGAGGATATTTAAAAGAATAACAGGACAATCTTCAGTAATGTAATGCATGAAAAAGTAAACAAATAAGTGATTCAGCAAATCTTAAAAATGTATTTTTACTAATATAACTATAAAATGCAGAAAAATATTCTGGTACTTCTATATTATCCAGTCAACCAATTTCCGTAAAAAAAAAAAAAAACTATCGCCAAATTATTTGCCAAACTGTAGCATCCAATAAACAAATGAAAGAATGTTGCCATTTGAATCTCAAAAAAAAAAGTAAGGAAAAGAAACGAAAGAAAAAGAAATTAGGAAAGCCCCATTCATTAAAGTATCATTTCTCAGCAAGTTTAAACAATAAAATTTACAATACATTAAAGAAAAAAGAAACCAAAATAATCTTTGATATTTATTTATTTACATTATTTTTTTTAATTATCCCTCTCGACTGTTGGATAAATATTTGTGATGTCAGTTGAAAGTGATTTATTGTACGTAACTACACATTGCAACATATTTTCAATGCTTTTTCTGTTTAAATATCATGATGTCGAAGACGTAATTTTTATTTTAGTTAATGAAGTAACTAATAAATCAGTAAAACATCATTAAAAAATCATTAACATCCAATTAAAAATCATTTGATGAAATAACAAGCACGTGTAACGCATTTGACGTCACGATCATTATTTTTAGCTTTAAATCCCATAGTTTGGCAATAGCGAAAATTTCTCCATCTTTGCATAAAAATTGATTAGTTTACAACAATGGATGTGTTTTAGAAGATATGGATTTGAAACGAACAATGATTAAAGAGGACATTTTAAAACATTCTTTTAAATATTAAAAAAAAAAATTTAAGAGTATTCAAATCCAAACTGCTTATTTTGATACACATTTTTAAATTCAATTTTGCTCTAAAATGCCTCCAATTGGCAGGTTCTCTTATTCAGAAACTTTTATAATGTCTGTATTGTCTCAATGTTTTGATAAAGGCAGAATATATTTCAAAAAATGCTGTCAAAGTGGACATTTTGAACAAAATTTCCCAAAGCGATAGCGCTGAAAACAAAAAAAATTATACTGTGAAAATAAATGTTCGTAATTCAATTTCTAATTAATTGAACGAAAAATAAAAACATAGGTCCCTTATAAATCTCTTCATAAATCACACCGCCAAGTTTCATGTTTTTACTTTTAAAAATGAGTCTGAAAATGTGTCTCAAAATTTTGAGTTGCTGAGCGTGGAAAAATATTTTTTTAATACCGCCTTAACATAAAATTTCCATGGTGCCTTTGAGCAGATGCAATGCAGAATGCGCATAGGAGCTCACTCGGTTGTATTATCACAGGGTAATGTACTTTATTTATACTACGTTCGTTTATTTACTGAATATGATATGGACAAAGGAATATACTATTTGCATGATCATAAGTCCTTGAAAATTTATTTCTTGCAGTACTGAATATAACTGCAATTTCGAAATGATTTGCATTACACAGTTGTTTACAGATTGTCTGTTTGGAGTTTGCATCGAAAATAGTACTGTGTTTCACTAGGGGAAGAAGTTCTAAAATAAAATTTATGAAACACTTTTTCATACTATCCCCCTATTAAATAATAAAGAAGCTTATTTTACTCATATTGTTATAGTAATTTGTTTCTGTCAGGTTTTGACGGGTTCCATCTAGTATACATAAAATAATACATATTTATATAAAGATTGTGTATATTTTTTAACATGTGACACATACAACGTTTATTATTGTCCACCCTGGGTCACCTCCTGAATTCAACACTGTTTGTATCTTTACATTTAAAAATTAGCCCGTCATTGTGTCAGAAAATTTTGAATTTGTTGCACAGTGAACTTGAAAACAGCTTTAATAGAGCTTTAGATTTAACTTTTAAAGTTCAAAGTTGATAAATTTTGGGGAAAATGAAACAATAAAGAAGAAAGTTAAAATTTAATATTTACTTACGTATTAACACCACCGTAGGTACAGATTTGGCGGTTTTTAAGTGCCGCCAATCTTTCATAGCACTAAAAAATGGCGTCAAAAATCAGCAAACAACAAGGAATCCAAAAGATAACTGTGTGCGCGTGCAAACAACAAGATTGTTCTTTATTGGCACATTAGCGCAACTTCTGCTGCGGTGGCGTTAGTACACAAGTACCATTTAATAAAGTAGCATTAAACATCAATATTGTTTAGAAAATAGTAAACATTAATTTCTTTACAAAAAACATTGCAAAATTTAAATATCTTACATTTTCAAATTCATCCAATGATGCTGGTAAATTAAACAATTTACTTCTTGAATTATAGGATACCAAAATATCTTTTTCCATGCTAAAAATGATAAAATATAAACTAAATCAAATTTTAGAATAATACCATATACAAGAGCATAAATCAAGAAAAAATAAGTAAAGTTTCTAATATTTAAAAATTAGGGCTGTAGCTAGATGTGAATAATAGGGGGGGGGGTTCTCAAGAAAATGTAGCGGAGGCTCATATTTTTTTTTCTCTCTCTCTCTGACACATGCACGCACAAAAACACACACACATATATATATAGATGATCAAAGTATTATGCAGAAAGATAAATTAGTGTATATTCATATTCTAGGCACTATGTTTTTTATTAAATTGTTGATAACATCATTGTATACTAAGAAAAGAAAAGGCTGGAGAATAAAAATTTCCAGTGTAAACTAGTGTATAATTATACTGGTGAAATAATAAGTGATGATGTCAACAATAAATAAAAAGCTTGCGGTTCACCCGTTTCATAAAGAGTTGCAACCTTTAATCAAAGTATTATGCAGAAAGATAAATTAGTGTATATTCATATTCTAGGCACTATGTTTTTTATTAAATTGTTGATAACATCATTGTATACTAAGAAAAGAAAAGGCTGGAGAATAAAAATTTCCAGTGTAAACTAGTGTATAATTATACTGGTGAAATAATAAGTGATGATGTCAACAATAAATAAAAAGCTTGCGGTTCACCCGTTTCATAAAGAGTTGCAACCTTTAATTATTTTATTAAAATTCCCTACCCTTAAGGATTTTAAAGTTGTATTTGTATACGATAAAAAAAATTGACAAAATCAAGGATGTACTTTGCATTTTAAAGTTATTGTTTTTAAAACACTTATTTGCAGTTTTTATACATATTACAATTTAGTATGTGTAAGAATGTTAAAAAATGTAAAAGGATCCCAAAACAAAGTTCGATTTTTGAACAGTTTCATTTGGTGACCTGAGAATCTTTCCTAAGGGGGTGTGGGGGGGGGGTCATTTTTTTTTTAATCTAGAAGATTTGTAAAAAATACTGTTATTAGGATTATATTAATTATATCACAACTATTGCAGAATTATAAAATAAATAAAAGTAGATTTCCAAAAGCTAAAAATCTTCTACGGAAGCAGCAAATTATATTTTTATAATCACAAAAGTTTGCTTTTGAGCAAATGTTTAACAAATGTTAATACGAATTTCTAGAAAAGCCAAACACAAAGAGAGTGTAGTCCAGGGAATAAGCTTACTTTTAATTATGCTGCATACAAGATTTCAAAACTCCTCACAGTACAGAGGAAAAATTATGAAAATTCAAATCACTATGGACTGCTTAGATATTTAACAATAAATACTGTTTTTTTTCACATAAACAATGATTTCTAAACGTTATTATTCAGATACAACATACACTACTGATTTTTTCCCCTTTAAAATATGATTTAAATGTTCTTTTAATGCAATCCACAAGTATTTTGCTTTAAAATTAAAACAGGAACTAAATATTATGTTCTAAAATATGATAATTTTTTATTAAGGGCTAATGTTAATTCTATAGGGCATTATTTTTCTAATATCTCGTTTGCATTTAAATATTTTTAAATGATTTTATTTTATTTTATTTTATTTATTTATTTTTTTTTTTGCACTGGATAGCAGAGATCAATCTCTATTTCCGCCGTTGATTACTTTTTCGATTTTTTTTCTACGAAGATACTTTCATTTTCGGAACCGGTTTCGAAAGTAAAAGCATCTTCCTAAAAAAAATCCGCAAAGAAAATCGAAAACGTAATCAACGGCGGAAATAGAGATTAATCTCTGCTACCCAATGTAAAAAAAAACAAAAAACAAAAACATTTAAAACTATTCAAATACAAACGAGATATTAGAAAAATAATGCCTATAGAATATAGAATTAACATTAGCGATCGAGTGTTGTCAAGTGCGTGAAGAGGATTATTAAGCAAAAACAACTAACAAAGTAAAAATTCTCATGCTTTGTTTAGTTAATTTCCCTCATCTAACTATACAAACACTATTTAGTATTATCTATTAAATATATAAGGAATAATTACTAGGCTTACCTTATGTTATTAACAGCACTTCATAATGAAATCAAAATGGTTCATTCCGTTCTCTGCTCTGTTGTCGTCTGCTGACGCAACACTCTGACGTCATCGTATATTTCAACACCACAGAGCTGGATTGCGAGATAAAAATGTACACCTATATTGGAGTTTTGGTTTCCGGAATTAATTTCAAATTGTCATTCTTGGTGTGTGATATCACCGATTTTTTTTTAAAGAGTACAGATAAACTATTTTAAGTGTATTATAACACTTAATTCAGTGTTGACACCAAAATTAGTGCATATTTAAACCTTATTTGGCATTTCATAAACCCAAATTAAGCGTAATTATACTCCCCATTTTTTACAGTGAGTGAATATTTGTTCTTTTAGGCCATTTGGCCCGCCTTTCAAATTTAAAAGTGAAAGAAAGACGAGCATAAAGCGGAAATCCATCCATTCTTCTTCTAGAAAGTGCATGGGGGTTTTGTGATTCAGTAAGATTAATTACATACAAGATAAATTGTGTATGAGATGATTAACTAAGAAATGTGACAGTTTCCTTTATGTTAAAGCAAAGAATCCTGATACGCTCTCATGAAACTTGTTATACAAGTGAATATTTGTACTTTTAGGCCATTTGGCCCGCCTTTTAAATTTAAAAGTGAAAGAAAGACGAGCATAAAACGGAAATCCATACTCTCTTCTTCTAGAGAGTGCATGGGGGTTTTGTGATTCAGTAAGATTAATTACATACAAGATAAATTTTGTATGAGATGATTAACTAAGAAATGTCACAGTTTGCTTTATGTTAAAGCAAAGAATCCCGATACGTTCTCATGGAACTTGTTATATAAGTGAATATTTGTTCTTTTAGGCCATTTGGCCCGACTTTCAAATTTAAAAGTGAAAGAAAGACGAGCATAAAGCGGAAATCCATCCACTCTTCTTCTAGAAAGTGCATGGGGGTTTTGTAATTCAGTAAGATTAATTACATACAAGATAAATTGTGTATGAGATGATTAACTAAGTAATGTGACAATTTCCTTTATGTTAAAGAAAAGAATCCCGATACGTTCTCATGAAACTTGTTATATAAGTGAATATTTGTTCTTTTAGGCCATTTGGCCTGCCTTTCAAATTTAAAAGTGAAAGATAGACGAGTATAAAGCGGAAATCCATCCACTCTTCTTCTAGAGAGTGCATGGGGGTTTTGTGATTCAGTAAGATTAATTACATACAAGATAAATTGTGTATGAGATGATTAACTAAGAAATGTGACAGTTTCCTTTATGTTAAAGCAAAGAATCCTGATACGCTCTCATGAAACTTGTTATATAAGTGAATATTTGTTCTTTTAGGCCATTTGGCCCGCCTTTCAAATTTAAAAGTGAAAGAAAGACGAGCATAAAGCGGAAATCCATCCACTCTTCTTTTAGAGAGTGCATGGGGGTTTTGTGATTCAGTAAGATTAATTACATACAAGATAAATTGTGTATGAGATGATTAACTAAGAAATGTGACAGTTTCCTTTATGTTAAAGCAAAGAATCCCGATACGTTCTCATGAAACTTGTTATACAAGTGAATATTTGTACTTTTAGGCCATTTGGCCCGCCTTTTAAATTTAAAAGTGAAAGAAAGACGAGCATAAAACGGAAATCCATACTCTCTTCTTCTAGAGAGTGCATGGGGGTTTTGTGATTCAGTAAGATTAATTACATACAAGATAAATTTTGTATGAGATGATTAACTAAGAAATGTCACAGTTTGCTTTATGTTAAAGCAAAGAATCCCGATACGTTCTCATGGAACTTGTTATATAAGTGAATATTCGTTCTTTTAGGCCATTTGGCCCGACTTTCAAATTTAAAAGTGAAAGAAAGACGAGCATAAAGCGGAAATCCATCCACTCTTCTTCTAGAAAGTGCATGGGGGTTTTGTAATTCAGTAAGATTAATTACATACAAGATAAATTGTGTATGAGATGATTAACTAAGTAATGTGACAATTTCCTTTATGTTAAAGAAAAGAATCCCGATACGTTCTCATGAAACTTGTTATATAAGTGAATATTTTTTCTTTTAGGCCATTTGGCCTGCCTTTCAAATTTAAAAGCGAAAGATAGACGAGCATAAAGCGGAAATCCATCCACTCTTCTTCTAGAGAGTGCATGGGGGTTTTGTGATTCAGTAAGATTAATTACATACAAGATAAATTGTGTATGAGATGATTAACTAAGAAATGTGACAGTTTCCTTTATGTTAAAGCAAAGAATCCTGATACGCTCTCATGAAACTTGTTATATAAGTGAATATTTGTTCTTTTAGGCCATTTGGCCCGCCTTTCAAATTTAAAAGTGAAAGATAGACGAGCATAAAGCGGAAATCCATCCACTCTTTTTTTAGAGAGTGCATGGGGGCTTTGTGATTCAGTAAGATTAATTACATACAAGATAAATTATGTATGAGATGATTAACTAAGAAATGTGACAATTTCCTTTATGTTAAAGAAAATTATCCCGATACGTTCTCATGAAACTTGTTATATAAGTGAATATTTGTTGTTTTAGGCCATTTGGCCTGCCTTTCAAATTTAAAAGTGAAAGATAGACGAGCATAAAGCGGAAATCCATCCACTCTTCTTCTAGAGAGTGCATGGGGGTTTTGTGATTCAGTAAGATTAATTACATACAAGATAAATTGTGTATGAGATGATTAACTGATAAATGTGACAGTTTCCTTTATGTTAAAGCAAAGAATCCTGATACGCTCTCATGAAACTTGTTATATAAGTGGATATTTGTTCTTTTAGGCCATTTGGCCTGCCTTTCAAATTTAAAAGTGAAAGATAGACGAGCATAAAGCGGAAATCCATCCACTCTTCTTCTAGAGAGTGCATGGGGGTTTTGTGATTCAGTAGGATTAATTACATACAAGATAAATTGTGTATGAGATGATTAACTAAGAAATGTGATAATTTCCTTTATGTTAAAGAAAAGAATCCCGATACGTTCTCATGAAACTTGTTATATAAGTGAATATTTGTTCTTTTAGGCCATTTGGTCCGACTTTCAAATTTAAAAGTGAAAGAAAGACGAGCATAAAGCGGAAATCCATCCACTCTTCTTCTAGAAAGTGCATGGGGGTTTTGTGATTCAGTAAGATTAATTACATACAAGATAAATTGTGTATGAGATGATTAACTAAGAAATGTGACAATTTCCTTTATGTTAAAGAAAAGAATCCCGATACGTTCTCATGAAACTTGTTATATAAGTGAATATTTGTTCTTTTAGGCCATTTGGCCTGCCTTTCAAATTTAAAAGTGAAAGATAGACGAGTATAAAGCGGAAATCCATCCACTCTTCTTCTAGAGAGTGCATGGGGGTTTTGTGATTCAGTAAGATTAATTACATACAAGATAAATTGTGTATGAGATGATTAACTAAGAAATGTGACAGTTTCCTTTATGTTAAAGCAAAGAATCCTGATACGCTCTCATGAAACTTGTTATATAAGTGAATATTTGTTCTTTTAGGCCATTTGGCCCGCCTTTCAAATTTAAAAGTGAAAGAAAGACGAGCATAAAGCGGAAATCCATCCACTCTTCTTTTAGAGAGTGCATGGAGGTTTTGTGATTCAGTAAGATTAATTACATACAAGATAAATTGTGTATGAGATGATTAACTGATAAATGTGACAGTTTCCTTTATGTTAAAGCAAAGAATCCTGATACGCTCTCATGAAACTTGTTATATAAGTGGATATTTGTTCTTTTAGGCCATTTGGCCTGCCTTTCAAATTTAAAAGTGAAAGATAGACGAGCATAAAGCGGAAATCCATCCACTCTTCTTCTAGAGAGTGCATGGGGGTTTTGTGATTCAGTAAGATTAATTACATACAAGATAAATTGTGTATGAGATGATTAACTGATAAATGTGACAGTTTCCTTTATGTTAAAGCAAAGAATCCTGATACGCTCTCATGAAACTTGTTATATAAGTGGATATTTGTTCTTTTAGGCCATTTGGCCTGCCTTTCAAATTTAAAAGTGAAAGATAGACGAGCATAAAGCGGAAATCCATCCACTCTTCTTCTAGAGAGTGCATGGGGGTTTTGTGATTCAGTAAGATTAATTACATACAAGATAAATTGTGTATGAGATGATTAACTAAGAAATGTGATAATTTCCTTTATGTTAAAGAAAAGAATCCCGATACGTTCTCATGAAACTTGTTATATAAGTGAATATTTGTTCTTTTAGGCCATTTGGTCCGACTTTCAAATTTAAAAGTGAAAGAAAGACGAGCATAAAGCGGAAATCCATCCACTCTTCTTCTAGAAAGTGCATGGGGGTTTTGTGATTCAGTAAGATTAATTACATACAAGATAAATTGTGTATGAGATGATTAACTAAGAAATGTGACAATTTCCTTTATGTTAAAGAAAAGAATCCCGATACGTTCTCATGAAACTTGTTATATAAGTGAATATTTGTTCTTTTAGGACATTTGGCCTGCCTTTCAAATTTAAAAGTGAAAGATAGACGAGTATAAAGCGGAAATCCATCCACTCTTCTTCTAGAGAGTGCATGGGGGTTTTGTGATTCAGTAAGATTAATTACATACAAGATAAATTGTGTATGAGATGATTAACTAAGAAATGTGACAGTTTCCTTTATGTTAAAGCAAAGAATCCTGATACGCTCTCATGAAACTTGTTATATAAGTGAATATTTGTTCTTTTAGGCCATTTGGCCCGCCTTTCAAATTTAAAAGTGAAAGAAAGACGAGCATAAAGCGGAAATCCATCCACTCTTCTTTTAGAGAGTGCATGGAGGTTTTGTGATTCAGTAAGATTAATTACATACAAGATAAATTGTGTATGAGATGATTAACTGATAAATGTGACAGTTTCCTTTATGTTAAAGCAAAGAATCCTGATACGCTCTCATGAAACTTGTTATATAAGTGGATATTTGTTCTTTTAGGCCATTTGGCCTGCTTTTCAAATTTAAAAGTGAAAGATAGACGAGCATAAAGCGGAAATCCATCCACTCTTCTTCTAGAGAGTGCATGGGGGTTTTGTGATTCAGTAAGATTAATTACATACAAGATAAATTGTGTATGAGATGATTAACTAAGAAATGTGATAATTTCCTTTATGTTAAAGAAAAGAATCCCGATACGTTCTCATGAAACTTGTTATATAAGTGAATATTTGTTCTTTTAGGCCATTTGGCCCGACTTTCAAATTTAAAAGTGAAAGAAAGACGAGCATAAAGCGGAAATCCATCCACTCTTCTTCTAGAAAGTGCATGGGGGTTTTGTGATTCAGTAAGATTAATTACATACAAGATAAATTGTGTATGAGATGATTAACTAAGAAATGTGACAATTTCCTTTATGTTAAAGAAAAGAATCCCGATACGCTCTCATGAAACTTGTTATATAAGTGAATATTTGTTCTTTTAGGCCATTTGGCCCGCCTTTCAAATTTAAAAGTGAAAGAAAGACGAGCATAAAGCGGAAATCCATCCACTCTTCTTCTAGAGAGTGCATGGGGGTTTTGTGATTCAGTAAGATTAATTACATACAAGATAAATTGTGTATGAGATGATTAACTAAGAAATGTGACAGTTTCCTTTATGTTAAAGCAAAGAATCCTGATACGCTCTCATGAAACTTGTTATATAAGTGAATATTTGTTCTTTTAGGCCATTTGGCCCGCCTTTCAAATTTAAAAGTGAAAGAAAGACGAGCATAAAGCGGAAATCCATCCACTCTTCTTCTAGAGAGTGCATGGGGGTTTTGTGATTCAGTAAGATTAATTACATACAAGATAAATTGTGTATGAGATGATTAACTAAGAAATGTGACAGTTTCCTTTATGTTAAAGAAAATTATCCCGATACGTTCTCATGAAACTTGTTATATAAGTGAATATTTGTTGTTTTAGGCCATTTGGCCTGCCTTTCAAATTTAAAAGTGAAAGATAGACGAGCATAAAGCGGAAATCCATCCACTCTTCTTCTAGAGAGTGCATGGGGGTTTTGTGATTCAGTAAGATTAATTACATACAAGATAAATTGTGTATGAGATGATTAACTGATAAATGTGACAGTTTCCTTTATGTTAAAGCAAAGAATCCTGATACGCTCTCAAGAAACTTGTTATATAAGTGGATATTTGTTCTTTTAGGCCATTTGGCCTGCCTTTCAAATTTAAAAGTGAAAGATAGACGAGTATAAAGCGGAAATCCATCCACTCTTCTTCTAGAGAGTGCATGGGGGTTTTGTGATTCAGTAAGATTAATTACATACAAGATAAATTGTGTATGAGATGATTAACTAAGAAATGTGACAGTTTCCTTTATGTTAAAGCAAAGAATCCTGATACGCTCTCATGAAACTTGTTATATAAGTGAATATTTGTTCTTTTAGGCCATTTGGCCCGCCTTTCAAATTTAAAAGTGAAAGAAAGACGAGCATAAAGCGGAAATCCATCCACTCTTCTTTTAGAGAGTGCATGGAGGTTTTGTGATTCAGTAAGATTAATTACATACAAGATAAATTGTGTATGAGATGATTAACTGATAAATGTGACAGTTTCCTTTATGTTAAAGCAAAGAATCCTGATACGCTCTCATGAAACTTGTTATATAAGTGGATATTTGTTCTTTTAGGCCATTTGGCCTGCCTTTCAAATTTAAAAGTGAAAGATAGACGAGCATAAAGCGGAAATCCATCCACTCTTCTTCTAGAGAGTGCATGGGGGTTTTGTGATTCAGTAAGATTAATTACATACAAGATAAATTGTGTATGAGATGATTAACTAAGAAATGTGATAATTTCCTTTATGTTAAAGAAAAGAATCCCGATACGTTCTCATGAAACTTGTTATATAAGTGAATATTTGTTCTTTTAGGCCATTTGGCCCGACTTTCAAATTTAAAAGTGAAAGAAAGACGAGCATAAAGCGGAAATCCATCCACTCTTCTTCTAGAAAGTGCATGGGGTTTTGTGATTCAGTAAGATTAATTACATACAAGATAAATTGTGTATGAGATGATTAACTAAGAAATGTGACAATTTCCTTTATGTTAAAGAAAAGAATCCCGATACGTTCTCATGAAACTTGTTATATAAGTGAATATTTGTTCTTTTAGGCCATTAGGCCTGCCTTTCAAATTTAAAAGTGAAAGATAGACGAGTATAAAGCGGAAATCCATCCACTCTTCTTCTAGAGAGTGCATGGGGGTTTTGTGATTCAGTAAGATTAATTACATACAAGATAAATTGTGTATGAGATGATTAACTAAGAAATGTGACAGTTTCCTTTATGTTAAAGCAAAGAATCCTGATACGCTCTCATGAAACTTGTTATATAAGTGAATATTTGTTCTTTTAGGCCATTTGGCCCGCCTTTCAAATTTAAAAGTGAAAGAAAGACGAGCATAAAGCGGAAATCCATCCACTCTTCTTTTAGAGAGTGCATGGGGGTTTTGTGATTCAGTAAGATTAATTACATACAAGATAAATTGTGTATGAGATGATTAACTAAGAAATGTGACAGTTTCCTTTATGTTAAAGCAAAGAATCCCGATACGTTCTCATGAAACTTGTTATACAAGTGAATATTTGTACTTTTAGGCCATTTGGCCCGCCTTTTAAATTTAAAAGTGAAAGAAAGACGAGCATAAAACGGAAATCCATACTCTCTTCTTCTAGAGAGTGCATGGGGGTTTTGTGATTCAGTAAGATTAATTACATACAAGATAAATTTTGTATGAGATGATTAACTAAGAAATGTCACAGTTTGCTTTATGTTAAAGCAAAGAATCCCGATACGTTCTCATGGAACTTGTTATATAAGTGAATATTTGTTCTTTTAGGCCATTTGGCCCGACTTTCAAATTTAAAAGTGAAAGAAAGACGAGCATAAAGCGGAAATCCATCCACTCTTCTTCTAGAAAGTGCATGGGGGTTTTGTGATTCAGTAAGATTAATTACATACAAGATAAATTGTGTATGAGATGATTAACTAAGAAATGTGACAATTTCCTTTATGTTAAAGAAAAGAATCCCGATACGTTCTCATGAAACTTGTTATATAAGTGAATATTTGTTCTTTTAGGCCATTTGGCCCGCCTTTCAAATTTAAAAGTGAAAGAAAGACGAGCATAAAGCGGAAATCCATCCACTCTTCTTTTAGAGAGTGCATGGGGGTTTTGTGATTCAGTAAGATTAATTACATACAAGATAAATTGTGTATGAGATGATTAACTAAGAAATGTGACAGTTTCCTTTATGTTAAAGCAAAGAATCCCGATACGTTCTCATGAAACTTGTTATACAAGTGAATATTTGTACTTTTAGGCCATTTGGCCCGCCTTTTAAATTTAAAAGTGAAAGAAAGACGAGCATAAAACGGAAATCCATACTCTCTTCTTCTAGAGAGTGCATGGGGGTTTTGTGATTCAGTAAGATTAATTACATACAAGATAAATTTTGTATGAGATGATTAACTAAGAAATGTCACAGTTTGCTTTATGTTAAAGCAAAGAATCCCGATACGTTCTCATGGAACTTGTTATATAAGTGAATATTTGTTCTTTTAGGCCATTTGGCCCGACTTTCAAATTTAAAAGTGAAAGAAAGACGAGCATAAAGCGGAAATCCATCCACTCTTCTTCTAGAAAGTGCATGGGGGTTTTGTGATTCAGTAAGATTAATTACATACAAGATAAATTGTGTATGAGATGATTAACTAAGAAATGTGACAAATTCCTTTATGTTAAAGAAAAGAATCCCGATACGTTCTCATGAAACTTGTTATATAAGTGAATATTTGTTCTTTTAGGCCATTTGGCCTGCCTTTCAAATTTAAAAGCGAAAGATAGACGAGCATAAAGCGGAAATCCATCCACTCTTCTTCTAGAGAGTGCATGGGGGTTTTGTGATTCAGTAAGATTAATTACATACAAGATAAATTGTGTATGAGATGATTAACTAAGAAATGTGACAGTTTCCTTTATGTTAAAGCAAAGAATCCTGATACGCTCTCATGAAACTTGTTATATAAGTGAATATTTGTTCTTTTAGGCCATTTGGCCCGCCTTTCAAATTTAAAAGTGAAAGATAGACGAGCATAAAGCGGAAATCCATCCACTCTTTTTTAGAGAGTGCATGGGGGCTTTGTGATTCAGTAAGATTAATTACATACAAGATAAATTGTGTATGAGATGATTAACTAAGAAATGTGACAATTTCCTTTATGTTAAAGAAAAGAATCCCGATACGTTCTCATGAAACTTGTTATATAAGTGAATATTTGTTGTTTTAGGCCATTTGGCCTGCCTTTCAAATTTAAAAGTGAAAGATAGACGAGCATAAAGCGGAAATCCATCCACTCTTCTTCTAGAGAGTGCATGGGGGTTTTGTGATTCAGTAAGATTAATTACATACAAGATAAATTGTGTATGAGATGATTAACTAAGAAATGTGACAGTTTCCTTTATGTTAAAGAAAAGAATCCCGATACGTTCTCATGAAACTTGTTATATAAGTGAATATTTGTTCTTTTAGGCCATTTGGCCTGCCTTTTAAATTTAAAAGTGAAAGATAAACGAGCATAAAGCGGAAATCCATCCAATCTTCTTCTAGAGAGTGCATGGGGGTTTTGTGATTCAGTAAGATTAATTACATACAAGATAAATTGTGTATGAGATGATTAACTAAGAAATGTGACAATTTCTTTTATGTTAAAGAAAAGAATCCCGATACGTTCTCATGAAACTTGTTATATAAGTGAATATTTGTTCTTTTAGGCCATTTGGCCCGACTTTCAAATTTAAAAGTGAAAGAAAGACGATCATAAAGCGGAAATCCATCCATTCTTCTTCTAGAATGTGCATGGGGGTTTTGTGATTCAGTAAGATTAATTACATACAAGATAAATTGTGTATGAGATGATTAACTAAGAAATGTGACAGTTTCCTTTATGTTAAAGCAAATAATCCTGATACGCTCTCATGAAACTTGTTATATAAGTGAATATTTGTTCTTTTAGGCCAATTGGCCCGCCTTTCAAATTTAAAAGTGAAAGATAGACGACCATAAAGCGGAAATCCATCCACTCTTCTTCTAGAGAGTGCATGGGGGTTTTGTGATTCAGTAAGATTAATTACATACAAGATAAATTGTGTATGAGATGATTAACTGATAAATGTGACAGTTTCCTTTATGTTAAAGAAAAGAATCCTGATACGCTCTCATGAAACTTGTTATATAAGTGGATATTTGTTCTTTTAGGCCATTTGGCCTGCCTTTCAAATTTAAAAGTGAAAGATAGACGAGCATAAACCGGAAATCCATCCACTCTTCTTCTAGAGAGTGCATGGGGGTTTTGTGATTCAGTAAGATTAATTACATACAAGATAAATTGTGTATGAGATGATTAACTAAGAAATGTGACAGTTTCCTTTATGTTAAAGCAAAGAATCCTGATACGCTCTCATGAAACTTGTTATATAAGTGAATATTTGTTCTTTTAGGCCATTTGGCCCGCCTTTCAAATTTAAAAGTGAAGGATAGACGAGCATAAAGCGGAAATCCATCCACTCTTTTTTTAGAGAGTGCATGGGGGCTTTGTGATTCAGTAAGATTAATTACATACAAGATAAATTGTGTATGAGATGATTAACTAAGAAATGTGACAATTTCCTTTATGTTAAAGAAAAGAATCCCGATACGTTCTCATGAAACTTGTTATATAAGTGAATATTTGTTGTTTTAGGCCATTTGGCCTGCCTTTCAAATTTAAAAGTGAAAGATAGACGAGCATAAAGCGGAAATCCATCCACTCTTCTTCTAGAGAGTGCATGGGGGTTTTGTGATTCAGTAAGATTAATTACATACAAGATAAATTGTGTATGAGAAGATTAACTAAGAAATGTGACAGTTTCCTTTATGTTAAAGAAAAGAATCCCGATACGTTCTCATGAAACTTGTTATATAAGTGAATATTTGTTCTTTTAGGCCATTTGGCCTGCCTTTCAAATTTAAAAGTGAAAGATAGACGAGCATAAAGCGGAAATCCATCCACTCTTCTTCTAGAGAGTGCATGGGGGTTTTGTGATTCAGTAAGATTAATTACATACAAGATAAATTGTGTATGAGATGATTAACTAAGAAATGTGACAGTTTCCTTTATGTTAAAGCAAAGAATCCCGATACGTTCTCATGAAACTTGTTATACAAGTGAATATTTGTACTTTTAGGCCATTTGGCCCGCCTTTTAAATTTAAAAGTGAAAGAAAGACGAGCATAAAACGGAAATCCATACTCTCTTCTTCTAGAGAGTGCATGGGGGTTTTGTGATTCAGTAAGATTAATTACATACAAGATAAATTTTGTATGAGATGATTAACTAAGAAATGTCACAGTTTGCTTTATGTTAAAGAAAAGAATCCCGATACGTTCTCATGAAACTTGTTATATAAGTGAATATTTGTTCTTTTAGGCCATTTGGCCTGCCTTTCAAATTTAAAAGTGAAAGATAGACGAGCATAAAGCGGAAATCCATCCACTCTTCTTCTAGAGAGTGCATGGGGGTTTTGTGATTCAGTAAGATTAATTACATACAAGATAAATTGTGTATGAGATGATTAACTGATAAATGTGACAGTTTCCTTTATGTTAAAGCAAAGAATCCTGATACGCTCTCATGAAACTTGTTATATAAGTGGATATTTGTTCTTTTAGGCCATTTGGCCTGCCTTTCAAATTTAAAAGTGAAAGATAGACGAGCATAAAGCGGAAATCCATCCACTCTTCTTCTAGAGAGTGCATGGGGGTTTTGTGATTCAGTAAGATTAATTACATACAAGATAAATTGTGTATGAGATGATTAACTAAGAAATGTGACAATTTCCTTTATGTTAAAGAAAAGAATCCCGATACGTTCTCATGAAACTTGTTATATAAGTGAATATTTGTTCTTTTAGGCCATTTGGCCTGCCTTTCAAATTTAAAAGTGAAAGATAGACGAGTATAAAGCGGAAATCCATCCACTCTTCTTCTAGAGAGTGCATGGGGGTTTTGTGATTCAGTAAGATTAATTACATACAAGATAAATTGTGTATGAGATGATTAACTAAGAAATGTGACAGTTTCCTTTATGTTAAAGCAAAGAATCCTGATACGCTTTCATGAAACTTGTTATATAAGTGAATATTTGTTCTTTTAGGCCATTTGGCCCGCCTTTCAAATTTAAAAGTGAAAGAAAGACGAGCATAAAGCGGAAATCCATCCACTCTTCTTTTAGAGAGTGCATGGAGGTTTTGTGATTCAGTAAGATTAATTACATACAAGATAAATTGTGTATGAGATGATTAACTAAGAAATGTGACAGTTTCCTTTATGTTAAAGCAAAGAATCCCGATACGTTCTCATGAAACTTGTTATACAAGTGAATATTTGTACTTTTAGGCCATTTGGCCCGCCTTTTAAATTTAAAAGTGAAAGAAAGACGAGCATAAAACGGAAATCCATACTCTCTTCTTCTAGAGAGTGCATGGGAATATTTTCTTGAAGAATTTGTGAAAATATTTTATTTCGTGAATAAAACGTAATTAATTTATACTACATATATATCTTTTTAACTTAAATTATTTTGAATGAGTTTACTATAATGAAATATCGATATAAGGAAATACAAGAATCTGTATACCAGAATTTCAGTTTATCTAGTTTTTTCAAAGGGAAATATGAATCGTCTATTTTTCTGCATTTATAGTTATTGTTGTTTGTTGGCTATTATTTATTGTTATCGCTGGCTAATTTTTGTGGTTTGTTTTACTCAATAAATAGTTATAATATATAAAAGAATATTTTACAATACATTACGATGTTGTAAAATCATCTCATTTTTGATAAAGTAATACGTTTCAGGTCATATTTATTTGACATTTACTTGACATTTTGCATGACATTTTACATATATTCTGCAAACTTCAGTATAAAATAACACAACAAAAATTATATGCTTAATTTGCAATTACGTTTAAATGCAAATCATTTTATCAATAGTGAAATAATGTTAATAATAAAGCTTACATATATATTCTTTAATTTTCCTAAATAACATTAAAGTAAAATAAATAAAACATGCATAAAATGTTTATTGATCATAATCATTTCTAGAATACATAAAGATATTTGTACTTATGTATAAATGCGTCAACATTGCTTCAAATGTTAAAAACTTTTTTTTAGAATTTAAATAAATATTAGCTATAATAATTGCATATTTTAAATTCAAATAAGTCTTAAAAGAATTACATAATACTTCGTAAAATTTATTTGAAAATATTTTGTGAATAATTAATTATAAAAAAATATTTCAATGCTAACACCTAAATATAATATAAATATTCATATATTCCTCTAAAATCCAGCTGCATGTAATTACACTTTCACGATCGTCTTATTCGCATTTCTCTCTAAAGTATAAGCATGCATGTTCAATCAATTTAAAGAATTATTTTATTATTTCTAACATAAAAGTATGCAGTTACTTTCAATATAGAACATAAATTTTTTAAAGAAAGCACAAATGGACTTTATTTGCACTCTTATGTCTGAATTATGTCTGAATATTACCAGTTGAATTATGTCTGAATATTATGTTTTGAATTTATATTTCATTTATTACCTTTCTAAAATTCATATTTTTACATACATGTCAGGAGACTATCCTTTTTTATATAAAAAAAGTAATGGTTTGGAAATGGACCAATGAAAATCTGCGTTTATTCCACGAAATGTATCTGATTGCTCAGAGCTTTCTCTCTTTTCTTAGGGGGAATTAACATGAAAGTAGAGAATTTAGATAGGATGGGCGGTGTTAGGAAGGTTACCAAGGGGAAGGGACACGGGTCTGTAGCCAAATTTGGCACAAACTTGGCGATATATTGCCAAATTTGGTGGCCAAAATTAGTCGCCAAAAGGGGTGCCAACTTGGGGCTATTTCCAGTATTTCGCCAAATTTTCATAGACCTCCAATGAAATCCAATAGCGTTTACTCGCTTGCGAAAAATTAACAAATTGAGATATTGCAATGCAACAAAAATTAATATTAGCTTATGAATAGAGCTTAATTGAACTATTTACATTATTTTTAAGCACAAACACTAACTATTTACAATATTCTTAACACTATATATAGAATTGGTGCTTGATTTTTATAATAAATTTAGTTTTCATTTAAATTACAACAACAATTAAGAAGTGGAATCTAAAAATTGAATGCATAGAAAATAAGGGATCGCAAGGCAATCCAGAATGGAAACGCGAAACGTCTGGGGTTGGCTAGGGCGCGATTACGCGGGGGGTTGGTGAGCGTAGCGAGCAGGGGGACGAGCCCCCCTAGTCCTTCATACTAGAAGTTTGATCTTTGTTTTTGACTTTCCAGTGCTTAATAGTAATATTAAATGACTTCTTAAAAACCTTGAAATATATATTGTAGAAAAATTTATGAAATACTTTAATATTTACACGTGAATACTTTATTTACTCAAGGACAAGCACTAACAAGGAAAACACAAACAAAGAAAAACACCTTGAAAAACTAATTTCATAATAGAGATGTTATAGAACTAGCTTCATCATAGACATTAATTTTAACTCTACATCGGATATTAATCATCTTTGAGCGACATGAAGTTTTAGAATCGTGCCAGCATTCATCAGGAGCAAAAGCAAACTTTCCAAACTATTTTTTCTCTGTGTAATTTTGTGGTAGAGATAACTTTAACATAACTAGTTTATCGTAGAAATTAATAGATGTTTCGATTAATAATGCCGATTTTGCAAAGAGATGAAGTTACTAATACATTTTACAACTAAGCATATGCCATCAAAAGCCGGTTCGTTATTAATTGTTATTGTGCAAAATCATAGTTTTTTATAGCTTTGAATACATGTCGAATTTTGTACCAGAGAAAGACTTTTTCGGTGATCTTTTCTCATTTGGAGAAAATGGCTGCTGAATGTTATTGATTGTTGGTTGAAGCTTGTTGTAAACATGCTGTAACCCAATAAAAACTAGTGAACGATAGTTTAAACGCTTTAAATGCGATCGTTTTAATAGAAAAGACAAGGAGCATTCAGGACAGCTGAAAATGTTTGAAGATGTAGATTTGCAAGCATTATTGGATGAAGAACCTAGACAAACAATTACTGGTGAACTCTATCGATAATAACCGATAAAATTGAACCATACGTTGAAAGACAAATGACCAGAATACGTCCAAAGAAACGATAAAGTCAGTTTTCAACATGGCAATGCTCTGTCCCATGTTGCTAAATGTGTAAAAAACTGTTTGGAAAATATTATCCCAAAATATGGAACGTCATACCTCACCCGCTGTGTTCACCAGACATAGCCCATTTCGATTACCACTTATTTCGGTAGATGCAGCATGGACTTTCAGAACAGCCATTCAATTCTTTCGAAGAAGTCAAAAATTGGGTCGATTCATGGATTGCTTCAAAAAAAATTTTTTTTTTATCGACGCGGAATCATCTTTTGCCAGAAAAGATGGAAAAGTGTCATATCTAATGATGGAAATTACTTTGATTATTACGATAATGTATTTGGATATGGAACTAAATGCTCAAATTTTATGAAACAAATCCGCAACTTTAACCGAAACACCTATTAAATGTAACAGCACATTGGAATGCAATCCTCTTTGATCGACTAATTGTTTTAGAAACACATCAACATTCATCAGGAGCAAAAAGCAAACTTTACACACTTAGTTTTCTCCGCGTAATCTCGTCGTAGAGATAGCTTTAACAAAACTAGTTAAATTGTAGAAATTTAATTAACAGTACATCGGAATGAAATCATCTTTGAGCGACTTAACGTTTTAGAAACACATCACTGTTAGTACGGAGCTAAAACAAAGTCACCACACTAAATTTTTCGATGCGTAATCTTGTATCGTTTTGGTACGATTCGTGAGCGATCTGGGTAAAACTATATAGGTGTCGTCTACAGTTTGTAATTCAGATGCAGCATCCACGGCTCACAATATGTATTAATTTAATACTTTTATTTAATAATAACATGAAATTAATTCCCTTCATTTGTATGAAGCTACTTAATAATATTTAACAGCACATTGGATTTTAAAGTAAGTTTTTAAATAAGATACTGGTGAAAAGTTTAATAACAAAGTTGTAGAGCATCATCGATTTAGTGAGAAAATACGTATCGGGGATGCGGATATAAATGATAGGTAGCACATACGAAAATATACACAACTAATATGCTTTTTTGAGAAAAATAAATAATGGTAGATGATAAATTCATTTTGCAATTAGAAACTGTCACGTTTCCAGATTACAACGCCTAAATTTAAAACAAAATTATTTTTCAAACAAAAGAAACGGACATGTCATATTTTATCCGTCTTTATATTACGTTCTAGTTCATGCTTCATATTTAGGTGCTATTAAATTCTAATTTAAAAAAATATCATTTTTATACATTAAAAAATGTCTAGTTTGTTCACGGACAAAGTTCGTTTTTTTTTCAATAAAAAAAAGTCTCTTATCTTTATCAGATATTTTTTCTTTGTATAGCAAACTATTTATCATATTCGAGTATATAATAAGACTTTTCTTATTAATTTGGATATTCTGTATAACTTCGCTGAGGGGAACTGTGAAGTGCCTCATAATATAGCGCATGCTCGTTACATTATTATTAGACATCCAGTCATAGGTCGGTTCACCAGTCAATCGAAGCGAAATTTAACTATCTCCCTGTATACTTACAGAATGTTTATTATTTTTTCGAAAAATCTCTGTACAAATAAATTTCACAAAAAAAAAAAAAAAAAAAAAAATGTAAAATGAATGTTTCACAACAGATGAACATATGGTATGTATTAATTCTGACCGCAAAACCCTAGGTAAGGGTACCTCATCTTGCAAAGCTTGTCTTAGGCGACTTGAAAAGTCTTTAGCCGGTATTGTGAAATTATCTAGGGGAAAAGATGACTGTGGAGTTGCTGCAGCAAATAGATCTGGTTCTGATGATTCACAGGAACCAGAAGCTTTTATCTCATCAGTGAAAAATGGTTCAGCTATTTGGGATGATGATTTCGATTCAGCACAGTCAGGAACTGAATTTTCAATATATAATACTTTGGGTGTATCTAACACAATTCTATATTTCTTACCTGGAAGAATGTTTTCATCTTTTTGTACATCAATGTACTCCTGCCAAACTTCATTAAAAAACTGTATAATAATGGATACTGTCCGATCAATACAAAATCTAGCATAAACCTCCTGAAACATCAAATAAGAATGCATAAGTTTCAAGTACATCTTGTATAAATTCAGTAACCATACCAGGAGTTGATCCTGACAAAATTGGAGGCCTATTTCATAAAAACTCATTTAATAAAGCAAGCCCATTCTCAAAATCCATTTTACTAACATAGCCATAGGCTTCTTACAAAATTCATTATTTATTAAATAAAAACTACCCTTACATGATTTAATGGAACAGATGTCGCAGACGCACCGGGATTTGTGCAATTTTTCTTTGCGCCATTTTGGCAAAAAAACCCAATTTTCCCAATCTTTTATTACACACACGCATTTAATTGAATTTATTATTTTTATATTATTTGATTTATTTACACATATATTCATTTTTATTATAAAAAAACAGGTTGCTATACACAGCAAAAATCGCCATTTATGGTGCCAAAAAGAAAACCCTGTGCAGTGACATCTGTACCGATTTAATCAAAATTGTTTGGGTGTACTGAAATTAATGATTAAAAATTGAAAAATTAATTAAATCCATGATTATTGTTTCTTTCTTAGCTTAAAAATCAGAAAATATAATGATTAATGAAATACAATTATTTGATTGATTGGAAATTTTTTTCTTATTTACGGCTATACCAAAAACAACCATTTTACAGGTAACAGAAAAATCGCCAAAAATAACTGCTTCATCAGCAGTTATGACAGTTGAAGTTGAATAAAATCTAATAATCTTAATTTTACAATGTTTATGAGAAACACCATAGAAAACACATGCTATTTTTTTATGTTAAGTAGAGGATATTTAAAAGAATAACAGGACAATCTTCAGTAATGTAATGCATGAAAAAGTAAACAAATAAGTGATTCAGCAAATCTTAAAAATGTATTTTTACTAATATAACTATAAAATGCAGAAAAATATTCTGGTACTTCTATATTATCCAGTCAACCAATTTCCGTAAAAAAAAAAAACTATCGCCAAATTATTTGCCAAACTGTAGCATCCAATAAACAAATGAAAGAATGTTGCCATTTGAATCTCAAAAAAAAAAGTAAGGAAAAGAAACGAAAGAAAAAGAAATTAGGAAAGCCCCATTCATTAAAGTATCATTTCTCAGCAAGTTTAAACAATAAAATTTACAATACATTAAAGAAAAAAGAAACCAAAATAATCTTTGATATTTATTTATTTACATTATTTTTTTTAATTATCCCTCTCGACTGTTGGATAAATATTTATGATGTCAGTTGAAAGTGATTTATTGTACGTAACTACACATTGCAACATATTTTCAATGCTTTTTCTGTTTAAATATCATGATGTCGAAGACGTAATTTTTATTTTAGTTAATGAAGTAACTAATAAATCAGTAAAACATCATTAAAAAATCATTAACATCCAATTAAAAATCATTTGATGAAATAACAAGCACGTGTAACGCATTTGACGTCACGATCATTATTTTTAGCTTTAAATCCCATAGTTTGGCAATAGCGAAAATTTCTCCATCTTTGCATAAAAATTGATTAGTTTACAACAATGGATGTGTTTTAGAAGATATGGATTTGAAACGAACAATGATTAAAGAGGACATTTTAAAACATTCTTTTAAATATTAAAAAAAAAAATTTAAGAGTATTCAAATCCAAACTGCTTATTTTGATACACATTTTTAAATTCAATTTTGCTCTAAAATGCCTCCAATTGGCAGGTTCTCTTATTCAGAAACTTTTATAATGTCTGTATTGTCTCAATGTTTTGATAAAGGCAGAATATATTTCAAAAAATGCTGTCAAAGTGGACATTTTGAACAAAATTTCCCAAAGCGATAGCGCTGAAAACAAAAAAAATTATACTGTGAAAATAAATGTTCGTAATTCAATTTCTAATTAATTGAACGAAAAATAAAAACATAGGTCCCTTATAAATCTCTTCATAAATCACACCGCCAAGTTTCATGTTTTTACTTTTAAAAATGAGTCTGAAAATGTGTCTCAAAATTTTGAGTTGCTGAGCGTGGAAAAATATTTTTTTAATACCGCCTTAACATAAAATTTCCATGGTGCCTTTGAGCAGATGCAATGCAGAATGCGCATAGGAGCTCACTCGGTTGTATTATCACAGGGTAATGTACTTTATTTATACTACGTTCGTTTATTTACTGAATATGATATGGACAAAGGAATATACTATTTGCATGATCATAAGTCCTTGAAAATTTATTTCTTGCAGTACTGAATATAACTGCAATTTCGAAATGATTTGCATTACACAGTTGTTTACAGATTGTCTGTTTGGAGTTTGCATCGAAAATAGTACTGTGTTTCACTAGGGGAAGAAGTTCTAAAATAAAATTTATGAAACACTTTTTCATACTATCCCCCTATTAAATAATAAAGAAGCTTATTTTACTCATATTGTTATAGTAATTTGTTTCTGTCAGGTTTTGACGGGTTCCATCTAGTATACATAAAATAATACATATTTATATAAAGATTGTGTATATTTTTTAACATGTGACACATACAACGTTTATTATTGTCCACCCTGGGTCACCTCCTGAATTCAACACTGTTTGTATCTTTACATTTAAAAATTAGCCCGTCATTGTGTCAGAAAATTTTGAATTTGTTGCACAGTGAACTTGAAAACAGCTTTAATAGAGCTTTAGATTTAACTTTTAAAGTTCAAAGTTGATAAATTTTGGGGAAAATGAAACAATAAAGAAGAAAGTTAAAATTTAATATTTACTTACGTATTAACACCACCGTAGGTACAGATTTGGCGGTTTTTAAGTGCCGCCAATCTTTCATAGCACTAAAAAATGGCGTCAAAAATCAGCAAACAACAAGGAATCCAAAAGATAACTGTGTGCGCGTGCAAACAACAAGATTGTTCTTTATTGGCACATTAGCGCAACTTCTGCTGCGGTGGCGTTAGTACACAAGTACCATTTAATAAAGTAGCATTAAACATCAATATTGTTTAGAAAATAGTAAACATTAATTTCTTTACAAAAAACATTGCAAAATTTAAATATCTTACATTTTCAAATTCATCCAATGATGCTGGTAAATTAAACAATTTACTTCTTGAATTATAGGATACCAAAATATCTTTTTCCATGCTAAAAATGATAAAATATAAACTAAATCAAATTTTAGAATAATACCATATACAAGAGCATAAATCAAGAAAAAATAAGTAAAGTTTCTAATATTTAAAAATTAGGGCTGTAGCTAGATGTGAATAATAGGGGGGGGGGGGTTCTCAAGAAAATGTAGCGGAGGCTCATATTTTTTTTTCTCTCTCTCTCTGACACATGCACGCACAAAAACACACACACATATATATATAGATGATCAAAGTATTATGCAGAAAGATAAATTAGTGTATATTCATATTCTAGGCACTATGTTTTTTATTAAATTGTTGATAACATCATTGTATACTAAGAAAAGAAAAGGCTGGAGAATAAAAATTTCCAGTGTAAACTAGTGTATAATTATACTGGTGAAATAATAAGTGATGATGTCAACAATAAATAAAAAGCTTGCGGTTCACCCGTTTCATAAAGAGTTGCAACCTTTAATCAAAGTATTATGCAGAAAGATAAATTAGTGTATATTCATATTCTAGGCACTATGTTTTTTATTAAATTGTTGATAACATCATTGTATACTAAGAAAAGAAAAGGCTGGAGAATAAAAATTTCCAGTGTAAACTAGTGTATAATTATACTGGTGAAATAATAAGTGATGATGTCAACAATAAATAAAAAGCTTGCGGTTCACCCGTTTCATAAAGAGTTGCAACCTTTAATTATTTTATTAAAATTCCCTACCCTTAAGGATTTTAAAGTTGTATTTGTATACGATAAAAAAAATTGACAAAATCAAGGATGTACTTTGCATTTTAAAGTTATTGTTTTTAAAACACTTATTTGCAGTTTTTATACATATTACAATTTAGTATGTGTAAGAATGTTAAAAAATGTAAAAGGATCCCAAAACAAAGTTCGATTTTTGAACAGTTTCATTTGGTGACCTGAGAATCTTTCCTAAGGGGGTGTGGGGGGGGGTCATTTTTTTTTTAATCTAGAAGATTTGTAAAAAATACTGTTATTAGGATTATATTAATTATATCACAACTATTGCAGAATTATAAAATAAATAAAAGTAGATTTCCAAAAGCTAAAAATCTTCTACGGAAGCAGCAAATTATATTTTTATAATCACAAAAGTTTGCTTTTGAGCAAATGTTTAACAAATGTTAATACGAATTTCTAGAAAAGCCAAACACAAAGAGAGTGTAGTCCAGGGAATAAGCTTACTTTTAATTATGCTGCATACAAGATTTCAAAACTCCTCACAGTACAGAGGAAAAATTATGAAAATTCAAATCACTATGGACTGCTTAGATATTTAACAATAAATACTGTTTTTTTTCACATAAACAATGATTTCTAAACGTTATTATTCAGATACAACATACACTACTGATTTTTTCCCCTTTAAAATATGATTTAAATGTTCTTTTAATGCAATCCACAAGTATTTTGCTTTAAAATTAAAACAGGAACTAAATATTATGTTCTAAAATATGATAATTTTTTATTAAGGGCTAATGTTAATTCTATAGGGCATTATTTTTCTAATATCTCGTTTGCATTTAAATATTTTTAAATGATTTTATTTTATTTTATTTTATTTATTTTTTTTTTTTTTTGCACTGGATAGCAGAGATCAATCTCTATTTCCGCCGTTGATTACTTTTTCGATTTTTTTTCTACGAAGATACTTTCATTTTCGGAACCGGTTTCGAAAGTAAAAGCATCTTCCTAAAAAAAATCCGCAAAGAAAATCGAAAACGTAATCAACGGCGGAAATAGAGATTAATCTCTGCTACCCAATGTAAAAAAAAACAAAAAACAAAAACATTTAAAACTATTCAAATACAAACGAGATATTAGAAAAATAATGCCTATAGAATATAGAATTAACATTAGCGATCGAGTGTTGTCAAGTGCGTGAAGAGGATTATTAAGCAAAAACAACTAACAAAGTAAAAATTCTCATGCTTTGTTTAGTTAATTTCCCTCATCTAACTATACAAACACTATTTAGTATTATCTATTAAATATATAAGGAATAATTACTAGGCTTACCTTATGTTATTAACAGCACTTCATAATGAAATCAAAATGGTTCATTCCGTTCTCTGCTCTGTTGTCGTCTGCTGACGCAACACTCTGACGTCATCGTATATTTCAACACCACAGAGCTGGATTGCGAGATAAAAATGTACACCTATATTGGAGTTTTGGTTTCCGGAATTAATTTCAAATTGTCATTCTTGGTGTGTGATATCACCGATTTTTTTTTAAAGAGTACAGATAAACTATTTTAAGTGTATTATAACACTTAATTCAGTGTTGACACCAAAATTAGTGCATATTTAAACCTTATTTGGCATTTCATAAACCCAAATTAAGCGTAATTATACTCCCCATTTTTTACAGTGAGTGAATATTTGTTCTTTTAGGCCATTTGGCCCGCCTTTCAAATTTAAAAGTGAAAGAAAGACGAGCATAAAGCGGAAATCCATCCATTCTTCTTCTAGAAAGTGCATGGGGGTTTTGTGATTCAGTAAGATTAATTACATACAAGATAAATTGTGTATGAGATGATTAACTAAGAAATGTGACAGTTTCCTTTATGTTAAAGCAAAGAATCCTGATACGCTCTCATGAAACTTGTTATACAAGTGAATATTTGTACTTTTAGGCCATTTGGCCCGCCTTTTAAATTTAAAAGTGAAAGAAAGACGAGCATAAAACGGAAATCCATACTCTCTTCTTCTAGAGAGTGCATGGGGGTTTTGTGATTCAGTAAGATTAATTACATACAAGATAAATTTTGTATGAGATGATTAACTAAGAAATGTCACAGTTTGCTTTATGTTAAAGCAAAGAATCCCGATACGTTCTCATGGAACTTGTTATATAAGTGAATATTTGTTCTTTTAGGCCATTTGGCCCGACTTTCAAATTTAAAAGTGAAAGAAAGACGAGCATAAAGCGGAAATCCATCCACTCTTCTTCTAGAAAGTGCATGGGGGTTTTGTAATTCAGTAAGATTAATTACATACAAGATAAATTGTGTATGAGATGATTAACTAAGTAATGTGACAATTTCCTTTATGTTAAAGAAAAGAATCCCGATACGTTCTCATGAAACTTGTTATATAAGTGAATATTTGTTCTTTTAGGCCATTTGGCCTGCCTTTCAAATTTAAAAGTGAAAGATAGACGAGTATAAAGCGGAAATCCATCCACTCTTCTTCTAGAGAGTGCATGGGGGTTTTGTGATTCAGTAAGATTAATTACATACAAGATAAATTGTGTATGAGATGATTAACTAAGAAATGTGACAGTTTCCTTTATGTTAAAGCAAAGAATCCTGATACGCTCTCATGAAACTTGTTATATAAGTGAATATTTGTTCTTTTAGGCCATTTGGCCCGCCTTTCAAATTTAAAAGTGAAAGAAAGACGAGCATAAAGCGGAAATCCATCCACTCTTCTTTTAGAGAGTGCATGGGGGTTTTGTGATTCAGTAAGATTAATTACATACAAGATAAATTGTGTATGAGATGATTAACTAAGAAATGTGACAGTTTCCTTTATGTTAAAGCAAAGAATCCCGATACGTTCTCATGAAACTTGTTATACAAGTGAATATTTGTACTTTTAGGCCATTTGGCCCGCCTTTTAAATTTAAAAGTGAAAGAAAGACGAGCATAAAACGGAAATCCATACTCTCTTCTTCTAGAGAGTGCATGGGGGTTTTGTGATTCAGTAAGATTAATTACATACAAGATAAATTTTGTATGAGATGATTAACTAAGAAATGTCACAGTTTGCTTTATGTTAAAGCAAAGAATCCCGATACGTTCTCATGGAACTTGTTATATAAGTGAATATTCGTTCTTTTAGGCCATTTGGCCCGACTTTCAAATTTAAAAGTGAAAGAAAGACGAGCATAAAGCGGAAATCCATCCACTCTTCTTCTAGAAAGTGCATGGGGGTTTTGTAATTCAGTAAGATTAATTACATACAAGATAAATTGTGTATGAGATGATTAACTAAGTAATGTGACAATTTCCTTTATGTTAAAGAAAAGAATCCCGATACGTTCTCATGAAACTTGTTATATAAGTGAATATTTTTTCTTTTAGGCCATTTGGCCTGCCTTTCAAATTTAAAAGCGAAAGATAGACGAGCATAAAGCGGAAATCCATCCACTCTTCTTCTAGAGAGTGCATGGGGGTTTTGTGATTCAGTAAGATTAATTACATACAAGATAAATTGTGTATGAGATGATTAACTAAGAAATGTGACAGTTTCTTTTATGTTAAAGCAAAGAATCCTGATACGCTCTCATGAAACTTGTTATATAAGTGAATATTTGTTCTTTTAGGCCATTTGGCCCGCCTTTCAAATTTAAAAGTGAAAGATAGACGAGCATAAAGCGGAAATCCATCCACTCTTTTTTTAGAGAGTGCATGGGGGCTTTGTGATTCAGTAAGATTAATTACATACAAGATAAATTATGTATGAGATGATTAACTAAGAAATGTGACAATTTCCTTTATGTTAAAGAAAATTATCCCGATACGTTCTCATGAAACTTGTTATATAAGTGAATATTTGTTGTTTTAGGCCATTTGGCCTGCCTTTCAAATTTAAAAGTGAAAGATAGACGAGCATAAAGCGGAAATCCATCCACTCTTCTTCTAGAGAGTGCATGGGGGTTTTGTGATTCAGTAAGATTAATTACATACAAGATAAATTGTGTATGAGATGATTAACTGATAAATGTGACAGTTTCCTTTATGTTAAAGCAAAGAATCCTGATACGCTCTCATGAAACTTGTTATATAAGTGGATATTTGTTCTTTTAGGCCATTTGGCCTGCCTTTCAAATTTAAAAGTGAAAGATAGACGAGCATAAAGCGGAAATCCATCCACTCTTCTTCTAGAGAGTGCATGGGGGTTTTGTGATTCAGTAAGATTAATTACATACAAGATAAATTGTGTATGAGATGATTAACTAAGAAATGTGATAATTTCCTTTATGTTAAAGAAAAGAATCCCGATACGTTCTCATGAAACTTGTTATATAAGTGAATATTTGTTCTTTTAGGCCATTTGGTCCGACTTTCAAATTTAAAAGTGAAAGAAAGACGAGCATAAAGCGGAAATCCATCCACTCTTCTTCTAGAAAGTGCATGGGGGTTTTGTGATTCAGTAAGATTAATTACATACAAGATAAATTGTGTATGAGATGATTAACTAAGAAATGTGACAATTTCCTTTATGTTAAAGAAAAGAATCCCGATACGTTCTCATGAAACTTGTTATATAAGTGAATATTTGTTCTTTTAGGCCATTTGGCCTGCCTTTCAAATTTAAAAGTGAAAGATAGACGAGTATAAAGCGGAAATCCATCCACTCTTCTTCTAGAGAGTGCATGGGGGTTTTGTGATTCAGTAAGATTAATTACATACAAGATAAATTGTGTATGAGATGATTAACTAAGAAATGTGACAGTTTCCTTTATGTTAAAGCAAAGAATCCTGATACGCTCTCATGAAACTTGTTATATAAGTGAATATTTGTTCTTTTAGGCCATTTGGCCCGCCTTTCAAATTTAAAAGTGAAAGAAAGACGAGCATAAAGCGGAAATCCATCCACTCTTCTTTTAGAGAGTGCATGGAGGTTTTGTGATTCAGTAAGATTAATTACATACAAGATAAATTGTGTATGAGATGATTAACTGATAAATGTGACAGTTTACTTTATGTTAAAGCAAAGAATCCTGATACGCTCTCATGAAACTTGTTATATAAGTGGATATTTGTTCTTTTAGGCCATTTGGCCTGCCTTTCAAATTTAAAAGTGAAAGATAGACGAGCATAAAGCGGAAATCCATCCACTCTTCTTCTAGAGAGTGCATGGGGGTTTTGTGATTCAGTAAGATTAATTACATACAAGATAAATTGTGTATGAGATGATTAACTGATAAATGTGACAGTTTCCTTTATGTTAAAGCAAAGAATCCTGATACGCTCTCATGAAACTTGTTATATAAGTGGATATTTGTTCTTTTAGGCCATTTGGCCTGCCTTTCAAATTTAAAAGTGAAAGATAGACGAGCATAAAGCGGAAATCCATCCACTCTTCTTCTAGAGAGTGCATGGGGGTTTTGTGATTCAGTAAGATTAATTACATACAAGATAAATTGTGTATGAGATGATTAACTAAGAAATGTGATAATTTCCTTTATGTTAAAGAAAAGAATCCCGATACGTTCTCATGAAACTTGTTATATAAGTGAATATTTGTTCTTTTAGGCCATTTGGTCGGACTTTCAAATTTAAAAGTGAAAGAAAGACGAGCATAAAGCGGAAATCCATCCACTCTTCTTCTAGAAAGTGCATGGGGGTTTTGTGATTCAGTAAGATTAATTACATACAAGATAAATTGTGTATGAGATGATTAACTAAGAAATGTGACAATTTCCTTTATGTTAAAGAAAAGAATCCCGATACGTTCTCATGAAACTTGTTATATAAGTGAATATTTGTTCTTTTAGGCCATTTGGCCTGCCTTTCAAATTTAAAAGTGAAAGATAGACGAGTATAAAGCGGAAATCCATCCACTCTTCTTCTAGAGAGTGCATGGGGGTTTTGTGATTCAGTAAGATTAATTACATACAAGATAAATTGTGTATGAGATGATTAACTAAGAAATGTGACAGTTTCCTTTATGTTAAAGCAAAGAATCCTGATACGCTCTCATGAAACTTGTTATATAAGTGAATATTTGTTCTTTTAGGCCATTTGGCCCGCCTTTCAAATTTAAAAGTGAAAGAAAGACGAGCATAAAGCGGAAATCCATCCACTCTTCTTTTAGAGAGTGCATGGAGGTTTTGTGATTCAGTAAGATTAATTACATACAAGATAAATTGTGTATGAGATGATTAACTGATAAATGTGACAGTTTCCTTTATGTTAAAGCAAAGAATCCTGATACGCTCTCATGAAACTTGTTATATAAGTGGATATTTGTTCTTTTAGGCCATTTGGCCTGCCTTTCAAATTTAAAAGTGAAAGATAGACGAGCATAAAGCGGAAATCCATCCACTCTTCTTCTAGAGAGTGCATGGGGGTTTTGTGATTCAGTAAGATTAATTACATACAAGATAAATTGTGTATGAGATGATTAACTAAGAAATGTGATAATTTCCTTTATGTTAAAGAAAAGAATCCCGATACGTTCTCATGAAACTTGTTATATAAGTGAATATTTGTTCTTTTAGGCCATTTGGCCCGACTTTCAAATTTAAAAGTGAAAGAAAGACGAGCAAAAAGCGGAAATCCATCCACTCTTCTTCTAGAAAGTGCATGGGGGTTTTGTGATTCAGTAAGATTAATTACATACAAGATAAATTGTGTATGAGATGATTAACTAAGAAATGTGACAATTTCCTTTATGTTAAAGAAAAGAATCCCGATACGCTCTCATGAAACTTGTTATATAAGTGAATATTTGTTCTTTTAGGCCATTTGGTCCGCCTTTCAAATTTAAAAGTGAAAGAAAGACGAGCATAAAGCGGAAATCCATCCACTCTTCTTCTAGAGAGTGCATGGGGGTTTTGTGATTCAGTAAGATTAATTACATACAAGATAAATTGTGTATGAGATGATTAACTGATAAATGTGACAGTTTCCTTTATGTTAAAGCAAAGAATCCTGATACGCTCTCAAGAAACTTGTTATATAAGTGGATATTTGTTCTTTTAGGCCATTTGGCCTGCCTTTCAAATTTAAAAGTGAAAGATAGACGAGCATAAAGCGGAAATCCATCCACTCTTCTTCTAGAGAGTGCATGGGGGTTTTGTGATTCAGTAAGATTAATTACATACAAGATAAATTGTGTATGAGATGATTAACTAAGAAATGTGATAATTTCCTTTATGTTAAAGAAAAGAATCCCGATACGTTCTCATGAAACTTGTTATATAAGTGAATATTTGTTCTTTTAGGCCATTTGGTCCGACTTTCAAATTTAAAAGTGAAAGAAAGACGAGCATAAAGCGGAAATCCATCCACTCTTCTTCTAGAAAGTGCATGGGGGTTTTGTGATTCAGTAAGATTAATTACATACAAGATAAATTGTGTATGAGATGATTAACTAAGAAATGTGACAATTTCCTTTATGTTAAAGAAAAGAATCCCGATACGTTCTCATGAAACTTGTTATATAAGTGAATATTTGTTCTTTTAGGCCATTTGGCCTGCCTTTCAAATTTAAAAGTGAAAGATAGACGAGTATAAAGCGGAAATCCATCCACTCTTCTTCTAGAGAGTGCATGGGGGTTTTGTGATTCAGTAAGATTAATTACATACAAGATAAATTGTGTATGAGATGATTAACTAAGAAATGTGACAGTTTCCTTTATGTTAAAGCAAAGAATCCTGATACGCTCTCATGAAACTTGTTATATAAGTGAATATTTGTTCTTTTAGGCCATTTGGCCCGCCTTTCAAATTTAAAAGTGAAAGAAAGACGAGCATAAAGCGGAAATCCATCCACTCTTCTTTTAGAGAGTGCATGGAGGTTTTGTGATTCAGTAAGATTAATTACATACAAGATAAATTGTGTATGAGATGATTAACTGATAAATGTGACAGTTTCCTTTATGTTAAAGCAAAGAATCCTGATACGCTCTCATGAAACTTGTTATATAAGTGGATATTTGTTCTTTTAGGCCATTTGGCCTGCCTTTCAAATTTAAAAGTGAAAGATAGACGAGCATAAAGCGGAAATCCATCCACTCTTCTTCTAGAGAGTGCATGGGGGTTTTGTGATTCAGTAAGATTAATTACATACAAGATAAATTGTGTATGAGATGATTAACTAAGAAATGTGATAATTTCCTTTATGTTAAAGAAAAGAATCCCGATACGTTCTCATGAAACTTGTTATATAAGTGAATATTTGTTCTTTTAGGCCATTTGGCCCGACTTTCAAATTTAAAAGTGAAAGAAAGACGAGCATAAAGCGGAAATCCATCCACTCTTCTTCTAGAAAGTGCATGGGGGTTTTGTGATTCAGTAAGATTAATTACATACAAGATAAATTGTGTATGAGATGATTAACTAAGAAATGTGACAGTTTCCTTTATGTTAAAGAAAATTATCCCGATACGTTCTCATGAAACTTGTTATATAAGTGAATATTTGTTGTTTTAGGCCATTTGGCCTGCCTTTCAAATTTAAAAGTGAAAGATAGACGAGCATAAAGCGGAAATCCATCCACTCTTCTTCTAGAGAGTGCATGGGGGTTTTGTGATTCAGTAAGATTAATTACATACAAGATAAATTGTGTATGAGATGATTAACTGATAAATGTGACAGTTTCCTTTATGTTAAAGCAAAGAATCCTGATACGCTCTCAAGAAACTTGTTATATAAGTGGATATTTGTTCTTTTAGGCCATTTGGCCTGCCTTTCAAATTTAAAAGTGAAAGATAGACGAGCATAAAGCGGAAATCCATCCACTCTTCTTCTAGAGAGTGCATGGGGGTTTTGTGATTCAGTAAGATTAATTACATACAAGATAAATTGTGTATGAGATGATTAACTAAGAAATGTGATAATTTCCTTTATGTTAAAGAAAAGAATCCCAATACGTTCTCATGAAACTTGTTATATAAGTGAATATTTGTTCTTTTAGGCCATTTGGTCCGACTTTCAAATTTAAAAGTGAAAGAAAGACGAGCATAAAGCGGAAATCCATCCACTCTTCTTCTAGAAAGTGCATGGGGGTTTTGTGATTCAGTAAGATTAATTACATACAAGATAAATTGTGTATGAGATGATTAACTAAGAAATGTGACAATTTCCTTTATGTTAAAGAAAAGAATCCCGATACGTTCTCATGAAACTTGTTATATAAGTGAATATTTGTTCTTTTAGGCCATTTGGCCTGCCTTTCAAATTTAAAAGTGAAAGATAGACGAGTATAAAGCGGAAATCCATCCACTCTTCTTCTAGAGAGTGCATGGGGGTTTTGTGATTCAGTAAGATTAATTACATACAAGATAAATTGTGTATGAGATGATTAACTAAGAAATGTGACAGTTTCCTTTATGTTAAAGCAAAGAATCCTGATACGCTCTCATGAAACTTGTTATATAAGTGAATATTTGTTCTTTTAGGCCATTTGGCCCGCCTTTCAAATTTAAAAGTGAAAGAAAGACGAGCATAAAGCGGAAATCCATCCACTCTTCTTTTAGAGAGTGCATGGAGGTTTTGTGATTCAGTAAGATTAATTACATACAAGATAAATTGTGTATGAGATGATTAACTGATAAATGTGACAGTTTCCTTTATGTTAAAGCAAAGAATCCTGATACGCTCTCATGAAACTTGTTATATAAGTGGATATTTGTTCTTTTAGGCCATTTGGCCTGCCTTTCAAATTTAAAAGTGAAAGATAGACGAGCATAAAGCGGAAATCCATCCACTCTTCTTCTAGAGAGTGCATGGGGGTTTTGTGATTCAGTAAGATTAATTACATACAAGATAAATTGTGTATGAGATGATTAACTAAGAAATGTGATAATTTCCTTTATGTTAAAGAAAAGAATCCCGATACGTTCTCATGAAACTTATTATATAAGTGAATATTTGTTCTTTTAGGCCATTTGGCCCGACTTTCAAATTTAAAAGTGAAAGAAAGACGAGCATAAAGCGGAAATCCATCCACTCTTCTTCTAGAAAGTGCATGGGGGTTTTGTGATTCAGTAAGATTAATTACATACAAGATAAATTGTGTATGAGATGATTAACTAAGAAATGTGACAATTTCCTTTATGTTAAAGAAAAGAATCCCGATACGTTCTCATGAAACTTGTTATATAAGTGAATATTTGTTCTTTTAGGCCATTAGGCCTGCCTTTCAAATTTAAAAGTGAAAGATAGACGAGTATAAAGCGGAAATCCATCCACTCTTCTTCTAGAGAGTGCATGGGGGTTTTGTGATTCAGTAAGATTAATTACATACAAGATAAATTGTGTATGAGATGATTAACTAAGAAATGTGACAGTTTCCTTTATGTTAAAGCAAAGAATCCTGATACGCTCTCATGAAACTTGTTATATAAGTGAATATTTGTTCTTTTAGGCCATTTGGCCCGCCTTTCAAATTTAAAAGTGAAAGAAAGACGAGCATAAAGCGGAAATCCATCCACTCTTCTTTTAGAGAGTGCATGGGGGTTTTGTGATTCAGTAAGATTAATTACATACAAGATAAATTGTGTATGAGATGATTAACTAAGAAATGTGACAGTTTCCTTTATGTTAAAGCAAAGAATCCCGATACGTTCTCATGAAACTTGTTATACAAGTGAATATTTGTACTTTTAGGCCATTTGGCCCGCCTTTTAAATTTAAAAGTGAAAGAAAGACGAGCATAAAACGGAAATCCATACTCTCTTCTTCTAGAGAGTGCATGGGGGTTTTGTGATTCAGTAAGATTAATTACATACAAGATAAATTTTGTATGAGATGATTAACTAAGAAATGTCACAGTTTGCTTTATGTTAAAGCAAAGAATCCCGATACGTTCTCATGGAACTTGTTATATAAGTGAATATTTGTTCTTTTAGGCCATTTGGCCCGACTTTCAAATTTAAAAGTGAAAGAAAGACGAGCATAAAGCGGAAATCCATCCACTCTTCTTCTAGAAAGTGCATGGGGGTTTTGTGATTCAGTAAGATTAATTACATACAAGATAAATTGTGTATGAGATGATTAACTAAGAAATGTGACAATTTCCTTTATGTTAAAGAAAAGAATCCCGATACGTTCTCATGAAACTTGTTATATAAGTGAATATTTGTTCTTTTAGGCCATTTGGCCCGCCTTTCAAATTTAAAAGTGAAAGAAAGACGAGCATAAAGCGGAAATCCATCCACTCTTCTTTTAGAGAGTGCATGGGGGTTTTGTGATTCAGTAAGATTAATTACATACAAGATAAATTGTGTATGAGATGATTAACTAAGAAATGTGACAGTTTCCTTTATGTTAAAGCAAAGAATCCCGATACGTTCTCATGAAACTTGTTATACAAGTGAATATTTGTACTTTTAGGCCATTTGGCCCGCCTTTTAAATTTAAAAGTGAAAGAAAGACGAGCATAAAACGGAAATCCATACTCTCTTCTTCTAGAGAGTGCATGGGGGTTTTGTGATTCAGTAAGATTAATTACATACAAGATAAATTTTGTATGAGATGATTAACTAAGAAATGTCACAGTTTGCTTTATGTTAAAGCAAAGAATCCCGATACGTTCTCATGGAACTTGTTATATAAGTGAATATTTGTTCTTTTAGGCCATTTGGCCCGACTTTCAAATTTAAAAGTGAAAGAAAGACGAGCATAAAGCGGAAATCCATCCACTCTTCTTCTAGAAAGTGCATGGGGGTTTTGTGATTCAGTAAGATTAATTACATACAAGATAAATTGTGTATGAGATGATTAACTAAGAAATGTGACAATTTCCTTTATGTTAAAGAAAAGAATCCCGATACGTTCTCATGAAACTTGTTATATAAGTGAATATTTGTTCTTTTAGGCCATTTGGCCTGCCTTTCAAATTTAAAAGCGAAAGATAGACGAGCATAAAGCGGAAATCCATCCACTCTTCTTCTAGAGAGTGCATGGGGGTTTTGTGATTCAGTAAGATTAATTACATACAAGATAAATTGTGTATGAGATGATTAACTAAGAAATGTGACAGTTTCCTTTATGTTAAAGCAAAGAATCCTGATACGCTCTCATGAAACTTGTTATATAAGTAAATATTTGTTCTTTTAGGCCATTTGGCCCGCCTTTCAAATTTAAAAGTGAAAGATAGACGAGCATAAAGCGGAAATCCATCCACTCTTCTTTTAGAGAGTGCATGGGGGCTTTGTGATTCAGTAAGATTAATTACATACAAGATAAATTGTGTATGAGATGATTAACTAAGGAATGTGACAATTTCCTTTATGTTAAAGAAAAGAATCCCGATACGTTCTCATGAAACTTGTTATATAAGTGAATATTTGTTGTTTTAGGCCATTTGGCCTGCCTTTCAAATTTAAAAGTGAAAGATAGACGAGCATAAAGCGGAAATCCATCCACTCTTCTTCTAGAGAGTGCATGGGGGTTTTGTGATTCAGTAAGATTAATTACATACAAGATAAATTGTGTATGAGATGATTAACTAAGAAATGTGACAGTTTCCTTTATGTTAAAGAAAAGAATCCCGATACGTTCTCATGAAACTTGTTATATAAGTGAATATTTGTTCTTTTAGGCCATTTGGCCTGCCTTTCAAATTTAAAAGTGAAAGATAGACGAGCATAAAGCGGAAATTCATCCACTCTTCTTCTAGAGAGTGCATGGGGGTTTTGTGATTCAGTAAGATTAATTACATACAAGATAAATTGTGTATGAGATGATTAACTAAGAAATGTGATAATTTCCTTTATGTTAAAGAAAAGAATCCCGATACGTTCTCATGAAACTTGTTATATAAGTGAATATTTGTTCTTTTAGGCCATTTGGCCCGACTTTCAAATTTAAAAGTGAAAGAAAGACGAGCATAAAGCGGAAATCCATCCACTCTTCTTCTAGAAAGTGCATGGGGGTTTTGTGATTCAGTAAGATTAATTACATACAAGATAAATTGTGTATGAGATGATTAACTAAGAAATGTGACAATTTCCTTTATGTTAAAGAAAAGAATCCTGATACGCTCTCATGAAACTTGTTATATAAGTGAATATTTGTTGTTTTAGGCCATTTGGCCTGCCTTTCAAATTTAAAAGTGAAAGAAAGACGAGCATAAAGCGGAAATCCATCCACTCTTCTTCTAGAAAGTGCATGGGGGTTTTGTGATTCAGTAAGATTAATTACATACAAGATAAATTGTGTATGAGATGATTAACTAAGAAATGTGACAATTTCCTTTATGTTAAAGAAAAGAATCCTGATACGCTCTCATGAAACTTGTTATATAAGTGAATATTTGTTCTTTTAGGCCATTTGGCCCGCCTTTCAAATTTAAAAGTGAAAGATAGACGAGCATAAAGCGGAAATCCATCCACTCTTTTTTTAGAGAGTGCATGGGGGCTTTGTGATTCAGTAAGATTAATTACATACAAGATAAATTATGTATGAGATGATTAACTAAGAAATGTGACAATTTCCTTTATGTTAAAGAAAATTATCCCGATACGTTCTCATGAAACTTGTTATATAAGTGAATATTTGTTCTTTTAGGCCATTTGGCCCGCCTTTCAAATTTAAAAGTGAAAGAAAGACGAGCATAAAGCGGAAATCCATCCACTCTTCTTTTAGAGAGTGCATGGGGGTTTTGTGATTCAGTAAGATTAATTACATACAAGATAAATTGTGTATGAGATGATTAACTAAGAAATGTGACAGTTTCCTTTATGTTAAAGCAAAGAATCCCGATACGTTCTCATGAAACTTGTTATATAAGTGAATATTTGTTCTTTTAGGCCATTTGGCCTGCCTTTCAAATTTAAAAGCGAAAGATAGACGAGCATAAAGCGGAAATCCATCCACTCTTCTTCTAGAGAGTGCATGGGGGTTTTGTGATTCAGTAAGATTAATTACATACAAGATAAATTGTGTATGAGATGATTAACTAAGAAATGTGACAGTTTCCTTTATGTTAAAGCAAAGAATCCTGATACGCTCTCATGAAACTTGTTATATAAGTGAATATTTGTTCTTTTAGGCCATTTGGCCCGCCTTTCAAATTTAAAAGTGAAAGATAGACGAGCATAAAGCGGAAATCCATCCACTCTTTTTTTAGAGAGTGCATGGGGGCTTTGTGATTCAGTAAGATTAATTACATACAAGATAAATTATGTATGAGATGATTAACTAAGAAATGTGACAATTTCCTTTATGTTAAAGAAAATTATCCCGATACGTTCTCATGAAACTTGTTATATAAGTGAATATTTGTTGTTTTAGGCCATTTGGCCTGCCTTTCAAATTTAAAAGTGAAAGATAGACGAGCATAAAGCGGAAATCCATCCACTCTTCTTCTAGAGAGTGCATGGGGGTTTTGTGATTCAGTAAGATTAATTACATACAAGATAAATTGTGTATGAGATGATTAACTAAGAAATGTGACAGTTTCCTTTATGTTAAAGCAAAGAATCCTGATACGCTCTCATGAAACTTGTTATATAAGTGAATATTTGTTCTTTTAGGCCATTTGGCCCGCCTTTCAAATTTAAAAGTGAAAGAAAGACGAGCATAAAGCGGAAATCCATCCACTCTTCTTTTAGAGAGTGCATGGAGGTTTTGTGATTCAGTAAGATTAATTACATACAAGATAAATTGTGTATGAGATGATTAACTAAGAAATGTGACAGTTTCCTTTATGTTAAAGCAAAGAATCCCGATACGTTCTCATGAAACTTGTTATACAAGTGAATATTTGTACTTTTAGGCCATTTGGCCCGCCTTTTAAATTTAAAAGTGAAAGAAAGACGAGCATAAAACGGAAATCCATACTCTCTTCTTCTAGAGAGTGCATGGGGGTTTTGTGATTCAGTAAGATTAATTACATACAAGATAAATTTTGTATGAGATGATTAACTAAGAAATGTCACAGTTTGCTTTATGTTAAAGAAAAGAATCCCGATACGTTCTCATGAAACTTGTTATATAAGTGAATATTTGTTCTTTTAGGCCATTTGGCCTGCCTTTCAAATTTAAAAGTGAAAGATAGACGAGCATAAAGCGGAAATCCATCCACTCTTCTTCTAGAGAGTGCATGGGGGTTTTGTGATTCAGTAAGATTAATTACATACAAGATAAATTGTGTATGAGATGATTAACTGATAAATGTGACAGTTTCCTTTATGTTAAAGCAAAGAATCCTGATACGCTCTCATGAAACTTGTTATATAAGTGGATATTTGTTCTTTTAGGCCATTTGGCCTGCCTTTCAAATTTAAAAGTGAAAGATAGACGAGCATAAAGCGGAAATCCATCCACTCTTCTTCTAGAGAGTGCATGGGGGTTTTGTGATTCAGTAAGATTAATTACATACAAGATAAATTGTGTATGAGATGATTAACTAAGAAATGTGACAATTTCCTTTATGTTAAAGAAAAGAATCCCGATACGTTCTCATGAAACTTGTTATATAAGTGAATATTTGTTCTTTTAGGCCGTTTGGCCTGCCTTTCAAATTTAAAAGTGAAAGATAGACGAGTATAAAGCGGAAATCCATCCACTCTTCTTCTAGAGAGTGCATGGGGGTTTTGTGATTCAGTAAGATTAATTACATACAAGATAAATTGTGTATGAGATGATTAACTAAGAAATGTGACAGTTTCCTTTATGTTAAAGCAAAGAATCCTGATACGCTCTCATGAAACTTGTTATATAAGGGAATATTTGTTCTTTTAGGCCATTTGGCCCGCCTTTCAAATTTAAAAGTGAAAGAAAGACGAGCATAAAGCGGAAATCCATCCACTCTTCTTTTAGAGAGTGCATGGAGGTTTTGTGATTCAGTAAGATTAATTACATACAAGATAAATTGTGTATGAGATGATTAACTAAGAAATGTGACAGTTTCCTTTATGTTAAAGCAAAGAATCCCGATACGTTCTCATGAAACTTGTTATACAAGTGAATATTTGTACTTTTAGGCCATTTGGCCCGCCTTTTAAATTTAAAAGTGAAAGAAAGACGAGCATAAAACGGAAATCCATACTCTCTTCTTCTAGAGAGTGCATGGGGGTTTTGTGATTCAGTAAGATTAATTACATACAACATAAATTTTGTATGAGATGATTAACTAAGAAATGTCACAGTTTGCTTTATGTTAAAGCAAAGAATCCCGATACGTTCTCATGGAACTTGTTATATAAGTGAATATTTGTTCTTTTAGGCCATTTGGCCCGACTTTCAAATTTAAAAGTGAAAGAAAGACGAGCATAAAGCGGAAATCCATCCACTCTTCTTCTAGAAAGTGCATGGGGGTTTTGTGATTCAGTAAGATTAATTACATACAAGATAAATTGTGTATGAGATGATTAACTAAGAAATGTGACAATTTCCTTTATGTTAAAGAAAAGAATCCCGATACGTTCTCATGAAACTTGTTATATAAGTGAATATTTGTTCTTTTAGGCCATTTGGCCCGCCTTTCAAATTTAAAAGTGAAAGAAAGACGAGCATAAAGCGGAAATCCATCCACTCTTCTTTTAGAGAGTGCATGGGGGTTTTGTGATTCAGTAAGATTAATTACATACAAGATAAATTGTGTATGAGATGATTAACTAAGAAATGTGACAGTTTCCTTTATGTTAAAGCAAAGAATCCCGATACGTTCTCATGAAACTTGTTATACAAGTGAATATTTGTACTTTTAGGCCATTTGGCCCGCCTTTTAAATTTAAAAGTGAAAGAAAGACGAGCATAAAACGGAAATCCATACTCTCTTCTTCTAGAGAGTGCATGGGGGTTTTGTGATTCAGTAAGATTAATTACATACAAGATAAATTTTGTATGAGATGATTAACTAAGAAATGTCACAGTTTGCTTTATGTTAAAGCAAAGAATCCCGATACGTTCTCATGGAACTTGTTATATAAGTGAATATTTGTTCTTTTAGGCCATTTGGCCCGACTTTCAAATTTAAAAGTGAAAGAAAGACGAGCATAAAGCGGAAATCCATCCACTCTTCTTCTAGAAAGTGCATGGGGGTTTTGTGATTCAGTAAGATTAATTACATACAAGATAAATTGTGTATGAGATGATTAACTAAGAAATGTGACAATTTCCTTTATGTTAAAGAAAAGAATCCCGATACGTTCTCATGAAACTTGTTATATAAGTGAATATTTGTTCTTTTAGGCCATTAGGCCTGCCTTTCAAATTTAAAAGTGAAAGATAGACGAGTATAAAGCGGAAATCCATCCACTCTTCTTCTAGAGAGTGCATGGGGGTTTTGTGATTCAGTAAGATTAATTACATACAAGATAAATTGTGTATGAGATGATTAACTAAGAAATGTGACAGTTTCCTTTATGTTAAAGCAAAGAATCCTGATACGCTCTCATGAAACTTGTTATATAAGTGAATATTTGTTCTTTTAGGCCATTTGGCCCGCCTTTCAAATTTAAAAGTGAAAGAAAGACGAGCATAAAGCGGAAATCCATCCACTCTTCTTTTAGAGAGTGCATGGGGGTTTTGTGATTCAGTAAGATTAATTACATACAAGATAAATTGTGTATGAGATGATTAACTAAGAAATGTGACAGTTTCCTTTATGTTAAAGCAAAGAATCCCGATACGTTCTCATGAAACTTGTTATACAAGTGAATATTTGTACTTTTAGGCCATTTGGCCCGCCTTTTAAATTTAAAAGTGAAAGAAAGACGAGCATAAAACGGAAATCCATACTCTCTTCTTCTAGAGAGTGCATGGGGGTTTTGTGATTCAGTAAGATTAATTACATACAAGATAAATTTTGTATGAGATGATTAACTAAGAAATGTCACAGTTTGCTTTATGTTAAAGCAAAGAATCCCGATACGTTCTCATGGAACTTGTTATATAAGTGAATATTTGTTCTTTTAGGCCATTTGGCCCGACTTTCAAATTTAAAAGTGAAAGAAAGACGAGCATAAAGCGGAAATCCATCCACTCTTCTTCTAGAAAGTGCATGGGGGTTTTGTGATTCAGTAAGATTAATTACATACAAGATAAATTGTGTATGAGATGATTAACTAAGAAATGTGACAATTTCCTTTATGTTAAAGAAAAGAATCCCGATACGTTCTCATGAAACTTGTTATATAAGTGAATATTTGTTCTTTTAGGCCATTTGGCCCGCCTTTCAAATTTAAAAGTGAAAGAAAGACGAGCATAAAGCGGAAATCCATCCACTCTTCTTTTAGAGAGTGCATGGGGGTTTTGTGATTCAGTAAGATTAATTACATACAAGATAAATTGTGTATGAGATGATTAACTAAGAAATGTGACAGTTTCCTTTATGTTAAAGCAAAGAATCCCGATACGTTCTCATGAAACTTGTTATACAAGTGAATATTTGTACTTTTAGGCCATTTGGCCCGCCTTTTAAATTTAAAAGTGAAAGAAAGACGAGCATAAAACGGAAATCCATACTCTCTTCTTCTAGAGAGTGCATGGGGGTTTTGTGATTCAGTAAGATTAATTACATACAAGATAAATTTTGTATGAGATGATTAACTAAGAAATGTCACAGTTTGCTTTATGTTAAAGCAAAGAATCCCGATACGTTCTCATGGAACTTGTTATATAAGTGAATATTTGTTCTTTTAGGCCATTTGGCCCGACTTTCAAATTTAAAAGTGAAAGAAAGACGAGCATAAAGCGGAAATCCATCCACTCTTCTTCTAGAAAGTGCATGGGGGTTTTGTGATTCAGTAAGATTAATTACATACAAGATAAATTGTGTATGAGATGATTAACTAAGAAATGTGACAATTTCCTTTTTGTTAAAGAAAAGAATCCCGATACGTTCTCATGAAACTTGTTATATAAGTGAATATTTGTTCTTTTAGGCCATTTGGCCTGCCTTTCAAATTTAAAAGCGAAAGATAGACGAGCATAAAGCGGAAATCCATCCACTCTTCTTCTAGAGAGTGCATGGGGGTTTTGTGATTCAGTAAGATTAATTACATACAAGATAAATTGTGTATGAGATGATTAACTAAGAAATGTGACAGTTTCCTTTATGTTAAAGCAAAGAATCCTGATACGCTCTCATGAAACTTGTTATATATGTGAATATTTGTTCTTTTAGGCCATTTGGCCCGCCTTTCAAATTTAAAAGTGAAAGATAGACGAGCATAAAGCGGAAATCCATCCACTCTTTTTTTAGAGAGTGCATGGGGGCTTTGTGATTCAGTAAGATTAATTACATACAAGATAAATTGTGTATGAGATGATTAACTAAGAAATGTGACAATTTCCTTTATGTTAAAGAAAAGAATCCCGATACGTTCTCATGAAACTTGTTATATAAGTGAATATTTGTTGTTTTAGGCCATTTGGCCTGCCTTTCAAATTTAAAAGTGAAAGATAGACGAGCATAAAGCGGAAATCCATCCACTCTTCTTCTAGAGAGTGCATGGGGGTTTTGTGATTCAGTAAGATTAATTACATACAAGATAAATTGTGTATGAGATGATTAACTAAGAAATGTGACAGTTTCCTTTATGTTAAAGAAAAGAATCCCGATACGTTCTCATGAAACTTGTTATATAAGTGAATATTTGTTCTTTTAGGCCATTTGGCCTGCCTTTTAAATTTAAAAGTGAAAGATAAACGAGCATAAAGCGGAAATCCATCCAATCTTCTTCTAGAGAGTGCATGGGGGTTTTGTGATTCAGTAAGATTAATTACATACAAGATAAATTGTGTATGAGATGATTAACTAAGAAATGTGACAATTTCTTTTATGTTAAAGAAAAGAATCCCGATACGTTCTCATGAAACTTGTTATATAAGTGAATATTTGTTCTTTTAGGCCATTTGGCCCGACTTTCAAATTTAAAAGTGAAAGAAAGACGATCATAAAGCGGAAATCCATCCATTCTTCTTCTAGAAAGTGCATGGGGGTTTTGTGATTCAGTAAGATTAATTACATACAAGATAAATTGTGTATGAGATGATTAACTAAGAAATGTGACAGTTTCCTTTATGTTAAAGCAAATAATCCTGATACGCTCTCATGAAACTTGTTATATAAGTGAATATTTGTTCTTTTAGGCCATTTGGCCCGCCTTTCAAATTTAAAAGTGAAAGATAGACGACCATAAAGCGGAAATCCATCCACTCTTCTTCTAGAGAGTGCATGGGGGTTTTGTGATTCAGTAAGATTAATTACATACAAGATAAATTGTGTATGAGATGATTAACTGATAAATGTGACAGTTTCCTTTATGTTAAAGAAAAGAATCCTGATACGCTCTCATGAAACTTGTTATATAAGTGGATATTTGTTCTTTTAGGCCATTTGGCCTGCCTTTCAAATTTAAAAGTGAAAGATAGACGAGCATAAAGCGGAAATCCATCCACTCTTCTTCTAGAGAGTGCATGGGGGTTTTGTGATTCAGTAAGATTAATTACATACAAGATAAATTGTGTATGAGATGATTAACTAAGAAATGTGACAGTTTCCTTTATGTTAAAGCAAAGAATCCTGATACGCTCTCATGAAACTTGTTATATAAGTGAATATTTGTTCTTTTAGGCCATTTGGCCCGCCTTTCAAATTTAAAAGTGAAAGATAGACGAGCATAAAGCGGAAATCCATCCACTCTTTTTTTAGAGAGTGCATGGGGGCTTTGTGATTCAGTAAGATTAATTACATACAAGATAAATTGTGTATGAGATGATTAACTAAGAAATGTGACAATTTCCTTTATGTTAAAGAAAAGAATCCCGATACGTTCTCATGAAACTTGTTATATAAGTGAATATTTGTTGTTTTAGGCCATTTGGCCTGCCTTTCAAATTTAAAAGTGAAAGATAGACGAGCATAAAGCGGAAATCCATCCACTCTTCTTCTAGAGAGTGCATGGGGGTTTTGTGATTCAGTAAGATTAATTACATACAAGATAAATTGGTATAAGAAGATTAACTAAGAAATGTGACAGTTTCCTTTATGTTAAAGAAAAGAATCCCGATACGTTCTCATGAAACTTGTTATATAAGTGAATATTTGTTCTTTTAGGCCATTTGGCCTGCCTTTCAAATTTAAAAGTGAAAGATAGACGAGCATAAAGCGGAAATCCATCCACTCTTCTTCTAGAGAGTGCATGGGGGTTTTGTGATTCAGTAAGATTAATTACATACAAGATAAATTGTGTATGAGATGATTAACTAAGAAATGTGACAATTTCTTTTATGTTAAAGAAAAGAATCCCGATACGTTCTCATGAAACTTGTTATATAAGTGATTATTTGTTCTTTTAGGCCATTTGGCCCGACTTTCAAATTTAAAAGTGAAAGAAAGACGAGCATAAAGCGGAAATCCATCCATTCTTCTTCTAGAAAGTGCATGGGGGTTTTGTGATTCAGTAAGATTAATTACATACAAGATAAATTGTGTATGAGATGATTAACTAAGAAATGTGACAGTTTCCTTTATGTTAAAGCAAAGAATCCTGATACGCTCTCATGAAACTTGTTATATAAGTGAATATTTGTTCTTTTAGGCCATTTGGCCCGCCTTTCAAATTTAAAAGTGAAAGATAGACGACCATAAAGCGGAAATCCATCCACTCTTCTTCTAGAGAGTGCATGGTGGTTTTGTGATTCAGTAAGATTAATTACATACAAGATAAATTGTGTATGAGATGATTAACTGATAAATGTGACAGTTTCCTTTATGTTAAAGCAAAGAATCCTGATACGCTCTCATGAAACTTGTTATATAAGTGGATATTTGTTCTTTTAGGCCATTTGGCCTGCCTTTCAAATTTAAAAGTTAAATATAGACGAGCATAAAGCGGAAATCCATCCACTCTTCTTCTAGAGAGTGCATGGGGGTTTTGTGATTCAGTAAGATTAATTACATACAAGATAAATTGTGTATGAGATGATTAACTAAGAAATGTGACAATTTCCTTTATGTTAAAGAAAAGAATCCCGATACGTTCTCATGAAACTTGTTATATAAGTGAATATTTGTTCTTTTAGGCCATTTGGCCTGCCTTTCAAATTTAAAAGTGAAAGATAGACGAGTATAAAGCGGAAATCCATCCACTCTTCTTCTAGAGAGTGCATGGGGGTTTTGTGATTCAGTAAGATTAATTACATACAAGATAAATTGTGTATGAGATGATTAACTAAGAAATGTGACAGTTTCCTTTATGTTAAAGCAAAGAATCCTGATACGCTCTCATGAAACTTGTTATATAAGTGAATATTTGTTCTTTTAGGCCATTTGGCCCGCCTTTCAAATTTAAAAGTGAAAGAAAGACGAGCATAAAGCGGAAATCCATCCACTCTTCTTTTAGAGAGTGCATGGAGGTTTTGTGATTCAGTAAGATTAATTACATACAAGATAAATTGTGTATGAGATGATTAACTAAGAAATGTGACAGTTTCCTTTATGTTAAAGCAAAGAATCCCGATACGTTCTCATGAAACTTGTTATACAAGTGAATATTTGTACTTTTAGGCCATTTGGCCCGCCTTTTAAATTTAAAAGTGAAAGAAAGACGAGCATAAAACGGAAATCCATACTCTCTTCTTCTAGAGAGTGCATGGGAATATTTTCTTGAAGAATTTGTGAAAATATTTTATTTCGTGAATAAAACGTAATTAATTTATACTACATATATATCTTTTTAACTTAAATTATTTTGAATGAGTTTACTATAATGAAATATCGATATAAGGAAATACAAGAATCTGTATACCAGAATTTCAGTTTATCTAGTTTTTTCAAAGGGAAATATGAATCGTCTATTTTTCTGCATTTATAGTTATTGTTGTTTGTTGGCTATTATTTATTGTTATCGCTGGCTAATTTTTGTGGTTTGTTTTACTCAATAAATAGTTATAATATATAAAAGAATATTTTACAATACATTACGATGTTGTAAAATCATCTCATTTTTGATAAAGTAATACGTTTCAGGTCATATTTATTTGACATTTACTTGACATTTTGCATGACATTTTACATATATTCTGCAAACTTCAGTATAAAATAACACAACAAAAATTATATGCTTAATTTGCAATTACGTTTAAATGCAAATCATTTTATCAATAGTGAAATAATGTTAATAATAAAGCTTACATATATATTCTTTAATTTTCCTAAATAACATTAAAGTAAAATAAATAAAACATGCATAAAATGTTTATTGATCATAATCATTTCTAGAATACATAAAGATATTTGTACTTATGTATAAATGCGTCAACATTGCTTCAAATGTTAAAAACTCTTTTTTAGAATTTAAATAAATATTAGCTATAATAATTGCATATTTTAAATTCAAATAAGTCTTAAAAGAATTACATAATACTTCGTAAAATTTATTTGAAAATATTTTGTGAATAATTAATTATAAAAAAATATTTCAATGCTAACACCTAAATATAATATAAATATTCATATATTCCTCTAAAATCCAGCTGCATGTAATTACACTTTCACGATCGTCTTATTCGCATTTCTCTCTAAAGTATAAGCATGCATGTTCAATCAATTTAAAGAATTATTTTATTATTTCTAACATAAAAGTATGCAGTTACTTTCAATATAGAACATAAATTTTTTAAAGAAAGCACAAATGGACTTTATTTGCACTCTTATGTCTGAATTATGTCTGAATATTACCAGTTGAATTATGTCTGAATATTATGTTTTGAATTTATATTTCATTTATTACCTTTCTAAAATTCATATTTTTACATACATGTCAGGAGACTATCCTTTTTTATATAAAAAAAGTAATGGTTTGGAAATGGACCAATGAAAATCTGCGTTTATTCCACGAAATGTATCTGATTGCTCAGAGCTTTCTCTCTTTTCTTAGGGGGAATTAACATGAAAGTAGAGAATTTAGATAGGATGGGCGGTGTTAGGAAGGTTACCAAGGGGAAGGGACACGGGTCTGTAGCCAAATTTGGCACAAACTTGGCGATATATTGCCAAATTTGGTGGCCAAAATTAGTCGCCAAAAGGGGTGCCAACTTGGGGCTATTTCCAGTATTTCGCCAAATTTTCATAGACCTCCAATGAAATCCAATAGCGTTTACTCGCTTGCGAAAAATTAACAAATTGAGATATTGCAATGCAACAAAAATTAATATTAGCTTATGAATAGAGCTTAATTGAACTATTTACATTATTTTTAAGCACAAACACTAACTATTTACAATATTCTTAACACTATATATAGAATTGGTGCTTGATTTTTATAATAAATTTAGTTTTCATTTAAATTACAACAACAATTAAGAAGTGGAATCTAAAAATTGAATGCATAGAAAATAAGGGATCGCAAGGCAATCCAGAATGGAAACGCGAAACGTCTGGGGTTGGCTAGGGCGCGATTACGCGGGGGGTTGGTGAGCGTAGCGAGCAGGGGGACGAGCCCCCCTAGTCCTTCATACTAGAAGTTTGATCTTTGTTTTTGACTTTCCAGTGCTTAATAGTAATATTAAATGACTTCTTAAAAACCTTGAAATATATATTGTAGAAAAATTTATGAAATACTTTAATATTTACACGTGAATACTTTATTTACTCAAGGACAAGCACTAACAAGGAAAACACAAACAAAGAAAAACACCTTGAAAAACTAATTTCATAATAGAGATGTTATAGAACTAGCTTCATCATAGACATTAATTTTAACTCTACATCGGATATTAATCATCTTTGAGCGACATGAAGTTTTAGAATCGTGCCAGCATTCATCAGGAGCAAAAGCAAACTTTCCAAACTATGTTTTCTCTGTGTAATTTTGTGGTAGAGATAACTTTAACATAACTAGTTTATCGTAGAAATTAATAGATGTTTCGATTAATAATGCCGATTTTGCAAAGAGATGAAGTTACTAATACATTTTACAACTAAGCATATGCCATCAAAAGCCGGTTCGTTATTAATTGTTATTGTGCAAAATCATAGTTTTTTATAGCTTTGAATACATGTCGAATTTTGTACCAGAGAAAGACTTTTTCGGTGATCTTTTCTCATTTGGAGAAAATGGCTGCTGAATGTTATTGATTGTTGGTTGAAGCTTGTTGTAAACATGCTGTAACCCAATAAAAACTAGTGAACGATAGTTTAAACGCTTTAAATGCGATCGTTTTAATAGAAAAGACAAGGAGCATTCAGGACAGCTGAAAATGTTTGAAGATGTAGATTTGCAAGCATTATTGGATGAAGAACCTAGACAAACAATTACTGGTGAACTCTATCGATAATAACCGATAAAATTGAACCATACGTTGAAAGACAAATGACCAGAATACGTCCAAAGAAACGATAAAGTCAGTTTTCAACATGGCAATGCTCGGTCCCATGTTGCTAAATGTGTAAAAAACTGTTTGGAAAATATTATCCCAAAATATGGAACGTCATACCTCACCCGCTGTGTTCACCAGACATAGCCCATTTCGATTACCACTTATTTCGGTAGATGCAGCATGGACTTTCAGAACAGCCATTCAATTCTTTCGAAGAAGTCAAAAATTGGGTCGATTCATGGATTGCTTCAAAAAAAATTTTTTTTTTATCGACGCGGAATCATCTTTTGCCAGAAAAGATGGAAAAGTGTCATATCTAATGATGGAAATTACTTTGATTATTACGATAATGTATTTGGATATGGAACTAAATGCTCAAATTTTATGAAACAAATCCGCAACTTTAACCGAAACACCTATTAAATGTAACAGCACATTGGAATGCAATCCTCTTTGATCGACTAATTGTTTTAGAAACACATCAACATTCATCAGGAGCAAAAAGCAAACTTTACACACTTAGTTTTCTCCGCGTAATCTCGTCGTAGAGATAGCTTTAACAAAACTAGTTAAATTGTAGAAATTTAATTAACAGTACATCGGAATGAAATCATCTTTGAGCGACTTAACGTTTTAGAAACACATCACTGTTAGTACGGAGCTAAAACAAAGTCACCACACTAAATTTTTCGATGCGTAATCTTGTATCGTTTTGGTACGATTCGTGAGCGATCTGGGTAAAACTATATAGGTGTCGTCTACAGTTTGTAATTCAGATGCAGCATCCACGGCTCACAATATGTATTAATTTAATACTTTTATTTAATAATAACATGAAATTAATTCCCTTCATTTGTATGAAGCTACTTAATAATATTTAACAGCACATTGGATTTTAAAGTAAGTTTTTAAATAAGATACTGGTGAAAAGTTTAATAACAAAGTTGTAGAGCATCATCGATTTAGTGAGAAAATACGTATCGGGGATGCGGATATAAATGATAGGTAGCACATACGAAAATATACACAACTAATATGCTTTTTTGAGAAAAATAAATAATGGTAGATGATAAATTCATTTTGCAATTAGAAACTGTCACGTTTCCAGATTACAACGCCTAAATTTAAAACAAAATTATTTTTCAAACAAAAGAAACGGACATGTCATATTTTATCCGTCTTTATATTACGTTCTAGTTCATGCTTCATATTTAGGTGCTATTAAATTCTAATTTAAAAAAATATCATTTTTATACATTAAAAAATGTCTAGTTTGTTCACGGACAAAGTTCGTTTTTTTTTCAATAAAAAAAAGTCTCTTATCTTTATCAGATATTTTTTCTTTGTATAGCAAACTATTTATCATATTCGAGTATATAATAAGACTTTTCTTATTAATTTGGATATTCTGTATAACTTCGCTGAGGGGAACTGTGAAGTGCCTCATAATATAGCGCATGCTCGTTACATTATTATTAGACATCCAGTCATAGGTCGGTTCACCAGTCAATCGAAGCGAAATTTAACTATCTCCCTGTATACTTACAGAATGTTTATTATTTTTTCGAAAAATCTCTGTACAAATAAATTTCACAAAAAAAAAAAAAAAAAAAAAAAAAAAATCCCATTCGCTGAAGTATTAATTATTTTTATTACCATTAAATTATGCGTCCTTTAATTTAACTGTTGTAAAAAATGTAATTTTTCAAAACTATTCAGAATTTTAGTTTATTAAAACTACAATTATTAATCCCACAAACTAAAAATAGTAATTCCAAAAGCTTAAGAATATTTAATATTTAGTGAAATATTGCATAAATTAAATATTAGAAAAAATTGAAAATTTACTTTCTTCTAATTTTTTTTCTTTGCATTGAAGTGATGTTTAAGTAAAAATTCAAAAGTTCTGAAAAACACGTTAGGTCTTTTTTTTTTATTTGCATTTGTCTTCATTGAATACTTTCGGTGTTAAATGAGCAAAGATAAAACAAAGCGTTTATTTTAAATATAAAAATTTCCTCTTATTCGACAGGTGCCAAACATCTAATATCTGTTTAATAAAAATAAGTGAATATTTTTTTAATATAAATATTTTATTTATTTAATGACACAAATCTGCGATTAAATAAGACGATGATTGCTATGTAAAAAAAAGAGACGGTTGAGCGAATAGATACTCAAACAGCTATGTTAATGTTTACTGCATTCGACAATGTAGAAAAAAAATAATAATACAAAATAATCAGTATGACTATATCAAGTATGATGATAATTCTATAATGATAATAATTACATATAAAAATACATAAATTATGAAAAGTGGCTGCAAGCTATTTTGCAACTTTATAATAAAAAAATACATTTTCGTAATTAATTCTTTTTTGTACAGTACCAAAAACCAACGTTATACATGACATAATATAGAGGAAATACTTGTAGACATGATTAATACAATTGTATCCATATGAGAAATTTGTTACAGATTTGAAATTCGTGTGATTATTTTATCTAAATTTAATTTGAAATTTTAATTCGTCTTCAGTTTTTGTCTTTGTATCTATTCATGTAAAAATATAAGAATTTTAATTCTGGTATCATAAATAGTCAAAATGACGTACTATTTCAACACAAAATTAACAAGCATATTTCTACTTTGACATTCATTCAGCAATATACGTCATATTTATCTTCTTTATACTTAAAGAATGTTCATAATTAAAGACTTTAGAACATTCTTCGAAGGAAAGTTTTAATATATGCGCTCCGCTGGTTAATTAATGGTGTAATATATCTTTCAAAAATTTTCGTTCGCAGAGAAAAGATCTTTATTTTCCAATGAAAAATAGGAAGTATATTCAAATTAGTTCGTAATTCATAATAGCAAATTATTCCTCTTCTTCTTACATAGATTAGCCTTAAAGTTACTAGTTGATTTTTAAAAGTTAATAATAAGCAAAAGATCCTCAAATATAAGGCTAATTATATCCAGCAATGAAAAAAAGAGATTGAATATGAACGGACAAGCCAATTAAACTATACTATTCGAACTGGACTAGGGCTACTATAATACAAGCTGAATCATCAAGCATATTGTTACCCACCTAGACAAATCAGTGATTGTTGTCCACATGGCATGTGGAATCATTCTTCTTCTACAGACAATTCAATAGCGGTATGAGTTAGCTCGGATTGTAAGAGCCTTAACTATGTTTGCAGCTTGGTGACAAATCAAGAAATTTTAAAAAATTTGGTCTTTTCGTGTTATGTTCCCCACAGGTATGATTATGCCTCGATTGCAGTTACGCTTTCACCAAGATCATAGCAAAGCTTACACTGCTGGACAATTGCTAAGGACGGATCACAAATTGCAATGTAGCAAAACATTGAGCGAGATATGAGGCCTAGTAGGACAAAATATTGTTGCCACACTGTTCAGACATCAGAATAAAGGACATTTATTGTTCTGGAAAATACAAAAGGCTAAGAAACATCTGAAAGAAAAAAAATGTTCATTTGATGTTGCAACGGAGAAATGGTACAATGCATATGAAAGTCAGCAGGCACTTTGGAGAAAGATGTCAGTACGAGACATCTCCACCGTGGAGGGTGATGCAACCTTCTACATGTCGTATCATACTTTGCACAACATTATCCAGCAGCTGTTGAGGCAATTTATCCCATTCCTCGGTCAGTGCACGGATGAGGGAGTTCTTGTTTGTTGGAGGATAGTTTCGACTAGCAAGTGGCCTCCCCAAAGCATCCCAAACATTTTCAATGAGGTTTAGATTTGGAGAACGAGCTGGCCATACGAGGCGTTGAATACCCACGCTGTTTAGACAATCCTGAACAGCGAGTGTTCGATGACATGGTGCGTTGTTGTCCATAAAAACAAATTTATCACCGACAGCACCACGGAAAAGGTGAACATGAGGAAGTAGAACTTCATCAATGTATCGTTGGCCCGTCATAGTCCCAGTCACAACCACATGTCGGCACGTGCGGAAATTGATCATGATGCCGGCCCATACCATGACACTGCATGTCGGATATCGGTCCCTTTCCTGGATATTTTCTGGACGATAAGCAATACCACTCTCACGCCAGATCAGTTGGCGTCTACAATCCGATGATAGACTGAACCTACTCTCATCAGAGAATAGTACGCATGCCCAGTCCTGTTCAGTCCAATGTCGATGCTCACGACACCATTGCAAACGGGCCGTACGCTGCTGTCTGGTCAATGAGACACACACAACAGGTCTGCGGGCGTATAATCCTCCATCCCTCAAACGTCTGGCTACAGTTTTTCGGGAGATCTGCTGTCGTGTGGCAGCAAGAATCTGATTTGCCACCTGCTGAGCTGTGGTGCACCGGTTCCTTTTTGCCGATAGGACAATGTATCTATCTCTTACAGGCGTCGTATTTCTAACACGACCTCCCCTGTGACGCCTGCTACACATTCCAGTAGTTTTAAATGATTTCCACAGCCACAAGGCTGTGGAAATCATTTGAAACCGTGAAACAACGCTGTGGACGATGTCGAACTTCCTGGCAACATCTGTTATTTTTTGCCTTTCTTCGATCTTTCCAATAATTCGGCCATGCATAAAATCATCTAAGTGATATCGGGAAGACATGCCGAAAATATCAAGTTCGTCAATTAAGTCTTTCCTGTAAAACTGTGACTTGGAACGAGAACTGTCCAAACGCGTCAAATCCTTTAAAGCTTTTATCAGCTCTGTCACCTGATGAACAGACGTGGAAAAGAAAATTTCCATACGCACAATTCTTCTTACTATAACCCGCACTTATTCTAATTTTCCACATTTTGCTTCCTTTCATTTTGTGGTTGCTATGGGTGATAGTGTTATCCGTCCTTAGCAAATGTCCAGCAGTGTATGTTTCATTTATGCTCATATATGTGCCATGTACATTATTATATATAGTATATTATTTGAATCTTATATGCCATATATACATCATATACATGTTATACACATGTGATATATGCGCCATTATTACTATAACCGGACAATATGTGTCACGAAATGTTTTATATATAATATATTATTATAATGTCATATATACTTTACAATTTGGCGATAAATCTTGGTCGCTTAGCGATTCAAACTTGGGGGCACTATAACACGAAAGTACAAAAAATTGAAACAAAGCTATAAAAAATAATTAATAATTATATTAATAATCAATTAAAATTTCAAAAACATATTTATAGAAAATAAGCTTATGTTTTATGGGGATTTTCCAAGGTAGCATATAAAACAAAAGCAATGAAATACATAAATTATTTTTCAAGTTACGTTTTAATAAAGTACCTTTCTTTTAACATTTCAATTGAAATACATTTTATTAAAGAAGACGGATCTAAGAATTACTATATTAGCATGACAAGCGGGAAATTTAGTTTAAAAAAAGAGCATTTAGCTGATATTAAATATAATAGAAAAACCACAGCCCTGGCCAGATTATATCATGAAGGAACCATTCAAATAAATTTCAATGAAAGTAAAATAATTTTTCCCTCCAGTCTATACTATCCATCCATAATAAGAGAAACCATAGAGATAGTAACATGCAAAAATACACTATGTAACGATGCAGTATCTTGTAACTTTCCGAATTTGTGGCTCGAGTTACTCTATGGTTACAAATGTGGAAATAAACAACCAAGTAAAATAAAAGAGAACGTGCGGAATTTTTAAAAAGTACAGGAAAATTAAATGATAGCATTTCAAATAGTTACTTCAAAGACCGTGAAATTATAGAATATTCTTATTTGTTTTTGAAAATGGCTCGGAGTGAACCGAAATACGTCAACAATCTAATGAAAGTTATTTTACTGTATATTATGCTGTTAATTTAAACCTTTCAGTATTTAAAAGAAATATATTTTCAGGTTGATTAGTTCATTTTAAGTGTTAAGTATTTCAAAAGGAAAAAAACGGGACCCTTATAGGACCATATTCTGTTATAGGACTATCTGCCTGTAGAGATAATTTTCTCTAAGAAAGGAAAAAGTTTCAAATTATAATTAATATCGAATAAGAGGGTATTGTTTAGCAAAAATTTCGATCTTCTGGTTAAATGCAATAAAATGTTACGGCTCTAAAATAAAATTTTTTACATACAAACTCACTCTCAAAACCCATAGGGAACTTTCCGTTGACCTAGAATTTTTTTAATTTGGTACGGGAGAAGTTCTTATAAAACATGTAACGAAAAAAAACGAAAATCACTAATTTATAATTCTATTTGGATTTATTACTCTAAAAACGCGTTAATTTTCCATAGTCGGAACCCAGGATAAATTAACGTACTGTAAATGAAGTTTTTGGTACAACACTAATTGCAGTCATGAAATTAGACGAGATGTTTAAGAAAAACTCTGAATGCTTAAAAAAAGAGAGGGTTTTCTTTACTGTTTTTACTTTTATATTTATTTTGTATATTTGTTTTATATGTTATATGTTCACAAAATGTGTATATTAAAAAACATATACTGTTGGAATGTAAAGTAGCTTCACCTGGTTACCCAGCCGAGGACGGAGTACGATTAGGAATTTTCAGAACGTAATCAAAGCTACCCTGATGACGATCAAGCTCTGATCGAAAGCTCTCTTCACGAAATTTTGGAAGTTTTTAAGTTTATAAACTATTTTATTATGTAACACATATTTTACATTTGTGACTTATTTTTATATTTGTGACATCTTTTTATATTTGTGACATTAAATGCATCTTTTTAGCAAGTTTTCTTTAATATTATTTTGTTATATGTTTCCCTACCATTTTTAACGGAACGCTCGTTACTAGCTAAATGTAATGGTTCGGTTATTCAGTTTAGACCCGTTTGTTTTGACTTTCTGCGCACTCAATTTAAATTTTCCCTTTATTTTTTATCTAACGTCTTTTACCGGTACGTTACTTTGCTAGCCAACTTGGGAATCTATTTTTTTCGCCGATGTTTGTGTGGCGATATTGTTTTGATAAAAAATCTGTCAGTTATGTAAGTGTGGTAGTAGCAAGAAGGCTTGTGGTCTGAAACGTGGATTGAAATAAAAATACTTATGTCTGTTTTTAATAATTTGGGGATTCCAATACTATGCCTTTTGACTCATCAGCGTCTTTATTACTTCAATATTGACTTGTAAATAAAGAATTGGTCGTGTACGAAATGGAATTATTTAATCTTTTGAAAGTCAACTTTTCTTCCAGTAAAAAAAAAAATGCTTTCGAACCTGTGGTTTTCTTTTCCACTATGCAAAAATGGCCCATTGTGATGGTTGAGCGCCATCACAGGGATAATTATGTTACTTTAAAAATCCTTTTGTATATCGTGTGGTGCATGTTGTGAAATATCTCGTAACACCGTACTCAAAAATATATCTGTTTTAATTTTAGGTATTATATTTTCAACGATATCGGCGGCAGTGTACTGCAAAAATATGTCCCTCCCATACTATTTCCAAATCTACTTAAACTAAAATTATGAAAAAATTAGGGTTAGTAGTAGTTTGTTAATTAATAAATACTAATTAATAAATTTAATGTAAGGAACTCATTGAGCGCAATTTATATTCGCACGTGACCACTTTCTTTTAATAAATATTATGTGAATTTTCAAAGATACTATATATTTAAACTTTATAATGATGTTATTGCTTATTCTCCATTGAATAAGAAAGTAGTGTGACAAAATTACATTAGTGAAAAGAAGCGTATCAAACGCATTTAAATTCTGAGATACATCTTTGAAAAAATTTTAGAATCTTTATAATCAGATATTCTGTTCGAGATATTCGTGTGTTGAATGTGAAATGTAGTCTTTCGCTTGCTATCAAGATATGAGAAAAATACAAAAATTTATTGCTGTTACTTTAAATAACAAGTTCTATGTTATGTCAATGATGTACAATATGAGATTAGAATATAGCAGTTATATAAAACCACAAAGTTTGGAGACCGAGATAATATATTTTATCATTTCATTTTATAAGTTAATTTTACTAAATGTAAGTCGCGTATAATTTTTTTTATAGACTTTAAAACGTTAAAAATGAAAAAAGACTATCAATGTAATTTTGTATTTAATCTACCCATACATATGAAATCGTAATGCAACGATTTTATGAAACGAAACTAGGAAACGTTTCTTGAAATGCTTAAATGCGGTATTTGTAGAATTCTCAATATGAGTTTAGTATGTTGTTTTTGTAGGCTACAAATATTTTTCTTGAAGATGGTGTGTTTAGCACTAATAGTTAATTCACATGGCGTAACAAATAATTCGATTCTACTGCCGTCTATGGGTACTAATTCAATAAAATGTTTTATGGTATCATGCTATTACGTTATTTGAAGTTCTGCGAAATTTGGTTTCTGAGGCTGATTACGCATGTTCTGTTTTGAAATATGGAGTGTAACATTTATAGTTCTTTACAGGGCAGTATGTATGAATTCAGACGCATTATACGTTTTCTATGCCTTTTATTTATCTTATGATGTTTTGGTGTACCTATAAATATAATTACATGTCTTCATCTAACTTTCCTAGCGCAATTTAAACTCATTTCAGCGATCGAATTTTGTTCGAATCTTTAGAATAAGCTTTCTTCGTAGTCAAATTTGTATTTCGATAACTATTTTGTGATGATGGTATTTTTTTCGTTGGAAGCACCCCTAGTGAAAAATTGTAGAACTAAAATTTTAAAATGAATAATTTCATGATTGCGCTTATAATATATAAAATATTCATGTACAGCAAGTTAAAATTAGATAGGATAGAATAAACTCAATTTATTTATATCTATAACACGACCTAGCGAAAAACAGATTAACCATATTTAAATAAAGATATTATTTTTTTATGTTTCATTATATGACGCCCTTACTCAATGTAAAAATAGATAATACAGATTACACGTAATTTCTTTTGCGTTTATAGTGCCATCTGATGATAAATATGGTAACTAAATTTAAGTACACTGTTAAAAATAAATCCTCAAATTCACGGTAAAACTACTGGCAGCAAAGTTGCCGGACTTTTTCCGTTCCGTTAGTAGATTTTCCGTTTTCAAAGATAAAAGAAGGACAAACTCCGTTAGCAGAAGCGGTAATTTTCCGTTAACGCTCTCAGAAATCACGGAAATATACCTGGCAGCACTGGCAGAAAAGGAAATTATCCGTAAAGAATACACTCGGCTTTAAAAAATTACCTCTCTACATGTGCTGCCATCTGTCGACTATTGTGGGAGTACTTACTATCTGATATACTTCAAGAACATTTTCCGCCCGACATCGGGTTTGAACCAGGGATGACCATGCCTCGAATCAAGTGTCTTGCCCGTTAGACCAGTGGGCTCTTTTTAGAATAGCAGTTTTAAAGGATGATATGGGGTTTTTCAAAATGGCGGCTTAGAACTTAAACAATTTAGAGTTTAGAAGCTTGTTAATTTTGAAGTTAATAGCGGGGAGATTTCGTTATGAGATGATGTTGATGTTTTAAAATTGTAATATTAATAGAGGATAGAAATATGAATTATATATATTCTTAATTTGATTGTTAGATGTAAAATATGAATGTTATATTTTGAAATAAATTCGATAAAAAATGTTTGCTTTTTTGAGAAAATAGATTTTTTTTTTCAATATTATATATTTTTAATATTATATATTTTTAAAATGTGTTCGCTTAGAATATATTTTCAGTGCGAGTGCTTTTTATTACTTTAAAAAATAAATTTCGAATAATTGTAAATGAATGAGAAAATTGTTATTATTATTTTTTTTAATTCGAAAGCATTATTTTTGTTTTTTGTTTTTGTGATTAAAATCGATTTTTTTCACTTAATTTAACTTATTATATATTTTACTTAATGTATATTTTTTAATCTGTTTGTTTAGAATTTATTTTAAGTGCAAATATTTTCTTATAACTTTAAAAAATAAATTGCTAATAATTTTAAAAGAATGGGAAAATTGTTACTTTTTTTAATTAGAAAGCACTATTTTGTTGTTTTAAATAAACTCGAAATTTTAATTTATTGAATTTTTAGTTTTTCTGTGGAGCAACATGTCAGTTTTTAAATTTTTTTTAAAGCATGCATGTTTTTTTAAACATGCAGCAGATAACGGAATATCTCCGTTGGCCCCTTTCGTCTCCGTCCGTTCTGTTGTTTCAGGAAATATGAGAAAATTTTCGGTTTTTTAACGGAAAATACCCTTTTATCGCGAAAAGGGACTTTTTCTGTGAAATTCAGGAAAAAAATACCCGTGAATTTCAGATTATTTTTAACAGTGTAGAATTAATGTTTTTATGTTTTACTCCATGCAGCGGTACTCAATAATTAAATTGATTGTACAGATTCAAACAATTTTATTTTTGTTTATAGCACTTCCTGGCGGGAAATAGAATAACTAAATTAAAAAAAAATATGATTTTCTTTAATCTTCAGAATAAGCTTCTATCATGGTCAAGTTTATGTTTTGATATAAAATTTACCATGTTAGTTTTTTTTCTTTTTACGCCGGCAGTGCCTGGTGGGAAATTGCATAACAAAACTTTTTGCGAAAGAGGGTTTCTGCATGTTTTAAAATGATTTTATTTTTGCTTTCCATATCAGGATTTTAACCCAAGCTGAAAATATTTCAGTTGTACTGCTGTTAGCGTTGTTGTAGTTACTACTCTATAGAAATATGAGTTGCGTTCAGTGTATGAAAGTATGTTGGTTTCTATGATGTTGAAAATTCAGTCTATGCCTAGCATACTTTTAACGAGAAACTTGTAACTTTGCAGTGTACATTCAAATTGCAATGTATATTCAATTCTAGAATATATATATATGTTTTAATTTTGTTTAAATGCATGCTTTCAGAAATAAAGCATTTACTGGTATTGGAAAGTATGTGCATTTGAAAAGTGATTTAAAGTATCAAAAACTAACCATATTTATTACGCATGAAACTCATAAATACTAACATAACCTAAAATTATCTTTTAAAAAATTATTAAAAAATATATTAAGGTAGTTAAAAAACACAATATCTTTATGAAATTTTGTTTAAAAACGGAAAAATAGAAAACAAAATATTTTAAAAATGTAAACACTCTGGCTTTTACTCAATTAAAACACACTAAACATTAAAAAATATCACTCACTCGCATGAAAAGTGACACAATTCAAATGCACTTCATCATCGTATAGGCAAAGGAAGATTAGCATGTGTTTTCTGTAACATAAAATTATAGCATTTAGCTCTGCATGCAGCTGCGTAAAAGAGTGCATAAAATCATAAAACACTAAAGAAGTTGACGAAATCATGCAAGTTTCGCAAAAATCCTGTATAAACCTCCTATTATAGTTGGCTTCGTTTTTTCACTGTTGACGCTTCTATAACTGTGGCGTTTTGAAATAGGCAAATTGAAAAATTTCTATTACTCTTTTAAAGTACATATTTGAAACCTAAATTACGGCAAGTTCTTTTCCTTTTTAGGTAGATTTCGTAAGAAATACTACCTATTACAGTCTCCCCTAAGTTGGAATATTTGAAAAATTTTGCAGATCTACGCCGATTCATGACTCCCAGAACCCAAAACTATCCCCAGTTCAAAACTTTATCTATCTATCTATGTCACTTTTTTATGGACACGATAACTCCAATAATTCTGCACAAATCTCTTCCAAACTGATACATAAAATCAAGGGGCATAAAATCTTGGTCAAGTTCGTTAATGGGCAAAATCGAACCAGGGGGGGGAAGGGGGGGTGCTTTTTGTGAAAACAGGAAAAACCCATAATTTCTTAATTATGATACGTATCGAATCCATTGACAGTTATTATTACTTCTAGAAAAAGGGCCGAAAATTTATGTATGGCAGATTTTTGATATCATTAAAAATGGCCCGAAGGTGGGGAGGGGAGTGCGGTTTTAGAATAAAAAAATGCATAACTTCGTCAATTCACAAGATATCAAATCCGCTTGAATTTATCATAAATCCTCTTAATATTATCTAAAACTTTTGTACTGACACGTTTTTTATAGGACCAACCCTTATAGCAAAGAAAAATTAATAAAAAAAATAATCCCTGCTGGCTCCGCCTGCAAACAAATTAGGTTTCGAAGTGGGCGTTTCTAACTACCGCATCATGGCAATCTTTCGCAATTCCCAACAAACAGGCGCCCCACGGTCTGCATCTTCGAAATCTACCTGTGCCAGTTGGCCGAGCCGTCAGGGATTTTTTTTAACTCGGAAAACAGTTTTTAAGCAGCTAGAAAACTGTTGTCAGTAAATAGTCAGTAATGAACTTGGTATGACATTTTTTGTATAAAATAAGATCGATTTATCTTCCGAAATCGGATGTACTGCCAAGAGTAGCCGTCCAAAATCAGCGATATTGGCAACAGTAGATTAATTTTAACACAATTATTCTAGCTCAGGTGGCTTAGCACTACAGCTAAGGGGTCCCTGGTTTGAATCCTGGCTCTAGACTTTTTTCGTCCTCTTGGAGAATTACAACTCGTAGGATTTATTTACCAATTAGAATAGTTGTGTAAAAATTAATTTAGCGTAATTACGTATCCCACGTTTACTGGAATTCCATTACCTGCAATTTTTTTCTGTCGAGCTGATTCAGATATCAGACCAGATGGTATGATCAATAAAGTTTGCTGGGTGAATTGGGCACTCCACATTTTTCCAGCATAGCTCAGTTCGCAGAGCATTGGTATCTTCATCCAAGAGATCCCTGCCTTGAATCCTGGCCCAGACATTTTTCGTCTATTACGAAAATTACAACTCATATTTGCAACAATATAATTTAAAATGAATGTAAATACAAGTAGAAGTTTAATCAAAGAACTTTTGCACGAATTCGCGCACTTTTTAATAGTCCGTTTGGTTATACATATGATTATAGAAGTTTAGTTTTAAATTTCCGTCCTAATTTAGTTTTTGAATAAAATATGAAATGTTTTTGAACGACAAATTCAAGCCTGCGTCTTTGCTTTAACCACTTACTACCCTTGCTTATTAAACACTAGATTCCGAGTTCTATATAAGAAAGGAATTTATCATCATTTTGGATTTAAAATTTTTTTGTAAAAAAAAAAAAAAAAAATTCCAATGAGAACTTGACAATTTTGTTCACCGTAATATTTTTCAGTTGATATTTACATTACAGAATTGCAGACAAGAATTTGTATACGTCAGTGTCCATGTGTGGTAATTATTTGAATTGTATATAATGACATTTTATTTTTTCAAAATTAACGAAGTTCGTATATTGTATTGAGCTACACCGCGATAGTTCTTTACTAAAAATGCTGTCCGTGATATTTACAGTTCTTTTAAAGAACCTAGAAAAACATATTACAATTTATGGACAGTTATTGTTAGAAATGCGCTTGGATTTTGTTTGAATGGCATACACAATGAAACTTTAGTTACTTATTTTGAAAATAAAGAGGACTTCAATTTGACTGAATCTCAGTCTGTCACTCAAGACTGTGTTAGAGAAATGTCAGACGTAACGCTAAAAGTTACCAAATGATTGCCTTTATTAGTAACGTTTAGTTAAATGCAACCAAAAATGGCTCTAAAACCAATTTTGGCTCTCCTTTAAATACGTTGACAATTTGGTGATAATACATTAATTTAGCAAAAATCAAAATTTAAACATTAAAAGTGCATTCACATTTATCTCTTTTGTTCACATATAAAAATCTTCTATAACTGAGAAAACAATTAACCCTTGATTAGTAAAAATACATTATAATATCTCAAGCATATTATAATAAATTACACTATTGTTTTCAAAATTCGAAACATTTTCCCAATTTTAAAGACTGCGTGTCCTAGGACTACCTTTTCCAGACAAGAACGGTAGTTACTTTGAATTTAAACTAATTTCTAATGCAAAAAAGTATTAAATTATGAATAGGTAAATAACTACAAATTACCGATTCATTAATTTTACTAAAAATTCAGCTAAGCTGTTACATAAAACAGCGAACTCAAAATATATGCATTTAATTTGTCTGTCGGCTGTCCGTCCATACACAACTTCTAAAACTACTCTTAACTCTAATAATTTTAAGTTTGTTATTAATGTAGATTATAGTGTGGTTCCGTCAATGGGTGAATTAGTTTGCAACGCGAAATGTCTAATGAATGAACGTCTAATGAATGTCCGTAGACTGGAGCTTGAAAGGCGCAGGGGTAAGAGCCCTCCAGTAATCCTATAAAAACCTTACAAATGCCATACAATTTAAAACAGCGCTCTTTATCAATTTATGCCCGTAAAACACTCTTATATAAATATTTCTATCCAAAATCTTTTTAATTAGCCTTTTGTTATAGCGCGCATGCCTTGAGAAAATAAAAAGCTCGATATTTACGAAAACGGTGTATAATTTACAGTATTAAAATTAAGGAAGATATGATGATTTTCAAATGTACAAGGTGCCTATTAAATCCTGTCGACACTCAATAACTTCAGAATGGTTAAATTCAGTGTCGTACACGTCTAGGTATAGTAATATAGCATAGTACTACGAGATAAGACCGCTTACAGCGCAAACTAGTGGCAAATTGTGAAGTTAGCGTTCGTATTTCGATCTTACATACGTCATTCGGCTTACAAACGCCATATCGGCTTACATATGCCACAAATTTGATGTAGTTTTACGCCATTATAAAGCAGCTGTACATTTACTAATAAAACTAACACTTGTAAGCTAGGCACAGTTTATTGTAATATGCAAAGAAATTTAAGTATGTTCAATGTAAGCACCATCGAAACGCATGTAGCCTATGGTAGACATATTGATCACATTTAACTTTATTTTTATTATTAAAATAAATGATACCTTGCTAATATGTGTCAGGTCATTAGTAAATGTGCATTGCCATTACCAGGGTACACTTCTGTCTGCAATATTAAGGTGTTTAGGTTGCTGTTAGCATATACAAAATTGACATTTCATGGCTTCTAATAAAGTCATTTTTACATACATGTAAGACATAGTTTTATGCTCTACATTTTTGTAAATGACTTATTTTCTCCCGTATATCGCAGATACTTCGGGATAGGAGCACCAACTCAGATGTTTGCCGCTGTAATTGGCCTCATCGCGTAGAGCATAGCCCCTTTACTATAACTAGACACCACGATTATCTTTACATCCCTCCCCGTTCTGACGTTAAGCGGGGGTATGTGACTTAAGTGGGCAAACTGTCCATTTTATAATAATGGTCTTCAAACGTAAATTCAGGAGAGATACATGTTTGTAATCAACATATATAAATTTACTTCAAAACATGCGTTTATAGTAGAGATTTATTTTTCGGAACTCAAGAAAAAAAATGAGGGATATATCCGAATTAGAGATATACAAAGCAGCGATATAACAACACTACAATGCTATTTTAGCCTTTGTGGAATGTTATTGTCACTAAACGGGACATTAAAACTCAACTGCGTTGTACAATTTGATTTCATTTGATTACTCTAAATTCAAATGATTTATCACTGATTAGTTTTAACAGTATTTTATTATTCTCAATAGCTTTATTACTTTCTTTGATTTAAGATCAAAATTATAAACTTTAGTTTAATATTCAAAATTTTACATCCAAATAAATTATTGCAACTATTTCGATAGGTAAACAGAACCTACTAAAAAAAAAGATGGATTTTTTTTTTTTTTTTTTTTTTTTTTTTTTTACTGATATTTAATTTTGTGCTGCAGAGTTAGAAATCTATATTTTCAATTAATTTTACGAGATATAATTCCATACTAAAGCACAGTAGTTGAATTTCACATTTTATGAAATCAATATATTTCAATATTATGTAATTTATTAATCCATGGCAAGGAGATGTTTTATATGTTAGCTTATCTATCATATCAAAAGACAAGTTATTCAAATAAATTGTTCGCATTTTGTGATTTCAATTCATTTCCATTTTATGTAATATATCATGCCAAGCAAATGTTTCACATATCAAAAGATGGAATATTTAGACAGTTATTCATATTATGTTAATTCAATATTATTTAAATATTATGATAAAATGTTTCATACATTACCGCATATATCATATCAAAATATAGGATATTCAAGACAGTGAAAATTGCTTTTATTTATTCCGTGTTGTAAATATCAGGCATACTTATTATTAGAGATTTTAGCAGATATTTGAATACATGTAATACTTAAATAAAGGGCACATTTATAAGTTATAGTTGTTAGATAGAAAATATCGTTTATATGAAAATAGTCTACCAAAAACTTTTGTAATGTAGGTGCTAAAGTAAGTACTGAAATATGATGGATTTATAACCATCTCAGATATCATTAACTGATTTCAAAACAGGAAGCAGTTCAAGGACATAAACATTTGAGCACGCAAATAAATACATTAAGTGACAATAAATCATTCTATAATGAACAAACTTTTCTATTTTAGACAAATCATCCTACTCAAGATAAACAATGATATTAATATGTGAAATATGTTCGCGAAATTAGTTTTAATATCAACCCACGCATGCTGCAGCTGTCTGACGTCATCAAAAGAACTCTGATTCAAAAAAACTATTTTTATTATTAAGCTTAGTTGCCCTTTTTATCTCAATAGAGAAAGATGTAATAATCATAATCTGTTGCTGCAAAAGGCAGCTGTATGTAAAATGTTACTTGAAATTATTAAGTCAAAATTTTAATATAATTATCTATAACAAAAGTGATCAGTCTCAGGTGTGGACTCAATATAAATAATATACTTCATTAACCAACATTTATGTTTTTAACACTTTAGTATCGTTATAAATGTATTAACGCAGTTAAAAATGTGCACCAACCAGAAGCACGAGGAATACTGATGCTGAAGAAAGATAAAGGTAAGAAATTACCTATATTATTATATTAATTGTGTTTTCATGGCCAGAATTATTATTTATTTATCTAAGTATCAGCGCGCGTAACCTACAGCGTAGAGCAGAGGTGGCTTTTTTGCCAACAGTCGATTACGAGACTGAGAAAGTCTCATATTTTAGTAGATAAATAATATTTGAGAAAAAAAAAAACTACTGGCCATAGATGTGTGCACATTAAAATGAAATTGAAAATTATTGAAAATATAGTTAATTATTTGATGATGAAATAAATATTGTGCATTTTTTGTTGATATATATGAAATGTTAAACAATTGAAGAAAACTAGATATATATAAGAAGTTTTATATAAAATAATAAAAGAGCAATTCCTCTTTAATAACAAAACTTAAATAACTAGTAAAATGGCCGCATCACGTGAGATACAGCTTGTAGAAAAACTTAACGCAAGTAATTACAGCAATTGGAAATTTAAAACTGAAATGTTACTGATTAGAGAAGATTTATTCAACGTAATAACCGAAGATAGGCCCACGCCAGTAACGACTGATTGGGAAAAGAAAGACAGGAAGGCAAGAGCCATAATTAACCTATCAATTGACGATTCACAAATTGTTCATGTTAAGGGGCTTAACACAGCTAGAGACACTTGGAACGCACTTAAAACCATACACGAACGGGCGAACCTCTATAGTAAATTATTTTTGTTAAGAAAGCTCTATGGAGCCAAGCTCCAAGAAAACGGAAACTTAATCAAACACGTAACATACATTCTAGAATTAATTGACAAACTTTCAGCGATCGGGGAAACAATTAGCGACTCCCATCTTTCAGCTTTATTGCTGTGTTCGCTACCCCCTAGTTATAATACGTTAATTACTGCCCTTGAAACGCGAAATGAGGACGAGCTCACACCACAATTTATTAGAAGTAAATTAACAGATGAGTACAAGAGAAGGGTTGAAAACACAGACCAGGGTGAAAATTCATCAAAAGCGTTTAAAACGCAGAAAAGATTTCCTAATGATAACTTTAAAAAAGATAAACAGTGCACGTATTGCAAATTGAGAAATCACACGTACAGAGAATGTTGGCATTTGAAAAATCGAAACAATCACCCAAATACACAAAAACAACAAACATACAAAAATAAATATTACTCATCATCGTTGTGTTATCAACAATCGGATAACCAGATAGGAAACACTGACCGCGAATCAGTAAACACGAGAAATTATAGAACGGAAACAAAACCAGATAAAGGCAGCGACGCAGCCTTTCTAATAGACAAAGCAGGAAAACAAACCTGGATTATCGATTCTGGTTCATCTTCACATATCCTAAACAATAAAAATGAGTTTACTAAGTTAAATGACACAGAAAAAACAGCCGTCATAATTGCCAACGGAAAAACTCTAAACTCGTTAGGTACCGGAGAAACTACATTCACGACAAAAACATCCGATGGAGGCATAAATAAAATTACGTTAAAAGAAGTGTTATATGTACCGGAGCTAGAATCTAATTTAATTTCAGTTAGTAAAGCCACAAAGAATGGATATAAATTATTATTTGATAAAGATAAATGCACGCTGTCACGAAATGGGAAAATCTATTTGGAGGCAAAAATGAAAAATAACCTATACGAAGTTGAATTATTAGAAAATGCAGATAGGAATATAGTAAATATGGCACATGAATGCAAAAGTAAAGACTGCCTGGAACTTTTGCACAAACGCCTAGGGCATAGAAATTATAATTCCATAAAAGAAATGGTTAAAGACGACTTAGCCTATGGCATAAAATTAAATAATTGCAATCATGGAACAACATGCGAAACATGCATACAAACAAAAACAAGCGATGCTCCCTATCCCAAAACAGTGTATAGAAACAAAACAGGTAGAGTACTCGATCTAGTGCACACGGACGTATGCACAGCGATAGGAACCCCCACAATAGGTGGTAAAACAATGTTTGTAACTTTCATTGACGACTACTCTAGATTTACCGTAATATACTTATTAAAACATAAAGATGAAGTACAGGATAAACTAATCGACTATATAGCTATGGTTCGAAACCAGTTCGGGATATATCCGAAAGCAATAAGATCCGATAACGGGGGAGAGTACATAAATAGAGGGATAGAGGATTACTTAAGAAAAAGGGGCATTAAACATCAATTAACAGTGCCGTATTGTCCGAGCCAAAATGGCATTGCAGAAAGGAAAAATAGGTCGCTATTAGACTTGACTAGAAGCCTACTGAGAGAAGCAGATCTGCCACAAAGATTTTGGGGAGAAGCAATTAACACCGCGAATCATTTACAAAATCGCTTACCAACAAGATCGACAAATAAAACCCCATTTGAGCTATGGTTTAATCGCAAACCGAGTTTACACTATTTGCGAACATTCGGGTGCAAAGATTACGTATACGTGAATAAACAACATCGAGGAAAATTGGACGACAGGGCTCAGGAAGGGATTTTTGTAGGATACGATAACAACTCAAAGGGATATCGCATATACACAAAACAAAATAAAATTGTAATTGGCAGAACAGTGAAATTCATGGAAAATAGTAAATTTAACCTAAAAGAAAGCAAAGAGACAGAAAACTCATATGACGACAAAAATTACATTGAAACAGAGCTAAACAACACAACCGAAGAACCAACCGCGTCCAAACAACCGACCAATGAACCAAGAAGATCCGAAAGAATGAACAGGGGGGTACCACCAGACAGATATGTCTGTTATGTAAAGAATAATGATACAATAGAACCTAGTAGTTGGAATGAAATACTGGAAATAAATAATCCCAGAGAAAAAGAAAATTGGCTTAAAGCCACACAAGCGGAAATAAATTAGTTGAGAAAACACAATACATGGGAATTAGTGGATCCTCCACCTAACAAAAAGGTTATAGGTTGCAAATGGAAATTCAAAAAGAAATTAGACAGTCACGGAAACACTCAAAAGTACAAAGCACGTTTGGTAGCCAAAGGGTTTAGCCAAAAATACGGGGAAAACTATGACGAGACTTTCGCCCCAGTAGTGTCACAAACAACTGTGCGAACTTTTTTGGCAGCAGCCGCATATAAGAAGTTGAACGTGAGACACATAGACATAGACACAGCTTTTCTATACGGTGAGTTAGAAGATGAAGTCTATATGAAACAACCGGAGGGTTACATTGAGAAAAATAAAGAAAACAAAGTCTGCAAATTGAAAAAATCCATCTATGGACTTAAACAGGCAGCGAGAACTTGGAATAAAAGGATAGAACAATCTTTAAAAAAATTGAATTTCCAACAAAGCACAGCGGACTCATGTCTATACACACGGAAAGAAAACAACATCACAACGTATATAATAATTTACGTAGATGACTTATTAATAGGCGGTGAAAACGAATCAATTGAAACAATAATAAAAGCTTTAAAGCAAGAATATGAATTAAAAGATCTTGGGGAAGTATCCCACTATTTAGGCATGGAAATAAGAAAAACCCAAACCGGATACAAATTAAATCAAAGGTTAAAAATAGAAGAACTAGCAAGAAAATTCAACTTAGAAAACGCAAAACCAATAAGCACTCCCATGGATGCCGGTTTTCACAAATTAGAGGACGACGAAAACTTAATGCCTAACAACACAAAATTCAGACAAGCAATAGGATCATTGTTATATATAGGAACCACTACACGTCCAGATATAGCAGTCGCCGTTAACATCCTCAGCAGAAGATGTGAAACTCCACGTTTTAAAGATTGGAACGCTGCGAAACGCGTAATTAGTTATCTAAACATCACAAAAAACCTGAACCTCACATTGAATACAAATCAAGAACCACAACTCATCGGTTTTTCTGACGCTGATTGGGCAGGAGACACAAAAACCAGAAGATCGACTACTGGAAACCTTTTCATGCTGGGAAATAGTCCGATACAATGGTACTCAAAAAGGCAAAATTGCATTGCCTACTCATCGGCAGAAGCTGAAATCGTTGCTGCAGCTAGTGCAGGACAGGAAATTGCATGGCTAATAAAACTATTAGCAGACCTGGACTTACATCAAAATTTACCAGTAAAACTGTACGAAGAAAACCAGAGCTGCATCAAGATGGTGGAGAACGAAAAATTCTCAAAACGAACAAAACACATAGACGTTCGATATCACGCGATAAAAGAAATGAAAGAAGACGGTATACTAGACCTTCGTTACTGCCCAACACAAGACATGACAGAAGACGCCCTGACCAAGCCACTGGGCAAACCACAGTTTGTGAAACATCGAGAATCTATGCAACTATTACATGATGCATCCGAGATGGTTAAGGAAGGGTGATGGATTTATAACCATCTCAGATATCATTAACTGATTTCAAAACAGGAAGCAGTTCAAGGACATAAACATTTGAGCACGCAAATAAATACATTAAGTGACAATAAATCATTCTATAATGAACAAACTTTTCTATTTTAGACAAATCATCCTACTCAAGATAAACAATGATATTAATATGTGAAATATGTTCGCGAAATTAGTTTTAATATCAACCCACGCATGCTGCAGCTGTCTGACGTCATCAAAAGAACTCTGATTCAAAAAAACTATTTTTATTATTAAGCTTAGTTGCCCTTTTTATCTCAATAGAGAAAGATGTAATAATCATAATCTGTTGCTGCAAAAGGCAGCTGTATGTAAAATGTTACTTGAAATTATTAAGTCAAAATTTTAATATAATTATCTATAACAAAAGTGATCAGTCTCAGGTGTGGACTCAATATAAATAATATACTTCATTAACCAACATTTATGTTTTTAACACTTTAGTATCGTTATAAATGGATTAACGCAGTTAAAAATGTGCACCAACCAGAAGCACGAGGAATACTGATGCTGAAGAAAGATAAAGGTAAGAAATTACCTATATTATTATATTAATTGTGTTTTCATGGCCAGAATTATTATTTATTTATCTAAGTATCAGCGCGCGTAACCTACAGCGTAGAGCAGAGGTGGCTTTTTTGCCAACAAAATATGTGTTAGTAATTTAAATTCCAAAACAAATGTGCTATAAAGGATGAAAATGTTGTGACTCGGCATTCATCCCTAATATTATAGCTCCAAACTAATAAATTTAACCACAATTACCAGAAAATACATTTAAAACCATCCTTCCGCAGCATTAATTAGATCACCGAACTGTATGCCATTATTTAACAATATTTATTCTGTATGAGGTTGTTTTTGCGAATAAAGAATAAGAAATACTGATTTTTTTTTAATATTTTTTCATTTTATTCTTGCGATACTTCTAATTTGAAAATGTGAAATATACGCATCACTACTTAAGATATGCCGAAACATACAATCGCATCCAAAAGCGGAAAAAAAGGATACCCATAATTTTTTATCACTAAGTTATCACAGAGAAAAACTGAAAAAGCTATTCGATTGAGAATTATGTCTTCTTTCAAGTAGTATTTAAGAAGTTTAGAGGGCCAACTACATAATGAATTAGTATATCTTTTAAGGGGACAGTTTACCTCAAAATTGATTAAAAAATCGATTTTCTTTTTTAGATATTAAATGAAAGCCTGTTTAATTGTGAATACTTTGACACCTCAGTTTTACCCATACGACAATTATATCGTGAAATATTGTAAATTTTGTTAATATACCCAGCGCAATTATCCATAAACAGCCCTTTAAATCCCTTGTTTACATTCCCAGCTGACGCGCGCTCCATCTGTTTGTGATTCACTGTGTTTCTGATTTGTATACTACCTGTTAAAACTCCCTGATTTTTGTCAGACTAGATGACGTTGTATTTTTCCTCATTGGTTAGTTGGTTGGTTGATTTATGACGGCCGATTATCTACACGAGGGATATGGGCCCTAGGGGGGGAGTGCCCTCCATGGGGTTCTTTCTAAGGGATCCTAATCCGTATTTACGGCAAGGTTTGAAGAAAACCACGGAAAACTAAGAACGGTTAGGTAGACGAGCGCAACAGGGGTTTGAACCCAGCACCTCTCGTCTACCTGCTTTGAGAGTAGAACCTCTCAGCCACTGGTGTCACTTCCCTCATTGGATTTTAATTTTTACGTCTTTTGAAAGAGGAAACATACAACTAAACAGTTTGTTTACAACAGTAATGATTATTTCTGTTTTTCATATTTTAAAATTATTTAGAATGCATAAAAAGTACCATTTTTTTTAATTTAAATAATATGTAAAAAAATTATGAAAAATTTTATCTTTTGATATAACTGATAATGTTTCAAATTTAATTTATTTAAATTTTCTTTCAAAAGTACATTTTAAACCTAAACACGCCTTTCTCGATCATTTTCTTTCAATTTACAGATATTTGTTTTTTACCATCATGAAATTTTTTTTTGAATGATATGTACATGAAATGTTTTATGTATTCTTACATTTACACAGTTTATAATGCTGTACAGGATAATATGTGCAGGATTGATGTTTAAGGGGTACTTTTACACAAATAAAAACTTTAAAAGGCTTTTTCTCCATGTCCATATTTTGTCCCCTTTCATGTTTTAAAAATATTAAGGATTTTTTTTGTATTGGAGCTGGAGATTTTAACTTTTTTGTACATGTTCCTTATTATATATGTGATAAATTTTACACATAGAATTAGCCTTCAGATTATTATTATTTTTTTAAAATAAACGTATATGAAAATGTGTTAGATTTAATCGTTTTACACTATGTATATCAGTAAAAAAATATATTAAATGCAATTTTAGATATATCTAAAAATACATGCGCAGTTTTGTGTAATTCATATTTGAAAATCTTTAAAAAAACTTTGGGCAAAAATATTAATATTTAAAAAAGTAGTAAGGTTTTAAAAAAATCATTTTTTTTTTAATTTTTTAGAATTTTAATTAAATATGTAGTTATTTTTTTCCTCAAAATGTACTTTTAGTTGTACATTGAAATGCAGTGAGTTCAACATTTGAACCATACTTTTTAAAATAAAAAAAATTGTTGAAAATAAGGCAAACTGTCCCTTTAAGTTTTCAATACATTGATCTTGACACCAGAATATGAATCTAAACCCATAAATTATTCTAGACATATGTTTGCACAGCGTTTATTGGCTTAATGCCAGAGGTGTTTAATTTTAAAATTTGGTTGTCGTCTCAGAAGTTAAAGAGGTTCAGATCTAATAAAAATTATATTATAAATACTTATAAATACCTTTCAGTGGCAACTGTTCTTTGTGTTAGAAAAAAGTTAAATACTTAAGACTGATGTTAGATTAATATATATATTTTTTCAATTACTAAACATTACCTCTATTTGTTGTTCTGATGTTTTTATAACTCAAAAACCGTTATGTAACCGAGCTGTAATATTACATACGCATATTAGAGATCAAACGGGTTAGGGCGCGAATGATCCACCAGCTTTCGGCCTCGGCTCGGGCTCAAATTAAAGTTTTATCTATTCACAAACTGAAAAAAGAAAATATACATATATACAGTTGAGAAACAAAAATGTAGTCTAAATTTCTAAAAGTGTTTTATAATCTTTTAGAAATCAAATTAAAATATAAATGAATTGTTTATTGAAGGTATATGAAAAGAAAATATTCTATCGGATTCTGAAGAATTTGCATGGTCAGTGTTAGTAACATAAAAAACTAATGGGATATCCCTATGTTTATCCTCACTTTGTGGATGAAGACCTTATACCAGAATTACTCGAAAAGAGAACTCATGTCTTTCTGTTACAGTTGTACAATAATATTTTAAAAGAATAAGAAGTGGGACTTTTACATATTTCTGCTAGTGGTTGGGTATATATAAGAAATTTTCTATCTTAAACAGATATTCAGATACACATGGAAATTATGAACCTTTGTCCCGATGGAAATTTTCAGGAATAGTGCCTATATATATGTAAGAAAATACTTTTAAATTAGAAATTTGATCTTGAAGCAATTTTAAAATTGTATTAATAATTTTTGATATTTTGCTGTTTGCTGGATGCCAGTGTCATATATATATGTTACGATAATTCTGTAATGTAAAGCTCCATTTCGATGAATACTTAATATTATGATATTAAATAAAGCTTATGCAGTCGTCGATATGACATCTATTGGTCTTGGTTGAAATACACTGGCACTTTAATGAATAAAGAAGAACAAGTCTTCATCGCAGAAAAATTTTATTAGTTTCCTCTAAAATACTACAATTGAAAACATCCACCACACTTTCTTCATACAGTTGGATATCTTTATCACTAAAAGATTAAAAATTAATCATGTCATGCTTTCAGACGAAGTACATTTACAAAACGATCTTATACTCTCATTCACAAAAATTGTTTTTGTTCCTCCTCAACCGTTATTAAACCATGAAAGTTCTGCATCAATTTCACCGCTCTAAGCATTGAGATCGTGTTTTTCGCGTCTAGAAATAAAGCGTTATTCTCCCATGAAGAGGGAATCTTGTTGAGAAAACTATCATCGATATTGAGCCTAGAAACAATGAATGGCATTTGACTGATATGAAATAATAGATGCTTTGTTCTGTAAAAAAAAAAAAAAAACAGGTAACAATTGCGTGATACAAATGAATAGACTAAATAAAGAACTACAAAGTCAATGTATCAAACTTACCATACAATGAACTACAAAGTTCTTCCTTCGATGCAATGTATCTTTTCTAATGGGTCGAGAAATTTTCTGTATGTAAATTTTCCACCATTTTTGATTTTGTTTCTTCGTCTACATCATTATCAGAAAGTGCGAATATTGCTATTTCATCAGTCAAATACCATAAATCCTGGAGAAATTTCTCTAAAGCATCTTTCGAGAAACTTTCATTCACATTTTCGGAAGCTTTCAAATATTTCAAAAAACTCAAATTTTTGTAGGGTGCTTTAACTGCCAAAACGCATTGAAGTCATGGTTTAACGTAGATTATCACGATAGAAAAGCAGACGTTTAACAGTGCTTTCTTATCCTTGGTGTTTAATTTAATCTGAGAACTAAATAATTATTGTTTTAGGGAGTAAATCGCTCGGGACATCTCCCTAGCTTTGTGCATTGCATCCAGAGGTCTCATTTAAATTTTATTCTGCATCTCCACCTAAAAATACGATAGAAAGTTCGATCAACTCTCGATAGTCCCCTCTGACCATAACATTTTTAAGTACAGCGCGGTAAAAGTCAAGCAAATTTTAAAGTTTGGATACGGCTCGGAAGAATTCCACTATTTGTCCATGACCTGATCTCTAATTTTAGTGGGATCGATGTTTTTCCAATTCTCTTTGAGCTTTTTAAAAAGTAGAATATTGGGGCTTGTTGTCACTTGTTTAATTTGCACTTCGAATACGGCGATTAATACCAGTTCGTGTACATGATGGCGGCACGCAAACAGTATTTCCCTATCAAATGTTTGCTCTAGAAACGCACAAGCACCATTAGAACGAACTGTATTCGAAGCCGTAGTATCACAACACAGAATCTGGACTCTGCTTTTGAGATTCCAATCTAAGATCGCCTTCCAAATAGCCTGGACATGTTCTTTGCCTGTAGAATTATCCAGTCGTGGCACAGCAATGAGTTGTTCTTTAACTCAGTATGAAATAACTATAGGCAAGCGTTCTTATTTTTTATTTTTGAAGCAAACAACTGTTTGCCATCCCAATTTAAAGTCACTACATCCAGTATCTCGTTTTGGAATTCGATTTTTATGTTTTCCGAATGTTACTTCCATTTTTCTGTTCGGATTCTTTGAATTGAAGACTTACTTATCGGAAGTACGTTAATGTAAAATCCAAGTGCAGCAATAGTAGGTTCATGAACACAGAATCTTGCATACTTAATTGGCACCTACCTAATGCATAAACTAACTTTGGAGTAAGAAAATCTTTCCTCATGACTGATTTACTTGTCCCCCGGTTCTGAGTTTTCGATCAGTGTTGGTAAATTTTCTGAATCCATATTTCCACTACATTCAAAGAGGAATCTTCTTGCAAAGGTTCGTATGATGCCGAGGATGTTGAAGCGGGACCATATTTGATTCGCCAATTTTTTCTTTGACAGCTCGAAGTCACGCTCTCTCTTTGGAGCTGCAAGAACATCCTATCTTTCTCTATTTTCATTATTTGGAGTGCATCAGCGTGTGCAATGTCGAACTGTCCAAATTACAGCATAGGTAATTTTCTTTAATTCTTATATTAAGTGAGCACATTCTCCACTTTGTTTTAACTTTGTTCACTTATTAATATTAAATGTCTTTTAAGTATTAAGTCTGGTCCCAGCTGCATTGAAATTTCTTGTACATTTTAATTTGCTTATATTTTATGTTTGTTTACTCTAGTATTATTATTCATTCATTATTAATCATTTAGTACTTACGTCTATCCAATATTATTATGTGCTTCAGCATCATACAGTATTATTACGTAGTAGTATTATTGCAGTATCACATAGTAATAGAGTAGTATTTAGTACTGCTCAGTATAATTGGTATATTGTATTTTCGGAATTTTGTAACTTCAGAATTCGTATTTCAGTATTACATAGTATAATTATTGCTTTGTATCACAACGTATTATTTAGTATTGCGCAGTATAATTAGTAAATTATTTTCTCAGTTATTACATCATCAAAATTTGAATTTTTGAAATTTGTGTTTCAGTACTACTTCTATAATCTCACAGTGCTATTTATTTGTGTTTATTCTATGATTATTTCATTTGTCTTTATCGTATTTATTAATTGTTTATAGTTCAATAAGTGAGCTATTAGTATTGTTTTGTATTTATTGTCTTCTCTCAACTTTAATAATTATATTGTAAGGCTTTACCGCATAGTAAACAAACCTGCTGGGCAAGGCTAGTTAAGTTTATGCTGAAAGGTATGCCTTCCCGCTCGGTTTGACTTTGACTTTGTCCAAGTTACTTGCAAATTCTTGTTGTCGCCAATTGAATACTCTTGTAATTTTTTTGCATTTAAGTCTCTCCAAACTTGATACATATGAACAAGAATCCTCGCACAATTTGGCAACGATTTAGTAGGTATGAGTCCGAAGCATAATACATTCGCGAATAGCGAGATTTGCTCTTTCACTAACAGTTAAATTCACTTCTTGAATATTATAAAACAAAATTGTGAGAAGTTGTTCATTAGAATAAAGTTTCGAGCACGTTATTTGCTGGTTTATGTTCCCTATTAAATATATCACTTTTTTAGAACTACGTAATTCCATTGCCATGCTTTGTTCACTGATTAAAAATATAGGATAGATTGGGTGAAGATGCTGCAGTTTTTGATTTATTTTTTTATAAATCACCTGTTGTTTTATTTGTTATTCATTAATTTCTTTTTAAAGTTGATACATTTATGTATGATTTAATAATGTATTTCATTTTACAAATGTCATAGAAAGCATAAAAAATTTTGCTTTTGTAAAAGCTTCCATTTCGGCATCATACCCCAATCTTGGGGTAAGATGGCCATCTACATAGGGATAACATGTCTTCTGGATTTTCAATGTAAACTATAATTTTTGTGAAGCAGTGCAACACATAATGGAGCGAAAATAGTAACTTTAATATAATTATACTAAACATACTAAAGATGTTACTTACTTAGTATTCGACAATTACAAAAATATGAATGTTACAAACATTGGCAATTTAATAGAAAACAAACTAAAATTTGAAAAAAAAGATAATGTTCTACTTAACATTTAAACGTATTATGGCACTTATGTATGCTAATCTTTAAAACTTTATAACAAACTTAAATATAGCAAAGCCACTGAGATAAAGCGCTTTAGAGTCCAGCCCTTTTGCTAATGTTTTCCATACGTTTTATCTTTTTATTCAGCAAATCTCAGCTCTGCCGCAAACTGCACATCTGTCTAGGAACTTTGAGCAACTTTAATGTAACCAACAGTTGCAATGAATGCACCTAATCCAATCACATTTTTCCGAGGTTTTATTGTACTCTTTTAGACACTCTGAACACTCATTCATTTTCACTTTAAAAAAATTCTCATTTTCTGAATCATAGTAGGGAATTTCATCATCATCCATATCTACGTCTGTTGCAGATTCTCGCTTTCTAGCTTTTGACTTATTCTTAAACAATTCCTTTTTACAAAGGCTTGAGACATCTGGCAATTCCCAGCTGCTATTTTCTCTCTATTTCGGTTTTCGCCTCTATGGGTCTAGCTTTTGTTTCCATTCTCAACTTTTTTCCCTTCATAAGCTTCTTTTTTTGCCATTTTATTTTCTGTTCATCAATAATTTCCGATGATGTAAGTACTTCAGCTTCTTGCCTTCTTTTACAATGCTTTCTTTTTTCATAAACGGGAAAAGGTGAAATTTATGCCACAAATTTTGTTGGAGAAGACTGTGTAATATTTTCGGCAGCTGCCACTAGATCTTCTTTTTCACTTAATGGTAAGTTGATTGTTAGGTCAGTCGAATGTTTGTGTGATTTTACTGATGTGCATGTTTGGGGGGAATCTTGAATCAGCTATTTAGCGGATCGCCTTGAGAGTTTGTTCGACCGCTTTGAAGTGGATTTCTCCTTGGCAAACTGGGGCTGTGACTCATGTTGTTCGTTCGACCAACGAAAGCTCGATTTGGAATATCTGTTGGATTAAATTGAAATATTCCCGTTGCTACAAAAGACACAATCCTATTGTGCCCGGTAGCTTTTTCTTAATACTTTTTATGTCATTTTAAACATTTACAAAATTTATGATTTTAAACAATGATTTTAAAAAAAAGTTGATTTAAATAACGATTTAATCACTGATTTAATTCATCTGAATAAAATCATCTGATTAAAATCGTTGACACCTTTGTGAATAGCCAAAAATAATTTAAAACAATGAAAAAACATTCAGATAATGGAAAAGAACCGGTATCTTCCACCTAAAGATTTTCGTTGACTCATCCCAAAATATTGGAGAAGACGCCAGTCTCTCTACTAAAGTGAAGAAAGAGATAACCGGCCACCATTTACGTTTGTCGGAAAGAGCAGACACCAATATCCTCTAAAAACATCAGGTTTTTTTCTCTGATGTTGAAACTATGACTTATATAGGTGAATAAAGTTAGAGCGTAAAAGATTCTGTACACTTACCAAAGGTGTTAAGACGAAATTGCAATAGAAAATCACTATTTAAAATTTAAATAAAACAACGCAAACTAGAATTTAACTATCAGTAGGGTAGCCTTTTCCATACGACTGAGTGGCGTTTTCCTACAGCACCTGTGTATATAAAAACCACATGACTTGGCATCTTGTCCAACACGGCAACTCACACCAAGTTACCGTACAAACGTTTACTAACAAAACAACTTGGAATTATAAGCACATTGACACTTAGACGTGCGCTGTCGTGAGTAAACTTGTACTAACACGTTTCATAGGTTGTGCATTGTCACTATCAAATAATTCCAAAACCTTTATTTTTCTTTTTTGTTTTATCTTTACTATTTGTAACTACTGAAGTGCTCCGCTACAGACCCGTGTCAGCGTTTGCTGACTTAAGTACACAAATACTGACCTAGACGTTTAGATGCAAATCGCAACTGTTTGAAGTAGTTCAAATTGCGTGAAACTTTATATACAATTGTTTTGACATAAAAAGAAAACATAAGAGGGTATGCTGAAAAATAAAATTTTCAGTATTTTAGGACACCCTAATGTATATACTCATACATACGTATATATATGTGTATATGTACATATATATATATAATATAATATATGTATATACATATGTGTATATAACACTGGCGCCCGGCTAACAGAAAAGTACCCAATTTTCTTCTATTCGTACTTTCGGTATCGTGCTCGGTCTCTAAAGACACAAACGTTTTTGGGCTCGGATAGGCTCAAGATCCAAATAAAATGCCCAAATTCATCTATGACGCATATTCGTCGCTTCTAGAAATTAAATTAAGTTATAAATTCATAGGTTACAGTTAATACAATTTTTTAAATATTATTTTTATAATTCATTTTAAAGATATATTCATATTTCACTTTTGAAATGTAAGCGGTACAAATAATTTTATTTGAGATAGCTACAACTAACATCATACAAAAAATATTTTTAAAAATATCTGCGTGGAAAACAGTATTGCTGGATGATATTATTTATTATTAGTATTCAAGTGCTTCATTCGTGTCTAATTTATTTTTCAAATTGTTTATTTTCTTCTCGAAATATTAAATCAAATATAATTTCTAATAAAAAGCTCAAAAATAAACATCTTGATGAAGATCTTCAAATAAAATATCACAGAATGACACAAAAATTAAATGTTATGTATAATTGATTCAAACGGCATACTTTACGAAATTTAAATGTAGAATTTTATAAATTTGTCATATTAATGGGAAATAATGAGTAAATATTTCTTTAATATTAAACATTTTAATTAAAGCATCTTGAATTCCAGAAAATGTAGCGAACCTGCGTTATTTTAAAATATTTCCGTTAAATAGTCATAAGTTCAAATAATTTTTTTTCTTTTAGATGTTAAACTAACATGTAATTAAGCATGGTGTCAAAGCAATGGTATTTCATACATGAGATCACCAATCATACAAATATATATTATGTGCAAGGCCATAAAATATTTTAATATTTACTTTCAACTTCTAAATATATCTGTTTTAAATTAAAATACGTAAATTGTAGAATTCGACACTAATTAATAAATATTAATTCTTTTATAGTATCAAAAGATAATTTTCTATTATATGGCATTTTTAAAATTCATTAATAAACATATTTTATTTATGTATAAAATAACGGACGATACATTATAATAGAAAATAGTTACAATGTATTTATAACATCATGCCAGATTTCAAAGTATTTTAATTTGCAAATACATAATATTCGCCTTTCCCATTTTGCATATTGATTTTATTCATAAAATTCCTAAAACTTTGAAATTGACCATAATCTGAAATAACATAAAAATATTTTTTAATCGAAATTTCATTTAGATAAAATTTTATATATTAACTCAAAACAGATTTTATAAGAACAGTACAATCCTGATAAAAAATGTATAACCTTCTACTAACTCTGCTGCAAATTCACTGTAATAAAATGTGACAGGCACTAGTCTATAAGTAATAACGACTACTAATTAATGTTGTACTTAATTTATGCTTGTGGTTCGTCTACACATAGAAATTGCAACAAACTTTAAAATGTTCAATACAATCATGTAAATCTGAAATCATATTTGGATTCTTCTATAACTTTTATCTTCTAATTACAAAAGGGAAGTTAGTAGGTCAAATAATGAAAAAAATATGCAGCTTTAGACTGTGGAACTGCTACTATTAAATTAATTTTTTATCGTTGCAAAACAGATTGCAATGCGGGTGTTTTTTTAAGCATACCTAAAAACTACTTAGCGGAATAAGGTATAATTATGAATTCGCATAATTGAAGCTTATAGAATTCAATTTGTATTAAAAAATGGTTGCAATTACTGTTTCATTTGACAATGAATTCCAAAATATATATCATTTGAAACTTTTATTAAAAAAACATGAATTGCATACACAAATGTTTTAACAGAAATCTATTTATAGAAGCTTTGAATATGCAAATACAAAATTACTACTCTGATTAATTTTGAGTTATGCTTAAAAAGAAACCTGCAATGCAATCTATTTTGCAATGATTAAGAATGAATTTAACGTTAGGAATTACAAACTTTGAACCAGTATACCAGCATGATTCTTAAACTACTTGACCAATTGATTCCCTTTTTGTAGCCATAAATACAATTTACCATCAAGAAATCTAACTGTCAAAACTAGGTATTAGGATACAAATTTTAAAGTTCGTTATACAATTTCTATAAATAGACGTCTTCCTGAGCAAAATTGTATTATTCATGAATTAGTAGACTTACTAATCGATTGGTACTAGTCTCTTATTTATATAATGACTTGCGGAAGAGTTTGTAAGGGGGAATACACTTAATTTTTCAATTCTGAGCATTGGTCCTTAACATATATCAAAAAATTAATTTTATACTTTTATAAATGAAGCCTTTTATTTCTTTTCCTTTTTGGTTAATATGTATCGATTGAAATAATTTTTTTTAATTACTTGAAGTTAACACGTGCCGCAAGGAGATTGAAAATTTAAATAACATTGTTAATTCCTAAATTTTTACGATAACACATTTTCTATTTTTGATTAAAATTAAAAAAATATATTTATGTCAGTTAGAAGAAATATTATCAGAACAAAACTTCGAAACCACTAAACAAGTTTTTATTAAATTAAATTACAATAATTAAAGGTTTAATAGAATTTTCATAAAAAACACTTTGAGGAAGATGTTAAATTGAATACTATAGTATTTTACTCCTTGTAATAAGTATTGATTTTGCTATACATCCTGTGTTCTTGTAAGTATTGTTAGTGTCACAGCATATGGTATTAAAACATTAATGAATACCTCTATAAGGTCCACACCTCTTTCTATGTATCATTGGCAACGGTAAGATTTCTGACTAGATTAAAGCTATGTTCGTAATCGGAAACTGCATTTCACATTATAAAATGACAAGCAATAAATTCGAAAGAAATTTCGAACTAAAACATTGGATGTGCTTTATCACACAAACGTATGCTATTCTTTCGTTGTAAATGGATACATTTTCTAAAATTTAACATTTAAAAGCGTAAGATTCACAGTGATATGATTCTTTTTATTTGATTACTTTGGGCATCTTTTTGTTTTTTCAACAGGAATTGCATCGTCATAATATTCTTAGGCACTGTTTGTAGAATGAGATACACAAAATAACGAAACAAATATTTTGTTGCTGTTTTGAAATCCTTAGATGGAGGTTTGCAGGCTAAAAGAGCGATGTACCAAGCTTTTATATGTATATCTTTGGAATAATTTTAGAAATATTCTTCAAACCTTTCAAATTCTCCTGAGTTAAAGAAGATTTATTTCGTAAAAGAAATATTTCTGAGCAATAAATAGCTTTCGCAATCCATTTGGCAGGGTGAAACGCGCGATATAATTGAAATGCAATCAAATGACTTCGGCTTCGTACTCGCCTAAAATTATAACGACCAGGGAAGACCAAGCTATGCTCGGTCAAAATTAAATTTGAGTTCAAATATCATGACCCATGACCAAAATGACCTATTTTAAGATGAGCAGTTTTTAAGATAAAATAGCTTGACCCCTAATGACCCATGACCAAAATGACCCACTAATTGAATTTTCTCGAACATGTGACCTAGCCCAACAGTCTTCTCGTGCCCGAAAACCATAGGATGCAAAACTTAGTGTAAATAGTCTGAGCAGTTTTTAAGATAAAATAGCTTGAACCATAATGACCCATGACCAAAATGACCCACTAATTGAATTTCTCGAACATGTGACCTAGCCCGACAGTCTTCTCGTGCCCGAAAACCATAGGATGCAAAATTTAGTGTAAGTAGTCTGAGCCGCTTTTTAGATAAAATAGCTTGAAGCATAATGACCCATGACCAAAATGATCCACTAATCGAATTTTCTTGGACATGTGACCTAGCCCAATGATTTTCTCGTGCCCGAAACTCGTAGGATACAAATTTTAATCAAAATCGTTAGAACCGTTTTTTAGATAAAATTAATTTGACACGCGTTGATCCAAAAATGACCCACTAATCGAAAGTTCTCGAACATGTGACCCAGCCCAATATTCTTCTCGTGCCCGAAGAGGGTCGGATACAAAATTTCGTCAAAATCGTTTGAACCGTTTTTTAGATACAATTAGCTTGACCATGACCCAAAAGGACCCAAAATGACCGAAAATGACCCACTAATCGAATTTTCTCGAACATGTGACCTAGCCCAATCGTTTTCTCGTGCCTCAAAACGGTAGGACGCAAAATTTCGTCAAAATCGTTAGAGCCGTTTTTAACACTTTCCAACCTAGTTGAAAAGTGTTTATGACTTCGGTTTGTCTGGCCGTCAGCCGTCTGCCGTCTGGCCGTGGTCTAACTCCCGTAAATATGCTCGGATTACCTTGCAATTTTTATATGTTATTGTCGTTATCTATAGCACGTGCCCTATGTCAACTGAAGTGTGTAGCACTTATAGTTTTTTTTACAGGGACACTCAAAATAATTCCATTACATTACAGTCTATGGTGAAAAATCATTTTCGGTTTATTTTAATGATGTTACACAATTTCAATCACATTGTAATTAATATATATCACTAAGATGTATTACAAGAAGCTTAATATGGAATAGGGTGTGGATAGCACTTATCGTTAATTTACAGGGACAGTCAAAAGAATTCCGTTACATTACGTCTATGGAGAAAAATCGTCTGCGGTTTAATTAAATAATGTTTCACTATTTTAAACGCATTGAAATTTAGATATATCACTAAGGTGCATTACAAGAGGCTTACTACAGAATATTGTGTGTATAGCAGTCCTCGTTCATTTACAGGGACACACAAAAGAATTCTCTACTGTCTGTTAAAAATATTTCCTGGAAGTACGTTTTAAGTTACTGAACGCGATTTTAAATTTAACTCACTTTTTGTTTATTACGTGGTGTGTATAAATTCTGCAGATCATATACAGGGAAATACAAAAGTTCGCGAACACGTTTCCGTTTATTGACAGAAACTCCAGAAGGAGAATTTTAAACTGTGCTACGCGTTTCTTAACTGAACTAAAATTTAGCATTCTATGTAGTATATATACAAATCTATAGATCATATACAGGGCTGAATAAAAGTATTCGGATATTTTCCAAATATTGTATACGTTGGAAATTCCTGAAATTATGTTTTTAGATATGTTATGCGTTTTTCAAATTGTTTACTTAGATGTTATCTCTCAGTTTATTAAACGGTATGATTTGTAAAATTATTTTGGAAGCGTTGGAAAGTGTTACATAATCTATGCTTGACGCAGGATTTTTCGTTCTTGTTAATATAAAATTTGCATAACCACACACACACACACATACACAAGATTTGCTCGTATTAGAATATATGATAACTAACTGCAACAGATCTTTATAGTCGTCTGTTGAATAATAACTTGTTCTTTGACAAAATGGAGTAGGATATCGCTGTCTTTGCCAAAACTATGCACTCGCGCATCATCTATTCACTATCGGAATGAATTACAAATTGATCATCTATTCCGACAGCATATTTTGAAAAGTATAAGTTGATTCAGACTTAACGAAACGTTTAAATTTTCTATTTGACGTACGGAAAACATAGCAATACATACTTCAAAAGCAGACTTTAAAACTAATTCATTTGTTTGGTTTCTGCAAAACAGGTGTATAAGAGATGTTTTCCAATTTTTTTTCTAAACAAACGCAGGGTCCTTTTATTTGTCCTATATTTGATGCATTGGGGTACTAAGGATATGTTTTGTGCTAAATGATTGTACTGAAGGACTTATTCGATGAAAAAATGATTTTCATCTTGTAAGTTGCCGAAACATTAAGGTTTCAAAAGTCACTTTACGAGAACTTTCAAAGAGATTGAGTTCTAGGCAACTCAGACCTAGAATAATACTTGAAGCACTTGTGTAGAATGTAATTAGAATGTAGAATGTAATTAGAATGTAATTTGTTACCTAATATTTAATTGGTTATCTTCCAATCAAATATATATTTTCACGAAGTTTACTTTTAACGCCATTATGAACAACCCGAATTACAGCTTTGGTTGCATTAAGACTCAATACTCACCGCTGCACGATTTCACATCCGTGGACATTTCCGTTTATCAATCTATGCATTTCGTTCTCTGTCGTTACTATTACATGACAGTGAGATATTTTAAACCCCTTTTTATTGTATGTGTCATATAATTATTTTTCTTGTTGAAAAATGTGGAATTAATATTTTTCTCATACTTGTCAAAGGCTTTGTAATTTTTATATGAATGACAATATTCAGAGCATCTGCGACAGCTACTGGCATTAAGTTTAGATAAGTTAAAATAACTTACAATGAAACTGCTGAAATATATCTAGGTTGTAAAATAAGGACCCAACTGTACATAAAAAGCATTTTATATTATACAAATAGAAACTAAAAATTTCATAAACTTTATGACAGATAACGACATTTACAATCCATGTTATAAATGCATGTTGTTTTTTGTTTTAATATATTAAAATGCGATATTAAGAATCTTCATTTGTGCGAAATGTAATGAATATGCATGATTTCAAAATATTTACCTTGAATTAAATATGTTCTAAAAAATTAAACAAAAGGTAAGATATTTCTGTAAATGCTTTTATGAATATATAAATTCTTAAAATACTCAGAGAGAATGAAATGTATTTCATAATTATTTTGAAGAAACTTCCTTAGTATTCATTGAAATATTAAAATAAACATTTTACGAAATGAATCTCCCCCGTAAAACAAAAATCAAAAATCATTTTCTTTAATGTCAGTTATTCGTAAGCTACAATACTTAATAATAATTCCTGGAGCATAGATCGTTAATTTTTATATATATATATCTATATTATAATAAAAAATACTATTATGTATTAATTATTCAAGTGTATTTATATCCACATGGAAATGTAATTTCTAGTTTCGAAAGGGAATAATAACAAATGCTAACCATTCGTTTTTTCAGCTTATTATTGATCTATCTTTCTATATCCAGTTTCTTAATACTGTCCAGAGAAAGTAATGATTTTTGTTACATATATCTGCAGTTGCTGTATACTAAGTTTTTTGGTTTATAGGAATATTCAATACTTCTCTTTATACAACACTGCGAGTGTGACAAAATTTTCTGTAAGTAGAAGTAATTTTAACTGTACCATCTCTTAACACTGAAAAAAAGTACACAGATCATTCCATGTATAAAAAAAATGTGTCTGTAAGTCGCCGCCAACGAATTCGAAAGTCTGGCTTTGATATTTGTGTATAGTTATTGCAAACGCTGTCCTTACAGGAAGCTGATTTTTTTTGCATCGAATATTCAAGATGCCACCTGTTTGGATAGAGAGTAATTCACGGAATATGTATTTCATTAAATAATTCCTTCCTCTGTTAAATTCAAAATCCTCGATACATCAACTATTGGTCTATCTTTATCGGTCAACACTGCACCACGTCCCACAGATCTAGCATCACAATATACTTGAAATTGCGCAAAATAATTTGAATTGGACAAATATGAAAAACTAGCACAAAAACTCACATCCGGCGGTTTCAAGGATTCTTGGATCCCCTTCCTCAGTGCGAGGGAACAAAAGGATAAAAATACGTTTAAAGAACCCCTCAGGGCTATAACCGAGGGGTTTTTTAAACCCATTTTTATCATTTTTTCCGCACTGAGGAAGGGGATCCAAGAATCCTCGAAACGGCCTATGTGATTTTTGTGCCATTTTTTTCATATTTGTGCGTTATAACGTTGTTAAAGGTTTTAGTTTATGAATTCCAACAGTAGAGGACGTTGTATTGCAAGGTTTCTTGTCTGTATTAAAAACAATTCATCCGTGTGGGTTCCCTCTTTGAAATTGCAAGTAGTAACATTTGAGAGGGAAATCACACTGTTGGTTTCTGAAGAAAGGGCTCTAAATTTCCTTTCGTACGACAGGTATTGATTGTTAAATGCCTGTAAGATATTTGATTTCGTAGGATCATGGCTGAGGGGTTGGATGTCTGAAGTTAGCGCAAAGTTTCACTCAAATTAACAAAGCAACAGACGTATCGAAATGTGTAATCTTGTGGATTAAAAACACCTCTGGACGTGGAAGTGTTACGAGAATGAATTCAGGAGACAGTAAAACTAATATCACTTCTCAATAGCATCAATATGTAAACCTAATGATCAAGAGGAACATAAATGACACTCCAGCTCAGATAACCTCAGACCTTGGTAACTGGTACTTGGTTTTCTGAGAAAACCATTTCTTGGTTGTTTCATAGTGTTGGCTTAAATACACAGTAGCTTCTTATATGCTTTTTACAATCAGCACATCATCATAAGAAACGTTTACTTCGCTGGGGTCAGGAGAACAATGGTCCATAATCATGTTCACTAATGATACCGCTATATCATAACCACTGATTATGGGCACCATCTTGTGTTGAAAGAGAAAGGAATTAATTTCCCTCACCATAATGTCCAGAAAGCTGTTAACTATCACCAAAGATTAATTGTGTGAGCGTGTATTAGGCATAATGACATAATTTTGCTTCACCTATTTAAAACAGGTACGGAGACATCGCAGTGGTATTGCACAAGCATTCGACATAGTTATATCCATTTTTCTCATTGTGCAGTTAGTCCAGAATTTCTGTTCATGGATAACAATAGACGCGCATGTAAGACAGCTGAAGTGTACCTCACACAAGACGGAAACAATATTGAGTGTATAATATGCCTTGCTTATTTTTTGGACATCAATCTTGTAGATCACGACTGGGATGCACTCGGTAGACGTATTGAACAAAGTCAGAAGTATCCTCGAACCGTGCAGGAACTGAAAATCATCCAGTGAAAAGAATGAGATAGGATTTCACAAGCTCTCCTGATCTGTTTAGTAAACAGCAAGCACAAATGATGCAATACGAGCATCAGTTTTGGAGGAGGTCATAACCCATACTCACTGGCTCATACGTGTTCCTACTTTTAGCAGAACAAGTATTTTTTGCAACTGTTGAAAAATCCTGCAAGAAGCATATTTTGTACATTTGCGCATCTTGCTTTGCCATAGGATAATATTTGTATCATTCTGCATTACAAAGAATCATGACGATCTCTATTAAATTTAAACCAAGTTCATTTCTTTAAACGATGTCTATCATTAGTTATGACGAAAAATGTCTTTGTTCATTAGCAATTGTCAAGCAGTACATTTCATATTAAGTATTTAATCATTTACAAGATTTTGCTGCAATGTTAAGATCAAATAAAGGGATTAATGTTTAAAAACAAACATTAGATTATTCTGAAAACTTAATTTCAGCCAAGGAAACACATTCGGGAGTCATTCTAAGTATTTCGTAAGCTGGGCTATATAAACATTTTAAAATACATTTACATAAAAAGAAATTTTTTAATATGACAACAAAGCAAAAGGTGTTTGGACCAATAACATTATGTAGTTAACAAGAAATTCCTATAGTTGAGTAAAATATACGTAAAATATCGAACATGCGTAATTTCCTATATTCGAATTTACGAACATACGAAATTCGTATGTTCGTAACAATATACGAATTGTTATAATATAATGTTATAACAATTCTTCTATAACATTAAGAAAAAAATATTTCTGTTAAATTTATTTATCTAAATTATTTTATTTTTGATACTAACCTCATACAAGTGCTTTTCCATTTACCGACACGACACTGATAAATCGTACACAATTGTCGTTATCCGACATAGACTGCTCTCAAAAAGAAAACATACACACTATGACGAAAAAATCATCATCGAAGGGGTAGGTTGAAAGGCGCATAGTTTATTCATATACATTGCATGCATTTTGCGTGCAACGATGTCGGATAACGACAATCGTGTAAGATTTATCTTTGTCGTGTCGGTAAATGGAAAAGAGCTCTTAGATTTTATAAGCTTGGTAATTCGTTAGTGATCTTTCTGTTTGACGAGGCGTTGATTCTTTCTGTTTTATCGCATGACAAAATTGATAATCACAAAATCTTCTGCACATAATATATTTCATCTCATTTAGTACACAAAGAAACAAATTTCTTGGGGATTAGAGCACATTGCAGATTTTTTGTTTTGTTACAAACTCGTGGCCCATTGCCAAAATTGGAAGTAATATTTGGCATCTACCACCTTTTCATTTAAATATAACTTAACCTTTTCTAAAATTATTGGTATTCTAGGTGATGATTTCTTAATCTTAGTCTTTCGTAACTTTGATATATTATCAATTATTTATTACATTGCATGATCACACTATAAACGACTTTCAAATTTTTATTCAGTGAAATAATTTCCGCGATTTTAGGACACGAAAATTTATTAGCAATAAGGTTTTTAATATTTTGTGATAGAAAACTAAAATTTTCATTTTAACTCACAAGTAGTATATTCCGAATGCATTTATTGAATTTACTTTTTTTAAAATTAATATTTAGAGGATTTGCATACTAAATAAACAGAAGAAAAGGATTTAGAAAAAATATATAGTTTTTTTAACTAAGATTATTTTATTAAAATTATTTAAAGACCGATTTTTTTTTTTTTATTATCGGAAAATATTATTTTTAGGTTTATAAAATTAAAAGAAACAATCCAAATCACGAACATGTCATTTAATGAAATTTAACGAATATAGTTATTTTGCGTTATATTAATATAACAATAAGCTAAGGAAGAAGTTTTTAAGACGTTTAGAAAATGTTAAATTACAACAACATTAAATAATCCTCCAGTGTTTTATATTTTTTAGCACAACTTATTCGTTCGAAAAGTAGCATCTATTTTAAATTTAAAGAATGAAACGTATGTTTTAAAAAAAATAGAATCACCAACATTGCAAATAGTTTCAAGCAAACGTTTTATTTTGTTTTATTACTAAATGCTGAAACATAAATGAAATGATAATAAAGTATGTATAGACATATTTTACCATTACTACATTTACATAGCAACAAAAATAATTGTTAAGACAAAAGAAAATCAATTTAAATAGATCGGTAATTTTAAGTCCCGTTAGTACCAACAGTGTTAAAAAATAAATTTTAAGAGAATTAATACATGGACAGTACACGCTTATTATTTCCAACTGTCAGTACATTTTATTTTTTTAACACTTCCAAACTTTTATATATTTTTCACTACGCATTGTCATTTCAAAAATTTCAAATAAAATATTTACGAAATGCATTCATCCTTTTGTGAAGGCAGTTTGTTATGGAACCCAGATAATTTTTTTAAACCATTTTGATTCCAGTTCGATTAATGGACCAGGTTAATTCTTTTAAAACACTTCCTCCATTAGAAAAATCATCCACTGTATCTCATTTCCCTAAAAGACTAAAATAATAATAAATATATTTTTCAATATTATTCCAAAACAAAATAAAACAATATTTAATATATTCTTCATAATACTTTAAAATCCGTTTACATCAAAATTTAGGTAACAATATATATAATATTTCATTCTATTAAAAAATAAATGAAAATTGCAAAATTTTTAAATTATTGGTATATTTATCTAGATTTGTTTCCTTAATCTTTAAATGTATAGTCTTTCTTAACTTTGATATGTCAGGGTAAAATATCATCAATTATTTATTAAATTGCATGATCACTATGTAGAAGACTTTCAGATTTTTATTCAGTGAAATAATATGCGTGATTTTAGAATATTTAAATTTATTAACAATGAGCTTTTTAATTTTTTGTGATAGAAAACCAAAATGGCATTTTTAACTCACAAGTAACGTATTCCGAAGGCATTTACCTAATTTACTTTTCTTAAAATGATAAATATTTATAGGCTTTGCACTCTAAATAAAGAGGAGAAAAGGATTTAAAATACTTTTTTATTAAAATTATTTTATTTAAGTATGTTTGTGAAGAATTACCATATAAATATACTTTATAATGTAATACCCGGAGGTATTGTCACTTTATATCTTCAAGGCTGTGCAGTGATCATGGTTTGTACACTTTTACCAGTATTTTTGAATAGAAGTTTTTTGCAGAAAATTATTCTAAATACTACACTTAGATGAGGCGATTACAAATTCTGCTATTTATATATTACCTAGAAAATTTGAAATCTTAAATAGTGGTGACAAACTACACTGTAAAATATGACCAATGTTTCTTATTTTATGAAAATATGCTATTACCACGAACGAAAATATAATATAATCTTCTGAGTTATCCGAAATTTCATATAGCATGTTACATTGTCTTTTGAATCCCCAGAAAGGAATACATTTTCAAAATTTAAAGAATCATTTATTAAAACAAATAATTTTTAGCTGCCCTAATTTTTTAGAAACGTTTCCGAAGGGTTTTTATAGTGTATTAATTGGTGTCCTCAGCCTGGAATACCTGTTTTTCGAATGCTATCAATTCTAAAGTAAACATTTTCATGCTAAAAAAAAATGTTTAACAGACAAACATGCAAAATTAACAGCCTCAACAATAACATTAAAATTAAGATTACTTCTTTACTCTTTCATATATAAATTAACTTATGCGGCTGAAAACGTGTACTTGATAATGGATAACATTCGAAAAACAGGTATTCCAGCCTGAGGACACTAATTAATACAGTATAAAAACCCTTCGGAAACGTTTCTGAAAAATTCGGGCAGCTAAAAATAATTTGTTTTTATAAATTATTCTTTAAATTTTGAAATAGTATTCGTTTCTGGGTATTCAAAAGACAATGTAACATGCTATTTGAAATTTCGGATAACTCAGAAGATTATATTATATTTTCGTTTGTGGTTATAACATATTTTCATAAAATAAGAAACATTGGTCATTTTTTACAGTGTACTTTGAATTTCCATGGAGTGTACGCAACTTGAGTTATTTAATTTATAAAGACACTAAGTCAATAATTATATAAAATTTGGATAAGTAAAAAAGACATTTAAATGTAATATTATCATTTTTCAGTTGCCCTGTTAATAGAATAATTTATGAAAATATAACTTATTCTAAACAACTTTGATCAATATTGAGCTGCTTGTAGAAAATTTTGAAAATCTTCACATTTTAGCTTTTTGTTTGCTATTTAAGTTATTGAAAGCTTATCTAATAAATATGTATGATCTATTTTTATTTGATAAGTTTCGAATTCATTTTTTACTCAGTTAGGTTTATTTGGGATAAATACAAAGCATTTTTGTTTCAGCTATTATCTTTAAAAACGAAATGCTCTTTCTGCATAATTCACAAACAATTTCACGTAAAATGAAATAATTTTACCTATTTTACGTACGATTTCTACATTCGTATTGCTTCTGAAATCTGTGCTTTATCATAATATTCACGTGTTGTATTCAATGACTTAAAAATGTGCAGATTTATATAGTTGTCGGAAATATTCCGTGCATACTGCGCAGTACACTTTTTTGATTTGGAGTTTTTAAAATAGAGTAGTATTAATTACGAGTAAATACTGTAACATATATGATAAATAATAAATAATGTATTTATCCAATATATATTTTTTATATTTTTATGTAGCTTTAAAAAAGAGACTATTTTTCTATAAATGATGATTGTTTGATTCTAACATACAGAAAGAGTTCTTTATCGAACTTGTCAATAAAAACATATTTAATATGCTCCTCTAAAGAAATTGCAATATTCTATTACACCAAATTTTAGATAGCATTATCTGTAAAATTTCATTTTATCAAACATGTCAGAAAATCATTCAATTAGACGATTATTGGCATATTTATCTAGATTATGCTTTCTTAATCTTTTAAAGCATATTTTTATCTCAACTTCGGTATACCTATGTATAGTATTGTCGGTGATTTATTATATCGTATGAGTTTTAAATAAATAACTTTTGTATTTTTAATCAATGAAAGAATTTTCTTCAGAATAGACTATTCAGATTACATTGGAAGATTTTTATTTCTTTTGATAGAAAACTAAAAATAATAGCCAGAAATAATTTATTCCAAAAGCAGTTTCGGAAATTCCTTTCTTTAAAGCAATTCATATTAAGAGGATTTGCATACTAAATAAAGAGGAGAAATGGCTTTAGATTTTTTTTTATTATCATTAAAATTATTTGTTTCAACAACGTTTGTATAGAATTTCCATAAAATCTTACTTAATAATCTAATAACTGGATGCTATACGAGGTTGTATGGCTGTTTAATTTATGATGCAGTAAATTTATATTTCTATAAATTGTAGATAAACAGAATAAGAAATTTAAATATAATGTTATTACTTCACAGTTAACTGTAAAGCCCATAATTTATTAAAATAAATTTCTGAATTAAAAAAATCATTATGAATATACTTTTTTTCCTTTGTCAATGTATTACTAAGTAATAAAGCCTTTCCTTGACTATCTACTTATATAAAATCAAACTGTTTAAAAGTGTAGGTAACCATTATGGTGCGAATCGATCGTAGCTAACGCCATGTTAGGCTTAAGGAAGAACATATGCTAACATATGAAAACTAAATGATAATTTCTTCTACCTCAAATCGGGTATGTTGAGCATATTTTTATATAAAACATGTGTATCCACATTTCTGTAAACATTTTTTTCTGTAAACACTGTTTTCAGAAACAGTGTGAATAAACGGAAAGCAGTTTGGTGAGCCATTCATTTTTAAGATTAATTTATCTCATTTTTAAGATTCATTTTCATAAAAATAATATATTTTAAGATAAAAAAAAACTTTAACGCATTGAATATTTAATTTTAATGTTTTGTGAAATCTTCATAAATTGGGTTTCACTTTGACGCTTTCAGAAAATATGAGAAAATTGCAGTAGAAATTATATGCTAGAGTTAGATTGTAAATATATTAAATATTTATTGAAATATGGTCATTTGTATGACAATTTTTTTTTACTGCGCATGCGCGAACAATAATAATATTTTTGCATAAAGTAGTTGCCAACTGTACTGTGTTTTTCATATAAAATTGCAAGTCAGTCATTGTAAATATTAGTTGGCTTTATAAAATAGCGGGATCATAAGGCAAAAATTTCTGTCCGAAAATATTGGTCTCTAAATCCAAGAATTTTATGCACTCTATACATGACCATATAAAATTTCCTTTAAAAAATTCAAGAAATTTCCGCATTTTTATGCATGCCACTCACTGCGAAGGAGTTACTAAACAATGAATATGTGCGTAAAGTATACTGGTTACTCCGCAAGAAATGGAAAAGTTAGCTTTTATATTCAGTTACTGTAACGTGATTTTATTTCTTATTAATATAAGAGTTGTTGTTTAATGAAATTAGTTTCCGAGAAGAACGACGCATATAACAATACCAAACAAAGAATATGGAAAAATATCATGAATAACCAAACATTTTATTTATTTAAATGTTTGAAAATACACAGCAAAAGAAAAATTTCAAATAATTATATAAATAACTGTTAATCCTTGCATTTTGAAGGACTGTGGGAAAAGGAAATAAAAATATTAGTATAAAAACATTCAAAGGTTTCTTCGAGTATGATGAACAATCGCAAATAATAACTTTTGATACACATATAAACATGTGTATGACTGATGAAACTTTATGATAAATTTTGCTGTGATGTACTTCAAGGTACATGGATTGATTTGAAATAACTATCTTTAAATGAATATTTTAGACAAAATTTAGAAATGTTTGAGATACTGAGCACACTTAAATAGCCAAAAACAATATCTTTGAAACAATACAAATATAGTATACTGGATACTTTATACAACATAGAATGTAATTATATACACTGTATGATCCATATACCTTCCAGAGGCTAACTAGTTTCTCCTATAGACGCTTGTCACTGGAAATGACTAACTAGGATGGCTGATATGAGCCTTCGGGGTGTTTTCTAAAAATCTATATCCCTTTTCTATCATACATACAAGTTCGTATCTTTGGAAATAAGAGAATCTGTTCTGCGAGATGGCTCACTTTATTTTGTTAAATCATTACTAAGTCCTTATCACACTTTTAAATGTTATCCGGACTAGAAATATATTTCTCAAGTAAAGTGTATATTGTTCATGTATAGTGCCATTACTCCGCATAAGAAATCAGTGAAACAGATGTGTCATATTCATCTATGTGTTTGCTTGTAAAAATAACACATTACAGAATTACTAGTTGGAGTAGCAAACAGCTGTAGAATAACTTCATATTGGAATTATTTACAAATGTATGCACTCCAAATAACATAAATTGTGATGTTAGCCACAACTGAAACATATGTTTATAAAAACGCAAGTTCGAATAATCCAAACAGAATTTTTTTTTAATTGGAAAAAAAAAGTGAAATGAGTATTGGTAAGTAAGAAAGTAAAATGAAAAATAGCCTAAAAAACTAAGCATTTGTTTGTATTGATTTGAAGAAAAAAGAATAAAAACAACACACCCGCTCATTAATGATGATATAGAAAATAAGAAAAAACATTTAACATATTCCAACTTTTTAATAATAATAATTAATACATACGTTTAACGCTTTTCTGAGATGATGATTTTTTTTCAATTTGCCTCACGAAGTGATGTGAATTGGGATAATGAATCATATTTCGTCAAATGTCTCATTCATATCACTTCAGTTGGCGTTGCGTCTCAATGCTACTCTACAAGCAAAGGGCTATTGCCAGTACATTTGCTGCATCGGAATTTGATCCACATAATACTATTTGTCTCGTCAGTTTCTTTGCAATCGACACATCTTGAGGCTTAAAAACGAGGAGGGGTTATTCCTTTCTGATGCCTACGAATTACGGAATCACTCTAGTTGTCAACTTATAATTTCAAATTTCTTTTGGCTCCTCCCTTTATATCAGAATTCTGGATAATCCGAAATTTCGCCAATTCGAACAATTTATGTTCTGAATTAGTTAGAATTTTTACTGTATTTTAAATTTGTAATTTCTTGTTGTTTAAAAAATATAAAAAATTAATGAGTAAAAAAATGAAAGTGAAAAAAAATTCTTTACATAAATACTACAGTTTAAAACAAATTAATAATATTTCAGTTTGGTACAAAAATATATCTTCTAACATGGTAAATTTTACGGAAACTGTTTTAATAATCTTTTATAGAAATAGAAAAAAAAATATAAATCTCTAATTTGAAATTTTCAATGTCGTAATATTCACATTTTCAAAGAAATCAAATATTAAAATGTGTAGCAGAGTTTAGTACGGTTGATAATAATACAAAACGCAGAGTTTACAAAATAGGATATTTACATAGTCTAGATTAACATTATAATATGCAGAACGTTATCTGTCACGATCGTTAAAATACATTTTTCCTTTCTGTGAATGCCTCTTAAAACTTAAAGGCATTGCGATTCTTAATGCATTTGACAGCTTTTAAAACAACATATTAACAGTCGAAATTTTTAAATTTTTGTACAAGCTTTAAAAATATTTCTGCTGCTTTTAACAGTTATTCGAATTATGGAATAACGAATGTACATACCATGACCAGCCTTTGAAAAGAGAAGTTTAGCTCTGAATATTTTAAAGCATATTTTAAAAGTAAGCTTTTTGTAAGTTGAAATTTTAATATTTTGCATTAAAAATGAAATAAGTTTTTTTATAAAATAATAGTAGAAACACTTATTATAATACTTCATCAGACTTTGAAATGCTGTTATTTTTAAATAAAAAATATTAAATTCACAGTAAAGTTAAATCGGAATATGTGATTATATATTTTTATCTGTAGTTGCCACAACTGATCTATATATTTACTGTAGATACGCTTAATTTTTCGATAGTCAAATTTGTATCATACTTGAGTGAGCACTGCTGTTGTAGAAAGTTTACTGTTGCTGCAGCACTTTGCAGCTCGTCCAGGGCAGGGCATAAATCTTCATGTCGCGTCGTTCTGAAAAAATATCAGGTAGTAAAACGGATAAATTTTAAAACAATTCACATGATAGAATGACAAGCGGTGAGATCAAAATGAAAAGTAGCTGATACCTCTGAAATACAAATGCCAAATTTCGTCATTTTTAACACTTTCCAACATAGTTGAAAAGTGTTTATGTATTCGGTTTTTCTACCTGTCCGTCTGTCTGTCTGTCTGTGCTATAACTCTCGTAAATATTCTCAGATCGTCATCTAATTTTTATACAATATTGAATTTTACTATAGATTGTTCGCTATGGGAAATGAAGTGAATAGCATTTACATAGATCGTTTACAGGGGCACAAAAAATAATTTCATTACATTATGGTATATGGGGAAAAATCATTTGCGGCGCATTTTATTGATGTTAGGATATTTGAAACATAATGAAATTAATATGCGTTACTGAGGTGGACTACAGCATCCTTCTACCGGAGTATAGAATTAGTAGCATTTAAAGTTCAATTACAGGGATGTACAAGATAATTCCTTTACATTATGATCTGTGAGAGGGAAATCGTTTGCAGTGCATTTTGAACATGTTATGATACTGGAAACATAATGAAATTTTAAAAGGATCATTAAGGTTCAGTACCTCTTATTTTTTATAGATTATGGAGTGCGTTTGTCTTATCGTTCGTGTACAGAGACACACAAGAGAATTAGGTTAAAGGACTATGATCGGTAATTGCTAGAGGTGCTCTTTCCGCTGTGATATGCAATTTAATGTAATTTTTAGTGTATTACATGTTGTTTACAAATTTTTTAGATCGTATACAGGGCTGCACGAAAGAATTCGAATATGGGCAGCAATTGTTGAAAATGGAATTTTACTGAGTTATATATTTCCTAAATTGCTTATTTAAGTGTCTCATTTCATCGTATTAAAAAATAAAATTTGTTAATAATATTTTAACAGTGTTGGAAAGTGTTTCATAATCTATGTCAGATGTATGATTTGTCGTTCTTGTTCAGTTTCATTTACAACAATTGAAGGCAGAGTAGTGTAAGTCAGATTTACAGATATGATTAAAACTAAGGAATTTCCAATGGAATAAAATATCTTTAGAAGTTATAAAAAGCCGAATTTTATCAATAGTCCATGTCAAGACAACTTCATGCACTTAACTGAAATTTTAAAAATTAGTGATTTACACATCTAAGCTTTTAAAGTTATCAATTGTAAGTAAAACATATAGAGATTCAGTTTTTACTATTTTGCAATTTTAAATGTTCCATTGTTTAGTAAATATTAAATATTAACATAAGATGAATAATTTTGTACGCCGTATATTTACATTAATATTCTTTATAATTTTTAAATATATTACAAATATGGCGGCATTTCATTCATTATTTGTATTTTACTGCTATAAATGTAGTATAAGAAATAAGTATAATGCTTTTTTTTTAATTTGCAATTTATTATTATTTCTAATAGTACCTGTAAATAGATTTATGTTTGTAATAATAGGTATATAATAGTAATATAATAATACAATATAATATTAATTAAAGTAACTTGTTGAAAAGTGAAAAACCTGATATATGTATAGTAACTTAAGATTAATGACTTCAATAATTTTTATTTCTAAATGCTAAAGAAAGCGAAAATGTTTTAAAATAATTATAGAAATGAAAAAAATAATATATATTGTTTCTGCTTTAAAAATGATAATAGGTCTTTTTGCGCCTGATGAAAGGCATTTCGAGTTTTTTATTTTCACTTTTTTATGAAGTGTTTTTAAAAGTTTTTCCTTTTTGTGTGTACGTAATACCAGTACTTAACTATTTTGTTTCTGATTCCCATAACTACCATTTAATGTAGAAACACTTTGTTACTAAACGGTAATGTAAACTGTTGTAATGTATGTAATGTTTCTTTGTAAATAATTTTATGGACTTTTATGTATCTTCATCAGATATATTGCTGTTTGTTATAAATCAAAAAATGCTACAACGATTTTTACGAAATGTTTTGCTAATTTTAGTACGAAATTGAGTACCAAAACCCTATCTCGCTTTTTTGCCGAATTCGGAAAAATTCGTTTTGAAAGGATAAAAGAAAATAAGCTTTCAAAATATTTTTTTAAATAATTAAAAAAAATGGCTCGAACGATGTTCATGAAACGTGCCTCATATACTTATTCGAGTACGAGACAACGATCTAGTCCCAAATATTAAAAAATTCGTTTTAATAGGTTACAACAAATTTATCAGAAATCTAATTTATCTGAAAAGGCAACAATAAATTGAAAAGAGGTGATTTTCATGAAATAATCTTCATACTAATGCGAGAATACGAAAAGAAAGACATGGAAAATTTCGCTTTCATTCATTTGATTTTTCTAAGCCATTACTCTTTCTCAATTGGAATTCTCGCCAAAACTATTTCTGATTGATCAGACACAAGATTTCTGATGAATTGATTATGGAAGAGTTTCACTTTATGGATGGGGTGACCTTAGTAAAATTTTGGATTGGTTTGCCCGAGGTTTAGGATAGATTGATCTCCAGAAGACCAGAAACATTGGTTTTTGAATGATGTATGAATTCTAGTGATGTCCGATGTTTTAGAACTTCTTGCGGTTCTTCCGGTCTAATACAATTTACATTAAATATGATTTGTGTACTGATATTAATCACCAGAAACTGATCGGACAAGTCACGATTTCAACATTTCAACAAAGTTCATTTCGATAGTTTAAAACAAACTGAACACTAAACATGTTGCTGATGTACTCTTATTCACAATTAAATCAAAATGTGTTGATCTTAAATTTTACAGATACAGTGTTTGCTGGTGACAAGGAAATATCATAACATAATATTCTGTTAAAAGTAAAAAACTTATCCCTAATAATGCTTATTTTCCACTAAGCGTCGTAACCATCCTTTTCCTTCACGCAATTACTAAATTCAAAGGCGAATTTAAGAAATATATTATCTGATGATAATATGTTACAGTGCGTACAATATATAATATATGTAAAAAACAATTATAAATCCGCATACCAATGCATAGTTACTATTTTATGAATCGTTAAACATATACACGTCTGCTACACGTCTAGATGATTAAAACTACCTTTCACAATGCCAATATAGTACAATAATAACTCATGAAATCCAAACGTTTCTGAAATAACACATTTCATATTTTATACTACTTGTTTTTTACTTTTCGTTAGTTGCTCTTTCTTTTTCAGGGTCCACGACAGTTGCATATTTCAGTATGTGTTATTAAGGGCAAAATTAGCAGCAGTGCACAAAGAGAATTTTTCTCACAAACATACCGCATTGTTTCTAGAATCGCCTAGGGTTTTTGCTAACCATTGGTATAGTTACCGACTCTGGAAGAAGAATTATTTCTATACAATATGAAGAATTACACTCACATTACACCTGATATCATGAAATTCAAATAAAAAAAAATTATTTTTACGGGTGGCAATAAAATTTATGCTATCTGGAATGCCATTATTTAATTTTTTATAGAAAACATTTACTTATTTTTACGTATGTGAATGTCTGAATCTAGGATCTAGAGCCACCGGAAAGAATAACCCATATTTAAAAGAATACAAGCAATTTCATCCATAAAACTCAAAAGTGTCATTGCTTTTGCATCAGTAAGACATCATTTTATCTGACTTTTCACATAAAACCGTGAACTAATGACATAATATGTTTATAAATCAAGTGAAATGAGTTATGGCAACACTTCAGTTCAATGTCTTTGAAAAATGGTATGGGCGTTCATACAGAACGAAGATAATTCTTCAAATATAATTTAGACCTTGTCATTTGACTATCTTTGAATGCGATGTATGAAATCGAACTGCTAGTAGATATACTTGATTCTTGGTAACACAGCAGCAAGCTCATTGCGCTGTAAAGTTACAAGTCAGAAATTTATCTTTCGGAAATGGTCAAAGTTCGCTAAACCTTTCATTAGTTTCTAATAGATAAATTGAGAATCAAGCCGGCTAGGAAACTAAATATTGGCTGATACCAAGTCAACTGACTACTTAACCGGCATGTACTATTAAATTCAGACGTTTTTCTCTGGTAGAGAATTCTGAAGCACCTGAGTGATAATAAGGAATTCCCTGGAGGTGAATATACAACGGGACATCCAGATTTGCCACAGTTAGGATGTTTGCTATATACAGAACGTTAGGGTCCGTAGTCAAGAAAGCGGATTTAGGTACCGCAGGGAATTGTGGATTATAGATTCACGGATTTATAAAACACAATGTAAACACATTGATAATTTGTGTTACTACAGGGGTGCAATAATTCAAATCACAGTTTTAAAACATTAAAACTATTGGATGTCAAAATACATGAGCTTTCGGCTAAACTAAACATTAGCCTTCCTCAGATGACTACAAGCAGTCGAGAAGAGGCAGCTCCGAAAGGAGCGCTCTGGACAGGTCGGAAATGTGCGAAACCAATCAACTATGAAATGGAGGGAGTGAAGGAAGTTGGGATGATACCATTACAGGGGGGGGGGGCAGCAAAAACCAAAACCCCAGTGACACCAAATACGAGGGATCTGATAAGATAATACATCATTACATGTATTATCACCTCTTTTCAAAATTTCTAGGGACTCTCTGATTATGCAACTATTATACTGTGAACCTTGTGAAATTATTTTAGTTTTACTGAAAAATACATAAATATCTTTAGCTTGATTTAATCTGGATAAAGCGGTTGATAATGTACCTTTTTTCATGTCAGCTGTATGTTCCTTAATCCTTTCCTTTAATTTGCGAGTTGTCATGCCTATATAAGAATACGTTTTAGAACTGCTATTAACTTTAAAAGGATTAACATATATGCCAGATTTATCTCCGTTATCAATGGGGTCAAACATTCTATATACCAGATATTTTAGCTTTGTTTGGGGCTTTGCGATAAGAGTTACATTATATTCTTTAATGCGTATTTAATCCGCTCAAAAAGATGTGGTATATAATCAATACTGTAGAATTTTGAAGATTGCATATCTTTTTTAACTATTGTAACTTGTTTATTTCTATTCTCATACATTGACTTATTAATAAATTTGTTTGAAAAACCATTTTCATATGCAATCACTTCGCATTTTGTTCAACTCTTCATTTAAATAAACTTCTGAACTAACGCCTACTTGATATAAAACCTATATTTTGCTGCTTTATAATTAAACGGAACATTACTATTGTTGGATATTGTTATTAGATCTGCAAGGTTTTCTATAAATTTTTCTATCAATGCTAAGTGTTGAAATATTTTTAATAAGTTCTATATCTAAAAATGGTAATGAACTATTTTCTTCAATTTCACAAGTAAATTGTATATTTCTATCTATACTGTTGGCACGCGCCAGAAAAGAAATTTTGAGCGGATTAAATACGCATTAAAAAAATATAATGTAACTCTTATCGCAAAGCCCCCAACAAAACTAAAATATCTGGTACATAGAATGATTGACCCCATTGATAACGGAGATAAATCTGGCATATATATTATTCCTTTTAAACTGAATGGCAGTTCTAAAATATATTCTTATGCAGGCATGACAACTCAATACAAAAAAGTATAAAGCTACCTATTGCAGCCGTTCGGAGGAAAGCAGTTCCGGAAAATTTCGATATATTTTCACCGATCATGACCCCCAGACCCCAAAACCACCCTCCGTCCAAATGTTGATTTATATATATAGATATATCCATAGATATATATATATATATATATATCTGACATATGTCATACGATAACGCCCGTAATTATGAATCGATTTTGATGAAACTAATTGTGTGTATTAAGGTCACTAATGTCTCGACCGAGTTCGTTGGCCAGCTTGGTCCGCCATCTTGTTTCAAGATGGCGGCCATTTAAAGATGTAAAATAACTTAAAATCAAAAATAAATATACAAAAAATTTAAAAATTCAAATTTATTTTTTAATTACGTGTTAGGTCTTGATACCAGGATTCCAGAGCTTTTTTTGGTTTACCTCTATCTTAAAAAATGGCTGAGATAGAGCACTTTGAAATTCGAGGGTGGCTGACATTTTGAAACAAAACAGCACATTAACGCGATTACTCGCAAATTATTTTCTTTCATTGTAATAATTTTCCCAATCATACGCATAAAACTATATATTCAAATCCGTTAACGCCAAAATTGACGACATTGGCGACAAAATTGGGCGACATTTGGCGAAATATCGCCAAATTTGGCGATCAAAATAAGTCTTCATAAATGAAGCCAATTTGGCTATTGCTCAATAATTTGGCGAATTTCTTATTCAAATTCAGTATTAACGAATCTTTTGTAAACGTTTCTTTGCATTTTAGCTTGCTGTTTTCGTGTAACATTAGCTAAAATTTTGAAACGAAGATATAGGAAAGCTACCTTTTCCTCCCGGTACAGGCCGGAAGTTCCGGCCTGTACCGGGAGGAAAAGGTAGATTTCCTATATCTTCGTTTCAAAATTTTAGCTAATGTTACACGAAAACAGCAAGCTAAAATGCAAAGAAACGTTTACAAAAGATTCGTTAATACTGAATTTGAATAAGAAATTCGCCAAATTATTGAGCAATAGCCAAATTGGCTTCATTTATGAAGACTTATTTTGATCGCCAAATTTGGCGATATTTCGCCAAATGTCACCAATTTTGTCGCCAATGTCGCCAATTTTGGCGCTAAGGGATATGAATATATAGTTTTATACGTATGATTGGGAAAATTATTACAACAATGAAAGAAAATAATTTGAGAGTAATCGCGTTAATGTGCTGTTTTGTTTCAAAATGTCAGCCTCCCTAGAATTTCAAACTGCTCTATCTCAGCCATTTTTTAAGATAGAGGTAAACCAAAAAAAGCTCTGGAATCCTTGTATCAAGGCCTAACACGTAATTAAAAAATAAATTTGAATTTTTAACTTTTTTGCATAGTTATTTTAGTTTTTAAGTTAATTTAAATCTTTAAGTGGCCGCCATCTTGAAACAAGATGGCGGACCACGCTGGCCAACGAACTCGGTCAAGACATTAGTGACCTTAATACACACAATTAGTTTCATCAAAATCGATTCATAAATACGGGCGTTATCGTATGACATAGGTCAGATATATATATATGGATATATCTATATATATAAATCAACATTTGGACGGAGGGTGGTTTTGGGGTCTGGGGGTCATGATCGGTGAAAATATATCGAAATTTTCCGGAACTGCTTTCCTCCGAACGGCTGCAATAGGTAGCTTTATACTTTTTTGTATTGAAAGCTACCTAAAAATGGTAATGAACTATTTTCTTCAATTTCACAAGTAAATTGTATATTTCTATCTATACTGTTGGCACGCGCCAGAAAAGAAATTTTGAGCGGATTAAATACGCATTAAAAAAATATAATGTAACTCTTATCGCAAAGCCCCCAACAAAACTAAAATATCTGGTACATAGAATGATTGACCCCATTGATAACGGAGTTAAATCTGGCATATATATTATTCCTTTTAAACTGAATGGCAGTTCTAAAATATATTCTTATGCAGGCATGACAACTCGGAAATTAAAGGGAAGGATTAAGGAATATACAGCTGACATGAAAAAGGGTAAATTATCAACCGCTTTATCCAGATTAAATCAAGCTAAAGATATTGATGTATTTTTCAGTAAAGCTAAAATAATTTCACAAGGTTCACAGTATAATAGTTGCATAATCAGAGAGTCCCTAGAAATTTTGAAAAGAGATGATAATACATGTAATGATGTATTATCTTATCAGATCCCTTTTATTTGGTATAATGTACTTGGTGTCACTGGGGTTTTTGGTTTTTGCAGCCCCCCCCCCCCCCCAGCTTGTAATGGTATCATTCCAACTACCTTCACTTCCTTCATTTCATAGTTGGTTGGTTTCGCCCATTTTCGACCTGTCCAGGGCGTCCTTTCGGAGCTGCGTCTTCTCGACTGCTTGTTGTCATCTGAGGAAGGCTAATGTTTAGCCGAAAGCTCATGTATTTTGACATCTAATAGTTTTAATGTTTTAAAACTGTGATTTGAATTATTGCACCTCTGTAGTAACAAAAATTTTCAATGTGTTTACATTGTGTTTTGTAAATTTGATAAGGTGAATTTGACGTTCATATTATATGGAATTTTCTATATATTTTTATTAGATTCACGGAGTTTATCTTTACGTAGATATACTTTGAAAATTTGATTTAATCGATGCACTCTTTGAAAACCGTCTAAATAGTAAGGAAATTTTGAAGAATTGAAGAATTAAACCATATTCGCACCATTATATAAAGGTGTCAACAAAATAAACGCTGATATTAATGAGAAGCTTGATAGAATAATATCTATCAAAGCTACGTCTCAACTAAATATAAGTGTGAAAGTTCGCACCAATTTAAAAGAGAATTTATCGGCTCCATCGAAATTTCTGATTTGACACTTCATGACTTAATTAAAAATATAAATACATTATTATCAATTTGCCCAATTTAGGTGTTTCAGAAGATCTTTACAATGAAACACGAGTGTTTGTGAAATAACGTTGCATTAAGATCATCAAAGCAAAAATTATCACAGGAGAATATTCTTTTAGGGCAGTACATATTCCTCGAATTACTCACGGTTCAATCAAAGGTCAACTGTTATGTACGATGCAACAGTATCAATTCAATGTGATGCCTAATATATTTAATAACTTATACTGATTAATCAGGGCCAAACCGTCAGATTCGATGGTGTCGCCCTAAAGATACTTGGTTTTAAGCATGGAATGTTCTATGTTTCTTTTTCAGTGTTAAGAAACGAAATGTTTAAAAGTACATTTAACTACACAAAATTATCGTTACTCCCGTAATTTTATGTTGAAAGAAGTATTAAATACCCTGATTATCAACCAATTTCGTTATTAACAAGAGCAAAAATATACGGCAAAAAAGCATGCCTGTAATCTTTAAGGAAATAAAAGCTTAAATATAGAATAAAATATATAAAAATATATGAAAAAACGAAATATCAGCATTTATTATTATTACTTGTTTAAACTAAAAATACAGTTTTATTTAGTAAAAAAATTAAATTATGTCTTCTCTTGAATACACAATGAGTGCACAAAAATTAAAGAGCTAAGCTCGGTCTTCCAGGTACTTTATTTATTTATTTATTTATAATATCTAACTATATGTCTTATAATGTATTATCGTATATGTCTCATAAAAATGTCTGCTTCATTATTCAAAAAATATAATTCGAAAATCTAATTTGAATTGCTGAAGATTTAATATTTTTATAAATAATTTAACCTAAAAGGAACATTTATACATAAATGAAATAACAGGTTAAATTAAAATTGTAACAAACGATTTCGTAGTTAATTAGAAGAATTAAATATTTAATTTATAACTTCTACTTCTTCAATGTTTTGAACCTCTACAGCAACATTAATTTAGTACCAGTATTGCAATGCATTTGGGACCATTAAGGAATGAATTCGTTACTTTACATCAACGTTAAATGCCATAACTCCCTTGAGAGTGTCTTCACAATACTACCCAAAGGTTTAATCTCGATTTCACTAATTCGGAGAGAGGAGAGTTTCATATAATAGGAAATTTCATTGAATTATTTGAATGTAAATTGTATAGAACTAGATATTTCTAAATGTTTCAGCAACAGCTTGTAGGGAAGATTGAATTTTAGAAGGCAGGATAAAAGTCGTTTTATTATTTTTATTTAAACTCATATTTTTACTAAGCAAATAACAAAAAATATTATTTTTTTATGTTTTTATATATATTTTTTTTTAATTTATCGTAATGCCAAATAGAGATACGTTGAATGTAAATGTAGAAAACCTTTAAAATTTTGCGTACCGTTTTTACACCCAAGTTCATGTACTTACATATTAGTATGTACGAATTCATTACATTACATGCGCTTTATATGTTTTAAGTTGTAATCTACAAAAATAACTTTAAAAAGTAACTAGTCGGATATGCCAATCCCAAAAACTGTCTTTTATCTCATACATGTTTATAATTCAAAATTCGCTATCACACCGCCAAATGAATCAATATTTTTCGTCATTCTGTTGTACGACAGCTGCTTGCAAATCGTTAGGTTAGCTGGATGCGATCAGCCAATACATTATATACTGAACTACGAAAAGTCTTTCTGGCCTGTACCGGCAGGAAAAGATATTCTCCCTATTGTTTGGTTTTAAATTTTTACCTAATTTTACTGAAAATTGCAAAGCTAAAATGCGTGGAAACCGATTACAGAAGAGTCTTTCCCAGTTCTCGTCAATATTGAATATGAATGGGAATATCGCCAAAGTAGACTTACATATATGGCAGACATAGCCAAGTTTGCTTCATATATGGCAACATATTTTCGTCGCCAAATTTGGCAATATTTAGTCAATTATCGCCAAGCTTGGCGAGAATTTGAGGTTGGCGACTAAGCATGTGTTAAGCATGTAAGAGTTGAAACGGTGTATACAACAATGAAAGAAAATTTGCCGAAACCGTGTTCTATAAAACTGACAAATTAAACCGTTTATGGAGGGATCTTGCTGTATTGTTTCAAAATATCAGCAACCCTAAAATTTCAAACTGCTATATCTCAGCCATTTTTTAAGATAGAGGCAAAACAAAAAATGTTCTGGGATTCTTGGTTCAAGACCAATCCTTTAACGTAAAATTAGGATTTCTAATTTTTCGTACATCTTTTTGAATTTGAAATATTTAAATCGCTATCACAGCGCCCCCTCCAGTCGCGATATCCCCAAATTCAACTGGGACCTGTAGTCCATTGTCAAAAGTAAATACAAAAAATTTGGTTCAATTATCGGCATAACTTCATACACTTTTAGATGATACAATAGTGAAAATTGAATAAAATCGCTACCGCAGCGCCTCCTTTCGTAGGAATATCACCAAATTGAAATGGGACCTGCTGGTCATGACAAAAAAAATGAATGACAAAAATTGGTTCAATTTGAAGCATAACTGAATGTATTTTCCGGTGGTACAATGAGGACAGATAGACGAACAGACGGACAGACAGATATTTTGTAAAAACTCGTTTTTCGAAATTGATGACCCTTAACACGTATAAACCCGTCGAAAACCGTAATTCGAAAATAAATTTCGATTACAATACTTTCTTCTATTACACATAGAAGAGAGTAAAAATGTATGTCAATCTTAAAAAGAAAATGTTGAATGTCATATGTATAAAAAGGTGCGATATCAATTATCCAAGGTAATTATTTGGTAATTCATTTAAAATTTTCTATTAACTTAATATCATATGTAAATACGCTGTTAAAAATTGGCAGCAAACTTGTAGTGGATTGGCGTCACCTCATAAAGGTAGCCGTTTGTTTCGATAGAGATCGTATTTTCAAAATAATATCTGTGTGCGTGTAGCGACATCTATACTGTCTTTTACTTTAATTTTCGACGAAAACATGTGTCCTTCGGAATATGTAGATTTTCTGCGTTTCGCAGCTGTTTTATGCAAATTTTGGCTTCTCTGGTCAGTTAACAATGTATTAGAGCAATTGAAAGTGTGTGTGTCTTTTTTTTTATTGCATCTCGCCCTAAGGGGAAACCCAGACTGCTATTGATACCAGAAGGAAGATGAATACCGTTGCTGATGAGAGAATTTAAGTGTTAAGTTCAATAAAGTTATTTTTGTGACCACGGGCTACTTTATTTAGCTAGTTTTTCAGCTCGTACAGGAAGCTTTAGAAAGCGGCCTATCGCTGCGGGAAGAGTTCTGAAGTAGTAAAGTCAGGCCTCTTCTGTATGTACGTTAAAGCTTCGTTTAACTGTGTTTATAAAGTGATATATTGTATAGTTAGTATGTGCAGTGCTTGAGAGGGATTATTCAGCTAACCATGTTTAATCAGAGTTCAAACATTAGTAAAAGGGACTCACCCACCATCCTCTTCTTGAGACTTCAAATAAAAGTTGATTTTAACTTACTTCTTATCTTATCGCTGTGCTATCCAGTATACACTATGCAACGGCGCGTCTCAGTTGGCACCCAACAAAATGAGTCTGATAGGCTTACAAAAAATAGCGTCCAACATACTAGTGTTGTTGGGCAGGCTAATGGAGATCAAACAGAATTTGAAACCATATCTAGAGAGGTAGTGCCAGGTGAGTATTTTTCTGGAGATAATGATGCAAAAGAATTTTTGTTTGAACGATTATATTACTTGTAAGAACATTCCGGATAAAAAAATAGTAGAGTAAAACTCCGGTTATCCGAAAAGCATGGTACCAAAAGATTTTCGGTTGATCTGGGTTACATAGGAATTTTCGAAAAACTGTGAGGTTTCCTAATTCTATTCTACCAGATGACACTACTCATCCTTCTCACTCCCCCACAGTCAGGTAAAGCGTTTGTGCTTGCAGGTGCAGCAAGTGTCCGTATTCTGTTCGATTTACCTTCCTGTTTACACGTGTTTTAATTTCCTAAAAATTTAATTAACCATGAGTAATATTTTAAAGTACAAACTTGTTTTTATAAGCATGAAGTGCTTAACAAGTTTAAAAAGTTGATACTGGCACCTCAATATATTAAAGTGTAGGAAGATGCAACAGCGTCAGATGTGTTGTTGTTTAAAAGGTGGCGTGATAAGGCAACATTAAAGTAATGTGAATTTGGAAAAAAAAAGGCTACATATCTTGTAAAGAAATTAAATGTTGTATGTGTTTATGAAGTAAAATGCCAGCATTTACGCAATGGTCCAAATAAGTAAGTTGACGCTGTTTATTTATTTCATAAGCAGCATGATTGTTTAAAAATAATTTTTTTTATATTTAAAAAAAATAGTTTAATGTCTTTCGGTTAAGCAGATTTTCGGATAACCGCGATTCGGATAATCGGGATTCTTCTGTATTTAGTCCTTAAATGTTCTGTTAATGGTGACGCTAAATTATGTTTAGACAATATTGGTAAATATTTAGTCACTGATGACGCTATGCGTTTTGAACAAACGCGTGCTGAATTAAAAAAGGCATTTCCAGCCTTTTAGAGATAAAATGCGTTAAGACGTGAATTTTATTGCAGTAAACAAACTATTTTTGAGAAAACGTGTAAGTTTTTTCTTCATAAATGAGACTTAAGAAATAATTTGGAACTTGATTTGTCTTACGAGAAACCGTTAGATATTTTGCCCCCTCTTTTTAATATTCATATCCAGTAGGGTGGAACGAATTTTTTTTTTCAATATGCTATAGTTTTCAAAAGTTGCCTTTGATCAAAATAAAGACGGAAATTAAATATTAGCGTAATTGGATTATGTTTAGAGGTGCCGCAAGCAGGGTAAACATTAGCTTTTTATTAAAATTTTGACAATTTTCGAAAGTATGTTAAAAACATTTATTTTTTAATTTCTATATGTTATAGTTTTCAAAAGTTGCTTTTGATCAAAATAAAGACGGAAATTAAATATCAGCATAATTGGATTATGTTTAGAGGTGCCGAAAAAAAGGCAAACTTTATGTTTTTTTTAAATTTTGACAAATTTCGAGATTATGTTTATACGCTATAGTATCCATAAGTTGCCTTTGATCAAAATAAAGACTGAAATTACTTTTCAGCGTGATTTTATTAAGTTTTGAATATCCGTAAGAAGGGTTTTTATTAAAATTTTGATCAAGTTTGCAATTTTGCTTTTAATTAGAAAACATGCTAAACTGACTACGTAATACATTTTAATATAAAAAATAAAACATAAATAGTATACAATGAGGTAGAAACAGAAAAAAGTTCTGAAGAGGGCACAATATTAGATCCAATTTTGCGATTGCTTCTACGTCAAGTGCCTCTGAAACCTTAAGTAATCAAAATCATATTCAAATGCACACGAAATTGCGATGTATGGCTTCTACTTGCGGTCGAACTTGAGTATCAGACAAAACTGATGCAATAATTGCAAGCGCACTTTGCAGGATGTTGGTCTTATTAGTGATGCAGAAAGGTGTATAGTAATTGAAAGAATGAAAATTAGACGAGAACGAATAAAGAACCGAAACAGATATGTAGAAGAAACAGTAAAACTAGTAACAGAAAGTAATTCTTTTTTATGTAAGAGAAGTCAAGACTATTGTGCAAGAGAAGAAAGGAACTAAGTATGACCAAAGAACTGTTATCGAAGAACATATGTCACTTGTTGCAGAGCCTGGATCAAAGTTTTAAGGATACGTAAAACCGATTTATGGCACTGAAAAAGGTATGAAAGATAGCATAAAGACATTTGTCAATGGCAACAATTAATACTTAAACATTACTGCAATTGGATATGATAGAACTTCCCAAAAACACTGGATAGAATAATGGTTGGATTGCTTTATTGGAAAAAGAATTATGAAAGCCACTGCAGTGCTTCATTTGTGTATTTCATGCAAATAAACTGCTCGTACGTCATCTATTTTGTTTCCTAGATGAAAAAAATAAAGATCCAAATAAATTTGAAGGAAAAATAAGGAAACAACTTGAAAAGTGTTATGAACTTCCCTTGATTGAGTTTTCACCTATTGAAAATAACATTCTATTGCTAAAAATTAAGGATAACTTAAGTATGGACGAAAAATATTTGTTACAAATGTGTAACACAATCTCCGTTGCGAGTTGCTATTCTGATTTGTCAATGAAGAAACCAGAAAAACTTTTTCATTCACGATGGCTTACCTTAGCAAACAGAATACTTCGCTTGTATGTGGAAACAGAATATCCATCACAAAATCTCCAAATACTGACTGAGTACATTTTGAAAGTGTATGCAACTGTTTGGTTTAACATAAAGTTGAAACCGTCTGGTATCTATGGATCGAAGCACTTGCAGTGATGGAACAGTGACGCAGAAGAGAACCCCTGACACCGCTAAATTTAAGTTTTATCCTTCGTCTTATTTAAGGAAATAATTTCTGATATTTTTTTGAAGAATACTATTAAAATATAGTGGTGACAATATCCAAAATGATGCGCCACTGTTCCATCACTGCACTTGTGAAAACTTGTCAGCTATTTACGTTACCTCAATTAGACTCTTAAGACTGTAATTCATCCCATCAGTCAAAGGAATTTATACTTTGCTGCACATGAAAATTTCCACAATTTGTGTGCTATCAGGTGATAGAAGTCATGTAAGAGAGTTTGCATTACACTGGATTGTAAAAGCAGGGTAGGGAAATGAATTATGGATTACTATAAACCAAAACACATTTTCAAAAGGTAATGCCAAAATTTGAAACAGAAAAACAATCCAATGTGTCAGTGTGATTATTATAGACCATGTGTGATTACTATGGACTTTTGAAAAAAAAATAATGTTTCTTAAAAATAACGTTTTGCCTTTAAAAACATTATACAGTCAAACCTCTCTTAACGGACACCCTTATATACGGTCACTTTACGGTCAAATAAAAATTTCCCATTCTTACCTATTAAAATTAACCTCTAACAACTTCTCTCCTAGAGTCACCTCACTTTTTTAGATTTTTTTGGTCCTATAGGTGTCCGTTAATCAGGGGTTTCACATTTAATTATTTTCCTAAATAAGTGTGATTTGTTTAACTAAGGTACGATAATTAAAAATTGGATTTCTTTAAGTACAATGTAGTACTATAAGAATATGTTACTGTAAAATTAATAAAAATTTATATAATGAAAATCACTAAATTCCACAAAAATATTTTTTCTACAATGGCATCTAAAAATCCATAATACATGGTATGTGTTGTTTTCTGCAAAAGTATTTTGAATATTCTACTTACAAAATATATGTATATCACTTTAATGATCAAGAAAAGAAATTTTTAAAAAATGCAAATTTTATCGTTTTTTTCCTAGAAACGTCTATTTAGAAGCGCTTTGCGGCACCTGAAAATATATTAATACAGCAACAAAATTTCATATTCTTCCTTCTAATCCCAAAAGGCAACTTTTGCCAACTATAGCAAATTTCTACGTGAGAAAAAAATATTAACCGTTATTTTCGTTCCACCCTAATATCCAGGATTATGTGGAGTTATGAGCCCCACTGAACTCCGCTGAACTGTATTAGTTGTTATTAAACTATGAATCCAGACATGACTCTGAACATGTTGACAGGTAGCAACCAGGGACGGAAAACCGAGTTTAACCGAGAGTTTAGAAATGAGGGAGAAAGTTACAATAGAATTCGATATGATAATTATGGAAAGGTCGGTTATCTTAATGAAAGAGGTAATCGAAATGGATTTAATGCTGGGAACAGAGGTAATGGAAATTATGGAAATGTTGGTCGTACTAACAAGTTTAAACATAACAGTGGAAACTGTCGAAATGGTGGAAATGGTGGTTATAATCAAAGAGATGGATTACACAATAGAAATAGTTCTTCTCGTTTAAGGCAGTTGGTAGTAAATGAAAGTTGTATGGATAGACGTTTACCGCAAAGTAGCAATGGTCGACGTTCAGGGCAGTTAAGCTGGTAGGTGGCAGTACGACAGGAGGTTTGCAGTAACGGATAAATCAGAAAAAAACTTTCTGTAAGTCTAAATAGTGTAAAAATTAACCCCGTGGAGTTACCGGAACTGTTGATAGTTTTAGGTGGAATTGTGGTTAAAAGTTTTTTTGATACAGGAGCTAAAAAGTATTTTATTGCATACGATATTTATAGTAAGTATTTTTCGTAAAAAAAGCTTAAGTTTTCAAATCTGGGGGTTCAGTCTGCGCAAGGTTCAGTTTGTGTCCATAATAGTATGATTGATTTAGACGTTGAAATTAGTTCGGTTTAAACGCGCTAGCAATTTTACGTTCTGGATGGTTTGAAAGTCCATTGTATAATAGGAACTGATTATATGACAGATAAATGTATAAGTTTGGATTTTTCAAACGGACGTTGGTGGTTAACAATGACGAAAATACTTGTGAAATCGAGTCGTCATCTGTGTCAGTTGATTTAGAGGAATCGGGTTTAAGCGAGGCGGAGAAAGCGGAATTTAAAACAATTTTTATCTGATTTTAGGGAAGTTTTTTCAGACAAACGTGGGTTAACGCATGTTTCTTGGTATGAAACCAGTACTGGTTCGAATGCGCCTGTCGCTAGTAAATCTTATCGATACGATCAAATAAAACAAAAAATAATCTACTATCATATTCAAAAAATGTTAAAAGATGACACCATCATGCCGATTGAGTCACCCTATGCATCACCTGTAGTGTTGTGTAAAAAAAATAATGGGAAAAGTGTGGAGGATCCCGAGGCGTGGCGGTTCGCTATCGATTATCGGAAATTAAATGTCATTATGCAATATCCCCAATATCCAATTCCAGTATTGATGAAATTCTTGCCAAGATATCGAGTAAAACTTAATAATTCTCCGAACTACCCTACCTATTTTTACAGACATTATTTTATTTTTTCAACAAATAGATAGGCATTGTACATGTTTCGAAATTCTTTAAAACATCTCTAAAATCACATAAAACCAGTCATGTGTTAAAAGTTTCACAAAAGTAAAATATTTTCACCTGTCGTCCCACGCATCCTCAATACTGATGTTATGGATGTTATGGTTTTCTGCTCTGACAATCGATTTGTTTGAAACTTCCATTCTGTCTTTTCCCAACAACATCTGGCGCCATCTGGTATCAATTTTGGCGTGATCCATATCATTGCAAGTTTCTGAATTTGATGTATACCGGGTGGTTATAATTTAATTATCTCTATTTGGAGCTGTCTGTAGCTTGAAAGAATAACCCGAATGAAACCAAAATCGGTGCACTTACCATTCGAGAAGGGGGAAAAAGTATGGAACAATAACAAAATAATTGAAATAATCACCGGCAGATGGCGCATTGATCATTCTTCTTCTACCTTCTCTAATAATAAGTGTACCGATTTTGGTTTCATTCCGGTTATTTGTTCAAGCTGGAGACAGTTCCAAATAGAGACACTTATATTATAACCACCCTGTATATTTGGATGGAAAAGACAGAATGAAAGTTTCAAACAAATTGATTGACAGAGTAGAAAACCATAACATCAGTATTGAGGATGCCAGGGACGACAGGTGAAAATATTTTACTTTTGTGAAACTTTTAACATATGACTGGTTTTATGTGATTTTAGAGATCTTTTAAGACCTTTCGAAACACGTACAATGCCTATCTATATGTTGAAAAAATAAAATAATGTCTGTAAAAATAGGTAGTTCCGAGAATTATTATGTTAGAAAGTGATATTATGAAATATCATAGATTAAATACCAATTAAATACTATCGAGTACAAATTTCCTGTCCACACGACTTCTGGTTATTTTCAAATAGGTATGGAACCGGAGGATATCCGTAAGACGGCATTCACTACGAGTAATGGCTGCTTCGCATTAAAAAAATGAATTTTGGGTTGTCAGGAGACCCATCTACGTTTCAAAAAGCCATGAATAAGCCTTAGACCTTTAATTGATTCGGGTGTCTGGGTGTATTTAGATGACATTATCATTATGGCAGCAACATTTGAAGAACACTTAAAAGTGTTTAGACCAGTTTTTACGCTATTAAGGAACGCTGGTCTTACCGTTAAATCTGAAAAGCATAAAGTTTTAAGAAATGAGATAAAATATTTGGGTGTCAAAATTACAAGGAACAGGATTATGACTGATTTTCAAAATCCCGACGCCATTACGTCAATGTCCTCTCCTAAAAATTGCAAACAGGTAGCTAGATTTTTGGGCGTGAGTTCTTGGTTCGCGACGTTCATTCCTCATTTTTCAGAGTTATGCGAACCCCTGTATGCCTTAAAGCGGAAAAAAGTAAAGTTTGTATTGTCAAAAGCGGCACAAAGGTCCTTTGATTTGTTGAAAAAAGCGTTAGTATCATCTCTTAGTTTAGCTCATCCAGATTATTCTTTACAATTTGATCTTTTTTGCGATGCAAGTTCAGTGAGGATAGGAGTTGCGTTATCTCAGAAAGGTAGACCAATTGCTTTTGGGTTTTAAGCGTAGAGCACACAGTAGAATATCGTAACATGTGACCTATTTTAACCAATGCATGTTCAATTTTCGGTTCGCATTATCTTTCATCTGTGAATTGATATGGTAGAAATACGTCTCTCCTATGCTTTTGGTGGGAAAACTTTTTTCTAGAACATCGTGCAGCTTAAAAAACGAGAGAAACTTATAGAATAAGATTGGATTTTGCGTATTGAGAATATAAGTTTCTCTTTAACAAAACTATTTAAAAAAATGATTTCTTAGACTATTAAGAAAAGGAAAATGGTGAATTCACACAGAATCAAAGAAATAAAACAGATTTAATTACGGGAATAATTTGAAAATATTTAAAATAATGAAGAATTAAAGAAAGTAGGGTTTTTTTAAGAAATATTCTTATGAAATATAAACTTTATTCTTATTTGTTGGGATATAAATAGTGAATTTAAGTAGATTAGGATATAAAATGTTCTAAATATGGACAGTAATGGAATACTTTTAAGAAAGGGAATAATTTAATAAACTAGCGTAGTAAATGGAATATTAATAAAATGAAATTTCTTATACAACAAATTTATGTTATGTGTATTAGTGTATGGAATTTAAAATTTTATAAAATATATATATATATACAGGAATTATATATACATGAATTATATATATATATATATGTTTGTAATTTAATATATTGCTATATTTAGTTTATTTAGAAAACAACGATAGTTTTGTTTTTCTACCTTTCATTTCTGTAAAATATACTCTTTTCTCATTGCATGGTTTTAGTTATACGAATTTTATAATGAATTATTTATAAGGAGTAACAATATCAATGTGCCGATACCTTTCTTTTCAAATATTATTTTCTTTAAAAATAATTTTTTATTTGCTTTCTCATACAAAGCATACATTTTATGCCTCTCCGTGACTATAATTTTTTTCACTTAAATAAATGGTAGCCAGCCCTCTTTGTACCAAAACTTTACGAAAAGTTAAAATAAACAGTGTGTTTCAGTCACAAAATGCATTTTTTACTGTAAAGTATATAACAATACTTCTCAAGGGCGAATGAAATCTTTTTTACAGTATGTTTTCCTCAAATATAAAATCATGAATGAACTGCACTTAAAACATATGAAATGGTTTTTGAAAATTATGGTTTAGCGATCTTAAATATGTATTTCCTTCAGATTTCTTATCTATAAAATTCCATATGCTAGAAAAGAATAGAACGACTTTTTATTGATACATTGGGAATAAAAATAGAGGGATTTTGACAGAGATAATAATAAATTAACCCTGTGATTTTTATAGAAACATTAAAATAAATAAATTATAATATTTAAAAAATAACAACCAAAAAATGATTTTTCAGTTCATTTTAAAGTTATTACCTATCTTCACAATCACCCCTATATTTCTGGCCACATCATTAAATTAATAATTTTTGTCATATTCTTATCGTAAAATATTTTGAAATAAGAATTTCGGAATGAAGAGATAAACATCGGCCTTACTTATTATTTTGACGAAATATTTTTACCCAAAACATAAGAATTTTAATAGTTTTTCTATTTTATGTGTTTATTTAACAATTTAAATGATTCTTCTTTAAATTTTGATGTTTAATATGTTTACTTTAAATGTAACTGCAATAAATTTAATTTTAAAAATATTGATATAAAAACTGAATTATATGATGCAGTAGAAATGTGCCTGGCGGCCATTATTAAAGTGCACGCGTTTAAAAAGCTCTACAAACTAAAATATTTGGAGTATTTTAAAACGAATTGGTATTTATATTGTTTAGAGCATGCAAACACAAATTATGGAATTAAAAAAATGTAATTATTTCGATAATGGCGTTGTATCTTATTAAAATAAGAAAAGAAAATAGCGAATTTCGTACCAGCTAAATGTTAAAACTTTGTTGTAACAAATTTCACATGATCTTAGCTTAACATTTTAGCGATAAAGAGCCTTATGACCCTTACAATTTAGCCCCCCACCAAAGAAAAAAACATGCTCTATTATAAAGTATTTTTTATAAAACTTTTATTAATTATAGCGCTGCTATTAATTTCGTAATCATAAAAAGCAATAAAAGATAAGAAAAGATTTGATCTTACCGAATTTCCTGGTTCTTGTCTCTATGTAAATTAAAAATCACTTAGAAGCATCTTTAACTAATAAAGATTACTTATTGGAGAGATGATACACTGATATTAATGACGATCGCGGACGAGAATCAACTATATTATATACAACACGTAAACAAAACAACAGTCAGTCAGAAAATGTTCTATGCGTTTAGCGCAATTCTTTTTAATTTCGCAACAACTTTCTCCAGGTGAAGTACGCCTGGAGACAAAAAGGTTAAGTGTGCAAGAGGGCAAAGAAGCTGCACCAGTCTTCTGAAGACGGCTCCGTTTGGCAACCTCACTGTTCATGCTCTTATACGACCATCACGTCCAGAATGAGTTTGGATTATAACATCCATTTTCCATATGAGGCGTGGTGTGTTGTCCTTTATGAGAACAACGATGTTTTCTTTAATTTTCTTGGTCGGTAAACCTATTGGTGCTGGAGAAATTATTTTAATTCTAGCAGATTATTAGATTTCTATCGTTCCCAAACTTGAGTCAAAATACCCTTTTGGTGTTTTATCATTTTCTTTCCAGGTCGAGGTGCAAGAATCTGGGTGGCTAGTTTAGCACGAAGTTTTTAATATAAATTGGATCTAAATATCAAACTCGTGATTATTTGTCTGTCTCTTAAAATCCAAGTTCCGTCTCCAAATATTTTTAAAGTTTCCGAGACACCTCCATGTCTTGTTTCCTCATGACAATCTTTGATGATAAGGTTTGATAAATGAGATATACTAGGTAGTAAAACTAGATTAGCTTCGTGGTATGAGACATAAGCTTGTTTTAATCATCCAACAAACAGGATTATTTTCTTTCATTTAAAATTACATTAAACGGTCGAGTAACTGAGTTTCTGGTACTGGTTTTACTTGCGTCAGCGGTGAGTATCATTCAGAAAAATGCTCCATTTGAGTATTTTTTATCTAGTATTCTTCAGCTAATTCAAGTTCGTCTGTATACCACTTTTCTTATTCTGAGAATTTCTTGCTTTGAGGACGAATCTTTGAGTCCATGCAGTAATTCGTAATATTTGTTTAAGTTTACTGAAATTTCGGATGTCAAAAACAGCTTCAAGTTTTGTTTTCACGAGCATACTCACCACTTCATATTATTTGTTTTCTTAGTTGACTTCCTGGTCGGTATGAACGTTGGATTGCGGCCATTGATTTTTGAGCGTCTTTAGCCGTGGTGGCCCAAACCACCAAAGCTCCTTGTCCAAAGACTGGTTAGGTTTTCACCTTGTGTTAACGTATCAGCAGGATTTTCATTTCCAACAACTAAGAACAAATATTTTCTTCATTTCATCTACTCTGTTCTTGACAAATATCTTTAATTTTCTAGAATTTCTCTTTATCCATTGAAGAACAATCATGGAATCTGACAAGAAGCTACTCTTCACGTCCATCGGTATACGAATCCAATGGAATCCACGGTCCAATCGAATCGAGTGTGGTGTAAAATCCGACTTCTAAGTGAAACAAAAAACTCCAACCTCGACAGAGTTATTTCATTAACTGTTGCAACCGTAGTTTTTGAATTGAACTAAATTCAAAGGAAATTTCCGTCGGAGTTGCAAAAAACGCACAGAAACAATTGCTCCGTCAGCTCATTTGCTGGCATCTACGAAGACATGAAATTGACAGTAAGTTCTTCCATTCATTTCATTGAGATTACAGTCTTGGTACAGAAATCTGTGTCGAGTAAAACAATTCTTCACACTAGTTTTAAAATAATTTTGCTAAGTGTGGTGGTGAAGCATCATCCCAATCAAGTTTTTTCTTCCATATGTCTTACAGTAGTAATTTAGCTCGAACTGCAAATGGTCATATTAGGCCTAAAGGGTCGTAGATTCTTCCGATAGTTTTTATTACATTTCTCTTCATAAATTTTATTCTGTCATATCCTTATTCCTTAAAAATTTATGTCTATCAACGCTTAAGCCATCATCTTCTGAATTCCAGAAATAGCCAAGACCTTGCATGACATGGATTCATCGTTAACGTCAACCTTAAATCTATTTTGCAATGGGCGTACATTTATTTTTCATTTTGTCATATTAAAGCCTGCTTCTCCCAAAATGATCCTTATTTATTCGTGGATCGTATACGCTAAATCTGTGTCTTCTAAGTTGTGAATAAGATCGTCTCCATACAATCTACTGTAAGCAGCTGGATAGACATTCTTGTACTTCTTGATATGAGCTTTAACTGTCGCATTTAGTAAAAATGAGCTCAATTTTGCTGCAAAAATTAAACGTGTCATCCTTAAAACTTCGGGTTCAGCAACTAAATCTTCCGTAACCCATGGAAATCTAACTGCGTCTCTTTCTTCTGGAGCCAAGAAAATTTCCAAAAATGCACCTTCTATATCTGTCGTTATGGCAACCTTATTTAGATGGAACTGTAAGAGAAGTATTAGAATATAGGGCGTTAAATTCAGACCTGGACTCAAGCAGTCATAAATGGACGGAAAATTGAGTTCACTCGAGGAGGCATCAAAAACTATTCTTAACTTCTTGATTGTTTTATCTTCGCGTATTAACGAATGGTGTGGCATATAATATATTTTAGAATTATCACCATCATTCATTTTTATTAATCCTTTCATTTATTCCTCGAATTATGTGTTTTGAAATAATGTCCTTGTACTGACTATGAAAATTTTGATTTTTCTTAAATCTTTTAACGAGTGTTCACAAACGGTTGTTAGCATTACTATAGTTATCCTGTTGCGACTCCGACTGTTCGTTCCATGGTAATGTAACTTGATACAGACCTCCGGTTAGTTTTGTAGAATTTTCAAACTTTTTTAAAACTTCGTTATCTTCGGAATTCAAATTGCCACTACGCGAGATTCCAAAGCCTTCTAAATCGAACAACTTTTTCAAAATGTCTGCTTCTAAAAAAATTTTTATTACTTCTTATAGCATTCATTATGCTTCTAAGCATCCTTAAAATCTTTATGTTTTGCTTCAGAACCATTATATACATAACCGAGTTTGATTTCCATTCCTACTAAAGCACCGGACACTCTTCTGATTTTCTCTGTAGCGATTTTCCAGAAATAGTCTGACACGATTAATAGGTAAAGCTTTAAATTTTCAGACCCTTCTAAATCATCTATCTGTAGTTTGACTTCATTGCAAAATTTGTGAATTTCTTTACTATGACTATGAATTTCAGCTTCCGAAATAGAAGGAGTTTCAATGGCTTCTGTTGAAATAATTTTCTCTGGATCATACATGCTTCTCAAATTTAACTTTACTCTGTTTCTTAACCCTTTATAAGGAAAATTAATTATGTTGATTGGATGTTGAAATGATGGAATGCCACCAGAATTTAAGAACAAATCGATATAAAAGAATTTAAATACTTCTCGTCGCGTAAATTGTAAAAGTACAGTTTCATTCAAAAATTCTGGTACAAATTTGACAATTTTGAATTACAAGTAAGTGGAAAAATTCTTTCCACTGCCTTAGAAAGGTTTAAAATAGATTTCTTTGGTTTTGACCCGAAAGTATAAATCGCTAATTTTTCTTTTCCTAAAATGTCTAAATTAAATTTATGAGATAATGTTGTATCAATAAAAGTATTTTGTGACCCTAAATCCATGATAATTTTTATTTTTCTTTCCTGAGATTCATTACGTAAATAAGCGACAGCTGTCTGCAAAATTCCTTTTTCACTTACTACACTTATTAATGTTGCACAATTCAGAGCGTTTGATTTTTTTTTTTTTTTTTTTTTTTTTTTTTTTTTTTTTTTTTGCTGCGATAAACTCTGAGACGTCCCCCTTTTTGCTATTTGTTTCGTCTCAAATTAACACATTGTTTTTACGATTGCAATTGCGTCAACGAATTTTTTCACGGTAAAATTTAGATATGTGTGACTTTTGAAAACAATTAAATCAATAGTAACCTTTTCGTAAAAGACTTATTTTCGTTCATTTATGCTTAAGAAACAATTAGAATTATCGTAGTCGCCAGAACAAAATAAGCTATCTATCTTGAAAAAAACGTTTAATGTAGCTGACGTGGGTATATATTTATGAGTTTTATGTTTTCGGTAGGGTAGTTCTTTAACTTAATTCTTTTCAAATTCTTCATTGTTTCGTAACATATAAGTTTTTTTCTCACGTTTTAATTTCATGTTTAAGTAATTGTAATAATTTGGAGAAGTTCCAAGAATCTTCACCTTTATCAGAACGATTAAATCTCAGAACAATTTCTTCAGGAATTAATTTGACTAAAATAGCGAATAGAATTCCACAATAATTATTTAATTCTACCCGGCTGTTTCAAGACTTCTAATTTGAATAACACGGGTATCATGCAGTTGTCTAAGTTTTCTTAAATTCGATCCAGATTTCACAGGAGTTAGGCGTAAAAGTTTGTTCACACGTGATCTTACCACAATTTAATTTTTACCGAATCTACCTTTTAGGAATCCGATGGCGACATCATAATTATTTTGCGTTGAAGCTAACCCTTGAATACATTTTAAAGCTGTTCCTTTCAAGAAATTTTTCAAGTAATTTAACTTCTCTACATTAGTTAACCTTACATTTTCATGCATAGCTACTTCAAATTGCCCCCAGAACCCCGCCATTTTTCATATTTTCCATATAAAAGGCTGTATAGTAAGTTTCAGCAACCTTACATAAGAATAATTCTTTAATACATCAGGTTCTGCGGACAATAGAATAGAGGAGTTTATTTTACTTTCGTTATGAACTTTACTCCTTAAATGCCTATCGATTTAGCTTTTCGTAATCTTTTCGCGATATTCCGGACTGGATGTTACAACCTTTTCGAATTTTTCTACGTTATCTATAATTTTCTGAATTTCTGAATCTAATTTATAAACTTGTTCTGCATTCTCAATTAATTGAATTTTAAGATCTCATACTTCGTCATTATCGATTTCGTCTCCAGCCAAATTTTCAGTTATTTTGTTAATAATCTTGGTTAACGATGCTCTAACGCATGCTTTTTGATTTATCTAATTCACTAGGTTGTGAAATTTTCTATTTTATCTCGCTGTATTTCGGCACCATAAAACAGAATCGTACTTTCGTTATCATAAAAAGCAATATAAGTTAAGAAAAGATTTAATCTCACCTAATATCCTGGTTATTGTCTCTATGTAGCTTCAAAAACATTTAAAACATATTTAACTAAGAAAGATTATTTATTGGAGATATGATACACTTATATTAATGTCGATCACAGACGAAAAACAACTATATACAAAATGTAAAACAAAAAAAACAAAAAAAAACTGTCAGTCAGAAAAATTTTCTACGTGCTTAGCGCCATCTGGTAGTTTTTTTTTTATTTCGCAACAGCTATGAAAGAATATCGACGTCTCAAAAGATATTAATTTAAAATGATTTATTTTTGCTAATATTTGCAAATTAAACAGCTCTAACATTTAAGCACCATCTATGAGTAAAATTTCGAACTAATCATTTTTATCGCATAACGAGTCTCACATACATTAAACAGTATAAATACCAAAGCTTTACCATATATTTCAAATAGTTTAACTTGTAGATTCATTGAAACACGTGCGCTTTAATCATGGCTCCCCTGTATTTTGTTTTATGAGCAGTACAAAAACATTCCGTATTTTAACAAGTGTTTCAGTCTTTGGTTTACTTATGAAAAATAAAAACGCCGTATTTTTTTTAACAATATTTTTTAAGATTCGTATTTTTCTCATACTGCTTTTTATTTCATTTTTACACTTAAGAATATTTTTCTGCATTTCCGTATCTTACGGTTCATTATTATTTTTTTAAATAATATTTACTGGTACAATCCCTTTACATACGAAATATATTGTACGCTTCTTAGTGAATAGGGTGCTTTTTACACGAAATAAAAAAATACAGCCAATCCTCTTTGTAACAAAAGTTCACGAACAGTAAAAATAAAAGGATTTTTTTCCTTACGAATATGTCTTTTTGCGCATCGCAATATTTCCCATGGGAGAATGAATGCAGTATATATTTTCTCGAATTTTAAACCATGAATGAAGTGCCCTTAAGGGATATGAAAACTCTTTCTGAAGTTGATAATTTAGAAATCCAAAATCTGTATTGTCGTTTCATATCTCTAAAAATATATCAGTTCTAAAAAGAAAAATGTATTGATCCATTAATAAATTTTTAGGTCACGAAGTTCTAAACTAGCGTTTCACCTCTTAAGGAGTAGTATTAACAAATTATAAAATTTAATAACGGTAGATGAAAATGCAGATAATAAGTAAAAAAAAAATGTGTTTAGTATATTTTATGAAATTAGTTACGTAATTATATAATAAGAAATATTTATGACTGTGTCATTAAATTTTCTGTTTTCGCCACACAGTTTCTTTAAATACGATATTTAAGATTGAGAAATAAAATAGGAGGTGAATGTATATATTGATGGAAGGTTTATGAGCAAAATGTAATTTATGTTTCGATCTAATCTAAATATACTTTACGTGAGCTTAATTTTTGTGCTAAGTATGGTCCCATTAGTCGTAACGGAAATGACTTTATTAAAGTAATAACTAGAATCAAGCCTACAGCCCTATAAGAATATAGTAAGGCAATTGTATAATTCAATGACATTTTATTGCGTATTGCTATGTAGAAAAACATTTTTCACATTTCATTTTTTGGTTTATTAATACAAAATTACAACAGTCATTAATTTTCATCATTCGTTTAATATAAGATATATATTTTTTGCAATTATATATTTTTAAAAATACAATTTCAAAAGGATTTTTTTAATATCTCTAAAATGTAAAATACATTTTATGCCCCGAAGTAAATATAGCCCTTTTCGCATAAAAATAAATGCATCCATCTTCTTTGCCACAAACCTTTACGAAATGTAATAATATAGTGGTATTTTTGTTTAACTAAATTGCTTTTTCTGCGAATTACAACGTATTTCATAGAAGAATTAATACCGTAAGATTTTCTTCATATACCCAAACTATGAATGATAATTTATGAGATATTACACTTTAGGGTTTATTTACGAAAACTATAACCGTCGTAGTCTTTTTCTTTTACCGTGTTTTTGTAAGGTTGCCATTTCTCATTGTATTTATATAGTCTGTATTATTTTACTCGTATAAAAATTTTAAGTCTTCATGAAATCTTGAACTCTTTATAAAGTTCATAATTTGGAGAGGCACAATCTTTACTTCCGTAGCTTATTTGTGGAAAAAATGTATTGTTGCATTAATAAAATTCCAAGTCAAACTAGCGCTTTTCAAGAATATTGTAATAAATAATTTACAAAACTTAATAACGTTTGATGATAATAAAGATAATAAGTAAAAAAATTATTTTAAAGCAAGTTTTTAAAAATTAATTACGTAATTATCCTAATAATATTATAAATCTGATTGTGTGCAAATGTTAGTCTGAAGCCAGCGTCAAAATGAAGCATTTAATGATCCTGTATTTTTGCATATAAGTTGACTATAACCCTCAAATGAATATAGGCTGATTTTTGTTCATTTTATTTCAATATTTTTCTTAAAAATTAAAAATTTCATTATTTTCATACAGAATAAATGGACATTTTTTCGTATATCCTAATAATATTATAAATCTGATTGTGTGCAAATGTTAGGCTGAAGCCAGCGTCAAAATGAAGCATTTAATGATCCTGTATTTTTGCATATAAGTTGATTATAACCCTCAAATGAATATAGGCTGATTTTTGTTTATTTTATTTCAATATTTTTCTTAAAAATTAAAAATTTCATTATTTTCATACAGAATAAATGGACATTTTTTCGTATATTTTAAAATGGTTGGTTGGTTTGTTTGGTTTGGCCCAAAGGGCCCGGTTTTGCAGCTTTTTTTAAAATGGTTAAATTTATTTTACCGTTGCTAATACTTTATCGTTGCCAATATAAAATAAAATCCCTGAGTAATAATTTTTAATCAACAATTTATTTTCAAGTGAAAATTTTCCACGTGAAAAATGAAAAGGAAATGAATTATTTAAGAATTAAACAGAATGTGAAATGATGTCATATTAGAAATAAACCGTGCGTTTTCTAATATTTGATAATAATACAAAGTGCATAAATACGAGTAAGTACGGAAAGCAAGCGAATATGATGTCATACATATTAGAAAAATAAAACAGATTTGTTTTGATGTTGAAATAAAATGATCTTGGGTTATCAAATTATTTGTGATTAATTTCTCTCTTTTTTCTTTTTCTTTTTCACATGAAAGGAATTATTTTAAATGTACGTAATATATGTATTTTAAATGTATGGGTTGTAAATTAAAGTTCGGTGTTTTAAAAGAAATGAGTGAAAGATTTATATTTTTAATGAATTCAATACGAATGATGGGATAGGTTGGAGATTTATCGTCTGCACACGGCTAACATAAAGATACCATATTTTTAATTTAAATTTTAAAAAGTGAAAAAAAAATAAATATTGGATGGCAAATGTCAATGATATGCATCGCAAAATTATCCGTATCGAAAATCAGAAAATCTTAATAAAAATAACTATATTTTTTAAAAGAAAGTTGCTTTTCTCATAAAAGCTAAAGATTTAATATGATTGTGTCGAAGTAACAGCATTTTTCCTCTATCATTTTCTCACAATCGAAACACATTTGTAAATCGTCGTTTCGAACGGAATTTAATTTTACATTTCTTTTAGTTTTAAAATAGGAAAAACTTTGTTGTCTTTTTTAAATATAGCTTTTTTTAAAGCTGTTTCATAATAGATTTTTGTAAAGTCTTGTAGGATAAGAAAAATTGCATGGATTTTAAAGCAATGTTTAAGTAAAATTACAATATTTTTTAAACTTAAAAAACAACAATGTTATCGAAAAGATAATCGATTTTACCAACAAATTCGCGTAATGCAAAAGCAAAGAAGAAATCAAAAAGTAATGAATCTTTTCTTCCAGCCGAATTGTGTAAACTTGAACAAGCCGATCGTGCCAATTCATAACATTATAAACGTGAAAACGCGTTCTATATAGTAGAATTTTTTTTTACATATAGGTAGAACATTTCCGAGAATAGGAAAGTTAGGGGTCTGTAATTAGGTCCATAGTCAATTTGCTTTTTTTATTAAGTGAAATTTGGCGCAAAATTAAATACATTGTTGTAACCAGATTTGTTTTTTGCGTGATAAACACTTAATGGTATTTTAGATGATCATTTCCCCGCTCACCTTTGATGCCAACTATGACTGTAAAACATATTAAAAAATATTAGCCGATAATTTTCTAATTTTCTTATTGCTTCATGATGTAAATAGACTTCCCGGTTCATACTTTAAACCTGAATCGGTCATGCCATTGTCGTTAAATTTTTATTCCTAATCCTAACCCTAATCGTATCCTATCCTAATCCTGATAATAACTTTAAAGAATATTCTTTGACACGAATATGTAAATTAAATCAATATCCATAAATGGAATGAATGGAAAATAGAATAAATAGAAATCGCAAAATAAAATAACAAGAAAGTACATTTATTCGACATCTAACCCTAGAGAAAGCGTAAAAAATTTCAAGCGCATGAAATAAATCCTATATATACTAACAAAAATATGTAAATTTAGATAATCAGATTTGTGTCGTCAGTATTTATTTGCGCGATAGAGAAAATATCTAGGTTAAATTGGGCATAATTTAAAGTACTTTCTAGCAGCCTTTATTTACATTTCAGAATCGCATCAGATTGTTATATATTTGTGAAATATCTTTCACTGTATAAAATCCACAAGCAGTTTGTTCACTATTTACACCACTTAACGTGAAGCACTTAATTTAATATATACATAAACAAGATAATGGAGAAAAAAATATATAACATATGTCTATGCAAATAAACAATATAATAATTTTCATTTAGCAATGCACACATATACAAATTGTACACCAAATACAACCTAAAATGCACTGTTGTATAGAAGAATTCTGCCAGTGTTGTTTTTCGTTTTACGAAGAGGAATTTCACGATTTTACTCGATTATCACGATTTTACTTGGTCCTCCTTTTTTCATTAGTTGCAGTTTCATTTTCGCGATTGTATATATTATTTGGCATGAAATTTCACTTTTTTAAGACTGAGTTATGTCAAGGCCTCTATAGCAAAGAAATACCGTATGGTCTCTTATAAAATATGATATAGCTTTCGTTAATTATATATGTTGTTAATTATCAAGTGAAATGTTTTACTAAATTAATGCATTTATTCTTTTTTTAATGTTACGTGAACGAAGTCACGGGTAACAGCTAGTATAAAAAATATTATCATATAAAATATGCCGTTAAATTTCGTGCTTTTTTTCCACAGTCTTATCTTAAAGTTTCTTTGAATGTGACATTTATGATGAGAAATAAAAAAATAATGTGATTGTTTATTACGATCGAAAGTGTATCCATAAAATATATATGTAATTCATTTCTATGGCGTTTTTTTTTTTTTTTATAAATGCACATTATAAAAGTTTAATTTTCGTTCTTAATATGCTCCCATTAATCGTAACTGAAGTGAATTTATTGAAATCTTTATTGGACTCAAGCAAACATAGCCTTAAGAATACCAGATTATTGCATAATGCAATGGAAATTTATTCAGTTTTACTTCCTGTAAAAAATTCCTCATGCTTCAGTTTATGCTATTTTACGTAAAAATTACAACATCTGTGTACTATGTTTTATTTAAGGTTTGCATTTTTCTCATTACGTATTTTTTTCTCTGAATAACATTATAGTACAATGTATATAGAGGACTCCAAAATTTATGTAGCGATAAGTTTTATTTCAAATAATATTTTCTGCCAGAATTCTTTTTTATATCCATTTTCTCAGGATATGTATTTTATACTCCGCACTAAAAATAATGCTTTTTACTCAAAAACAGATGTAGCCACCCATTTTTGTCACAAAACTTTACAAAACGTAATAAGATAGTGATATTCGTTTTATTACAAACATGCTTTTCCTGGTCATTGGAAGATTTCTGATGGGAAAAAGAATACAAAACTTTCCGCTTCAAATTTGAAAACCGTGACTGAAGTGTACTCAAGAGATATTAAACTCATTTTGAAGATTATAGTTTAGAGAGACGAAATCTGCATTTCCGTTCCTTATCAATGTGTATATGGTAAAAAGAAAAATCAAATTTGATCCATTAATAGAAAAATATGTCAACAAATTCTAAACTATTGCTGTAAATTTTCAGAAATATTACTATAAATAAATTACAACAACAAGACGATAATAACACAGAAATTTATTTCTAACTGTATACTTAAATTTAGATGCATATTACATAATAAGAAATATTTACGGCGCTATCATATAATTTCACACTTTCTTATTAAATTCTTATCTGAAGTTTTATTTTAATGCGACTTTTATATATAAATATATAAAATCTAATATGGCTGAATATTATGGGGTGTTTATGCACTGAGAAAAATGACACTTTGAAATCTAAGTAAATCAATGTTTTCAGTCTGTTATGAAACTTTTTGTTTTAAATATGACGAACCAATGCTTTTAATTCTGAAATACCTGAAATACTTAGAATATTGAAACATGGACATACTCAAAACTGAGCATATAGAGGTCAAAATTAAATTGACCGGCGCTGATTAAACCGATTTTATTATTCATTGATATTCAATATGAGCTTTTTTTCAATACTCTATAACGGAATAATAATTTCCTGTAGAATGCGATTTGTAATATAGTAGCATCTGGATGATGGTATGTTAATTAAATATAAGAAAAGTGCAATTTTTTTGTTTTCAATGCGAACCGCGTTTCTTACGTATCATTTGTGCTGATTTTGGGGAAAAAATCTCAAAACCTTCTATCACAGGGGTTCCCAAACTTTTATACCGACGTACCACTAAATCAAAGTTCCTATTTCCGCGTACCACCAGGTAACAAACGTAAAGCTAATATAGAAAAACCTATAAAAAGAGCCTGTCTAAAATGATATAGGTTTCCGATCTTTTGTGTATTCGTCTTAGCAGGTTTTATTGTATTTAAAACTGAATGATTATATTACTAAATTAGTACTTTGACTGCTTATGACTAAAACTGTAATATTGAGCCAGACATGAGGAGCTTGAATAGCATTCAAGTAAAAATTGTAGTACCATCATTAATTTTTAATAATGCATACAATATCAAAATACAGTGTTTTGATATAGGAAAAGAGCTACAGTACTACAATAATATTGGCGTACACTGATTCATATACTGTTATAGTAGGCTGATTGCACTAATTTGCTTCTATCGCTAATAAAAAGGGTGGGCTTGTTTTATCAGGTACAGCTTCCTCATGTCTTGCTCAATATTGGGTAGTTTTAGCCATAAGTCAGATTCGATGTTTAATTTATTCCTGTATTAGTTTTTCATATAAAGAAGGGAAGAGGGGGGGGGAGCATATTCACAGAGATATGTTGTGCTAAACACAAGCACACTTTGACGATATCAAACGTTGCTCTGATATTCTCGCCAAAGAAATTTCTGTTACATTCATCCTTTTGAATGTGGTCTCCAGTAATCCATCACAGGAGAATTTAATGAGTTAAATTCTTTCCTGTCTCGTGAGATATAGTGGCAGGGTGTCTCAAATGAGAAACGAATTTCTTTTCCAAAGCTTAGTTAGCACATTTAAAATAGGCTGAATACAACTGTATTAATAATCTATGCATACCTTTAAATGTGACAATAATGTCTCACAGTAGGCAAACACTTGCAAGTTTCTTTATACATTTATGTATATACCACCTCAATACATATGTACGATGCTTTACCTCAAATCTACACTGCATATGACAACAGTTTTTGTTTGATTTCAGATCACCATTTTAAATAAACTTACTCTATTACAAACTGATTTCCATGAAATAGAAAGAAACTATACACATTTTAAACAAGAGAAGAAAAATATGTATATTAACAGAATGAATTAATTTATGAATTATGCTTGAAATAAAACTTTTATTTCAACACCTCCTAGAAGCTCTTCTAGTACAAAGAGAAAAGTGGATTATAAATTACTCTTCAAATTTTATTTTGTTTTAACTCCTCCTACTTCCAAACATCCAGATTTTACCTTCAGATAATCCAATTTATAAAGCATGTTTAAAAACAGTTCTTCCGCTAATTAAAAACACTCCATTCATTAATTTTAAAATTAGGTCTTTACTAAAAAATTAAATTTTTATTCATATAAATCTAATAATTACGTTTTTAATTCTAGAAAAATGATTTTATCATTAGCGGTGTGTGAGAATTTCAAAAAGTCTGCAGCAACAAACATTTCTCGTAACAAAAAAAAAAAAAAAAAAAAAAAAAAAAAAAAAAGCGTTTACAGATCCTAAATCGCATTCGAAATTTTTTTTGAAAATTTCCATGTTAATAAAGATTTTGATTCCATAATAAAATGATGCATTCTGTATTTTATTCCGCGTACCAGTATTGGACTTCTGCGTACCATAGTTTGGGAACCCCTGTTCTATCACGTACCGCATCGACACAAATCGAGATGTTTTTGTCTTATTGGTAAATTATAAATTTATTCATAGAATTTCTAATTCTCATCAGTTGATTTCACACATAATTTTCCAAATGTTAGGCTTTACAACTGTTGAATAATAAATTTATTGAAAAACATAGCAGGCATCAACAAAATTGAAGCAGAATACAGATGATGATAATGATGATTATTGTTAAAAAATAGAGTAAATAGTGAAATGGGCATATACGACAACTTTTAAAATTTGAACAATTTTGTCATGATAAGTGTTTGAATCATTTTTTTCATAGCCGCTCAGACGGTCACATACTTATATATCTGTGCTAATGTCTGTCCTATATTAAAATAGACACTAGCACAGTCTGTTTCTAGGGGACATTTATTTCAGTTTCTATAGTTTTTCAACAATCCTTGTCAATTATCATTTCCTTGTGATGGACAGTAGTTAATCTAACAATTGATCTGGTCATGTGACGTTCTGCATGTTACAAATGGGATATTTTAACGGAATTGACTTTCTTTGGGCCTACAAATACATGAGTACTTGCATCTGTTTGAGTAACAAAGTTGGAATTGACATGATTACTTGACAAAAATCTGCAGTTTCATACCTCATAATTCTATCATGCGCGGGTAACTATTTAAAATTGCATATTTTGTTGAATGCGTTGATTTAATTGAGGCGAGAATGGATTTATTTTATAAACATTGGGCAGACTGTAGTTGATGCATAAAAAGCGGTTGCGAGTAGAGCATTTCATAAAAAATTCTAAAAGAGGATGGAATAAATATATCTTTCTTAGAGGGAAAAAATAATTTAATTGGATTTTACTTTGTAAGTTATGATAAATTTGGCATATTAATACATTTATGCTACAGTTATTTTAAAGTGTTTTTTTATCACTAATTTTTTCTTTACCGAATCTTGATCCTCGTTTTGTAGGGAAAACGTATGCGACAAGAGAATAAATTCAGTATTTTTTAACATCAATTGGGATAGAAAAATATTAGAAATACTTGAAATAGTGCAGCAAAATTCAAAAACACTTTTTAAAGGTTTCTGATATTTAAAAAAATAATATCAATTCATCCGCACCTAATGGAAATGAAAAAAATTATTCAGGCGTAATCCATTCAAACACAGCTAGAAAAATATTTATCTTAGATTTAAACGATGAATAAAATTCTAACCAGACGATGAGGAAAAGATAAATATTATTATATTAAAAATAAACCGAAATATATTTTTAAGCAAATAGAAAAAAAGATTTAATATTTTACATAAAAATTTATTATTCTGAAAATATTATCTATTTGCAGTAGTTTAAATAAACTCTCTGTTATTTTTTTTACTAAATATCTCTAGAGATAAAGTGTATGTATTTCATTCGTTTATATCTAGAAATTTTAAATACAAATTACAATACGTAATTTCCGAATTTTAATCATTAAAATATTCTTCTTTATAATCTTTTCAATTATCCCGCCAATTTAATTGAGCATGTATCTTTTTTTCCATTTCTCAGCTAATATTGTAAAAACTATTGCATGCATAAACATGAAATCGTGTAGTTTTATAGAGAAAAGTATGATAAATATGCTGAAAGAAATGATATTTAAATCAAAAAGTTGTTTTAAGCGCTATGCGATATTGAAATCGGCCATGATAGTTCTGTTATATGTTTTATCTGATAATATATGTATATATATATATATATATATATATATATATATATATATATATATATATATATATATAACCATTTAACCATACTTTGCAGATAGATACTTGGCTAGTTTGTGGCGTGCAGTGTCCAATCACATATAAATAATCACAGTCGCGGCCATTTGTTCTATATTTAACTATTTAAGTCCAATATAGAACAGTTCTATATTTGACTCCTTTTTTCGCAATTTTCCGTGCTTCTAAAATTGTTTATTTTTTTTTACATAAATGTCTAAAAGTGGTCCAAGCTCCAATAAATTATGTTCCTTTTATTAAAACAAAAACATAGCAACATACACTGTAAAAAATGACCAATGTTTCTTATTTTATGAAAATATGCTATAACCACGAACGAAAATATAATATAATCTTCTAAGTTATCCGAAATTTCAAATGGCATGTTACATTGTTTTTTGAATCCCCAGAAACGAATACATTTTCAAAATTTAAAGAATAATTTATAAAAACAAACTATTTTTAGCTGCCCGATTTTTTCAGAAACGTTTCCGAAGGGTTTTTATAGCGTATTAATTAGTGTCCTCAGGCTGGAATACATGTTTTTCGAATGTTATCCATTCTCAAGTACACGTTTTCAGCCGCATAAGTTAATTTATACATGAAAGAGTAAAGAAATAATCTTAATTTTAATGTTATTGTTAACGCTGTTAATTTTAAATGTTTGTCAGTTAAGCATTTTTTTTGAGCATGAAAATGTTTACTTCAGAATGGATAGCATTCGAAAAACAGGTATTACAGGCTGAGGACACTAATTAATACACTATAAAAACCCTTCGGAAACGTTTCTGAAAAATTCGGGCAGCTAAAAATAATTTGTTTTTATAAATTATTCTTTAAATTTTGAAAATGTATTCGTTTCTGGGGATTCAAAAGACAATGTAACATGCTATTTGAAATTTCGGATAGCTCAGAAGATTATATTATATTTTCGTTCGTGGTTATAGCATATTTTCATAAAATAAGAAACATTGGTCATTTTTTACAGTGTAGGTTTAATAGTTTTTGCGTTCTCATCCCGTCCAGTTTGAAAAAAAAGTCATTTTGCGTAAAATGTCTTTATAGTTTTACAAATGTTTAAACATTGTGAAAAAATGTTTAATGTAACTTACATTCAGTCCTCTTTTCCAAACTATAGAGTACTCTCCTCTTCCTCAAATAGTAACTTTTGCTGGATCTCCTCCGATCTTTGCTTCAAAATATCTGCTCGTGCCGACGGGGTCATATTTCGTTCAGTCGAGAGTATATGTCGGTCGTCCATGTTTTTTGTAAATGAATATGCATACGGTCCAATAGTTAATTTTATTGAAGTCATCATCTTTAAAATTGAAATATATCCATTGCCGTCGATGCTGACGGCTATATAAGTTGCGATTTCAATAGTTTTGGCGCCACAATGCACGTACTAGGGCACCAATTTTCAAATGTCGGCGTTCAAATTTTCGTTTGAATTCTGTGTGTTTCCTCCTAATCACCGGTGAATCAAATCATCGTCGGAAACTGACTACTTAGAATGGCAGAATAATAACTATGAAATCACTATTAAATCACTACACATAAATAACTATTAAATAAATACTAAATGACTTCGAGTTCAACCAAATCGTTTTGCAAGGATAATTTATAGACTATAAAAATGAATAAAATAAAATAAAATAAAATAAAATCTATTTTTTTTTTCAACCGGAAAAAGCAAATTCCCCTTAAGATTTTTTGAAATATTTATTTTAAGTTTAACATAATTAATCGATTTTTGTTGTTGTTGTTATCGTATTTTTAAAAGAAATTGAATAAGATTTCTAACATTTTGATATCAATACATTAGCTTTAATGTATGGCTTTTATATATAAAAGTCGCACAATATTCAGCAGATCACGTGCACTTGGATTTATACATCCATCATGAACTTTAAAAGCTTCCACTGCTGAAAATGTAGATGTATAAGAAATAAAAAGTAATGAACCATCCATTTTTATTCAGTAAACTTAAATATTTTATTCTTGTAATAGAACAATTGAAAAAAGTAGCTTTCCAAACTGATTTTGTCACATAAAAAGTAGACCACACATCTAATAACAAGCATTTCAAGAAAAATTAGGAGTTTTTTCCTGCACCTTATTATTTTGATTTTTTGGTATGTTTGATTCATTAACACTCCTAGTACCAGGTTTTACATTTTCATGAGGGTTCTTAGTTTTGCATGATTTGAACCAAAAATTGTAATACATTGGTATGCCAAATTTAAGCAACAAACACAAAATGCTAATTTCTGAAAACGTGAGTACTCAAAACGAAATTCTATAAAGAGCAAGTGTAGAAAAAAAGTACTATCCTAAAAGCACGGTCAGTCGATGTGAAGTCTCCTTGTCGTCACACATGGTTAGAAAAGTGTCACAATCGCTACGGTGAATAAAAATATAGGATATTTCACTGCCACTAGAGGGCGTCTTATTAAATATTTTCATTATCTTTCAATTTTATTCTTTTCATTCCGTGTTGCATATCATTTTGAAGGTTTTGATGTGACATATTATTTTTGAATAAGCATTTTCATCTACACTTATTTAGTGTCGCTAGAGGGCGTTTTATAATTCCCGTCTCTATTACATCTCTTATGCTTCTCAATATATTAACTTATTTTCAATCGCTAATTTATTTTTTACCACCCTCTCCCCCCCCCCTCCTCCCTCCACATTTACAAATGTTCAAGGGTTTATACATTTTCAAGTGCAGCGTCGATCTCGTTCCTTCTTACAGGCGAGTGAAAACTTTTTTTTTCTCCCTTCTCTGGCACACTTTTAATACTAAACGTTTCGAGTTGTTGTCTATTTACCTGTTACAGAGTCAGAATTTTCAACAAATTCGTTAAATTCATCAATTTCTGTTTATTTTTATTTTTATTTTTTTTCTCTCTCTTTCCACATGGCGGAGAAATAATATAGATATTGTAATTAAAAGGTTTTTAGAATATAGACTCTCCATAATATGTCTTAACTGGTGAATGTCTTTGCATAGCAATAGTAATCCAAATGGCCTAATCTTAAATTTAAACTATAATATTTGGTTTTGTAGGATTAATAAAATTTCTTTTTTTTTTTTACTCCGGGTGCAGCGACGCTCATAAGCATTGGTCACTAATGTTTTTCTGATCAGGATTCTTCAAAAAATTTTCCCTCTCACCCCCTTTTTTTTCATTCTATCATTTTTATTTTATTTTATTTTATTTTTATTCTTTTATTATTATTATAATCTCCAAATTTGCCCCATATATAACATTAAGTCTTTATCTTAGTCATTTCCAGTAATTTAGATCACTGATTTTTGCTATGACCTTTCCTATTTACCCTTTCCTTCATTAAACATGATTAGACTCCAGTGATGCCTAGTTTAATAAATGAAAAGTTTAATATAAGTGTAAAAGTAACAAAATATAGTAATTATTCAGATACATAAAGATATATTGTTAAATGGCAAAAAACATTACCTCAAATTAATCAAATTCCTCAACTTATAGTTGGAAAAGTTAACAAAAATAAGTTGTAATCTATATCATTTAGTTACGTTAAATACTTATAAATACGCATTTGATAACAAATTATAGTACTGGACAAAAATAAAACATCATGGAAGACGAACTAAAAAGTTTGCCAATTCAACCTCAGGACTCACATGACTCAGATGACTCGAAAACAACGGAGTCTGAATACAAAATTGCACATTCAAGTCCAGAAGCAACTACGGCTTTTAATACTTCACGAACAGTATTAAAACGAATATTCAGACGCTATAGCACCCAAAACCCAAGTATAAAGTATCAAAAATTCACACAGAAAAACGCAATAAGAATGGACTTAACAGCATTGATGAACCAATACAACGACTTCCTACGAAGAATGAAAAAAGGTGACGCAGACGAGGCGAGTAAATACAAAGAAGAAATTAACAAAAGACTGGAAAAATATGAAGAAAGATTCAACTTCACAGAAAAAAACAGCAAAGGAAAGGACATTCCAGAAAGAAAAGATCTTAAGCTTAGAAAAAGAGAAGAAAGAACTAGAAGAAAAACTGGAAAAATTAAAACAGGACACTACAACACAAAGACAGAATCAACAGGATAAAACCGAAAACGAGGCTCAACTAATAAATCAACAATTAGAAGGAATAAGAAAGACACAAGAAGAAAATAAAAAATGAAAAGAATCATTGATCTCAAAAGATGAACAAATAGCTAAACTCATCCAAGAAAATACGAAAATAAACAATCTGTTAACAGATGTAAAACTCCTTGAGCAGGTAGGGAAAGATCTTCAAAAGTTAGTAAAAGAAAGAGATCAAACGATACAGCAACTATTCTGCGAAATTCAGGAATTAAAATCAGAAAAACCAAAACCACAGAAGTAAACAATAAGTACGGGCATTGCATCAATAGAAGAACTTCAAAAAACTCTGGAAAACATAGAAACAAAGACGAACAAAATATTGGAAAAAATGGACCAGACGGGAGAGTACTCACTTATAGAACAAGCAAAAATAGATATATCCCAAACTAGTTACTCAGAAGTATTGCAGCAGGCAATGAAGGAAAATATCCCAAAAAAGAATAAAATAGGCATTTCTAAAGCTGCAGTATTATTACACAAGAAGCCAAACACGACAATGTCAATGGCAACAGTAAAAGATATTTTGAATAGAAAAGTTAAAGAAAATAAAGATCTTCCACATATTGTATGCAGTCCAGCACGTGATAAAAATCTTCTGATAATACAATCTGGGAGCCCAGAAGAAACAAAAGCACTTTGGACCTTCATTGACAAAGTTGAAGAATTGAAAGATGTTATAGAAACTCAATATACTCCATATAACACGAAGAAAATGATAATACTTAGCATTCCTAACATTACAGAACAAGAAGAAATAACGCAAGCAATAATAGAAGATCTAAACATGGATACACCAATAACTATTTTTAAAGTCATTCAAAGAAAAACATCTAAAACAATATCAACTTGTTCTAAGTGTGGAAGCCAACATAGCCAATTACCTACTGAATAAAGGAAAACTCCTTATTGGTTTCAACTCGTGTAGGATTGAACAATATCGTCCAGTAATACGTTGTGGATACTGTCAGAGATACGGCCATGTATCAAATAGATGTCAGTATCCAAGAGCATGTACGTACTGCACGAAGTCTCACAATTCTGACAAGTGTAAAGTAAAATACAATCCAACAGAACACATATGTGTAAACTGTAAAGATACAGAAAATGACTTTCATCATGCAGCAAACACAAGTCAATGTCCCATATATCAATATCATCTCTACAATAGAAATAACTTCGTTAAAAATAGCATTTCCAATTCAATATTTTAAATAAAGAAGATATACAATCTCAACATACACCAACAATAGCACCTTTTAGTGAAAATTTAGAATGTCTGCAAATTAATCTACGAAACAGTCGAGCAGCTGCAGACCATCTCTGAGGCTTTGCCAATGAAAATAAAATTACAATATTACTCATCCAAGACTATTACCACATTAAAAACAAAGTTTGGGGTATTCCATCAACAGCATGGAAAATCTTTACATCCAAAAATCAAACAGCTGCAGTTGTGATAACTAGACCGGATGTTACAGCCATCCAAACGTGGTATGTGGGCGTAGAAAATATGAGTAAGTCAGACCACAGGTACATTCGATTTTCTATAGCACTTTCAACTAACTACATAAAATTAGGTAGATTTAAAACCAAATATACAACTTTTAAAAAATTTAACAAAAATTTTAAGAAATATGTATCTGACTTACAAAATGAACTTGACATTATAACAACAACGTAAGAATTAGACAACTGGCTAGATACCTTTAACAATAATATTTTAGAAACATGTAATTCCACTCTCAAAAAGAAACAATTAAAACTATATCCAACATTTACATGGTGGAACGCCTCTCTGAAGTCCCACAGAAACAAAATAGCCGCATTAAATAGGAGATTTAAACGAACAGGTGATACTAAATGGAAAATACTACTAAAGAAAGAAAGAACACTATATACAAAACATATCAAATCAGAAAAGGCCAAATCTTGGCAAAAATTTTGTACACAGACTATTGATAAATTTGGAAAAACATTCCAAATTGCAACAGCAAAAAATACAACAAACCAACATTTTTTACATACGACACTTACTGGCTCTAATATATATTCCACAATCTCAGATACATTTACAAACTTGCTAAATCACCATTTTCCCACACAAGAAAATCCTGATCCTCATTTATCTAACTTTGTAAGGGAAACACAAAATTCTCCCACCCCACCACTTTTCTCAACTAAAGAAATAAATTATGCACTATCAGAAAAGAATAATCTGAAAGCTCCGGGCTATGACAAAATTGATGCATTTTTAATCAAAAACTTATTCAAAAACTACAAAAGTCTTATTCGCGATCTTTTTAATAAATGTCTATCTTTAAATTATTTCCCAGCAAATTGAAAAATTGCCCAGGTTATCTTCTTTGCAAAAAACAATAAAGACCCAAAGCTCCATTCATCCTATCGTCCAATTTGCCTTCTCCCGATGCTGGGAAAGATGGAGAGATTAATTAAACACATAATAATACATTACCTTGAAATTAACAATCACTTCCATGAACAACAATTTGGCTTCAGAGAGGGACGAAACACTATTCAATTATTACAAGCCGTAAACGATGAAATTCATAAAAAATTACAGTATAACAAATATTGCATCTTGGTATCTTTTGATATACAGGGTGCATTTGACAATATAAATTGGACCATCCTCGGCAAAACAATACAAAAACTACCCATTCCACAATACCTGAAAAATATATTACTAACATTTTTAACTAATAGAAAAATTATAATAGACTATCAGAGTATTAACACACAAAGAGAAACATACCAAGGTAGCCCGCAGGGTTCATGTCTTGGTCCCCTGCTCTGGCTGCTTATAGCGAACATAATATTAATCACATATTCTGAAAAATTCCATAACTTAAAAGCTTTTTGTGATGATTTTAATATGATCATAGCGGCATATAGCCGACGAGAACTTGAAGATAAATCAAATAAAATGATATCGCTGTTTAGTAATATCTGTACAAAACTAAAACTTAAAATATCGACAGACAAAACGGTATATATAATGCTGGGTAAAAACATTTTAAGGAACAGAGAACCTAAAATTAAACTAAATAACATTAAAATTAAACGTGTTGAAACACTTAAATTATTAGGTATCCACTATGAAAGTAATCTAACTTGGCATACACATATATTAAATATCAAAAGTAAAATTTTATCACTAACATCATCCATTAAAAGAGTTTTTTCAACGACATCGGGGGTAAGACGAGATTTTCTTCGAGAATGGTACCTTACTGTCCTCGAGAAAATTATCGATTACGGCTCGGAGGTTTGGTACAATAATCTCAGAATAATTGATAAAAGAAACTTACAATCAATACAAAGAATTTGCTTAACATCAATAACAAAATGTTATAAGAATGTATCGACGCACACACTTCAGGTGCTCCTGGGCATTCCAGCGTTATTATTTACATTAGAAGCAAAAAATCTTAAATACAAAATTAAAAATAATAAAGACATCTTAATATTTAATAATCAAATATTAGAATGTAACAAAATTGAAAAACAAGTCTATAAATTTCAAACAAATCCTGAAATATATATTAACAATTTAATTTTGACGGATGTAAACATAAACAAACCTAACATAACACAGATCTATACTGATGGTTCTAAAACAGATAACAAAACAGCATATGCTTATGTGGCCTTTAAAGATCAAATTAAAATTAAAGAACAATCTTGCAAAATTCAAAATAACAACACAGTCTTTCAAGCTGAACTTACAGCAGTTATTAACTCGATAAAATGGGCTATCTCAACAAATCAAAAAATAACCCAAATTTTTTCAGACAGCAAATCAACAGTATTAGCATTAAACAATATGTTCCCTAAATATAAACAAATATTTGACCTTCATAAATTACTAAAAGAAAATAAAAATAAAATTTTCTATATCACGTGGGTGAAAGGACACGTGGGTATTGTGGGCAACGAACTGGCGGACAAGCTGGCGTACCAGGCCGCACAGTACAGCAACTTGCCAGTAAGCAAGGAAGTTAAACTTCCATGCTCTTTACTTAATAAGCTTATTAAACTGCAATTGCTGGACAGGTGGCAGCACAACTGGGACTCCTCAGGGTGCGGCAGGTTTACTCATAGTATTATTCCAAAGGTTCAATGCTCACTTATATGTAAAGATAAAGTCTCACTCTACTTCCTCAGTGGATGTGGAAGTTTTCCTGCATTCTTATATAGAATTGGCAAAAGAGATGATGCTTGTGTCAGTGTGGTCAGAGAGGTGACCAACTACATTATTTATTTGACAAATGTAAATTTATGAAGTATAAATTCACATACAATGAAACTAAAACAACTCGTGACAATATTCTAGATATACTATCTGATAAAAAGCAACTATTTCAACTTTACGAAAATTATAATATCTTAAATCAAAAATATTCATTTATTAAATACAAATTCCTCTTATAGTAAAAATAAATAAAAAAATAAATAAATAAATAAAACTTTGTTTTATGTATTGTATCAGTACCAAATTGTAAATACAGTGGCCTCTCACTTATGCGCGATGTTCGGTGGTTGCTTGTTCGTACCACTGTTTTAAACAGTATAGAGGATTTTAGGGGGAAAAAAAAGGAAAAGTTTTTATTTTTACATTTGAGTACGGGTGTTACTTTTTTGGGGGGGTTTCTGGTGATGAGGTTTGTTTGCCGTGTGTCGCGTGTGGGTGAGGGGCCACTGTATATAGTGTATTTCAAAATGTTATTGTGTGTAAATAAAATTGTTTGAATTTTATATTGTAATTATATATTGTAATCATATTTAAAAATATATTATACCTCTAAAGGTTATTGTATACGTACTAATGCATTCAAAATGTACGACTACAAATAATTGTCATCATAATGTTAATCTCAAAATGCTATATAAATAACTAAAAATAAAGTTTATGTAAAATATCAATTATTGTAATAATTTTAACGTTCGTCCAGCCTTGTGGCAAAATTCGGTAACGTTTATACTTTGTAAAAATTGTAGTTTAACTTGTAATTATTGTAGCTAGTGCCGGATAGAAATATTTTTCCCTCCCTAGGCTTAGGGGTTTGTCCTGGCCATTAGCCAAAAGCTGGTCCCTAGGGTGGGCGCTGTCTGTCTGTCTCATTATTACTCTCAAATGATTGTTAACACTAAAAAGTCACTGTGACTGTCGCTTTGTGATGGGTCACCAAATGACATTACAATGAAGTCACCTTGTGATTATTAAGTCACTGTCAGTTGAAGATTGAACTTTGAAGTCATTGTGAGCATTGCATTGTGAGGAGTCGCCAAATAATGTCACAATGAAGTCGCATGGCGACTTTCCGGTGATCGACACTCTATTTTGAAGTCATCATTGCACTCCTTTGTGAAAAGTCATGATTTCATTTTCTGTCACTTGGGAACTCGTCACAGAACTATCATGATGACTTTACAATGGAGTGTCAAAATGACAGTCACAGGAGAGTCACACGATGACTTCATTGTAAAGTCACCTGGTGACTCGTCAAAAAGCAGCTGTCATGGTGAATGTTCAGTGGAGTGACCAAATGAGAGTAAAAATGAGACGAATAAAAGATATCACATTTCTGTTCATTGTATTGACTGTGACAATTGTGACCATTTCTGATGTCAAGAAGACTGCCCATCGACTGTCTGTGCTGTTAGGGTAGTACCTATTTTCTACACTTGCTGTTTATAGAATTTCCTTTTGAGTACTCATGTATTCAGAAATTAGCATTTTGTGTTTGTTGCTTAAGTTTTGCACACTAGTGTATATTAAGTGCATGACTGAACATATTTTCTACGAAAAGATTATATGCTTTTATTTATTAATTTTAAATTGTTATTTATTTCTGGTTCGAAACATAAAAAATTCAAAACAAAACATAATGGGGTAAAATAAGAAACAATGGTAATAGGACGGTTAATCAAGGACTGCTCTTTAAACTACAGATTTTAAGGGAAATAGTAAATAAATATATATATATATATATATATATATATATATATATAAACGGATTTCAAAATATTTATTTTGGTAAAAAAATAATATGCAACACAATACATGAGTATAATTATTATAAATACGTGACTCAAAACATGACAATAATTATTACAAAAAGAAAGAGAATATGCATATTTATTCAAATGATTGTTTAATGTCCATGTATGTTTGTTAGTTATATTTTTTGTCACAGAATTATTTATGAATGTTGCAATCGCCTTAGTATTCTATTCTGCGTTTCTCTGAGGTCTACATTTTTATCTTTATAACTTTTTACCATAATTTTACCCATAAGATTTTTATAGCGTAATATTTATAGAGGGTTCCAATATTTTTATGAATTATTTATTTGATTTCAAAAAATACCTTCTGTCGAAGATAACTTTTTATAGTCTTTTCGATACCAAAAATAATTTATGCCCTCAGTGAAAAGAATCGTTTTTACACACAAATAAATGTATCCAACCCTCTCTGTTTCAAAATATTACGAAAAACAAAATAATGCAGAGAGATATTGTTATATTTTTTTTTCTTAACTACAAAAATATTTTTTCTCTACTTACCAATATTTCTCATGGGAGAATGAATATAATATTTTTACTGAACATTTTACTGAACATTTTACATTTACTGAACATTTGAAACCTTGAATGTGCTGTACTTAAGAGATATGAAACTAGTTTCGAAGATTATTATTCAGAAAATATAAATCTCTTTTGTTGTCTGTTTCCTGTCTATAAAATTTGCGTGTGGTAAACGCAACAGAGCAATTTTGCTTTTATAGATCCGTATATAAAAATAAAACAATTAGGTTCACAACAATATAAACAATTGCTGTGATATTTAGGATATATATAAAAATATATTATAGTGTTAAGTAAGTAATAATTCAAAAACGTGTTTTAAGTGTTTTTATAATTAGATACCTATTTACATAAGAGATATTTACGATGTCATTAAATTTTACGCTTTCTAGTTAAAATCTTAACCAAAAGTTTACTGCAATGCAGCTTTCATGTTTCAAGAATTTACGGATAATATTCTTCATTAGCGTGATGAAAAGATTGCGTAAAAAACATAATTCTTTTTAAACTCTTTTAAATATTTATAACAGATTTTCTGGCTTAATATTCTTACATTAATTGTAACTGAAATGAAATTATTGAAAACATATCAAGATTATTTTACTAATATATAGGATTTACATAATACAATGGATATTTGTTGTACATAAATGCAAGTGTAAAATAAGGTTTTCATGTTTCAGTATTTTTATTTAAGAAAATTACAATATTTCTGAATTTTTATCTAACGATTTTGTAAGGTTTCTATTTTTCTTATCATATCTGTTTTCATGTTGTTTTCATACGAATTCTATAGTGTTTTATGTATGGAGTATTTCCTGTATTTTGGTACAGATACACTTTGTCTCAAATAATATTTGAAATACATGAAACACATGCTCTATATATTTCCTTATCAAATTTATTTTATTTCTTTAGTGATTACAATGTATTTTAACGAAAACCAATTGCCTTACTATTTTGTATGAAATATAACCAAGAATGATCTGCTTTCAAGAAATATGAAACAATTTTCGAAAAAAAAAATGTTTAAAGAATCTAAATCTGCACTTCCTGTCTGTTTCCTATATATACAAATGTGCATACAGTAAGAGAATAGAATGACCTTTTATTTTTATTCATTCGTAAATAAAATTAAAGAATTTTGGGGCAGATTTTTTTTAACTAGCGCTGTGACTATTAGATGTATTAAAATAAATATATTGTCATACTTAGAAAATAATAATTATTTTTTTAAAAATATATCTTTAAAATAATTTACCTAATTACATAATAATAAATATTATAACGGTGCCATTTAATTTCATGCATTCTTGTTATACCGCAAAGTTATACCGAGAAAGTATATTTTAATTCAACTTTTATGTTTGAATAAATAAAAAGACAACATGGCAAGAATTTATGATGAAATGTTTACGCACTAAACATAATTTATTTCTACAGTTCTTCTATTTTAAATATTTAGCAAATAATTTAAAATTTTGTGCTGAATACATTGACTATAACGTTCTGAAGTGAATTTATTGTAAGTATTGTCGATATCCATGCTATATCACCGTAGGAACACATTCAAAGTGCATAATACAAAAATATTAGGTATTACTACAAGTGTAAAATAGTAAAATATATATATTTAATTTTTCTATCTTTCATTTATTTATGAATATTAGAACCTTCATACTTTTTCATCCGGCGTTTCTGTAAGGTTTATTTTTTTATCTATATATTTTTACATTGTTTTTACGTAAGATATTTAAAGTGCCTTATTTATAGAGTATTCTACTATTTACAATATTTTTATGTGGATACATTTTATTTCAAATACTAAATTCTTTTCGAGTTTTTATATCCCTTTTCGTACCAAATGTATTTTATGCTCCTCAGTGAATACAATGCTTTTTACAAAAAACAAAAGTGTAGCTATCTCCTTTTTGTCCTAAAACTTTGCGAAAAGTAACAACAAAGGGAGATTTTATTTTCTGCAAAATATTTTTTCTTGGTTTAGTGTATAGCAATTTTTCTTATCTGCGAAAGGATATTTCTCCTTTTTAAAATATTTGCTTCAAATTTGGCATCACGAATTAGCTGCACCGTGAGGTATGAAACAAATTTTGAAAATCATTGTTTAGAGAACCTAAATCTGTATATTATGTTCGTTTCTTATCTACAAAATCTGCATATGTTAGAAAAATACAAAGATTTTTTATATTTATTGATCCATGAACAAATATAGAGACATTTAAGCTGAGAATTTCTAAACATGCGCTGTATTTTGAAAAATATTGTAAAAGTGCTCTAACTCGCGTAAATATACTCGGATTGCCCTGAATCGGATTGCCCTGTTTTGTATCTTATTGTCTTTTACTATAATATAATCCCTATTCAAAATGAAGAGTGTAGCACTTATAGATTTTTTACGGGGACAGTCAAAAGTATTCTGTTACACTACAGTCAATGTTATTTCAAGTGTAGTTTGATGATGCTATGCCATTTAAAACATGATGAAATTCATATATATAATTATGAAACGGCATTAACAAATGCTTTTGGCAAAATATCGGGTACAAAGCATCTTTTTTCATTTTCAGGGTCAAACAAAAGAATTTTGTTACACATTGTTCTACGGGGGAAATCCTTTACAGTGTAATTTAATGATGTGTCAGTAATTCAAACTTAATAAAAATTATATGCATTACTGAGTTGCGCTAAAAATTGCTCGCTTATAAAAGTATGGTATGCATTGCATTTATCGTTCATTTACACACAAAGATATCGGTTACAGTATAGGTGCGATAATTACAGTCTATGTGTGATAAGTGAGTTGTCAACTTTGATTTGCGTTTTTATGTTTAACTACATTTTTTCTTAGTACGTGGTGTGTATAAATTCGGTTGATCCTATACAGGGCTACACAAGGGAATTCGTAAGCATTACAGACTATGGGAATATTGCTAAAGTGTAGTTTTTAATTGTGTCACGCATTTTCCTGCTCAACAATATTTAGTACACTAATAGTCATTTGTGGAATATAAATAAATTCATATACAGGGGTACACAAAGAACAAGATACATTGCCGTTTACGGTTGGTAATTGCTGGAAGTGAGTTTTAAGTTGCTTTATACGTTTTTACCTGAATGTGTTTTCTACCGTTTAGCTTAATATGTGGTGTGAAAAAATTTCTTCACATAATATACAGGGCTGCCCAAAATATTTCGAGTGAATTTCCATCGACTGGCAAAATATTTATAAACGTGAATTTTCTAATTGAACTAAATTTTATCATGCTATATAGTATATATTCAAATCTATAGATCATAGATAGGGCTGCACAAAATAATTCGACCAGTTTTTGACAATGGAAGGTAATTTCAAAAACTTTATTTTTCAATGTGTTATATGTATATCTTAGATATCTTCTTTCACCTTTTTTGTCGGTGAAGTTTCGATAGAGTTTTCTGAATGTGTTGGAAAGTGTTTCATAATCTATGCTTGACGCATGATTTTTCGTTCTTGTTAGAAAGTTGTATGTGATATAAGTCAACTTTTATAATTGGAGAATAAATAAATACCTTAATTATTCTCATATATAGTATATTAACAAATCTTAGTTTATTTCTAATATACCTCTTTTATTTCACATTTTGATTACTTAATTTTCCATATTCTCTTTGAGATTTTATGTATAATCTGTTTATATTAATTGTAATTAAAGTGACATCAACTAAAACAAAATCGGGACAAATTCCGAATCACGTAAAAAATACAGCGGAATTGCATAGCACAACATATATTTATTGAATATTTTTTTTAATGTAGGAAAATTTCTAAATATAGACAAATAACATGATATAATGATGATAATAAATATATGTATTAAAACAGAACAGTGCACATTACCACCTTGTATATTAATAATCAAGAAATGAAAATCATGCGTCAAGCATAGATTATCAAACACTTTCCAACACATTAAGAATTTGTAGAAAAACGTTACCGTTTAATTAGCTGAAACATGATGATTAGAAAACGCATGACAATTTGGAAACCCAATTTTACCAATTAACATATATAATCGGAAAAATATGAAAATTCTTTTGTGCAGCCATATATATGATCAATAGATTTGTATATATACGACATAGTATGCAAAAATATAGTTTATTTAAGAAACACATCATATATTTAAAAATACACCTTCATCAATTCCATCAGTAAGCGGATATCTACTCGAATTATTTTGTATAGTCCTGTATATAGTCGAGTCAAATAGTCAGAAATAGATGGAAAAATTCTGCTAGAAGATTTTACGCTTTTAAACTGTTTATGGGGATGCTAATAACAGGAATTAATAGTTCCCAACAAAATATCTCGAGGCTAATCTTTGTGGAGCCAACAAAACGCGAAATCTTTGGACTTTTTATATATTTTTTCTTTTAATTCGAAATCTATAAAATTTTTGTGTATATTCTTAATTACAAAAAGAAAAAACTTTACATTATCTACAAATTGCATTATAAAAAATCTTTTTCGAAACCCATTACTAAGCTTTACTGCTACAGCTTTTTCAAAATGGCAACTTTTTTTCAACTTTGTGGAAAATCGCAGAAACAAACATTTGACAACATGTTTCCTTCATTTTATCTTCCGTAACGTAACTTATTTATATTAAAGGTATTTGCATAATATAGATAATGATTTATTGCATTAGTAACATTAAAAAATTTGACAACAGTGTATTTTTTTATATTCAGAATTTAAGTGGAGAGCATTAAAAGTATGTATTTACATGAATGTAAGTAAAATATACATATGGTATCATTTTTATTATACTTAGTAACATCTGGAGCGCTGTCATTTTGATATGTCTGGTTCATCAACCTCAACGTAAATAGCAGACGAGCAGATTGCTTTTTCTTCAACAACTTTGATCTTCCTTGAGCTTCTTGCTACATCATCAACCTGGTCGTCAAAGTCATCATCGTTGTTGGTTTGATCGATGGTTTCCCAGGCATCAGCTACATGCTCCTCTTTTTGTCTGGGTAAATAATATCGTCCACATTTTCGTACTTGACCCTGTTACAGTTTTTGAAAATTGCCGAGCATTTAATTCCTGATTTTTGACAAGAACATGACTTACTGCACACCTATTTAGAGCTACATGAAACAACATGGGGCAAGGTTTAAGATGCTGGGTTCTGGCACATTTGAACTTGCTGGAGGAGACCGTCAAACCTGCGAACCTACCCCCTATTTTTCAGGAGGGATGTTGTTTCTTAGCCAAGCTTGCACCTGATGAAAACATCGGAGGAAATATTGATGCACTGCACAGCTTCTTGCGTTGATGGTAGCCTTGCAAGATGAACTTTGCTTTTTATGGCAGGTTTAGCAAATAACTAGAACCTCAAGATGTACAATGTCTGTGTGATGCCTATGTATCCACTGTACAGTGAAATAATGAATTTTTCCCCAGTCTTGATGATTTCTTGACTGGTAGACTCTGGTTTATTGAACACACAGTCTATTCCCTCAAACTGATCATGTTTTTTCAAAGTGTTGCAAAACTTTGACATTCCTTGTTCAAGGAGCGGGTGTTGTATCACACCGGCTGATTGCATTCGTGAAAAGAAAATTGTTGTAATTGTATTTGACGGTGAAAACCACTTTGTTTCGATGTTACCTATTCCTGGTTTTTTGTATAACAGATTTTTGTGTTGATGTCCCAAGCCTGTCATCATCACGAGAAGGTCAATTTCTTCTCCAACAATTATGACACTTTCAGAAGCATGAGCCCTTTTAATGGCGGAAGTAACAATCAATCCCTGGCGTCATGTTCTGTCTGGTCAGCTTGAATTTTGTAAATTTGAAACTATGTTTTAAGCAATGTAATAAGGCGTTTCTTGTTTCTGTCATTGGCCGGAAATTTGCTCCAAGGGACTCTGTTTAACATTTCTGATGCAATGATGATTTCAGTGGATGTGTGCATTCTAGATCGACGAACTCTTTCTACACTTTTCGTTCCATTCTGTTCCACCTCAGATAGTTACCCATCAAACACAATCGCAACCTGTGATCTAAAATTTTTCTGAAGTCAAGAAACATAGCTTTTGCAATATATTTGAAGGAAACATTTTGAGGCCACGTTACTTTCTGAAGAAAGTACTCTCCGTCTCCGTCAACAACAAAAAACTTATATTTTGCGATGAGATCCAGATTGTGTAATGGGATTAATGCATTGTAGTACAATAATGTTGTCCCATTTTTCATTCTTTTGTCGTAGAACATCGGATAGGGAGCAAGTTCATATGTTAGTAGACTCTGCACATCTTCATCATTCTGCTTCCTTAAACAAACCCTTTAGATGCGAGTCGATGAATGAGCAGAAGTAACTATAGTGTAGAGCCGATTTGGGTATAAATAATTAAATGTAGTTTTTATTTGAAGGATTGTTTGGATCTATTAAAGATCCAAAGTGATCGTATAGAATTGTGGCAAGAGTACATTATCACGGTAGTTATTCCCGCAAATAACATCCAGACGTCCGTAGATCCTGAAAATTAATAATCCTGGAAATACGTAAATAATAGTGCACAATAAATCCATTCATTTGTATTCTTTGCATACTGAAAGTTTTTATTTCTCCAAGATAAGAACACTTCAAAATAATATGGGATAGAACAACTCAAAAACATGGGATGGCCTCTCAGTCGATTTTGAATTAGAACTTTACTCTATGAGCAGAGGCGATAAAGTGATTAAAAATCGCGGTTACATTTTAACAGCCAAGATTAGAAATATAGAGTCATGGCGATTGCGAAAAAAATGCCAAAGAATAATAGAAAAATATTCCTTAAGGTTAAACCAATGGGGGTGGTTTGAATTTGCTTGGCGCGATGTTGTGCTACCAGGAGCGCTGAATACCATGAATTTTGTAACATTAACCCTTATGGAAAATGCCAAAATAACATCTGCTATTACATGTATGTTTATCAAAAGAAGGCGTCTGCGATCTAATGTTTAGGGTATTACATATAAGTGAAGTGCCACAACATCCTTTGTTTTTATAAATTATTTCATTTTGAACGCGGAGTAGACATCTGGTGAATGCTGATATTAATTCTTTATGACTATTGCACTTTTCTTTCCATTTTTATTATTATTTTTATTATTATATGTGGTCACTTTGATAGAAGAACAGATATGAGAGATTGCCTAGCAGAATAAAATGAGTTTAAATAAAATGACCTCGTTCTTTTAAGAATAATAGGATTTAAATTTTGGAAAGAAGGGATGAAAAATAAAATGTAATTTAGAATATAAATTTAATTTAAAATATATATGATTCAACATCATATATATACACCCCGACAATAGATGAAAAAAATTTTTTGAGTCTCACCATGATCCTATATGTATACAATAACACCATACATGATACAAAAACAATATGCAAAGAAAGGATACTAAACAACACATAAAGTTATAAATGTAAAAAAAAATGAGCTCTTAAAATATGTGACTGATCAGTTCTATTTGGACATTCATTCGTCCATATTCATATAATAATCACAACAATGTGATTTTCTTTTCATATACCTCACCTTGGAACTTTCAAATGTTCCTATTATAATTCAATAAGTAGATAGTAAATAGGTGAGTAAGTAATGAGTAAGTAGTCGACTACATTCAATCATTTTTTTCTTAAAACATTGTTCTGCATGCTATATATTTACTTCACTAGTGAGATCTGTGTGAAAAAGTTCACATTTTTTTCTTTTTCTGAAAGTTCACTTTATAGTATTTTTTTTTTTTATGTGCACATGGTTGGTCTATCTCAATTACCAACTCTCAATATGTCATATGATAATATACGCTTGCAAGCAACAATAAAATACACTTATATAAAATAAAAATATCATATACACATTTCAAAACTGTAAAAGTTTATATACATTCATATAAAAATAAGCAAACCATTTTTTTTTCTTTTTATTATGCACGGCAAGTAAGAAAAATGCATGTTAAGCATGCATAACAAGAAGTTATCACCTTTAAAACAAAACGAAAGAAAAATTGAAAATAAAATAATTTTTTTTTTTTAACTTCTAAGTATTGAAGAGAAAAAAAATGTAGTCAAACGTGATAACACTAATTGCAGTGGAAAAGACATATTTAGTGAATGTGAGTACATAACCTGAAAATATCCAAATTTTTAAGGATTTTTTTAGGATTTTTGTTGCATTTAAAATAAATTGAACCAATAGATAAATAAATGCTATAAGTTAACCAAAACATAAATTTTAACAACTGTAAACTTTGGAATATGAGGACCAAAAAAAATTATCTCAACTTGAGATTGCATTATCCTTAGTAGAAACAAAAAACAAAACTTTTTTTTTTTTTTTTTTTTTTTTTGTATCTTTACGATGAGGAGAAATGAGAGTAAAAATCAAATATACGAATGCATAAATATAAGCATATGTTATACAGAGAAATTTATAGTAATAATTTATTTGTGTTGTGATAAACAATGGACTCAAAAATGTCTGTGTAAACATGAAATTTTTTTTATAGTGGCAATGCTAGAATGTGTAACAATGGAATACGACACTGAAAAGTAATAGTAGAAGGACTTTAATAAGATATTAACATGTACCTAACATGAACTGTGTAAAATTTGAATGAACAAATCTACAAACTTTTTTTTAAGGAAAAACGAGAAACGTGTGGTAAACAAAATACAAAAGAATATCATTAATTTGTAGAAAACCAATAATTACACAATTGCACATGTAATATGTATGTGTATGTAAACAACTTCAATGCAAGGCCTACTGCAAAGAGAAACGTTGTAACCTTTGTAGAAAATATGCTTTGTACACCTATGTAACTGCAGCAAATCTTGCGAAGATGTCGTGGGAGGAGTGTCATTCGCAAATATCAGAAGTACCCAACAAGAAAAAAAAAGAAAAAAAATTGTATCATTGTAAACTTTGTACCATGAGCACCAATGAATATACGACAACGACACTGCGTAAAAATGTTGAGGAATATGTAAAAACATATTCAAAAATGCAATCGGCAACCAAATGGAATCTGATAAAATTAGAAAGAACAACATTCCAAAGTATGAATAATCTGACAGTTGAAAATTTTTAACACTGCATCCGTGAAAATGAAAAAATATATAACGTTCATGTACAAAATCAAAATATAACTTTCTAATGAGTGAAATTGAAATGTTAACTGACATGTATGAAATTCCAAAGAAAATATTAGAAAAATTATAAAGTATTGCAAAAATTAAATTGTGACAGATAGAAAGAAACATTTAAGCTTCAATACGGAAGTCTAAGTAGCAATTATGGCTTTAACCGCTAAAAGAAAACAACATAGAATCAAAAATGCAAAAATTAGAATCAGTCAGCGCTTTCTGCAGATAAGCGGTGAATGAAGAAGACACCTAAACGTACTTATTGGAAGATAATGTAGCATATCGTAAATTGTCATTAATCGAAAAATATATCCTATGAATGTGCATACCAAAAGTTAAAAATGAACAAGTGAAGTGTATTCAGAAAAATATGTTCGATGTATTTTGAATAACACTGAATTATTAAAAGAGAAACTGGCGAGTACAAAAAGTTAACATGTCCTGTAAAATGAGAAAATTCATGTGTGAATTTTAAAACATAACGCTAGCATGCCAAATTAAAAATTTAAGTCGAATTTAGGAACAGAGATTCTTTTTGCCTGACATAAAATTGAAATGTTTTACATTCAGGTGAAAATGTAGGGTGATTTATATTAAATGACTTTCGGTGAGTGAGATTATGGGTGGTGCAATTAATGCATCGGGGAGCATTTTTACAACTAAGAGAAGAATGACTATCACCACAAATTGCACAAGCCAAATCATTAACACAAAATTTGGCAACGTGATTTAGCTTCTGACAATGAAAACAGCGATTTACCTGAACAAAAGGTTTAATAACATAATCCTTTGCATTAATATTTAATATTCCACGTTGAATTAAGTGATTAGCTATGTGAGGTGTAATTTTAATGACCCAATTAAATTTTTGCCCTTGTTTTAGCTTACATTTTCTTTCGAAATGAATAGAAGGAATAGTTTCACCAATATTGTCGTGAATAGCAAACATAATATCCGTACTGTCTATATTATCCCTTAAATTTAGCAATATAATCCTTATGTCATCAGATATGTCATCATTATTTGTGATTTTGTGTTTACAGAGATCTTCAATGTATTTTGGTAATGAAATAATGTTATTACATTGACTTTTCCTAGAAGTGGGTTCACATATGTTTGACATGTTTAGTGTCTGAGTTTCGACTTCCATTTTATCCTTAAATGCCAAATTTGTATTATCATAAACAGTATTATCCTTAATATTAACTAGGTTGTAAGGTTTTGTCAAAGTATACTTCATAATGTCACATTGAATGACTGCATCAGAAGAATTGGATTGTTTGGACGCGGACAGTACCTTTATTCTTTCGATTAAACTTTTATTCACCTCAAATAAATTGTCCTTATCCTTAATTAATTTAGTGCATTCAGTCTGAGCATTCTGGCATAAATCTATCAAAATATTGCATTTAAATGTTATTTCTTTTTGAAATGCATCAAAATTTTGAATGAAGTCAGGATTAGCATTTTTAAGAAAAGACTCCATTAATGTATGCATTTCAGAAGTTACTGTGCCAACGAATTTATCTAAGATATTTTTAAAATTTTGTAACGTTAAACTACTAAAAGCATTAGATTTCACTTTAAAATTTTCAGGAGTGCTATCAAAATTTGCAGAATCAATCTGCAGTGCATCAGAGTGTTGAAATAAATTTTGAAAAGATTTGCAACCCTGAAATTTCCTACGTGACCTTCTACCATGCATTTTGGAAAAAAATCTGCTCTAAGCAATCAATTATCAATAACCAAATAAATAAAATAAAAATGAAACTTCTTTAGATTTTACTTCTTTAGAATTAATTAAATAAACAAGAAAAATTTTTGTACTTACCCATACATATTATAATGATCATATCAATAATAACAAAATACACAAAAGAACAAATATAAAATTAGATTTTTAACACATAAGATATTAAATGCGCATTCACATTAGGAATGCGAAAAAGAAAAAAATGAGGATAGACAGTGATCCTATATAACATATGATCTCTTTTATTTTCTTTCACTTTATTGATTTTGCTGACTAAAATGAGCTAATGAGTTGTTTGCAATTGTTCTATTGTCAGGTATTAATAATTAAAGATCATAAAATTTACCTTTTATCTAATTTGTTCTGATAATAAAAATTAATGTTCTTTACAATTATCGTATTTACTCAAAAACTGACAGCAAGGAATTTCTCAATACTTCACTAATATATGAAGCTTGTTTTATAGACCAAGCAATTATTTAACTAGCTGTCAAAGTATGAATTAAAAATTAAAAATTCACAATACAGTTCAACGCATACACTTACCAATAATTCCGTGAGTAGTAATATTCAAAATCTACAATATGCTCATCAAATTTTAAAACTATGAAGACATACAGTTAAAACAAAAATTTTTTGAAAATTACTGTGAATAACTATGCAACGAGTCCTATATTCACTGAATCATTAGTTAAAATAAATTCAAATTATGATAGCAATATACCAACATAGAATAATGCAAAAATATATATGATCAGTTTTTTGCTTTTTTTATCATTTCTGGAGTATTATATTATCAAAACCTCTTTCAAAAACAAGGCTGAACAGAAAATAAAAATTTCAGTAATCTGAAAACTAATATTCTTGCATTTCATTTCTAAAACACTTGAAAAGTAATAAGACACATTTCTAAATATTGTCAAAAATATCCGTAAATATTCAAAGAAAATATATGAGCATGAGAAAATAAAATTCAAGCAAGAAAAATGTTTAACGAATATTTTACGTATAAATTTAGGCTAAAACAGGTATGAGTTAAAATAAAACGTAATAATAATTATAAAAATATGACATACATTTAATTTTTTTTTCATACTCATAACAAACAAACCTTTACTGCTGAGAGAAATTGCATCTCTTCCTTTATTTCTTTGTTTGCTGAAACACTGTTGTAAATGAAGGAGAAAAAAAAAATTTGTGGATCTATTAAACTGTTTTTTTTTTATCCACCATAAACAGTCTTAGTAAGAAATGCACTGAAATTTAGAAATTTGGGTGGAATTCAACGTCATATGGAGACACTCAAAAATTAAATGTAACTAATGTAATTTTTATCCTAGAAGAGGTACCGTCATTTTTTATTATAAAATCCGTTGAAGACACACAAATAGTAGCTGAAAGTAATATTAATCGCAGAAATAAAACCAGAAAGTAAACACAACGACGTCGATGTTTTAATCTTCTAGGTGAGTCGTTCTTTAATTAATTTTTTAAAGTGTTAAAGATTTATATTACTAGAAAATAAATCTAATATGTGGGTCACACTTGAAAGAAAATTCGTCCATCGTAGTAGGTCGGCTTCGGAAGGAGAGTCTGGCAGACGGGAGTAAAGGTTTCTCATATTCACTGACTAAAGCGCATTTCAGTACTTATCACCGCTTGGGATAATTCTCATCGGGTGCTGGCAATGAAAAATTTCTCCGGGCCGGTAAAATTTCACATGCGGTCGAGTGATCAAAATCTGCTTTCACTTTCTTGCGATGGAAAAGCAACAGATGTAGAGTTCTGATACTCCATCCAAAAACATTCAGATACGGGAGGCGTCATAAACTAGTAATTCACAGCGGGCGATGGAAGCGAATAATCCAGGACGGTAGCTGGTACGTGGACGGCAAGAGGTCAGAGTCCGCTATCCTTTCACACGGGTGATGGAGAAAGCAAAATACGTTGGAGATCGGTAAATAAAGTCTAGTTGATTCATAGGCGATTGAGAAAATTAAATCAGGAGCCGGTGAATGTTTATGAAGAATCACAACATCATAGTCTTTTTTAATAAAAATACAGTTCTAGGCTAAATTTTATCAGGCTTTTTTTTTTCGATGCACAATATTCACTAGGAAGCAAAAAGTGATTGTTATATTCAAGCGGAGGCCATCCCGAGTTGTATAAATATCCCATACGAATCAGCTCTTGAATACCTTTCGGCACCACATATATATATGGTATAGAGCTGGTTTGGGTATTGATATATAGTTTTTATTTGAAGGATTGTTTGCATCTATTAAGATTCAAATGGATCGTAAAGAGTTGTGGCAGGAGTACATTTGCACGGTAGTTGTTCCGCAAAATCCAGCAGGTACGTATTCCTGTAATGGAAGAAGATTAATCCAGAATTAAGTCCAGTCATTTGTATTCTTTGCATACTGAAAGTTTTTATTTCTCCAAGATAAGAACACTTCAAAATAATATAGGATAGAACAACTCAAAAACATGGGATGGCCTCTCAGTCGATTTTGAATTAGAACTTTACTCTATGAGCAGAGGCGATAAAGTGATTAAAAATCGCGGTTACATTTTAACAGCCAAGATTAGAAATATAGAGTCATGGCGATTGCGAAAAAAATGCCAAAGAATAATAGAAAAAGATTTGTTAATGTTAAACCAATGGGGGTGGTTTGAATTTGCTTTGCGCGATGTTGTGCTACCAGGAGCGCTGAAAACCATGATTTTTGTAACATTAACTCTTATGGGAAAGGCCGAAATAACATCTGCTATTACATGTATGTTTATCAAAAGAAGGCGTCTGCGATCTATAATGTTTAGGGTATTACATATAAGTGAAGTGCCACAACATCCTTTGTTTTTATAAATTATTTCATTTTGAACGCGGAGTAGACATCTGGTGAATGCTGATATTAATTCTTTATGACTATTGCACTTTTCTTTCCATTTTTATTATTATTTTTATTATTATATGTGGTCACTTTGATAGAAGAACAGATATGAGAGATTGCCTAGCAGAATAAAATGAGTTTAAATAAAATGACCTTGTTCTTTTAAGAATAATAGGATTTAAATTTTGGAAAGAAGGGATGAAAAATAAAATGTAATTTAGAATATAAATTTAATTTAAAATATATATGATTCAACATCATAGTAACTGTAACGTTTCTGAATCTTAAACTGCTGATAACAGAAACCAAAGTTATTACCTTATCCTTTTTATTGAATTTGACATTCTTGAAATTATCTCCAACAATTCGTCTGACCAGAGTTGGGCAGTATCGAAAACACATTTATTTGAAATACATTTTCAAAATACATTTGTATTTTGTATTTTGTATTTTGTATTTTGTATTTTAAACATATAAAACTAAAGTATTTTGGTAATCTATTTTGAAATAATTTTTACGTGTATTTTTATTTTTAAAATACTCAAAATACATTTCTCTATTTTTCAAACAGTTCATCCCAAACTTGAAGCTGGTTTAAACCAAAACTTGTGTTTAAACCGTAAATTACTTATTCACAGCAGGAGAGTACATGATTGTCTGTTTTGTCTAGTCTTTGAATTCATTTCTAGACGTTAATATAAACATATTTATTTTCAAATTTGGTACGATAAGAATTTTTATCTTCGGCTGAAACATTTTTGGTGAATGGTTGTAATAAATGCTTTTATAATTATTAATGTTGCTATGTGAATTATAACATTTTGCCGTGTGATACCCAAGTAGAAGAGTTTTTCCTGAGTGTTGCATTTTTAAACTATGTTAGCAATATAATGCAGTTAGTCGTTGCATAGACAGACTCATGAAAAGATGGATAATACCTACTTGAAAACTCTTAATGAAATGAAATTAATTATTTTTTATCTATCGCACTACGCGATAGATATAAATATGCTCGAAATATTTCAAAATAATATTTTTTATGATAATTGATGTAAACCTATTTTCAGGTCGAAACCAACTGAGCCTGATCATCACTCTTTTCGGACCCGACCGGGCTTGGGCTTTACTTTTTCCTGCAGACTCGGGCCAGGTAGGATCAGATTTATTTTTGTCCGGACCGATCTGGATTTGGACATTAATCCCAGACGTCTGGATGGGAAGAAATTGTCAGGCCCAGTCTCGAACCAGATCGTATAAGAAACATTGGTCCTGCCTGATCCGTGCAAAAATCAGTAAAATTTGAACCGGCTTAACATTGTTTGCAAAAAATGCATTTATTTTTAAATCGTCATTATTCTACAATTACAAATTTAAATTTATACTTTTCTAAGAATAGTACAGATATTTCTAGGCAATAAAATTAAAGTACACGAAAACCTGCCAAGAGACACCTGTCTATAATGCAATACTGTCTTAAACGGAAAAATGTGTTGATACATGCAAAAAAATGTAATAATACGTGTGAATAGAATATAATTTTTACAGCAGGTGATATACCAACTAAGATAGGAACTAAGATATTCTATAACGTATTTTTTCCTTCCTACGCGATTTCGTCTTAGAAGATTTCTCTGTATAGTGTGTTTCATATTTCTAAGTCTCTAAGCCGTGGAATGTGGATTAATGATAATTCATACATTTGCGTACAAATGGAGTTTCATAAAAAAATACACATAGTTTACATGGACACAGGTAGAAAGAAATCTGGGGACGGGAGTATTTCGAAACGGGTGTGCCTCTACTTCACAGCTGTGGACGCTTTACAAAAAATTAAGAATATACACATGAAAAATAGCTACGATATTTCTTTTGTCAGAATGCCTCATACAAGAGAATTTTAGTCACGTCGGTTAAAAAATTTATCTTTTGTAGAAATTTACTAGGGCAAGTTAAGTTTTTGTACGGGCTAAGCTCGGACCAAAATTTTAGTATTTAAACCGAGCCAATATATATATATAATTTTTTTGATCCGCGAGAGACTTGGATCTAACTTTTATCTTTCACACCCGGTAGGGACAAATAATTTTTTTGTACAGACACGGCCGGGCCTTGTGCCGAATTTTTACTTTTGTACCGGGTCGTAACCTAAATTCTTTTCTCTACGGGTCGAACTGAACCCAGGTCTGGAAATTTCAGCCCGTGAAGACCTATTTGTTTGGTTACGGACCTGTCTATATAGTAGATAAAAATCTATAACATGATATTGCAATTAAAACATTTTTGCGTAGTGCAAGATAGTGCGCAATAATTACAATTAAAATTAATGTATTTGGAAAATACATGTATTTTTTATTTTGAAATTTAAAAGTATTTTATATTTTGTATTTTAGGCTTTAAAACCAATGTATTTTGAATTTTGAATCGAAAATGGTTTTTCGGTGTATTTTGCCCATCTCTGCTTCTGACTCCTACTTGTCCTACTTCTCCAGCCAAAAAGCAGTTAACGTCAACCCCTCTAACAATCCCACTACTGTTGGTTATTACGTAATCATTTTCAGGGAAAGGAGGATGCACTAAAAACCAAACTCGCAGTTTTTTTTAGTCTTTACTGTCTCTCTCAATGCAGAAACTTCTGGCAATCCACGTGTTCTTCAGAAAATTCAAAGCTTACTTCAGAGCATGCCTCTATATCATCGCATATGTTTTGCATATGAATCATTCCCAGAATCAATATCGCTAAAACGCTGTCTGTCATTCCTCGTCCGTGTGTTAGTCTTCCAGTGTTCTTCATAGTTTTCATTAACGTCTGTTCAATCACCATATCAATCCAAATCACAGACCAATTCTTATTTGACCACCATATGGAAAAATGACCTTCGGTTGTGAATTTTAGCTGTTCGGAAAGGTCCATTGTTTCTTCTAGCTTTAGCATGTCTTGCAAGAACAGATTTCCACACTTGGCATGTAAGAAATGTCGCGCCCCATAGAGTATGGAAGAATTTTTTGCACAGTTTCGAGAAGAAGGGTCCAGTTTCCTGTTAGCCTCTTTCTTGAATGTTTTTCCTCATCACCTATTCATCAATAGGTATACGTCGTTTTCACAGTAAGTGACGAAAAGAAAGTTTTTCTGAGACTTTCTGATAAGTTAAAAAAAAGGTGTCATTTAAAAAAAAAAAAAAAAAAAAAAAAAAGTCGGAAATTCTATTTGTTTTTTGGCTTCACAAAGTTTAGCTTCGAAATATATTGTTGGGAAACTATTAATTCCTGTTATTAGCATTCCCATAAACAGTTCAAAAACGTAAAATCTTTTATCAGATTTTTTGCATCTATCGGCCCTATTTTCTGACTATTTGAGTGGACTAATATGATGTATTGTATTTATACACACCACAAATTATGCAAAACTTTAGTTAAAATTAGGAAAGCAAACCAAATTTGAAAACGCACTTCCAGCAATTATCGCACATAGACAGTACAAATCGTGATAAATTCAATAAATATCTGAATTTATTACCAAAATATATAATCGATATAGACTACAACACTATATAAAAGCACAAAAAATTCATATTAATGGACTCTTTTTCGAATGAAAAATCACAGAAAACACCAAATGAATTTTACGAATGATACATTCAAACAATACGTTCTGCCTGCATTAAATTTGAAAAGTTCTATTTTTTGTATAAAGAATAACTTTTAACATTTGAAATGGATGTTCCGCATATATTGTATTTCTTAGTAAAATATTAAAATGTGACAGTAAAAGATCCATTATACTGTAAAATGAAAAGAATATGCATGATTTAAAATTATATTTTCATGGAATTATTCATAAGTTCTCTACAAGTTAAACAAACTATACATCTTTGCGTAAAAGCTTTTATGAATTTTTAATTGCTCAAAAGGGAGTGAGGAGGGAACAAATGTAAAATTATTCTTATTTCGAAGTAAATATTTCCATTAATTTGGGATATTGCAGTAAGTAGTTTCATATATTTGTTTTAAACGAAGTAGTTTAATGTACATTTCCCAGATTTAAGTCATTTAAGAGCCAAGAAGCAAAAAATATTCTTTGACGTCTGTGATAAATATTTAAAAATTAAAAATAATCTGAATCCATAAATAATCTGAAAGGGAAATATTAATAAACAGGACGCCCAGTTGCTTTCTGACTCCAATATAACCATGAAATGAATACACCGTGACCAAAATGAACTCTCATGGTCGTCATTATCGCCACATGACGGAGATGATGGATACCCTGACAAGTCACTCTAACTTCAATAAATTAAATTTTACGAAAAGTTGCAATGACTAAAAAACTGGTAATTCTATCTTCGCAGTTGTATCTCCAAATAACGGTCACTTGAGAGTTATTACGTGACGAAATAAAGCTGTCATATTTCGGTAAACTTTGTTGTTGCGACCATTTGTAATGCTATACTGAAATCATATACACTGGGTATGCAATGTGAAGCGTTAATGTTTTAAACAAAATTGGTTATTTTTGACGTGCCAACAATAAGCAAACAAAGACTCTAATTTGGAGAGTATTTGACAAGGGAATCTTTTTTAGTGCAGCTCGCACCTAGCATCGAGACCTGGTACATTTTGTAGCTCTATACAGAAAAGTTAGAGAACCGATAACATTTCTCTGTTAAAATCATAATTTATATATTTTTTTATATATTTAAATTTTTATTATTGGATTTTTAATTGTTAATTTTACGCCAAAATACAGTTATGTAGCCAAATATGGTGCTACGAATCTAAACTACTACTCACACACATCAGAAGACTATGACATTTCTCCTGGGTTGGCGAGAAAAACTCTACGGTAACAAATAAAGCCAATTTCGCACCACATAAAATGCAATTATAAAGCTGTATTTTTTCAAAATCAAATTCTTAGGTTCTTACAGGAACTTTTTTCGATATTTTATACTTATTATTGACTAATTTCTATTTTTAACTGCTTAAAAAAACTTCTATTAATTCGGTTAGTATTCTTGAAAATTGCATTTTCAGAAGGTTATGCTGTTGTAAAATCAAAAAAATATTATATTAACAGAAAAATTTTATCGATTTTCAAACTTCGTAATATAGGATTTTAGAATGCACCAGTTCTCAACGGTAGGTGCGAGCTGCACCAAAAGTGGTTTCCTTGTGAGTAGAATTTTCAGCAGCAAACAGTTGGACAATTGTTGTTCCTTTGTTGGTAAATGGTTCGTTCGCCAGATGTACGGCAAAGAGGACAATTCTTACTGTGACCAACATGTAACAAAGATTAGCCAACAATTAGCCAACATTGGCTCAACAATTTTGTGCTTACTGTGGACTTCTCTTTCGAGGAACAATAATCTATAATTTTAGATATTCTGGTTTTGGTTGATTTCATTCAATCTATAACAAAATTAAAATAAAACATAAAAAATTTGAACGATATAAATAAATAGATAATCTTTAATTCAGCGACTATTTCGGTGTGTGACCGGACACGTATTTACGCAAAAACTTCGAGATGGACTTATCGAGTTATATTTTTTTTTCTTCTTCGGAAGTTTGTGATTTTAAGATTATCTCAAAAAACATTTTATGCATGTAGAGTCGTATTTACAATATCTACACAACAACCTGTAATGTCTTTTCTATCTGTGTAATCTGGCCATCATGTTATGGGATTATATTCTTGTTTGCAGGGGTAAAACAAGTTGTTTTGAATATGGTATAAAATTTTATTCGTAGTGGGATGATTAGAAGTATCTCACAATGGCTTATTAGCACTTTATTTTAACAAAAATAAACAAATATTAAACACTAGTCCAATAACAAAAAATGAATATTAGCCTGAAAGTTATCTACAGGTTACAATCTCAAACATACGCAATGACTATTGCAATTCTGCTAAAAGGTTTAAATGTAAATTAAGAAATTTATTTTTATTCTTTAGGAAATATATTGGAACAGTTACTTTTCAACATGTCGATAAGTGATGAAGATAGTAAGATACATTTTAATGTTTGATGTGCTTTAATTTAAAGCGAAAGCTAGTTTTAAAGTAATTAGTAAAAACAATGTATTACAGTAAACATAGTTTACAAAATCTGTAAATTAATTTTTTATGATAAAAAAATTACTTTATGTATTGGTTTATTTTCATATATGATAATCCATGATAGTTTGCTAACTTTTTAAATCTCTAAAACTTTCAAGGAATAGATTCTTTACAAATTAAATTAATACGATAATATAAAATAGTGCGATAATAAACGTCAAATCAAGCAGATTTTGTAAAGAAAACAACATTAGCACAACTTGTAAACATGTTTTCACTGTGATGTTACATCTACAAAAGTGTCACAGTCATAAAGCTGACCACAATTTGATGCATTTAATTTGCCACAGTATGGGTCTGAAGTATCCCTCATCTTATGACTACACTGTCAAGTTACCGTGAACGAATTTTAATTTACTCTTCACAGGAGACCACACTTCTTGTCAATCGCTAGAAAACTGTACGTAACGAAATCATAGTGATATCAAAATGGTTGATTTCCACGTCATACGATGGGGATGTGTACAGTAACACTTGAATTTGGGTTGCGATGATTTCATAATTTTGTCATATTTATGTTTTTGTGCTATTAGGAAAGGGTCGCAATCCATTTTTTAAGTCTAAAATACTGTGCTACTGATTACAAGATAAAACATAATTTTTGCTCACAAATTTAATAATAACTCTAATAGTATCTAAGCCGAATTATTTGAAAGCACCGTGACCCAAATGCATCTCTAATTATTCACATTGTCCTTCTATGATTTGGAAAATGATTGATGTCCATGTCACTGATCTACTACGGTCCACTACTAAGCATGCCACTTTGTCACGAAGTGCATAAGACTCAAAAATCGGTAGCAATCGCTTCACAGGAGAGTCAAGAGGTGACGGTTAGCTCAGAGCTATAATGTAACTATGTAAATATGGCATATTTTGACCGTTGTGACTGTGACAATTTGGGACGGTTTTTTCGTTATAGCTATGCCACATAGACTGACTGTTCTAGTAAGATAGGAAAATATTTAAACTTGATTTTCATCAGAGTAACTTTTCTTTGTTTGAAATGTGATGACAACATAAGAAGTATTGTAACATGGAAGTACATTGTAACTTGGTAATTGCCATCATATATACCAGTTTTTCACATCTCCTATTATGGAACGTTTACTCAGAGTTGTTCGAAAGTTAATGGCCATAATTAACAATACTTCTCGTAATTTTATCATATTTCACCGAAAGCAAAGTAAGTCAGCTAAATGTATAGTTACAGTATCTTCATTTTTGTTTAAGTGATAAGCTATAATCCGAGTTCAACCTGCTGTAAGATACTTTGTACTTTTGAACTCATACAAAATTGCTACCCTGGTTTAGTATAGAAAACTTGTATGTCTTGACGCATATTATTACTCCTGAAAGTTTACTCCATGACTGATGTAGGCTCTTCATGCGATTTAAATTTCATTGCACGTGTTTTAATCTTAAAATGTATGGAGTCCTTATTTCAAAAAAGTAAAACACATCTACTGCTGAAAATTATATGTGAAATGTCGCGAACTCGATTACGGAAAATTTCCTACGTAAACATACATACATGTGACTGTAAACATACATACATACAAATGCATACATGCATACATACATACATACAAAGAATACATGCATGACATTATATATTTCTTGATATCTTTGGTTGTTATCCGTTGGCATTCGGCGAATACGAAAGTATCCAAATTCGTATTCTTTAAATTCGTATTTGTATTTGATTTCTTTTCTTTTGTTTAAATATAAAATTCAAGCACAGTTACGTCGATTTGGAATACAAGTTACAAAAATGTAAGTTTTAATCTGGTTACTTATCACGCACTTAAAAAAATGATCTTTACGTACGTACGAGGTAAAACTTCTAACAGTCAATCTATATCATAAATCATAAATGTGTGAGTTAGAAAGAGTTCACAAATGATACAATCTGACGTCAGTAACGTTGACGGTATCACGATGCGGACAACAATGCGATTAAAATGCATAAGTTACAAGAGTGGAGTTAATGTTTTAATTAGTAATTCAATCAATCACAATGTTATCTTTATGGGAAATTAAAAATTTTTGGACCAACGTTTGAGAGCGTTACGGTTATCGAAAATTTTTGATTTTCAATCCCCGGTGAGATTTGGGCAATACCGACGTCCAGCTCAATTTTGGTGTCAATCTCAAAAACAGTTTGGGCACTATCGTGTTAACAAAAATGTATTTTTTCACGGGAAACTTCAGCTTTGCTCCGACAATTACATTGCGGAAGGTAGGTGAAGTGGCTATCACATGTTTTAGAAAAACAAGTCGGGAAAAAGTTATAAATTTTTGTTTTGTATTGAAGCTAATTTTGTGATTGTAAACGGTCTCTTTGTTATTTTTTATTTCTAAAATTCCAAAAAAAGTAAATAAATACATTTGGGATATGTATTAAATTGTTAATTTATAATTCCTTAATATTTTTTAATGCTACCTTAATAGCAAAACAATATTGATTATAATGCGGTCCAATATTGCTAAAGTATGGCAATCATCTGAACTACTTGCTATGAAATACCAATATTAATTGAACATTGACTTTACGTTGGAAATAATTGAACGAAATATTACAGAAATGTTGACTTTACATTGAAGTACTGGCAGTATTTGCAAAATTTAACTCTCAGGATTATGGGATAATATTTAATGCAAATATTCTCAATATTAGTCAAATAAAGCTTATAAAAACAATGTTCTCAGAGCAATATTTTGTCTTATTTTATCTGGAACAAACTGTTGACAAAATTATTTTTTTTTCAAAATCTATCTTTTAATATATTATATTTCATTGAAAATTTAAGAAAAGAAGTGGCCATTTTGGAATACCTATTTATAACATCACAAAGCAAATAATGATTGAATATTGTAGGTTCAACGAAGGCCCATTTTTCTTATTCCCAGACACATTGGAGTAGAGTTAAGAAATACTATTATTGACTAATGCTAAAAGTTTTTTAAAAAATGGAAAAAAGAAAAAAAACATCTAAACCGTTCTTGTCTTTTATTGCTATTAATACAAAACCTTTCTTATAAGATACCTTCCTGAATATTTTATGTTGATTAAATCTTTACTATTTTCGAAAATTTTTCAAATATTCACTCATTGAATATAATTTTTATGGACTAGAATATATGTCAACATATTGGTTTAGCTTTCAAAAAATATATTTTTCAAGTTAGGCTTTTGGATGTGTCTTAACTAATTTTCATAAATATTTTAAGCTTCAACAACTGCATACTAGACACTAATATTTCCAACTATTCGTTTACTAAATGAAAGTCCATTAGATATGTCTGGTGAAATAATAATTGAGAATGTTAAAATAAACAATTTCTCTATTTTATTTATTTATAAGGCATTATACAAACATTACCAAAATCAGTTTTATTGTGTTGTCTTGGTAAAATAAGATATTTAATTGGTCAAAAACAATAAAGGTAAGGAAAAACTTTTTAAAAAACTGATTTTTTTTTTTTTTTCGTCTCAAGAACATTTTCTCAAATTTACCTAGGCACTTAAAAAAGAGAAGTGCCAAATTTATATCTCAATTTTAAATTGTCACGCATATTTACCGTCCATAAATGTGTAAGGCAGAGGTAATTGTATTTGATAACAGTAATTTAAGCAAAGGTAATATCTTTCTATAAACATAATCACAGGATGCCACATTATAAATTAATCGGCACATTTCAACCCATAATCTCAGTCGCCCGGTCCCATGGACTGCTATGCATGTTACACTTCAAAATGGACAACACAACTTACGTGTTAAAATCCAATGTAAAATCAAGTATTTGACATTTGCAAGGACAATTTGGTCTGAAATATTTTTGCCATAATGAAAACTTTTGCTTCAGCAAATAATGAATTTTAGTTAAAAACTTTACCGATAGACGGCGCTGTAATAAGAAAACAACAGAAAAATAGAACCAATTATTTTTTGGCTCTCTGTGTGTGTTTTGTATGTAGAGAGCGATAGTTATAAATAGGTATAAACAAATAGATATAAATAGATACATAGATATATAAATATTAACATATATAGATACAGGGTGCGTCAGAAAAATGTATACACACTTTGAATGATTATAATTCCAGTTTTTATTCACAAATAATTAATATTTATATTGCAAAAGAATCTACATAAAATTTATAACTTTTTCTCTTACCGCAGATGTTCAAAATAATTACCGTTCTGGTTAATACACTGCTTATAACGTTGTGCTAATGACTCACAAAATTCAACACACATTCCGTTTGCTGTTGTGGGGCATTCCTTTTCAATTGCGGTTCCGAAACATTCACTATGACCATCCAATCGTTTCAAACTTATATTTTATCCCAGGAACTGTAAGTCGCATAGGTGGATGGATCTGTCTGAAATTCCCTAAGATATTCTTTTTGTACTTCTGCTACATGTTCATACTTACAATAGTATTTTAAAATAAATTTTATTTTGTCAAATGTTAATTGTGATCCACTCATCATTTCCAATTAATTACACTTTGAAAATAAATAAATGAGAAAGTTATGACCCGTTAAACAGTGTATGTATACATTTTTATGACTCATCCTGTATATGCACGAATCTGTAAAAAATAATCTATATCAAATACATTTTTCAAAATAACACATAATACATTTTTATATCTGACAACCATTAATAGTTTTTTAGATAGGAAAATACTATTTAAACATATACCAATGCAATATTTATATAATTATATTATCTATATATTTAAAACGCTAATCGTTTTGTTTCGACAATCCGTGAGAACAAACTACTACATCAAATTACATCATTCTTTTTTTTAATGAAAGATATTTGGTCACAGATTTGTTATAGTACATTCGTTTGTTCGAAAATTTAATTAATTAGCCGTAATCTTAAATTAAAATTTTACTTCTACTTATGACGTCATAAAGTCGGCAATCGGATTAACGCCCATTGTTGCGACGTACAGAGTTTATTTTCTGAACTCAATGATTGCGAGCATAAAAAATAAATATTAAATATTAAAAGCACGTGACAAATAGGCCGAATTTTTTAATTTGTAAGTTAAAATATAGTTAAAATGTTTAAGTATTTCGGTAAAAATATTTATCCGTGTGTTTTATAAGTAAATAAAAATTCATATTTACTGTGACGTCACGGAAATATTGTCCATTGGGTTCATTTTATCATTAAGCATTATAACTTTGTTGATGCCATTTTTTTCATTACAATTAAATGCAAAATATATTTTTATTTGTACGCATGGTGCTTAAGCATAAATGTACGTGGGAAAAGTTTGTACCGGTGAAAATGACGTTATGCTTAGCTTGAAATGCATTTTAACATTGATAAAACTAAAAAGAAAAATTTATATGATTGTGTCAACATGGCGTAATATCAACTGATATTTCAATTTTTAATTTTAAAGATTAGAACTGGAGCCTTTATTGGTTGCTTCATCTTGATTGCATACCTTGATTACATGTTACCAATTACTTTTTTTAAATTATAGGATTAAGTTATAGGAATTATAGGATTTAAATTATTAAGATTTCCTGTTTTAATAAAAAAATTCACAAAAGTAAAGAATTTCAGGAAAAAAAAAACTTGAAATAATGATTGTATTTTTAGCTAGAATAAACAATGTAGGGCTAATATTTTATAGGAATTATTTTGGTAGGTTTGTTATATGTTCATTTAACAGTTCCTTATTAGCGGCAAAGTCTTATTTCTTTCACTGTGAATTTTTCGTTCGATGTCAAAAAATGGTAGTCTACTTTTGGACGCCAACCAAAACACAGTGGCAATATTTAGAAATGTATAACGGTTGTGACAACAAACGGCACTATCGCTTTAGCTTTCATCGCGCTTACATCACTTCTAAATACTAAAAATTTAATTTTTTTACTACATTTTACAATTTCAAGTCTTACATCCTCAATTAGAAAAAAAAATTAGCTTTCGATTCAAATTTATTTGAAATCTGCCGCTTAATTTAACTTTTTAAATAATTTTCAAGCATGAAATATTTTTCAATTCTATCTCAACAATGACTATCCGTTTGTTTTAATAATGTAAAATAGCTCCTTGGAAAGTTGCAACAATTGAAAATAGGTATCCCTAACCTTCATGAAAAGTGAAAAAAAAATAATAATAAAAACCTGATAAATCATAAGATCAGACTATCCATAAGATAGAGTATTTTGGCGCTAATATAAAATCTGTCAAAAGACAAAAAAACTATTTTTAGTTTATTATTAACATAAAATTGATATGTTGAATTGGTTGATGTATATGTGGAATCAGAATATGCTAGGAACTGTTATTTATTATTTTTTTAAAGATCCATTGGATATTTAGCTGTATAAGAGACCGACTGTGATGGAAAAGGAATAATCATCCTGATTATGTAAAGGGATAGAAGAAACCATACAAATAAATTACAATTGAAAACATTAAAATTCTCCCTCATCTACATATTAATTTATTATTTTTAACAAAAATTCTTCATTTTTACATAAAAATTGATTAGCTTAAAACAATGGATGCGTTTTAGAAGATATGGATTTGAAACGAACAATGATTAAAGAGGACATTTTAAAACTTTTAATTTAGACATTTTAAAACCTTTCTTAACGTCGAATTTCAACGGTGCCTTTGGGCATATGCAATACATATGCGCATACGAGCTCATTCGATTGCATTATCACAGGGGGGGGGGGGGTGCTTATACTATGTTCTTTTATTTACTGAATATGATATGAAAGTAGGAAATTTGTATGATACTTTATGATAGGACTATTTGTATGATACTTTATAGGTCCATGACCTTTTTCTTTTTTTTTCTTTTTTGTCGTGGGGAATATGGTGGTAATGTCAAACTGATTTGCATTACACATTTGTTTACGGAGCGTTCATTTGGAGTTTGCATCGGAAATAGTATTTCACTGGGAGGGGGGATTTTTTAAAATAAAATATTTGAAAGACTGTTTCATACGAAGCCCTACTTAAATAATAAAAAAGCTTATTTTACTGATATTGTTATAGTATTTTTTTCCGTCACGTTTTGACGGGTTCCATCTAGTCTATATATTTAAAACGCTAAGCATTTTCTTTCGACAATTCGTGAGAGCAAACTACTGCATCAAATTACACCATTCTTTTTTTTAATGAAAGATATTTGGACACGGATTTGTTATCGTGCATTCGTTTGTTCGAAAATTTAATTAATAAGCCGTAATTTTCAATTAAACTTTTACTTCTGCTTATGACGTCATAAAGTCGGCAACTCCCACTGTTGCGAGGCGTAGAGTTTATTCTCTGAACGCCGTGGTTCGCCCATCTTTTGACATCAGCTAATATCAAAAGGTAATATTTTAACATTGTAATATAAAATCTTAAAAAAAACTTAATTAGATAGAATACAATTAATAAAATATCTAAACATAAACATATCAATATGAATAACAAATCTCACGTAAAATGTTGCAATTAAAATGATTCCAATTGAAACAAGATTTGGAGAGTTATCCCTGACGCCCAGCTAACATAAAAGAACGTATTTTATTTTATTTATTTACACACATATTCGAATTTATTATAAAACACCAGGTTGCCATACAAAGCAAAAATCGTCATTTAGGAGCCAAAAATTAACCCCGGTGCGTCTGCGATATCTGTAACGATTTAATCAAAATTGTTTTGGTTGCACCGCATATTGCAAAATTAATTAAATCCATGATTATTGTTTCTTTCTCAGATTAAAAATAAGAAAATTGGTACTTCTCTATTATCAAGTCGACCACTTTTCATAACAAAAACTATCGCCAAACTGTAACGCCAAATAAACGGGAGAACGTTGCCATTTGAATATCAAAATAACTAAATAAATAAAATACCAGAATTTAAGGACACGATTCTTATTTTAATTAATGAAATAACTAATAAATCAGTAAAACATAATGCAAAATAGACGCAAATGTCGAATTAAAAACCACTTGATGACGTAACAAACACGTATAATGCTTCTGACATCAAGTAAATCGGACTGCATTTTTGGCGTTTAATTTTACATTTTGGCGATAGTTTTTTGTTTTGAAAAGTGGTCGACCGGATAATAGAGAAGTACCAGAAAGTTTAATTCTTAACGAAATTCAATTATTTGATCGATCGCAAATTTTGGTTCTTTTCCGTTATACCGACACCATGCCATGCATGTAAATGTATGCTTCGTGACAATGGTGTCCGCATAATGGAAAAGTACTCAATTTTTTCTTAGTTCGGGTTATACCAAAAACAAACATTTTACAGGTAACAACAAAATCGCCAAAAAATTGACTGCTTCATTAGCTGTTATGACAATAAAGTTGGATAAAATTTAATAACCTGAATTTTACAACGTTTATGCGAAACACCACAGAGAATACACGCTATTTTTATATAAGTAAGGTATATTTAATCGAATAAGAGAACTAACAACCTTCAATAATATAATGCATGAAAAAGTAAACAAATAAGTGATTCAGCAAATCTTAAAAATATGTATTTCTTAATGTAACTATAAAATGCAGAAAAACATTCTGGTACCATCAAAAATATTCATTATCCCGTCGAAATTCCGTTCATTATCCCGTCGTCCCATTAAAAAAAAAACTATATGCAAATTAGGTACTTTTCGGTTAGCCGGCGCCAGTAAAATATATACTTCATTGGCGCCCGGCTAACCGAAAAGTACCCCAAATAATTCGCCAAACTGTAGCACCCAATAAACAAACAGAAGACTGTTGCCATTAAGTCTAAAAAAAATAATATTAATTAGGAAATGCCCCATTTACTAAAGTATCATTTATCAGTAACTTTTAACAATAAAATTTACAATATATTAATGAAAACCGAATGAATCAAAAATAATCTTGGATATATATTTATTTACATTATTTCACTTAATCATGGAAAAGGAATAATCATCCTGATTATGTAAAATAATGAAGAAACCATACAAATAAATTACACTTGAAAACATTAAAAATCTCCCTTATCTGCAAATTGATTTATTATTGTAAAAAAAAATTCTTCATCTTTACATAAAAATTGATTAGCTTAAAACAATGGATGCGTTTCAGAAGATATGGATTTGAAACGAACAATGATTAAAGAAGACATTTTAAAAATTTTGATCAAAACATTTTAAAACTTTTTTTAACGTCGAATTTCGACGGTGCGTTTTGGGGAGATGCAATGCAGATGCGCATAGGAGCTCATTCGGTTGCATTATCACAGGGGGGGAGGGAGATGTGTGCTTTATTTACTATGTTCTTTTATTGACTGAATTTGAGATGAACGTAGGGATATACTATTTGTATGATACTTCATAGGTCCAGGAAATTTTCTTTCTTGCCGTGAGGAATAGGGCTGTAATGTCAAACAGATTTGCATTTTGTTTACGGATTGTTTGTTTGGAGTTTGCCTCGGAAATAGTACTGTAATTCACTGGGGGGAAAAAACTTTTAAAATAAAATATTTATAAGACTGTTTCATAAGCTTATGTAATAAAGATGCTTATTTTACTAATATAGTTATTGTAATTGTTTTCCGTCAAGTTTTGACGGGTTCTATCTAGTATTAATTTATATAATTTACCTTGGCAGTTTAACGTCCCCGCTATTAATTAAAGTACATACGTACTTCGGTTTAAATGATTTAATTTTTTTATTTATCAATTTCTAATAATTTTTCTTATATTTTTTCTTGATAGAAAATATATTTAATCTTTAGTCACTGATAATATTCAGACCATAATCATCATCTGAAATAGCATCACTTTGAACAAAGTGCACGGGTATACAAATGTTTTACCTAAAAGCTGTTTGTCACCATTATTTCGGAATAATAATGTTAGTCTTTGTATATTTTCTCTCATTAAATAAGGCGAATTATTCTATTGAAATAATCGTATCTCAATGGTCTGCGAGCCGCAGATTGCACATGGGCACCACAATGAGCGTATCCAGTATTTCAATAGCGTGCAATAGTTTGCATTCATGGAATTATGTATTCGGATTACCGATAAAAGTTTGAAATTTTTTTTTCGATGTACATTACAAAAAATATAAATATATGAAATTCATTTTCGAAAAAAAAAATGAATTGTAACTTGTGCATTTTTTAACTGAAATTGATTTGTAGAATCTTCGAATATGCCAATCCAAAATTATTAGTAAGTAGTTTTCGAATTGTGCTTAGACAAATACACGCACTGCAATCTGTTTCACAACGATTAAACACGAATTTAACATTAGGCGATCTAAATTTTCAACCTGCATAATACTTAAACTGTTTCTTGAAAACCATTCTTAAAAAACTTCAATAGCTAAGTCATTACATTTACAAGAATATATAAAATTTAAGAACTTTTTTTTTACCTTCCAGTTATTAAATGACATTTAATTAATTCTTCATTTAAAGTATTTAATTACAATCTCATGTTCTTTGATAACATTCATTTATTTCATTAATTATTTTTGCATTAAAATTTAACGTAATAATTTTAAAGAAAAGTGTAATTAATTATGTACCTTTGAACGTATTAATTCAAATTATCGTTGAAATAAATCATCAAAGAAATATTTACTATACTTATTGATTAGTCTTTTAAAGGCTTTTAAGTATTTGTGTTGAGAATGATTAATAAAATTATTTTAACATACACAAAGATTATTAAAGAGTTTAAGAAAGCAATTTCATTATATACAAAAATGAGTAATTATGCACAGTAAAAAAAGGTAAATGTTTTTTAATTTACGTAAATATATTATAACAAGGTACAAAATTGTATAATAAGCTCTTTTGAGTTACCCACAATTCCAAAATGCGCTCTTTATTTTTAAAAACATCAATAACCAAGATATATTTTGATCCCACCCCCTGATGATTAATGTTCAGAAATAGTGGTAACCAAGTGCTAAAAAAAATATACCAAAGTTTATTTAGTACCTGGGGGACCTAAGATGAATGTTAGAAGAGGTTTCGTTTGAATCGGACATATATTTAAAAAGTTCCGATTTCGGAGGCAGGGGGGGGGAGAAGGGAGTTTCGATCAGAGCATTAACGCGATATTTAAATTACGGTCAGCCAATACTCCTCCCTCAAAATTAAACCAAAGACGTTTAATATTAAGAATTATCGTTAAATTTTAAACAGAATCAAAATGGCGCGTGTGAAACAGAAACAAAATTATGCTGTTTTTTGTTTTTACAAAAAATCACAGAGTTTAGGGATGGAACTAATAATTAGATAGAAATAAAATTTATTCTCTGAACTCTGTGCATACACATACAGTAAGTTATCGTTGCTAATTTCTGAAATCAAATACATAAATGACCTGGATACGTACATGAAGAAACTCTAAAAATGGCATGAAAGAAATCGCGAAAAATTCACAAATCGCTGTTCGAATTCGGAATATTTTTTTATTAAAAAGATGACAAAATTTACTATAGGGATAAGGAAGTTTCAATCAGCTGATGACCTTTTCATTCGCCAATCACAATTTTCCGGTAGACTTCCAGCTGTGCCTGCCATTCTCTAAGCTATCAATCACAACTTCTCTCAAACGGTGTTTGACTTCCGATGGACGATTTATGACGTTATTTGAAACATAAACGCTGCAAAACATGAAAAAACGTTTAAAAACTCATAAAAAATTGAAATAAAAAAAACTAATCAAAAACTCCAAATCGGTATATTTAATAACCCACCCTTCCCTTTAATAATCACAATTTTGTATCTTCAAAGAATTATCAACTCTCTAGAAGCTAAAACAAAGAACGAAAAATCATGCGTCAAGCATAGATTATGTAACACTTTCCAACGCTTCCAAAATAATTTTACAAATCATACCATTTAATAAGCTGAAAGATAACATCTAAGTAAACAATTTGAAAAACGCATAACATATTTAAAAACATAATTTCAGGAATTTCCAACGTATACAATATTCGGAAAAATATCCGAATACTTTTATTCAGCCCTGTATATGATCTATAGATTTGTATATATACTACATAGGATGCTAAATTTTAGTTCGGTTAAGAAACGCGTAGCACAGTTTAAAATTCTCCTTCTGGAGTTTCTGTCAATAAACGGAAATGTGTTCGCGAAATTTTGTGCTGCCCTGTATATGATCTACAGAATTTATACACACCACGTAATAAACAAAAAGTGAGTTAAATTTAAAATCGCGTTCAGTAACTGAAAACGCACTTCCAGAAATTATTGTTAACAGATATTAGAGAATTCTTTTGTGTGTCCCTGTAAATGAACGAAGACTGCTATACACACCATATTCTGTAGTAAGCCTCTTGTAATGCACCTTAGTGATATATATAAATTTCAATGCGTTTAAAATAGTGAAACATTATTTAAATAAACCGCAGACGATTTTTCTCCACAGACGTAATGTAACGGAATTCTTTTGACTGTCCCTGTAAATTAACTATAAGTGCTATCCACACCCTATTCCATATTAAGCTTCTTGTAATACACCTTAGTGATATATATCAATTACAATGTGTTTGCAATTGTGTAACATCATTAAAATAAACCGCAAATGATTTTTCCCCATAGACCGTCATGTAACGGAATTCTTTTGAGTGTCCCTGAAAAAAAAAATATACGTACTACATACTTCAGTTGAAATAGGGAACGTGCTATGGATAACGACAATAACATATAAAAATTGCAAGGCAATCCGAGCATATTTACGGGAGTTAGAGCACGGACAGACGGCAGACGGCCTTACGGCCAGACAAACCAAAGTCATAAACACTTTTCAACTAGGTTGGAAAGTGTTAAAAAGAAGAAAAATGACGATTTTCAAGATAACTGAGGTGAAAATGGAAGCTACCAACGAACCAATCAAGCATTCTGCATTGATAAAAATCTGCAGCAAACTGTCCGGTCACTTCACCGTTTTATAGAAAACGGCTAAGTAATTGTAATTTAACACTATTCTAAATATAATTTGGTAAATAATATAGTCATATTACCTTCATAATATTGTCAAGTAACCGTTACTTGTTAAAACGGTCGAATGACTGAACAGTTTTCTGCAGATTTTTAACAGTGTGGAGGAAAATTTTTTAGTAGCAAAGGAAAATAAAGTCGCCAAAAATTCAAAATTCGCTGTACGATATTCGAATAAACTTTATTGAAAATACGACAAAATGTACTATATTAGGCTAAAAGATTGGAACATAATTCCTGTTACTAATATGGGAAAATCGCACCAAAGCCTGAAAAGACGCTAAAAATCGCATAAAAAATTAAATGAAAAAAATTTAATTTTCAAAAATTTCAAAATCGGGCTTCGAGGTGCAAAATTACATACATAGAAGTACCTTTCCACCAGATTGTGTAGCTCTGCGTGCAGCGGTCTCTTTAAAACGCAGCGGACAGACACACACACACACACTCACACAGACGTCTTTCTTTATTATTATAGAATAGATAACTGTTGAAACAGCATTCATAAAATTCAGAAGCTACTGTGGGACATTTGTAAATATCGGGTTATTTTTAATATCAAAGTTAAAAAGCGATTTATTATTTTAATTGCCGACAATACATTTCTCTTACAAGCTTTAATTTAACTACAATTTGTTTCAATTTGTTACATTGTCTCGTTTTCACTATTTTCAGAATATCTTTAAATATTTTACATATGTGTAATTTTCGTTTTTACTTACAGTAAAATTATCAAGTTACCAAAGCAACATTCACTAAATTATTTCTTGTCATCAAACGTATTTCAGATGTGAGAGTAACATTCTAATGTATGGTACTCTCATATGAAGTTGTATTGTGCATATTTTACTTTTAATCCTTTCTTAAATAAAAACCTTATATGACTTAAAGTACTGCTATTTGACACTGTCTTTTTACTTTCTAATTATCCGATAAACAGTGCTTCCGAGGTGAACAAAATTTCAGGTGTTGCCTAATGAAATCTAAATTTTTGCTTCTGTAATCACTAAAAAGCACAAATCAGAAATTCGTTTTGCTACTTGGTTATTATTATTATTTATATTATACATTTTTTTCTATATTTTTCCGGTACCTTTTACGGTATTTATCTCAATAGAAAAAAGATCAAAGTTGTTATACATGAATTGTTGTACATTTATTAGTTCTGAAAATAGATAGCAGAACAAATTTCTCTTCGAATATAGATTTGGAAATATCGTCTTTTACAAAGTTGTCTCTCTTCTGTGTGAGCGAAAATTATCACAAATATTTTTTTCCTCTTGGATCTATACAAGATTTTAAACTATTTATGTGATAATTTAGTCTATTAATATTACAAATTATAATTATATTTATATAATTATTACTATATTGTTATTATTTAAATTATTATTATATTATTATTAATAATATTATTATTGTTGTACTGTTATTATTATTATTATTATTATTATTATTATTATTATTATTATTATTATATAATTCTAAATATAACATGATACTATACAATACTATTATTATAGTATTAATAATTAAAAAAATTTTACAATAAATTTATATTCTTGTAAACTGCATATGAAGCTCATTTCCATCTTGTAATAAATGTAAAATTTAAAACATTCCGTATTATTTCTTTAGAGGTATACCAGGAATATTACTAAAAACAATTTTTTATATACATGTTTCTTTCATCCTATTAAAATGAGCTTTTTGTCAATCATTTACACTTTTTAGATCTTTTCTACAACTATAAAGCTGTACATTTTTCATTTAGTATAAAAACTATGTATAATGCTTTTTTTTCTTTCATCAGTATGAAATTTAATTTCATATTGCTTATCACGTCTGTGGATAACGCATAATCTATTAAAACTCGTACTTTATCTGGAATCTATTCAAAAGCACAATATCCCTTAATTACATCAGAAGTGTATTTTTATAGAATTGAAAAATAAAATTTTCATCATAAATTTTTTAAGATGTTGAAAAAGTTCTTTACTTTCTATGCAACATAGGTTATTTATTATCCCTCTTTTAATTTTTTCATGTGTACTTATAATTTTATAGAGTGAAAGTTTCTAGAACACATTTTGTACCCTATTATATTGATTTTCATAAACATTCTTAAGACACATACTAAATCCGTTTAAAAGCTCGGAATAGAAGACTTTAATGTATAATACAGATATCTTTGATAGTCCTTCTTTTATGAATTTTTTACGGCATAGGATGAAGAAGATAAACATAGTTTCCATATATAAAGGAAGTGTATCAGTCTTTGTGTATTTCCAGACATACCAGTGCCTATTAGCAGAAACCTTTTTCATACAAACCTAAGCAAATTACAATACTTATTTCCAACATTAAGTGTGGATAATATTGATGTCTTAAGATTTACTTGCTTTTGTACAAATGTAATGAGAAAAAAATATTCTTGAATTGAAAATGTATAGTGTATAAAAAATAATATAATTTTAAAAGTCCCTTCGTGTCAGCCGAAAGAAGCGATTGTTTTTTTTTTCAGGTACATAATCATATTTAATAAAAATCAAATAAATGGTCTTACTGCTATGTTTGATATTTTGGCGATAAAGTTCATTTGTAGGGAGATGTTAAATTTGGCTTACCAAATGTAATTGAATGAATATGTTAAATTTTATTTACCAAATGTAATTGATAGAATATGAAGTAATTACATTCTATTATGTTAAATAATTGTTGAAATCATATGCCATGGTCCATACACATTTCGAACGCAAATAATTCATGAATGACACCTTTTTTGTTTAAATGTCTCACATAGAAAAGTAAACAAGATCTAAAAATATTGTTGAATTCGAAATAATTTAACATAATTTAATATTTGACTGAAACTGCTGCACCATTGACCATAATGCCAATCAGTCTTTTATAAAAATCATACGCATTGTTCAATTTGATTAACGAAATCATCCACGGTATTTTAACTTATATAAAGGAAAACAACCTAGTCTTCACCGGGAGGAGTTATGGTCTATACTGTAATTGGATTTTATTCTGTGTCTTCGTAAACGTACTATAAAAGCTACATACTTCATCAATCTCATCGAAGATATTAGCAAGTTCAATACACTGTCCCATTTAGGTTCGAAATAGCATCGTATTTCGGTCGTTATCGTGATGACATTTTTTGAATTATATATGAATATATCTATACTAATAAAAGAAAGTTTCGCTCTGTATGTGCGTGCGTGTGTCTGTCAGCAATGGCTATCAAAATCCAGCGCACCTCGAAGGCTGAAAATTTAGTTGAGGATAGTCCAAGGCCTCTACTGATGCACCTGAATCTGAGAATTGAATGCCTAAGGGAAGCCACTCGTCCTGGCGAGTAATATTTTAATAAATAACGAAAATATTAATAAAAAACTTATAAATAGCTCATTTATTTCATTGCGATCTGGTTTTCAGCAATCGCGCATGCCCAAAACCCGATTTACGGCAGCGAACGAGAATAAAAAACCTTTTGAATGAAGTATGCATTTATTTCGCAATGTTTTAACTTCTATCGACTAAACCATTTGGTTTATTAAAAAATGAAAAAAAAAACATATACTAAAAGATCGTACTATTACGTATCAAATACTGCAATCAATTCGAAAAAAAATATATGTTAACCCTTTGAAAAACATTTTTGAAAAAAGGTTCGTTTTCCCGGGTGAATGTTTTCCCCCTTACGGCAATGCATCTCAAGAGCGCAATTTTAAAGATACAGACAAACCAAACATATGTTCTTAAAGCTAAAATGTACTTCTCATCGATGGTGTAATTAGTTTTGAAAAATACGAATTTCAACTCTTTCAAAAATACCGGCGAACATAGGTCATATCACGCCTCACGTGACAATTTGTTTTCTTACCCTAAAAGTTACTAAACGTTCGTATTTAGACACATTCTTTTTAGAGCAACTCGGTAGACAAGATTTACATCACGTATAACAATTTCAAAACGTTCGGTTGAAAAAAATATTTAAAAAAATAAAATTTGAGAAATTTTTGACGAAACCCCATAGTAACGGGGTGTTTCTGCGCAGTTTCGGTCGGCTTCGGGTAAATGTTTTCACTATTTAATATGCATATATTTTCACATAATTTTATAGAGGACTTGGAAACAGTTATATTTATAAACGACTAATATTTCAAAGAGTTCGGACGACGAATACTATTTTTTTTGTTTAGAAGAAGGTGGGAGCAGTGGAGCAGCTCCATCTCCTTTCATGAATCGAGGGTGCTCCTCCTCCGGAGAACTCGTACTCTGAGACAGGGTAAAATTGGGAGAGATAAAAGACAAAAACTGTAAAAAAAGGGAATTACGGCCCTGTACGTCTATGTAACATGAAAATTATCTATTTAAAGCAAACATTGACTATTAATGTTTCTAAATCTATGCGATTGACTACATTTTACAATGAAGTTGTCTGATAATAAAGACGACGACTTATTATGAATCATTATTTAGTAGACGAAGAGTAGGTTCTTATTAATCCCACAACTTTGTTCCATCGAATTTTGGTTGCAAAACATTCGGATGAAGAACTTCAGGAGTTTTTGACATACGATCTAGGCCCTTATTCTTTATCCCTATTCAACAATGGCTTAAGAATAGGGACCAAAGCTACTCTCTACAACGCATTTAAACCTCTAACAAACAAGTGGTTCAGTTTCACGATTCAATTCGTCATTGATGGTGATTTTTTATTGCATAAGGCTGTTTGGCCTAAGAATCAGTGTTTTTCAACAATCTGCGACAAATATGTTGAGTATGTACAGCCGAAATACCAACCGCAGGCAGCAGTTGTCTTTGATGGCTTACAAAGGTGGTACAAAAACTGCTGAACATATGAGATGAGCAAAGAAAAATGTTTCAACTGACATATTGTTTAACGGTACAAAGATACTTACTATTTCCAAAGAAACGTTTCTTGCTAACCCAAAAAAACAATTTTTGGTTAATATCTATGATGATTGACAAGTTATCAACAGCCGATATTACATGCAACAAGCAAAAGAAGACGCAGGCACCTTGATTGTAAACACTGCTTTCTCCTCGGCTCCATCAAATAAGATGGTGATTATAGTTGGGGAGGATGTAAAACTCTTGGTTATTTTGATAGGTTACTGCAGGTCTGAAAACGTTTTCTTTTTAAAACCTGGGAAGGACGCTGTTTCTCCCACGACATTTTCTCCAACTAATGCTGTGCATTCAACGGTTGCGGAAAACATCCTCTTCCTACATGTTATGAGCGAGTGCGATACGATGTCAGTACCGTTTATGCAAGGAAAACTGAAGTTCCTTAAAACTCTTGTGAAGAATCCGGATGTCGCTGATATTGTTAAAGTATTCAAAGATTCGAACGCTACTCTGGAGATGATTGCAGCTGCTGGAGAGTGTTTCTTTGCCTCGCTGTATGGCTATAATAGGACGAATGTGCCTTCGCTGAACCACCTCTAAGGTATACTTCGTACAAGAAGCCAGCCTTTAAAACGGTTCTAATATTGCTATAAATACAGCACGACAGCAATCTTTAAGCGTATATCACCAGCGGCAGCAATGGATGGGAGTTGACAAAATGCTAAAGAGTAGAGATGGAAGAAAACAAATAGTGGCCTTAACCCTGTATTTATTGCACTATCCCCTGCTTTGTTGCAGCTTGTATCCTGTAAGTGCAAAAAGAACTGCGAACAAAATTATGGGTGCAAGAAGGCAGGTCTTTGTTGTTCCAACATGGGCCTCAACTGCTAAGGGAACTGTAACAACATCTCAGTGGTGAATCAAGACGAGTTATACCCTGAAAGATGGATTGCCCACCCATTGAATCCGTGGATCCAATGGAAGAGGAACAAGCCATGCCACATTTTATAAAATATTTACCATTAAGGAAACATTTATTCTATAATATTGGTAGTAAATAAAAAACTCACTAATTCCATAAGTCTATTTTCTATGTTGTAGATGTCGATGAACAGCAGGGGCCTTCAAATAAAAGAATGCGAAAATAAGATTTTTGCTTTTAAACTTCATGTAAATATACTTCCTAATGTTTGTGACTATTACACATAATTATTTATAATTAAATAATGATTCATAATGAGTCGTCGTATTTATTATCAGGCAACGTCATTGTAAAATGTAGTCAATCGCACAGTTTTTAGTCAACGTTTGCTTAAAATGGTTAATTTTCATGTTTCAAACCCATACAGGACCGTTTTTTACAGTTTTTTGTCTTTACCCCCTCCCAATTTTACCTTCTCTTAGAGTATGAGTTCTTCCGAGGAGGAGCACCCTCGTCTCATAAGAGGAGGTGGAGTTGCTCCACTGCTTCCAACTTCCCCTGGTGCTGGATCCGCACTTTTCCTCTTCCTCAAATACATAAAATATAGTCAATCATATAAACGTTTGTATCATTAATGGTTAATGTCTGTATAAAATGGTTAGTTTCATGTTACATCGACGTACAGTGCCGTAATTCCCGTTTTTTTTTTACAGTTTTTTGTTTTTAATACCCATTTTTGCAGCACTCTCACGGCTAAACCATTGATCAGAGAAAAAAAAACTTTCAATACATAAAATGTAGGAAATTTTATTCTCTTTAATTCATACATTGTCGATTTTCACGCAAAATCCATAGTTTTTGAGTTATTTTGAAAAAAAGAGAGAAAAGTCCATTTTTTTACAGGTTTTTTGTATAAAAAACGTATTTCCCGGGCAAAATTTTGTTGGAAAACTTCAGATTCGTGTTCAGCGACCCAAAAAACAAAACGAAACCAAATATCAAAACTACACCAAATCTTTCCTTTATTTGCCCTGTTTTAGCCCCTAATGCCTGGAATAATATACAACATCAGTACTGCCATTTGTGAACAAAAGTAATACATAAAACACATTACCGAATTTATAGTTATTACAAAATTGAAAAGATAGGTGGGAATAGAGTATACAAGCCGTAAAGAATGATACAAAAGAATAAAGTAGTATCTAATAAATCATAAATGTTACATATATATATATATATATATATACAGGGTGATTATGAAAAAACTATCCCGATATATGAGCCCCTAACTGTCATACCGTTCACAGAAACTGAATGAAATTCTGGCCTAAAATATTTTGAGGTATGCGCTCAAGAATCATGTAAAAAACAACAGTTAAATTCTAACAGTTACGGTTACAGTGACAAAATTTTGGCCCTGACACGTAAAATAATTTCAAAACTAACTGATTTATTTACTATTTTTTGTAATAGTGATGATTTCAGCAGTATCAATACATTTTGTACAAATTGCTAGATACTATAAAATATCATGCTGTGGTTAAAATCTTACGACATATTTTTGTGTATATCGTAAATTACACACAATGTTTTGTTCATATAATTAAACAAAAATGAACTATTAGAAGAAAACGTTAAAATAAAGAACTATTTCCTACCAAGATGTTTGGAGACATGGAATACTTTAGTTTCACAAAAGTTTCTCTAACATTCCTGTTCACGGTAATAAACGTGGACTGAATATTGATGTCGGAACACTTACTTTAAATGCATGGAATTAAAAGCTTCTCTATTCAGAGAAATTAACATGCAAGAGATGCAACCAGTGCTGTATTTTATTTTAAGAATAAATATTATATAAAAAAGGAAATTTTCAGTAGAATATATTATTATATTTTCTGTTTAATGTTCAACCAGACTATTATTAAAGTCTTTGAAAACTGAAAATAATTTTATAGGAGAAAGGTTTTTGAAAAATCATCTTAATATTTTAAAATAAAGACATTTTTATTTATAAATATACTAGCTGCACAAAAGCCCAGCGTTGTCCCGGCCTGTGATAAAACCTTAAATGAATCCGAAATTCTAGTTTATAATTTTTTAAAATTTTGCTTGAATTAAATTTTAGTTTAATATGGGGTGTGTACAAAAGTCTTTGGATAATATGCAGGGTTGTACAAAAGATTGTGATTGCATTTCCATCGATTGGTGAAAATTGCTAAAAGTCAATTTTCTAACTGAACTAATTTTTCTCAGTTTATCTCAGCTATGTAGTATATATCTAAATCAATAGATCATATACAGGGATGCACAAAATATGTTACCTACATTTTTTATTATGAATGGTAATTGCTAAAACTGGACTTTTAAATGTGTTATGTTTCCTATACTGAATACTTACTTCTTTCACCTTATATAACGGTGAAGTTTTGTTACAGTTTCCTGAATGTGGTGGAAAGTGTTTCATAATCTATGCTTCAAGCATGATTTTTCGTTTTTGTTGAATATTTCTTTTGATTTTAACTGTACCGAGTGCTTTGGTTGATTTAATCCGATTTATAACTACGAAATAACACAACAAAAACTGTCCGTTTGGTTCTTACATATCTGCCGATGCGAAAATCGGCTTCTGAGCATTCACGAGTGCTGACAACCGGTTCGCAAAGACAAATATGAGTTATTGATGCGTTTTTAATTATATTTTGGCTAACTAACAAAATATTAAAATTGTGAGACTCAGGTGCATCAGGAGAGGCCTTGGACTATCCTTACCGAAATTGTCAGACTTCTAGGTGTGATAGATTTTCCTAGCTATCGCCGACAGACAGACACACAGACACAGATACACAAAATTTCTTTTATTAGTATAGATATATTTTTTCTAAATATATCTTTTAATGTGAGAAGTGTTGTGTAAAGATAATCGGGTATACTCCGGAGATTTATTATTATTAAAAATAACTATCAAAATTAAAAAACAATGCACGAAAATCTCTAATAATAAAATGTTTTATAATCCCACTTTTATTTTTATAGTTAACATTCATGTTATGCAAGTATTGATTTAATATAAAATGAAACATTAATCCTATTTAATTTTTATTTATTATGTAATATCACTCTAATCAGTACAGTTTCAATATATTGCTTTTGATGTCATTTTCATATTCTGAAATAGAAAGTTTATATGCTCTGTATAGCAACGCCGACAGTTATATAATTAATTTACGCTCACTTTCTTGGATTGGCTATCTTTGTTCTCGTGAACAGTAAACAATATTTGACAGATTTTATGCTGTACACTTTCAAAAAATCCGTTTTTATATTATATTCTGTTCATTGCCTCTTTGATGACAAAAATGTAATATCTATTAGAAACAAATTAAGCAAATGTTGTAATCGATTTTTCATTCACTTCTTGATATGATAGAATTGAGGGGGTTGGGGCAAAAAAGTGCCAAGCCACATTTTTGGTGAAATAAATATAACACTGTAATCTGTTGCTTAATATTGTAAATTATAATATCCAACATATAATTTGTTTCTAATGTCACTGGGTGGCAGCATATGTGACAGGTTTTGTTTTTGCCCCAGATTTTTTTGCCTCCAATAAAGATAGCTAATTTACAAAAAACGTAATAGTAATATCATTAAAGTAATGCCATATTGTTACTCAGAATATCTAAAATATTACTATGACATTGGCTAAAAAATTTAGGTAATATATCTTGATTTGAGTATTTGATCAAATTTTCAAATTGAAATATCTCAGAAGTTCAAAAATGTGGTTTGGCACTCTCTTGCCTCGACCCCCTCAATTATAAAAATTATGTTTACAGATGTGTGTCCGATGATAACACAAAATTTTAATATTTTTAGAACTTAATTATAAACTAATAAATTAATTTTATGCATTTTTCAATTAGCCGGCCACATGTGATAAATCGCCAAATATTCTTTATTGATACAATTGTATACGAGTTACAACAGTGGATTTAATGGTGCGGCAAATCGTGCTCTCTACAATTGGCCTAAAGGCTGCAAAAACGAAATTATTTCAAAAACTAAAAAGTAGAAAATATAAATAAAAAATACAGAGGGTGATGTGTATATCTATTTTTGATATGTATTTAAAATACGTTTTAATCAATCAATAGTTTCTTATCAATTAAATTATGATTATAAATTGAGAAAATAATTTAGAAATCAAAGGTATATAGTTTAAATAATGTTTTTTTTTTCCTTTTCATTTTGCCATGTCTTAAAATAGAAACATAGACAAATATTAAATGTTTTTTTAAGGATTCACCGTTTCGAGATTTCTATGAAGCGTAAATTAAAGAACTTTCCATAATCGACTGCGGTGTCTACACAAATTGATATATTGTAAGAGAAACGTTGATAAATAAGATTTCAAGATAAATATTGAATGATTATAAAAAAATATTTTTTAATTACTTTTACTTTTACATTTATTTTCCTGTCAGTATGAATGAAAAGTAATTTTTAACTGTTTTTTTTTCAATTCCCATTTGAGAAAACCGATCAGTAAAATGTAATTTATAAGGAAAAAGTTTTACGCAATTCATTTCGAATTTTCTATGCGTTAGTATAAATCACATATCTTTAAAGAAGGATATACCTTAAATAAGAACTGTAATGTTTGACAACGTTTTCCTTTATACATTCTTTTATGAAGATTGGATAGTACCGAATGGGGAATGTAAACCAAGTTTTCATATAAAAAGAGTCATTTCCTACCTCAGTCTTTAACTCTTTGGAGACTTAGAAGTCTTTATTTGCACAAAAGTTTCTCTAACATTCTCATTCACGAGAATAAATGTGGAATGAATATTGATGACTGTACACTAACTTACTTTAGCATGCATGCATCGAATTAACAGTTTCTGCATTCAAAGACAGAACATGCATGAGATGCGACCAGTGCTATATTTTATTATATGCATGAAGATGATATAAAAACGAAAAAAAATTAGTAACAGGTTTTGTTATACATTATTTCATTTTTAAACCGATTTTTTTATAGTCGTTGAAAACTGTAGTTTCTTTTTTCTATCAAAAATTTTTCAATTTTTCAATTGATTGTATTATTTTAAGGCTTTTTTATTTATTTACTAAATAAAACATAGCTTCTGAAAATATCTAAACGAGTGGATTTGTGAAGGGCTTTCGCACTGCAATCTTTGAGATTATTAACATATACGTGTTTTCATTAATTTTTAATGAATTGCAATTTTTGACATATTTTAAAGAAATGTACTAGTACTATGTCAAAAGGCTGTTCAAAAAGTTTTCGTATGATATTTCATTCATTGCTGTGCATTTAATATATTCATAGAAAAAAGGTTGATATGCTTATTTCATTTTTAAAACAACTTTATTCATAGAAATGGAGCACTGCAATTTTTTTTTCTTCTATCAAAGGTTTTTAAATCTTTCTGTTTATTTATATATTAAAGAAAATATCGCTTCTAAAAAATATTTGAACTAGTAGATGCGTGCGGACTTTTGAACTGCGGTCTTTGATATTATTTACTAAGAAGGGTTTTCAATAATTTTTAATTAACTGCAATTTTTAGTCAAACATCATGATTTAGCGAAATGTGTTTTGACTATATCAAACACTTGTTTAAAAAAACTTTCGTATGATGCCCAGTGATGTGGGAAGGGTAGCGTAGATATTTGTTTTTTGGGTATATACATGAGTATTTATCCAAGACTTGGGTAAATACGCAAAAAATGGGTATTGTATTACTTACTGTAAAAAATCATAATCTTTTGAAAAAAAATTTGAATTATTGGATACAATACTTCAAATATGATAACAGCTTTCAGTTTAGTTAAAGAAAAATACCTCTATGTCATCCGATTCAATAGTCTTGATCTTCTTTTACATTTACTATGTTCGATATTAGATTCCAATCAATTAAGCATTTATTTAAATATAAATGTAGCTGATATAGTGAGTATGAGAACCATCAAACGGAGTAACCGTTTACATGTAATTTTCAGTCGAATTTAAGATGAAGAAGGAAAAAAAACTGATTCATTGAAATTGCCAGTAAAGACTAAATGTGATACTTGTTAACATTGCCTTATACGTTTAACGTTCAAGCTATTTTAATGTTTCTTTTTAATATTTTTTTTTTTTTTTTAATTTTGAAGATCGAAGAAATATGGATTTCTGAAGCTTTATCTCATATTACCAAAGAATGACACTTCTTAAATACACAATTAAAATAAGCTAATGCAACGCGTTTCAAAAATCTTTCTTCATCAGTTATACAAAGGCCGTCATAAGAACGATATTTTTCGTTCTGTAAGTGATTGTATATAATACAATTAGGATGTATATCATATCAATTGTAGCAGTTTATAAAGGTAATAGCAATTTACTCCAAAAACAGAAAAATGACGTTGTTAATGCTCCGAAAAGTAGACGAAAATACTACACTCAGTACCAAGTTGTATGGAGAAATGAATTGAAAATACTAATATACATTAACATACATAAAATAACAAATAACGCAAGTTAACTCTTTAGAAAGCAATAGTGACAAAATTAACCTATTGTGGGAAACTATTATCTCAAATAATTATAAAGTGCTTAAAAAATAGAAGATAAGTAAATGAAGAAGCTCATCAGTTAAAAAGAAAACTTTTCGATAATATACTTTAGATTTATATTGCAAAAAATGGTCTCCATATTTAAACCAGTTAAAGAGCTACTAATTGAAGCCCTTCAATCTAATAAACATCAGATTCATTTAGTATATAAAAAACGTAAGACTATAATATAGTATATACAACTATTTCCTGTATCTTTATTGCAAAAAATATAATAATAAAGCAATACTTAACTTTAAAAAAGTTTAAAATCTGGCATTAGCACATTCTATCTTACAATTGCAACATATACATAATATATTAAATCTACTGATGCAAGAAGGTACAAACAACGAAAAAACAACGAAATATTTGTATGTCCAAAATTGTCAGAAAGAGAAACGGAAATAGCTATTCGACTGGAATTTATGACTTTTCCAATTGATGTGTTAAAAAATAAGGTGGGTCGTCTTCATACTGAAATTGTACCAAACTCTGAAATTTACAATACAAGCACCTAACTTTGAAATCATATTTGGCTTTTCGGCAAATTTTACCTTAGGATACGAAATGGGAACTGGCAGTCATTCAGTCAAGTAATTTAGGAATTATAAAGGTTTAAAACTTGAAACTCCTAATTCAATTAATTTGTATTCGTTGCAAAACTGATTGCAATGCGAGTATATTTGTAAATATAACTCAAGAACTACTTGGCGGAATGAGCTGTAATTTTACATTATTATAATTTAAGCTTCTAGAAATCGATTTTTGTTAAAAAATTTGTAGGTTACGTTTAATTTTGTTTCGTAAATTAATTTAAAAAATATTTTTTTCGGAAAGACTTGGAATTGTAGCCTATGGATTTTGTTAACTAAAATCAAATTCTAAAGACTTCAAATATGTGAATTATAAAATTCTAACTTATTCTGCATCGTAGTTTTCGAGTTTGGAGTTATGCTTAAAAAACTACCCTCATTGCAATCTTTTCTTCAACGATTAAAAATGAACCAAATTTTAAATCTTCACAATTCCTAGACTACTGGACAGAATGATTTCCCGTTTGATATCCTAAAGTAAAAATTTATGAAAAAATTAAATATGGTGTTTAAATTAGGTGTCCGTATTGAAAATTTCAGAGTTTTGAATTAAGCTTGTTTTTTTTAAGTAAATTAAAAAAATATATAATTTCTTATCGAATTGCTATTTTGGTTGTTTTCTGGTACAATTTTGTGATTTAAATGCATCGGGTTGTTCTCTTTTTCTTTAGACCGACTGCACCTTAAAAGTGCCAGATTTACTTGATTATTAACCTTTATTTATGAAAATGATCATGCTATGTAATTATATGGCATTCAACTTAAGACGTATGTAGTTATTTGGAAAGAAAAAAAGTTTATCCGAGAAAGAATAGTCTTGTGAGAATGATTAGAGAATATGTCCCCTTTATTGGAGTAACGTAATGTATTACTAATCCATTAGCTGAAGTAGCGTCGCGCATATTAAGTGTGCCTGTTACATAAGATTATCTTTTTAATAAAACTCTTCAGAATAAATACATTAGGATTTTTATATTCTTTTTGAAAATTAAAAAAGTACGTTTAAATCCAATATTTAAATGTAAAATGTGGAGTTTTTTTAAAATTTAAGAGTTGTAAGAAGTCTAAAGTTCTAAATTTTTCTTTCTTTTACAGTAATTCGTTATAATGAACAGCAATATAAGTTTTTTTCACTCCTATATTTAATTAATGGGTATTTACAGTTAAAAATAAATACCCGTGTATTTTACATAACTGATGATGCCTCATTCATCATTTTGCATAGAAAAAGGTTCCTTATGCTTTATTTAATTTTTAAAACGAACTTCAATTATAGTAATAAAACTGTGCTGATTCTTTCTTCTATCAAAGATTTTCAAATTTCCTGTTGACGTCATTAACTTAAGGCTTTTCTATTTGTCTATTAAACAAAATATAGCTTCCGAAAAATGTCTAAACCAGCGGATTCATGCGAGTGTTTCGCACGGCAATCTTTGAGATTATTCGTTGATATGTGTTTTTAATACTTTTTAATAACTTGCAATCTTTAACCAAACAGCATGTTTCAACTGAATTGTGATTATACTATGTCAAACGTCTGTTAAAAATCTTTCATGTGATACCTCATTCGTCATTGTGAATAAAAAAAAGGGTTTGGTATATTTTATTATTTCATTTTAAACTAACTTTAGTTATAGTAATGGAGCTCTGCAATTTTTCTTTCTTTTATCAAAGGTTTAAAAAAATTCTGTTCATGTTATTAACTTAAGGCCATTTCATTTATATATTATACAAAATATAGCTTCTGAAAAAATCTAAACCAGTGAATGCGTTCGAGGCTTTCGCACTGCATTATTTGAGATTATTTGCTGATGCGTTTTTTTCAATTATTTGTAATTGATTGCAATTTTTAATCAAAGAAAATGTTTCAACTGAATGTGATTATACTATGTCAAACGTCTGTTAAAAAACTTTCATGTGATACCTTATTCGTCATTGTGAATAAATAAAAGGGTTTGGTATATTTTATTATTTCATTTTAAACTAACTTTAGTTATAGTAATGGAGCTCTGCAATTTTTCTTTCTTTTATCAAAGGTTTAAAAAAATTCTGTACATGTTATTAACTTAAAGCCATTTCATTTATATATTATACAAAATATAGCTTCTGAAAAAATCTAAACCAGTGAATGCGTTCGAGGCTTTCGCACTGTAATATTTGAGATTATTTGCTGATGCGTTTTTTCAATTATTTGTAATTGATTGCAATTTTTAATCAAAGAAAATGTTTTAACTGAATGTGATTGTCAAACGCCTGTTAAAAAAAAGAAAAAAAAGAAAGAAAGAAAGAAAAAGAAAAAAAAAACGAAAAAAAAAAACGTTCGTTTGATACCTTATTTATTGTTGTGTGTTTAGTATGTGCATGGAGAAAAGGTTGACATAAGAAAAAATATAATGTTTAAACTCTTAAGAATCCTATAACAATGGTCAAGGATTCTTCCGCTAACACAGGATGTAAAAAAGCTTTTAAAAATAAAAACATAATGAAAGTGTATTAATTGTTACTTGTTTTTATAGTTAGCCTTTTATGTCCCAACATGTACATAAGTACCATTAGAATAACTTTTTATAAAAATTGTTTAACACATCGATTGCCTATATATAAATTAGAATGCGTTATAGGTACTTTACTTTATCATTTTCCAAAAGCAGTGCAAAGCAAAAATATTTTTTAAGTGAAAATTGCTTTTTTAATTATAACTGTTCAACTTTCTTTATGTTGAATGAGATGGAGTGAAAATTTTAAGCTCTAAAAATATTCCTTATTTTTAGATAAGGGTTATATTATAATTATGTTATATATAATATTTAACTACTATAGTTCCCCTACTATAGTTCCCCTAAAAATCGTCCGATTCACTAACTTTTTTTTCTAACAACTTAGAACTTCCAGCTACTACATGAACAACAAAAACAAAAACAAAAAAATTCGGTGAAGATCCGGGCCCCCTGGACCCCTTGAAGTTTTTGCTCCCAAAATTGTTAATACCGTGTCACCTTTTAATCCGATTTTCGTTTTTGGGGCCATTTCTCCATTTAACTTTTCCCCCATTTCTTTCCCCCATTCCAGTTAGGAGCGTTCATCTTAGGGCCCTGCTCAAAACTATCAGCTGGCCCCTCTTTGGGCCCCCTACTATATTTCTCCTAAAAATCGTCCGATTCACTAACTTTTTTTTTCTAACAACTTAGAACTTCTAGCTACTACATAAACGACAAAAAAAAAAAAAAAAAAAAGGGAGAAGATCCGGGCCACTCGAAGTTATTGTTCCCTAAATTGTTAATACCTTGTCTCCTTTTAATTCGATCTTCGTTTTTGGGGGCGTTTTCTCCATTTAGTTATTTCCCCATTTCTACATTCCAGGTTGGACCGTTCATCTTAGGGCCCTGCTCAAAACTATCAGCGGCCCCTTTTGGGCCCCCTACTATAGCTCCCTTAAAAATCGTCCAATTCGCTAGCTTTTTTTCCTAATAACATCTTAGCATTTCCAGCTACTACATGAATGACCAAAAATTTCTCGGACAAGATCCGGGCCCCTGGGCCCCTTACGTTACCCATAACTTCTGAATTATGATACGTATCGAATCCGTTTAAAGTTATTATTATTTCTAGGAAAAGGGCCGAAAATTTATATATGACAGATTTTTGATATCATTAAAAATGGCCTCAAGTGGTTGGGGGTGGGGGGGGGGAGAATAGGAGTTTAAGAAGAAAAAAAATCATAACTTTGTCAATTCACAAGTTATCAAATCCGCTAATTTATTACAAATCCTCTTAATATTATCTACAACTTTTATATTGGCAAGTTTTTTTTATAAAACCAACCCTTACATAAAAAAAATTTGTGTGATCCGCCTACAGACACAGGTAGATTTCGAAGTGAGCGGTCCCAACTGCCGCATCATGGCAAAAAGGTCATTTCTTCTGCAATCCCAATAAATAGGCTGCCCCGGTCTGCATCTTCGAAATTTACCTGTGCCTGTAGGCCAAGCTGTAAAGGATATTTTTTTAAATATTAATCTTCTTTTTCGGCATCAACTTACGTTTACTCACCACAGTCGTAAATTAGAAATCGCGTTACTGTTAAAGATAAGGGGTTAAGTTTAGAAAGTAGGGGGGGGGGGAATGCATCCGTAAATTAAATATCGCGTTAATGTTAAAGGAAATTCGTTAAATTTACAGGGGTGCACATTCCACCGCCTGGGGACTCATTTTTTTATTGGGTTCTAAAGGCTCGATTTCAACAGGGTTTGGTTCATTCGACTCGATATTGAAAACTTGAGTTTTTTTTTGTTTGTAAATTTATTATCACGGGCGCTAGTCAGTTCGTTATTAATAAATGTTTGGTTCAATTTTGAGTAACTGGATATCATCTTTTGTTACAAAATGTTATTTTTCACAAAAATATAACAAATTTCAGAAAATAAATTTTATTTTTCACAAAATGCCCCCCCCCCCCCCCCCAAAAAAAAAAAAAAAAAAAAAACTGCATCGACACTTGATTAAATGCTTTTTAAATGGTAAGGTTTTTTCAAAAACATGGCATCTATTTTTTTTTTTTTAGATTAAATTATATAATTCTCTTTTACAAAAAAAAAAAAAAAAAAAAGAAAGAAAGAAAGAAAGAGTAAAATGTTTCTTTAAAAAATATCACCCTTAGTACTTCATTAAATGTTTCATATAAGTCAATTTTTTGTTTTGTCCTGTTTTTATACATATTATTAGAATAGTAAAAATATTTTTTTTTAAACCTAAGGAGTGTTTATTTAGCATAAAAATTATTTCAGCTAATAAAACTGAATTCTGACAGAACTTATGCTTCAGTTTTATAGATTTCCTTGTCATAATACAACATGTTAAAATTATATAAAAGTGTTTCAGAAAATAAGCAGTTTTGATTTGAGAACACTCATAGGTATCATTTTAATCGATCATTTAATCTGAATATAACGAAATTTGTAAACATTTTCCGATTAGCTCAAGCAAGAAAAAGTTACCATACGAACAAGAACAACTTGAACTACAAGTAGAAAAAAAAGTAAATAAAACGTTAACTTTACGACATAATTAAAAAAAAAAAAAAAAAAAAAAAAATTATCCTACCAGCTACAACAATTTGAAACGCTTCTTGAGCTCTTGAATTCTTTCCTGGAAACTTTTTTAAATAAGTTTCAATATCTGATGAAGCAACCGATGGCCAAAAAGCCATATCTGCTTTCCAATCTGCATCCACAATAATATACGGATCATATAAAATAATAACACTATTATTCGGTTTGACAAATCTAAGCTTTGTTAAATAATCTTGATTAGCAACAGAATCTAAGTTCTGTGCATAATCTGATAAAAGAAAATTTGTTTTTGAATAAATATGATCCATAAATTGAATGCAAAAATTTCACTTTCTCATAGGAAACCGTAGAAAATAGCGCATTGACCGGGAAATGTTTTGCCTACCGAAGAGGCGTGGTCTAGTGAGGAACCAGTTTGTTGACAAACATGCACATTCTCTATTCTGTAGATAAAGAGCATTTGTCTCCGGCAGTGACTTTTTCAGGTAAAGAAAAAAACAAAAATCTTATCCAAGCTTTGTTTGAAGTTTTTACTTTAAATGTAGATTATATGACACATAACTAATTCAGGACAGATATAGAAAGACAAACGGTCTAACTTAGCTAATCAGTTCTATACAGCTTCATCAGAAAAGAATCACTTTCTTGTTTTGGTGTTGTTGAGCTTAAATTGTTCAACATGTTAGGGAATAAAAAATAATAAACTTACATTTATGTTTAAATTTTTCAATTAAAAAAAACCTTTTGTATTTAATTTTTTGTTTTATAAATAAGTGTATAAAGCAAATTGTTTCTGTTTTGTTGATTAGTTGATCTTCAATTTTGTTCAAAGTGAACAATAAAAGAAAGAAAAAAAAAGCATTTATAGTATATTGTTTAAGTTTTCATGTTAAGTGCAATATATTTTAGTTTCTAATCAATATTATGCTTGAAAATATTTGTTATCTGCAGTAAGTTGACCATTTTAAAAATATCGGATATATATCGAAAATATCGGATATATATCAAATTATCGAAAATTTTTGATATTTTCGAAAATATCATGATATCTACGAACCCTGTGTATTATCGAGCTTTGTAATATTTCTGATGTAAAATTATTGTGAAATTTAATCGAAAATTTTCAAGAATATTTAAAAAAGATCCAAAACAAATTTAATTTTTAGGCATTAAGTAAATACTTTATTGAAAAAAATTTGGTTAAAACTACAAAGTATCATTTTTTGAAATTTCTTTAAATGAATTTAAAGATTTTTGAATTTAATTTTCGATACAAAGACAAAATTATTTTTGCCGAAAATACAATATTTCATTCTGTCAAATAAAATCTGAATTAGGCTTTGTATCATCAAGAAGTATTTTAAAATAATAATCAGATGTCACGTATGTACCCAGAAAATTAAAATTATTACTAAATGTTTTTGCTTTCGAGCAAGTTTTTTTTTCAACTTTTATTAATCATTTTGTGATATCATGAATATATGCACTGTGTCAATTATAGAAGTATTAATTACTTTAAATATATAAAGGCATTATACAAAATAATATTTCCACTAAGAAATAAATTGGTTTACTTAAAAAAAAAAAAAAAAAAAAAAAAAAAAAAAAAAAAAAATAATTAATAAAATTTCACAGTACGGATAAACTTTGTTATGTGGAAGAAAACTGATATTTATTTATTGGTTTTAAAATTTTGGAGTTGGTGACATTACATTTTATTAGTTTCATTACATAAGAAAATAATTTTATGCTTTGGTCTTCATATTTCAGGCTTATCTAAACCACTCCAAGTAAGATATTATTAAATAATATAAATTTTTTACAATTCTCGCCAAGTCTGGAAACTTGGAAAAGGCACCGAATGCTTTATATTGGTATGTGTTATTAAACCTGTCATGTTTTGCGTATATATACAGTGACATTTTATATTACGAAACGTAGAATATTTTCAGTTATATTTTCCATAAATTAGACAATACTTCACTGTTGTTGTTTTTTACTTTCTTAACTTGCCATTTGTTTAAATGTTAAAAAGAAATAAACGAAAAATTCGTGAAATCATTTTTGAATGAAGAACTGGTATTACGTTTCGGCTTTGTAATTCGTCAATTATGGATATTTAAAGACTTGAATGTGTTGAAAATCGAAACATTCAAGAAATATTTTCAGCTTATCTATAATGTTTTCTAAATGTCCTGAATTAATACCTGAAAAGAATTTCAAACAAAAAAAACATTGACTGTTGGTAATAGAAAAAAAAATCAAAGATAAATGTGTAATCAGTGCATGTAAATTACCTTCTTTTCCAAAAACATTCCTTGTGAAATGTCGCGATATTTCTTTATTGTTTGAAGTTTTCTACGTTTTGTTATTTTACTGTCAAATGATTCACTCTGGTTAAAGAAAACAATAAAATCGTTATTGTAAAATAGAATTTTTAATTCGTGAAATGAGTTTAAAGCTACTTTTAAAACTGACAAAATGTATAAAACGTGTCTTTAATTATACTATAAAATTAAGATAAAAAAATTACAACGGTTTGTTTCATGGAAAAGTATTTTCTTTGTTTACCCATGTATTTTAATTCTGTTTTTCACAAATAAGTTTTTAATTGGAAGAAAAATTAACTTAGCACGAAGGTATAATTTAGGGTTAACATTCACAAATTATATAAAATGATAAATTTGAACTAAACATTAAGGAGGTACCAAATTTCATTGAATGATCGAGGTGTTTAGCATCACTGGAAATGACGGATTGCCTGCCTTTAACATCGTGTTCTCAAAAATTAGCTTTTGAAATTATATTATAGATTTCAGATAATTGTACATCATCAAACATCATCACATTTTTTATAACAATCGAAACACATTGTTGTCTAGAATATAAATCTGTCGGCCTGTCTCAGCCGAAGCTTAAACTGTGACAATTTAAATATAAATAGAAAATAACAGTATAAAACGCAACATTAAAAAATTTATACTAATACCCAACACTTCAATTTTAATTTTGTGTTTCATGCTTCACATGAACAAAACATATATATATATAATGTTTTCTCTTTTCTTACAAACATAATGAATTTACATTTATCAGTACAAGAATAACTTATTTTTAAAAGATCTAATAGCACAGCAAATATACGACGTCACTGTGAAGCCACAATAATTACAAACGATAATATTCTCAACATTGACTAAAAGGTGTCACATTTATTTCGTTACATTATGATTCTCAGGTGACTGCCAATTCGTGACTCCACTGTGAAGCCATCGTGATCTATTTTTGAGTAAATTGCACGTCGTGATAAAATGGGATGTATCGATTTCACAGCTACGTGGATATGTCTCAATTATATCACCCCATGAGACAATGTGGTCAGTTAGAAATAAATTTGTTAGAATGACACACAATATTTTATACAACTGATTTAAAGTATTTGTATTTGTCGTAATAACCGAATAATCAATCTACTTTTGAAAACAAAAAATAATGTAAGCGTGTATAAAAACCAAATTTTTTTTTTCAGTCATAAAGAATACAACTTTTCAACATTCTAATGGACATAATACTTTTAACTAACGATGCCATGTGATAATGCCGATGATGTTGTTTCACCATAAACAATTCCTACCCGTTTGTGTGTGTCGGGCACTTCTACCAGAATACAGTTAGTTCGAAAAAAATTTTCATACTCCAGACAATATTGTTATTCGAGTAAAACAAGTTTGACGATGTTGGATGTCATGAAATTTCCTGCTTCCTGACCTACGAGTAAAAGCTTAAATGCTTCAAGTGTATCAATAATACTTCTGTACTTCATGAATATTTATTTTTTTCTGTACGATAGACATGCAATCCATATTTGAATTAAATTCGTCACGGACTAAATGGAAAGCGTACGAATCGGCCTGCTACAGTCATCCAAGAAAGTTGAAAGATCCAGTTTTGAGAATAAGTAGGTCTAAAACGATATTGGAATAACTTATAGCGAAACATGAAACTCATTATATGCGGATTAATCATAATATATTACGGTCTTGATTTCGTTTGATTATGCGGCACAAAAAATATATATTTTTTTTAAATCTTGAATGATAATTAGGCCTATTCCCATTTTAAAATACATTAAAACTTGTCACAAATCTAATAGCTCTAATCGAGATTTAAACCTAGAATGTGATGTGCTTCGGAAAACTAGAGAGAATAGGGAATTTTAGTCTGTGAAAATATCAAAAATATGTTGGACAATAAAGTATGTAACATCTTCATATTTGCTTTCTTTATAGAAGTCAGTGGACTCATTTAATACTAGCATAATTTATTGCAGTAGTACCTTATTAGTACACATCTGTAGTAGTACCCTTTTTAGTACATAAATAGTTTGTATAATTATTTGTCTGATAACATTAACATAGTGAGAATGTTAGTTTTAATTTGCATCATTCTCATATTTTAATTTATATTTCTAGATCATAGATTTCAAAATGATAACAACTTATTTTCAGCTGTTACAAACAAATTCCAAACAGAAAGATGTGTTTTTTCATTTCTCTTATCACATCAAGAGCAAATTGACCAAAATATGAAAGCACAGTGATATAAATAAAATGCATTTATTTTTAATCATGCTTTCTTTAAAATTTACAAAAATGTCAACTTATATTATAAAGTACAAATGTGTGCTTTGCTCAATGCTAACGTCATATTGATGCAGGCAACAATGTGATTATAATGGATGAATGTTGCAACAATACAGCTATTTTTTCAATTAATAATAAACAATCGTAGCGTTATTTCAATGGAGAAAATGTAAGTTTTTGCTGACGTTGCCCCCCCCCCCTTAGGGATCGAATTTTAAAAGATCAATGTCAGATGCATGTATTTCCCTCAGCAAAACATATATATTCCAAATTTCAAAGCGGGTAAGGAAAGTTGGTATAAAATGAGTAAAAAGATTTGACAGTCACACACATACAGAAATGCAAGTTAAAAGAAAGTACGTAACAAATTAATTTCGAACTTCCCACATTGTCTCATGGACGTAATTTATTGAGTTATATCCATGTAGCTGTGAAATCGATACATCCTATTTTATCACGACGTGCAAGTTACTGAAAAATAGGTCACGATGGCTTGACAGTGGAGTCACGAATTGCCAGTCACCTGAGAATCTTAATGTAACGAAATAAATGTCCACATTTTAGTCAATGTTGAGAATATTATCATTTATAATTATTGTGGCGTCACAATGACGTCATATATTTGCTGTGCTATTAGAGCTTTTAAAAATAATTTATTCTTGTACTGATAAATATAAATTCATCATGTTTTTAAAAAACATCATTTACAAAAAATATTACAATATGCTATGCTAATTTTGATGTACCTACAGAGAGGTTAATAACAAATATTTGTAAGAATAAGCTGGAAGTACCCTTTTTTTATTTTATATTTTAAAAAATGAAACATATATCAGTATGCCCCCAGTTGTAAAAATAAATTAACGTTATAAATGTTCTTCAATAATTTAAATTTAAAAACTGTTAATTACAATAACGTATGATACAAAATCCTCAAAAAATGCACATAAAAATTTCAACCCAAACAGAAAAGTTTTAAAACGAAACAGTAACATATTTATAGTTCATATTTAAACAACGATTGTTTCCAGAAAGAGCTGAGATTCCAGTATGGAAGTGGATATTTTTAGTTTTATTTTCTGCCTTAATGGTAAATGGAGCAGCAAATATTCCTAGCTGTTACAATACATTCTGTTAGAGGCATCCCGCTTTTTTCGAAAGTATATGTAATCCACAAAAGACTTTTTTTCACATTCCCTAAATAAATAATGGAAGGTCAAACACATTTAATAGCTTTATATTGATTTATCACAGGAATTTTTCCGAGAACTGAAATGAAAACTAAAAAAAGGGAGTGAACATTCCCTAAAATCTCTGGGGGGAATTCTTATTCTTTAAATGTTATGAAATTATTCAAGTTTGTCCCAATTTTGAGATTTCCTTTAGTCAAAGTACATAAATCATTTTTTATTTCATTAAACAAATTTAAATGCATGTTTATGCTTTCAATTTTATTTTTAAATAATGAATAGTTAAACAAAGTTTAAATTTTTTAAAGAGTATTGAGGAGTATTTAGATTTGGAGTATTTTTAAAATTAAACAGTATAGTGGTCTTACTTATAAAATGAATTTATTTTGCATTAATTTTCGTTGTTTATCTGAGTTTTTTCTCTTTTAATAAACAATTTAACGTTTTCGAAACTGAAAATGTTTCACGAATATTATGGTATTGTTTTCGGCTTTACATTGCAATAGCTGCACATATTTCATAAAAAGAATGTTTAGAATTATTGTGATTATGCATTTAAGCACTGCAATAGTGCCATTTCAAAATTAAACGAATTTGTCTAAAACAAAATTTAAACCATAAAAGACTAAAGGTGCACCCAGAAAAAGGAATTGATTAAAACTACAAAACATGATTTGTAGTTTTAATCAATTCCTTTTTCTGAGTGTGTGTCGATGTTTAAGTAAGTTATGTATTAAAATAACATTGGTATGATATTGGTAAATAATATTTCAAAAATAATCTTTTTAAAAATGACTAGTTTTTATTTGATTCACTCTCATATTATTCTAAAAAGTGCCTAAGTAAATTACAATTAATTTTCAGGAGTAGAATTTGCCCGAAACTAATGATTTATGTTTTTAAATCATGTTTACTAAAAATGCCTAAGTTCAAAAGCTTCATTACGAACAATTAAATTTGATAAATGTTTATACTTTCTTGATGAACTATTATTGTGAGAAGCATAAATTAATTATTAAAATATTTGTTTTGTTATTTTAGATTTATATCTTGATAAAAATATATTTTGTAGAAAGTCATCTGAAAAAAAAAAATTGAATAAAAATGTATTCATACAAGAGTTATTCTAAAACACTATCAGAGATTTCATCAAAAGCAATTAAAGTTAATAACAAGTTTTATATTTTTCGTAATTTCTTATTTGAAGTTAAATATATATATTTTTTAAGTAAACAAATAGATTTGTGTGTTTAAAAATATTATATTCAATAAACAAAGTCCAAAATAGTGAAACAATTTTAAATCTATCGCTTTATAAAAATATATTTTGCTGAGAGACATAAGAAGATTGAAAAACACAACTTCAGTTAAAAAAAAAAAAAAAAAAAAAAAAAAAAAAAAAAAAATGTTTTTCGTATATGAAGAAAATTCTTCTGCTTGAGAAATGCGAAGTAAACAATTCCTCTTCTATAATAAACAGGATTTCGGAAGGATATTGTTTTCAGAAGATTTAGACTTTATAAACAAAAAAAAAATAACCTGTATTTTCTATGTCCAAGCAGAGATGCTCAAAAAGCACATAAAACTGTAGCTCTTTTGACGTAAACATATCAAAATGAAAATTAGATTTAGGGTTACCCTGGAAAGTTATTCTTAAAAAATGTTTGAATTAGTAACTCACTTTTATCTAAATTGGTGTCAAGTAGGTTATTTTTTATGATGTAAAGTAAATTATATTTGGTGATATTGAAAAATAATTTTTGGGATAATGACGCAATTTGTTTTCAGTGATAGAAATATTAGTAAATGTGTAAAACGTATGTTTAAAAATTCGTGTTTGCAAACAATTTTAATTATCTTCGAAGTCTAATTGCTTTAAACAGTACAATTTTGATAAAATTTCATATTATTCTTACATTTGGTAAATATATATCTGAATATCACAGCTAAAGATAAGTTCTCCTAAAACATTTTTAGGAAATCAACTTTTCTTTTGCAATTTTCGGATCGTTAAAGTATATATAATATTCACTCAAAACCGTTTTGTGTTTAACTTAATATTTAAAATATGACAACCAGTTTAACGGACCAGTGTCTCGGCTGAGAAAAGAGCCTCCGGGAAATAATATCCATTTTTAATGAAACACGGACTTTTTTAAAATCAGTGTAAGTTTTTACGATTAAACCATTCAAGCTGTCGGCGTTTAATTTTTTTTTGCAAATTTATCTAAAACTTTTTTAACCAGAGGACAAACCTTTAAAAAATGACTTTTTGTAATTGTGTCAAAAATCTACCTCAAAATATTTTGATTTATTTTAGCAATTTCATGTTTGTCCTTCATTTAATTCAATGTACTAAAACGGGCAGCCGGAAAATAAGTTTCCCCTAGCGACTGTGGACAGAGGTGTATATGAAAGACAAAAAATGTAATGAGACATTAAAAATAAAACATAACTTTATTTTTCCACATAAGTACCAAGTCCATTGAGACATTTGTCATACCGCTTTATAAGCTTTAAAAAGCCCTCCAGGAAAAAATCAGGGCTTCGCATACGGGCGAAGCGTTGAACGGCTATGGGCGAAAGACGACACAGCAGGTGAATGAGAACGTGCAAGACACCGATACCATTGGGTAGAGGTCGACCGCGATCAAGATGATGGCGCTGTTGCAGTGTCTGCGCAGATGGCGCTGTTGTAGTGTCTGCCCAGATGGCGCTGTTGCAGTCAACAGCGCCATCTGCTTGATTGCGGTCGACCTCTACCCAACGGTATCGGTGTCTTGCACGTTCGCGTTCACCTGCTGTGTCGTCTTTCGCCGATAGACGTTCAACGCTTCGTCCGGATGCAAAGCCCTGACTTTTTCATGGAGGGATTTTTGAAGCTTATAAAGCGGTATGACAAATGTGTCAATGCACTTGGTACTTATGTGGAAAAATAAAGTTATGTTTTATCTTTAATGTCTCATTACTTTTTTTGTCTTTCATACACACCTCTGTCCACAGTCAACATTTTTATATGAAAATATTCAAGCACTTACAAAATGGTGCAATAAATTCGATGGTAATAACCATTATTTTCCACGTTAATTATTTATACAAAAAGAGATAACGAAGATGTCCTATAAATCAAGTTGTATTGGAAAAACACCCCTTAAGCACAGAGACATACTAATTTATACAGACCGTTATAAGTTGAAAGTATAGTCCTGCATTGGGTCAGGTAACCCGATTTTATCGGGATCCTAACCGACAAGCGTTTCAGGACGTGTTGGGTTGACATTACATGTTTTGAGATCGATTGTTTTCGGGTTACAGTTTGTCTCTTTCGAGTCGGATTCAGTTTGACCCAATTTGGTATGTGTGCGTATGTCAGTGTATTCCAATCTGAACTACTGGACATACTAAAAACTGCTAAATGGGGTAATAGAATAGGGCGACGTTATTATAGTATATCCTTATTGTATTTCAGCAATACAAGAACTAAGTCAACCTTTAAAATAGATAAAATCATTGACGCAGTTGGACAAACAGCTAAAAATTTTAATAAAAATTTTAAAATCAGTTCGGCTAAGGGTTATGTAGGAATTAAAAACAGCGAGGACGCTGACGAACTAGCTAAATACTTAGCTCTAAATCAATATCAAGAACTTCCTTATTTTATAGAAAACCAATCTTACATATTAAAAATATCCTTAATATGACAATATTAATAACATTTGGAACAAGACTATTGGGACATGAGCAGACTGACACACAAATTCTTTCAAACAGTTGATACAAACCAAATAGTAAACTGTAAATTGTTCTCACATTTATGTACGGGACATGGTAAGTTCCTGCAATAACAACATTGGTTCAAGCAAAACACTTGACTGAATTTTGTGTATGGGTTTAACGGGAACGTCCATGCACTGTCTTACATCCTGCCCAGCCACAGAAGAACGTCTTCTGGTGAACATCAAAACAAACATCAAGCAACTTTGGCACAAACAGCTATCTCAAATGAAACATGTAAAAGCAAAAGGTAAGAAAATGATCAAATGGTAATAAGATAACATAGACAGCATATTCTTCCGACACATGGCGCTGACGATTATCATCCATGAAACCATTTACCAGCATTCCGTCAGCAAAAAATAAGATCTAGGCAAGAAAAGGAAAATAATAAAAAAAAATAATGTGTAAAATATAAAAAAATATTACTATGTGTACCACAAAATAAAAAAACGTCTTGAATGTGTCCTACAAATATCGACATCATGCACTATAAAAGAGTGAACTTAAAAGAAGCAAGATAAGTCACCCACGTTAATACAGTCATCTTTCCAAGACGAACTGATGGTCATTAATCAGGCTACATCCTATAGCGCACCAAGAAAAAATAAAAATTGACTAAAAGGTGCACAAAATAAAAAGCACCGTAACTTGCATCAGTGTTGGTGTAAGTGAAATATGATGGAGTAATGGCCAAAAATGGGCTCAACCTGTAGAAGCTGCAAGATAAAAATAATTACACATGTCAAGAAAGAAATCTCAAATATGTGACAAACATAGGTAAATTTAAACTAATAGTCATACATTATCATAACGAAGCGCTATTACCATAGCGGGAATCAAAATTCAAACTCTATAATGGCAAAAATAAAATAAAAAGAAGTATAAGTACACTCAAGTAAGTATATTCAAGTATTGTCCTCATCTTGCACAGAGTCCTGCAGGAAACCCGGCTTGAGTACAGTCTCAGAAAAAACTGTAAATTTATGAGCGTTTGCCCTTCAATTTTCACGGGCAGCAGCCTTATTTGATGAAAAAATGTCTGATCCATTAAATAAGCGGCTTTATCCCTTAGATACTTAGAAAATTAAGAGCAATCCACATATTCTTACAATTCTACCCCATATGTTAGCAAAAATACGGCACGACCCCATACATTGTCCTCCGCTAGGGTGTTACCCTTCTTACTCGTGTTTCTTTACTCGTGTTTCGGAAATTTTAACCCGCTAAAACAGCGATTCTGTGAAGATTATCTAACGTGCTACGTGCTACGGAACAGTAAGCAAAGTGTTATTGTGTTTTAAAGTGCATTATATCCTGTGCATTATAATGCTATATTACTTTGCCCCGTAAAATTACGGGCTGCACAAAATGATGGGGATGGATTTTTTTTTTTACGGGGTATGACTGGAATCTCTGCTGCCGGCCTCTGCCCGTAATTTTACTGCAGTTTTTTTTACAGTGTACGTACCAGGTCCTAGGACAAAATATTGGATTGAATAGGGCTGGCGGGGGCGGTATGGGCTCCAAATGCTCCATTTTCATCTAATTATATTGGGTTAAGAGCTTAGTTTGGGTTAAACAAAAATTACATTCAAAGATACTGAACGTGCTTCGACAATCTTATGAAAATGACGCCGCACAGATTGTCAAATTTGAGAAAATAACTCTTAATGACGAAGTGTGACCTTTTTGCGAATAACAATTTTCAGATCACTAATTTTCATCAATCGATGTTCTTCCATCTTTGTAGCGACTGTATGAATCAAAATTTTGAGTAGGACATTTTTTATAAGATAATTCATCGTCTTCAAAGAAAGCTTTTTGCCGTTTAAAAATGTCTATGTCTAGGCAGTACTAAATTCTATATACACGTAGTTGTACTATCGCAGTAAGCTTACTACCATGTGGCTTATTTGTCCAGTTAAACGAAAAATTTCACTTTGATTCATCTTTCTATTCGTAATGTAATTGCAGACTGAGACACATGCGTGATGTGCTAAAAGAAATCATTCAACGAATTCCCTTGACACGCTGCCTTAATTTGCAAGTGCAGTCTTGTGCTACCGATTGCTGGTGCTCTACAAACCGAATTCGGAAACTTTTAGATACACCATGTATATGCATGTTTTCTATAATAACAATATTCTAAATTTATTACTTTCTCAATATTTAATTTATTCGGCTGTAGCATTTTATGTAAGCATTGGCTTGTAGCATTTTATTTCTCCGCAAAACTATTTTCAGAAAAATATTTTTTACCTGATTGGAAGATTTAGTTAGAATTTATTCTATAATTCATCGCTAAATGACAAAATATAAAATTTATACCCTTTGTTCATGGTAATTGTATATTTTCTTTCTTCTACTGAATGATAAAAGATAAAACAAACACAATTTTAGCAGAGTTTATACCACATATTTCAGGTCTTTATATTTTTCATAAATATCTAAATATTAAAGAATATTTCATATTAATTTATTTGAAATGATATTTCTATTTTTCTAGTAATACATTAAATTCTTTTTTCAAAAGCTTTTAAATGTGCAGCAAAAATAGTTTTTGAAAATATATGTACTATTTATTGTTTATTTGTATCTTTAAAAATATTTAACTAGCTTTGTTTGAATCTTTCTACATGAAATAATGTTTTTATGTCTGAATATTAATTTGATATTTAAATGCTATTTAAGTTGATATTTTATTAAATTAAAGTAAATAAATACTGTTTAGAATTACTTGGAGTGATATTTAAAATTTATTCATTATAAAGTTTATTTATCTTCCGGAAAATAAATTGTAAAAATAAATTACATTTTTAGAATTAAATTCAGTATTCTAAACAATTATTGAAAATGGTATATGCTGCCTTATGAGAAGAAATATATTATAAACGAGAAGTAAGTCATTACGAATGTCACACCACTTTATTTTTAGATATGTGTAAACATTTTTTCCCTCTCTTTCCAATGTAGTTTAAAAGTGTTTATGAATTCGGTTTCTAAAGTAGTCAGTCTGGTCGTATGTCTGTCGGTCTGTCAGTGCTCTAATCACTTAAAGACACTCGGACTGTCATGTAATTGGCATGTGTTATTGGAGTTTATCTTGGAATGTTCCATATTGAAGATGATGTGTTTAGCGTTTATCGTTCGTTTAGGAACTCTGAAAGGAACTCTGAAAAAAATTCCGTTCCATTATGGCTTATGGCTAAAAATCGTTTGCAATGGATTTTAATGATATTACGATATTTCAAACACAAGGCGGCTCTTTTCCCTGCAAGCTGTGCTCACCAACCCCCGTTCAGACTCCGGAGTCTCTAGAAACATGCTAATGTGCTTTGTTTAAAAAAATATCCGGTTACGAAAGATTTAATGATATTACCAGGAACGGCGGCGATGTTCTCTAATCGGGTTCTCATGCTTTTTCGTTTTATTCGAGCAATTTTTGGTTCACATGGCCTCGTCCACCGCTGTCGCGACAGCTGACGGCAGGTGTTGGGATTGGTAAGTAAGATTAATTACGCATTTGAAAATCAGCTTGTATAAAATGGTTAAGTAAAAAATAGCGTTGGCTATCGGAGTCTTATAACGACGCTATGGACAATATTCTTTCTTTGGGTTTGAGGCTACAAAAGTTCGTCTAATTGGGAATAACATTTAAAATCGCGGCATTGAAAAGCACTGTGTATAGAAAATTTTCGCTTATATTTTATGTTTATACTGAGTTTTAGCTATTTTCAAGAACAGGTATAGTTTATACATGGATTCCTTTATAGTATTTTAATGCACATTAATGCATAGTTTCTTAATTAATAAGTATATACGAATTTTGTAATATGTATGTATTGAATAGTCATTCGTACAAAATAAATCTAAAGTATTTTACACATGCATTTACCTATTCTGTATTTAAACACCCTCAAGTGATGAAATATATAAACAAACTTGCTATCCGCGCTACTTTTACGCCATGTGATTCCCACTGTGACGTCACATGAATATTGCCCGAGGCTGACAAAAAGAAAGGCTACCACGGTGCTTTACGCGTATCTTTTTTTACAGACTGCGGGAGTCACGTGATGCTCGAATCCACCAATGCAGGTGTAAGAAAATAGCATCACGTCACCCTAGCGGTCTGTAAAAGAAGATAAGTGGAATGCACCGTGGTAACCTGTCTTTTTCGTTAGCCTCGAAAATTGCCCATAAGAAAACCGTTTTAATCTATCTTTTCAATATATGCCATAATTTTCACCATTAAATGCTTTTCGCGTGTAATAATTCGATTATTTTAAGATTTTCTTTCTTATTTAATGTTCACATCTGAATACATTTTTTATGATGTAATTTTCCACATTCCCTGCTTTTAACACGGAATCATTTAATTATTAATTTAGAGTTTTCTTTCTGTTTTTAGTAGTCATGTGTAAATACTTTTTAAATTGAAAGGAAATATTATTCCTTGCAGTGTTTAAAATTTGGCAACAATTTAAAATATGATCATTTCTAAATATGAAACAAAACTCTGTTGAAATAATAAAACCTTGTGTAAAAAAAAAAAAGGCAATTTGGAAAAATGCTTGCACATTGCACACTATAAGATTGTCAAGTACGTCCCTGGAAAACATCGATAAATTACTACACATAGTTTTTTTTCCTCTAAAACTTTTTTAACAGAGTTATTTTGACCGATTTCAACATGAAATAGCTCTTATAACAATTCTTAGATGTAAAACCTGTCTCCTTCAGCGTATTTCTCAAATATTTCACTATACTACTGCCAATTTTCATATTTTTATCTCCAATAGTTTTCTTAATATTACTCAATATTTGCCGAGAAAGACTTCCAGTCTCCTCCAAAAAAACATTTACGGCGATGACAGCATTTTTTTTTTTAATAAAGAGATATAGAAACTGATTACATCACAGAGGTACACTGGAATATGCGCATTACTTAATATGAAACATATATGTAGAAAATGTATGTATTTATATATGTATAATATTTATCATTCACTTACATGAACTCACAAAATAATTCTGGTACAGTAATGTCTGTGAGCGATAACTGCTGGAAGTGCGTTTTCAGTTGTGGTATAAGTTTTTAAATTAATTAATTTTTTGCACATTAATTAGTGTGTATTATTTCTATGTATAATTTACATAGCTGGGCAAAACAAATGAGTATATTTACGTTTAATAATCTTTTAATTACCGGGTTGAGACGCCGTACGTTACAACGACTGTTCTTTTATTCTATTCGTACTACTTAAAGTTGCTGAAAGGAAATTTTCAACTGAGTTACTCATTTCCTAACTGAAATAAATTTTAGCATACTATGTAGTTCATATACAAATTTATACACCATATGCAGGACTGCAAAAAATAATTCTGTCTGTAGTCTCTAGGTGGTATTTGCTGAAATTAGATTTTAAAATATATTATGCACTTTTCAAATTCCTTACATGGATATTATATCATATTTCACATTGTTAAACGGTAAAATTTTGTTACAGTATTCTGAATGCGTTGGAAACTGTTTCATAATCTATTCTTGCTGTATGAATTTTCTTTCTAGTTTATGTACAGTTAGATGAAAAGGAACTTTCAAAAGCAATATTCTATTTAAAAAGGAAAATTCAAATGATATGCATTTTATTTTATTTGGAAAATTAACTTCTTGCGTTTCGTACTCGAATTACTACATAAGACGTATAAACACATATTACTTCATGCTTCGGAACCGTTTCCGATTTATAACATCGTTTCTAGTGCTAAGTTCATTTGACCTTCTCAAAATGAATTTTTCTAATTAAGGACTTAGTTAAATCCTTTTCTCGTGTTCAAATTAGTATAAGAGACACGTTTTGTAAAAATAGTTAGAGCCGTTTTCGAATTATAGCAAAATTTTCCATGCTGAGTTTGTTATAACCTGTTAAAAAGAATTTTCCCAAATTCGGAACCTAGACAGATCATTTTATAGAAGAAAGCATCTTCAGTGCTGGGTTTGTTTTAACATATCAAAACGAATTTTTCAGAATTCAGTATCTATCTAGATAGTTTTATTTTATTCGAATTAACATAAGAGTCACGTTTCGTGCGAAATATATGGGCAGTTCTCAAGATCGTTCGGACACCCAAAATCTCTTGTTTATATATATATATATATAATAAACTGAAATTCAAAATTAATTATTAAAACACGAAATTTCTTACATAATAAAATTGACAAATCATGCTGAGGAATTTGTTTCTTTCACCACCCAACTTTTATTTAATAAACTTGGTAAGTTATTTCGTTTAAAATTACCGTAACAAGAAAAATAACTGTAAGAGAAAGAATTCCATTTCATCTTTAGGATTTATTGTCTCATTTGCCATCAACACAAAAGAAGGAATTTACATGTCTTGTTTCTATAAAATTATGATTTTCTTGTTCGCTTAAGTACATAAACAATTGATATTATTTCTACGGGTTGGTGATACAAATTAGGTATACATCATTAGGGATAGCTGCATCATTCTATGTTTTTTAGATATATATAAGTGTTTTTATTATTAATAATTTCTTCTCAAATAATAAATTATACCTACTGAGATAACGAGTCTTATATTCTGTTTTTCTAAATTAGGTGGTTTTGTCGTCTACGAGCCAATCCCCTCAGTAAATACGCTAAATTGCTATGCTTTAAAAAAAACGAGAAGAAACATTACTGCAAATATAAATAATGAATAGCCATTTCAAGATAAATATTATTTTTAAAAATGCAATAAAGTCAGTGAAAGGAGCATTAAAAGCGGTTTTGTTTTAATAAAATATGATTACTCCCCCTCCCCACACAAAAAAAAATATTAGGGTGTTTTGGAAAAAGAACTACGCAGAAAAGTTTATGAAAATTACGCCACTTTTTGCAATGATTATAAGATAGTTTTTCTGAATGAAAATTTACGTTTCATTTTAGTGGTACAGTAATATTTTAAAATTCGGAAAAATCCGTCAAAATATCGATTTTTTTATTTTTAGCGTAATAATAATATTTACGACCACAGTTTCATATTGCGAAATAATAATCTCTTACGAATATTTGTAACAGAATTATGCCGTAAATATTGACGCAAAAACGAATTTTTGTAAGCGAGCCGGCAACAGTTTTTTCTGACACGTCCATTTAAAAAAAAAAAACCTTTGACATGATTGCACTGATTTTGGCACCTGCAAAATTATTCCCCATGCGAAGCGTTATTTTTGCTAACTAAATGACTTTTTTTTTAATCATGAATATTTATTCTGTCGCAGAGTATATTATTATTATTAAACGAGTATGTTGTGGGAACATAAAAAAATTCTTCTATATAATTCAAATCGTCTGCAACCAAAATTAAGTGACAATCTATTCGTTCTTAAGATATAGCTACCGCTGAATCCGCGATAAACACAGAATTAAGGCAGCACTATTTGGCGATTTATACAAAAACCTAATCAGCGTATATCTGTGTCAAGGTCTAACAGAATAAGAAATTTGATGAAATTCCGCGGGAATAGAATTCCGAAAAGTTGCTATAGGTAACGGAATTTTTTCATGATTTACCGCTGACATGCGCCCGAAAAATGGTCGAAAGTGGCAAAAATGCTTTTTGATGTAGTTGGAAAACAATCTAAGAAAATATACTAATTGTAAAATAGCTATTTCAGTTTCAATTTAAAAACGATTTTCACTGTACACCGGCAGGGTATCGGACATCTTTAACTTGGATAACCTGGAATGGATTGCGTAATATTCCAGAATTGATTGCCTGGATTTTCACTTATTTTCTATAAGGCTTCCGAATAAATATTCAGATAATACTGTTCCTTATATCCCATTATTAATAATTTAATTAGCCTTCAAACTGATCTTAAAAGATTTTTAAACACTTTAAGAATGATAGACGATTTTGTTGATTTTCAAATAGCAAGTTTTGTTTTTCTTTTCAGTTTCTGATTTTAAAAAAAAAATCACTTTGAGCCCTATACCACCTGATCTCGAAGACTGGTATAAAAATCGATCCCGAGTCCTTTCTAACTCAGGCTCAGGGACTCTGGTCGTAACAATTTTATCTCTAGCGTGTGTGTGCGTACGTTGCCGAAATAGGTATCCTGCTTCCATTAAAAGGCGTCTAATTGGAGACAAATATGCAGACCAACAGGCAAATGTGTTTCGACATTTCTTGTAGTCGTGTATGGAATCATTCAAAAATCAACTAAGATAATATATAAATATTATTTATTTAATTTTCTTACTAAATTATTTTTAGTACAATAAATATAGTATGCTTAACATATGCACATTATTAAATTTATATTTTATCCTTTGAAGTTTAAATATTTAGAAAAAGAGATAAGTAAAAGAAAAGAAAAAAGAAACATCGTTGTTTCGTATATAAAATCGAAGCTACAATTTTAAATCTTCTGTTTTCCTAATGAAGCATAACATCTTTCTATTCGTATGGCTTACTTGTTTTCGTGTAGGACATTTTCTCTTCAGACTTTTCTACATGCTCAAGCTTTAGCAAACAACAAGTATTCAGCTCAAATTTATTCTTCTCAGTGAACTAAGGAAGATAGTTTGAAATGTCAGAGGCACTCCTGTGGAAATATGGAAGGGTATGTCTCAGAATTCTCGTAGAAGATACTTCGTTTAGAAAAGAGATTTATTTCTTTATTGTTTTTTTTTCATCTAACTTTTATATCTAAAGTTTGTATTTAAGACATGCTTCAAAAATTACATTCTTCATTTAATACATGTTAATATTCCAAAACTCACTCTAATAAATACATGTCTCTAAGAAAAATATTATGCTTGCTGACCTGCTCGGCGTTGCACGGGCCCGTTATTATAACCTTAAATAAACCTCAAATTTGGATGATTTTATATATTTAACCCAATTTTTGTATGAATTTATATTTTTAAGTGAAAATCTTTCTAAATGAATATTTCCGGAAAGAACTTTATACGGCGGGCTCCGCTGTCGTTGGCAGTACTCCGGCCTGTTTATGCCAGACAGTATATAGAGATACTGTCTCGAAGAAACATAGAGTATTTTAGAGATAAATGCAATTGCAAAACATTGCTTGGATATGAAAAACACCTTTCATTTTATCTCAGCTAAAATCATCTCTAAAACCACTTCTAAACTTGAACTTAACTTTCTTCAAGTATTCTTCATCTATAAAAAATATTAAATATTTTGTTACTTGTGACTGCCCTATTCTCTCATTGTCAGATTGTCGGCAATATTACATAAAAATCTCCTTTATTTAATTTCTATTAACATTTTCCCACATTAACAATTGCTTTCTCTTTGCAATTTCCTATTAGCTGCTCCTTGTAATTTCCTATAGTTCTGTTGGTCAATAAATTTATCCCTCGAAACCACTTCCCTTCCGTATTAATGGGGAAAGTTCCATGATTCTTTGCACTGATCACGGTATGCTGAATGCTACCTAAACTTGTCTGTAATTAGTTAAAACGTTCTGGTAAGTGAGTAAAACGTTGTTTTATTTGCCTGTATTGTACTGTTTAAGAAAAATAACTTCAAAGTCTGGCCTCCAAATAACTTGAAATGTAATAAATGATGCACAGGCTTGGTGTTCAGTTTCAGTATTTATTGCAAAATAAATTGTGATTTTATAGCAACTTTTTTTAATTTTTAATTTTCTTTAAATTTTTAGTACAGTGGTTTTTGTATTAAACAAGCATGAACGAGTGTCAATATATAAACTTTTCCTGAAAATAAAGATGTATGTAAGTAAGCTTTCCTAATAATATCAAGTTAATATCTTACGTTACAAAAAAAAAAAAAAAAAAAAAAAAAGACCTTTTTTCTTGCTACAAATGAATAGTCCCGACTACTGTGGGATGCTTCATTTTGCTTTCATTCCGAAAATTATCAATCAAAGTCGGATGCGGCTGTAATTTTTGCATTTTACAATGTATAAATGACCATGTGAGCTTACATTTTTTATTAAGAGTTTTAAAGATAAAATGCTAAATTTAATGAACATTTTAAAATGTTTTTCATTAACTTATATCCGTATAGCAAGAATAATTGTTTATTCGTTTATTTGTCGTCGATTTTAGAATTGGCATTCGTAAAATAATTTTCAAAATAATAAGTCTTTAAACGCCTCTTTGGTTTAGAGAAATATTATACAGGGTGTCCGAAAAGTCTGGAAACGGTCAATTAATAGGAGAAATATACATCGGATTGAAAAAGGAAAATATGTGTTCAATATTTTTGAAAAATCGATTTAAGGGTATCAAAGTTGCCCCTCAACTCTGCACTGGGGAAAAATGGGGGCAACATTAAAATCTTAAAACATAACCCCTCTTTTTTATTTTTTCTACGGGAAAAATACGTAACTTTTGTATTCTGTGTGATATTGAAATACATGTTCTAATACATGTTCAATATTTTAGAAAAATCTATTTAGGGATATTTAAAGCTTCCATATTTCTAAAATACTGGACACGTATTTTTCCATTTTTCAATCCGATGTATATTTCTCGAGTTATTCGACCGTTTCCAGCCATTTCAATGGAAAAGATTCTAACTGCATTTTACTCGATTACAGCGCGTCTACGATTTTCTGAAGAAAATCTCAAATGCATAAGTTACGTATTTTTTCCCGTAGAATCCGCTTCTGCAATAAAAAAAGGGGGGGGGGGGTAATCTTTTAATATGTCAAAGTTGCCCTCCTTTTCCACAGGGGGCAGAGTTGGGGGGACCACTTCAATATCCCTAAATATATTTTTTCAAAAAATATTGAATACATATGTTCAGTTTTAAATCTGATGTATATTTCTCGAGTTATTCGACGTTTCCAGACTTTTGGATACCCTGTATATCACTCTTTATACAGTACAATAACTTTTTGAAAGGTTTTAAAAATTGAAATACCAGTTATAAAATACTGAACTCTGTAATGGTATTCGGTAAATGTACAAAAGAAATTTAAGCATCAGTTAATACTTATTTGGGGAACTTCTAAAGCGAATTGCGGATTTACCTTTGTATGAAGTGGACCAAGTTTTGTAATATAATTGTTACTATTGTAATATTTAATGTGAAACTAAAATTTAATTATATCAAATCGATTTTATTACTGGTTGCTTCTAACAACCAAATCTGTGTAATCCTCCCCATAGCTTTTAGATTGAGTACTGAGCTATCACGAGGCCATTATAGTGGTTAAATAGAAACTAGAAAACACTTTTTGATTGTCTGTAAAATATGTTTGTTGATAATGGAAATGCTTACGTTAGAATTGATAGTATCTCAAAACCTTATACTCCGGGATAAGAAAAACTATTAATATGCTATAAAAACTACTCGAAAACAATTCCAAAAATCAGTGACAGCATACGAGACTTTGTTTTTATAAATGCTGCTTTTTTTAAATCTCAAGAAAAAATATCGGCTTCTGAAGATTCTAAAGATAAAGAACGCTTTTCAAAATCATGGGTAAATCGAAGCTGTCACAGTCTATTTTCGTTCGTGATTATAATGATTTTTCCTATTTTAAGAATAACCGTTTGTTTCAGTTTTTCGAATGTAAGTATTACTCTAATAAACAACAAATTACTTGAAAAACATTTTATTGTACTATTTTCTTAACTCAAGTATTTTCCACAATTTAATCCATTTGGACACTACACTGTTAACTAGTATTTTAAAAACACAAATTGCACAAATTGTGCTTATTAGTTGCTAAAATCAGTGTAAAAATTGTTTTAAACTCATAAAAGAGCTAAAATCCTACATGTTTCGGCTTTAAACTTAAAGCCATCATCGGGGAAGAGGAACAACACAAACGACTACTGATCTTTTAATTTTCGACACGAGAAAATTGAAATCAACAGTATGGAAAAATTTAAATAAAATAAGCGGGCGCTCTCTGTTGCCAAAGAGCGAAAAACAAAACAATGAATTAACAAGGGGTTAAAAATGTATCCCATAAACTAGGTATGTTGAAAGAAAAGTTATCATTACAAATACAATCTTTTCTAATTTTAATTTCCAATGATTCCCTAATGGCAGCTTTAAATGGGTTATTGAACCTATGGATAATTCTTGCTTTATCGAAATTAATTACAGTATCATTATTTTTAGCGTAAAACCGGGAGAGTGCAGTGGATAACTTTCCAAATTTTATGTCGTTTTTATGCTCTTTTAACCTTTCCAAAAACTTTCTTTTAGTCATACCAATGTAAAAAATAATATTATTATTTAAGCTACTGGGGATTTCATAAACACCTGCGAATTGATCAGGGGGGATAGGATCTAATTTACATGAAACTAAGTCAACCAATTTTCTGGGAGGGACAGCAATAAGATTGATATTGTATTTACGGAGGGCCCTTTTAATCCTTTCAAATATAATAGGTATATATTGGAATTTACGATAGTTTGGTTTATTATTGCTAGGGACAGGATACTGAATTAAATGGCCATTGAATTTTTCTATAATTTTCTGTACGTGATGAGCGGGGAAACCATTGTCAATGGCGATATCTCTGATAAAATTAAGTTCATCTTGGATGAATTCACTTGAACAAACCAGAAAAGCACGCTTGATGAATGAATTGAAGGCAGCAATCTTATAAGTGAAAGTTGTAGAGGCATTAAATGGGATTATTGTGTTACTTCTCATCGGTTTACGATAGACTTTACGTTTTAGGTTGTTGTCATCTTTAATTAATTGAATATCCAGGAACGGTAGTGATGAATTTTCTTCTATTTCCAACGTATAAACTAATAACGTATAAACCTTCTAATATAATATTTTAGATTATTACTTTATTTTAGGAAAGTAGTATTAACAATGAAATCTACAAAGGACTTCTTTATTGAAAAGGTTTTAACAATTTTGGCTATTACTAGCATTCTGGAAGTATTAGAGGCAATTTTACATTGCATAAATGCAGTTCAGTACCATCTTTTATCAATAGAACCTGCTAAAACAGGCATGTCAAACTCGTTCACCACGGCGGGCCAAATTAAATATTGTATACATGGCCGCGGGCCATATAAAAAAAGTAGATAATAATATTACACATTGCACAGTATAAAATTTGTACGTACAAAACACAGCCATGTTAATGAAATATTCACGCAAAGTTCCAAAGTTAGTATTATATATAATTTATTTTTTCTTATTTTTCGAAAGAAATATTCAAAATTATTTTTTATCAACCAAATCTAATAAAATTTATTAAATTTCCCCAATTCCATCTGTTTTCAAAATTGTTTGTACACACTGGTCTGTTAATATTGATATACCAAAAGATTGTCATCTTCCGTGTTTCCTTTAAATAAAAAAATAAAAATAAGCATATTTAGAATCAGAGAATTTATTTAATAAAATGTGGCGTATCTATGCGCTACTTATTTGATTTCATTTTTTAAATGCCTTTTCTGGTTCAAACTGTGATTGACTTGAAACATAACAAACAAAAGGCCAAAAGGCTTAGAAGCTACTCAAAGCTGTCCTATAAAAGTGCTCTGCCGAATATAGCTAAAATATGCCTTATTACATACTATACTTTACAAAATGGTCGATTGATGAACAATTACAGAAATTTGGATAATAAATTCTGAAGAATAATTTCAACTATAAATCATTACAGGTCTAGTAAATAGATTAACCTGATTTTGATATTTCTTGAAATTAAAAAATCTGCTTTTGAATTCATTTGTTAATATATTTTTTAGTATATTAAAAAAAATTCAACTCCGAAGTTTTATGTAATTATGCCTGGCAACATTTAAATTTAAATACCTATTCTTTTTTTTCATTGTATTTTCAAAGTAATACATTCTGTTTGGAAACGCTAATAGTATCAAATAACGTGATAACATTAAGACATTTGCCTCGAAGTTGGACTTTGCTCGGGTGCTTTTTAATTTAAAATTTAGACTCGAGTACTTGGTATATTGATGGTCTCTTAATAATCCACATTCATAATTTGTCAATTGAAAATAAAAATGATAACCTTGTTTAACAGTTCGAAATTAACAGTTAAAACTTCATAATGGAAAACCATCAAATATCTTTAAAAGAAGGTTGTTTATCTTCACTACACATATTTTTCTAAGATATTTTCTGGATTGACGATGGTTAAGCATTTGCGTACAAATATAATACAAGTTTATAAGCACTATACGTTTTAAGGCATATCCGACTTTTATAAATATATTAGCTATATATAAACCTTTCTAGCAATGGTACCTATGCTTATAGTATTTTCAAATTTCCTTAATCAATTAGATCAATAATCAATCATCAATAATCAATCATCAATCGCTCTAGACACCATTCCTTCAATTTCGTACTGAATGATTTCGACTCGCAGGACATTTAATGTAATAAATAGAATAATTAGTTTTTTAAGCAAATGTTTTTTCTTGAATAAGCTTTGTGAAAACACTTTGATTCTCTATTAAGAAGTATCGGTTCCAATTCTGACTGTTTATTTTTCCGCTGTTTAGTTTTCTTTACACTTTGTGCTGTAGCACCTTTTAATCTTACATTCTTTTCAAAGTACGCAACAGTATCTACATCTACATGTCAAACATTAAATTTCAGTTTTCCTTTGAATATAATTGTATTGTTAATTACCTTTTAAAAAATCTGCGATGTTCCTCTTCAATTTTTCATATTTATTTAAAATAGTAAAGAGCTTCAATATTATATATATATATATATATATATATCCTGGGATGTATGAGAGTATGCTAATAAAATGTGTATATATAAAAAAAAGGAAGAAAGGAAAGAAAGATCATGCAGGATTCCATAAAGATCACACACAATTACTAACCTAAGTAATGAAAATAGTAAAAGAGCTTAAATCCAAAATCCATATGCTCGACTAAAACCTAAGTGAAGAAAGAGCTTGGATGACATATTCGGGGTTTTTGTGTGAATTATAAAAGTGATAATTTTTGTCACTTTCAAAGCAACTCATTTACAGCTACATTTAATTTTATATTTTGATTTTTTTTTAATTTTAACTATCCTTAATTAGAACCGAATTTTATTAAATTTAGAACACATTTATTATTATTTAATAAATACACTATATTATTTTGTAAAGTGGTGCAAAATGGAAGCGAGTAGTAAATTAAAGTATTAGTTTTGACATAAATAAAAATTATATGTAAAATTATTTAAATTTTTTACGAATTTTTAAGTTTTCGGCTTAAAATCCGTACTTTGCTACGTACTGATTGGTTATTTTTGTATCCGTGACTTTATTGTGCTAAAATGTAAAATTCAGTTATATCTGTTGTTGTTGTTGTTGTTTCTAATCCTAAATGATTTAGCCAATAGGCTAGACCAAGTCCATGAGCCCAAAAATTTGGAGGAAGTCCAAAACGATGAAAGGACACTCCAAAAGGTCACTGCTAGTCAAGTCCAAACAGGACAGGAGACGGTCAGGGGTGGATGGCGCAGTCTTGCACTTTCCACAAATGGGAAAAATCTTGGTACCGTTGTCAAATCTCAGGCATCTGAAGTGTCCACTCAAAAATTTTGAAATAGTAGTCTTCTGGTCACGGCTACCACCAAGAGCAATAGCTCCTCCAGGCTTTCTGCCACAGTACCAGTTATGAACTGGAGGGGAACGCCAAGATGTGTCGAGAGAAAATTTGGCTCTTGAACAGATCTCCAGAAAAGTCAAGGTGGAAGTTTGTGTGTCAAAGAGCCAATGTATCTGCCATTTCATTTCCGCCAATGCCAACATGCGAAGGAATCCATTGAAAGAATATGTCATGGCAGCTTGAAAGTCCTCTCAGTAGAGATAGAATAGATAATGAATTTCTTTCGCCAACGTGAGGCCAATTTTGTATGGAAAGTGTTGTATGGAACTCCGACTGTCAGTTAGAATCCAAATATCTTTATAAGTGGTACAGGAAGTGGCAGCTTTGAGGCCCTTCTCAATCGCAAGTAGCTCCGATCGAAAAACGGAGCAGTGGTCCGGATTTCTGATCTTTATGGCGAGATTGGATGAGGACATTTTCACAAATATGCCGCTGCCACAATCATTATGCTCATTTTTACTACCATCCGTGAAAATTTGGAGGGCATTAGATGTAATAGTACTGATGGTTTCTAATGCAATTTGCCAAAGATAGTCTGGGATGTTGTTTGTTGGTGTAGGAAAGAAGCTCAGTATTAAAGTATACTCTTGGCAGTCCCTCAGAAGGATCAACACAAAGTTTTAAGGAGTGATCCTCGACGCTGGTATCAATAAAACCCTGATTGATTGCCAGAGAGAAGGGACTGTTTCTTTTCAGCCTTTGATTGTTTGTCGAGTTACGAAGAAGCAAGGAGGTACGGTTATGTGTGCCATAGCTATAGAATTTATTAAAGTATTTCGTTAATCTTATTGTTCGTCTAAAACTCAGTGGCTGTAAATCGCATTCATAAAGAGCCAATTCCCCCGGGCAACTCTGACGTAAGCCAGCTATTAAACGGGCAGCACTCAGTTGGACTCGTTCAAGCCTTAGTAAATTGCTAGAAGAGGCACAGAAATAAACATCAGATCCATATTCCAAAATGTGCTTAATTAGTGACACATATGTTATTTTCAGTGTAGAGTCATCCGCCCCCCAATCAGTACCAGAGATATATTTCAGGATATTAAGTCTTTTCCTACTCCTTGAGACTAGATTTTCAATGTGTTGATTACTCAGAATCTCCTGGTCCAAGTAAAATCCTAAATATTTGGGGTGTTTAGTGTATTGCAGAGAATGCCCCATCAGCGAGATATCCGGGTGATAGTTATATAACTTGCGATTGGTAGTGAAGAAGCTTACAAAAGATTTAGAAGTATTGAATTGTAATTTGTGTTGATCAGCAAATTCTACCATCTGAGCCAAAGCACGATTAAGATCGTTTTCAATTTATATATCATTTTTTATTTTTTATTTTCATTTTTTATTTCAGTTATATCTGTATACATCACTACTACCCGATGAGCAGGATATTTTAAAAAAAGAATTCCAGCACGTTCTGAAGAGAGATATTTCCCTTATTTAATGACGGAATTAAGATATTTTATAAAGTAGTGTAAATCGAAGAGGGTAGTAAAATAAAGTATTAGTTTCGACATAAAACAAAAATTATATGTAAAATAATTTTAAAATATTACGAATTTTTAGATTCAAAATTCCGCGCTTTGCTACGTACCTATTAGTCATTTTTGTATCCATGATATTTTTGTGCTAAAATGTAACATTGTATTAAGTCTGTTATAGACATCAACATTGCCCAATGGGCGCGGTTTTTTAAATGAAGAATACTGCCACATTCTGAAAAGAAATATTTCCCTTATTTAATGAAAGAATAAATATTACAATTGAAAAATAGTGGTAGCATTCTGAGTAAAAAAAAAAGCCCGTAAAGCTGGTAACACTGATATACGTCTTTCTTATGTTTACCATCTCTAAGAATATGGTTGGTGCAAATGTGTTCATGCAAAGTGTATTTTCTGCATGCATATAAATTAAATAAAAGTAAAATGCCAAATGCTTCGTGGGCCACAGATAAGTCGTCGGCGGACCACGTGTTTGACATGCCTGTTCTAAAATCTACGATCTTAGTTCACAAATCTACAATCAAATGCAAAAAGCAGTTGTCCTGATGCTAATTTAATTTAGTTCAGATTTGTACTCACAATATAACGTTTAAGAGGGGAAAACTATATGTAATTCAGAAGGCTGTCATAAGATGTGATTGTATAGCTAAAATAGTAGAGGATTTGGAATTATTTCGAGCATATTTCGTAATATGATACTATAACAATCACAAATTTAATTACTGTGCAACTGCAACACAAGTATTTAATATTATTCTCATTTTATATAAAGTTATCTCAAGATAATCTAACTATTCACCGAGATTCCAGTTGGATGATTCATAGGCTATTTATATCATTTATTTTACGAAATAAACTAAGCCCTTTAACATTCTCTACGTGTTATATAAATTAATGCTTTGGAAATTAGTATCCTTCTAACCATGAATTCTTAAGTTAATGAAGCTGAGGATAAATTGATTTTCTTCTAGTTTGTTAAATCAAGCGCTGTCTAATGTTATTTCGCGAACTCTGAATTATATAATTTAGTAATTACTGGATCTAAATACCAGAGAAATGTATTAAATTTTATTTGTAATTTTGCTTACAGATTGTAAATATTTTACTTTTTATTTTTTAAATTGCGTATTATTTATATTACGATGATATTGAAATTACACCATAAAGTTATTTAAAAAAGTTTATCTCAGAATGAATGAATCTCTATCCCTTCACTTACAGAAAGCTAGCTTTTTCTAAGGTTAATTTTGATAATAAACAATCAGAGGTTTTATTGATTATATTTGGGCTCAATACTGCATTTATAAGAAATATCTATATGAAACGCAGTACTGGTGAAATGTAAATTTTTCTTCACAAATCTTACGGCACGCAAAAATGTTAATAAAAGTTAGAAAAAATATATACAAAAAAATATATACATAAACTTTCGTATGAATTAAAACTTAAATTATAACACACATTAAACTATAATTAAAATTACTATTAATGATGTAAATTCAGGCTGTCCTAAAAGGAAAAACAATAACTTTTAGGGGAAAAAACAATATTTTGATTTTAAATTAGCCAAATTTAAGCAAAAATGCCTGTTATTACGTCCTTAAAATTAATCCTATTTTTAAACTTTTATTCTGATTTTTGAAAAAACTTGGGAATTTAGTACAAACACTTTTTCATGCCTATAATTTTCTCCTAATAACGAAGAAAACTTTTGAATTCGAATCTTTCGTTTGACACATGTATCAAAAGGAACAAAAGATACTAGTCGAAAACTAGTTATTTATCATTATTTCCCTTACGTACGTTGGATTACCGTAATTCTTCACATTTTATGTCTATCTTTATACGGTATTTTTCTTAAGGGCTAGCTTCATTTTTGACTAACTGCATCCTTACCAAATGATAGTTCACATCTTAAGATTACAGATGATACTGTCATCTCCAATTTCATGAAACGTGGACTGTCATTATATTTCCCTTGGCCCTTCATATACATCTAAAGATTTTAATGTATCCATACCATAAGAAAACACACTGAATTTAGCAATTTTGAAATATTCTAGAATGTAGTTTAACAATTATATTTACATCCAATTAGAAACATTGGTTTCAAGAAGAGCCATTTTAGAATAGAAATTCTCATAACACCGAATTATCCAAATTAGAATTTAAAAAAAACTTCTGAATACAACGAATTTTTTTTTCGTGAATTCATGTGCGTTGTTTATCACTTCTTTAACTTATCTTTATTGTTATTAGCTTGATTTATAAGCTAATATTTTCGAAATTAATGCAATTATATCCATGAATTCTTAATGTTATGAGGTAGAGAATGAATTGATTTTCTTCTACTTTGTTAAATCAAGTGCAAACAAACGTTATTTCGCACACTATAAATTTTACAATTTCTAACGAATACATGTTTATTAAGCAAAATTACTTAGTGATTCATGTATACCGTAGTTATTCTTGCACAACTTTTTGCCCGAAATATAATCATTTAATATAGGGTGTGTAATATGCCTTACGTATTATTTCTAACAGGTAATGAAAGACATATGCCTTTACTACGTCACTGAATACAGCAAATATGTATTGTGACTTTGTAGAAGGCACACTTTGTAGAAGGTTTACGTTTGAGGTATTTTAAAATGAAGAGCAATATACATGGTGTTTTAAAATGGACTAACTGTTTTTAATGTTCAGCAACTTGTTAGCATTTGCAACGATTGAAAAAAGAATACTTGGAGAAGAGGAATGTAGGAGTCTACACCACGGTTCTTAAATTTAGTTCATCTTTTGACAGATAAATGTCGCTAAGATCACTAAGCACACTCTCCAAGAAAAAACTCAAATCACTCAACACAGTGCCAATAAGAAAGTTAAATGTATGAAGTAAACCTTATTCTATTAAATCCTACAAGCATAAAGCCTGCCACACATATTTATCCTAAAAAAACATTCAAAGACTCATAAAGACATGTAAAAGCGTTGCATTAAATTAAAAATATATATATTAAGCATTCGATACGATGTACGATTTTATATTTAAGACATTTTATTTTCATGGATAAATTTAGATTTTATTGTATGATGTCAATTTGTTTTTTCTTTACACCTACTTTAAAAATCCAGCAAACATATTTAGAAATTATTCTGCTAAAAATTCGCAAAACGTGTTACATTCCGAGAAGTTTTAGATTTTTTTCAAAAGTAAAGTTTATATCAATAAAAAACGTCTCTTAGACTTATAGGTATTTTCTTTTTCTTTTTCTTTTATTTTCTTTTATTTATTTATTTATTTTTTTTTTTGCTACATGTAGTATAGTGAGATGTTATTTTGTGTCAACATACACGATTGCAAAAATAAATAAATTTTAAAATGATTGCATTAGATTAGAATAATATTTAGAGATGTAAGAACAACAAAACTAGGAAAAAGGGAGTTTTTTTTTTTTTGTCTACTCATATCTAGAAATTCCACACTCTTACTGGGGAACAGAGAACAAACCAGAGAACACAAATTTCATGAAAAAATAATTAAATAATTGATTATTTATTTTTATTAGTGTAAAGTCAGAAACGGGGGGGGGGGGATAGAGTTTCATGGGGTTTAAAATAGTGTTTTAAAATTTACAATAGAGTTAACTTTTAAGAACTCAAGAGAGTTGTATTAAATAATAAATAATTTAAAAACGAAATTATTATTGACATTCAGTCAAACAGATTTCACAAATATATTAGCTAGAAATTGAAATTTTTATTTACTTGGAAATTAAATCAAAATGACGTTTTAATATTAGTCAAGAAATACGGCATATATATATATATATATATATATATATATATATATATATATATTTAATTAAGACGATATTTTCGAAATGTTCCTTCCTTATATAGAAATTATCAAGTTTATTTATCGAGTCATTTTTAGGAACGCCATTTATTCTATTTATGGTAAATGTGATCTTAACTTAACTGTGATTTTATGCCGCTTAGATGAGATAATTTTCGAAGATAAATCCTCGATAAGAGACATAGTTTTTAATGCTAATGCTGATGCTAAAAGAGATCGTTGTTTTTGAGCAATTCTTTAATATTCAGAGCAAACATTTATTTTTCATCATTTAGTCTTTTGATCAAATTCCAAAATTCAAAGAGAGCATTTACTTAATTATTACTAATTACCGCCGCTGAATTCGCGTAGAGGGGTTTTTGTTCCGTCCATAATACGTCCCTTATGCCGAGAGAGTATCGGAAGCGAGAAAAAATCTGAAAATTGAAACCAGACAAATTTAAAAGAAAAGAAAAAATGGCAAAACCAATTAAAATTTGTATATTTGACGCTTGTCCCGAAATGGTAAATATGCGTTATCTTAAAACTCATTTTTACACTGCATCTTTAATTAAATGTCCCTTAGCATTAATATATACGATTTAAAGACTAGAATTTTTGGCACAGTGTCCTCAAAAAGTCTTCTTTAAGAAACTAGCTTGTGCATCAGTTGAAGAAACTAAAGTAAGACGTCTTAATAAAAGTATATCCTGAACTCATTGCAGCCAGTTATATATCAGTAGTTATTTGTACATGTGTCTTTAACATTCCTAAATAACTTACAATGCTCATTCAGATGAACAAATGTGGCTTGAATATTGATGTCTTATGGTGACCAACACAATTTTATATAAATGTACCGAAAGTTTCTGCATTCAGTGATCACAGTATGTTAAAAGGAAAAAAGAAAGTTTTTACTCTGTGAGTTAGATGAATAATTTATAAATAGAGTTTCAGCTAAAAGAGATTTTAAATGCTGTTTTATACATTTCTTTCTTGTTTGTGTTCTTTTTTTTCTTGTTTCTAATGGAAAAATATACTAAAAATACAATGGTAATATGTAAAACATTTACAAATATTTACTTTGAAAACGTTTTTTAAAATATATGCTGTGAGTTTTGTGATAACGTTTAAATAATTCTTTTTTTTTTGTATTGTTCTCGGATTGAAATTTTATCTTTAACAAAAGTACAATTTCTCAAAAGATAATTAATATAATGAACACTCTAAAATGAAGCAAATCTTGCATTCTAGAAGCGTAGCGAACATAGTGTACCGCTGAATTTTTAAAGTAAAAAGTAAAATTATGACAATCTGTAAATAAACGAAATGTTGTTATAAAATGAAGATTTCACATGAAACAAAGTTATTTAATGAAATCGGATATTAACTAAAATAATTAATATAAAACTGTTTTTTGTTCTCTGTTAAATTTATAATCGCACTATTATTATGACATGTATTCTATCATAAAAATTTGCACTATTTTGATATAAATTTGAATAACCTAAATTCTTCTCATGATACATTTGAATAATCATTTGCATACCATAAAATATATTTGTATTTTTTATATGTTTCTTTTAAATAGAATTTCTCAGTATAATGCCCTGCACCCATCTTCCTTGGTATTTTTCCGATTATATAATTTTTATGCATAATAAATGCCCAAACTGGGAAATGAAAATAAATATTTAAAATGTTTGAAATGTTTTTGTTGAAATGAAAGAGAGGTATTATAACAGTGCTGTTTGTTTTAAATGTATTATATTTGACTTTAAATGTTAGAAAGAACATAAATGATTATAACTTTGTATAATTATAATTACTACATTGATTTAGAAGAATATTTCTGTAAACAGAAATATGTAGATAGAAATTTGATAGATTTAGTAAAATGAATTATATTAAATAAAAAATCATTTCTTTTCTCACAAATAGTGAATGTTGAAGTTTTATTAGGTATTAGAGTAACATTAACATCTGTAAAATTAATAGTAGAATTATTCAAAATAGTAGTTGTAAGTTCTAGATTATGAGATTAAAGTATAGGAGAGATATAGATAGATTATCATTGAGATAAAAGATAATTATAACAGTTTTATCGATAAAGTAAAATATTATTGTTAATAAACTTTCTTGACTAAGATATAAATATCTTAAACATGCTAGAAGCGGGTAAACCTTGTGAGATGTCTTTGTGCTGAATAAAAATAACATTCTTTTAGAAGACATAGTTATGATATAGTAAAAAATAGTGCTCGTGAATATACGTTTATATACATTTAAACGTGCACGTAGTTAAGCCTTTTTTCCATACCATACCTATCCAAAATCGTTACCGGTTACAATACATTTTAAACGTACTAAACGTATATTCGCGAGCACTAGTAAAAAAATCCTTCCAGCCTGTACCGGGAGGAAAAGGTAACTTTTCTATATCTTCGTTTTAAAATTTTAGTTAATGCTACTCGAAAACAGCAAGCTAAAAGGCAAAGAAACCGTTTACAAAAGATTCGTTAATACTGAATTTGAATAAAAAATTCGCAAAATATTGAGCTATAGCCAAGTTGGCTTCATTTATGAAAAGTTATTTTGGTCGCCAAATTTGGCGATATTTCGCCAAATGTCACCAAGTTTGGGCGAGAATTTGGCACTAACGGATATGAATATATAGTTTTATGCGTATGATTGTGAAAATGATTACAACAATGAAAGAAAATAATTTGCGAGAAATCGTGTTCACTAAAACGCATAAATTAATCGTTGGTTTTGTGTAATGTGCTGTCTTGTTTCAAAATGTCAGCCACCCTAGAATTTCAAACTGCTCTATCTCAGCCATTTTTTAAGATAGGGTTAAACAAAAAATGCTCTGGAATCCTTATATCAAGGCCTAACACTTAATTAAAAAATAAATTTGAATTTTTAATTTGTTATATATTTATTTTAGTTTGAAAATTTTCAGTGTCCGCCAAGTCAACATTTGAACGAAGGGTGGTTTTGGGGTCTGGGAGTCATGATTAGTGAAAATATATCGAAATTTTTCGGAATTGCTTTCCTCCGAACGGCTGCAATAGGTAGCTTTATACTTTTTTGTATTGAAAGCTACCTAAAATTAGCTAAATATTTTAAATAAAGAATATCAATATTATCAATTAAATGTAAAAGTGGGAAATGCTCTTTAAATAATGCATTAACAGTAGAACGTAAATCCGCTAAAATAATAGTATTGAATAAGTATTTGAAGTCAAATGTAATAATATTGTTCATGTTTGTTTATTCTTGTATTTTATCTATTAATTCAAAACTCTTTTTACTAAAACGAGTGGTTTTTTTTTTCAATATTTAAATCATACATTTGTGTAAGAATATTGAATATACATACCGTATTAGCACATGTATTATACGTAGAACATTGTATGGTGACATTGTGGAGTTTTAAAGGCATTTTATGAAACTTGGGAATCATAACAATGCATGGAAAATAAAAGTTTTTGCTTTTAATACATCATTATCATTATTACATATCATGATAAATAATGTATGATAACTCGTAAATATAATATGGATAATATGTCTATTGTTTTCTTCGAATGAGACAATTGGAAATGTTAAAATACTATTAGCAGTGTTTTCATTTGTTAAAACGGTAATGATATTAATATTTGTAGATGATAGCATAATTATTAGCACCTTTATCAATCTATCTATATTATAAAGGACAAACGCGTCCGTACGTAACGCTGACGCAATTTTGCGAATGGCAACGCTCTACGATGAAATTTCGGTTTTGCGATTATTTTTACTGCAATTTGTTTAATTTCTAAAAATCGCATATTTTTACTTTTTACACCGTTATATAGAAATAAAATCTATTTTCAAATGCAATTTGTTTGAAAACTATATTGCAATTTACTCATTTATTATGGCATTTAAATTAAATTTCAAGCATGATTTTTTTTTTCACATCTATCTCTATCGCTTGCATATGATTACAAAATATTAATCCGTTTGCACTTTAAACAATATAAAAAGTTGAGCATTTGTTTCCAGCTAATATTCAATAACGAAATTCAAACTTCATTGCAATAAGTAAACTAGAATGAATAAAACATAAATTTAGCATACATGTAATTGAAATATGCGCTTATAACCTCTGAAATTATCAGAATAAAAAAACTGCTGTAGATTACAACATTTTTATCGATTTCTTCGGCTTTTTACTTCTGGCACGAGACCAACACGAAATTACTGATTTTAATAAATTTCAAAAATTTATTTGAATATATAATTGATATATTTCATATAAAAATGCTATTTGTTGTTGTTAGGGGGCAATTAAAAAAATATTAAATGTAAAAAAGCCTATTAGCGTTTTCAATAAAAAAATAAATGGTTTTCACATATATTCTCTAACCTGGTAAGCCCGGGTTGTATGCCCTAGTACATGTAACGATGAAAACGTTTTGATGTTCAAGAATATGATGTTTAAGGGTGCAAAAAGAAACTCAGTATTTAGCAATATGTAAATGATGTAAATAATGTTTGTAAAAGAATAATTACATTATGCTTCCAATCTTAAAAGTACTTAATGGGCTTATTATAATTTATAGCTATCGAAAAAAATTGTGGAATAATAGACTGCGAAGGTATGCGATACTTAGTGTCAAAGCTCACTAAAAATCTTAAAAGAGAATTATTGGCTATGTCAAAATTACCAGTTATAATGATTCCATGGTGAATATTAATATATATTTTTTAATGCGGTTTGTTGCATTTACATTAAGGTGTGTCAGTGTGTTTAAAATACTTTGAGAATTTGCTGTAATAAAAAATTCTACACTCTAGACTAATAGGGTATATGAATGTATTTTTAACATTGGCACTGCGAAATTTAAAGTTACAGGGTGTCCCAAAAAGGAGTACCTATTTTTAAAAATGAATAAGAAACAAACGAATAGAGTTATTAAAAAAATTCTTGCAGGAAACGGATGTGTGAAGTCTGTAATTTTGTTTAGAACACGTTATTATGATAGTTCAAAATCTGACCGACAGATGGCGCTACAGCACATTTTGGTGGCTATATGAACAAACGGAGCATGCGTGAAGACCAGACAGAAACAGACGTGGTCAATGAAAGTTCATTCTAAGACTCCGGCATGTTATTGTGATGAATTGAGGACATATTAAAAATATTGTCATTTAATTTTCAACTATTTCTGATGAATGCAGTAGCCGCAGCGCCATCTGTCGGTAAGAATTTTAACATAATAAAGTACTCTAAACAAAATTCCAGACTTCACACAACCGTTTCCTGCAAGAATTTATTCAATAACTCCATTCGTTTGTTTCTTATTCATTTTTAAAAATAGGTACTCCTTTTTGGACACCCTGTACATTGTTCATCGTTAAAGAAATGATTAAGCTTTAATTTATTACATACTGGGTTGGTAAATGTAACAATTAAGTGTGAATTACATTTAGGTTATTTTTTTTTTGTTAATGTTAACATTCAGGATAGTAATCCTAAACTGTAGCATACAAAACATTTATCACGAAAGTAAGTAGTGAATGCGCTAGACGAGAAAACCTCAGATGCTGACTGAAGTTAAAATTTCTAATAGCAAAAAAAAAATTGCGAAGAGTCATCCGGTTAGAGCTCCTGCAAAAAGATCAATGTAGTTTTTTTAAGAATTGTTTGGTGAGTATTATTAAATTTTTGAGAGTTAGCTGAGTTTTCTCTTTCGGTACGTGTAGATTCTTTGTATAGGTTATGAAAAAGTGATGGGTAGAATGTATTGTAGCTAAGTGTATGTGATAATTTAGAATATACACGGTGAAGTTTATTCTTTAACTTTTGATTCAATCCATATGTATAGAGTGTGTTAAAGTGTTTAGTGTGTGTATACTCTAAAAAATAGATATTCATGGTATTTGTTTCCATGTTAAGGATTGTAATAGTCATATTATTCAATCCATGCTTCTTGAAATGTGCGTAGTCCGCATTACAAGTATGAGATGTGCGAGAGCTTGTACAGTTTTTGATGGCTGAACGATGTCCATTAATATGTAAATTAGAGGATCCACTAGTTTGACCAATATATTCCATATTGTATGAATTGCTATTAATACGATATATTACAATGCAAGCTTTACAAAAATTACCGTGTAAAGCATTATTAACTATTTGTGACTTTTCTGCATGAAGGCAGGTCAAACAACGTAGGGGGGATCATTTTCTAAAATATAGATTATAGATAGAAGATAACAGGTAGTGGGAGGACAATCCTTAGCCAAGCATATAATTAACCCTGTAACGAGAACTGCGTTGAGATTTAGCAAATTGCCGGTCACTAATAATTTATTAAGAACTGCCGTAATGAAGGATTAAAAGAAATTAAATCAGAAAAACATATGTGTAGTAGATATCAATGTAAGTTGAATTCTAGATTATATATTTGTTATTTGTTAAAAAAAATAATATATATATATATATATATATATATATATATATATATATATATATATATAATTTTGTAGGATTTTTATGAAAATTGCATTAAACATAAGTAACATAATATACTAGGACGGATACAAAATTATGCATAGAAAAAACCCTCAGAAAACGCTAAACAGCTAACTGAAAGAAATCATAAATATATATATATATATAATTTTATAGTTTTATTGTTTATTAAATTAATCGAGTAATTTAGTAAATTTATATGTAGTATTAGAGAAGATAATACAATGAATAACATCTGGATTAAATATAGATATTATGATACACTAGTATATAGCCTAAGAATATTTACAAAATTATGAATAGAAACTCCTCAACAAAGAATAAAACGGGTAATTGAAACGAATCATAAAATTTATATTTAAATATATCAAATAGCACACAAACGCTACTAATAAAATACATAACAGAAGTCAATAACAAAGCCACAAAATACATGGTAGAAGTCAATAACCAACCTACAAAATAAATATAGGAAAATAACGAGACAAAATTATGTTGAGTAAAGTGCAAACAAATGTATTGCATATAAGAAATTATGTTGCGTAAAGTGTAAATAAACGTTTTAATAATGTGTATAAATGCATCAGACTATACTGAATTAACAGGAGGAAAATATAATAAGTAATATTGAAAAATATATACATGTGTAGAAAAACAAATAATAACTAAAGCCAAAATAAAAATTAAGGAAGATTATATGTAATATTAGAGAGTAAAACGCAAGCAGATGTCGACGTGATGATAACAATAATGTCAGAAAATCAACAAAACGAGTACATGTGGAAGATTTAATGGAAATTATTACACAAAAAAGCGTAAATGCAGCTATAAATTACTGTATTAAGAGAAGTAAAATTAATTTAAAGCAAGAACAAAAATCATAGCATAGATTATGAAACATTTTCCAACACATCCAGAAAACTGTAACGAAACTTCAGAGTTAAATAAGGTGAAAGAAGATATTGTTATGAATTTTGTATATATCTGTAAATATTCCATTTGTTTAAATTTATTTTATTTTATTATTGTGAAAATTGCAGTATTATTAATGTATTTCCTATTGAGCATCATGTAACTCAATGCTAAAGGCCTCAGGTGCTTTGCAAGAAAAACAACCTTACAGCATCGGTTTTATAATGGAGTTCTATTGGAAAATCGCCAAGGAATGGGTTTTTCGCCAAGTTGGCGATGGTTTTGGCGACTTATTTTTGTCGCCAAATGTCGCCAAGTTGGCGACGGATTTGGCGACTTTTTGTGCAACCACACCCCCCTTATACCTATACATTGGGATCCTTTCTTGCTTGGGTTCTCTATCGAAAGTTAAAGCACTTTCTGGTAATTTCTAGCATCTGAAGGCTCTGGAATAATCTGGAAAGATCTCTGAAACCTATATAAGGACCTCCATCAGTTCAGTGAGTTAGTTGTCTGTCAACTGCGATTGAATTCATACGAGAGGCTTTGCATTGAGAACTGTGTTTCTCGGATCACATTTTGTCATTTGATTTTTTGTCATTGATACGTCGTATTGAACGCATTGTTTCTGTGTGAAATTTTGCTGCGCTTTTATTGGATTTGAAGATTACTGAATATCTTGTAATTTTCAGAAGATATTTGTGATCGTATTGCACTGTTTATAGTGAATAAAGCCTTTTTATTGTTCTTATATATTGGCATCAGTCCTTTCGAACCCCGAGCTCACAACATTTGGTGTCAGGAGTGGGGTTGAATGCCGATTACCAGAGCAATGGAAGCGCAACTGACTAAATTATTGGAGAAATTAGGAGAGATGGATGAGAAAATGACTGCCAACCTTGGCGAGTTAAAATATGAAATGAAGAAGGAAATGTCAGCAATGGATGAGAAAATGACTGCGAATCAGGCTGAAATGAAGAAGGAAATGTCAGCGATGGATGAGAAAATGACTGCAAACCAGGCTGAAATGAAGGAAATGTCGGAAGAAATGAAGAAGGAAATGTCAGCGATAGACGAGAAAATGACTGCCAACCTTGGCGACTTAAAAAATGAAATGAAGAAGGATATGTCAACCAACCTTGGAGAGTTGAAAGACTTAATAGAGGATAAAATAACATCTTTAAATGACAGAATTGACGGCGTGGAAAACAAAGTTGAAGGAAGATTTCAACAAATAGAAGGAAAAGTAGAAGAAATTCAAAGGACAGCCAATACCGTAGAAGAAAGAGTAGAAGAAAAAGTTCAAAAGATCGCCGAGACCGTTGAAGAAAGAGTAGAAGAAAAAGTTCAAAAGATCGCCAAGACCGTCGAAGAAAGGATTGAGAGTGTAGAAAAGGAGTTGGAAAATGTGAAGAAACAAAAGATAACTGCCGAAAACTATCCCGAAGATGTCAAGTATCAAGCTATGCTTCCTCGGGCCTCTATTAAACTCTCGACCTATGACGGAAAATCCTCATGGCCAGTTTTTAAGACACAATTTGGGATCGTAGCGGACGCCAATGGATGGGATTCCCAGACAAAGGCTTGCCAGTTAGCTGCTTCTCTAAGAGCTGATGCTGCCGACGTCCTACAGACTTTGCCTGCAAATGAACCGCTGGATTTTGAAACGCTCGTCAGTGCCTTAGAATTGCGCTTTGGCGAGAAATGCATGAAGGAATATAGCAGACTCCAGCTCAAATCTCGACAGCAGAAATCCACTGAATCCTTGCAAGAGCTTGCTACGGATGTCGAGAGACTTTCACACCTTGCTTATCCTGGCTGTCCGACTGAAATTAGAGAAAGCTTGGCTCTGCAGCATTTTATTGATGGTGTGCGTGACTCTGAGATCCAGAAAGCACTCCGGATTGCAGATCTCAGCGATTTAAAAGGGGCTTTGGTTTACGCTCTGAAATTCGAGGCAGCCCAGCAAGCTACTAGGACAGAGCGACACTTTGTGCGAGCAGCCAACCTGCCTGAGACGTCGGATAGAGCTGTGGAGTGCTTACAGCAGCAGATGAATGACATAATGAGAAAGATGAACTCCTTAATGGCCAACAAACCTTACAGGAAGATCAAATGCTGGAAATGCGGTGGAGAAGGCCATATCCAAATCGACTGCCCAAGACGACCCAGCACCGACGGTAATAGCTCACCCGCTAACGGAGGAGCAAGAAAACTGATTATTGACCATCTTGCGGGGCGGAGGTTTCCAGATCTTAAGAAGCCTCATTTTCAAGTATGTGAAATTTCTGCAAGAAGTTGCGGCGAGAATGGAGTTTTTCTAGTCGGAAGTGTGAATGATTTGCCCTGTAATATGATCATCGATACAGGAGCCAATGTGACCATCATTCGGAAAGATCTAGCTCAGCGGCTGAAAGAAAAACTCTCCTGGACCCCGCCACGTGTAATCCTTCAAACGGTGACAGGAGATAAGATCGATATATTTGGAAGAATGACACTGGAAATAAAGTTTGGGAACGCCGCTTATCGCCATACAGTCTACGTGGCCGATATTTCAGACCCTTTCATACTCGGACTGGACTTTTTAAAAGAGCATGGATTTGCACTGGATTTTAAGAATAATGAATTACGCTCTGCTCAAAAAGATGTCACTATTTTCAAACTTGGAAATGAGTCCGGGTCTATTCAACGGATCACAGCCAAGGCAGATGTTATCATCCCTCCTCGGACCGAAATGATGATACCTGGATTAACTGGAAACGAAAGAATTTTCCAGTATGGCTTGACTGGATATCCTGAGAAGAGCCCAAAGGGAGTGCTAATAGCATCAGCGCTGGTAGATCTGTCGAGAGATGTGATCCCTGTGAGGATTGCGAACGTAAGTGAAAAGTCTAGAATTATCCCGAAGGGTGAAGTGCTTGCAACATGTGCTCCAGTCACCTGTGTTTGCAAAGACCCGAGCTTGACGTTATCGGAGCCGCCTACAAGTTTAACACTTGTAATTGGACGAAATGAAAATTTATCTCCTGAACAGAGACATGCCGCAGAAAGACTGTTCCAGTAATTTAAGGATGTGTTTTCACAAAACGAGAATGATATAGGTCGCACTTCTCTGACACGTCATAGAATTGATACTGCCGACCATCCACCGATTAAACAGCATCCAAGACGCTTGCCGTTCGCAAAACAAGAAGAGGTTTCTAAGCTCTTACAAGAGATGCAGAATAGTGACATCATCGAACCGTCATCAAGTCCGTGGGCCTCTCCCATCGTGTTGGTCCGAAAGAAAGATGGCTCCACAAGGTTTTATGTGGATTATCGAAAACTTAACGATGTCACGAAGAAGGACAGCTATCCTCTACCAAGAATAGACGACACGCTAGATACTCTTTCAGGACATAAATGGTTTTCCACGCTGGATTTGAAGAGTGGATATTGGCAAGTAGAGATCCATCCTGATGACAAAGAGAAGACCGCATTTACTACTGGACAAGGACTTTGGCAATTTAAAGTTATGCCGTTTGGGCTCTGCAATGCTCCAGCAACGTTCGAGCGCCTCATGGAGACAGTGTTAAAAGGTCTGACTTTTGAAGCTTGTCTCATCTACCTAGATGACGTCATCATTGGTGGCCGCACGTTTGAAGAACATCTAGAAAATATTCGAAAAGTGTTAACGAAGCTAAGAGCGGCGAATTTGAAGCTGAACCCTTTGAAATGCAAGTTCTTCCAACGAGAAGTAAACTATTTAGGACATATCATCTCAGCTGAAGGTGTTCGAACAGATCCTGAAAAAGTGTCCGCAGTAAAGAACTGGAAGCGTCCGGAAAATGTCCATCAGTTGCGAAGCTTTCTGGGACTATGCACTTATTACAGAAAGTTTGTACAGGGGTTCTCCAACATCGCAAGACCATTGCATAGGCTCACTGAAAGCAAGCAGAAGTTTCTATGGACACAAGAATGCGAGAATTCCTTCCAGCGGCTGAAAGAAGCTCTCACATCCTCTCCAGTCCTTACCTATCCGCACCCCGAGAAACAGTTCATTGTGGACACGGATGCCAGTCATGAAAGTGTCGGCGCTGTACTTTCCCAAGAAATAGATGGCCAAGAACGAGTCGTAGCATACTGGAGCAAATGTTTATCGAAACCAGAGCGGAATTATTGCGTCACTCGTAAGGAGTTATTAGCTATAGTGAAAGCCATAGAACACTTCCATCACTATCTCTATGGCAGGAAATTTCTCCTTCGTACTGATCACGCATGCCTAACATGGCTGATGAATTTTAAGAACCCAGAGGGCCAAGTAGCCAGATGGATACAACGGCTCCAGGAATACGACTTTGACATCAGGCATCGCAAAGGCTCATCGCATGGAAACGCCGATGCCCTATCAAGAAGACCGTGTCCCGAGAGCTGTCGCTATTGTTCCAGAGCGGAGAGCAAGTATAATCCCGAATATGTCATACGCCAGACGAAGACTTCACTATTGACGCCACCAGATCCCTGGAGTGATGAGAAGATTCGAGAAGATCAAATGGCATACTCTGAGATCAAACCAATTTTGGAGTTATTAGAATCTTCTAGCACGAAGCCCAGTTGGAAAGACATCTCGACTTACAGTCCTACGACGAAGCAATATTGGGCTCTTTGGAACTCTCTCCACGTCAGGAATGGTGTCCTGTTCCGAAAATTCGAATCGGAAGATGGGAAGACATCTCGGTGGCAGTTGGTACTTCCTCGATCCCGAATCCCAGAGGTCCTCAAGGAATTACATGGCAGTCCCACTGGTGGCCATTTTGGAGTCATGAAAACATTACACAGAGTCCGAGAGCGCTTCTTCTGGGGAAAAGCGAGAGCTGACGTCGAACAATGGTGCAAATCTTGCGATGCATGTGCAGCTCGGAAAGGACCAAAGAAACGTAGCAGAGGAAGACTACATCTCTACAATGTAGGAGCACCTTTTGAACGCATCGCCCTTGACATCCTAGGTCCTCTGCCAAGAAGTGCTGATGGCAACAAATACCTCCTTGTTGTCATGGACTATTTCACAAAATGGCCTGAAGTTTATGCCATCCCTGATCAAGAAGCTTCTACGGTTGCGGATGCCTTGGTACACCAGTGGATATCAAGGTATGGAGTCCCCCTTCAAATGCATTCTGACCAGGGGAGAAATTTCATCTCTGCTGTGATTGAGGGTCTCTGGCAACTTCTCGGAATGGACAAAACTAGGACGACGCCTTTACATCCACAATCGGATGGCATGGTTGAGAGATTTAATCGTACCATCCTCAACAATCTCTCACTGCTAGTCTCAAGAAATCAACAAGACTGGGACCAAAAACTTCCCTTGTTTCTTCTCGCCCATCGCAGCGCCGTCCATGAAACAACCGGCTATTCCCCGTCTCAGATGCTTTTCGGTCGTGATCTTCGTCTACCTTGTGATCTGATTTTTGGTCGCCCTCCAGATGCGCCTTCATCGCCAGAGGGATACGTGCAGAATCTCCAGGCACGATTTGAAGACGTCCACAACTTGGCTCGAGAGCGGATCAATATACAGACGGAGAAGATGAAGACTAGGTACGACACGAAAGCCACGGGACATCAATTCAAAGAAGGTGACAAGGTTTGGTTTTATAATCCGACTCGACGTAAAGGACTTTCTCCCAAACTGCAATCGCACTGGGACGGTCCTTATACAGTCCTAAACAGACTGAACGATGTCGTAATTCGGATCCGAAACTCACCAAATTCGAAGCCTAGAGTCGTTCATTACGACAGGCTAGCTCCATACTATGGCCATAGTACATAGTTCCCATAGTACTTAGTTCATTGATTGTAAATAGTGTAATGTAAATAATGTAAATTAGTATGTCCATGGTCTTGTATATAAATTAATCTAATTATTTATTTTTAGCATTATCATTATTATTGTTATTATTATTTAAATACTTGTATGTAATAATGTCTATGCTTTAATCTTATTTTATTTTTAAATAAGTGTATATTTTGTATAATTCAGCATTATGTATGTGTTTAATGGTTATTTTGCATGTTTGCTTTAAGTGTTTTGAATAGTATAGCATTTATTGGCAACGGGTTTGCTTTCCGATCAAAGGTTGAACTGCCCGGGACGTGCAGTCCTTGAGAGGGGGGCAATGTTATGAATTTTGTATATATCTGTAAATATTCCATTTGTTTAAATTTATTTTATTTTATTATTGTGAAAATTGCAGTATTATTAATGTATTTCCTATTGAGCATCATGTAACTCAATGCTAAAGGCCTCAGGTGCTTTGCAAGAAAAACAACCTTACAGCATCGGTTTTATAATGGAGTTCTATTGGAAAATCGCCAAGGAATGGGTTTTTCGCCAAGTTGGCGATGGTTTTGGCGACTTATTTTTGTCGCCAAATGTCGCCAAGTTGGCGACGGATTTGGCGACTTTTTGTGCAACCACACCCCCCTTATACCTATACATTGGGATCCTTTCTTGCTTGGGTTCTCTATCGAAAGTTAAAGCACTTTCTGGTAATTTCTAGCATCTGAAGGCTCTGGAATAATCTGGAAAGATCTCTGAAACCTATATAAGGACCTCCATCAGTTCAGTGAGTTAGTTGTCTGTCAACTGCGATTGAATTCATACGAGAGGCTTTGCATTGAGAACTGTGTTTCTCGGATCACATTTTGTCATTTGATTTTTTGTCATTGATACGTCGTATTGAACGCATTGTTTCTGTGTGAAATTTTGCTGCGCTTTTATTGGATTTGAAGATTACTGAATATCTTGTAATTTTCAGAAGATATTTGTGATCGTATTGCACTGTTTATAGTGAATAAAGCCTTTTTATTGTTCTTATATATTGGCATCAGTCCTTTCGAACCCCGAGCTCACAACATTTGGTGTCAGGAGTGGGGTTGAATGCCGATTACCAGAGCAATGGAAGCGCAACTGACTAAATTATTGGAGAAATTAGGAGAGATGGATGAGAAAATGACTGCCAACCTTGGCGAGTTAAAATATGAAATGAAGAAGGAAATGTCAGCAATGGATGAGAAAATGACTGCGAATCAGGCTGAAATGAAGAAGGAAATGTCAGCGATGGATGAGAAAATGACTGCAAACCAGGCTGAAATGAAGGAAATGTCGGAAGAAATGAAGAAGGAAATGTCAGCGATAGACGAGAAAATGACTGCCAACCTTGGCGACTTAAAAAATGAAATGAAGAAGGATATGTCAACCAACCTTGGAGAGTTGAAAGACTTAATAGAGGATAAAATAACATCTTTAAATGACAGAATTGACGGCGTGGAAAACAAAGTTGAAGGAAGATTTCAACAAATAGAAGGAAAAGTAGAAGAAATTCAAAGGACAGCCAATACCGTAGAAGAAAGAGTAGAAGAAAAAGTTCAAAAGATCGCCGAGACCGTTGAAGAAAGAGTAGAAGAAAAAGTTCAAAAGATCGCCAAGACCGTCGAAGAAAGGATTGAGAGTGTAGAAAAGGAGTTGGAAAATGTGAAGAAACAAAAGATAACTGCCGAAAACTATCCCGAAGATGTCAAGTATCAAGCTATGCTTCCTCGGGCCTCTATTAAACTCTCGACCTATGACGGAAAATCCTCATGGCCAGTTTTTAAGACACAATTTGGGATCGTAGCGGACGCCAATGGATGGGATTCCCAGACAAAGGCTTGCCAGTTAGCTGCTTCTCTAAGAGCTGATGCTGCCGACGTCCTACAGACTTTGCCTGCAAATGAACCGCTGGATTTTGAAACGCTCGTCAGTGCCTTAGAATTGCGCTTTGGCGAGAAATGCATGAAGGAATATAGCAGACTCCAGCTCAAATCTCGACAGCAGAAATCCACTGAATCCTTGCAAGAGCTTGCTACGGATGTCGAGAGACTTTCACACCTTGCTTATCCTGGCTGTCCGACTGAAATTAGAGAAAGCTTGGCTCTGCAGCATTTTATTGATGGTGTGCGTGACTCTGAGATCCAGAAAGCACTCCGGATTGCAGATCTCAGCGATTTAAAAGGGGCTTTGGTTTACGCTCTGAAATTCGAGGCAGCCCAGCAAGCTACTAGGACAGAGCGACACTTTGTGCGAGCAGCCAACCTGCCTGAGACGTCGGATAGAGCTGTGGAGTGCTTACAGCAGCAGATGAATGACATAATGAGAAAGATGAACTCCTTAATGGCCAACAAACCTTACAGGAAGATCAAATGCTGGAAATGCGGTGGAGAAGGCCATATCCAAATCGACTGCCCAAGACGACCCAGCACCGACGGTAATAGCTCACCCGCTAACGGAGGAGCAAGAAAACTGATTATTGACCATCTTGCGGGGCGGAGGTTTCCAGATCTTAAGAAGCCTCATTTTCAAGTATGTGAAATTTCTGCAAGAAGTTGCGGCGAGAATGGAGTTTTTCTAGTCGGAAGTGTGAATGATTTGCCCTGTAATATGATCATCGATACAGGAGCCAATGTGACCATCATTCGGAAAGATCTAGCTCAGCGGCTGAAAGAAAAACTCTCCTGGACCCCGCCACGTGTAATCCTTCAAACGGTGACAGGAGATAAGATCGATATATTTGGAAGAATGACACTGGAAATAAAGTTTGGGAACGCCGCTTATCGCCATACAGTCTACGTGGCCGATATTTCAGACCCTTTCATACTCGGACTGGACTTTTTAAAAGAGCATGGATTTGCACTGGATTTTAAGAATAATGAATTACGCTCTGCTCAAAAAGATGTCACTATTTTCAAACTTGGAAATGAGTCCGGGTCTATTCAACGGATCACAGCCAAGGCAGATGTTATCATCCCTCCTCGGACCGAAATGATGATACCTGGATTAACTGGAAACGAAAGAATTTTCCAGTATGGCTTGACTGGATATCCTGAGAAGAGCCCAAAGGGAGTGCTAATAGCATCAGCGCTGGTAGATCTGTCGAGAGATGTGATCCCTGTGAGGATTGCGAACGTAAGTGAAAAGTCTAGAATTATCCCGAAGGGTGAAGTGCTTGCAACATGTGCTCCAGTCACCTGTGTTTGCAAAGACCCGAGCTTGACGTTATCGGAGCCGCCTACAAGTTTAACACTTGTAATTGGACGAAATGAAAATTTATCTCCTGAACAGAGACATGCCGCAGAAAGACTGTTCCAGTAATTTAAGGATGTGTTTTCACAAAACGAGAATGATATAGGTCGCACTTCTCTGACACGTCATAGAATTGATACTGCCGACCATCCACCGATTAAACAGCATCCAAGACGCTTGCCGTTCGCAAAACAAGAAGAGGTTTCTAAGCTCTTACAAGAGATGCAGAATAGTGACATCATCGAACCGTCATCAAGTCCGTGGGCCTCTCCCATCGTGTTGGTCCGAAAGAAAGATGGCTCCACAAGGTTTTATGTGGATTATCGAAAACTTAACGATGTCACGAAGAAGGACAGCTATCCTCTACCAAGAATAGACGACACGCTAGATACTCTTTCAGGACATAAATGGTTTTCCACGCTGGATTTGAAGAGTGGATATTGGCAAGTAGAGATCCATCCTGATGACAAAGAGAAGACCGCATTTACTACTGGACAAGGACTTTGGCAATTTAAAGTTATGCCGTTTGGGCTCTGCAATGCTCCAGCAACGTTCGAGCGCCTCATGGAGACAGTGTTAAAAGGTCTGACTTTTGAAGCTTGTCTCATCTACCTAGATGACGTCATCATTGGTGGCCGCACGTTTGAAGAACATCTAGAAAATATTCGAAAAGTGTTAACGAAGCTAAGAGCGGCGAATTTGAAGCTGAACCCTTTGAAATGCAAGTTCTTCCAACGAGAAGTAAACTATTTAGGACATATCATCTCAGCTGAAGGTGTTCGAACAGATCCTGAAAAAGTGTCCGCAGTAAAGAACTGGAAGCGTCCGGAAAATGTCCATCAGTTGCGAAGCTTTCTGGGACTATGCACTTATTACAGAAAGTTTGTACAGGGGTTCTCCAACATCGCAAGACCATTGCATAGGCTCACTGAAAGCAAGCAGAAGTTTCTATGGACACAAGAATGCGAGAATTCCTTCCAGCGGCTGAAAGAAGCTCTCACATCCTCTCCAGTCCTTACCTATCCGCACCCCGAGAAACAGTTCATTGTGGACACGGATGCCAGTCATGAAAGTGTCGGCGCTGTACTTTCCCAAGAAATAGATGGCCAAGAACGAGTCGTAGCATACTGGAGCAAATGTTTATCGAAACCAGAGCGGAATTATTGCGTCACTCGTAAGGAGTTATTAGCTATAGTGAAAGCCATAGAACACTTCCATCACTATCTCTATGGCAGGAAATTTCTCCTTCGTACTGATCACGCATGCCTAACATGGCTGATGAATTTTAAGAACCCAGAGGGCCAAGTAGCCAGATGGATACAACGGCTCCAGGAATACGACTTTGACATCAGGCATCGCAAAGGCTCATCGCATGGAAACGCCGATGCCCTATCAAGAAGACCGTGTCCCGAGAGCTGTCGCTATTGTTCCAGAGCGGAGAGCAAGTATAATCCCGAATATGTCATACGCCAGACGAAGACTTCACTATTGACGCCACCAGATCCCTGGAGTGATGAGAAGATTCGAGAAGATCAAATGGCATACTCTGAGATCAAACCAATTTTGGAGTTATTAGAATCTTCTAGCACGAAGCCCAGTTGGAAAGACATCTCGACTTACAGTCCTACGACGAAGCAATATTGGGCTCTTTGGAACTCTCTCCACGTCAGGAATGGTGTCCTGTTCCGAAAATTCGAATCGGAAGATGGGAAGACATCTCGGTGGCAGTTGGTACTTCCTCGATCCCGAATCCCAGAGGTCCTCAAGGAATTACATGGCAGTCCCACTGGTGGCCATTTTGGAGTCATGAAAACATTACACAGAGTCCGAGAGCGCTTCTTCTGGGGAAAAGCGAGAGCTGACGTCGAACAATGGTGCAAATCTTGCGATGCATGTGCAGCTCGGAAAGGACCAAAGAAACGTAGCAGAGGAAGACTACATCTCTACAATGTAGGAGCACCTTTTGAACGCATCGCCCTTGACATCCTAGGTCCTCTGCCAAGAAGTGCTGATGGCAACAAATACCTCCTTGTTGTCATGGACTATTTCACAAAATGGCCTGAAGTTTATGCCATCCCTGATCAAGAAGCTTCTACGGTTGCGGATGCCTTGGTACACCAGTGGATATCAAGGTATGGAGTCCCCCTTCAAATGCATTCTGACCAGGGGAGAAATTTCATCTCTGCTGTGATTGAGGGTCTCTGGCAACTTCTCGGAATGGACAAAACTAGGACGACGCCTTTACATCCACAATCGGATGGCATGGTTGAGAGATTTAATCGTACCATCCTCAACAATCTCTCACTGCTAGTCTCAAGAAATCAACAAGACTGGGACCAAAAACTTCCCTTGTTTCTTCTCGCCCATCGCAGCGCCGTCCATGAAACAACCGGCTATTCCCCGTCTCAGATGCTTTTCGGTCGTGATCTTCGTCTACCTTGTGATCTGATTTTTGGTCGCCCTCCAGATGCGCCTTCATCGCCAGAGGGATACGTGCAGAATCTCCAGGCACGATTTGAAGACGTCCACAACTTGGCTCGAGAGCGGATCAATATACAGACGGAGAAGATGAAGACTAGGTACGACACGAAAGCCACGGGACATCAATTCAAAGAAGGTGACAAGGTTTGGTTTTATAATCCGACTCGACGTAAAGGACTTTCTCCCAAACTGCAATCGCACTGGGACGGTCCTTATACAGTCCTAAACAGACTGAACGATGTCGTAATTCGGATCCGAAACTCACCAAATTCGAAGCCTAGAGTCGTTCATTACGACAGGCTAGCTCCATACTATGGCCATAGTACATAGTTCCCATAGTACTTAGTTCATTGATTGTAAATAGTGTAATGTAAATAATGTAAATTAGTATGTCCATGGTCTTGTATATAAATTAATCTAATTATTTATTTTTAGCATTATCATTATTATTGTTATTATTATTTAAATACTTGTATGTAATAATGTCTATGCTTTAATCTTATTTTATTTTTAAATAAGTGTATATTTTGTATAATTCAGCATTATGTATGTGTTTAATGGTTATTTTGCATGTTTGCTTTAAGTGTTTTGAATAGTATAGCATTTATTGGCAACGGGTTTGCTTTCCGATCAAAGGTTGAACTGCCCGGGACGTGCAGTCCTTGAGAGGGGGGCAATGTTATGAATTTTGTATATATCTGTAAATATTCCATTTGTTTAAATTTATTTTATTTTATTATTGTGAAAATTGCAGTATTATTAATGTATTTCCTATTGAGCATCATGTAACTCAATGCTAAAGGCCTCAGGTGCTTTGCAAGAAAAACAACCTTACAGCATCGGTTTTATAATGGAGTTCTATTGGAAAATCGCCAAGGAATGGGTTTTTCGCCAAGTTGGCGATGGTTTTGGCGACTTATTTTTGTCGCCAAATTTGGCGATATATCGCCAAATGTCGCCAAGTTGGCGACGGATTTGGCGACTTTTTGTGCAACCACACCCCCCTTATACCTATACATTGGGATCCTTTCTTGCTTGGGTTCTCTATCGAAAGTTAAAGCACTTTCTGGTAATTTCTAGCATCTGAAGGCTCTGGAATAATCTGGAAAGATCTCTGAAACCTATATAAGGACCTCCATCAGTTCAGTGAGTTAGTTGTCTGTCAACTGCGATTGAATTCATACGAGAGGCTTTGCATTGAGAACTGTGTTTCTCGGGTCACATTTTGTCATTTGATTTTTTGTCATTGATACGTCGTATTGAACGCATTGTTTCTGTGTGAAATTTTGCTGCGCTTTTATTGGATTTGAAGATTACTGAATATCTTGTAATTTTCAGAAGATATTTGTGATCGTATTGCACTGTTTATAGTGAATAAAGCCTTTTTATTGTTCTTATATATTGGCATCAGTCCTTTCGAACCCCGAACTCACAACAAGATGTAAGTAAACAGTATAGGAAACATATATCACATTTAAAAGTCCAGTTTCAGCAAATAAGTTTCACACTCAAAAATGTAGTTGAATTATTTTATGGAGCCCTGTATAGGATATATAGATTTGCATATATACTACATAGCATAGTAAAATTTTGTTCATTTAAAAAATACACTTTTAGCAATTTTCGCTAATCGATGAAAATACACTCGAAATATTTTGTACAACCCTGTATATTTTCTAAAGGACGCAACCCCATATTAAGCTAAAATTTAATTCAGGTAAAAAACGCATAAGTCAAATTAAAACAAATTTCCAGCAAATACCAACCATAAACGACAATGTACCTTGTTCTTAGCGTATACCTGTACATTAAATTATTTATTTTCCACAAACTGCTATATGTCTACTGACAATGGTTCAGCAGGAAATTGTGTAACGCAATTAAAAACTACCCTAAACAGTTCACTTCCATAGTCTGTGATACTTATGAATTCCCTTGTGTAGCCCTGTATATGAACAACCGAATATATACATCATTAAAATACACTAAAAAACGATTTTTCACCGTAGAACAATGTGCAACAGAATTTTTTTTTATTTGACCTTTTAAATGAATAATAAATGCTTTGCACTCCATATTCTACAAAAAGCATGTTTTAGTACGCTTCGTAATTGTATATCAATTTCATCATGTTTCAAATGACGTAGCATCATCAAAATGCACTTGAAAAAAATTTTCTCCATCGACGATAATGTAATGAAATACTTTTGACTGTCCGTATAAAAAAACTATATGCGCTACACACTACATTTTCAATAGGGAACATGCTATATATAACGACATTAAGACAAAAATTTCAAGGCAATCCGAGTATGTCCATAAAGTCTTTTAAGCAGTGAAAATCTTTAGAAAACGCTTATGTAAAAAATAAATCAGGGTGACACCCTCTCTCACTAACCGAAGAATTCGCAACACCACCAACAAGAGAATTTCTTGAAAAGACAATGTAAGCTTGAATTCCTTTGCAAAGAGTCTGGATATTTCTCGTCAAAGTATCCAGAACAATGTTGAAAACACTCTCGGACTTAATAATTATCGTTTGTACCGCGGTAAACATTTGTCAAGATAGGAGACTAACTGGATGAAAGAAGATGCTCCAAATTTTCAAGATGCGCCGTGTGAAAGATGTTTTGTGGTCGAATGAGAAACTCTTCACCATTGAGACGGTGCACCACCTTCGAAGGATCTGTAATTGATATGTGCAATGAAAAGAAATGCAAACAAATGAAAAATCGTCACACAATCGCTTTTTTGAAAGGAATAACAGTTTCGGTAAAAGTTACTATCACGGGAAAAAAAAACCTTTAATTTTTATTGAAAAAAATGTAAAGATTAATGATAAAACATAGCAAGACAAAGTATTGGCTAAGATTGTGGCCTCATGGAATCAAAAGATCCCTAATGTAATCTTCCAGTAGAATTTGGGGCTTCACATGGAGCAAAAACGACATTTACCTATTTCGACACCCATCTGCCTGGATATTTAACAAAGGATGCATGGCCTTTGAACAGTTGGACTTTAACCTATTCGACTTCTGTGTTTGGGGGTTACTTAGAAAAATTAAATAGCAAGAAAATCTTCAGTTTGGACAGTCTGCAACGAGGAATTATCAAGGCTTGAGACGATTTAGATCATAGTTACCGTCAATTCTGTGATCTCACATTTTCAAGATTGTGTAAAAGCGAATGGTAAACATTTTGAACAATTTGTTAAAATATTGTTAGTTGTTATGTTTTTGTTTTGTTAGAATGAAAAATGTCGCCAGGCAGAGTATTATTTTTGAAATATACATCTTTTCTGCGCGGCAGATGGCCAGACAAAACCGAAGTCATAAACACTTTTCAACTTGGAAAGGGTTAAAACATAAAAAATATTAACAACTATAATGAATTATCAAGCAAATTTTACCGTTTTCTAGATATGAGGGGGTTAGAATGAAAGTGGGGTACGTCAATATTTAGTAATTTGAGAAATGGAAGGGTTTGTGAAACTTGTCGTATTGTCGTTGCATTAAGTGGTGCAACTTGTTTTGCTTATAGTGACTCCCTAATTGAACTATGACTTATTTGACTGTCGCACGGAACAGAAATTAATATACGTTCAGTAAAAATATTCTTATCTAGATTTTTCAATTTTTTTACTTACTCCACTGTCATTCTAACTCCCTCATATAAAGAGTACCATTAAAAATGCTAGAATGTAAAGAGATTATGGAAATAAAAGAACATTCATAATATCATGCGCTTGACAATGTTCTTAGGATGCTGAAATGATTAAAATGAAATCACACGCTTAAAAATAAATGAAAAAGAAAATGCAAAATCTTAAACAAAGGACAGTCAGAATACACATCAAACGATGAATGTGTTTATATATATATTTCTGTTGATGGAAGTTTTATGCGATTGAAAGACAGACTGCTAATGATACATCACATTCTACTAAAAATAAACGGGTTTGAAAAAATATATAAACCCGTACATCGTATTTGTTTTATTTCTCCTACTAATTTCAAGAAAAGCTGTGTGGCGAGAATCATTTAAAGAAACCAAACTCGGTTGCAGTGACGTATTTGTAATATTTCTAAAACTCTGTGTGTTGGATGTGTTTTGTTCGATTGTCTGTGCTGTACTCTCAAATCTTTTTCCATTTCGAGCTTCTAAACCCTTCTTTCAGAAGAACTGATTTAAAATGAAAAGGTAGGGAATACATAAAAAACAGAAGTCTGTTAAACTGGTGAAAAGCAACATGTACTGCACATTGGTATGCGTAATGAATATATATTTAGTTTTACATATCTTCTTCAAAAATTGCTTGTAAAAATAGCAAAGATTTATTTCAAATATTACTTGCATGATAAATTTTAGGAATTTTCAACATTTGTACAAAATAAAATAAAATCTTATTTAGTTTTGTTTTCTAGTAGATTTATATTAAAATAAATCTCATTACCAATGTAACAATTATAATACTGCTTTTACAGTCTCTATCTCATAAGTATACCATTTGATAATAGCATTTATAATTGCCTATATCAGTCCTACCTACATATCCTGCATATCTATCTTGCTTATATTGGCAGGTACATATTGTGTATGTACCTTCAAACATAACTACAAAAGAGATATACTTAAATTCAATATCTAGCGTTACGCATTATAAAAAAAGTATTACAAATAATCCGTAATAATATTCTATTCTTTTGCATATTTCATGTTATGATGTACATTATATGTTTACTAATTTTATAAATAAGTATCTTTCATAGACATTGAAGTTTATCTGTTCTTCTGACTTGACTTTTATTCAATTTACATGCAAATATATTTCTTGGTAAATTGTTATTCGCATAAAAATAACTCTAAGCGTTTCTAAGAAAATATATTACTTCAAGTAAAATTTATTGCGTCATTTACCACTTAGATACAAAAGGGAAAATTTATACGTTATGTTTCTTTGTAAAAATATATCTTTATCTCTATTTGTCCCCATAAATATACATGCAATGCTAGCTGATTGCTACGAATTAAACCTTGGATATTTTCCTGTAAAATATTAGATACTTATTTTGACGCTTATTTTTTTTTTTTTTTTAATTAAAATACACATTTTTATTATTCTTTCTCAAATTTCTTTTTACTTATTTTTGTAAAGACATTGAAAAAAAAGTTTTTGTGCTTGGCCTTGCTATTCATTTTCAAAATGTATAAAAGAATTTCACTATAGATAATGCAATTAAGTCAAAATGATATCTTAAACAAAGCATTTGAATAACACAACTTTCATTTTGTGATTTATTTTGTTTTGAAATTTTGAAAGATGGTAAAAACAATAAAGTAATCTTTTTTCTGTAAAATATAATATGTTTCTTCGTAAAACAATTATAAATAAAGACACATTTTAAACTTAATTTTAAAATATTACTTTACTGAATTTTATTCAGTGTGCAAATAACATCTAAATTCAGTTCTACCAGAAACATGTATATTTGCGGATACTTCTGGAGATACAGAATACTTATAATAAATGAGAAAATTGACATATGTGAAACAAAAGTTTCGATATTTGATGCGACGTAATCCTTATGTTTATATTTATACCCATCTATATTAAGCATAATAGCACTGTCGAGTAAGAAAAGGTTTGTTTTAAAATTGCATTTCAATTTCTCTCGTATAAGGAATACTTGCGATGTGTAATTATCTTTTTACTAAAATTATTAAATAAAATATATAACTACAAACATTTAAGGATAAAAGACCCTACAAACATTAAAATACAGGTTTAATATAAAAGTTTCAAGTACTTTGCGTACTCCTCATCAGTAAACGTGCACAATTATAAAACACCGGAGATCCAATCAATGACAGCAGTTAAAACTACAGTTTAATTAGAACATCATACTAAGCCTGGACCTGGGTAGCTTCATTAATTGGAGATTCAGCTATAACAGTCAACCAACTATCTAGTAAAACACGGCTACTGTAGAAGCAGCAGTTAAACTTAGCAAATTGCGCATTATCAAAGTCAAGTAGATGGTCGTATTCAAGCACATGTGCAACCAATCTTGAGATCGAAGTACCTTTATTAAAAGAACTTTTATGCTCTTCAACGTCCAATTTAATCCAAATTATAAAACAACTTCTTTTTTAAAGTTAATGTTAATGCCCTTTAGAATTTGCAGAAATTTGCACTAAATGGAGAATTTTCGCCTGCGTTTCGAGGCAAAACGCCCCCCCCCCCCCGAAACATTCGCAGTGGACTACTGAGGGTCTGCGAATCACAGTTCAAAAACTGTTTTTTTTTTCTTGAACTTTTGCAGGGGGTCTCATTTAATCTTTAAAAGATTGACTGAAGATTATATGCATTTATATCCCAAAATATGACTAAAACCATTACGCATCATGTAATATAAATGTATAATTTTTATAGTATTTTAAGTACTTAGATTAAAGAAATTAAAACAGCAGCATTATTAATTAGTCGAGGTGGAATTTAAAGAACTTTATTTTACATACTATCACAAACACGTACATCGAACACTAATACAAGTTACAGATACATTTTTACACATAACATTAAACAAACTTTTTTACCGGTAATTGACAGAATTTCCGCAGTGGTGCTGCCATCTATTACTTACATTTGTAACTAAACATTACATACTCTCCCCTCCTTATTTGGGAACTTACATGGAGCTTTTCTTTTCCTGGTGGATCTTCTAGGTACCTGTAGGGAAGAAGAAGAATTAGTATTTAAAGTATCTGTAGCATGATCACTAGAAGTATTGGACACCATGGGTTTTGGAGCTGAAGGTATCCCTTTAGAGTCTACTGGAGCCGGACTTGGAGTATTTGGGAGGACACAGTCATCTGGTTTAGGATTTGGAGTAGATGGAACAACAGAGTCATCTGGTTGAGGATTTGGAGCAGATGAGACAACTGAGTCAGCTGGTCGAGGATCTGGAGTACTAGGAGGCATTAGCTGAGAATCACGTTGATTAACAACTGCATTATCACTTTTGTGACTTTCTGTACCACTCTCTTCAGAATTTGAATCATTAGTTAATGTATCTTCGAACCGACATTAGTTATCTGATCAACATGCCCTTTCCAAATATTCGAACCAACTTGAATTCTATAATGCAACTTGCCCTCTCTTGCAATAATGCGACCAATTTTCCACTTGGCTTCTGGTGTATAATTTCTTACAGCCACTTTCTGGTTGATTTGAAATTCTTTTACTTTAGAATTGGCCTTTCTCACATTTTGTTTATCATGCACAAAATTTGTAACGCTTGGAATTATCAAATCTATTTTCGTTCTTATATTTCTCTTTAGAAATAGAGATGCAGGACTTTCCCCCGTAGTAACATGAGGCATCTTTCTATACTGTAAAAGAAAGTTATTTATTTTCATCTGTAAAGTACCAGCTTCAGAAGATAAGGCTTATAACCCTTTTTTTAAGAATCTGCACATATCTCTCTGCCTGACCATTTGTAGCTGGATGGTATGGAGCACTAAACCTATGTTTAACCCCATGATTCTTCAAAAATGTCTCAAATTCTTCAGAAGTAAATTGTTTTGCGTTATCAGATACCAGAGGTATAGGATACCCGTATCTGGCAAAATTAGAAGAAAGACAAGTAATTGTATGTTCTGAAGTTGTATTAGGGACAATAAAAACTTCAGACCATTTGCTATGAGCATCAACCACAAGTAAAAGCATTTTACCCATCACAGGACCAAAATAATCTATGTGAATTCTTTGCCATGGAGCTGTAGGCAATTCCCAATGATGAGTATCTACCTTAGGAGGATTATTTTTTTAAATTGACACAAGTAGTGCAATTTCGTGCAAGATCTTCAATATATTGGTCAATCCCTGGCCACTAAACAAAACTCCGAGCTAAGGACTTCATTTTCACTATACCAAAATGTCCATAGTGCAAATCACGTAAAATTTTTTTACGATGAACCTCTGGGATAATTACTCTACATCCTTTTAAAATACAACTATGTTGAAGAGTAAATTCTTCTTGTTTGCCACCAAAAAGTAAATTTTAGGAATTGGAGAACCAGAAATTAGATGATGAAAAAGTTGACATAATAAAGGATCAGATTTTGTAGCTACAGCAATTGATTTGGCATTTAAAGGCAATGTAGAAATTTGGTTAATTTGAAAAAATTCAGATTCATCAATTACATTACTTGAAATTAATTGTGGGGGTAAATCTTCACTACGTAATGGAAGTCGTGAAAGAGCATCGACATTTCCATGTTTGGATGTTTTCTTATAGCGAATATCATATTTAAACGCTTGTAAGTATAATGCATATCTTTGCATCCGAGCAGCTGAAAGAACAGGAATACTTTTATTTGGAGAAAATATGGACACAAGTGGTTTGCTATCTGTAAATAAAGTAAACCTATTACCATATAAATATTGAAAAAATTTCTTTACTCCAAAAATAATAGCTAGTGCTTCCTTATCCACCTGGCTATATTTTTTTCTGCATTCGTAAGCGTTCTGGACACAAAACCAATTGTTTTTTCCACGTTATCTGGCATCACATGCGAAAGAACTGCAGAGGTACCATATGGAGAAGCATCTGTTGCTGACACTAAAGGCAATTTAGGGTTGAAATGAGTAAGAACTCTTTCTGAAATAATTTCATTTTTTATATTTTTAAATGCTTGTTCACAAACAGGAGACCAAATAAATTTTACATTCTTTTTGAGTAAGTGATTTAAATGATGAGCAATTGTAGATAAATTTGGTACAAATTTAGAATAATATGTGACTAAGCCTAAAAAAGCTTTAACTTGTGACACATTAATTGGTCTAGGAGCATTGACAATGGCCTCAATTTTATCTTGCGTTTTTGAATACCTTGCTTATCAATTTTATAACCACAATATGTAATATGGTCATCCAGAAACATTTATTTATCTTTATTTATCCTAATATTATATTCACATAATCTTTCTAAGACTTGTTTTAATCTTTTTAAATGAATTTCATCCGTTTCCCCTGTAACACCAATATCATCAATGAACACAGTGACACCATCAATACCACTTAATATTTGTTCAATCGATCTTTGCCAAATTGCTAGAGAGCTAGTAAGACCCATTGGTAACTTTAAAAGTTGAAATAAGCCCTTCGGCGTATTTATAGTTAACAATTCCTGTGATTTTTCGTCTACAGGTAACTGAAGATAAGCTTGATTTAAATCTATTTTCGTAAAATGTAAACCACCACCTAAAGTAGCTAACATGTCCTCTACCCTAGGTAAAGGATATTTTTCCACCTTCAAAAATTTATTTACTGTAACTTTAAAATCTCCGCATAACCGAATTTTACCATTTGGTTTTACCACTGGAACTATAGGAGTTGCCCACTTACTACTGGTGACAGTTTTAATAATACCCTCATCCTGTAACCTTTGGATTTCATCATTTACTGCATTACGTAGAGCATACGTGACTGTTCTAGCCTTACAAAATATGGGCGTAGAACATTTTTCTAGATAAAGTTCTGCTTTCAAACCTTTTATTTCCCCTACTTTATCCGAAAATAAATCAGAAAAATCATTTAATAATGCTTTCAATTTATCTGTAGAATTTGCAATTTCATTGACAAACACAGATTTAAAATTAGTGGGAAACAAATTAAATGCAGCTACCCAGTCTCTGCCAAATAAAAGTGGGAAATTATCTTCTTTAATCAAATACAGTTTAAGCTTTTTAGTAATATTTGCATAAGAAACATCTACTGTTACATACCCCACAGGTGTAAATACCTGACCCGTTGCAGTTCTCAACTGAACGTCTGGTGGAAAAATGTTATTATTCAGAAAAATTCTCCGAAAACGATTTACAGGTACCGCAGAAATTCCTGAGCCCGTGTCTACCTCCATTTCAGCTTTAGCTTTATTTTCAATTAAAACCCACACTTTTATAGGAGTAGAACTCTTATCATGACTCACGGATAAAATATCAAACGTCTGCAATACATTTGTTTGTTTCTGAGAACTACTTTTACATACTTTACCAAGATGGCCTCTTTTTTTACAAATTTTACAGATAGTGTTGATATGCTTACACTTATTGGTAAGATGAGAAGGATTTCGACATCTATAACATTGTAATTTATTTTTATTTACTTCAAAATTCCCCTTATTTACATTGTTTATTTTCGGTTTCTGGAAATTATTTGAAATTTTATTCGGTTGAACATTTTTAGAATATGCCAATTTATTAACATTTACATTTTTGTTTTTCAATTCAGAAATATCATATTCGTTATTTTGCAAAATAATTGCTTTTTCAATAGCTTTCTCAAAAGATAAATCATCTATTTGTGAAAGTAGTTTAGTTTGGATACTTTCATTTTTTAAACCTCGTAAAAATTGTTCTAACAAATTTTCATTAAGTGTTTCACCAGCAAACGCACAGAATCTAGTTAACTTCTTTAATTTTGAAACAAAATTTTGTATCGATTCGTTTTCATTTTGATAAGAATTACGGAATTTAATTCTAGAACAAAATTTATTAGGGGCGGGGCTTAGGTGCTTTAACAGAATATCAACTATTTCCTCATATTTCAGTGCTTCAGGATTTTTCGGAAATGTTAAGTCTGACAGCAAATTATACAATTTAGGCCCCATACAGGAAATAATTGCAGGTACCTTTTTTTCCCTCAACATCATGTAATAAAAAACTCTGTTCCAACCTCTTAACATATGATTGGAACTTTTCAATGGAATCATTGTATTCCTTAAAATTAGCAAACATTATGAACTTTTATTTATTGCAGAGAAGAAAAAAAAATGTCAGCACTTACCACCCTCGAAATAATGACGTATTAAAACATTAATGCAGCATATACTCTTGTAGATGTAAAACCCGAAGTATCGCCATTTTGCGAATCATTTGGAATTTCTTTTCAATTGAATTCCGGTAAGAAACTTGATTTTCTCGTCGCCATTATATAGTATTTTAAGTACTTAGATTAAAGAAATTAAAACAGCAGCATTATTAATTGGACGAGGTGGACTTTAAAGAACTTTAATTTACATACTATCACAAACACGTACATCGAACACTAATACAAGTTACAGATACATTTTTACACATAACATTAAACAAACTTTTTTACCGGTAATTGACAGAATTTCCGCAGTGGTGCTGCCATCTATTTACTTTTGTATATAAACATCACACTTTTAATTAATTTTTCGCTTAAACATATATAAAATAAAATAAACTGATAACAGAACAAATATTAAAATCTAAATTTAAATCAAGATATATTTATTCTGTAAATTTTGTTATATTAACAGTTATTTTCTTCAAAGACTGTATTATTATAGTACTTATAACTGAGCTCTTTCAAAAATTATGGAAATTAGCATTAATTCATGTTCCTAATATTATAAATCCATGAAGATATGCATTTTTGTGAATGGAAAGAATAAAAACAAGAACGGAAAATCATGCATCCGGCATCGATTATGAAACAATTTCCAACACTAACAGAATATTATTAGGAAATTTAATTTTTTCATACGATGAAATGAGATATCTAAATAAACTATTTAAAAATTACATAACTCATTAAAAATGCATTTTCAGCAATTGTTGCCCATATTCGAAGTCTTTCGTGTAGTCACGTATATTATTTACAGAATTTGTAAACAACACTTAATACACTAAAAATTACATAAAATTTCATATCACAACGGAAAGAGCACTTCTGCCAATTACCAATCATTATCTGTCCTTTAATCGAATTTTCTTGTGCGTCTCTGTACATGAACGATAAATCCTGCGAACTCCATAATATAAGGCAAATAAGTTATATTCAACCTTAGAGATAATTTTAAATTGCATTATGTTTCAAGTATCATTACATGTTCAAAATGCACCGCAAACGATTATACCCATAGATCATAATGTGAAGGAATTATTTTGTACGTCCCTGTAATTGAACTATAAATGCTACTAATTGTCTACTCCATTAAATGCATGCTGAAGTCCATATCAGTAATGTTTAGTAATTTACTTACGTTTGAAATATCGTAAAGTTAATAAAATGCGCAAACGATATTTCTCCATAGACCATAATGTAATGGAATTCTTTTGTGTGCTAAATGGACTCTTAATGCTACACACTTAATTTTCAATACCAAACATTCTATAGTAACATTTATTAATGTATAAAACTTTAGTCACAATCCGAGTATATTTACGAGAGTTACAGCACGGGCAGATGGACAGACAGACAAACTGAATTAATAAACAATTTTCAACTATGTTGGAAAGTTCTAAAGAATATTATGCATTTCAGATTTGAAATTTTTGTTAAGAAAATTTGCTAACTGACATATAAAGAGGATTTTTTAAAGCGATTTAGGTTACAGATAGGTACACATTATAAAATGTGTAAAAAAAATAAAGGGATTTCAGAATTATCAGGTGTTTTGAATGATTTATGTCTGCAACATATTAATGCATTATTTTTAAAATAATATATTTAAAAAAGAAAATATAAAACACCGATGTCAATAGGCATTATACAATTGGATAAACTGAAGTCAATATCGTTTTTTAGGGTTTCGTTCATCTCACGAAACCCTATTACTCCCGCTCCGTTGTCTGTCTGTCACAGAGCCATTCTCAAAAACTATGTAACTTATACAGAGTTGAATCAATATGAATAATAGAGAATAGTAAATGTATGATATAAATGCTGGACGATTACACCATGAAACATTTCTACATTAAAGACGTGAGTATAAAACATCACAAATTTACTGAATGGTGTATACAAAACGTTTGTATACATATACACCATTCAGTAAATTTGTGATATTTTATACTCACGTCTTTAATGTAGTAAATATATGAGTTTGAGAAACGTATTGAATCACGAAAAAAGCCCGATAATGGAAATATTCGCATATTTTAACATTTTAAATGTGTACAACATGTTAAGTTTGAAAAAAAAATAATATCGAATTTAGTCCACATGACAGATATTATTACGACAGAATATAATAGCGGGCTTGGCCCGCTATCGAGCTGATTTAGATATTAGAAAATACGAGAAAAATAGACCGGTAAATTTTTACTTTATAAAAAACATGACTTTTTTTTTGGTTGCTAAATGAAATTTATTTGGATTTATTAAAGAAAGGATAAAGTGTTTTGAAACGATTATTAAACAAAACCCTTAGAGCGATCTTTGATCACACTTACCACACTTGTTTTAATTTTACACTAGGAAATATTTTAAATACATTTAATTTTTAAGAGATATTATTATGCAAGTTGTTCATTTAAAAATTTTCATACTGTGATAATTTTCCGAATCTAATTAGATAATAAAAAAGGCATAACATGTGAATAAGTATTAATATATTGATTTAAATTTATCATTCAGCATATTAAATATTTTCGAAAAAATTACTGCTTAATCTAGTAAGAAATGTAATTTATTTTTAGAAGTTTTATCTATACAATAAATGACACTGTTTTCGTCCTGAATATTCTAATTGTTTTTAGTATATAATAACTTTCCTGAATATTCATTTTTTTTCTATAATCCTTTCCCTAAATATTCTCACATCATTGCAATGTCAAGTATAACATGCAACTTACATCTATTATCCCGTTTGTGTAATGGGCTGTAGTTTGAAATGTTAGAGAAAACTTTTGTGGAGATACAAATTGTTATGTCTTAGAAGTATAAAGATTGGTTGGGAGAGTTTCGTCTAAAAGAGAAATTCGATTTATGTTTACGTTTATCGTTGTGTTTATCGTTTCGTTACTAACGGTATAAAAACATGAAGTAATTGTATTTTTTTATGAGAGAATAAAAAATATAAATATTATGCATTTCAGATTTCAAATTTTTGGTAAGGAAGTTTTGTAACTGATAGAGTGATATGTTTTTTCTTCATAGGTTCAGGTTATGGAGAGTTACATTATGAAGTGTGTAAATAAAATAAAGGAATTTGAGAAATTTCAGGTGATTGAATGTTTTATATCTGCAATATATCATTGCGTAATTTTTAAAATAAAATATTTAAAAGTAAAAGCATTAAAATCTAAGTTTAACAGGCATTATACAACTAGATGGAAAAAATACAGCTAATATCGATCTTTAATTTTCGATTAGAGAATAATTTAAGTACATTTACCTTTTATGAGATAATATTATGCAAGTTGTTTGTTTTAAATTTCTCATACTGTTATTTTCCTGAAAATAATTAGATAAAAAAACATAGCATGGGAATACATAGCAACGTATATATATTTTAATTTATCATTCAACACATTAAATATTCTCCAAAAAATATGTTTTGAATCTAGTAAGAAACAGAATTTCTTTTTAGAAGTTTTATCTATGCAATAAATAGGAACATCATTTTCTTCCTGAATATTCTACTTTCGTTTTAGTCTATAATCATTTCCCTAAATATTCTCACATCAATGCAATGTCAAGTATAACATGCAACCCACATTTATTGTCCTGCTTGTGTAATGGGATGTAGTTTGAAATGTTAGAGAAACTTTTTTAGAGATACAAATTGATATGTCTTAGGAGGATAAAAATTGGTTGGGAAAGTTTCGTTTAAAAGAGAATTTCGATTTATGTTTGTCGTTTACGTTTATCGTTGTGTTTATCGTTCCATTACTAACAGCATAAAAACATGAAGTATTTGGGGTTTTTTTTCCTTTGTGAAAGAATAAAAAAAAAATATTATGCATTTCAGATTTAAAATTTTTGGTAAGGCGGTTTGATAACTGCCTGAATGAGGGGTTTTTCTTCAGAGGTTCAAGTTAAAAAGAAGCTATTTGAAAGTTGAAATATTAAAGACTGTGCTGAACAGGCATTATAGTACAGCTATTATAGAACAGCTATTATAGGTTTTTAATATTACATTAGGAAATAGTTTAAGTATATTTACTTTTTATGAGGTAATATTATAAGAGTTGTGATCTTTTTAAATTATCACACTGCGATAATCTGAATATAATTAGTTAAGAAATGCATAGCATGTGAATACATAACAATGAATACATATATAAAATTATCATTAATGTTAAATATTTTACAAATAAATTAACGCATAATATAGTAAAAATAAAAATAAAAATATTTAGAATTTTTAAAAAAAAAATTCTATATCACAAATAGAAACATTGGATTTATACTTTCCACTGTACACGTCCTCGATATTATAATTTCTTTTTCGTCTATAATATGCAAGTATACTGTCGCGGTTGTGTAATGGGATGTAGTTTGAAATATTATAGAAACTTTTGTGGAGATACAAATTGATATGTGTTAAAAGGATAAATATTGGTTAGGAGAGTTTCGTTTAGAAAATAAATCCCATTTATGTCTATCTACCTTATGTGTTCAAACTTCATTAAATTCCTATGTAAGAGGTATTCTAAAGGATGCGGTTATATTGCGCATATAATACTAGTGCTAATAAAAATATAGGAAAATTCTAAAATATGAGTATAATCTGAAGTTTTAAAAAGTAAAACACTTGCAGAAAAGAAATTGGGCAAAATTCCACAAAGTTTTTATTTTAACCGACCTTTTTTATGTGTATTTTTTTCATACTACAGCGAATTTTTTTACGTTCGCGTGCCATTTACTTCAAACACAATATCTATCAGCATTGTAAAATGTTCCAAACTTTTACATAAAGAGATATTGCATCATATGTTGCTTATACAAAACACTAGTTTATTGAATTAGTCGCGTTCACGCTTTTAAATATTCGAAAACAAGATTCAAAATGCGATATTTTTGTATTGGAATCAGAACTTAATTTTACGAAATTAAGATTCATAAATATGATACATTTAAATAGAGCGGTCTGTAATAAAAGGTGAAAATACGACTTTTTATTTTAGCAATTTTATTCTCATTAATGCAACAGAAAAAAATTATGGGGTAATGCATACAAAATTAATTACATTATTTGTCATAGTCTGTGATAGTTTTATTTATTATAACAAAAACGATTGAAGAATCATATATATATAATGACTTTCAAATTTAAATTTTGCACGTGTCGGAAAAAATTGTTGCACGTGCCACCATTGGTACTTCTGCCATAGGTTCACCATCCCTGTACTACAGTAATAATATAAAATAATCCGAATATGCGACAGAAAGCATGAATTTCCTTTTGCTCCAAATGAAACAAATTCTATTTCACAGTACATTACAGTAATTACCTAGAATGTGACTCAGAAAATACATAAAACAATTGGTAAAAGAAATAATATATATTCATGCCTTAAATTAGTTAAAAATAAACAAGCCGCTTAATTATATTTTATATTTGAGGACGTGACCTTCAAAACTCGCCTTATGCAAAATTTAAAAAATCGTGTTTCTGTATCAATCTATTCTTTTGCTAAATCTACACTGAAAAAACATCGCAATCTGCAATGAAACTAGTATTATCGTGTCTCTTTGGCATTGTAAAATAGGGTGGGACGAAAATAATGGTTAATTATTTTTTTTTTCAGTTAGAAATTTGCTATAGTCGGCAAAAGTTGCCTTTTGGGATTAGAATTAAGAATATAAAATTTTGTTGCTGTACTAAAATATTTTCAGGTGCCGCAAAGCGGTTCAAAAATGACTTTTCTATGAAAAAACGATAAAAATTGCCTTTTAAAAAAAGTTCTTTTCTTGATTATTAACATAATATTCATATATTTTGTAAACAGAATATTCAAAATATGATACTTTTTCAGAAAACTTGCACATTCTATGTATTACTAATTTTTAAATGCCATTATAGAAAGAACTATTTTGTAGAATTTAGCGATTTTCATCATATTAATTTTTATTAACTTTACAGTAACATATTCTTATAGTACTACATTGAAATGAAAGAAATGCAATCTTTAACTATCGATCTTAGTAAAACAAATCACACTTATTTAGAAAACTTTAAAAAAGTGAAACCTCTGATTAACGGACACCTATGTGACCAAAAAAATAAAAAAATGGTCGGAAAAAAAGAGGTGACTGCAGGAGATTGGTTGTTAGTTATAACGAGAGGTTAATGTTCGCTGTGAAATTTTAATTTGGCCGTAAGAGAAGGGTGACCGTACATAAGGGTGTCCGTTAAAAGAGGTTTGACTTTATATTGTTTTTAAAGGTAAAACGTTATTTTTAAGAAACATTAATTTTTCTCTAATGTCCATAGTAATCACACATGGTCCATAATAATCACATTGACACATTGGATTTTTTTGTTTTTTGTTTTTTATTTCAAATCTTGGCATGATCTTTTGAAAATTTATTTTGGTTTTTATCAATGCATCTCTTTCAGAAGTGCTGCAAACTGACAAAGATGACTCGGTAACTAATTTAACAATTCTTTTAACCGCTTGTGTGTGACATAGGGAAAAATTGAAGTTGACTCTCATGATCATGTTCTTCTGCTTGCTTAATTTACTGCTTTAGTTTGTCGGCAGCAATATACATTGAATCATATCAATATAATCCGTGACATCAAAGTTTATGCATACAGGAATTAAAGCATTTCTGATGCCAACTTCATTTCCAGTCCCTGCTTTTACAATTCAGCGTAATGGAAACTCCTTAATCACTTCTATCACATGATAGCATACAATAGAGTACATTTTCATGTGCAGCAAAGTATGCATTGCTTTGGCTGATTGGATCAATTACATTTTTAGGAGTGTAATTGAGGTAACGTAAATAGCTGACACGTTTTCACAAGTGCTTCGCCCATAGATAGATGGTTTCAACTTTATGTTAAACCAAACAGTTGCATATACTTTCTAGTCAGTATTTGGAGATTTTGTGATGGATATTTTGTTCCCGCGTACAAGCGAATTATTCTGTTTGCTAAGGTAAACCATGGTGAATGACAATTTTTTTCTGGCTTCTTCATAGACAAATGAGAAGAGCAACTTGTAACGAAGATTGTGTTACACATTTTTAAGAAATATATTTGGTTCATACTTAAATTATCCTTAAATTTTAGCAATGGAATGTTATTTTCAATAGGTGAAAACTCACTCACTGGAAGTTCATAACATTTTTCCAGTTGTTTCCTCATTTTCACTCCAAATACATTTGGATTTTTAGTTTTTCCTTCTAGGAAAGAAAATAGATGACGAACGGGTAGTTCATTTGCATGAAACAGACAAATCAAGCACTGCAGAGGCTTTCATAATTCTTTTTCCAATAAAGCAATTGCACCATTATTCAATCCAGTGTTCGAGGCAGTTCCATCATATCCAATTGCAGTAATGTTTAAATATTGGTTGTTGCCATTTAAAAATGTCATTATGTTGTCTTTTATACCTTTTCCAGTGCCAGAAATCGGTTTTACGTGTCTTGAAAATTTTGATCCAAGTTCTGGAACAAGTGATATATGTTCTTCGTTAACAGTTATTTAGTAAAACTTAGTTCCTTTCTTCTCTTGCACAATAGTGTTGTCTTTTCTTACATAAAAAAACAATTACTTTCTGTAACTAGTTTTACAGTTTCTTCTACATATCTTTTTCGGTTCTTTATTTGTTCTCATCTAATTTTAAATCTGCCAATACATTTCTGTCATACTTCTTTGTTCATCACTAATCAGACCAATATCCTGCAGAGCGGCGCTTGGAATTGTTGCAGCAATTTTGTCTGATACTCAAGTTCGATCACAAGTAGAAGCCACAAATCGCAGTTTCATGCGAATTTGACTATGATTTTGATTACTTCAGGTTTCAAAGACACCTGGACGTAGAGGCAATAAAAAATTGGGATAGTATAGTGTTCTCTTCTGAACTTTGTTCTGTTTCTACCTCATTGTATACTATTTATGTTTCATTATTTTTTTAATTAAAATGTATTACGTAGTAAGTTTACTATGTTTTCTGATTAAAAAGATTTAAAACTGATTAAAACTGATTTAAAAGTCAACTTATGAAAACTATAGCCTATTGAAAAAAAAATTAAACATAATTGCGAAATTTGTCAAAATTTTAATAAAAACCTAAAGTTTGCCCTTCTTGCGGCACCTCTAAACATAATCCAATCACGCTGATATTTAATTTCCGTCTTTAGTTTGATCAAAAGCAACTTTTGAAAACTATAGCATATTGAAATTATTATTATTTTTTACATAACTGCTAAAATTGTCAAAATTTTAATAAAAACCTAAAGTTTACCCTTCTTGCGGCACCTGAAAACATAATCCAATTACGCTACTATTTAATTTCCGTCTTTATTTTGATCAACGGCAACTTTTGAAAACTATACCATTTTGAGATTTAAAAAAAAAGTTTTTTCGTTCCACCCTATTGTAAAATCATGGTTTACTTTCAAAACTCGCCTTATAAACTAAGAATGTCGGAATAAAACTAGTTTTATCCCTGCGCATGCCTAGAAAAGCGTACGCGATCTTATCAGCTACTATCACAGTAATTTGCCTTTATTTCTTAGCGATCTGTTGCTATTTTTGTTTAAAGTTTTGATATGTCGTATTCCTACAAACTGATTAAGTATGTTTTACGGTGTATGTTGTGCATAATGGACATTGAATCAACTCCTGAACTTTGTGAGGGAAGGGGGAAACAGAGAAAAAGAAATAAGAACTCGTGGGCAGGTACGAAAAATAATATTTGAAAGGTGAGTTGAAAATGGAGTCATGTTTTGTACATTTATTTCTGTCACAAGGTGTTAAGGCTCCTGTCGACCCAGGCGACCCATTCCCTACTGTTAATCCTATGATTCAGTTTTCTCCTAATATCTCGTTGGCATTTCAATACTTTTAAATGATTTCTTTTGCATTATATAGGTGAGATCGATCTATACGGCGCCCTGTTTTTACTTTACCGATTTTGTATACGGATTTTTTTTAAATACTTTTACTTTTGAAACCGGTTCCGAAAGTAAAATTATCTTCATAAAAAAAATCCGTACTACTGAAACAATTCCTTCACGAAGCCTACTTATTTATTTATTTTTATAAGTGCAGCTCAGGGCGATGCCAAAGGCATTGCTATAACGTACTATATACAGACTAAAAACCATGGTCATCTTCAAATTTGTGGAAGTGCATTCTTAAAAATTCTTGGAATATTCAAATTCAGAGTCCAAAACTTGTGCAAGAACCATCTAAACAGTAGAATTTCTCCTTCAGAAAAGAAAGGGGATGATCGTAGATCACAAAAACTGACTGAGGTAAAAGCCGCAGTACGATGTTACATCCAAAAATTAAAGTGTGTGGAATCACATTACGGTCGAGATAAAAGCAAAATACAAAACTTTTCCAGTGACTTGAACATGAAAATCTTATGGAAGATGTACAACAAGGAAGCTGACTGTCCTTTATTCCAGGTGTAATACCATATTTTCAGAGATATTTTCAATCATGATTTTAAGCTAAGATTTAAATCTCTGGCAACCGATGCTTCCTCAAAATGTATAAGATTAAAGTTACTAATTAAAACTCAAGTCGGAAGGGAAAAGGTAGAGACTATGGCCAAATATACGGTTCACAAACTAAAAACAAAATGTTGAGAGAAACAGAGGAAGGGGTATACAAATTTTCATTTGACTGCCAGAAAAACCTTATTTTTCCTAAAGTTCCTCACAATTCTTCCTATTACTACACACAAATTTACCAGCATAACTTTACCATATGTGAGGGAACAACTAGAAACACTCAAAACAGGAAAACAGTAAATATCTTTACTTGGGGTGAGCACGAACACAACAAAGGGTCAAATGAGATATCCTATTTTTTTTTCTTAAATCTTGAAACCTGGAAGCATTCATAAAAATTCAAATGTTTTTTGATGGTTGTCCTGGCCCAAAATATGAACATCACAATGACAGGGATGCTAACAAAGTGTCTTATGGAATTAGCGCCTACGTTTATTAACCAGATGGACTTTATTTTTCACATTGGGGGGGTCATTCTTATTTGCCACCAGACAGAGTTTTTGGCAGGATTTTTAAATTTCTAAAACAGGAAGAGTATATTAACAATCCTGAAGAGTATCTGAATTTTTTTTTCACAGTTTGGTTACAGTGCGGAACGTACGCCAGGAAGTTCAGATATATGATTTCAAATCAGCTGTGGCTTCTACTTTAAAACGTGCCGGCAAGCTGCATTTCCAGTTTGCTCCTGCAAAGCTCATCACCTTGTTAAAAGAGAGAGGAGTGCTCCATATTAAAGGTGAGCCCCACTACAAGACATGTAGGCGTTTTCAAACCATTTACCAAGTGCGGAGAAAAGTTTGATATTCGTGACAACCGAGCAGAGGCCATGTTCTGTTCCTGTGAAGCAAGATAAATTTCAGGATGTCGACGTATTGTTAAAAAAACATTTTGGCGATAACCGGTCAAAAATAGAGGACCTTACATTCTATAAAAATATTATTTGTCAGAAACAGAACAGTAGGTCAAGGAGGACAACGATGATATTCCAGAAGAAGAACTCAATGAGTTAATTGTATAATTTTATTTTGTATCTTTTGTAAGAAAATTATATTTTATTACATAGATATTTATTACGAGTACATTATATATTATATACATATTATATTATATTCTTTTTTTAAAGTTACATTAATCATAAAGTATTTATGATTACATTTCTTTTATTGTTAATTAATTTACTTTATTTTAATAAAATGTAATACTAAATTTTATTCATACTTATTTGCTGTCGTAAAGAATATTTTTAAACCCAAAATATTATCATTCGATGACCAAAATTAGAAACTATTGATTTCATTCAGCAAATGTGCTAACGATGTATTTTTTTTTAAAGAAATTGGCATCAAAACTTCACTTATCCATTGTTTTGCAACAAACTCTTCTTATCCGAAACTTTTTCTCAATAATTAATTAAATTAAATAAAGTTGATTTTCCACTTTAAAACAGCGGTTTCATAGCGCAACTAGTTTTACGCAGAAAAAAATGGGATTATTCGATATATGGGGTCGCAGTTAGAGGTTTTATGTGATTTGCAAACAATCTATTAACTGAATAAGACGAGTTTTGAAACTCACGTCCTTATTTCATAACTCCTAATGTGTTACTGGTAACTATAAGATCTTATTTATTTTTAATTTACTGAATCATTAATAGATAATAATCAAATTTTTTCCTTAATAGACGTATAGCCAACATAGTGAAAAAGTACCCAATCAGGGACTCGAACCCGGGTCATCAGAATAGCGTATTGACGTTCTACCAACTGAACCACTTGGGAACGATACTCAGCCTGGAACTTTCTCACTATAACATGTTGGCAATGCTACAAACGCAGCACAACATGAAATATTTTCCGTGAGCCAGCAACTCTGGGGCAAACACGAAATCAAAGAAAATCCAGCATCAATAATTTGATGATATTATGATAAATTTGATGAATTTGAAATAATGAATTTATTCAATTATCGATGCTGGATTTTCTTTGATTTCGTGTTTGTTCCAGGGTTGGTGGCTCACGGAAAATATTCCATGCTGTGCTGCGTTTGTAGCCTTGCCAACATGTTATAGTGAGAAAGTTCCAGTCGGCGTATCGTTCCCAAGTGGTTCAGTTGGTAGAGCGTCAATGCGCTATACTGATGACCCGGGTTCGAGTCCCAGCTTGGATACTTCACTATGTTGGCTATACGCCTATTAAGCAATTAAAATTTGATTATTATTAATGCAAGGCGTGGGAAATTTTCTATGGAAAATTTTCCAAAGTATTAAATATGAATTCATTAATACATAGTTTTTACTTTTTATCGTTCATTTATTTTCGTTAACTTATTTTAACCTATAAAATATTTTAGCATCTGAAATAGAAAATTGGATTGTAATTTGAATGCTCTTTATTCGTTACTATTTCTGGTAAAAATATTTGTAACAAATTAACTAGAATGATTCTAAAAAGTGTAACACTATACACTGTATTACATTTTCCCTCTTTCATCATATATTACCAGAAGGGAACACTATTTGAAGGAATAAATTTCTCAGAAAATAACTAAATTAACGTGAATTGTGTTAAACTATCATCGAAACTGCAATAGTTCAGGTAATTCAAACATGAGCTTCTAATTCACGAGTTGTTCTAAAGCTTCTCTTTCTACACTAATTGAACGAATTTCAAATGTGATGACCACGGAATTTACCAGAATGATGAAAACATTTGCGACGCTTACAAGCAGTATTTTAAAGTTAATACGTACGTGAGAAATAAATATTCATTCGAAACTTGAGATGGACGAAAGCGAAAATTACTTATTTTAGTTGAATGAGTAGAAACACGAAAATTGAAGTAGCGAAATTGTTGTAAATAGTAAGAGTTTATTGAACCATTTTCGAATAGAAAAATATTTTATCCACAAGAGATTGTTTAAAACCACTACTGTAACTAAATGTATTTTACACACTTTATTATCCTTAATCATAGAATATAAAACAGAAAGGGAAAATTCCTTCCCATGGAAATCATGTATTCTATAACAGAATGTTTTTATGCCAAAAATTCAAAAAAAAAAAATGAACTAACTAGATATTTACCAGTATTTTCAAAACTCACTAGAGTGTATAACAGCAGTATATGATCTTTCTGACCGTTTATGAAAACAGAACATATAAAGCTTGACATACATTTTTTTCATTTTTAAAAAAATTACATGAAAATTGCAGGAAAGGTTCTTTTAATCGAACATCTTCTGTAGAAATATTACCCAGTAACACTAGACAGAGGCACTGTGACAGAAGACATACATATATTTTAAATTCACTTTAAATAACTTTCAATTTATTGCATATTATAAATAGTTATCTAGAACGTGTCGTATAAATTATATATATTTCTTGGAAATCAAGAAATTTATTTTCTTTTTAGCTTAAAAATGATAAACTGCAGAAATAGATACATCACAATTTATAATTTGATAGAGTATTTGGCTCATTTTCTCTTAACAGAACAATTTGAGCATAGTACATTTTAATAATTAATATTATTTTCCCATATAATTTGGGTTCTATTGCATTTAGGAACTATCTCTAAGTAATAAAGTACTGTCAGTAAAAATATTTTATAATGTTAAACACCACAAAATTAAATTTTAAATTTAAAGTAGGCAGAGCAATGTTAAAGAGAGAGAAGGAAATGATACTTAGACAAAGAAATAACAATGCAAAGGACAGTAGAATGAAAAAAAGTAAGGTTAGCCTGTCTACTATCATAACTATGTACATAAAAATTAATTTTGTTTAAAGAAAACTTTAAAAACTCATTACAAATAAGGCTTAATCGTTGATTGAGCTTTCATTACAAAATTAAAGCGAATAAAATAGACAGGGTAATGACAAGCAATAAAATAATTGTTAAGGTATAACTGCAAATCTCTAAGCTTTACTTGTCCATACTTGTTTCTTCAAAAAGAACAATTCAAGATAGTTTCTCTGTTGATGCCACTGTGCAGTGTACAAAGTGGGATAATATGACTGTTGCCAGATTTTAAAATAAATATTTTCATTTTATGACAAGGGAATAACAACAAAACCAAAGGACATTTTTTATTATTTTTTCAGAAAAATGCAAACCAAGAAAATCAATTATTTTTTTTTCAATTTTTAGTGTTATGTGATAGTTTTTAATAATATAAAGAATAGATTTATCGCAAATATATTTGGATAGTAAACTTTTAATAACTACTTTTGTGCTAAGGTGGAGGCCGGGATACACAGGGGAATGACATTTATTACATTAAATAATATTTAAGTGGTTTATATTCATAAATAATATGTTTTATCCAGTTATATAAACATAAAAACATGTGATTAACGTACTCAGCATTATATTTTATTTATTTTTACAAGTTTATTCATTATTTTTGAAGCAGAGAGGGGAATTTCGCTATTTAGAGAAAATGACGCGTATTATTTTATTCATATAGATAAAGTTTTATTGTTTATAACATTTGGTGAATTATAAATATCTCACTTTTTACTTATTATTTTTCTTTTCTTTTAAAATTTTATTTTATTAAAAAAATGAGTCTACCAGTAAAAGTTGTTTTAAAATTATTTTTCTTTAAATTTTTTGCTCAATTTAAAAGTTTACAGCTTTGAATTTTACAATTTGATACTATGTATCTTATGACCAATAAATTGATAAGTAATTTCTAAACACGAAACATGTTTGAAAGTTGAAATTTCTGACAGGAGTTGTAAATGCAATTATTGATACACTATCGTTCAAACTGCAACGTTTTAGGTAATTCAGACATTAGTTTAAAATTCACTAGTTGTTCTAGATTTTCCCCCTCTACTCAATATGAACGAATTTCAAATGTAACAGACGTAAAATTTACCATAAAGGGGAAAACATCTGCGAAGTTTACAAGAGGTATTTAAAAGTATTAAAATTCATTTCAAACTTTATATGGCAAAACTGAATATTATGCATCTTAGTTGAATCATTAATAACCACGAAATTCATAATGCGTATTTAAAGTGCTGAAAATATTAAGTGTTCGTTATTTTTTTAAGAGTGGAAAAATAAATTTTAAACTTAAGAGATTTCTAAAATCATAACTATTAAAAAAAAAAAAAAATTTACAAACTGCATTTACCTCAATCGTAAATATTAAATAAAAATCCATGCACATAAGATCTTTTTATATTACTACAGAATATTTTTATATTTTTTAATTTATACAAATATAAAAAAATGAAATTAACTAAATATTTTCTAGTACTTTTGATACGCACTGAAGTGCATTACAGAAGTAGAGGATCTTTCAGGTGTTTTATGGACATGTATAAAATTATATATCTTTCTTTCCATTTATAGAAATGTTACATGAACATTGCCGGAAATATTTTTTTTAACTTCACATTTTCTATATCTTATATATTGCAGTCTTATATATTGTATCTACATCTTATATACGCATTGTAGTAACACTACAAGTGATGACAAACTATGACAGATGACTTACATATATGATTCGAAATGTAAACAACATTCAGTATTATTCCATATTATAAATACTTATCTACAGTGTGATGTTCAAAATAAATTTAATCTATGGAAAATCAAGAAATTTCTATACCTTTTAAATATAAAAATGTTAAACTGCACTGTAAAAAAATGGGTCGATCTACTAAAAAAAATTTAGTTTTTCTCGTTGATCTTTGAAATTACTAAATTTTTTTTTGTATTCTTACTCAGTTACATGAAAATCTGTAAGAATTATTAGAAAACAGCTAGCAACATTACTAGAAAACAGCTAGCAACGATTCCGGTTTTTAATACCGGCTACTAAAAAATTCTGTGGAATACAAAAATACTAAAAATATTTTAGTAACCTCAGGATTTTTTTTTACTATGTGGACAATCAAGTTAATTAAATTTATAAATTTAAATTGCTAATTATTTTATTCTTACAGTTACAATTTTGCATTGTATAAAATTTAATGGATCATAAATATTTCATTCTTCACTTATTTTTTATTTGTTGTTTAGTTTATTAAAAAATGAGTATTGAATTATTTTACTTTTTTCATTTTATTTTTTATTTTTCTAAAACGTTCAGTTTTGATTCTGACTATGTAATATTATGTATTTTATTTTTAACATATTCTTAAATTTTGCTAGGCATGACAACTGTTTGAAATTTTAAATTTCTTAAAGAAAATGTAAATAAAACTTTTAAACTGTCATTCAAACTGCTACGTTTCGAGTAATTCAAACATTAGTTTCAAATTCACGATTTCTTCTCAGCTTCGTATTTTACAATAATTGAAAGAATCCCAATTAAAATGGGCACGGAATTTACTACGAATTTGAAAGCATCTTCGAAGCTTACAGGCAGCATTTTAAAATTAATGCATACGCAATAAATATTCATTTGAATCTTGAGCTGGCCAAAACCGAAAATTATGCATTTTAGTTGAACGATTACGTGCTCGAAGATATGATTTTGTAACTGAATAGGTGGAAATATTAAGAGTTCACGGAATATCTTGTATTATAAGGACCATAAGATAACACTGAAATTATACCTAAAATGATTAAGATTAATAGTTTTTGAAATGAAATTTATTATCTTTATTTTTAGAATATTAAATAAAATTTCTTATCAATATTTATTGGATACATATATATATATATATATATATATATATATATATATATATATATATGAGGTTATAGAAACTTAGTTGTAAATATTTATCCAGTATATTAAAATGTAAGGTCATTACTCAATGATATTTAATGTAATTTACAGAAAGGAAAAACTATTATAAATTGCTATTAATGTTTAGGAAATAGTTAATTCTTCTATTTGTTTTTCTAAATTACTTTTTTATGACGTTAGATTTGTTCATATGTTGCTTATATTTTATCTTATTTAATAAGGTTTCAGAAGATTTTATAAAAAAAAACTTGTCGTTGGGGGCCACCGTAATACTTACCCATCATGGATAAGCTTAATATAAAATATGAAAATAAAACTATTTATAAAATGCATTGCAATTCGAATAAAATCGTGGCTTGATGACGTCACAAACTTTAAATGCTCTATTACTGAATTACGTAAAAGAAACATCCTTATATCTCCAAAATTGATAATCATATTAACTAACGGTTTACTGCGTCGGATTAAGCGTATCGTTTCCAATTAAAATATATCTTTGAATTTAAATTTGAATGAAATACAGGGTCATGAAAAATCGAACAGTGTGGTAAATAGGATTACAAATATCTCGGCAACTCATTATCGATCGACTAGTAGAGATAATAGTTCCGCATAATCGAGGTTACTGAAATCCAATAAGCTTTTTCCCATTATTACATACTAAGTACATACCAAATTTCTAAATTTCAAGTCTCTATCTGAATTTGTTCGGGAGACAGAGCGTTTACAGACACACAGACACATACACAGACAGACGGCAATTTTTTTTTCTAAAAATATGTTTTTCGGAATCTCCAGTGCCTAAATCGTGTAAATCCGTCAATTTTTTTTTTCGATTTTCAAAACGATTACATGACTACCCTATACTATGATGGGTAAGTAAAAGACGACAAATCTAAATCTTTGTCAGTATTTTAAGTACTCACAAGAAGTAGATGGTAATTTTGATAATTAATACACACAATAATTTTAAACCTTTGTTCTTATTTTTTTTTCTAAAATTTTGGCGCGTGCACTTTTACTGAGAAACTTATATCAGCACAGTTATGGATTATTTTTGTTCATAGAGCATTCGAAAGTATTTTATAGAATTTACAATTAATTGCTCAATACTTACATTAACCTTTTTGGCTAGTTTTTTTTTTTTTCAAATTTCTTTACTTTTGTATTATTTTGTATATATAAATTAGAGGAATCGGGCTTAAAATGAGGTAATTAAACAAACGCAAAATTCTAGATATTTAAAATTCAGGTTTTCTATAGAACATTTCAAAGAAAAAATATTGTGGTAGTACCCCTTACAACAGTTGATTTGTTAAGGCTGGATTTTCAGCTAACGTATGTGCAATATTTTTTTGTTTGATAGAGTTCATTTTATTGGACTTATGTGCCAAGAGTTTTCTTTATTAAAATTCATATGTAAAAATTTTTTTTGATTACTATACCATGTATTGAATAAAAATTAAAATTTCTATTTTTATAGGATTGGCAGAAGACGGTTAATCAATTTTACATGAAAATCAGAAAAAGTACTCAAAATTGTCAGTTACAATGTTTTACGACCGAGCCCTTCAATTATTAAGCAAATTCTTGTCTGATGATAGAATACAAAGGATAGAAATATAATGATGAAATATTTCTTACAAATGTGCAGTTTTTAAAACCAATAATCATTGACGTGCGCTGCTGAAATACTTTATAACAGTACTAGCTGGGGCGACCGGCGTTTGATAATAACGTTAAATATACCTAAAATCACTGATGGATGATTTTATATTTTTATACGAAAATATTTTGTAACGAACCTCATGTTAATTGCTCACTTCTTCGGCAATGTGCATCTTCAAACTTCATATAATTTATATTTTTAAACGAAAACCCATCCAGACGAACTTACAATTTAATGTTTCAGAAAATGTATTTAACATTTTAAAGCAGTGTATTTTAAACTTTGTACGATTCGGTATGCAAAGTTTACCAGAGATTTTCTTAGGCAAAATAATTTACAGTATTTCATATTATACTAGCTAACCCGCCCGGCGTTGCCCGGGCCCATGATAATAATAATCAGTTCTATACGAATATGACTGAAATCTGTAAAGCTATCGAAAGCAAGTCGAATGAGGCAAGACCTGTCGTAATCGGGTTCATAGAACCGGAGATTTGAAAGCGCACCCTGGCGGTCGAAAGTGCAACTAAAATATTTATGGCTATAGATATCAAGTCGAATGAGCCAAACCCCGTCGTAATCGGGCACATAGAACCAGAGATACTCCTATAGTTCCACTTTCAACCACCATGGGGTGCAATCTGTTCTGGAAGATGCCTTTTCAAAACACTCGACCCAACCAAATTTCCTAGTAGAATTGAAATTTAACCACAGGTAAACATTGACAAAATTGCTGAAATCGGGAAAGTTGGTTACGTAAACGATCGGTTTCGAAAGGGTTAATGTACATATTTTTTAAAACCCAACGGTGCAATTTGAAGAAAATGAACGTTTCTATGATCTAGAGTCTACTGTTTGCCCGTATTCGCATTTCCCGAGTCAATTTTTAAACCTGGGCCGAAAAACGAAAATCGCGTGAGTGAGTTATGAAAGGATTTTTTCGGCGTGTTAAAATAAAAAAATTTCAAAACGGATAACAAATTTTAAAAAAACAAAGGGATGTAGATTAGGCGCGGTATTGTTAGTTTTCCGAATCTTGCTTATAAACGCCGATTAGAATTTTTAAAAATAGGAGCAATATTTAAAAAATCGAAAGTAACTTACGGTAAAAAACGTTTTTGAAAGGGTTAACGTGATTTTTTTTTAATTAAGGGTTTTTGCCTGAATCCGATAGAACGTAAATATATTTAGGTGTGTTTGTTTTTTGTTTGGTTATTTTAGAGAGACGATCGCAGATTTTATATATCACAAAAAATCGAAATTAGCAAAAGTGAGTCCTACGCGCAAATTTTTTTAGAAGGGTTACTATTCGTATTTTTTAAAACAAATACAGATGTCAAAAGGGAATAAATGTCGATATTGTCTGGTATTTTTAGTTTTTCGTATCTTGCTTTGAACCGCCGATGAGAATTTTTAAATATTGCCAAAATCTCAAAAATCGTGAAATGGAATACAGAAAATATAGTTTTTTGAAGGGTTAACTTTCATATTTTTTAAAGCAAGGGTGGCTTTGAAAAGGGAAAAGTAAGTTCTTTAATTTGGTGGCCTTCGTTTTTATGTAAAGCAAGGCTCGGAAAACGGGAGAAAATTAAAAAAACATGAATTGGATGCTTTTTGATTATTTTTTTTGAAAGAGTTAACTGTGAAAACTTTTCGAACCAACCAGATCCTTCGAGAAGTAAAAGCACGTTCTTCGAGAACATGTAAACAGTTTTTCCGTATTTCTAGCCCATGGCGAATTTAAAAAAACTTAAAAAGAAAAAATGGTTAACTCGTGCTTTGTTTCTTCTATTTACAGAGGAACGGATAAAGGGCTTCTGAGCATGCGCGCGCATTTCAGAAGAGTGATTTTTTATTTGGGATCTTTGATCAATTTTTAATTAATGAATATTCTAATTTCCAAAATATTAAAATTTTGAGGCTCAGGTACACCAGGAGATAGTTTGGACTACCTAAATCTATTTTTCAGGCTTCTAGATGGGCTGGATTTTGCTAGCCTGTACAGAAAGACAGACAGACAGACAAACACACACACACACACATACAGGGCGAAACTTTCTTTTATTAGTATAGATTGTTCTACAAATATTGAATGTTTAAAAATCAGAGTTCATATTGCAATATTAAAAATACATTGATAATTATTTTATATGAAACTAAGCGAAGCCCCGCCATAACTGCTTTAAATGTTTGTGTTAAAAAAGAAAATTTTCCCAAGTCATTGTCTAAAAGTATCATATCTGAATGGTGCAGATGCAAAAGTCACATTATCAACTTTTTAAGGTATTGAGTTATTCACATCACCCTGTTCGTCTTTTTAAGGCAAATCGGATTGTAATAGTGATTTGGTCTATAAGGAACATATTAAGGCTAAAAAAGAAATTCTGAAAATATCGTTTTGATGCATAACTCACGTTATCCAACAACTGTTTTGCAGAAATCTCACGCTCTCCAATTCAACCAATCATGGGAGGCTTGCAAAGAATCATGGGATTATAGTAATATACTAATATATACTTTAATATAATACTTTAACTACACTAGTAAATACTTTATCATAGTGTATATGGGATCATAGTATAAAAAAATGTCCCACTAGTTAAATGACAGTGAAGACTTTGAACCATGTCTAATAATAAAATTTTTCCCCAAATTATTTTTAATAAATGTTTTTTTTTCTGTTTTGATACTGAAAAAAACATAAATAACATAATAAAAATAATTTTCAGAGTTTTTTTTCTTTTTTTTCGGTTTTTGTTTTAAATTCCTAAATACTTTGGTTTATAACTAATATTACCATAAAAGTTTGCCGCAAAACTCACATTTTCCATATTTAAATTTAAATTCTAGCTTTAGCAAAATTATTACAGGTTTAGGACTATGTACAAGTAGTTGTTATGGCTACAAATACATCACGAAAAAAAACATTCGTGTCAATATATCATGTTTATTAATAATAATTTTTTTTTTGCATTTTTCTAAAAACTAGGTTAAGTGGAGAGTGTGAATTTTGCATCTACACCCTTCATATATAGTTGAAAGAAATCTCTCTAAAAACAATGAGTCTTCTACTACCAGACAGAGGTATGCTACGACGAAAAGATGCATGATAGAATCGACCACTGCAGACCACTGCTTTTTCTTAATACGTAATCTTCATCATGTAAATATACATAACTGCAAATAGTTCTTTTTTTTAAAATTATGATTTAATTAATCCGAGTGAAGTTCTAAGTATTTATTGTTGTGTATTTTCTTCGACATATATACAAGGTGATCATAAAAAGACTTTGCCGGTATATGAATCCCTAGCGGCCGCTTCATTCTTTCAACCGAAAGAAAGGTGAAATATAGTTATTTGAAGGTTTACGCTCGAAATTAGGATGGACAAGTACAATTTAGCCTCCACGGTTACAGTTACAGCGAATAAATTTCAAACTTTTTGAAGAACTACACTCAGTTTTTTCCATCCCAAAATGATCAGCGTATTGAAAAATCATAAAGATCGTTAGAGCGGTACATCTTGCACGGAAAGCGACGACGTACGACACATGTAAAGAATAGCATTCTAAACAACCAATAGCAACAGAGAGACGAGGCGCACAAGCGCAAATCATAGAACACCGTGCGCAAATAACCGTTTATGGAAAACCTGTAAAAAGCAGTGTGAAAAGTTGTAATCTCACGTAAAACTTTTTCTTTACCTTTCGTCTCTGTTGCTATTGGTTGTTTATAATGTTGTTCTTTGCTTGCGTCTCACCTCGCAGTGTTTCGTGTTACATGGTACCGTACCAACTCCCTTTATGGTTTTTTAATTTGGCTAATTATCTCAGGATGGGAAAAAGTGGGTGTTGCCATTGGAAAATTTAGAATTTTGTTTACTGTAACCGTAATTGTGCAGAATTCATTGTTCTTATTCACCACAATCTAGAGTGCATGACTTCAAATAATTATAGTTTCATTTTGGCTGGGAATTAATGTATTGGCAAAGTTTCTTTATGATCACCCTGTATATCTGATTATGGATGATCCCTGGAAATATAGAATTCAAATAAGCATTCTGTCAAATTAGTCAGTTACTGCCATGTTGCCCTTATTTATGATGAGCTCTACCAGTATTTGGATCTCTTATTTATGATGTCAAAATTAACAATATTTCGCAAAATATCGGACATCGTTTAAATAATTTGGCGTGTATGTGTGTATATGTAAATGTCCAAATGCAAATATTACTGTACAAAAGTATATATCTGAATGAAAATAAAATAATATAATGCCATGGTTGTACCATTTATTTCATCTAGATATTGAAATGTCATTATGTCGTCAAACTAGAAATGGATTCACGCTCCCTATTGTCTTAGCCATATTTTATAATTATATTTCATTTGAGGTATACATATATCGATAAACAATAAGATAAAGTAATAAGGATAAGCAACTCTATTTTATTTGATGGTGTGATTTACTTTTAATAGGCGTGTAAAGATATTTTTGGATAATTTACAACTCTAAGAACAATAACTCTTAACGCTTCTAGAAAAATCTATTATGCTGGGTTGAATCTAATGCATCATTTACCACTAAGAGAAAAACAGGAAAATTTATATGCTTTGTTACTGAGAAAACTGTACTTTTTTCCCCACATAAATGTTCTATTAAACCTGCTTGATTGTTGCAGAAAAATCCTTAATTTATAAAGAAAATATTAGTTCCTTATTTCGATGTTATATATTTGTCAGTAATATGCATGCATTTTAGTATTTTTCTAAAAGTTATTTACTTATTTATAATTCTTATAAAGGTATGGAAAAACTATTTTTTTCGTTCTGGCATGACTTAAAATTTTAAAGACTAAAATGTTATAGCATGTACATTTATGTTTCAAAGTTCTTTATCTCGAATGCCTAGATTTTAAAATACATACATATACTGTAGTTCAGATTTAGTCCAATATAGTTCAATATATGAAATTTGTGATATATCTGTCAATAAGTAAGCAATTATCACCTAATACATCCAAATTAAGATCCGACCAGTTTTAATTAGGACGTAAAGCGATAAAGAATTCTGCCATGTAGCATAACAATTTTAAAGTCTTTGCAAAAGATTTTCCATCGTTTAATACTGATTGTGTTGTATTGTTGTTATAACAAAAATATTATTTTCCCCAATAATATAGACATTACTGTTTGGAAACTTAACCAGCCATTGAAAAGATGTTTTAAAATTTTTGTTTAATGATCTTAAAGGTGTCTGGTGGTTAAAATTTTATTTTCTTTATTTATAATGATTTTTTAATAATTTTTTTCTCAAAATGTGTCTTTCTAGAAAAATTAATTATCATATTAAAAGCTTTTGAAAATTTTGATATTTTTCTTTACTTAATTTTTTTTTTATTTTAAAATTTATTTAACTTTTGATGTAACTCATGAACCCGATTTCGTTGAAAATGTTCCTTGTTGATTTGTCTTCAGGATTTATAAAAATATGATTTACGAAATTGAATATAAATTTAAAGTTAATAAAAAGACAATTATTTAGAGTGGTTTTTAATGCAAGGAATATAATGTCCTAAATTTCACATGAGATTAAAAATCCTGAAGACAATTTATTAAAAATATAACATAAAAGCTCTGTACAAAATTTCATACACATATCTTCGATAAAGTTTAGATATATCCCTTTAAACATAACAAATTATGGAAAAAAAAAAACATTCTGAGATAAATGGACTTTGGACGTTTTACTTACGGGCGGGTAAAGTCTGACAGTGTAACACAAAAATTGTTATATCTGCTGATGTGATCATCCTAGAAATATGTGGTTTGTTTTATTTAATTTATTTATTTTTGTATAATTTTATTAGCAAAAAAAAAAAAAAAAAAAAAAAAAAAAAATTCTGGAGAGCTTAGAATCTTGGACATCTTAATTATTGAATTTTCTTTTCTCGTTTTCAGTTTCTTTTTTTTTAACATTTGGCATAAAGTAAAATGTTTCTTTACTAGTAGTTGGTTTTTCCTGACTAATAATAAATTTAGCGAGTAAAAAACAAACAAACACCCATTTGGATTCAGTTGCCGTAATTTTAAAAACAGATGAAAAATAGAATGCTTTTTAGTATAAAAGAATCGACAATCACAATCATAGTTATAACATGTGTGACATTATTGATAGTTTTCTAATTTCTATTTTTATCATGTTTCAGAAAACATAATTGGTAAGGATTAAAATATGAAAATTTTCTGCTCAAGATCACAATAGACTTACTTACTGTTACTTAGGTTAAGATTAATTTATGAATGTAATATTTGTTTGTTTTTTTAAATTTTGTTTTACTTGAGTTCGAGTCATTATAATGATAGATTTATATTGATGTATAAAAATCAGGATTTATGTTTCGAAAAAGTGGAATACTTTAAAACAAAGTAAAATATCTTAATTTTCTTCCTTTGTTATGTTTTTGTTTTCCTCAAATCTTCATAGATTAATAAAAGAAATAGTGCTATCAGTTTCGCCGTATTTAAAAAAATAAAGTATAGATATTAAGATAATAAATATCTAAAAAATCAAAGAGTTAACAGAAAAATTATATAATTTTTTTAAATATAAGATATTTGTATTTTAGATGAAAGTTTATTCCAAAATTAGTTTTTCGGTTACTGTCTAAGTTTATCTTTTCTGTGGATGCTTCAATAACAGGAGACGATCTGTTTAGGCCGTCGAAAAGTGAAATCTACCCATATCTCGAAAATTAATTATTCAAATGATCACTAACTCTCACTATACTTAACTTATAAAGCTCTAATTAAATTTAAAATTACACACCCATATTTCCGACGTCTGTGGTTGATTTTACGTAAAAACTAATGTAAGCAATGTGTTATAACCTTTTTTTAATAGGAATTTATGAATAATTTTAAAAATTAAAAATATTTTTAGAATGGAAAAAAATGACTGGAGTATGTTTGAGTTTATTCCTTCTATCTCCTTAAAGAAAATGATTTTTTGGAAAGATGTAAAATAATGTTTGTCACTTGGACTTAACATTAGCATTCTCACACTTTAACTTTTTAACTTAGACGGGTGCTGGTCACATCGTAGCACCCATCAGCAAGAAAACAGGATACCATGTTTAACACGCCTATCTGGTTTTACCCCACTCTCCCTTATATGAAAAAATATATAAATTGTAACTTATTCTTTTAAACAAAAATTGTATTCTAGAAGATTTAAATATGCGAATCCGAACTTACAGCTCATACAAAATCGAATATGATGTCAAAGTTTGGTGTTAGCATTAAAAATTACAAAGCTTGGTAAAATTTCATAATAAACACGACTCCCTAAGATTATTTATAAGACATAAATTGTAAAAGACGTAATGTCCAGTGAAGTGACTATTTCCAGGTTTTTTCTGGGGCAATTTGGTGATTAAAATGTATCGGGTGTTTACATTTTCTTTGATCGACTGTACGTGATAAATTTAACAATTTCATCTTTCGAGAAAATACAGAAATTTCAAGAAACAAACCTTGTAATATCTTAATTATAATTTTGTTATAGCATTCTTTTGACATTCTTTTCATTTGTGACTCATCTTAATTTTTCTTAAATAACATACAAGTAAATTTGTTTAATTATCGAAATTATCAACACCAGATGAATTACTCTTTGATACCGATGAATCATTACTCATTGATAGCGTCATTTTCAAAACGCTCTCAGTCATGACGTCGATCATGAAGTTTTGTTTTAAAAGAGAAAGATCTCACTTTAAAAGAATGGTTGCAATATTTCATTTCCTATTACTAAATATAAATTGTAAAAAATGTTACAACTGTATCTAAAGTGTTAACTATTTAGTTATAATGTATAGCTATAAAATACAAAGTAAACGGAAAGGGAAATAAAACATAGCAATATTTTGTTGAGAATTAGTTTGACATCACAATGAAAATACTCATAGAAAATGACGTCATATTTCGGAGTTTATTTTATACCTTTTCTTCGTGAATATTTCTTTTGAAATTGAAATGTCTGCATTATATAGTAGATGTTTTAACTCCAAATACATTTAAATGACGATACTATGTAATTTTATTCCACTTAAATTATTCATATTTTATTTACAAACAATACGTATTATCAGCACAGAGTAAGGTTAATTTCTAAGGCGCGAATATATGGAGTGGGTTTGAATTTTTATTATCTTATAAAAGAATTACACCTGTTTTAATTTTTTTTTGTGCCTTTTATGTCGGGTGTAGCAACAGAGAAGAACAAAATTGCAGTAGAAAAAGAAAGATTTGTAGAAATATAATTTACGTCAGGTTTGTTAAAAAAGTGATAAAGAGTGGTAAGGGACTTTTTTGAAGCAATGTATATATATATATATATATATATATATATATATATATATATATATATATATATATATATATATATATCTGTGTGTGTGTGTGTACAATCTATAATTATTCATCCATGCATTTAAAACGATTTATACTTACGCGTGTTATTTAATTAACAAAATTATAGATATTAATTTATAATGGAGCCACAATGATTTTATTTACATAGACTTTTTATTTTATCATCTGAAAAAAATACAAACCAAACCCTTTTGTGTCAATACTGGTAGGACAAAAAGTCAGTGAAAAATTACGTCATTTTGGCGCAGTTATAAAAGACGTTTCAATATTATAATAAAATGCAAATTCATGAAGCTGCATTTTACTAACAGAAGCATTCCGTCATTCTGATATAAGGGCCTCAAATCTTCAAGCGAAACAATTTTTTAAAATTATGTAAATTACAATATTTTTTTATTTTACTTTTATTGAGATTGCGACCCTAATCCCTATGAAGCAAGAAGGATGTCATTAAAAAAATAAAATAATAAAACTGAAACAAAATAAAGCCTGGGGCATGCGGGGGGCACATTTTATTCTCACCTGCTTTCAAATCCAACTTTGATGCTTTCCGACACTTTCATTAAGTTATTTTCATTCGAAAGTGCTTAAATTTTCCAGAAAAAGTTTTAAAAAAACTGAAATTATTACTTTAAACTTAATATACGTTGTTTAACATTTTCTTCATGGTTATGCTAATTTAGTCACTAAATTACGCTAAGTTAGTCACTAAGTTACGTTCATTATTCACTAAATTAAAAAGTAGATGTCACGCTAGATAAAGCATAATTACTTTTTTAAATTCAAATCATCACATTATCAAGTAAACGTCGTGGTGGCGAGGTCTGGTCAATTAAGCAGTTATTGGTTACTTAATCCCATATATAATAAAATGTACATAATGGACCGGATGTATCCAACTTATTTACTTGTCGGTTATCTTAGGTAATAAACGGTTAAATGAAGTGGTCCCGATTTGCTGTTTAGATTTAAAGAGTAATATATATATATATATATATATATATATATATATATATATATATCAAAGGGTTCTGTATGCATTAAATTTATTAATTTCTATTTATTAATTAACAAAAACTAATACTACCCCTAATTTTTTTCATAATTTTAGTTTCAGTAGATTCGGAAATATGAGCGTAGGGGGGGGGGGGACATATTCGATATGTTCGACGATATCTCTGAAAAGATAATACCAAAATTAAAACAAATTTATGTTTGGGTTCGGTGTTACGAGATCTTTCGAACGATACCATACACGATACATAAAACGAAATTTTTGGCAAGAGATGTGAATTAATTTTCACTTTGCTAAACAACGCATGACCAACATAGTGGAAAATGTGTCCATACTGCGGATCGAATCCAGATACCCAGGTATAGCTCACCAAGTTCTTTAACATTTAAGCCATCTGGAGGACATCCAGTCTTGCATTTTTCACTTATACGTTAGCACGGCTGCAACCTTGCAGCGCAATTTTGTCAGTATTATTTATTTACAGCGCAGTTGCAGTCCTGCTGAAAATTTTATTGGAATTTAAGAAATTTTTGTTTTCAAGTAACTTAGTTAATATCACTGCTAATTACCGACATTTTTTCAAAAATCATTATCAACTATTCTTGGATGATTCTGCGTCGATAGATATCTCAAGCGCCCGTCAACCCCTCCCGTAAAGTAAAGTTTTTGTGTAACGGAAAAATGCGTTTTTCCCAAAAACTCAAAGACCTAAGAAGATCGCTATAGTTTTCCTGCAAGGTTTTAATAAACTCCTATTACCCCTAACTGTTTCATAATTGTAGTTTCAGTAGATTCGGTCATAGAGGCGGAGGGGGGGGGGGGGAGGGGTTGAGATACTTTTGCAGTGCATTGTCGACGATATCTCTGAAAATATAATACCTAAAATTAAAACAAATGTATTTTTAAGTTCGATATTACGAGATCTTTCATACGAAACCCCTTACGATGTACGCAAAGAAAATTCGTTTTCTCAAGTAACTTAATTGGCCCCACTAAATTTTCCTAAACATATTTATGAAGGGCTAATAATCTGAAAATATGTGGGTCAATAGACAGTATAACTTTCTCAAGTTTGAACTTTCCACGTCCCATAGTTTACGAGTAAAATGGCTCTGACAGACGGACAGACAGACACAGGCGGACAGTTATAATAGTTCCGTTTTTACTTTTTCAGTACGGAGCCCTAAACACAATAAAATAAAATAATTCACGTTTACACATGACCATTTTGTACCTGCTTGTATTACATCTGTGGTCTCGCGATGTTTGTTTATAAAGTTCATTTTTCAAATATTTCTGCTAAAATAGATTATTTTATCATTACTGATCTTCAGAATGTTCGTCGACTCTATGTAAAAAAAAAAATTGTAGATTTGTTTATTAACACTCTGACTGCTTATTTTATTTCAAAACTTTTTTGACCAATATGTAATCGACCAATATTTCGTCTATTATTAATATTTTAAATCATAGTGTTCTTGAAATATGTAATATATTTATGAGTTTCATTTTTACCTTTTGACTGTGGAATAAAAAAAAAATTGCTTCAAAAATTGTGTATTATATAAATTTTTCTATAAGTGTCTTGGACTAAAGAAATCGCGTGATAAGTATAGTCAGAGGGTGAAAAGGTTTTTATAAGAATTTAAGTTTACTGTAATCAATTTAAGTATATATAATTTTATTAATGAAATCGATACTATAAAACTTTGCATTAAAATTGCTTCATTTTACCAATCGATATATCGCATGTGTCCTTAATCTTTTAATCAAATTTGTTTTTGTTCTGCTGTGATTCTGCGGTTATATTTAAAGTGGCGTGGCATTAGACGGCAGTTATAATATACTATACACGTGTCCATAGTGCGTGACCATAGAAACCACATTCACGGTTTTCGGAACTTATTTTTATCAAGATTTGTATGAACATTTCACTTCATTACTGTGCATTAACATTTACATACATTATAAGAAAGATAGTTTAAATGTAGGGTAAATAAATTTACTAAACTATAAATATTATATAATGAAAAATCTATTGTAAAATTTAAGTATAAATTAATAAATACTCTCTGAATATGTAATATTAATAAACTATTTCAATATCTCTTGAAAATCTTCATTACATGTCAAGTAAGTAATAAAACACTGAATATTTCATAAAATGTTAATTACCTGTATGAATAGTCATTTTTCCACCATCAAACGGTCTAAGTAATAATGTTTTAATTAATAAATGTCGATATATTGATGATTGTAAGATGTTCAATTATATCTTACAATTGTATTTTACGTTTAACATAAAATATGTTTTCTTTTAATTTAACAGAATAAAATGAATCTTCTACTCTTATCATATTTTAAATTAAAAACGGATTATATCATGTAATGATAAGCTTGTTTTGTTTATAACAATACATATTCGCTACATTTTAGAAACAGCAGGTTATATGTTTAAATTCAAAACAATTAAATTTTTGTAGAATTCAAAAACACATAACAAAGTTAAAATAAATATATGCACATTATATGAAAAATATACATATATTACATAAAAAGGCAAAAATTAAAAATATGTATAACTTTTTAATTTTATGATTTGCATAACAATAATTCTTGAAAGCAAATGATTAATTTAGCTTCTGGAATATTTTAATTTGCTTCTTTTGTATTGAACAAAACAAAAGTGAATAATAATTCAAACAACTCATGACTTTAAAAAAAAAAAAGATATTATCTATTTTCTACATTTTTACCGAACGAATTTCAGAAATATTTTAAATAATATAGAGAATGAAAGGAAATATTGTATTGTAATTTTTACTTCCGAAATTAAATTACTGCGAAAGGTATAACTTACAAAATAAAATATTTAACATATAATTCATGCAGGATTAGGACATTTGTTACCAGTCATTACAACTGTAGTTTTTGAAAAAAAAAATTATTTGTGCGATATCATTTATTAATGTAATTAGTTTTCTAATGCTATTTTATAAATCTCCAGTCATAATTTAATTATTAGTAGAATCTGAAACATGAAATAAAGCTAAATTCTGGCTAGTAATTTTTTTATGCGTTAAGTTTAAACACTAATAAATCATTTGAATTCATACATCGTTTACATCGTTTAGTTTAGTTGTTTACAGGCAGTTTGAAAATACAGTATCTATAACAAAAAGGAAATACGTTTGTGTGTCTGTATGTCTCTCGACTGTGTTCTAAAGTGACCGCTGTACGCAAAGCTACAAACGTTGGTAGGAATGTACCCCTGTGTATGTAGTTATGCGCCTCGAAGACCGATTTTGGATTTTTTTAAATTAGATATTTTTAAATTTATTTCGTATGCGCTTTTCACCGTTTTACCACGTTTTGCAGGAAAAGCTTCCGCGCAGAGGAAGAGTTGAGTGGCGCTGAACGTGCCGATCGAAACGGAAAAATCCCAGAAATCGGGAGATTTGATTTTCGAAGAAATTGGTCCGTAATTAGCTGAGGTATTAATTTAAAACCTCAATTAAAAAGCGATTTTTTGCGCAAAATGGAAAAAGAAAGGTAGATTTTCGAGCGGAAATAAAATAAACTGAGAATTTCTACTAATGAGCGAATATTTTTTTCTAACCAGTGAATATTAAAGAAACTAACATATAGATTTGAAAATTTTAGGGCATAAGTAGACAAATACATTAGTATATAATTTTTTTTTAATCGAACGGTATTTTTTTAATATTACCAAAAAGCTAATTGGCGCTAGAAATATTTTGATATAAAATCCAAGAATCACAAATCAACCAAAAATAAAAAAATCACATAGAGACCTGGTGTTCATTTAAAACTGACAAAAAATGTGTTTTCGCAGATCGGCCAACCCCCTACCACATTTGTGAAAAGAAAGGAAATAAATTGAGAATTTTCACTCATCAGCGAAAATTGAGAAAACTTATATTCAAATTTTAATTGCTTAGTAGGCGTAAAGCCAACATAGTGAAAAAGTATCCAAGCCGGGACTCGAACCCGGGTCATCATTATAGCGCACTGACGTTCTACCAACTGAACTACTTGGGAACAAAGTTGTTCTCAAGTGGTGACCCGGGATGACTGATGACCCTGCTTCAAGTCCCGGCTTGGGTACTTTTTCACTATGTTGGCTTTACGCCTATTAAGCAATTAAAATTTAATATTATGAATACAAGGCGTGTGAAATTTTCTATGGAAAATTTTCCAAGTAATATATATATAATTTATTGAGAAAACTAATTAAGATATGTATTTAAAAATTTCAGAGCAGAAGTAGTAAAATATTTTTCATAGGTTTACATTTTTTTTTTTTTTTTTTTTTTTTTTTTTTTAATAGGACGGTAATTTTTTTATTATTAGCAAAAAAATAATAGCGCCAGAGATATTTGCTTATAAAATAGACAAAAGCACAAATAAATAAATTAGTGATGAGAGAAAAAAATGTTTTTTTTTTCTTTTGACGGCGTTTATTTTTACATTCGTATAAGAATTTCGGTCACAATCTTTTAGTTCACTATAGCAAATTTTGTCCTCTGCGATGTTTGGATTTTTTTCGATTTTTAGTGTGATCTTTAGCTTTTTCTCACGTTCCGAAGCGTTATGATAGAATTCCTGTTACAATGTCTCATTCCACTATAGTAAATTTTGTCTTCTTTTCTATAAAAATTATTCGTAATTGATACAGCGAATTTTGAATTTTTAGAGTTTTTTAGCGATTTGCAACGATTTTTCAATATTATTAAAACTGAATTTGGTTTCAAGGTTTGCCCTAATATAATAAACTCTTTATCCTCCTCGATTTTTGAGTTTTTAGTGAATAATGTTTTGATTTTTAGCGATTAATAACGTCCCGCGGCGATTTTTTGACATTCGTAAAATAAATATAGTTACAATACTTTAACCCACTATAGTAAATTTTGTTATCTGCATTTTTTGAATTTTTTCAATATTAATGCATTTTTTGGGCTATTCGTTGTCCGAGGAGATGTTTTGATTTTCGCAGAAGGAATTAGGTTTCAAACTTTTAGCCTAATACAGTAAATTCTGAATTCCGCGCTTTTGAATTTTTAACTATTTTATGAATTTTTTCGTGCTCCGTTATGAATTTTGGACATTCATAAACTGAATTTAGTTTCAAACTTTCAACCTAATATAGTAAATTTTCTCGTCCAAGATTTTAGAAAGTTTTTGCGCTTTTTGATGCGATTTTCAAAGCGATTTCAAAGGCTTTTTTTCGCGCTCTGTGGTAAATGTTTTACATACGTAAAAGGAATTTTATTTTAAACATTTAGTCTAACATAGTGCATTTTGTTTCCCGCGATTTTCAAAGCAATTTTTACCGTTTTTTCGCATTTTGCGTCAATTTCTGACATTTGTGAAAGAATTCCGGTTGAAATATTATAGTCCATAGTAGTAAACTTTGTCCTCTACGATTTTTGAATTGTTAGCAATTTTACAGGCTATTTTTTCACATTAGTAAAAATAATCCGGTTATATATAATTTGATTTCAAACTTTTAGCTTGATATAGTACGATCTTCAATGCTATTTTTAGAGTTTTTACGTGTTTCGTGTCGATTTTTGCGTTTGTGAAAGAATTCCGGTTACAATGTTTTAGTCAACTGTTGTAAATTTTGTATATTTAGCAATTTTTATGAGATCCTTAGAGGTTTCTTTTATATAGTTTCGCGGTGATTTTCCCACATTAGTAAAATGAATCCGGTATTAATCTCTTAGCACAATATTGTAATTTTTTTTTCTTTTTAATAAAGTTTATGTGGTACACAGCAATTTTTGAATAATTTGCAAATATGTTATGTGATGTTTAAAGCTTTTCCGTGTTCCACGCCGATTTTTTGACATTTATAACAGAAATTCTCTTTTAATCTTTTACCCAATGTATTAAACTTTGTCCTTGCGACTATTGAAATAAATTTTCGTGACTTTTAGTGTTTTCTCGCGATTTGCATCGATTTTCCCACATTATTCAAATGAATCCGATTTCAATCTGCTAGTCCAATATAGTAAATTGTGTACTCCTTTCAATAACTCTTATTAGGACTTCGTGCAGCCGTTTTTGGAGTGTTTTCGCGTTTTGTGCTGTATTGTTACAGAACTGGGTAACGTCGGGTGGATCCATAAGTAATTTATAAATGTTTGATTACTATTACACTTTTATGTTTGCACTTTTATGAGAAAATATAAGTATAATTGTGACTTTATACGAAGCTTGTACATTTTTACAGCGAAACATGCTCAGTATCTCTAAAAATAAATCACAAACAGAAAAATTCATAAAGAAATGTGCATACTGATCGGTAAAAAAAAGCTAATAAGCTAATTTTGTTATCTTGTACCTATGAACAATTTGGATTTTTTATATTATTCTTATTTTTCTGGTATACAACTTTTGTGAAATACTTTCATTTTCTTATTTTTCTGTAAAAGATACTTTTGTTGAAAGTATTTAATAAAAGTATACAGCAAATGTATATCTATGTATAGATTCGGATTATGGTTTCAAAGGAGCAAAAACTTCAAAAACGATACAAAAGAAGTGCTTAATTCAGCACAGATATTCTTTGTTAGAACGTTTATAGTTTTATCAAAAGGAGTATTGTTTTCTCCCTGAATGCTTTACTTCCGATTCGATATGGACTCTTTCCTTTTGATACTCTGATCGAACTAAAATATAACCTTAATTATTCCAGACACATTTATTGTCCTGATTGTGTTAGGATAGTTTGAAATGCTAGAGAAAGTTTTTGCGGAAGTAACCGCTGAGAAAATTTGGATGGATAATACCTAGTTTCATAAGCTTCATTTTTAAGAGATACACAATTTTTTTCCATAGAAGGAAGATTATGCAAATTATGTTTCAAAAAGTACTAGACTAATTCATGTAAATAGTCAGAAATAAGATCATTCCTTATATAATATTTGTATTGAAAGTCTGACACATTCTCCAGCATATGTCAAAAAGACCATATTCTCATTTTTTTAGCTATTATATTATATACCGAATTAAATATATGTTATAGTGTTAAAAATTTGGTTCAACATTTCAGCGAAACATGGCGTCAAACATGATGCCACCATAAGAGAGTGAAACATTTTCCCATCATTCAGCGCCCTAGTTAAATCATAAACGGGTGTAATGTTTTGAATAATGACTAGCACATTGACCCAGGAGATGGTAAAATGTTGAATCGAGAACTGGTATAATTTTGATACATAAAGTAATAGCGGTTTTCCTGTACTAATAAAGACAAATCATACTGGGACGTCTGTTCAAAGTGTAACCCGGTTCATACGGATACCTAAGAATAAACAGATTTTCGATTCTGAATTATCTTGCTTTAAAAACAGCGCTTTATTCACTAGACAAGCAGGTGAATATTCTTTTGTTCTAAAAGAGCATTTAGCTTTCTTTTCTCATAGGCTGTTACTTATTTGCATAAGATGATGAAAAGATGAACCATGGTCAAAATTTTACTATAGTAAGGAGAAAATCAAGTGAAAGCATGTTTTGTGGCTTTTGCCTTTTATTCCACCATTAAATGGTCCAACTACGAAAATAAATGTTTTTAATCGTACAACGAGTACAATTAAAAATTACTTTCTTCACAATGTATCGTAATTTTTTTTTATCGATATAAAGTCTTATACAGAAAGTGTCATTTTTATAACATACAATATTTTCCACATTATAATGCAATGTAAAAGGCGTTGTAGCAATTTCGGTAATTGGATTGATTTCTAATGTTCAAAGTCTACTAAAAATGCACGTAGGTAGGAAATAGCTGAGGAACGTCATGTACCGTCGAACGCACTAAGCGGAAGCAGATTTGACTGCTGTATCCTTTTGAACGTAGTGAGTGTAAATATTCATTTCACAGGGAAATGGATCAACGCATAAACATCCAATTTTGATTTAAAAAAAAAACTTAAAAACGACGATTGAGACACATGCCATGGTCTTGAAACTGTACGAAAGCGAAGTGATGAGCAGAAAATATGTTTACGAGTGGTTGAAACGTTTTTACAACGAAAAGAAAATTGTTAAAGAAATGCCACGGTGGGTGAGAAACGTAAACAAGCAAAACACCAAGCAGGGTTGTGGAAATGCGCCATATGCGGACGCCCAATCTGGGACTGTCTCTAGAATTAAAATGGAGGAATAAAGATTAGCAAGTACGATTGGTACAACGCTTAATGAAATCAATGCTCGGATTGATTCTAAATAGAACCTTCACTGTAAATTTCGAACAGTCTTACGGAGGTTGTACAAGATCTATTATAGGCACTGGAGATGAGGTGATTAAAATTGAGGGTGATTAAAATTCGTTTATTTGCATTTCCTGTTTTCTTCGTTTGCAGATATCCTTCATCGATTTCTTTAGATTCACCTTGTAGTAAATAAAATTTAAATTAAGCTATAACCATATTTGAATTTATGTTGTTATATTTTTATTAAGATCATACAGGTAATTTCTTGCTTATATAAAATTTAACAAATTATCATTATTTAATTCTCATTTTTAATTGATATATATTTTCTTCATTTTGTATCAAACTAATAAGATCTAATAAGATAAAAAAAACCTCTTATGATTTTTATTATGTAGTATTTTACTTAGTACTTTTAAAATACAAATTGTATAATGTTTCCCATAAATACACACACACTGAGAAAAATGACACTTTCAAATCTGTGTAAATCGATGCTTTCATTTTGATATGAAACTTTTTGTTTCAAATATGACGACCCAATGCTTTCAATTCTGAAATACCAGAAATACACAGAATATTAAAACTTAGACATACTCAAAACTGAGCACATAGAGGTCAGTTCATACTCATTTTTGAAAAGTGGGCATACTAAAAAATGATTAGAATCAGTTCAAACACATTTTTGAAACATGGAAATACTTAAAAATGAGCACATAGAAGTCAGTTTATACTCATTTTTGAAACATGGGCACACTCAAATATGAGCACGTGATGTTTTATTCTTGAGTGTGTGCACGTTTTCAGAAATGAGTATATACATGTTCCAAACTTTAGTAATTTTGATTCGGAGCGTTTTTGACTATGGAACAGACTCAGATTTGAGTATTTTTTGCACAGTTTTGAAAATGTCGTTTTTAGAGTGCATATTACTAGAAATAAAAATCCTTGAACGACAAAAACATACTTATTTCCATGCTAGAACGTACTTTTATACCATCGAAGTGTTCGACGTTTTATACTATGGACGCAACTGGCAACACCCACTAACATTTGTATAAACTACATAAAAAAATTACCTTATCCGATCACATTTGTGTACAAAAAATAAAAAATCTCTGGAAAGAATAGCTGTAGTTTAGAAATGTAGTCGCGAAACTGAAATTTGATAAAACTGAATCACGACACTTCCAACGAAATTTAGCAAATTACTGAAATATACTTTATCCACAATAAAAAATAATCCAAAGTTACCAATTCCATTATCGGTAAATCAAAAACTTCGTGAAGTACCTTTATAAAACTCAGTAGTTCCATTAACGAGAATAAGTGACTTTGGAGCTTAACTAGCAACGAATCAACAACTTCATAGCTCAACTATATGGGAACAAAAGACTTCTGTTCACTACAACATTTCATAACTCCAAATACAATATACCGTAGCATGAATACCTCACATTATAAGGGATTATTCAAATCACAATTTCAAGAGGAGAAATGCAATTACAAGGTAAATGTATATTCTTAGCATTATATGGGATACAAAATGATATTTTGAAAGGAATATTAATTAAATACAATTTAACACATAGTTTTCAGTTTGTTCAAAGTAGTGTAATTTTTTTTAAATATTATTTAAATAAAATTAATCTGAAAATTGAAAAAAAATCTAAATTTTATTGAAATTTTTAGTCACTTCCATCTGTATCTTATGGACTTTAATTCTGATTTTATTACACAATAAATTTCAAAATAAGTATATTATTATGTATTTTTAATGTTACTTGGATAAAAACAAGAATAAAAAGAAGACAAGTAACTTCATGTAATAAAAATGACGTATAAAAAACATTTTTCTTTTCAGGCATGAAAATAAGATCTACGCAGAATACAATTTAAAAATGATATATTCCACACAATATGTAATTCATGAATGCAGCTATGAGATATTTGCTATTCATCTCACAAAAATAGCTTTCAACATACTCATTTTTCATATTCAATTTTTAACAATATCTCAAGTTTCATTGCAATATTTACATTAATTTATAAAATTGAAATCTTGGAAGAAATAGATAATTTCAAATGCCTGAAAAATGATATAAAATTCAAATTCGAAAATATATATATCGATATATATATATATATATATATATATATATATATATATATATTACCATTATTTAAAAATTTGTTTGATTATTATAAATTACTTCTTCTATCTTAAAATCTAGCCTAATAAATAAATGTCAGAGCGGTATTATATATACTCATTTATTACTAAACATGAACACTGAATGAAACAGAAGCGCAATTATCACTTAAACGGCAATTTCAGTGGTAATTTAAGCATTTATTTACATATCACGAGGTTTCAGACATTCTCATTGTATACTAATTAAACGAATTCCAGCAGAATGAGCATAGAATTTACTATGAAGTCTGAAACATCTGCGAAGCTTACAAGCTTTCCATCAAATGCAAAGCGTGAGAGATAAATATGAATTTGAAGCGGCGAATTACGGATATAAGATTAAAAACTTGAAAATCTTATTATATGTATTTATTTTCTGTTAAGCGTTTCATAACTCGTAAAATTCCTTCAGAATATCATACATTAATTCTTTGTAATACAACAACTCTGATTTGAAAATTATTTACTCAGATATTAGGAAAAACCAGTTAACGCATGCAAAAAATAACTAAAAATTTTTAGAACATAAAAAAAAATATATATTAACTACAAGGTGACTTTTTCATATCTGCAACGAACATAAATGTACATTTTTCTCATAATGTTGTCAATTTTTTGATACAAAATAGTAAAGCGTACGAATTTATCTTTATAAAAAAGTATTTTTGTACGTCTTCAGTCTTTATAATTTTACAACATTTTCGAAGTTCATTTTAACAATAATGATGTGAAACTGCTAAAATGATAAAAAGACTTTACTATGAAAAATTATCTCATTATCGCCGTCTGTCTAGAATTATGTTATTATTTTATATTAACTGCTGTGTTGTAAGATAGCAGCAATAAATGAAAATCGTCTAATAAAGCACACTGTATAAGTAATATTAACTTTTGGGTATATTCCAGATATGCAACTTGGTGGTACAAGGGATTAAAGTACATTTGAGCATTATTTGATTAAACAAAAAGAGAATAATATAGAAATTCGACAGAGCTCTCAGAAAGAACAAGAAACAATAGCTCAATGAACAACAGAAGAAATGATTTTCTTCCAATTGTTGCCAAACTTTTTTTCAAGATTAAATAATTATTCTGTCTAGTTTAATTTTTGCGAACTGGTGTGGTTTTCACATCTACTCCGTAAAAACAGATGTTGTTTTTAATATAGGCAATTATAGTAAAACCACGGACGAAAAAATACAATAACCTCTTCCGAGTTACCCACGATTCCAAAAATCGTACTTTATCTTTAGGAACATCACAAATCAATGTCTTTTTGAAATTTAAAGACGCATTTATAAAAATTAAAGTTTTTTCACTGCCACGGATTTTCGGAAAGGTTTCCGTTTAGTTTATATAGTGGATTAATAAGTTTTCTCAACCTGGAAGATAGGTTTTTTAGATGATATCTAATCGCAAGTAAACATTTTCATGTTTAACAAACATGTTTTACATACAAATATGATAAATTAACAGCATTAACATCAAAATTACTATTATTTTGTTACTCAGGCATGTATAAATCCAATTACACAGCTAAAAATGTGTGATTGTAAAAAAAATTCCTTTAGCGAATTTTTAAGATTGTAACAATACAATTACTCATATTTAAGTATAGATAAATTAGCATTCATGATATGATTTACTTTTCGATATATTAGCACTCTATAACTTTATTAAAAAGAAAAAAATGTCCGTGAGTAACGCTGACGTAATATTTAGTATGGTAATTAGCTCAATAATAAATTTCGCTTTTTTGCAAATTTTTTATCATAGAAACTCGACAGAGTTTCTCGCCAAACATAAGAAACAGCAATGCATGGAACCGTAAATGAATCATAGAAACTCGACAGAGTTCCTCGCCAAGCATAAGAAACAGCAATGCATGGAACCGTAAATGAAAGGAATTTCCGCCAATGGATGCCAAACGATTTTACAATTTGTTTTTAGCACTCTGTCTAGTTTATATTTTGCGGACGAGACAAAACGGGTTTTTGACACATCTATATCTCGCGTTCTATTTACGATAGAAACAAAATTCTTGATTCTATGGAATGGGGCGTGCCAAGTGACTAAAGAAATCAAAAGTAAAGCAAAATCCGACGAATAGGTTTTCAGTAAATGCGATTTTAAAAGTGCTGTTTTTGCACTTTTTAGGTGCGTTCGTAATTACGAGGGGCAGTCGGAAAATAAGTTTCCCCTGGCGTCTGTGGACAGAGGTGTGTATGAAAGACAAAAAATGTAATGAGACATTAAAGAAAAAACATAACTTTATTTTTCCCCATAAGTACCAAGTAAATTGAGACATTTGTCATACCACTTTATAAGCTTCAAAAAGCCCTCCAGGAAAAAATCAGGGCTTTGCACATGGATGAAGCGTTGAACGGCAATGGGCGAAAAATGACACAGCAGGTGAACGCGAATGTGCAAGACACCGATACCATTGGGTAGGGGTCGACCGCGATCAAGCAGATGGCGCTGGTGCAGTGACAGCGCAATTGCAGTCAACAGCGCCATCTGTCTTGCAGGTGTCTTGCACGTTCGCGTCAATGTACTTGGTCTCAATGTACTTGGTACTTATGTGGAAAAATAAAGTTATGTTTTATCTTTAATGTCTCATTACATTTTTTGTCTTTCATACACACCTCTCTCCACAGTCGCCAGGGGAAACTTATTTTCCGACTGACCCTCGTATATAAATACGTATAGCACCTATTGTCGTCGTCTAGTCCGTCCGTCTGTCTGTCCGTCCGTCCGTCTGTCTGTTCGTCCGTCCGCATATAACAACGCGAAAACTACCCAACCGAATGGTTTGAAATTTAAGATATATTATCTTTGCGGAATTTTGTCGAGACATTTCAAATTTTATCAAAATCTAATCAAAACTTTAGAAAATATTAATAAAAACATTTATTAAGAAATTAGAATTTATTTTTAAAAAATCGGTGCTTTCTTGTTATAGGAGATTCGGAGGTTGAATCGTCAAGCAACCGAGATACTTATTTTATTACAGAAATGAATCTGCAGACGATATAATTCATTTCACAGAGTTAAAAATCACCAAGATCTGAATATTTATATAATAAACTAGCTATAGTACGAACGCACCTCATTTGTCACGTTTGACGTACAATTTCCAACTTGTTAAATCTTGTTCAGACCAAAAACTGTTGACAGGGCTACAGCAATGTGTAATTATCGGATTTTTACGTGGTTTACGTCATTTGAATTGTTTTTATGAGTAGTTCAAACCTTTGTAAGTTTCATGTAAAAATATTAATCAGTTTTCGATTTATATCAGTTTAAAGTTATTGATTCCTATACTTAACATAGAGCAAAAACATAATAAATGACACAACTCTTTTAGGAATGGTCGTGATATTAAGATATGTTATTACAGTCGACCCAAGTAAGCTTCCTATTATAAAAAAATAGTAACATTTAAGGTTCATTTACAGGGCCTCGCAAAAGATCTTTTGATATAGGGCTATAGGGTTGTGTAATTATCCGATTTTTATGCGGTTTGCACCATTTGAATTTTTTGTATGAATAGTTCAAATGTTTAATATTTCGTGTAAAAATATTAATTAGTTTTTTATGTATACCACTTTAAAGTGATTTATTCCTATACTTAAGATGAAGCAAATACATATTAAATGGTCTAACTCTTTTCAAAAAGAACGTATGTGCATGATGTTAAAATATTTGGTACGAATGACCTAAGTTAGCTTCCTGATGTAAAACAGAATTGTAGAATTTACTGTTCGTTTACACGGTAACTTAAAAGATTTTTTAATAAAGACTAAATAGTTGTGTAATTAGCGAATTTTTACTTTGAAGTACTTGATTCCTGTACATAACACAGAGAAAAAACGATAGTAAATAGCATAACTTTTGTCAAAGTGGCTATATACACAAGATATTCAAATATGTTACTACATCCGATTCATTTAAACTCTCTATTGTAAAGCGGCATTGAACCATATACGTTTCGTTTACGTGTATCCTTAAAAGTCCTCTTAGAAGATCTTGATTACATTACAACCGATGTATATTTACTTAGTGAGATGTATTTTAATGATTTTATACTGTTTCAATCTCTTCACGTATCTTGCTTTAAAATTTAATACGAGTTTGCCCGCCTGAAAGCTCGTCGACCTTAAGCTCGAAATCTATTAAAATAAAGTATTTTCATCGATTAAAAAAACTGTGTTTATTTATAAATATATAATTCTAGCGTATCAGGAATTGATTGAAATAGCGATTACAAAATTCCAACTTTACAATCAGGCGCTGAGTAACAGAATGTAAAAATGTTGCTTCCCCAAGATTAGAAGTTTTGCGTTTAAATATTTGCCGTTCATCGAATCTCTGGCTATGACGAACTTAAAATGCTCTAAAATTGGGCCTAGAGCACAATGAAAAGGAAATAATTTCTTAAATTCCCCATAAAAAATAAAAATGCTAAATTTCGTATACAATAGGCGATCGGTAACGAACTGTTTGGTTTACGAACAAAATGGTCATTCAAAAAAGTACGAACGATGGTACCCCAATGAGGTGGTGCACCATCTTGTTGCAAAAAGACATGTGGCTGAAGCTCTTCTAGTTGTGGAAATACGAAGTTTTCCAACATGTCTAACAAGATGGTGCACCACCTCATTGCGGTACCATCGTTCGTACTTCTTTAAATGACCATTTTCCAGGAAGATGGATTGGGCGAGGAGGTCCAATTCCTTGGCCACCCAGATCACCTGATATAACGCCGCTGGACTTTTTCCTTTGGGGATTTGTAAAGAACAATGTTTACAGGAGGAGAGTGTCGAACATTGATGACTTAAAAGCCAGAATTACAACCGCAATAGCCTCTGTGGATGCCGACATGCTTGCCGCTAGCTGGCGTGAAATTGACTATCGACTTGATATTCTCCGTGCGACGAAGGGGGCACACGTGGAAGTTCATTGACAAGGGTCATGAAACCTTTTGAGTCTATCTAACCATTTATGTTATTAATTTTAATCTATCTTTATTATTTTATGAGTTATTAAACATCAAAATGGGTCCGGGACTTTATAAACACCCTGTATATAGAAATCGCTAATACAATCTTATGCTTAGAGCCCGATTCTGAACAAGATTGTATTGGCGAATGAGACCCATTGCGTATGTTTAACCACCTTCCTTCGTATCAATGCTAAGTGATTTTTGCTTCTATCTCGATTGAACGTCTATTGCTCGATACAAGAAATACAGTAAAATAAAAAATAAAAACTCCTGACATCTTGCATAACCCTCCTGGAAGAATTTTTAAACACCTGTCACCGTTTGGAAGTTATTGAATTTTAAAATCAGTCAGTCCATTTTTGGACACCCGGTATCTCTATCACGTGCCGCCTGCTCACGGAAGAGAAACCAATTAGCACTTAAACCAATACTAACAGTATTTCTTCCTGGCTAATATTCCATAATGAAATTAATCACTAATAAAAACATAAAAGAACTAGTCGTTGGGGGCCACCGTAATACTTACCCGTCATGGATATGCATAATATAAAATATGAAAGTAAAAAATGTGTAAACTATTTATAAAATGCGTTGCAATTCGAATAAAATCCTGGCTTGATGACGTCATAAACTTTAAATGCTCTATTACTGAATTGCGTAAAAGAAACATCCTTATAACCCCAAAAACAATAATCCTATTAAATAGCGGTTTATTGCATCTGATTAAGCGTCTCATTTCCAATTAAAATATATCTTTGAATTGAAATTTGAATGAAATACTGGGTCATGAGAAATCAAAGAGTGTGGAAAATAGGATTACAAATATCTCGGCAACTCATTATCCGATCGACTTTATTCTTTATATAAAATTTATATTTTTTTATTGTATTTTATAGTCACTCCTTAAAATAAACGATTTCGGAAATTTTTGTATACCTTTTATCAGAACAAGTATTTTGAGAGTCCGAAAAAAATAGTTCCGGATAATCGAGGTTACTGAAATTCAATAGGTTCTTCAATAAGTCTCTATCTCAATTTGTTCGGAAGATAGAGCATTTACAGACACACACACAGAGACACATCGACAAACGGACGGCAATTTTTTTTTATTATGTTTTTCGGATTCTCCAGTGTCTGAAACGTGTAAATTTCTTAACATTTTTTTTTTCGAACACAAATTTAAGTAATCGAACTACGCTCTTAAACATTGAATTAATCATGATCAAAAATGTTTCTTTAAACGATGAAACCTTTGACAATTTCTTTGGCTATTAACCGCTGGCATGCGGCTCATATAAAAGTACCGTTTTTAATAATTTTCAAAACTTTATATGAATACATAATTTAGACTTTTTTTTTATATAAAACTGCTTTTTGGTATTGTTAGTGGGGAATCTAAAAATATATATTAAATGTGTAAAATCTTCTAAAGTTTTCAATTAAAAATCATTTTAACCTATGCCCGCACACCGAGTGGTATGTTTACACGGAGCAGTATATTAACACGGAGCAGTATGTTTTGTTATCCAGTACGGGCTTCCCGTGCTGAACGCCTTGGTATTGATAAATTACAATTCATAGTTTTAAAACTGTATTATAATTTCAATAAGCACTAAAATTATTTATAACATAAATTCTCTTTAGAGTTTATTTTAGAAGTTCAAAACTTCAAAAATAACTGTTACAACAGAAATTTCCACTTCAGCTTTCAGGAGGTAATTCAAAAATGTTTCTCATAGTTCACGAGTTGCTGAGAGATTCTCATTCCGCGTTAATTGAACAAATTCCAACATAATAAGTATAACAGTTACACATGCAGCACTTGTAAACAATGTTTTAAAGGTAATACGTAGTTGAAAGGTATGCATTTGAAATTGGCAACGATATATTACATATGAATGATGAGAAAATGGAAAAATTATTTGTTCGTATGGAACATATACAATTCATCAAATGCCTTTGGAATATCAAAAGGTTTCAAACGTTTTGAAATGCAAAATTATTTTAAAACAATAATGATAAAAATGTTAACATTTTAAAATTCAGTAATTCAATAATATTAGTATTTAATTAATTATTCATATTTTTTTTTTAATCTAACATAGGATTTTTAACGAAAATTTACATCTTACTATATTTACCATGTTGTTGATTTTCCCTCTTTTTTTGCATGTGAGTGTATTGGTAAGATAGCAATAAGGCAGTTTTAAGTTTCAATAAACACTGTAATATTACTTAGTATAAAATTTCGGTATTTTTCTGTTAGCCGGGCGCCAGTGAAATATAATACTTATATATATACACACACACATATACACATATATATATATTTATGCATATATATGTGTATAGGGGAAGGTGGCCTAAAATGGTCCCCTTAAGGGGAAAACTTCTGTAAAATAACATAGCTGTTTAAATAAAACTTTGGCCCTTTGCTAATATGTTTTACACTATATTTTGCATTAAAACCTATTTTAATAATATTTTAATCCCAAATAGATTAATGAAAAAAATAGATTTTATAAAAAGTGTCCAATTGATCATTTTACCTTCAACAAAGGGCAAAATGATCCTTCATTTAAAAATAATTGTAAATTGTTTTTTTACCGACAAAATAAATTATATAAGAGTAATTATGACAATATATATGTATACTTCACATCTAAAAACATACTCAACTTAAGTAAACAAAGTCATATTTCTGTACTCTAAAGACTGTAATCTAAATAAATATGAAAGTTAGTGCCTACTTTATGAAAGATGTTGTTAGAAACCAATTTTTCAAAGAATTCTATTCAGACGCGTAATATTGCGATCGCTTGAATACTGCCGTTGCTTCATCTTTACATATCACAACTAGTTTATGTGTTACCCTGTAGATAGCGCGACCTGTCTGAAAAAAAAAACATATGTGGATCGTTTTACCCGTTAGGATCATTTTAAGTCACCTTGCCCTATATATCGCTGGCGGTCGGCTAAATGAAATGTACCAAGATTTCTTTAAGATAATAATATTCTATTTTAAACAATAAATATAAAACAAGCGAAAATACCATTTTTAATACCGTTCCGCTGGTAATACAAACACTTTGTCCTAGTTTATGAGTTGTTTAAAGTTTCTGATCCCACATTAATTGAACGAATTCCTACAAAATCAGTGTAGAATTATTTATGAAATGGGAAATATCTGCAAACGCATGCAAACAATATTTTAAAAGTAATGCATAAGCACTAAATATGCATGCCAAACACGAAATGGATGAAACCGGAAATGGTGATTTACAGGTGAGTGAAATTTAAAATAGTGTTCTTCAAATTTCTTTAGAAAATTTTAAATATAAGGAATTATTTAAATCATTACATGTAAGACTTCATGTTGAATAGTATGTGAAATATTTCATTATCATTAAATGTAACAGAAAATATGAATTCAAAATGTAAGTTTTATGGGGATTTGGAAATAATTTAGCAAAATATAAAAGTGAGAGTGGGGAATATTTGAACCCTTTATGTTTCAGGAGTTGTTGAGTAAACACTAATAGTTCTAGGTACTGCCAGATGACAGAACAGTCTACTCCGTAGTGCATTTGGAATTTTGTGCGGTGTACAATTAACAGAAAAGCCCATTACTAACTGTATTTTTGAAATTTATGCTGCGACAGATGAAAAGTTATATAATTTCCTTTGTTTAAACAAAGTTTAAGTAACATTACTCTGTTCATTTATAATAATTTGTTTCATATCATTAAAATAAAGTATTTTACAAAACATGTGAAATATTTATAATATACAAATTAATTATGCTATTACATGTCGAAAACCACATGGTAACCCTAAGCCTAATAAATGAAAATACTAAAACTTGAAGATAGAAAAGTGGAGTGGTTTGAGATACAATCTGAACTATTCTAGTTAGAACTTTTATTACCTTAAAATCTATGAATATACATTTAAAAATAATGATTATGAAAATAAGTACAAATTATCAGTAAAGATAACTGAATGACAATAACTATTGATGCCTTCATAATAATTTAAATAACAAATTTCCCTATTTCTTTTAAATTCTGAAAGGTGCAAACTAAGAACATAATATACAATAAAATAACTTTTATTAGATTGTTGACATGTTTCCGCTCACTCCCAGCCATTTTCAAAAACAAATGAGAATATTCCATAATTGCACGGTCTTGAAGTAATTATTTGAAATGCTATCATTTAATTTTCATGCACTTTTTAAAAAATACGCACATTATCTTTTATTTCACTTGGTTGTTTATTTCCATATTTCTTTATTATATTTATTATATTTTTAACAAATTTCTACTTTAATGTTTATATTTTCATAACTGCTGAATTGTATTTGTAATGCCATTTGACTAACAACGTATGACAATGTATATGAATTTATATTTAATATTTTGTAATTTCGTCATTTAACTTGTTCATTTTCATCATTTGAATCTGTACCATTATATAATTAATTAAAAATAGCATCTCCTTTTCATTACTTGTCAGACGTTATTAAATCTATGTTGTCAGCAAGATCGCTCAGGATAATCCCTTTGAGAGAAGACCTAGTTATTTAATGACTGGTGAATTTTATTTTTTTATGCCACTTGACTAAATCCATACTGAATACATTACTCAATAATGTACCTCATTTATGTATTTATATATATATAAGAATTCAATAACAAGTATTAATACGCTGATGAGTCGCAAAAGCTTTAGAAAGAAACAGTTGATTTGTGGACCATGTTGAGATTACTAAGGTTCGTAAATATAAATACATTTTCTAAACTAATGCCAGCAGATTCGATCATTTATTTATACTAATACAGATGAAATGTCATCTGTTGATGGCGCTCATATTTTATTAAAATAAAAACTCCAGAAATGACACTAAGTCAAAGATATGTTTCATAAGAAATTGAAGATTAACTATTCAATCACGTAATATTTAACATGCTAAAATACAATTATTAAGTACTAATTAAGTAAGCATTTGGAAAGGTATCTTTTTTTATTACATGTTTATTTTGCCTATTAGCAAAGATTATTGAGCGCATCTTCTTCTTTTGGTGACTTTTTAAAGCATATTTGCGTGAAGTAATATTATTATATATTATTATTCTTCATACCGTTACATTAAAATTAATTTAGAAAAATATACGACATCGAAATTATCGTTAATATTCCAGTTTTAATTATCGTATATGTTATAAATACAATTAAAAATATATATAATTCAAAAGCAACGTTATATAATTCAAAAGGAATGTTTTTTTATATATTTAGCTCTCTATTTAGCAATACATTTATTGGATATCTTGTATGCAAGTTTTCTGCATCACTGTTCGTGCAAAAACAATTATTCATTTTATTCTAATGAATTATTTTTAGATGTTCAAAATTCCAGTTAAGATACATTAAATAAATCCATTTTAAAGGTTCAGGCAAACCTTCAAAAGGAAGACCTTCAAATTTTGGAAAGTATATACATTAAGCCCTAATATTGACATAATTAGTTTTCTTAAATTTAAATAATATAAATGATGCTGACCAAAATCTTTTGAAATACTATTGCTCTTTTCCGTTTATTGTTTATGAAAAAAATATGTGACAGAGAGCATGCTCGCTGTTTAAAATTATTCCACACATCTGGATTCATTGGAAGTGTAATTATAAATCGACAAATGAAGCTGAAAATAGACACGAATACTCTTTGATCCAAATTTGTTACATTTTATAAAAGTAAATATTTAAATGCAATAGCGTACTCAATTGCAGTACATAGTACATATTTTTTTAAATATCCTTAATAAATGCTAATATTGTTTGTTTGAACAATATATATCTTTTTTCGTTGGATTTCTTTTCTAGGCCCTTTTACACCGATGTTAAGTAACAACGTTAAATATTCTAGACACATTCATTATCCTGAATGTGCAATGAGACGTAGTTTGAAATGTGAGAGAAAGTTTGTGGAACTAATGACTGGTGCGAGTAAGAATGATAAAGACTTGTAAGAGAAGATATATCTAGATGTTATGGTTTGATTACATTAAACTTTCAGTAATAACTGTAAACAGGTATTTGTAAAAAAAGGATGTAATTTCATTTTAATGGTCACATGTATAATGACCTAAACAATGTTATATCCGACAAATCTAAACTTCCCTTAAATTTTAACATTTTACGCACCGACAGTACTTCAAAGTACCATAAACAAAACTTTTTATGAAATTCTGTATTCTCAGAGTTTGACTTTAATACAATTTAGGATGATTTCTAGATAATTTATAATGTGTCAAAAGCAGTATTCATCGTACAAAGAAAAAGTTTTTTTTTAAATGAATATTTTATCTTCCAATCATAACTAGTGAGCTTTCTTGCTATAAAAATACATGGAGTGGTAAGAAATAATTTTAATAGAGTTATAAATTTCTGCAAATGTCAGCTGCATACATAAATAAAGCTTCAGTTTTTTCATTTTAATATACAAATTTTTTCTAGAAATTATTTAATGACTTTCGCAAATTCGCCCACTTCACTGATCGGTTTTTCCAATGGAACATGGCACCTACTGCCCTAGGCAACGTACACTTGGGAGGTCTACCTCCACTATTGCCTTGAAATAAATGAGCCTTGAATTATTGTGATTTTTTATTTGTAGACGAAAATCTTTCCACACGAACTAAGGGTAAGGCCTCTCTACATTCGGCAATGTATCCCTTTGTGGGCTATTTCCGCTCAGTTCGGTACTTCCAATGAAATTTCAAATTTGTGTAATTATATATAAAACAAATCTAGGGTAGAATCCCTCTCGCCGTTTTAACGATTTATAGCCGAAAACGTAATGAACTACAGTTATGCTGATAGCCGTATTCACGATTTAATGTCCGACATGTAGATATATTACACTTTAATGCTGTATCAATAGTTGCTGAGGAAAACGCAAATAATAAAAAAAATACCGCCCTCTATTGTAAAATTACGTACACGTATCGTTCTTTCAGTATGTTAAAGTTAAACAAGAAAGGAAAATCATACATCAAGCATAAAATTATGAAACACTTTCCTACACTAACAGAATACTTTAACAAACCATCGCTGTTTAATAAGGTAAATAAAATACCTAGGAAAACATTTAAGAAAACGCAAACCACATTTGAAAACCAGATTTCAGCAATTGCGGGCTATATCTAGAAATGTAGTTCCATTCTTTTGCGTAGCCTTGTATACAATCTATAGATTTGTACATACTATATATAGTATGCTTCAATTTAGTTTAGTACAAAAAAACACATAACATAGTTGAAAATTTACCTTAAGCAGTTTCTACCAATAGACGGGAACATATTTGAATTAGATAAGATTTTTATACACGCCACATATTAAGCTAAACTGTAATTCAAGCAAACACACGCTGAAAACTATTGAAATCACATTTACCTGAAATTATCAGACAGAGACGACCATATATCCAGCTCTTTGTGTGCTCCTGTACATGACTTTATTTATATTCAACAAACATCTCTTAATATACTAAGTATATTTCACGCTCAACATGCTTAACTCGATTAAAAAAAACTTTAAGCAAATTACGTTGAAACACAGTAATGTTTACGAATTCTTTTCTGTAGCCCTGTGTATGATGTATAGTATTTATAGATACCACATAGTATGCAAAAATTTAGTTAAACGTATACCTAACTGCATCCGCACTTCCAACGATTGTAGCTTATAGATAAACCGAAAACTTTTGTGTGTTCTGTAAATGAGCAATAAATGCTATGTACATCATATTATGCAGCAAGTGTCTTGTACTAAATCTCAGTAATGTATATTAATTTCTTTATATTTCAAATAGTGTAACATAATAAGAATACAATGCAAACAGTTTTTCCCGTAAAGCATTATGTAACCGAATACTTTTGTGTGCCCTATAAATGAATGATAAATGCTTCACACTCCATATTCCATAGAAAGCATGTTTTAGTGCACCTTACAAAATGATATCAATTTCAATATATTTGTAATAGTGTAACATGATTAAAATGCACCGCAAATGATTTTTCCCCATAGACCATAACATAACGAAAATTTTTGAGTTATCCTGTAAATTAATTATAAGTGCTACACGTGCTATATTCAATAGTTAGCCTCTTGTAGTGCACGTCAGCGATGTATATCAATTTCAATATACTTTAAAGAGTGTAACATCATTAAAATACACTGCAAAGGGTTTTTCCCCATAGACCATAATATAACGGCATTTTTTTAGTGTTTCTCTACACGAAGTGTAAGAAGTACATACTTCATTTTCAATACCGAACATGTAATACTAAACCTCAATAACATATATCCGTTGCATGGCAATCCGTGTGTATTTACGCGAGTTGGAACACGGAGAGACGGCAGACAGAGAGACGGACAGACAATACGAATTCATAAACTATTTTCAAATATGTTGGAAAGTGTTAAAAATAAAGAAAACAAAAAAAGAAAGAAAACGAAAAAAAAGAAAAGAAAGTTAGTCTGTTAATTTAATTAATTTTTGATATTTTCAACTCTCGCTTTAAAATTGTTAATATCTTTCATCAGTACCTCCTACGTACGAGGGTGGTTTTACAATTTCTCTGCCTGACAATGCAAGCATAAGATTTTTGACGTAGTTTCATATTATTTTTCAATGCAATCCCCTTGCAACTCAATACATTTATGACACACTCTTGTGTGCAAATTCTTTAGTGCAGCACTGTACGAAGGTGGTTCGAAAAGCTCTCGGCCTGACAAAGAAAATACTGAAATTTTGGCAATATTTCATTTTATTTTTCAACTTGTAACACAATACAAGACTCGTGAGAAATGCTCATTCTTTGGCGTTGACGTTCAACAAACGCGGCACGCATCTAGCGGAAAGCTTTTTCATACCCAAAACATTTTGTAAAATGTAGTGGGCACGGTTTATCGAGATGTTTGCAGTGTCAGTAAGTTCCCGTATCTTCAATCGGCGATCATTCAATACGGCATTGGGAATTTTTGAAAAAATTTCATCGGTCGTATTGGTTTTTGGGCGTCCTGAGCGTTCATCATCGTGAATGGATTTCCTATACCATATTTAAATTCACCAGCCCACTTTATTTATCGTCGAGTACGAAGGACAAGAATTATTTAAAGTGGACTGTAACTCCTTTTGTATGTCCGTGGGGTTAAAACTTTTTTAGCAAAGTATTTTATGACAGCTCGAATTTCATTTTTTTTCCATTTTTAGTAAATGTCAAAACTTGTTTAATTTACTTTGTCGCCAAGCAATAACCAATAAACTCACGCGTCTGAAACTCGGCAGCTTGCCATCTAAATGATGATCATACTTTACAAACATCATTGTCATTTGGCCATACTTGTTCCATGTCTGTGCCTGGTCCAGAATTTATCAAACTACCCACCTTCGTCGTCTCTCGGCAGCAAAACACAATTTTTACTTCTCCAGAGTAACGTGGGCTAATGCTAATACAGAAAGAAAAGTTATCAACTATCCCCATCTTGCATCCGAAAATCCAAGTTGGTAAAGTAACCTTGCTTTGTCATTATAGAAACAAATTTTGTAGTTTTTCATTTCACGGAAGTAATAAAAACCTCCTTAGAGATCATGATTTCGTTTCTGAAGCAAACCATCAACGTTACTTTGAAAAAAAAATCTATTTCATAAACTTTTTAAAAACTTTTTTAAACAATTGCCGACGATTTAATCCATACAGGTAAAAAAGACTGAATGAATAAGCTATAGTTTTTTTGAAAAATCTTCATTTCTGGCAGAAGCGACATTAATTCTTAATATAGGACATTGAGGGTTTAGAATGGGATCAACACGGATATACGGATCAACGGATATTTTGAAAGTCAAATATCATAAGCCGAAATAACTCCCTAGTATGAAAACAATATTGATAAATACTGGCTATATTTTGATTAAATTTCTTTGTGCACCAACAGGATTATTATTTATAATCCACAATGGTCCATTGAAAATATATACAATCTTTCATAAAAGACATTCAAGAAAAATGTATACATTAAACCAAAATAATTATTTATTTGTTACATACGCAACCATATGAAATTTTACAGCACAAAATTTTCTGCAAAGCCACAAATTCTATTTTTTCTGTATTCAACAAACTACTCATATCTATTTTTAATTTTCGTTTTAATATGCTTTCATTACTTGGATGATATCCAAATATAGATATTTTGTTACTTACATCATTATCTTATAAAAATTTATATTTAGATCTAATCTCATTAAAGTTTGTTTTAAGTTTCCTTTTCTTTTTATCATCCAATTTCCTGGATTTGTAAAAAATAAACTATTATAATTTTTATATGTAAAATATTTGTTTTAATGTAACATATGGTGTTTTACATGTCATATAGTACATAATGCCTTGTCAAAACGTCGGATTGTTTGTGACAGTACAAAATTTTGTGACAATAGTTCAATGAGATTTGCAGTAGGTTCAGATTTCAGAAATTCAGGAAAATTTAAGAAATTGTCATATTGAAGTGTAGTTTACACCATAAGAGACCTCTCAAAAATGGAAGTCGGGGCGAAACAAACCAAAAAATTATAGTTTAAATAGTCCTATAAGTCCATTCACATTTCCAAAAGAACTTCCAACTTTAACGAATATCAGAGTGCAATTTACACCATAAGACTTCGCAAATGATTAGAAATTCTGTAGCAAAAAATAGTACAACAAAAATTGATTTTTTAAACGTTCGACATTTTGACAATTTTGTTTGTGCAAACGACCATAGAGCTCGAAGCCACAGCGGTCGTCCGAAGATCTCAGAGCCCCGAACCCAACCCTTCCCCCCTTTTTGGTGCATTGTATTTGGGGAATCTAGCGTTTAAATTTTTCCGGTATTTACGACGGCTTTTAAAGAGTCCGGTAAAGCGTGTCAGGAAAGGACGTAAGGTCGTTGGGTCGGTTTCGCGCCGCCTCCTCCGCGAATTCGGCGGTCTATTCTATTACACCATAAGACTTAACAAATAATCAGAAATTCTGTAGCAAAAAACAGTTCAAAAAATTATTTTTAAACGATAAAAGACCGAAATTTTTACAAATCTTTAGGTGCAAACTGCAGTCGATATGAAATTTCTTATATTTTTTAATAAATTTTTAACGAATTTATGACACAATCAGTATTTAAATTTTACTAAACAAAAACACTTAGTGAAGATATAATCATCTAATAAAAACAGAAAATAAAACTAATCCAATGTAACTAATCTCTAAAACTATACTTTGAGTACACTAGATTATTTTTTAACACAATTTTTTTTTCAAATTGGTAAAGCAATCATACAAGTTGTAAATTTCCAACTGGACGAAAAATGTCCGGGCCAGGATCCGAACCTGGGATCGCTTGGCTGAAGCCGCCACGCTCTACCACTGAGATATCCCGGTCAAACCTGGAGGGCATAATTCATCCAGTTAACCTTATTGATCAAAACATCTGGTCTGATATTTTAATCAGCTGGTCTGATATTTTAATTCTTTTCTGTTGAGGTGATTAAAATATCAGACCAGATGCTTTGATCAATAAGGTTAACTGGATGAATTATGCCCTCCAGATTCGGCCGGGATATCTCAGTGGTAGAGCGTGGCGGCTTCAGCCAAGCGATCCTAGGTTCGAATCCTGGCCCGGACATTTTTCGTCCAGTTAGAAATTTACAACTTGTATACTTTGAGTAGTTTTTCAAACCCAGTAGGGTGGAATATAAAGAAATGTCATTTAAGACGTCACATGAAGCCGTTTCTACGATCTTGTATCCGCCAAATTTGACGCGCCGCATCTTGCACTGGAGACTGTTCACTGCTATCGTTTAAAGTCAAATATAGCGAACGCTGGAGAGGGGGAAATAACTTGTTTGTCAGCTTCAAAACTTTCCACGGGTGAAGCTCCTCCTGTTCTATCCTCATATATTCATGCATTTGCTTCCAGCTCACGAGTTGTTCTAAACATATCACCCTACGCTAATTGAACGAACTATAAAAGAATAATTATAGAATTTAACATGAAATCGGAAACATCTGTAAAATTCACAATTAGTAATTTAGGTTTGGGCAATAAATTTGCATTTGAAATTCGAGGTGGAAGAAACGAAAAAACAGTGTATGAACGTATGTGATTTTAAACTTAAAATTATGAATAAGCAAAAATATTTTCTTAATATTTAGAATTTATAGAATCCCTTTGAAATTTTAAACGATTTTCAACATAATAGGTTATTTAAATCTGACATGTAAAAGAGTATTTTTACTAGTAATTAAATAAATATGTTTATCATTTTTCATAGAATGACATACAGAGTAGGGGAGATGGGGGATGATGAATAGGACATTTTCACAAATATGTTTGTGTTAAATATTTTATTTAAGTTATTATCAATATTATATGTCACATTTCATACATTAAGTGTTTGACTACATCTTATGTACAATATTTATTCAAGATTATTATTATACAGAAATATATTATGAAATAAAAAAACAATTCCCCTATGTCCCAATCATCCCCACAGCAGGCAGCAGGGATGAATGGGACAAAATATTTTCCTCCCTTTATTCAATGTTAGGGACTAATAGCTGAAAAAATGCCTTCTGGGCAAAAACTGAGAGATTGTAAATTGTAATAGGATCTCCAGAATTATTTGTTAGTCAATGATCTTGGACTCATCTCAGCTTTGCCTTAAAAGGCCCATATACGGAAGCATTCAATGACTGAAGACGATAACTACAATGAGGAGGAAATGTTAAAATAATAATTACCTTAAATTATTTATTTATCAAACTATGTAATATTATTTAGCTAATAAATATATTTTTCAGCATTCTCTAGGGATGAATGAGAAAATCCCATTCATCCCATTTAAAATGTCCCAATCATCCCCATGATGCGTATATTCAATTGTCAGCCATTTGGTCTCAAAAATTATTTTGTTACAATGTTAATATTCATTCATTTTAATTACCAATATTAAGCCTTGAAATAAAAAACTACAACATATCTTAATTATTTATATTGCATAAGATATTTAAGTAACTTCAAATGTAAAAATTTACTTTTAAGCAGAGTTTTCAGGAAATGACAATTTAAAGGAAACTGAAAACAGCCATGTTGTCTTGCTTTTGGTTCTGAAGCACACTATGCTAGTGAAATCTATGAGGATACGAAGCAACTAAAAAAAAGTTTATTGCCTGAAATATTGAGAACGTCCCATCCATCTCTTGTCCCATTCATCCCCCATCTCTCCTACTAGGTAATTTATGGGGAATCGGATTTGTGTACTAAAGGAACTCGCTTACGGATTTTTTAAAACTTTACATAACATAAAATGGAATTGTTAAATTCTTAAAAAAAAAAGAAATATGACAAAAATATAATACGATCAAATTAAAATATATGTATATACGAGTATATATATATGTCCCCATAAATTCTCCTTTTTCATTCTTTAAATATTTTTACACATTTTTTCTCTTATTCACAGGAGTACTCGTTGTAATGTTAAGCATTGATTTTTCAATAAACTCATTACATTATGAGAAATGATGAAAAATCCTTATTTTTAATAATATTGAGCAAAAAACACGAATACCTTCAGATTTATATTTAAAAAATATTTTCTATTTATTTTATTGCAAAATCCGTCTCTCATTTTATTTAATATACCCTATTTAATTAATATTACCTTAAATTACATGGTATTTTTTACATATTGTTGAAGTTGAATCTATTTAAAGATAGCAAAATGTTTGAGAAAAGTAAATTTAAAGATTCCAACTCTAATAAATGTAAAGGGTAACGGTTGCAGTAAAAAGCCTTTTTCGCATATGTATAATCAGTGAATATTTAGGTAACTTCGTCAGATTATACGATGGATGTCTAAATACGTTTTAAACAAAAAATCGAAAAGTTCATATTTTCGTCAATTTTCACAAAGTGAAGGGGTATTGATAACTATAGCGATAAGTAATTTAGCAGAGTACATTTTGTGTATTATAACGTTATTATTTAACATATTTTAGTGTTTTTCATTTATGTAGAGAACGATAATAATGTAAAAATCCTTCATTATTTTAGTGTACAACTAATGGACACTATCGATTTACATGTTAAATTTTTAATGCAATTTCCATACGAGAAATCCACTTTGCTATTTTGCGTTTTACTGAGACTGTTGATGCGTCACTCCTACCAGCTTTGTGAACATGCGTTAAAAGCTAATAATTTGCATATTTCAGCATGTTTTAGTTTTTCTACAAATTTAGTATTTTTTGCACGCCGCTTTCATTTTGCAACCATTTTAACGTGCCAGTTGTGTATATAGTATTATGATTATATGATATGCTGAGTGAAAATCATAAAGCAATATAAAATATAATTAAAAACTCTTTGTTAATCATCAATTATAAAGCCTTTTATTTCATAATATTGTCAAATCTATCCAGAATGTGGCACTAACATCACAGAAACATTGACTTCCCAACAATACCCCCAAAACTTATTTCCTACGGTTGGCTGTTTCCCATCTACTAACAGGGAAACCATGGTCGAACCCCGGAAAACCGATTTGGAGAAATATGCTAGTTTATTTGTCAGTTTTTAAAATGTACAATGATTTTGGCAATTTAACAGTTTTCGAACTTACAATACATGTAATGTCATTTTTTTTAAATCCCCAGTCCGTGAAAATTGTCTGTCATCAGAACCTGAGTTCGCCCTACACCGATACCTGAAGTACGGTGTAAAAGATTGTTAATAACACTTAAAAACTGGTTCAAAATTAAATCTCTTACTTAAAATTTTCCTCTTACATAGAAATAATTATTCATCCTAATTACTCTCTCATGACAACATCTTGTGATTTTAATGATCCTGAAAATCTGTTTAAAATAGCAAATGTATTATTTATACACAAACATTGGAAGAAATATTCAAAAGTCACAATTTTTAGCCTTTTAAAATATCTACGGCAGAAAGACATGATTTCTGATTTTCAGTAATTCTAGAAAAAGGTTTCAAACAGTAAGCGAGGATAGACAAAGATATATCGCCTTCTTTATGTTACTATAAGTGACCATGCAAAGACTTCAGAATCGCATAGAATATTTCTCCTTTTATCCTATCAGTAACAATTCAATTCCCTTTTCAAACTATTTTTTTAAAGATTGTAAAACATTTTAAGAATTATTCCTGTTTCTTTCTCTCAAAAAGGACATTTCTTTTCTTTTTCCAAATTGCGCATAATTAAAACTTTCATTTTGAGACCGAGCTCGTCGCGGACGATTGTTGAGCCCGTTATCTCCGTAGTTTTCAATATTAAACAGTTGAATTCATTAGTTATGATTAATCCTCTAATAAACTAGTCGTTAGAGGCCACCATAATACTTACCCATCATGGATATGCATAATATAAAATATTAAAATAAAAAATGTGTAAGCTACTTATAAAATACATTGCAATTCGAATAAAATTGTGGCTTGGTGACGTCATAAACTTTAAAGGCTCGATTACTGAATTGCTTAAAAGAAACATCCTTATAACTCCAAAAACAATAATCCTATTAACTAGCGGTTTATTGCATCTGATTAAGCGTCTCATTTCCCATTAAAATATATCTATGAATTGAAATTTGGAGAAATACAGGGTTATGAAAAATCGAAGAGTGTGGCAAATAGGATTACAAATATCTCCGATCGACTTCATGCTTTATGCAAAATTTATGTTTTTTTTTTATTATCTTTTATATTCACTCCTTAAAATAAACAATTTCGAAAATTTTCATATACCTTTTATCAGAACGAATATTTCGAGAGTCCGAAAAAAATAGTTCCGGATAATCATGGTTTCTGAAATTCAATAAGCTTCTTCCCATTATTACATACTAAGTACATACCAAATTTCAAGTCTCTATCTCAATTTTTTCGGGAGATAGAGCGTTTACAGACACACAGACGGACGGCAATTTTTTTTTCTAAAAATTCGTTTTTTGGAATCTCTAGTGTCTGAAACGTGTAAATCGGTCAAAAAATTTTCTTCGATTTTTAAAACGATTACAAGACTTACCCTATGCTACGTATGATGGGTAAGTAAAACGTGAGATTTTGCAACGAAGGCGTATTGTATAATTGTAGATTGTTTTAATGTTCATATTTTAGTTCATATCTATGCTTCTGTTTGTTTATAAATAAGGAAGTAGTTTGCGATATTTCATAATTTTCTATAGACATAATGAGTGAGATCTCATAAGATAAATAACAAATTGGAAAAGTCATATTTATCTAAATCTATAAATTTACTTATATAGATTTAAAATTTTTCCTGACATTTGTAATGCTAAATATATATATATATATATTTTTTTTTTTAATAAGTGTCAAAAATGTGGAAAATACAAATAAATAATTATTTATATTTTGCACATTTTATATCACGACATTCTAATGTTAGATCAGATACGTGTATATGACTGTTCTTTAATTAGCTAGTTACTAAGGCTGTCCAACGTGGAACCATTGAGCAAATTTTACTGACATTTTTTTCCCTCATATTTCCTGCAACTAATTTTTTTATATAAAAAATAAAATACATTTAAAGATAAATTCATTTCCCTTTCTATAATTAATGTTTACATGCTTTTTTATGAGCGGCATTAAAGTGTTGCCTATTTTTCCCTAATAAAATTTCCCGTCGGCCTAATCGTTCGGAGTTTTCGTGGTTTTCTTCGAGCCGTGAATTTATCCATGCGTAAATACGGGTTAGGTTCCCTTAGAAAGACCCCCACGAAGGGCACTCCCCCCGGGCCTATATCCCTCGTGTTGATAATTGGCCGTCATATAATCAACCCAACCCAACCCTAATAAAATTTTAACATAGACCTCTCTGAGAAAAAATCGTTTCTAAATCTATTGAGATTTGTGTATTTTTTGCAAATAATCTTTACATTTAGCACAACATCAAAAGTTTTATGGTTCATGTTGTGAGGTGTAGACATAACGTATAAATTACGAGAGCGTCGCTACAATTATTATAATGAGAAACAACTGGTGTATGTTTTGAGACATGTGAATGCTGACGTCATTCATTGTTTGCCACCAGCTGACGTGCGCCCGCGCTTACTGAAAGGTTGGTCAACCCTAAGTTAGATTATATTTCTGTAAAATTTAAATGTTTTTGGGTAAAACATTATTTTATATTAAGCACACAATATTTTGAAAAAAAATACGCAACGATAAGATATCTGTTTTTACTCCACCTTTAGTAAAATTATATTTGAAATTAATGAAGTAAATTATAAATTCATTCAAAATCTGCTGTCTAGAAATATACAATATTTCTTAAAACTACAGTTTATTTTACTCACTAAGTAAAAGCGTCATTATTGTTTTATTATTTTTTTCTATTGAAATTTTTAAAACAAACAAAATTACATCCTAATTTTTTGCTAATGGCAAAACCATAAAACTTTTATTAGTTTAACCTCTTTTATTATATTAATCTATTTACCTACCAATATTAAATTATTAACTATTTCATTTCATACATTTTTCATATATTATTCCTAGATTTTTACTTTATGATCTTAAATAAGAAAGTTCCGCTTACTAAAATTAGTGATTGTTCCGAATTTTCATTTTCACCTTAATCTTGGCTGTTTGTACATCAGTAAAAAAATCATAATTTATTAAAAAGCAATTATATTTTACAACTTATTATAATTTCAAGTAACGCTATGATATTGCTAAACATACACTTCCATTGAAATTTTAAATTTCTAATGTGAACTGTAAATAAAATTGAAACAAATGAAATTTTCAGCTGAGACTTCAATAGTAATTCAAACATTTGTTCCCAGTTCACGAGTTGCTTTAAAGCTTCACATTACACTTAAAATGAACGAATTTCAACAAAATGAGCGTACAATTTCCCATGAAATAGGAAGTACTTACAACACTAAGTTAATGCCTAAAAGATAAATATGCATTTGAAACTCGAAATGGATGAAACCGGAAACGGTGCATCATAGTGAATGATGAGAAATTGGAAAATCGGAGGGTTCGTAAGAAGTATATTCCTTGTCTGGGTAATTTGGGTATTAAATCGCATGATCACAACTTTAACATCTTACCGATACTACAAATGTGACGATTTCTTTTTCTTTATTCTTTTTTCGATTTCATTTAAATAATGTGTTCTTCTAGAATGAAAATATGTAAGTATTAAATTTATTGCCTCTTTTATTATATCAAAATAAATAAATAAATAACTATGCTCAAATTACTCAGTACATGGGGTAATTTCGGTATAATATGTATTAATAATTATTATGATATTACATGGGCCAGTATAATAGAAATGGAACAAAGAGCAACGTTAATAGCACCAGAAATTTCAGTTTCAATGCATACTACTAGTTTCGGTAGCATTTAGCATACCGTCCTCAGTGCAAAGAATGACCGGCTATTTTTTGCAATGAGCAAAATCTTTGCGAAATCTTAGTTCCACTGGCAGGGGAACATTCTGTTCTAAACAAACCTCCTTCCGGACACAGGGCCCTGCTGCCTACGGCTTACGGCACCGTATAATAGGCGTGATGCAAGCGCACACGCACAGCAAAATTGAGCTGGTTTGGACAAGATCGGAAAATTATTATCCGAGTTATTGAAATAAAGCATAGTTAGAAAAAAAACCTTGACGGAGTTACCGGGGGAGGAGAGGATGTTTAAGAGCCCTTCAGCAAATGACTAATTAGGAGGATTACTAAACTTTTTTAAAGATTTATTCATTTGGTTAAGCTAGGAACATGATTTCAAATTTTGCTAAGATTATTATACGAAAATTATGATAACTCTTTTCCATAAATACACCCTGAAGTTATGCATGGCGATTGCTATGCTAATTTAGCAAATGGAACTGATTTGGAGAATATCGGAACATTATTAGCTGAGTTATTGAAATAAGGCACAGTTAGAGAAAAATCTTTACGTTGGGGCCACCAAAGGGCGTGCAGTTAACAACAAATCACCAACTTTGACTGTCGGTATGCGTAAACTGAATACGGGTTATGTACTGTTATTGGGAACGCAAATTTAATTTTTACGAAAACTGTTTTTTGAAACATCCAGTATTCTCTTTATATAACAGCAATTAAACGGTACGTATGAAGCTAAAAATGTTAAATTTGTTAAATGGAATTAGTTCTGTCGAAATAAGAGCAGTGCATGCGGATTTAATAAGAAGAGGGGCGGGGTTGTCAAATGATGGAAAACCCGCCACCAGTAAAAAAATAATAAGAATGTGTCCGCAAAACGTAAAATCGAAAGTACAAACAAAAAATAATATCTGGCGCTGTAATCATAATTTTATAATAAAAGTCCTGCTGTCTGTTCTTGGTTTTATTTATCAACAAACTTAACACAACAGTAAATTAATAATGATAATTAGACTTAAAAAATTATAAATTCCATGAGAGGAGCCAATATATTGCTCCATATTCAAGATACAAAATTATTCCAACTATCAAAACAACAGTTTTCTAATCAGTTCGGGGTAAGTATTACGTCACGTTACGTAACGCCGAGAGCTGATCTCCGCCCACAGGCATGTGATCAAATAAATTCTCAACATCCTGCCCCACCATGAACACATGGGGGGTTCATCAAAAATTTTTAAAAATGTACATCATACATATATAACATCATATATATATATAACATCAATACAAGTAACCTGGTATTCAATTAACAAATAATACCTCAATTATCTAATTTGTATACAATTTTCAAATTAAAAGTAATATTAAGGTATTCAAGTAAACAATTTAACATAATATTATTCAAGATCAATATCTATTCCAAGTACAAGATTTAAATTAAATTATAAAAGTTAAAATAATAATAATATATCCAAGATAATAAAATTCAAGAATGAAACCAAGTGAGTAAAACAAAACATTTTTAAAGTTTTGTTCTGGAATTTCAAGAAGACAGTCAAATATAAAAAATTATTTAAATTTAAAATAATTCAGGTCAAGATACAACTAATATATAGTCCTTGATGTTTGATATGCTATCTAGATTAAATCATGAACACAAGATAATTGCAAATATTAAATTCAAGAAACAGTGCATATATATATTCAATTGAAACTTACATACCGTGTTCAATACTGAATAAAACAATTTAAAATTGTATCTTCTACTAAAAAATATAAAAAGAAACAGTTAAAAATATTAATCTAAAAAAATTGAAAAAAAGAGAAGTGAGAGAAGTTCAATATACATATCATCAAGAAAAAATTTTAAAGTCTTTTGAAAGTAATTTTTTTTCAGTTTTTCAAGTCTCTTATTTCAAGATGGTACAACAGATTTATTGGTCTTTTAATAGTTGAAATGTTTGTTATCACTTCACAAGACCTTACTCTTCCATCTCTTCCACCAAATGTTTTTGTAATTTTTCCCAACTTCCAGAAAGCTCTAGGTAAATGTTCATCCTGCACAAGCAAAACATCGTCTATCTTGAAATCAGATGTTTTATTTTGATCCGTGCAGTGAGCAGATTTTTAGTTGAGGAGATATTCATTGTTCCAGCGCCTCCAAAAATGGTTTAAAATAGTCTCACGTAAACGAAAACATTTCACTAAAGTTTCTTTAGTTGCTGGTAAGGTTAAATTGTTTACTTTTATAGTTGGTAAACACAAAACTCGTTTTCCTATAATAAAATGAGCAGGTGTTAGAGGAAATAGTTCATCTAGTTCAGAATAAATGTAAGTCAATGGACGAGAGTTAATGATAGCTTCTACTTCAACTAGAAGAGTTTCCAATTCACTTAAAGTTAACAAAGATTTGCCGATGACTTTACGTAAAGTAAACTTCACTGAGCGAGCCATTCGCTCATAAAAACCACCCCACCAGTCAGCACGTTCCACAATGAATTTCCAAGAAATTCCCCGATTGGCGTAAAACTTTTTTACGTCCGGATGGTGGATAGCTTTCCACATTTATTTTAATTTAAGCTCAGCTCTTTTAAAAGTTTTGGCATTGTCTGAGTAGATTATAGCCCACAGCCCTCTTCTTTAAATAAATCTGCGAAATCCTAATAAAAATTCTGCAGTCGACATGTCTTTCACAAGCTCCAAATGAATTGCTCTTGTGATAGCGCAAGTAAATAATAAGATGTAATTTTTATTCTCACTCCCCTTCACATATAGGGGCCCCGCAAAATCAAGGCCTGTAACGGAAAATGGAGGTGCTTCGTTAATGCGGTCACCTGGAAGAGGTGCTATTACTTGTTGACCAGGACGTATGTTAAATTTCTTGCAGATTGTGCAGTTGTTGAGGACTGATTTTATGCACTGTCTACCTCTTAAAATCCAAAACTTTTCACGAGTTTGTCCCAGTGTGTCTGATACTCTTGTTTGCAAAACCCTCTCATGGGAATCTTTAATAATCAATTCAGTAAATTTATGTTTGGGAGGAAGCACGATAGGATGTTTATCATAAAATGGCAAGTTAGCCTTTCGTAACCACCCTCGTACCAAGAGTAATCCTTCTTCTGACAACACAGGATTTAGCTGTAAAAGGTTTGATTATTTAGGGATATTTTTGTTAAGCTTCAAGTATTTTATAACCTCAGGAAAACTTTCTTCTTGAACAAGCTTTACCCAAAAATTTTCGGCATTTATTATTTCATCAGCTGATAATTCCGCTAGATTTCGATTTTCTGTTTTTACTTTTATATTGGAAATAAATCTAAATACCCATGCAGTTACTGGATACAATTTCCTTAGTCAGCTATACCTTGACAAATTTAAAATTTGAATTTTATCAGCGTTCTTTGTGTTAACTACACAAGAAATAATTTCTGCTTTTCGAGACCGCTCATCAGAAACATTAGACACTTGAGTTGCGGGTATTTTAATTCTGGGCCACTGATCTTCAGGCAAGCAAAGAAATTCGGGACCGTACCACCATTTTTGAGAATTGACCAATTGTTTTTCTGAACAACCTCTAGTGAGCAGGTCGGCAGGATTAAGTTTGCCTTCGCAACGTCTCCATAAACTAGGAACAGACAAGTCCTGAATTTCTGAAATTCTATTTGCGACGAATGGTTTCCATTTTTCTTTTGAACCTTTTATCTAATAAAGGACAATTTCAGACTCTGTCCAGAAAACAAACTCGAATACCTGGAGAATATTTTAAAGATAATTTGCAACTCTTGCACCAATAACTGCTCCCATCAATTCAAGGCGAGGAAGAGTTAATTTCTTCAAGGGCGCAAATCTAGACTTAGACATGACAAAACTATTCTTAAATTTTTCTTTAGATGTTTGATATCGTAAGTATACTACTGCGCCATACGCTTTAGGATTAGCATCTGTAAAAATATTTAACTGGAGACACTCCTTTTCCATGATCAGGGTGCTAAAGTAATATCTGGGAAGTTTCAGTTGTGAGAGCTCCTGTATTTCTGAAATCCAAGTTTTCCAATCATTTTCTAACTCACCAAAAAAATTTCCCTCCCATGATATGCCCATTACCTATAATTGTTTCAATAAATATTTAATTCGAATAATAAAAGGAGTGATTAACCCAGCCGGGTTTAACAACATAGCTGCAATTTTCAAGACATTCCGTTTTGTACAAGAGTCATTCTTTAATTTTTATAACAATGGACGTAATTCTAGTCAAAAATTATCTTCATTATTGTTCCAAGTTAAGCCTAATACTTTTAGAGAGTTATTTGCGGGATCGGAATTAGAAATAGATATGCTCTTATCAATCCATCTTTTCCTAAACTCCTCGGAATCAGTTTCAAATTTTTTTAATTCATCCCCCCTTCTTTCAAAATATCAACAGCTTCTTTAGATAAATTAAAAGCCTCTACAACATCATTTTCTCCGGTAAACAAATCATCTACATAAAAGGACGAATTAAGGATTTCAAATATTTTCTTGTGAGAGTCTTTATATTTATTGATATGGTTTTTGATAGTACAGGCAAGGATAAACGGACAGCAGGTGACACCAAAAGTAGCCCTAGTCATTTTATAGGGAACAATTTCTTTATTTTTGTCAAAAACTTCATAATATAAAAATCTTAAATAGTCGCGATCTTCTTCCGCTATAGATATCTGAAGAAAGGCTTTTTCAATGTCAGCTGAAAGGGTAATTTTGTGTAATCGGGATTTTAAAATAACATCCAGAACATTTGGGTTCAAGTTAGGACCCGGATTCAGACATTCGTTTAAAGATAAGGAATCCGCTTGTTTAGAGGAAGCATCGAAAACAATCCGAGTTTTTGTTGTAATTTTATCCTCTCGGATGACAGGTCTATGAGGCATGTAATAACAGTTATTCTCAGAACACTTTTTAGGGCACAATTCTACTATACCTTCGTTAACTTGGTCAAGCAAAATAGAATTGTATTCTTTGAATAAAGACTCATGATTCATGAATTTGTTTTAACAAACTAGAAAACCGCTTTTTTGTTACTTCAAGATTATTTTTAAGCAAATCACGAGAATTTTTCCATAAAAGGCGTGTTTCATAGTGACCATTCACGAATTTTAAGTTTTCTTGAAACTCATTTATTACTTCATAATTAGGAACTTTCTTTTCATTAATTTCAATAATGCCAATTGCTTCAAGATCCCAAAGCGCTTTTAATTGTGTATTTAAGTTTTCACCCGAAACATTTAAACATGTTAAATGTCTTTCTTTCGAATAGCAAATTACATTTAAACAAGAAAAATAATTCATCGAATAATTATCTGGCATTTGCCCAACTAATGTTATTCCGAAAATAGACGTTTGAAAGTATAATTGCTTGTTTATTTTGGTAAGCGATCCACATAATGTTTCATAAAATTAATTAGGCCCTAATAAAATTTGACCTGGTAAATTTACTTCGAATAAGTCAGCTAATTGATATTCCTTAGAAATAAGGTTTTGAACCCGAGGATTAATATTTTGACATAATTGGGTACCACATATTTCATCCGTAATTAATGCCTCAACATTAACAGAATTATACGGATGATATCTACTTCGCAAGGTTATTAATACACATTCAAATTCTTTTTCTGTAGGATTTCTGTTAGAAAATGTGTAAATGAAAAAATTTCTTTTCTTAAGATTTTAGCATTTAATGCCTATGCCAAATCACTCCGAATAAATGTTTTTGTGGAAGTAGAATCACATAGTATTCTGGCAAATAATTTTTTAGATCCACTTTCCACCTGAACACAAGCAGTTTGAAGTAGAGTGATATAATTATTTCTCAAATTTTTCGACTTATGAATAGATTGCATTACTGTTTCATTTTCAGGAATTTGGGTAACTTGTTTGTTATTTTGGATCTTAATTTTGAACCAATTTTTTACATTTTGTTTGGGGGCAAAATAAGTGATTATATTGTGTACTCTGACATGTTTGACAGGGCTGAATTTTTACTTTACAAACTGACTGTAAGTGTTTGTAAAAGCATTTATAACAGCGCCCGTCTTTCTTTAACTTAACCCTTTCAGGGGCAAGCGCTTGTGCTCCTGTAACGTTGAATTCCCACCGAAATTTAGGAAAGAATTTAGTTCAAATTGAGAATAAGCAATTTTTCAACTTTTTCTCGTCAAAGTTAAAAAAGTAAAATTTAATTAAAAGTTTCTGGTTTGAATCGGATTAAAATTAGGTGGTATATAATATATACCACCGCCCCTCAAAGGGTTAAATCTTTTTTGTTCATTTGTTAGGATTTTGCATCCTAATCCAGTATGCGAATCAGAATTGCAAAAATACAAACACTTTTAGCAATAGTATTTACTGCGGCTGATGTCGGGAAATTATTTTTTATTTTAAATTTCTCTTTAGAATATTCAGCTTTCGAACGAAATGTTTCCTGACCTTTCAACGAAATCCCTGACACTAGATCTGCAGCCTCCCTAGATTCAACTTCAAACTTGATGAATTTCATTAATTCACCTACATCACCATTTTCTTAGGATTCCTTTTTCTGTGAAATTCTACCACTAGATTATGTGGCAATTGTTTTAACAATATAGGGATTAATATATATCAAAATTTATTTGATGCAATACCCATTGATTGCAAATTCCTAATACTGACTTCACTATCATCATAAATATGTCTGAACCCCTTAATATTTGATGAAGATTTAACAGGTTCGATTTCTAATAGTTTATTAACAAAACAACTAATTAACTGGTCTTGTTTTCCGTATCTTTCTTTTAATAAGGTTAAAAAAGACATATAATTTTCTTTTTTTAAAGCAAAACCAGCTACTGATTTGTAAGCTTCACCGGTTAAGAAAGATTTCAAATATAAAAATTTATCAACTGTACTTAAAGATTCATTTGAATCTATAGCGCTTCAAAACTATTATAAAATTCCAAGAATTTGCATGGTTCACCACTAAAGGTGGTTATATTTATTTTGGGCAAATTGACAGGATTCTGGGATGCATTATTTAAATTAGAAATAGCATTAATACTTTTAACAGATTCAGCTTGCTCGACCTTGAATTGTTTTAATTTACTTCTGATATTGGTTTTCGAATCAGATATAGATTCGTCATACTCAAGCGACTTTTCGATTTCGTTTTTGAATTGCGTTTCATCTGTAATTAATTCTTCAATTTTTTCATTTAAATTTTTAAGGTCATCTTGTTTTTCTTGTAAATTTATTAAATATTCCGAAAGTTTAAACTGATCATTGTCACTTTGAGTATCAATACTCTTAATAAATGTATCAATAATAAAAATCAATTTGCGAGCAAGCTTTCTTTTTGCTTTTAACTTTTCAATTTCTTCCTTAATGGAATAAAAATATCAATAATAAAAAAGTTTTTACAGTACCTTATATCCAAGCTTAGTCCACGAGTAAAAAAAAAAACTTCCAATAAATATTTTTTCCTATATAGTTACATCGACTACGAATTCAGAACATATTCTTGAAATCCCGCGTTTTCGGTACCAATAAAAAATAATAAGAATGTGTCAGCAAAACGTAAAATCGAAAGCACAAACAAAAAATAATATCTGGCGCTGTGTTGATCATAATTTCATAATAAAAGTCTTGTTGTCTTTTCTTGGTTTTATTTAACATCAAACGTAACACAACAGTAAATTAATAATGATAATTAGACTGAAAAAAATTATAAATTCCATGAGAGCAGCCAAGATAATGCTCCATATTCAAGATACAAAATTATTCCAACCAACAGAACAACAGTTTTCTAATAAGTTTGGGGTAAGTATTACGTCATGTTACGTAAAGCCATGAGCTGAACTCCAACCACAGACATGTGATCAAATAAATTCTCAACAACCAGGGACAACGCGGTGAAGTACATTAAATGCGATATTTAATAAAAGGTCGTTAATCCCCCCTCCCTCCCCATCCACGAAAATATAACGAATAATCTGTTAAAGAAAACCACTATGTAAATTATGGGCCCCAATAGCGGACGAATCCGGCTGGTCTCTGTCATAATAATATCTGTCATGTACACTAAACGCGATATTTAATAAAATGTCGTTTACCATCCACTCTCCCCATTCCCGCAAATATAAAAAATAGACTGTCAAAGAAAAGTTCCGTGTAAATTAAGGCCCCGGTAGCGGGCCCCTAATTTAGCCGATATTAGACCCCGCATGTCTATTCGGTTCTATCATCATAATATCTGCCATGTGCATTAAATGCGATATTTAAGAAAAAGTAGTTTCCCTCTCGCCTCTTCTGTATTATTTATCCCTATTCGCATTTGTCAATGTTTCTATGTAAATTACATCATTGCCCATTAGCGTTTTATCTCTTTTTCTGTACAAAAATCAGGATTTAGCTAAAATGAAAAATTTCGGCTGATTTAAAAATTTTTTTAGAAAATCTTAATCCCCAGCCCAGTTTAATCGAGGATGCGTAATTCTCCAATCCAAAAATCCAATTATATTATTTATAATTTTATATCAACCCTATTATAATCGCACTCAATTTTTAATTCCGTATGTTATGTCTTCGTCCCAGTCCGCCATTTTATACTGTGAAAAAAATAATATTTCGTAGTCTAGAATTATCAAAACGCTTGCAACTCCAAAGCACCTGTCTTGTTGAAATAGAAATAAAATATTTTTTCCATTTTCATTAATAAGTTTTTACTTAATATTTCGAAAAGTTACTAATCAATTTTTATGAACTTTGATTTTTTGAAATCGGGATTATTTTTGTCTATACGCCTAATACCAAATCAATAAACGTAATACTTTTATATATTTGAATAGGGACACAAAACCGTGGGTAGACTTTCAATCTGGCAGTCCTCATTTACATTAACCCTCTTTCCTGTCTGGATCCAATTCTCAAGTTTCGTCAGTTTCTAGGTGAAATAAAGAAAAGTTACGGTCCGATTTTCAAAAAATTTGCCTTTTTAGAATCAGAAAAATAAACTACGTATATACTGTGAGGTTCGAATCGATACCTCCTATATATATATATATATATATATATTATATTCGAGGATAAGTGAAAATGAGAATATTTAGTTGTCTGGAATTATCAAAATGACAAATTCTTTTGCGGTTACGATAAAAAAGAAATTTCAAAGCGCATTTTAATGAAATTTTTGATGCGATATTTAACGATTAATAATTAATATCTAGGATAATTTTCTAAATATTAAAATTATGATACTCAGGTGTACCAGGACAGGTTTTAGACTATACTCACCTAAATTTTCAGACTTATAGGTGCACTAGATTTTCCTAAACATCGCACATGCACACACACAGAGAGCGAAACTTTTTTATCAGTGTATATATACATATATTCCTTTTTTGTGCGTTTGGAATTTATTTGGTTTTAGAGCTTTTTATTTCACAGTAATTTGACAAATTCAAACACTTCCGGTATAGATTTTTCCACGAAATAATGCTTGTAACGCATGCCAAGAAATATTGTAATTGTAATGTAAAAGCGATAAGAATATGCATTTTAAATATAAATGGATGAAACGGGAAATGATGTTTTACAGATGATTGACCAGAAAGTTGGAGTCCATCGAATTTCTTTAGTATGCATTATCAAACAATTTTAACTGTTTATCCTCTAACGGTACCTTAAAGTACCAGTTGAATAATATTATTATAAAAATATACATAATACATAAAACAAATACGTTCATACACAAAAATTGACGCTCTCCAGGATCAACGTTAATTAATTCATTCTATCAATGGTAGGTGTCAGTAATCGTAAATGAAGTAAAAAATGTTTCCTAAAGTTATTTACCCACCTATATTTCTCATTTTAACTTCCATCTTGTTACGTGAACTGCGATAAGTTATTTCTTAGAAACACTAAAAACTAAATCCAATTTATATTTTGCTCTTTTTTTTTAAGTGTCAGACGTAATATTATTTTTCAAATGTATAAATATATGTCATTGAAGCAAAAAATATTTCCTAAGGATATTTCTCAGCCTATGTATCTCATTTTAGCTTCCATCTTGTTGTGTACTAATAATTTTCGACTGTGACACATCTCAACATTAAAAAGTAAATCTAATGTATATTTTTTTCGCAATTTTTAAAAGTTTCAGGCATGATACTATATGTCAAATGTATAAATAAATATATGTCATTGAAACAAAAAAAGTTTACTATAGATATTTTTCCACATATGTGTATGTATCTCATTTTAGCTTCCATCTTGTTGTGCAATAATAATTTTCTGTTGTGACACATTGAAAAGTAAATCTTTTTCAATGTGTCTAATGTAAATAAATATATGTCATTGAAACAAAAAAAAGTTTACTATAGATATTTTTCCACATATGTGTATGTATCTCATTTTAGCTTCCATCTTGTTCTCTGATGTGCGGTAATAGATTTCTACCATGAAACATCTCAATATTAAATCAAAAAAGTAAATCAAATTAAAATTTGTTTCTTATTTTTAAATTTTATATTCTCAAACGTCATGTAATGTCATATGTATGTCATTATATATTTGTTTTTAGCCCATGTTTTGAAGCGCTATTTTTAAGTGCCGTCGGAACTAGGAAGGAAGTGCTCATGTATTTTTTTTTTTTTTTTTTTTTTTTTTTTTTTAAGGAATAGAAGAATAGCACATGTCTGCAAGGAATTTTTTTTCTTTAAAACGAAAAGTGTTTCTTATGCATTATTTACGCTTATTTTGGTTATTTTGGGGAATATACTCATAAAGCTCTATCACTGACATTTTTCACACAAATCGAGAATTTCTGTCTCATTCATAATTTACATATTTAATCATAAAACATCTGAATTTCGAACAAAGTTGCTTGTAACATTTCTCTTTTCAAAAATTACGATGCAAAATGATGCACACCCCGAAGTTAGAAAAAAATTAATTATTTTGTACTATTCTGATATTATGCTTAGTGATAAAACTGTAATTATTACATATTTTGGCATAAAAAATTTCGTTTGTCAACAAACCCTTCATGTTACTTCTATGCATGCATCCTGAATAGAAAAAGACATATAAATAGACAGATTCAGATGTAAAATTACATCAATATAATTTTTCCAAATTAGTCATTATTGATGAAAGAAATCTAGAAATGTAATTTATTTTAAGTAGCTGCTCTTACATTGGCTCACATTTGTTCACATTTGTAACACTTTCCAACAGAATTGAAAAGTTTTTATGACTTCGGTTTGTCTTTCTGCCGTTTGTAATGCTCCAACTCTCATAAATATGCGTAATTTGTAATTATTACATATTTTGGTATAGAAAATTTCGTTTGTCAACAGATCCTTCATGTTACTTCTATGCATGCATCCAGAGTAGAAAAAACATATAAATAGATAGGTTCAGATGTAAAAAAACTTCAATATAATTTTTCCAAGTTAATCATTATTGATAAAATAAATCTAGAAATGCAATTTATTTTTAGTTTGCTACTCTTACATTAGCTCACATTTGTTCAAATTTGTAACACTTTCCAACAGAATTGAAAAGTTTTTATGACTTTGGTTGGTCTTTCTGCCGTTTGTCCTGCTCCAACTTTCATAAATATGCTCAGATTGTCATGTAATTGTCATGTATTATTGGGGTTTATCTTGACATGTTTGATATGGAAAATAAAGTGTGGTACATTTATAGTTCGTTTATAGGGACACTAAAATGTACCACATTGTCTATAAGAAAAAATCTTTTGCGGTGTATTTTAATGATGTTAAAATATTTGAAACGTAATGAAATTAATATTAGTTCCTGAGGTGCGCAAAAAATTATTTTTGTAGAATATGGAGTGCAAAGGATTTATCATTGTCTTGCAGGGTCACACATAAGAATACTGTTACATAATGCGCTACCGGAAAAAATGTTTTAAGCGTATTTTAATGGTTTTATACTATTTCAAACATAAAGAAATTTATATACAATATTGAGGTGAACTATAGGATGCTTACTGTAGAATATCACGTTTACAACTGTTATCGTTCATTTACAGGGACACACAAAATATTTCGGTTACATTAATGACTATAAGCAATAAACGCTTGAAGTGCATTTTAAGTTGTAGTATGGATTTAAATTTTTAAATAAATTTTTACGTAGTACGTGGTGTGTCTAAATTGTAATAGACCTACACAAAAATATTCAGCAGTATTACTGTATATGGATGTGAATTACTGAATGGTGTTTTTTAATTGTATTTAGTATACTCAGAGGTTGTTATAGAATTTAAATAAATTCATACACAGTGCTACGCAAAGAACTGGAACTGCCGTCTCGGGATTGCAATTTCTAAATCTGCGTTTTCAGTTGTGCTATGATATTTTTTTCTTTTTGAAATAAATTTTAGTTTTATATGAGACGTGTAAAGAAATCTTCAGATAATACACAGGGCTGTATAAATATATCCGACAGCATTTACGTCTGTTACTGAAAATTGCTGAAAGTGAATTTTTAACAGTGTCATGCGGTTTGTAACTAAGCTAAACTTGAGCATAATATGTAATATATATGCAGATCTTAAGATCATGTATAGGGATACACAAAATAATGCGAGTGCCTTTCCGGCTATGGTCAATATTTTTTTTAAATCTGGTTTTTAAATGTGTTATGCATTTTCAAAGTTGTTTACATAGATATCTTCTTTCCTTTTTTTAAACTGCCAAGTTTCGTTACAGTATTCTGAGTGTGTTGGAAAGTATTTCATAATCTATGCTTGACGCATGTTTTTTTCTTTCTTGTAATTTTTAACTGACTTCAAACTTATGACGTTGTATATCACGTTTGTATGTTGTCTTTTTTTTAAATATATGTTCATGCGTAATAACTGAAGCTCAGATTCATTCTGCTCACTTTGACAGTGATTTGATATAACTTTCATCGGGATACAAAAATGGTACCTTTATCAACTATTTCGTTATCTATTTTGTTACTTATTACTTACAAAAGTCCTTAGAAGTTGACCAATCACCACGAAATTTGAAAATGCAATCAAAATACACATTACTTTACGTTTTACAAGTATACATTATAAAGTATGTAGTATTTTAGAGAGACACGCGGAAAAGCTTCATTTATTGTCATCTACTGTGTATAAAAAATGAGCGATGTTCGTAACAATTAGTTTTTAATTGAATATTCAATCATGGAAAAAACTCACCACCCGATAAAATTTTCTTGATTTTAAATCTCTTACTTTTTATATGAAATCTTTCTATAATTCAAACTTCGAAATATTAGTTTATTCGTTAGCCGACATCGGTGCATGCAAAAAGGCATAAAACGTTACAAGTTTTTCTACCTAACGATTCGATAAAGTTTTTTTTATGTCATTGTTATATGAATGTATTTTGCGTGCAATCAATGTCGGATAATGACAATCGTGTACCATTTTTCGGTATCGTGTCGGTAAATGAAAAAGCGCTCTTACTAACATTGCCGGAAATCATCGTATAAAAAATATGACTGGCATCAATTGATTAGTAATCACGTCTTTTAAAATTTCCTATACTTACATTTTGTTTAAGGGTCGTTTATATAAATTGTGACCAAAGATTAAATTTTTAATTTTAACACTTAATTTGGATATCATATTTGGATTTGTCTGTAACATTTACCTTCAGATACCAAACGGAAGTAATTTGACCAAGTAATTTAGATTTATGCAAGTTTAAAATTGGGATCGTCTAATGCCAAATTCATTTTAAGTCGTTGCAAAACAGATTGCAAAGCGAGTAATTTTTTATACGACTTCAAAAAAGAAGCTTCTGTTTTTGTCGTGATGTATGTTTTTATGTATGTATGTCCTGAATTTTCTCAACAATATCTGAACGGATTTGAATGCAACTTTTACAGTAAAATTCTAATACACCAGAAAAGGTTTGAAGTGAATAGGATTCATCGTGTAGTATAATATAGTTTTTGACATTTTTTGACAGAGATATGTCGAGTATTTTAATATATGATTTTCTACTGATCTTGAAATTTGACAAATAGATTGCATTTATCAATGTGAGAGAGGTGGCATAAGAGAAATACATTTTGATTTGTCGAAACGATTTCGAAAATCTTGAGAGAAGACAAAGTAGAGTATGTTTTCAAATAAATAATTGGATATGTACCGCGAACTACGTTATACACGGCCGGTGCATGCCGTTTAAAACGTCACATGGAGTGGATCATTTTTACACGGTGATTGGTGCAAAGCGGTGCGTTTTGCACCAATCGCTGTGTAAAAATGATCCACTCCATGTGACGTTTTAAACGACATGCATCGGCCGTGTATAGTAGGTCGCGGATATACGAGCAATGAAATTTGATATCTCGAGAGGGTTTTAGACAAAAACTTGGAGATCCTTCCTTTATCGATAAACTTATGTTTATTTTCATGTTTGACACATTTAATAGCACTTTTGTAGGAGACTATTGACATGTTCTGGAATGTGTGTTACAATAATTGAAACAAAAACTTCTAATCTGAGAAAGTGCCATGTACGTATAACACTCCTCTCATACTTATGAAGACACTCCAATCGCAATAAAGTAGATTAAATATAATGTGGTTGTCACAAAAATACTCTCGCTACAATACGCCAACTTCCGCCTATTCGGTAATGATAACAACATACGTTTTTTGCAAAATTACAAGCAAATCGTTTACAACACTGTCCCTTAAAATCGTGTTAATATTATTTGTTTCAAAGTTGCTTTGTACGAATAACTCAAAAACTACTTAGTTTGGAATGAACTACAATTTTAGATTCGCATATTTTTAATTTCTGGAGATCGATTTCTGTTAAAAAATTTTGAGGTTACAGTTTATATTGTTTTGAAAATTAATTTCGTCCTTTTCCATAACTGTATATAATAACAATGTGTCCTCACAAATATACTCTGTTATGCCAAAACAGTCTCACGAAAACATGCCAACTAGCGTGCAATAACTAAATAAAGAACACATTTTTTACATGAATGTTTTTGCCGAACTATATTTTTTTAATAATAAATTATATGTTTTTTGGAAGATACATTTATCTAAAAATGATAGACAAAAATACATTGCGTAGGTGATTTATTTACATTGATGTATACAGATTTATATATTTCATAAAATTTAAATTATTTCGGAAACAAATATAAATATTTCTTTTAATTAGCACATTATTTTTCTCTGACAACATCATGTGGTAAATAAATGACAAAATTCTTTTATGTATTAATCTGCTAACCTTTCGTCTGCAGAGAAACTTTTCTCTAGATACTCGTACATTGATGCTAACAAACATCTTTAAGTATTCAAGCCACATTTATTCTTCTGATTGTGTAATGGGGCGCAGTTTGATATGTGGGAGAAAGATTTGTAGAAATAATGACTGCTATATGTTTCGAATGATAAAGACTTGCTTTAGAAGTTGAGTTTACAAAAGAAATTCAACTCGGATTATTTTTTTATGATATGCATGTCGCACTCAATAAACTTTCTTCAGTAGTGTTTCAAACAATACAGCTGTATTAAATGTCGCATATGTATTGAACGTGTACATAACATGTTATAAAAATTGAAAAGAAAATTCTTATTTAAAATTTACACAATGAAACCATAAAAACTTCTTAATTACACCATAAAATAAAGAAAGCCCTAGGCCTTTCAAAAGAACTTTGTCTTTCATTGCATTTTCAGGCACAAAGAATATCTGCAACCACTTTGAAGGCAGTGGTAAGACTGACAGAAATTAAAGGGTTAAAATGGACAAAATAAGGAAACAGCCAATAGGAAAGCAGGAGATATCAACCTATCACACAAGAGCATAGGTGCCAACCTCTCATTAATATTCCGTAATATGCGGATTAATTTGACCCAGGTTTAATACGTTTCGCACCAGAAATTTTTTAAAGAAATTAAACTAAATAAATTCCACGTAGAAACCTGAAATTGAATAAATAAAAATTCATCCAATATTTTTTCTGGTTTGAAGCGTTGTTAAACTCCGTAACATGCCGGACAAATTAACCCGCATGTTACGGAATATTAATGTGAGGTTGGCACCAATGCACAAGAGCATAACCCAGTCAGAAGAACACAATACAGGAGGAGGATTATGAAGCAAATTGGATAAAAACAGAGTCAGAAATCAAATTACAAGAACAATAATATTTATAACGATAAAAAATAATTAAGAATTAAAAAACAAATTAGATATAATAATAAAATTAGATAAATAAATAAATGAAAATGAAATAGAGATTAAAAATTAATAATATATACAAATATAAAAAATTAAATACCAAAATATCTTCTTTGCGCCTTACGAACAAAGACAAAGCTCTTTCGAAAACCCTAGAGCATTCCTTATTTTATGGTGTTAAGAAGTTTTATGCTTTATTGTATCACACCAATTTATTCAATACTTTAATTTAAAATTTACATGTTAAGAAAACCTTTTAAAAACATAATAACTAAAAATATACGATGGTGAATGAAATATGAAGGACACATTTTTAATGGATTATTTACCAAAACTGCAGGAATGTTTTTTTCCTACGTAGTTTTCTTTAACATCTGCGAGGGAACCGAAACATGCAAACAGTCTAATAAAAAAAATTGTGTTTTTAAAGTTTTTATCTGACACCTTTTACAATTAAAAGTTAGTATATCTACAAATTTTTTCTAACATACTAGAAGTTTTTTATTCTTTTATAATAAGTGAATTAGGACATGCATGAAGACAGTTGTAACAATATAGTAAATTATAACGCCTTGTAATATCATAGTTCTTTTAAATGCTAAAACGTGTAAATTAACAACATAATACAAATTAAAATAACCTTAATTAGGTTGTTTCACATGTTTCGATTCACTCCGAGTCATTTTCAAAAACAAATGAGAATATTCCATAATTGCAAGGGCTTTGAAGTTATTATTTTCATGCACTTTTTTTTAAAATTACGCACGTTATCTTTTATTTTTACTTGGTTGTTTATTTTCACATCTATGGCCATGGAGTAACTCGAGCCACAATTTCGGTAAGTTAAATGATGCTGCATCTTTACAAATTGTATTTTTGTGTGTTACTATATGTATGGTTTCTCTTATTATGGATGGATATTATAGACTGGAGGGAAATATTATTTTATTTTCATTGAAATTTATTTGGATGGTTTCTTCTTTATTCAGGGGTGTATGAAATACCTTTTATTAAAGAAGACGGATCCAAGAATTACTACATAGGCATGACCAGCAGGAAATTTAATAACATAAAAAAAGAGCATATAGCTGATATTAAATATAATAGAAAAACTACAGCCCTGGCAAGAATATATCAAGAAGAAACCATCCAAATAAATTTCAATGAAAATAAAATAATATTTCTCTCCAGTCTATACTATCCATCCATAAGAAGAGAAACCAAAGAGATACTAACACGCAAAAATACAATATGTAACGATGCGGCTTCTTTTAATTTACCGAAACGGTGACTCGAGTTACTCCATGTTCATAGATATGAAAATAAACAACCAAGAAAAATAAAAGATAACGTGCGTAATTTAAAAAAAAGTATATGAGAATAATAACTTCAAAGCCTGTGCAATTATTGAATATTCTCTTTTTTTTTTTTTAATGACTCGGAATGAATCGAAACATGTAAAACAACCTAATAAAAATTATTTTAATTTGTATTATGTTGTTAATTTACACCTTTTAGCATTTAAAGAACTATAGAAGATGGTTGTAAACAAAATCTTCGACTTCTTCATGTAAAAATAATCTGTCTGTCCCAAACGCTCCTTTAAAAGGTTTCAAACAAATACGAGTCCCAAGAGGATACACTGTTAAAAATATCGTGAAAAATTACCTCTGTTTTTAAAGGCTCTCTATTTTCTGACCAATGAGAATGCTACATAAACGCCCTTGGAGCGTTCTCATTGGTCAGAAAATAGAGAGCCTTTAAAAACAGAGGTAATTGTTCACGATATTTTTAACAGTGTATATTGGGACGATAACGGGCGGGTGTTTTACAGTGAAATTTTTGTTTCGTTACACCTATTGTCTTAAGTATGGCATTTTCCTGGAGAATCTGGACATTTGGATTGCTAAGAAATCGTTTTTAGGACCGATGTATTGCTTATATCCTCCAAATATTTACAGTACTACACTACATTATACGTGCATCGTTCATGACATAAATTAACATACAGTAATCCCAAATACAGCCCGTAAATCCCAAACATTTTAACTGTGAATTTTGTCCGTGTTTGGTTCAGTGAAGACGTTTCCTTTTTTCTTCAAGATTTCATACTGGATATTTTTGTTTTATTTTTATCACCACCATTTTTAAACAGATTGTGCCATATGCATGCTTGAGACACTAATATGAATTAATTTCCGAATTGTACATTCAATCTCTGTCAAATTTCAATAATGTTGTCATTTTTATTTGCGAAAGTTTGATATTTATAATATGTTATTTATACGCTCAAGTAAGTTTGTGTATAATCGTAATCTTAGTGATTAAATAAATGGAAGTATGAAAAATAAAACGATGGAAATCAAATCGAATTCTTAAACCGTAATCAATTTATCATGTTTATCATGGCAATAAATATATAAAAAATTTATTAATATTTAAAAATGTCGCATTTATATTTATTTCATCCTTATACTATAAATGAGTCAAAAAACGTTATTGTTAATATTAAAAAATTGCAATGTCAGCAAAAAGATGTATTATGATTAAATTACATTCTCTTATATAACAAGCATTTATATCAGCATCATTAAATTTTTCCTTTAAAGTATTACTTTTATTTTGCTTTTTATTTAGTAAATGTTTCTAAATTTAATATAAAAAAGTTCCTAATCCTGTAAACAAACTCATTCTTTTTAAAATTTGTATTACTTAAATAAAATAATGTTGCTGTTGTCTTTGGTTGTTGTTTGTTTATGATTTATTTAATTTTGTTTTATGGAACTTTTTTCTGTGGATGTATTTGTATTGATACATTCTAAAATACAATGTGAACTATTCAACCGAATTTTATTACTGATTGTGTAATATGATGTAGCCTAAGGTGTTACAAAATCTTTTATAGAAATATTTACTAATAAGTATGAGAATTCTAAAGCCTAGTTAGAAGATCTATGTATAAAATGAAAAATTCAATTTCCACTTTGCCTGTAATATACGTATAATTAATGTAATATATAATTCATGTTACTTTAAGAAAAATATTTCATTCAAAAAATGTCAGATTAAAAAATATATATTAATGAATGTAGCAGTGATATCTGTTACTTGGTGGAATAATTATCGATTTAGCTAACGTTTTTCAAACTTTTTTCGATAAGAATTAATAATTTTTGTTCTAATTCTGAATATTTATGTAAAGAATTGCACTTTTAAAATTACTTCCAAAATTGGCAAAATTTTGATTTACTTGGAATTATTTGCCGAAACTAAATGTATTTAGTAATAAATTTACTACGCTAGTAATAAATTATTTACGCTAATTTTGAGATCTTATACCATTTTTTAATGTCATAATTAGGTGTTAGTATTGAGAATTTTAAAATGCGTACATTTTTCGTATGAAGAGACTCCCAATAATTATGTTTACACATGATTTTAAAGGAAACACAATATCCAACGAATGGTACATGTCGATCGTAATAGATTTCATAGACTTTTGTAATGTTTTAAAACTGTTTTATTAACAATATCCAATATCACAAAATACAACACAAATTTCTTGAATATACTTAGATGTTAGATGTAAGTCTCTTCAAAGTTATATTATTAATTGTCACCATGTACTGGTTGGAGTATAATTTGACGTGTTGAAGGTTACAAAACTTAACTGAGCGTTTTTATAGGTTGCTCGCTAGGTGCAACCAAACGTCATTTCAATACGGAACATCGCTTTATACGTTTCACTATGACATTTCATTTATTAAAAAGCATGGTATTTCTATTTATTGTTAATTTGGCGGATTGCACAACATTGCATAAATCAGATTTTTTTAAAAATGTATACGTTTGATAATTTATCACAAAGCAAAAAATACAATACTGAATATCTAGAAATTGCATTAGATTAATGTAGAACAGGAGTAATTAAAATTACTTCCAAAATTGACAAAATTTTGATTACTTGGAATTATTTCCGAAACTAAATGTATTTAAAACACTCTGAGCGTTTTGGAAAAGGGTTAAATTGTGATGTTGTTTTCTCTGCATTTTGTTTTAAATGCTAAAAAAATATGATTCTTTCAGCATTATAAATAAAACTTAATTACAAATATGAATGCAACCCTTGAAAGTATTAATCATTCTTCAATGTTTTGAAAATTCATTAAATCTATAGAACTATATTATCTTAAACATTGCATGTATTGCAGTGAAACCTGGAGCTTAGTGAACGGAATATTACGTTCTAAACGCTTAGAGGGTTAAATTTACTACGCTAATAATAAATTATTTATGCTAATTTTGAGATCTTATACCATTTTCTAATGTCATAATTAGGTGTTAGTATTGAGAATTTTAAAATGCGTACATTAAAAATAAATGAGGAGATTTAAGGTAAGTTGTTATACTTTTTTTAATATTCTTAGACTATTAAACGAACAAAATAAATTGCATTTATCAACTTATAAGAAACACTATCCGTATTATTTGAAGAAAGATTATCCTCTTCAATGCATACTTTTGTACATCAAATGAGGGCAACAGGGCTCAGTCAAATGTGCAAGAGTCCGCCATAGAAAAAAAGAACTATTTCACTTACAAACGTCACATTTGTATTGACCATGACCTTCGTAGTCTGTGCACTTTTCGTGCCACAAGTCTCTGCAAGAAATGGACTCGATACAGTCCTCTACGATTGGTTCTCTGTATATTTCTGAACAGCCTGGACATATCCACACTTTTTTGATGCACTTTTTGGCTACTTGGATTTACTTTTACCCTCTTTTTGGTAAAGCTTTTTTTCTACTTTTTACCGTAGCACCATCTTCAAGCTGACTTTTGTTTGGTGAACTGGTTAAAATTTTAGACTTTCTGCTTCTCTTACTATAGGATCGCCGTACAGATGACTGTTGATTCTATTAATTTGACGTAAGAGGAAATAGTTGAAGTCGAAGCTATACTTTGTGAATCCGAAGTTGTGTTTATTTCACAGTGTGCATGCGTCTTTTCTTTACAGGGCTTTTTTGTCTTTTCTGACATATAATTTTCTATTGAAAACAATTCTCTTTCCTCCTTATTTTCAGTATTCTGTGGTTCTAATGACATAGGTGGTTCAGTAATTTCAGATTCTAATGGTCTTTCAGTGCCGCTGCTTGCTAAAAAAAACAGAATATCGAAAAAAGGTCATATACTTTTATTTTAAATACTTATGCATTAGCGTAGCCGTTTCTCCAATAGCATGCGTCAATATTGATGCAACTTGAGAGGTTGTTATTGTTCTACCTAGATAATTTCTTATCCAGTTTTCGAACTCAGCAGAGCAATATTTCTTTAGTGGACTAAAAAAACATTTATCGAGCGTTTGTATTTTGTGGCTACTATGAGGAGGCAATGAAAGACGAATAATGCGATATTCTCTACAGAAACCAACAGCTGCAAATGTGCAATGCGATGAATGAGTTTCGAGGATCAAAATCTCGGGCTCCTCTTCAGTTGGCCAAGTGTGGTTCTTAAATGTTGAAGTCAGTCAAGAAACAGATTACTTGTTATAAAGCAAACAATGTCAGCAAACATTCCAACGGCAGATGCAGCTGCATTATCTATAAGCTCTACCTTCATTCTCTTTCTTTTGTATAGGAAAACGGGTGGAATGAACTGCCCACTAGCACTCATTCCACGAACCACTGTAACGTTTTGCCCTCTTTCAGCACTTGAAAGTTTGTTAACACATTGTTTGCCTTTAGTGGATATGGCTTATTAGGCAGTGTAGAGAGACCAGATTCGTAAATATTTTGTGCAGTGGAAAGTGATATTTATCATACAATCTAATACGTTTTTGTAAAAGCGATCTACGCAAAGCTTATTAAAGCTCACGGCCCTTGCGATGCTCATCGAAATTGCTTGTCTTAAAGTAGGATTTATCTTCATAAAACCTCTCAACCAGTCTTTTCCTACAATTTGCAATTGTTTTCTAAACTGATGATCTGTTTTATTTATATCAGCAAAAATATGAGCTAAAGGCTTTAAGTGTTTGACAATTATTCCAAATAACAACGCATCAAGACTTTGAACATATTCAAAAATTTTAAGCTCCATTTCCGTGGTAAAGGTACATTTATACCTACCTAAGGGATGGGACGCAATCTTTTTTTTTTAGTATTTTTCTTGGAGAGTAGATTCAGGCATACTAAGTTGTTTTCTTACCTGACGATTGCTTATCCCTTCTGCAATCAAGTTACGAGCTTCTTCCATTAAAATTGGATCAACATGTTTTCTTTCGGTTATTCTTAGTCTTTCTCACATTTTAAAAAGACAAAACAAACATTACTATAAGCATTATAAGATTCATAAAATTCAAACATAAATTATTCAAAAGCCATTACTTTTCGCTATCGAATGTCTTTTATACATACGAAAAGTGAACTGGGTCAAACCACTCCATAAGAAGGGTGTGTTTCAGAGTAGTCAATTATAGTTTGACTAGAACGAAACAGCTATCGCCATCTATGAAGCCTAAATAGAACTGTCTGGTATGAAAGCAAAATACGCTGATATCGAAAGAAGTTTTAACGTTGATCATATTAAGTTATAATTCATAAAACAAATATTACGTTTAAAAATGGGGAAATTGCTTTACTGAGAATACAGTTGAATCAGGACCGAAACTAAGAGGGTCATATGGCTCGAACATCAGAACAGAAGGTGCAGTCTGCGCAAAAGGAAGATTAGGTTTTCCGTTTGATACATACACACACACACACACACACACACACACACACATATATATATATATATATATATATATATATATATAATTTGGGTAAAAATATTTTGCACCTGGAAAATCCAAAAGAAAAACTGAGCCAAGTGCATTCAAATTGACAAATAGATAAAAATATTGGTGAGGTCGGGTGACTGCCCGGGACACTAAAAACTAATAGGTGGAAAATACGCAATTTATTTATTATTATTTTTACTACAGTTTCTTCTTATACATCCAGATCTGAACATAGAGGGTGCGAGTTGGGACGACTGCCCGTGACGCTCAATTGCAATGTAATAAATACTACAACTATAGTATAATATGTGAAGATGAAATCTTTCTATAACAGAATCCTGTCTTAAATGTAAAAATTAGATGCGCTCAACAGAATGAATATCAACAGTTACACATATTAAAACGGACATTTGTATAAAGTGGAATTTGTCCCTGTTCCTTTCAATTCCGGTTGCACACTTTTTTAAATAAATATTTGACAAAGCGAATTACCTAGTTCAATACTACGTATTTTATGATTACATATTTTCAAATTTATAATACGTCGGCAATTCGAAACTCAGTTAAATTATCTTAGGTAAATTTACTTTGAGGAGGGTCGTGGATGCCAAAATCCATGTACGACGCCGCGAAAAAAAAAGCTAGTTTCGGTTGCTGAGTTGAATTATAATAAGACAAGCTATTAAACGAAATTTTAAGTATTTAAAACCGATTTTATTGCTTAAATGACAAATAAAATAAATAAGAGATATGTTTGTTAAGATTGCGTGCACCCTCTTGCACACTTTGGCACTACGCACTCTTGCTAAATAACTTTAAAACGTCAGTAATGTCATCTATTGATAAGCAAATCCTAATCATTTAGGTGACAGGTAATCCAATAATAAAATAATCGAAAAAATAAATTAAAAAAATGTAAACTACCTTTATAATCTTTATTATGATGCTGATTTCAAAAATCTTAAATATGTTAACGAGAAGGCCCAAATCACTTTTTCTCTTCTAAATCTTTATAAATTTCACCAAAATACGCAGATTTATTTCACCATAAACTCATGTCATTACATCGTTTAAAACTCTAACTAAACTCAAAATTATGTTTTGGGATTAGGTAATCAGTCTGCGTACTCTTGTAAACCGCGAACTCTTGGACGACTCCACGCTAAAAAATAAAAAATAAAATAAAAAAATACATTCTCCTCAAACGCGAAGTGTTCATTAATGTCGTAAAAACGTAACTTTTAATTTACGGAAATATATCACACTAAATATTGATTTTCCGTTGATTAAATGTGACTTTACAGGCCTCATTTATGTAGAAAATTTCAGTAAAGATTTTCAATCTGCCTTAATCACAGCTTAAATTAAATTTTCTCTTTTTATATATTTATTTATCCTTTTTCTTTTCCATGTATGAGATCATAACTTCTTAAAAATCTCAAAATATTTATAGATCATATCCTTTTTTATGCATCATATAATGAATAGTTGAATATTACTGGACTTAAACACATACTGCAAATTTAAACTTATATCATAAGTACCAAAAAAGAAAAGCTAAAACGAATGAAAATAATCACTCAAACTGAAAAGTGAGAGGTCATTCAAATATTTGCTTCCAATTCACGAGTTGTTCTAAAATTTCTCCTTCTACAATAATTGAATGAATTCCAACAGAATGGGCATGGAATTTAACACGAAGTGATAAACATATGCAGAGCTCACAAGCACTATTTAAAGGGTACTGCGTGGGCAATAAATATGCATTTGAAATTCGAGATGAATGAAACGGGAAAATGGTGCATACACATACGAATGATTTGAAATATGAATATGCAAAATTTTTTAAGTATCTTTAGAATTTTTCAAATTCCTTTGAGATTTTAGACGATTTTAAATGTAAGGAATTATTTAAATCGCACCTATGAAAGAGTATTTTAATACACGTAAAGTAAACATCATAAACTTTTTATGTAGAATGAGATATGAATTAAAAAAAAAAAATATGGTGATTTCTATAGTTTGAAATAAGTAGTTTTACTATGCATGTAAAATAATATTATACTAGTATTTAACTTGTTTCATATTGTTTAGTTAATATTATTGAGAAAACTAATTATTCAAAAATTCTTTGCATAATTGCATTCTTCCCCATGTGAATGTTGTAGTTACATATTCATGTTTCTCCATCTTTCTACACATGAATAGCAAATTGCTTTTCGTTATACATTTATACTTATTTTTGAACTTTCAGTCTCATCAGGTATATACTGAAATTAGAATAGACAGTAATTCATTTAAGTTCGAATTTCACAAATACTGTCCAAAAGTTTGTCCTCTAGTCAATACGAAGGAAAGATTTCCGACAGATTTTAAAATAGTTTATATTTTTGATACTATTATTATTTACATTAATTGTGCCTACTTAATTAAATTCACATTATGATTTAAATTCTGAAAAGCAGATAAACAATGAATCTACTTTGTTAAATACGAGAATAAACATTAATATAAAACAAAAACAAATCTGTTAATTTACATATTTTATTTTGCGACAAACTGGCTACGATTACTAAAATAAAATAAAATAATAATCGTAATTGTTATTTTAAATAATAAACATCTTTACCGATGACATACTATACAAGTTAATGTAGTAAAATAAACACATATACTCATATACATAGACAAATTTACATGTGTATGTACATACATTTATACACATTTACATCTTCACATGTACACATATATCTACATCTACATCTACATCTATACAACATGCGCACATAACGCACATCTGCAACTACACATATATGGATATCGATTTTGTGCCATTTTCTTTATTGTATTATCGGAAAGTGTACGACGTCATGCATATAATCATGCATATAATACGTTTTTCGGCTATGGTCGTCAGGTCAGAGTAGAAATTGGGGATATTCCTCCGTGAGGAGGCGCTGTCTTTTAGTGTGATTTTTGTGAACTTTTCTTTTGTATCTTCGGAAAGTGTATGACGTCAGGGATAGAATTGAACGAAACTTCGTATATATATTTATTTGACTATGGACGTCGTGTCCCAGTTGTAAATAGGGATACTCCTGCGGTAGGATGCGCTGTGATACCGATTTTTGTGCGATTTTCTCGATTTTTTGCAGTTTAAGTGAAGATATTATGAATATTTTATATTTAGATGTAATATCATAAGCGGAGGTTTGCATAAAATTTTGGGGAAAATTGGCGCTGTAATAGCAAAGTCAGATGCGATTTTTCTTTTGCATCATTGGAATATCTATGAAGTTATGGATAGAATTGAACCAAACATCATATAAATGTTTTTGACCGCGAACGTCAGGTCCCAGTTAAAATGGGAATATTTACCCAGAAGAGAGCACTGTAATACCGATTTTTGCGATTTTTTGCAGTTTAAGTGAAGAATTTATATATTTTTTTCGACGAAATTACCTATTTATATGTGATGTAATATGCCGATGTTTGTATACAATTTTGGAGAAAATCGGCCTGCAGATGGCACTGTGGCAGTGTGTTTTTTTTATTTTCGGGACGGGTGCGGTAGCTGTTTACCCAATTGTCCAATCTACGTTTAATTTGCATATTTGTCATGAGCAAAATTTTTCATGTTTTTTGACATATTACCCATTGATTAGAAATCATTACGAATTCTTTTTCCTCCGTCCCAGAGGGTTTTGATACATATATTGACAAAAAACATGAAGTATAATAATAATAATAAGTATGCATTATATACACTGTAAAACATTTTCCTGAAAAAAACGGAAATTGTATTGGCAATCGAGACGCCAGTACTATTTCCGTATTTTAACGGAAAAAAAGTCCGTAAATTCCAGGAAATTTTCCGTGATTTCTGAAATTTCCGTTTTTAAATTTCCGTTTTTTAACAGATATCTTCCGTATTTTTTAGATATTTTTACATCGTTAAAAGAAATTTTATAGGACAAAAAAAAATATTTCTCAAGGAACATTTTATAACACTTCTTTTTTTTCTTTCATTTCTGTGCGAGTTTTCAGTAAATAACAAACACTTCCCATGACGGGAATCGAACGCGGAAACTTCTGTGTCTGGCGGGCTGTACCATTACGCTAAGACCGAACACTCCGTTCTCTCAAATGTTGCTATTTATTTTAGATACTTTTAATGATGCATAGTTAGATGGATTTTTTCAATATTTTATTTTCATAACTTTTAATATCTTGCTTTATTATTTGATGCTTTATAACAGATAAATTTTAACTTTTTATGTATTATATGCGTAAAGCATTGTATTAAGACTAATGATTCCTTTTTGTTTGCAATAGTACATATACTTTTTAAAATTGTCAGTTGATCTATTTATCGATTCCAGTAACAGCAATAATTATCTTAAGTAGACGTACTTATTACATGCTATTAAAGTAAATTTTCTTTATCTCTTATTTTAAAACTTATGTGAATAAACAGTTTTATAATAAATTAAATTATTATATTTAATCTTTGCTGAGAGCTTTTGGGTACGATTCTGTTAAACTGAATAATTTTAAAAAATCAAAATAAAAAAATAGATTTTTAGAGAAAATTTTGAAATTAATGGCCTTAGGACAGGTAAGTTTAAATTTGGACTTGATAATTTAGTTTAATTTATAAAATTATAAACTAACGAAATAAATTATAAACTTTATAAAATTATAAACTTCATTTTTATAAAAGTAAACAAAAAGTTATTAATTATTTTTTATTAATTTAAAGAAAAAAATATGAACTTCGTAAAATTATAATTTATAAAATAATAAATTTTAGTTTAATTCACAAATTTATAAGACAAATCAGCTTAGTTTAACACCTACATACCGATAATTTGCAAAAATGTTATTTTATGAAACCTTAAAAATATTTTTTTTAAATTGATTTTTAGCGAAAATTTTGAAATTACTGACCCTGGGATAGGCATGTTTAAATTTGGATTTATTAATTTAGTCTAAATTAATTTAGTTTAATTTATACAATTATAAACTAACTAAATATATTATAAACTTTATAAAATTATAAACTTCATTTTTATAAAAGTAAAGAAAAAATCATTAATTATTTTTTATAAATTTAAAGAAAAAAATATAAACTTTCTAAAATTATAATTTATAAAATAATAAATTTTAGTTTAATTCACAAATTTATAAGACAAATAAGTTTTGTTCAATACCAATAATTTGCAAAGATATTATTTTACGAAACCTTTAATAACCTAATATTGCCTCACGTTAATAAAATTAAAATTAAATTTTAAAATGTCAGTGAAAAAATTCATAATTTGAAGCACTATAAAGAAAAAAAAAGTAGATTAAAAAAAATATTTTTCTGTAATTTATATAAATAAAGTAAATTTCTAAAGATTTCAATAAAAAATAAAATATATCATTATTATTTTCACAAAAAATTACTGTCCAGACACGGGCCCGGTTAGAATGAGCTCCAGGATTGGCCCGAGTCTAATGACAGAAAATAGGTCCACGAGTAGGACCGGTCCAGGCCTGGATCATAGAAGACCCTGGACCCCAATAAATACAACAATCTTAATTCGCATTTCAAACAAGATGATATCTGTATGCAAACCTCTGAACGTTATTTACGGAAATCGAGAAATACAGACATTGTACTGTTTTGAAAAAAATCCATCAAATTTACGGAAAATTTTCTGCATATCTACGGATTTGAAATCTCCTTTACGGAACTAAATTCATTTATGGAAATTGTACTGTTGTTTTGGAAAAATGAAACTTCTCCGTAAAATTTTACGGAAAATCTCTTGTATTTTCACGGATTTTTTTTAGAGTGTATAAGAAAGTTTTGGGATTGGTGCATCCGACTAGTTTTTATAGTATCTGTATAATTTTATTAATATTTTTTTAAATATTCGTGGAATATAATTTAGATTTTAACTACATATTTTATTTTTGTAAGATTTCGAAATTAGAGAAAATAATAATTTGTGTACAATGTTTTTTCTATATTGAACATTTCCCCCTTTCCATTACAAAGAATTAATACTTAATTACTTAAGATTATTAGTCCTTATACGAGAATAAATATCTAACCGAAAAAATTATAGTCAGTAGTAAAGAGACTAGTTCAAAATGTGGATTGGATATATTTTTTTATTATTTTGAAATAAATAAATCTCTAGCACTAACAATCTTAATATTTTCTAATTTATCTTTTTAGAAAATTGCAAAACCACCGGTCCCCTTCCGAACACCGAAGTAAAGCAGCATCTAATATATATAGTACATAGAAAAGATACCTCTATTGAGCAACGTGTATAAATCAAGAGAGTGAAAATTATTATCTCATTAAAAACAAACTTATTTTCAGACGATAAAATGAAATAAAGTCCTGGCTATTGCCAGAGGTTTTTAGAAGTCTTAAAAATGTTTGATAAAAGTCTGCAGACGATAGCTACAACAGATGAATTTTAAATTAAGCTTTCTGGATACTTTTTGATTACAGATCTTTAAACAATATATATATTGTATATGTATTTCGTCTCTGATATGTCTGAGAAATTAAAGCTAAAGGTCCCTTTTCCCATTTTCGGACTTGTCCACCGCCTTCTCACCTGGCATCTCGTTCAGAGAAGGCACATGATCAGCAAAAATAGATATTCGAATATTCGAATTTCATATATTTTTTAATAAATCTCGTGGTCTTTTTTATGCTATATCAAATCATCTAAATTCAAGAATTTTTCTAATAACATTATTTCAAGTGTTAAAAATGTCTATTGAAAAGACGTGGAAAAGAAAAGTATTTGTTTGCGAATTTTAGATACATGAAGACGGATGTGCTAATCCTAAAACTTTATTCTATTTCATACACGATATTACTTCGAAAAGCGTATTTTTTTTTATTATTACACTTCAAGTCTTTTGTCAATAAATGTTTGAAAATCATGGGGGGTAGACAGGAAAACAAAATTCGTAATAAAGCCTAATCAAAATGTAATATATCTAAAAAGGTTGAAAATTTTTGCTTATTACTAACATGAAAATGAAACTCAGATTAGAAAATTGGGTGATTCAGTATGATTTGTTTTCAACATGTACCGCTACCGTGCTCAAAATCAAACAAAACCCGCTATCATAGCGCCACCTCTAGCCAGATTTTCTCAAAACTTTCATACAAACCTTGGCCTATTACATTACATGAAAATATAAAATTTCGCCGAAAACAATTTATAAATTCTTCATTTAAACTCCAAAAAATCGAGAAAATCGAGCAAAAATCGCTAAGACAGTGTCCCTTTTTTTTGGAGGGGGGGGGGGACAAACTTCTATTATATATAGAAGAAAGTAAAAATTTCCACTACTTTAGTCGTAATTAATTTATTTTGTACATTTCCTATACAGGTCCTACAATTGTGAAAATATTATACTACCCTACAATATTTAAATATAAGAATCAATTTAAATATATATTTTTTATTTCTGAAGAGAAATGAAAATGTTGGTAAAGATCCGATTAAAAGAGGACTAGCTTTAAACGTATCGATAATTTGGGATGCAACAATACAATAAAAAGATCTATTGCAACTACATTTCAGTATTTTACTTCAAAAAAAAAATTCTGGTTTTATTTTTATTTGTTATTTAATAGTTATATAAATTTATGATTATGTTTATTTGATTTTCATCATTTGATCTCCATTTAATTTCCAATTAATCTAATAATTAAATCTTTAAATCACCAATTTATATTAAATTACATTTTACGGATACATTTCATTTATACTAAAATTACATTTTGCGGTTTTTGATATCCCAGAAAAAATACACATTTTCAATCTCTTTTATTTTCTACACATTTTTGCACATTCGGATAAATATTTAATATTATCTAAAGGATGAAATTTATTCTATTTAATCTGAATCATAAAAAGAAATTCGTTATTTCCGCATGAAAACTTATTTTATATAAACTGAATATTTTAAAATGTATCAAAAAGGGTTAAAAGATGCTGTGTGTAATTATTTATTCAAATACTTTCATTTTTAAAAATTATAATAGATTTAGATGGATTTGTCTGAAATGTATAATTATTTTGAAATACCATAGTAAATAATATTATATTTTATACTAACAAATTATGTAACCAAAACTAATAAATTATGATAATATTTCTCTTACTTGACGTATCAAGAAGATTAAATTTTTATTCATAAACAAATTTTGTTGTCAGTTATTAATTTTTGAAAATATGCAGTTTTGTTTAGAAGCCTCTATGAACATTGTTCCATTTTACTGAAGCCAGTACCATAAATATTTTTTTAAATAAATACTGTGGATTAAAAATGTACTTATAGTTTCATATCAGCAATGTTCTTTAATCAAAAATTCTGATGATGATGCATCTCTTGTAAAATACGTGGAATCGTGGTAATGGTAACAAAAACATCATTAGTTTATTCTTGCCATTTGTATGGTGAAGAATTAAATAACATATACAATTACAACAATTTTTACAGATGCAGAATTCATTTCTTAATCAACTAATATTTATATTGTTTCATGTTGTTGCTTCTTCCAAACTTTCTCGAAACTAGATAAAATTGTCTATGAGCAGATAATAATATTTTTCAAACGATAGTAAGATATTCACAGATTGCCTTTTAAAAGTAACTAAATATTTATTCAATAATTAATAGTTATATAAATTTTGAATTCGTTTATAAATGTAATATTTTTTTAATTAATGTATTTATCTATAATATTTAAGGATGCTGGGAGTAATTCTAACGGAAAAAATATTTACAGCATTCTTATGACGAAAGTATAAATAAACTCAATTATTTTCACAAAAGTAAATAAAATTTTGAAATACAAAATAATTATTATAATTATTAAATACTACAATTTGTTACAAAAATAAATAATCCACTATATAAAACAATCTACCAGTAAAAATGGGAAAATATTAAAGAGAAGTATAAATACTATAAGTAAGAAGAAAAATTGTTGAACGAATGAGCTGAAAACATTTTTCACACGCAAAATACATTTACACGCTACTTAATCACGACAGAAGTAGAACAACATTTGCGCTCTTTTATATAAAGATAAATATACAAAAAATAAATTCTTACAAAAATATTATAGTAAGATTGTTCCGTGGTTGCCATGTATCTCGCTGTAATGTTAAATTTGTAAAATATATTTATCATTTTCAAATATTAGAGTTTTTTTTAATTACATTTTTCTAAAAATTAAAAATTCATTTTCTTCATTTTATTAAAATGAATATTAATTTTTAAACATATTAGTAGAATTTATGTGTCGATACATAAAATATAATTATTTGTTATGAAATGCATTGTAAAATAATGCAATTGATAATTTAAATATTTTAATTAAGCTAAAATTGATGAAAAAGAAACAGTCAAAATGTTTTGAAATGTGTCATGATTTTTGCAAAAGGTTAAAATCATTTTTCAAAATCGGACATTGCTATTAAATATTCAAATGCTAGTTAAAATGTATAATATGAAAACAACATCTAAAGCATTTCAAAGCATAGCATTCACTAATGGACGTCATCCCCGCAATTGACAGAAATCTGTATACATTTTCAACACTTTCCAACGTAGTTGAAAAATTCTTGTGAATTCGGTTCGCTTGTCTGTCTATCTGTCTGCCCATGGTCTTTCGTAAATATACTCGGATTGAAATGAGAATTTTATATGTTTTTGAGGTTTATTACAGAATTATTGGTATTGAAAATGAAGTTTGTAGCATTTATAGTTTGTTTAGAGGGACACATGAACATTTTCCGTTACATTATGAGCTATGGGGAAATTGTTTGCGGTGCATTTTATTGATTTTACGATATTTCAAGCATAATTTATTTGTATCACTGGAATACACTACAACATACTTTCACTAGAGTATAGTATAAGTAACATTTGTAATTCGCACATAAGGTCGCACAAAAGTATTTCATTACATTATGGTAAATGGGGAAAATAGTTTGCGGTGCATTTTAATAATGTTATGATACTTCAAGCATAATGAAATCACTAAAGTGCACTACAACATGTTGTCTATAAATTATGGCATTTATTGTTAATTTATAGAGACACACAAAAGAATTCGATTGCTTGACTGATTAAGATCAATAATTTCTGGAAGAGGATTTACGCTGTGGTATGCACTTTTAATCTTATCGAATTTTCAGCGTATCATTTGTTGAGTATAAGTTCTATAGATATCATACCATGGCTACACGAAAGAACTCGCACAACGTACCGGATGTGGACAGCAAAATAAATGTGGATTTTTATGTTATATGTTTTTTTACGTTCTTATTTAGATATCTCATTTCATTCTAGGTAGAAAAAGAAAATTTTTAATAATATTATGTTAATGTTATAAAGTGTTTCATGTCTGAGGCGTGATTTTGCGTTCTTGCTTATACAGTAGTAATCTGAGGCATAATCCGGACTCTACATTTTCTTCTACGAGGGACGTTTCAAATATAAAGTTTTTCTGCGATTTTAAGAGGAAATAAACTTGACATGAAACATCGTAACATAAATTTGACTCGCAACACAATAATACAATAAAATGTTTTGGTCTTTTTTTTTTGTTTTTACTACAACGGAAAATAGTAAAATACATTTAACTTACAGAAATATTCCTGGTATAAATCCGTGTTTTTTAATAAAGAAAAAATAATGGTAATTTGTCGAACTTATGCACTGCTTTCGAAGCAAAATTTCTCACAGCACCCATTTCCATGCATGGAATATTAATTAGATTGGTCACGGGCAGGTTGGGCTATTCCATTTCTTTCCATCACGGTCGACTATTCAAATGATTCCTGTTCTCTGTGAGGTTATTCATTGCTGACAAAAATAACATTCACAAAGCTTTAAACCTAATTTAAAGTGTACCTTTTGCATGCATGACGATTAGGATACCTACCCTATCAACCCCACCAAGGCCGCCATGTTGTAGTATAGATCTAGTAAGATTTTAGTTTAAAAGACCGTTTATTGGAAGGCCTGCGGTGGAGCTTCTAAATTTAGCGTAAAATACTCCGCACTTAAAAGCAATATATCATTAAATCAGTTCTCAACATTATAAAAAATGTAATGTTATTGTGTCTAAAACCAAACTACATGTAGAAAGCTGTCTGCTCCAATGATATTCAAAAATGGTTTCGATGTCGAACACGAATATCGCTGAAAACAATCGATTAGTTTACAAATTCATTAAGCTATATAAATGTCACTATATCCTAGAAACCCATGGTCCAACACTGAGAGATATTGTGTCAATGGTTAAAATTCTCTCTTCTCCAAGATGGCAGTTTCTCCCAGCTAATTCTGGACTTCCGGTCTCACAGAGTATGTGCCATGCTTCCATCTTAAAAAAATAAAAATAAAAATAAAACAGGTGAATTTGTCTCACATTCATCAGTGAGGTAGGTCTCGGCCTAATATCCGCAGACACTAAGGATGGATAATATCAGAAATTTAATATAGCAATATACCACAAGTTAATATTGATATTGCTGATGTATCGCGATAGTAATTTAAAATTTGGGAGAGGAAAGGCATTTGCTTTTTTCAAAAGATAAAATGATGCAGTATCAAAACGTTAAACAAAAAACAGAGTAGAAAACAATGAATCAAACTTTTTTATACCTATTTGTCATACGACATAATTTCTATTTTCATTATATATATATATATATATATATATATATATATATAGAATAAATGAATTAATTCTTCAATAACTATTTGTTTTTACACAATTACTTTCATAAAGCTTTTCCTTAAAGATATTATTTTCCTTATTCTTCTAATTTTGCTATATTAATATTTTTTTAAATGTATTTTTTACCATATTTTAATTTTCACATATTTAATCATATTAAATATATGATTATAAAAAATTCAATTGATAAAACAAAATTCAAAATTATCCACATAAAAATGTATAAAATATTCTTTTCATAGATTTTTAATCGTAGGTTAGTATTCGTTAAAAATCAACTTTTATTATTATTATTTTTTTTAAAATCGGGTTTGGCCAGGCTGAGTCTATTTTTTTTGTGTGTGTACCTGCAGAGGCACAATTATCGGTGCATTTCAATCGCTTTGGCCCATGCCCTTCGTTTCTGTTGCTTGGAATAGACTCCATCCTGAAAAATTTCATTGTATCAATGAGCATTATAGTTTTCTATTTTTAATTTAAGAAATGATTGTCTTGAATGGTTAAAAATGTGATGTTATTATTATTATTATTTAAATATCATAATTTGAAAAGCTTATAATTTGCTACTAAAATTAATCACGGCAACCTTGTAATTTAAATGTTTCATCAATTCTTTGATTCAATTATTATTGATTTTTTTAAATTCTTTAATGTGTATTTTATTCAGAAAGAAAAAGATTCTTGTTCACTGTAAAATTGATAGACATTTCCCTGTACAGAAATTTCATTTCGTAATACAATCCACTACGATAGGGAATAAGTTAATTTTGATGATCCATTGAAATTCAGCATAAAAATTTTCAATGTGTTTAAAGTACTTTTTGGACAACCAAAAAATACCGAATCAACCCGATTTTGCGCATTCATTTTAAGCGCAGATGTAAATTAATTCGGAGCAACCATGCTGTAGCAAACAATATCATTATTATCGGCAATAATCAGCACATAATCAAGTTCATGTTATTCGCCATGATATATAAATGTCTTGATATATCGCAATATATATGGACCAATAACAGCAGCGGAACAAGAAACGGGTGATAAGTGTTATTCTGTATTCATCTATAACAAACAGTGGAATTTCCGGTTTGCAGGGATACGAACGAGCGTAGTAAGTGCATGTATTGGGATAATATTGAGATATTCCTTACTTAGAGATCTTAACGAAAGAGAGAAATTAGTGGAGGTAGATTTACTGTTTTGGATGAAGCATATAAGTGAATAAATACATAGATCGGAAGAAAATAGAGATTGGTGAAGATATTGGTACGGGACATTAGGTGATGCTTTCAGGACTCGAAATCGCGGTGAGCGCAAAACAATATTATTGTTGCTGGGATATATCGGCGGAGTCACAGTTTAGATATCGTTATGGCGATATTTAAAAAGTATCAATATTTGACCGATATATTGATAAATAATCCAGTCCTAGCAGACACCAACTTTCAATCCCACTTTTCTATTCTGCAGATTCACCAGCAAACCCTAATTAGCATAAAAGTACCGTGAAAACCACGAACCGCAGATTTCGAGAGCCACGAAAGATAAATGAAGGATACATGTTGCTATTACGCACACAGGTTAACCCTTTATCTACTGACGGTACTTATAAGTGCCAGTAAAATAACTTGTTATAAAATTCATTTAATGCATCGATTAGTAGTAATACAGTTTAGAATGAGTTATAGGTGCATTAATTTATCTTGTTCCAAAAGCATTATTGGATACACAAAACAAAAATATTTTTAAAAGGATGATTTCTTTTGCCTTTGCATCTTTTCAGCTTTCTTGGCGTTGAAGAGGGGGGGAGGGGATTTTCAATTCGGAAATATTTCTATATTTCTACTGTAAGAACATTATATTTGTACATTTCCTAATTCTACAAAATACTAAGAAAAATATTTAAAATAAAATATTTGAATGGGGTTATAAATATTGCACAAATTCACTATAAATTCAAATTTAATTAATCCTTCTAAATCCTTTAATCATTCTAAAATACCTCCAAAATTTATTAAATGATTATGGAAATCTTCTAATCAGGGTTGGGTTTTTGACGTCAAAAACTGGTTTTTGACATGACAGTGGTAAAAACCGTGTTTTTACCGGTTTATTCCGTCAAAAACCTATCATTTTTTATTGTCCTCCAATTTATGGTGTAAGTGTAGCATACAATACATTTCTAGATTGATTTTACCTTGTTGTTCTTTTTATTTTTATTATTTACAATTGCATTTGTTAAATTTATTTAAAAGAAGATCATTCCCTAATAGGGGAAAGATTTAAAAATACAAGAGTAAAAGAAAAGAACAATATTTGTCATAATCTTCACTAATATAGATTCTACTAACTGCAATTAACATTAATATTAAATGATAATAAAAGGTTATTATAATTATTAAATAACATTCAATATACATTTTTAATAAAGTACATTAAAATTATTTTAGAGATGCAAAAATGCTGTTATATTGTATGACAATAGATGTTAAGCATAGACTGGCAGTGAATAAATTTGAATATTCTTAGATATAATATTTTAAAATGCATATCTTATGTATTTCATAAATGCAATTATGGTGATTTTTATTTGCATTTCAATAAGTAGAATCTTAAAGTTTTATTTTCAACAATGTAATAAATTGTACCGAAATTATACGCATTGTTTAATCTAATACTTATAGGTTACAGGATTTCTTCAAAAAATCTAATTTTTTTACTCTATGCCAAATAACTTAAGATTATTGTAGAGATCTTCTAACAGAGATGTACACGTATTATTCTAATGCAATTCTTTTTTGTTTTTCTTGGATGGATAAATATACTTTAGAGTCTTTTTGATACTGAATATTTCATGTAAAACAACTTAATATTAAAGATAGAATGAAAAAAAAAATGTAAAAACAAACTACTAAAAATTGGGTTTTTGACAGTTTTCGACATTTTTGACAAGGAGGTTTTTGACGTGACGGTAAAAACCATAGTTAAAACCGGTAAAAACCGTCATGTGTCAAAAACTTGCCAACCCTGCTTCTAATGTAGTTTCAACAATTCACGAAAAATCCTTTAAAAGATAAAATTTTCATGAATTCATAATTCAGTACATAAAGGGTTAATATCAGACAGAACGCTCTCACTCAAACAACTAGACTCCCTTTTTAAGGGAGTAGTTAGTCCTCTACAACTTTACTTGATTCTGTGTATTTTCAGGCAGTCTACGCCTAATTACCTTCAATATATTCAGAATAGCTAGTTCATTTTAGTTCTACTTTACCCTCCATTATTGCAATTCCCTTACAAGTGCTCCCATGTATATCACTTTACTTCACTTAACTATGTATGGGATGTTCTTAAATAGTTTTGACAAAATTTGAGGGGTGAAAGTATCAACAAGACAAATTTTTCTGCAAAGGAAAACAAGTTGTCAATCAGTGTATTCAGTGAAAAATACCGGGTGTCTCACTGCAAGCAGACCTCGGATTTTCGTTCTGATCTCTCATGATAAAAACATATTTTAGAGAACATTTTACAAAAAAATTTACAAAACAACTTTTTTTTGCGTGCACTGTGATGACATCACAGAAAATGCTGGAAAAGTACTGTAATTCTGTCAGTAACAGCACATACCGGCACCATTCTTAATTATAAAATGTTTAACTCAGTACCATTTGATGCGAAGGGTGGCAATTTACAAAACAAATTGTGATAGCATTGCATTTTATGGAAGACATATTAAGTAAGTTGCTTCATTTTTGGTATATTTAAAAGGAGAAATTCGGGTTTGGCGTGGATTGAGGAACTTTATTTTTTTTACAAAATAAGAGAATTGTGTTCCTTATATTCTATACAAAAACTCATGGGTGATATCATCCTTCTTATTCAGTTACAATAGTTTCGATCACCCTGTATTTTATCAACACATTATCATCATACATCTTTATTATAATAATAATTCATATTGTTTAGAGAGTTACGTTGTATAAACTGCTCTGATTAAAATTTGCTAGAAGTTTTTCATTTTAAATATTTGACATACAAAAATAAAATAATATAAAATATGTACTTTGCATGAACGTTGTAAAGTCAAATAACTTATATCAGTATTTTAAAATCGGTTCACTTTATTAAGAAATATAAATATCATTCACGATTCAGATTTAAAATTCTCTCAAAGCAAGGCCTTTCTACGTATGCGTTACACAAGAAATTAGCTTATCTCGCTAGAAGTTTATTCAGTGTTCGATTTTCATGTCACGAAAATCTAGGTAACGGCACTGTAAAGCGAATTTGCGTCTTTAAAAGTTTAAACATGAAATTCATTTTAAAGATTGAAATCTAGCAATTCATCTTGATGTATTTTTTACATTTCCATAAAAAAATCTGTCGAGATATAGAAATTCCCAGAGGCTGTTGAAAACTATCAATATTTTTCTAGAACAGAATATTTTTTTTATTCTAACAAGGTTTCGCTTTTAGAATTTTTTAAATGTATGAATGTACAAGAGTCTGTGAAGTTTATTCTATAAAATGTCATGAACGTTAATCGCATACTAAATATAAGGCGTTCTTTTCAAGATTAAAATTATAACTTAAATTTATTCTAACCTACTTTATTATGTCATTAATATTAGTTAATCAAACATTCATATTTAAGAAAAGAAAATAACAATTTCAATTTTAATTCATTTAATCCCTAATATCATTTGTGCAGAACTCAATGTAAACAATTTCAATAAATAAATATTAAAAAAATGCTGCATGTTCTTTTTTTTTTAAATCTTATAATTAAATAATTAATCATTGAATTTTACGAAACGATTTTTAACAAAATATGCATCATTTAGCATATATTTTAACTAAAAATTAAACTTAAGACGAGATATTACATAATAATAGCTCTGCAAAAATACAAGGATCTTACTAAACAAATTAGCTTATAAAATTATGGTGAAATGTTAGAAAACGTTACAAAACGTATGTGTTCGTAGAGTGCATGTGAAATGTAACCAGATTTTAATTAACCTATAATAACAGTGTAGGTGCTTTTTAATAAAGGATGTTTTAATGTCTAAATTTTACAATTTATTTTATTGTATTACTACAACAAATAATATATATATGTGTTGCATCCACCTTCAATGCATACTTGATTCTCAGACCACTTTTTATTATTGGGAGTACAATCTCTGTATTATATCAGTAATAGGCCCGATTTTAATAGATATTCAGCAATCGCAAAGTACACTACACTTTTACTAACAACATTGCAGCCTCTATTAAAAACGTTCTTTACCACTCGATGTCAAAAACCCAGTAATACCAGTTTTATACGGTTTCCTATTTCTCTATATACCAGCCAATATTCACAAACTAATAAACTCTAAGCGCTAATAATATTTATGACCAGCATGACGCCGATGACATTTACAATCGTAGATGTGTTTCTTTTAAAACAAAAAAAAATGGCAAAGACCGAAAATCCCCAGGGTTTCCAAGAAATAACTTGCAGTTGCATATTCATTTAACCCTTTTTATCCTGACAGTACTTATAAGTACCACTTTAACCCCTTCGCAACGAGCGTCTTTTACAGAATTTTTAATCTGTTACCACCGGTTTTTCAAATGAGAAATTTTCAGCTAATTGAATCGCAAAAATGCTATGATTAGATAAGGAAAACTTTACAAAAAAAACATAACTGGTGGGAATAATCGAGGATTCTGAGCATCTTATGCATCACGTATAATTAATTCAGGATATAAAGGGTTAAGGAAAACTGTTTGTTTTCCAATGAACAAATCCACAACGATCATTCTCCACATTTTTAAAAATCATCATAGGATTGTTCTGAGCTACAGCATGATGCAGGTTGAAATACCACGCAAGTGCTCATTCAGTCAGTACTTTTCACTATAAGAGATGTTACAGAACTATTCCATACTGTAAAAAATTCAACTTCCTGACAATGCGATTATTTTAACGATCTAAGAACACACAAAAATCTGTCACCGAAGCTCAAGCACGTCAATAAATACTGCCGACGCATTTTTTTCCTCTGCAATGCGCGTAAGTGACTTGGCTAATAAGAAAGGGTATAAAAAGACGTATTATATTTTCTAGCCGTGTAGTAAAAATAACTTTGCAAAACACTTCCGAGAAAACGCACGAACGTTTTAGAATACGAAAAAAATGGCAATAAAATGAGATTCCCATAACAAATATTTTTTTTTAGAATTCATATCGGCGTTAAAAAAAGTGAAAAGTCCTAGAAACGAACAAACAGGCTTCGAAAGAAAAAAAAAATAATACGTGAATTGTTCTTCGGAAGTAGGATTTTAAAAGGAGAAATAAAATATTAATTTACGCAATTAGATGAATTTAAAAGTAAGGTAAAATGGTTCCCAAGTTTTTAAAATTAAAATAGAAGAAGAAATCTTTAAAATGTCGTCATATAGAATAGAACATTAATATTCATCCCAACGTGATTTATTGTAACGGAAATAACACGTTCACTGAGCTTACGAAAAAAAATGTTGTTTTATCATAATGACATATTTGACTTTATAATCTCATTTTAAAAAAGAGAATAATTTTAATGTATGCGAAAATTACAAAAATATGAAACCAAGTAGTAATCAATAGAGAAAAATTCGAATTCCCCTTTTATTTTAATTTACAGAAAATTGCGGACTGTAATTTACTGTTTTATATATGGTTAGTATTCTAATATTTTCTTTAAGAACATAAATGAATTATTTTAGAACATAGCTACTCGAGAGAAAGAACTTTGATTGCTTTCAAGAAAATAAATTGACTCAGTTGGAAATATTTATTGCATCATTTACCCTTTAAAGACGAAAAAATAGCGATAATTATCCAGTTTATTACTTACACAGTTAGATTTCTTTCTTCGAAAATTATATGAATAAGATTTTTTTTTCCACAAGTAAAAAAAAAAAAAAAAATGTAAAATTAGCAGATAATTTCAGGAATGCTTAGTTTAATATGGAATTTTTAAACGAATATAAAAATGCATTAGATTTTAAGCATAACGTTTTATCATTTTAAGTGTTTTAATAGTTTTTAGAGATATAATAACAGTTTTACTTTAAGAGGGAACTGTAAAGTAAACTGTAAGCAAACTCATCCAACGTATTTTTTTTATATTACTACTATTTACAGAGTTCTCTACGTACCTCGCAGGGGGCTCACCCATCCCTCTAGTAGCTATGCACGCCAACCGTCGTTTAGACACTGCAATCTCTAAAAAACATGCTAAGTTACTCCATTTTAAAAAGAAGGAAAAAATTGCTTTAAATGTAGAAACAAATAATTCACTAAACAATAAATATCATTTTGTAGAAATGGACTTAATGAGTATAATAAAAATTTAAAGTTTTACTAATGTAATAAAATATCATGTCCCCCTTCCCCCCAAAAAATCTGAAAAAAGAAACTGTGAACGGAAACATTCATGAACGTCACGCCAATTGTGTAGTCGTAATAAAATAGTTAATTTTTTGAATAATACTGCATGTTTAATTTTAAATATGACGATATTTTCAACAACGGAAGTTTTAATGTTCATGATTTAAAAATTCAAATGAATTGTGACGTTGCATTTGCCATGATTTTCATAATAACACATGTAAAAAAATATATTAAATGTTCAAAATTAATTACTGATTACAAAATATTTTTATTTTTGCTCAACTTCTTTCTTTTTAAAAATGCGGCAACAGGAACAAAAGTATCAATTAATTATATTGAAAAAAATAAATGTTACAAATAATCTGAAAAATAAAAAGCTAAAATAAGCGTCTGTTGTTAACAATGACATAATTGTCGACAGAGAAAACTTTCCTTTAAGTACAGTTATCCGTATTTCGTGAATCACTAAAAACACTTAAACGCATGAAAATGTGCATATCGTTTAAAATGTAACGTAATTTTTACTTGCAAATATATTACGGTTGCAATAACTTAATAATTTAAAATTTTTCTTATCATTTTCGATATTGACATGTAAAAATATATTTTAATTGCAAAGTGATTGCTTGGAAATATTATCCTTCGGACATTTTAAACTGTAGCAACCGAAATAAAAGTCGGTTATTCCTTTTTTGAAAAGTATGAACTAAGTGTTTATTGCAGTATGGAAATTTCAAATAAAAACTTGAATAAAAACCTCGAAAACGTTAAAACTAATTGGTTTATTATCTAGTCAAGCATAGGACTGCGGAAGATAGTTAAATTGCATAGTTTGTTTATCCTATAAAATTCATGTAACTTGACCGATAACATTGAAAAATACTTAAAATATTTTTTTGAGTTAAAAGTTGTTTACTTCAGCATTGGTACCGTAAATTTTACTATAAAACTATCAGTTTTCATGTTTGTATATGCAATATGGGTTGAAATATAAACTGAGAAAGTAAAAAGTACAAGGTGAATTTACAACCAGCAGTAATGGCATCGGCAGCCTTAGTCACTTTGTCTTTAGAATAGGGATTTTTTTAATGAAGAAGGACGTTTCTGTCTGGGTAATATGTGCTATGTATCGATTTATCTTAAAAGTACACCAAAAACAGAATGCTACGTGCCAGTTATAGTCCGGTAAAAATAGGATTCTGCTAACCAAAAATTCGCGGAAAGCTGTAAATTATTTTAATCACTTTGTTTTACAGCCAAATGAAGGAATTTGAAGTTTGTCCCATTTTTCCTGGTGAGCTTTAGATGTATCACCACAAAAACCTCAAAATTTTCGGACTTTTTTCAGTATTTCAAAAATAACTCAAAAACCATTCACTCTACAGAAAACATCCTTGTTTACAAATTGTAGAACATAAATTTTTGCGTCGATTGAGTACTGCAGAATAAAAATTCCTCCAATAATAAGTGAGATATGATAAATCAAAAATGTACATTATTCCAAATTTTTCTAAAAAAACTCATAAAATTTGTGTTTTGAGTACCAATTGTCGGTTAAATGAATCATTTAGCTTACAAAACAGTATAACTGCATAAATCGCCGAATGCTACTGTTTAATTAACAACTTCAAAATTTAATTATATCAATATGGGATTTTCACCAACCTTTTCAACAGATGATTACACTTGAAATGCAACTAATTTCCCTAAATTAATTTTAATTCTGTCGTTTGTAAGCAAATTATTTTTTGTGGTGCATAAATGATTATATTTTGAAAATCCACTGAAATGATGCATATAACGGATAGGTAATTGAAAAATGAAAGAGTTATATGTGTACTTAAAATTATGTATTTTATAAAATGTCGGAGAAAAATATAATAATAGAAAATCAAGAAAAATAATTTATTTAAAAAAACTAGTATAAAAGGAACGGCAATAAAATCAACTCAAGTTACTTGTGGGAAATGAAGGAAAATTGAGCTTAGAGTGTTTTTTTGCTGGACCTTGAGTTCTCCATTCTTCTTCCTCTTCCTCTAGATGGAAGGCCTCCTCGTCCATATCTACTTTTTCGTCGTATCCGGCTTGTGGGTATTCTTCCTCCGCGGTATTTGTGCACGACACACCTTTACAGTGATAACATATAGCTGATCATTTAACCCCGTTCTTTCTACAACAACATAAACCACATTTGCACCCCTTTCACATTTGCATGACAGAGTGTTTAGGCGTTCTGGTGGGGCAGCTACAACGTTCGTGGTGACTGGAAGTATACCATGCCTGAATGACTTACAACCCCAATCAGTGGGATTCATTAACCTTCCATTTAAAATATTGATTTGAAGAAAAGCTCTGAATGAATGTTGCTTGGTTGCATCTTCAGTTGGCGGCAGAGAAGCGAGGTTAAATTGGATCTTCATAAGATATTTTGCAAATATGTTGTATCGCAATTTGTGCAGTGTTGTGGTTTCGTCGTACTGGGGATTGTATAAGGTGGCAATGAATTTCTGCCCCGCAGCACATACTTCCTGAGGAGTAGCATATTGGTTATTAAAGACTATTGGAACATCCTGTAAGTGAGCATGTTTTTCCAAAAGCTTGACAAATTTCAGTTTGACCTACCTTAAGAAGGCCGATGTAGAATCACGGCCACTAAAAGCATGCAGGAATAGGATGTTATTCTTCACAATCGACGAGTACTTGAAACTTAATGGTGAATACAAAACATTGCCTGACTAGCCTTTCCCGTTTTTCAATAAGTATATCGTTAATTTAAATATTGTTAATTTATATTCTTTTAAAACTAAATAAGTACTCTTTAGGTATTTTTAATAATTTTAATATTCTAAAAGACACATAAAAACAGGTCAAAACAAAAAAAAATGACTTCAGTGAAATATTTGATGAAATACTAGGGTGTGTTTTTTTGAGGAAACATTTCACTCTGTGTTTTTCATTAGAGGACAGCACAATCAATATATATATATATATGGGAATAGTTGCATTAACAGAACCTGATTATTTCAAAACATCACAATGTCCATTGATCACTCAGAAAAAATTTTACTTTATTAAGCAGTATAAAGAATAAATTCTGAATTATAAGAAAATGTGATAAGTATTAAAACTTATTTTAAAACTTTCAACTCGAAAATGCATATGGAATAAAAAAAAATTAATACCATGCAGTTCAATAAATTTCAGCGGATGGACAACTGAATTTCGCTGAATTCTCAAATTGCCCCCTGTGGGGCGTGCGCCCCCCGCCGGGAACCACTGCTCTATACGCTTGCTAACATAACATACATGTTTCAAAACATACATAGTTCAAGATGAATATTGTGTACATTTAAATATTTATAATAATAATAGTTCTACTATTTTATACTTGGTCTCTAAGGTTTCAAAATTGTAATCATAAACGCAAATATATGTGTGATTACTTTTGGTTTGGTTACATGAGCACTTTTTGAGTTGTTCAGAGTCAAAACACCGATTTTAAGAGGGTTTTTTTAGAAAATTTCGGAAAAAGGTACTTTTTTGATTTATCAAATTTTTCTTATTATTGGTGAAATGTCTAGTCTGTAGTACTCAATTGACGCAGAATTTTATGCTCTACAATTTATGAATAAGGATGTTTTCTATAGAGTGAACGGTTTTTGAGTTATTTGCGAAATACTGAAAAAAGTCCAAATTTTTCTAGGTTTCTGTGGTGCTACGTCTAAAGCTCACCAGGAAAAATTGGACAAACTTCAAATTCCTTCATTTGGATGTAAAACAATGTGATTAAAACAATTTTCAGCTTTCTGCGAATTTTTGGTTAGTATGGCTCTTTTATGAAATAATTTTATTGGCCAATGTATGGAGATTTATTTTTATCTTATGAATATGTATGTTGCTATTGCACTTAAATAAATAAAATTAAATCAATAAAATTTTTAAGAAACATTTAAAGATATATTTTCAAGTTAATAATCTAGTTAAGAGTACAAAATTTTAAAATTATTTTTTACAGCATTTCAAAGTAAGCATTTGGAAGATCCGTATTCTTTAATGGTGTAATCTAAATTTCAGTGCAATGCATTAGTTTTCTAAGTACAGAACGTTTATATCTAATATCCGTATTTTGAAAGTTGTAAAAAAAATGTAAGTTTAAGAAGATGGATTTATGGTAGTAAAAAGTTCTTTTTTGAATTTCATAACGTACGTGCACAACGTATTTTCTTAATTTTTAAATTTTGAGACAAATTACGAAAATTTTTTACCGATAGAAATTAGAGTTTTACAGTTATATTAATTAAACATTTCTTTTCACCATTACACTATTTTGAATGTTCCCATCTATACAATCATACGCAAGAAAATATGCAAAATCTTACTTTTATACCATCACATTTTAGAATATGTAATAGTCTTAATGTTGCATGTAAGTTTACCCTGGTAGATACGACCTGTACCAGTTTCATTAATGTTACTTTCCGTTCCATTACTGTTATTTCTCTGACTGTATGAGTGCATATTTAAATGTACCCTGATACATAGCTATGTTATTTTATCATATGCTTATCGGATTATATAACATAATATACATCAATAATATTGAAGAAATTTCTTTCTTTTAAATCTTGAGTAAAAAGACCTGGATATTAAACATATTCATATAGAAATGATGTAAATTTTAATGCTCCTGACTTATTCCTTATACCATTAAATTTGTTTGATGCATTGTCTAATGTAAAATCAATAAGATTCTTAATTTCTAGACTTGAAATACAAAAACTATTGATCTTTACACATCACCAGAGTGCGCATTTAATATCAATATAAGTTTAGCATTTATCCCGTACTAATTCTACTAAAAAACCACTGCAGTGATTAACTATAACAGCTGATTATATTTACGCCATTTTCTCGTTAAAAATTTGCAGTTATATCCTGAGATATATTAGATTAGACTACGCATTTCAAATATGAAATAATCTATGTCCCTCAAAGCGTTTGGACATATTTTTTCGTCCTGTCGTCGAGAATTAAAATGCTGGTTGAGCAAAAATTAAACAAAAAAATGATGTTTTTATTCTGCTGCATAAGATAAATATATAACTAATTTATTAAAATACTAATACTTTGCATAGTTATTCGTTTTTAAAGCGTTAAATTGACCTGTAAAAATATTTCCCAGTTACGAATCGAATATGATATTTGGTATAATTAATTAGTGATGAAAGTTTTGCCAAATGCGATGCATCAGGATGTGAAAAAAAAAGTTTTTATTATTGGGCTTGGCTCACTCACCTAGTTAAAAAAGATCATCTCAAACAAAAAATTGGACAAAATTGGTGTTTTGACTTTTTTTTTCTTTTATCATATTATAATGTGTTGACTGGAACATAAAAAAATAGACGAAGATATGAATGTTTCTATAATAAATACTGTTAACTTTGCATCACATGACGGAGATAATAAATAACTGTTTATAAATTGTTCTTCTACGAAGGTCGGCGAATATTTTTCAGTTAATCGTGCTAAATTTTTCCAAAAAATATTTTACATGAATTGCCGTGTCAACAATTAAAAATTTAGTGGATCAGAAATAAGGAATCAAATTCATCTAAAATTATGTTTTTAGGATTAAAAATGTATAGATAACATTTCGGGTTATACTTAAACGAAATGTTGCCCACTAGTAGTGATTAAAAAATATGTTATTTATCTTTTTTTGCATCTTACAAGGAAGGTATTCATAAACGTATACTCAGAAAAAAATGGAAAAATTACAGAATATTCTTCTCATGAGGGTGTATATGTCTAAAAAAATTCTGTGAAATTTCGATATAGCGTCCGTAAAAAAATAATGAAAAATTCGTTTATTTGGCGGTTTACCGTCGGTTGACAAAACAATGAAATTTTGAAAAATACTCTTAAAGGAAAAACTTGTTCTACTCTTCGTATTGAACTATTTTAAATAAATTTTACTGAAATAAAAACTCTTTTATAACCACAATTTTGTTATATACATTTATATGTGTATATAATGAACTTTAACGATCGTATTACACCGTTTTTAACAAATTTTAAAATTATTAAAACTATTTCAAGCTCAAAATTATGATCTATCAAGCATTTTCAATTCGTCTTCGACATTATTAGTGTAAAGAACAACAAGAGAACAGTATTGTTGCCATGGAAACAACGCAAATTTCAATATCGAAATGTACGATGTCAGTGTTCTTAATCCGGCAGTTACTTTTAAAATATGTCTAAAACTTATTCAGAAGATGAAACCGTGTAAAATTAAATAACTGCGGCCAACACGCAACTTATATATTTTATAAAAGCTTTTAGAAATAATAATAAAGTATTTCTTGTTTAAGTTTGAATTCATTAAGTTCTGTGCATTTAAACACTCAATTAACAAGTAATATCCAAATGCATTACAATCGCTTATATTTGGCAAAGAAAAAGTATAGCTCTCCAAATCGCGTATTTCTGCACCAAATACTCGAAAATATTTTAGTTTTTACAGATTTTCTACAAGAATTTCACAGTCAAGTTTGACTGATCCATTATAACGTACATGAGTGGTTTCATTAGCAATGTTTTCAAAAGAATTTGTGTATGCGCTTTACGATACTTTCCTGGTTTGATGCTAAATAATCCATATAAGCTTCGTACTTTTTATTTTTTATTTATTTATTTATTTATTTTTAAAGGATGCAAGCTGAATTGAAATCATCTAACAGAAGGTTTCCACCTGATGTTTTCATATTTTGCATTTCCGAAAAAAAATTCAAAAAGACTTCTTTAAACAGTTAGTTATGTCGTCTGGAATTGAATTCCAAGATGTCACAGTTTTGCCGTCGGCATTTTTGCTTATGATCTGTATTTTCCGATAATTTTCTAATTCTCGGTAAATCTAAAAGAAATTGAGCCAATATTGAGATAGATTGTGATTCATTAAGTTACATTTCATTATCCTCAATATGTATGGTAACGACCACCAATCGAATTCCGAAAAACTCTGCTAGTATAAATTCAAAATTGTCAGTAATATCGATATATACAAATTATATAGGTAACGATATGTTAAAGGAACTTCGTATGATAAGGAATAGTCTGGTAATATGGATAACAAGGTTGCTGTTTGGTAAAGTGCTGCCACCAACCGGCAATATCATAAACTACTTAGGAACGTTTCCAGAATGATCCCCCAGAACGCGCAGTTCGTCGGTCGGAGCCATTGCGCGTTGTGTGAATAAATATTTGATTTAATGATTTAATTTGAGTATAAAATTCATTTTCTACTTCTCTTGTAATTCATCTAATGAATTAGTAACTGTTATATGGCAACAGGTGAAGTTTAGTTGAATCATCATTCATAGCGTTGTTCGTTTAAATGCGTTTCTTCCAATTTAAATATGGGGAAATAATCCTCAATTATATTTTTCATTTCTAATATGTTATTTCTGGTTTTATTAATGTATATATTGCTCAAATTTTGTACAATTTTCTTTTAATAGTTCGTACGAAGATGAAATCATTCATTTTTTTGTGGAATTTATGGTAACTTAGGCTTGACAATTCTGCTTGGTTCCACAATAATTGCAATTTTTTTTCATCTAATTCAAAATTTCACTTTTTTCTTTCTTTTATATTTACAAGAAGAAAGTATTCGATTCAGGAAAATTTTCGACTTCTGGTTTTTTCGACGGATTTATACGTTTTAGGAGGTCCTGAACACGATTTGACTATTTTTCGAAAATGTCTGTCTGTCTGTCTGTCTGTATGTCTGTCTGTCTGTATGTGACAAAAAATTTGTGGGCTCTCTATTTGAAGAACTAATGCTCGGAATTTAATAAAACTTTATATTCAGTTAGTCCCTGATATAAATTGGTGCTGATTAGTTTTTGGTAAAAATCGCCCAGCAGGTGGCGCTGCTATCAGCATTTTTCGCGAATTCCGCAATAGCTCTATCGCAAGAACTAATGCTCGGAATTTAATAAAACTTCATATTCAGTTAGTCTCTGATATAAATTGGTGCTAATTAGTTTTTGATAAAAAAATCGCCCAGCAGGTGGCGGTGCTATGCAGCATTTTGCAGGATTTACACGATTTTAGGGATAGTCATATCTCAAGAAATAATGCACGGAATTTAATAAAACTTGAGTTTCAGTTAGACCTTGATACAAATTGGTGCTGATTCTTTATAGTGTATGCGAAACCTGTGTGAGATAGAAGAAAGTTTTGGGATTGACACATCCGACTAGTTTTCTTTATTTGTTAATTTTGGATACATTTCATTACAGATTTGAGTTTCATCTTTCAGGTTTTTAATGTTCTTTTCATTTTTCCCTCCAATCTTTATTATATTTCCTTTGTTTTAAATTCTATTCAATTATATATGTTTTCCCGAAATATTATATGACGTTTCTGTGTTGTTATTTAATGGTTATATATTTCTCAGGACGGCTTCAATATGTAACTCCTTACTTTTTATTATGGGAGCTACCTAAAATTGGAGTATTACTTCCTTTCGGCGCTGATAAACTCCGTTCTCACGCAAAAAAGTAAAAATAACTTAACCTGGTATTACTTGGAGTAATTTACAATTCTGGTCATTTAGCCTACGTCATTGTGTGTTTTTTTACTCTCACTGTGTTTTTTTATCCTTGATTTGGTAATTCTATTATGTAGAACTGTATATATTTTTGTGTATTACATAAAACCACTTATTCTGTTTACAAAGCTACATGAAATATGTATATATACATTATTTAATTTTCATTACTCTCTTTTTTTTTCTCTTTAAGTTCGTTTAGATCACTTGCATTCATAATAAAGAGTCAAGATATTTGTTTTTTCCTAATAAATAATAAAAGTGAATCCATATTTAATCATTAGAAGCTCGTTTCAAGAATAAATGATTGAAAATTATGAAACTATTTTTTTTCAGATTAATTAATTATTTTTTATCGAAAGTAATTAATTTTTTCCGAGGAGAAAATATATTTTTATTAAAAATTAATTAACTTCTTTCTCATCATTTGTTAAATTCAACAGAAAAGAAAATCTAAGCAAATTTATTTTAATGCGATGAATTATTTCATTGTTCTTCATTTTAGTTACTTAAAAAGTAATTAAAAATATTTCCGATTATTTTGTTTGTTTATATTGACTTTTTCAGCATTATTTTAGATTTGTAATCTAGAATAATAACTTTGCGGAATATTTTAGCATATATTAATCGGTCACGTAGTGGATGTAATAATCTATCAAGCATGAAATAACAATCGATACTTTCTATTTATTTATAAATTTTATTTTCTGTAATATTTACCACGTAGAAGAGCAATATATTTTTGTTATATGGCGCCAATATTGCTTTCAACTAGGAATAATACAAATGAAACATCAATATTGATTATATAGTGTTATATATTGAAGAATTTTGCAGGGAAAGATCGCCCTTTTAGAAATATACTATATGGCCATTAATGACAGGCAACTTTCAATTTTAGACATTTTGACGAATATTAAAAAATATACTTGTCAGATTCTTCTGGAATTTTAGGATCCAAAAGAACAGGTTTGACTTCATATTTATCAACGTCGATTTGATAAGGAGTATAATTAGGGAGGGCAAAAAAAAATTAAAGAAAGAAAACAATACTTGGGATCACCCTGTGAAATAAATGCACGAAATGATCTATCGCTACAGAATATACATAGGCAGACATTGAACAATATGTGTATTCATTTCTGTAAGAATAGCGCGTATAGTAATAGAAATATAGCGATTTTTAAAAAAAAATTAAAAAAAATCTTGCATGTTTTTTGCGTATAACATACAGGATTTTTAACCAAATTTAACGCCAGTTTCAGAAAAATTGACAAAATGTAGTAGACACAATATAGTGGCAATGGAATATAAATATATTAAATATTTAAGGAAATATGGGCAGTTGTATAGAATAGTTCTTATCTGCACATGCGCGAACGATAACTTGGAACTTTTTGCATAATTTAATAGTCAACTCTATGGAGCAACTTATTAAAAAAAACCAGTCAAATATCGTAAAAATTCAAAGAGATATCGGCGTTAGAGTGAGCTGTTTTTTAGTTTCTCACTAAAACTCGCTGAATGATAAGGGATTTTCCACAAATTGTCATTTTTTATTTTATACTATTTTCCAATTGTTAATGATACTTTAGTTTTCTTTAAAAAACTACCCTAACGAGCTTATTCGAACAAAAAAAGAATTATCCAAAATCAAAGGACTCATTCCAAAAGTATTATAACCTGGTGCAATAAAGTTTTCCAAGGTGAACTAAAGTATCAATAAAAAGTGAAATATAGTATAAAAATTAAACATGACAATTTGTGGACAATCCCTTATCATTTAGCGAGTTTTAGTGATAAACTAAAAAATAGCTCACTCTAACGCCGACATCTCTCATAATTTTTCGATATTTGACTTATTTTTTTTTAATAAGTCCATTGGGAATATTTATAATGGAAGGCCAATGTTGTAGAGATATTGGAATGAATTTGAAAAATGTTTCTTAGCATTGTTTGTGCAATATTGTCAAAATATAAATAGGGGCAATTTTTTTGCCAAAAAATTGTTAATATTTAAAGTAATTAACTTTTTTTTATACATGAATGTGTGTTTGGGCGTGTGTGTGTGGTGGTAGTAGTAGTAGTAGTAGTAGTAGCAGTAGTACTAAAACAAAACACACCTTGTCGATAACTTCCAGTCTTCACTCAAATATTAATTAAATATGATATTACAGCTTAAATTATGTACAAGTTAGAAATATATACAGTTGAAAAAACATTTTCAATGCCAAATACTAAACGAACATTGTTTAGGTGTTTAGCCATACGTCTTCACTCTGTCAATTTACCACCTCGCATCTCGCTTCTTTCCCCAGATAATGGTCCCATTACACATAATTGCTGTGATCTAGACAAGACTTAAGGAAACACTACTGAGAAGCTCTGTTGTCACCATTTATTCATAAAACTATGAACTCTCTTGATATTCCGACATATCGTGAAAAAAATTACATTTGCTTTTCATCTGTTAAATTTTTACATGTAATACAATTTATAATTACTAAATTATTTCTTATTTTTATATATTTACTGCTTAAAATCTAACGAAAAATATTGGATTATTTTCTTAACTTTTTGTCTTTATTTCCTTATTCAAATTTATTTTAGATTTTAAAATAATTCTTCATAATTTTAAAAACATTTTAACTATAATTGATAAATCAATTTATTGATAATTTATTCACTAAAATAAGCAAAAAACATAGTTTATGTCCCGCTTGTATAAATCATATGAAGTAAAATTAGTTTCAGTTTCACAAAAGGAAAAACTTTTAATGAATAAAAACAAATTTATATGGAGCGAAAAATAGAATTTTCTTTTGATATTGCATATTTTAAAAGTCACTTTTTTCTGATATTTTTACTCTAGCTAACCATTCAAAGTTTCAGTGTAAAAATATGTAATTATTAGGAACGGCCTTGGAAAAAACTCCATACCTCCTTCTAACACTGCTGCAAATAATCGTAAAAAAGATAAAGGTACCATTCGAAATCGAATGGAATCCACTGTTAAATGCTATACATTATTTATGCTTCTGAAATATCTACTTATTAAAAATGTTTCGTTTCACAGACGGTAACATGCACTTTTCACAGTTTTCTTGAATCAAACTGGTGCAGAAAAGTGATTATAATTTACTATAAACTGAAATCTTTGTACAATTATATTGGTTCAAAATTAGAGGATGCTTTTATAAAATTCACGTGACAAACTTTCATTTATTAACGAAAATCCCTAGATAGAATTGTTTCTTGTTTATGAGATACACGAATCATTCCTGATATCATTAACTATCTGAATTGTTATATTTTCATGCGTATAATCTGGTCTTGTCCTCTTGACTCTGTATAACTAAAATATCCATTGTGGATCTGTAGATTTGTAATACGAGGGGAAATCGGAAAATAAGTTTCCCCTGGCGACTGTGGTCAGAGGTGTGTATGAAAGACAAAAATGTAATGAGACATTAAAGATAAAACATAACTTTATTTTTCCACATAAGTACCAAGTACATTGGGACATTTGTCATACCACTTTATAAGCTTCAAAAAGCCCTCCAGGAAAAAATCAGGACTTTGCATACGGACGAAGTGGTGAACGGCTATGGGCGAAAGACGACACAGCAGGTGAACGCGAACGTGCAAGACACCGATACACCATTGGGTAGCAACAGTGCCATCTGCGCAGGCACTGCAACAGCGCCATCTGCTTGATCGCGGTTGACCTCTACACAATGGTGTATCAATGTCTTGCACGTTCGCGTTCACCTGCTGTGTCGTCTTTCGCCCATAGCCAATTCAAAGCTTCATCCGTATGCAAAGCCCTGATTCTTTCTTGGAGGGATATTTGAAGATTATAAAGCGGTATGACAAATGTCTCAATGTACTTGGTACTTATGTGGAAAAATAAAGTTATGTTTTATCTTTAATAGCTCATTACATTTTTTGTCTTTCATACACACCACTGTCCACAGTCGTAAGGGGAAACTTATTTTCCGACTGCCCCTCATAGAATTATAATTTTAACTTTACAATCTTCAAACTAATAAATGAAAAACGGTGACTTTTTTAATTTGTATCACGTACGGTTTCACCACAGTGTTACAGGTTGCGTAAGACGTTTTCTTAGTTTAAAATAACTCGTTCTCATAAATAAATAATATATTTATTTCAATAACATGAAATAGTCAACTCTGTCTTCGACGACTTTTCTAGAACAGAAACACAATTAAAAGATAGAATGCCATAATATATATATATATACATATATGTACTCTTTTAAACTGGAGCGTGTAGATACAACCATGGACGTAAATTGTTCAGCTAAAATAATGTCAGGCGACTTATCATTGTTAATACCCGTCTAGGATTTCCTTCCTGTGAATAAGAGATCACGTTTTAAGAATTATACATAAGAGATTGAAGCAATTATGAGTTTAGAGATACTTAGGAAGAGGCATGGCCACAAAAAGATGGGAACAACTATTGTAGATGATCTGTAGAATATACATTATTCCCAGTCGATGGATACCTATACGTTTTATACGATTGTTTGCAGCCGAACTAGTAAGAGATCATATTCTTTTTTCTCAGGATTATATCAATTCCTATTATTTTTAGAAAAACGGATTGCTCATACCGGTAATGTTATTTTAGTACAATTATTTATAAAACTGTTAAATCAGTATTAAATGAAGAAACATATCTCAGTTTTGTGAATAGACATGCACACAAACAAAATCTGAACGGAGTAGTCTGGATTTCTGTACACTGTCATTTGGAGCTCATTAAATTATAGGACAATAACAAAAGTGAATAATCTCTAAATATTTAAATATTTGCACAATAGAACGTTATTATGTGCCTTATTTAACGTGTGTAAAACTTTAAAATAAAGTAAAATTTACATAAATGAATAAACCTATTATTACTGTCGTTTATTTTGAAGTTTATCTACCCCAAGGAATTCAAATAATAGCTATTTTATGTGCGCAATATACGCTGATGCTTTGTAATCTAGCATGATTCTATGCGTAAGCTGATAAAGGCATATAATTCTAGGCGTAAGCTCATAAAGGCATAATCTGATAAAGACAATGATAATATGATTTCCTTCCAGTTTGTTAAATCAGATGTCTGCTGATATTAATTTGCAAACTATGAAATAATTCGTTTAGTATTAAACTGATAAAGATATAATAAATCTATTTAACAATAAGGGTAAATTTGTTTATTTTTCCTTCTGTTCTAATTATTGTACTCTTCTGGTTCAACAGCATTAATGCTATTAATTTTAAGAAGACGTATTTAAGAGATATCAATTTACTATTTTTCTATGTGTAGAATATGGAAGTTCACCATAGTGAAACTAAAGTTGTTTATTAAATGACTTGTTTGGGGGGAATGGTTTTAATGAATATAGCAAACATTTTACTTAAATTTTTAACGAATTAATTTTGTACGGTAAAAGTTTTAAGCATCTTCGTTTTCTTTAAGGTAACGTAAAAGTACAATAAATTGTATAAGAGCACCATATAGTTGATAAAATGCGAACTACAAATCTGTTTCGTATCTCATACAGGAAATTCATACGACACAGGGAAAGAAAAGCTAACACTGCGGTATAACAGATGTCTCCATTTCAGTTGCAAATACGTTAAAGAATGGCTCCGGAATAGTTGTATCTGCCCAACTATATATATATATATATATATTATTATTATTATTATTTCAATTTATGATAATAAGAAAGTTTTTTTCTGGATAAAACTTTTATATTTACTGTGACTATTTCTATTATTCATCTTTCCGCTTTTTAAAGGAATTAAATTTAATCTTGAAATATCAGTAATTTCATTTGCAAGCTTCTCTAGGTATTTAAAATATCTTCACAAATATGTCTGACAAAAATCTGCCAACTTTCTTCACATAAATGTAAGCATTGCTGGGAATTATGCGTAGCAGTGGGTTATCACCACTAAATTTTAATAGTATTCTTCGCTTTATTTAATGAAATAATTCTGAGATTTAATAAAGCGAATAGTACTATTAAAGTTTAGTAGTCACAATCCGCACACTGCTGCGCATCTTTTCCATCCCTGAAAGGTGAAATTGGAAACTTTTATAACACATCATATTTAAATAAAGTAGACGTATTGTTGCTATATTAACCCAGTACTAATTCGCTATTCATTGATGTGATAAATGCACTAGTGTCTTGAGGCCGACGTCACGTGACCATACTAAAGATTCCTGCTTCATGTCAAAGATTTAACTATTTATTTTAATGTTTTGTTTCTGAACGGCTGTGTGCTTTGTGGCTGTATGATTAGAACGGTACATTTGAGTCTAGATAACATGAGTTCGAATCGCATGTCTTCTTTTTATTCCCAACTTTCCTTCTAGATTTTTATTTAAAATGTCTTATTGCTTAAAATATTCTATTTCTGGGTTTTTTTAACAGTTTTATTTAAAAATATTTTTACTTGCTTTATATTTTTCAGGATAAATGGAATATTTACAAAAAAAGAGAGTTTTGATGTTAATAACAAATAAATATTTTTTTAAAATAAAATACTTACTTAAATGTTTTATTTCAGATTTTTTTTTTCAACTTTTGATTTTAAAATGTTATGCATCGAATATTTTAATAAAAGTTAATTTTGATATTAATAACAATTTTATTTATTTCTATTAATAAAAAAAGGTATTCAAATACGTCAAATTTTGCTTAAAATTTCACATTAAACCGCCTTTTAATTTTTAAAGCTTCATTTAAGTGCAATATTATATATTTTTTTTAATAAAGCATATTTAAAGATGTAAAAGTGCAGAAATCTGAATATAGTCACGTGATGGCTGCCGCGAGACATTTGTGAGAGATATTAGAGGCCACTTTATCCCAATTTTGAAGAACTTCTCCTGATTGTGAATTGAACATTTCTAAAATATTTGCATCATTAAAGTTTAAAAAACTTGCATTTTATTGAAACATAGATATTTTATTTTCTATGCAGCATAAGAAGCTTAGAAATTTGATGTCGGACAGCTAAATTGGTCTACTGCTAAAAATCTGTGAAATCATAGTGACTAAAATTCATCTGTAGTCGTTAGAATAAAAGAACATATGTATAATATGTATCTGTATACAAACGCTACTAATTTCTCTTTTCGAGATAAAATTTACTTTCATTAATGACACGATTAATTTAATGTTACTTTATCCGAGTTGAAATAAGAAATTGGATTTAAATCCTTCCTAAATCGATATAGTATTTCATGCCAATTTGCACTTATTGATATATAAAGTTTTTACTCTTTGCTGTCGTCATAGAAGAAATTTTCACTGAAATTTGTGTAATTTGCTATATTATTTTAAAACATTTTCAAGCGTTATATATTTGAAATACACATTTATCTTTTCAAAACTTTTATTCACAGTATTAAGTTAAAAAATTCCGTATATATACGGGGAAGTTAATGTGAAAATTCTGTATTGTAACGAAAACTTATGGTTCTGAGTTAAAATTGTACATTTTTCCGGAATAAACCGAAAATTGCTTTTTTTATCCTTTCTCGTTGAGTGTTAAAAACAAAAATGTTCCCTCCAATTCAGGCAAATGGAAATATTCTTTTTCAATTGAAAAAAAAACCCGGAAAATATTCAGTTAAATTTTCGTAATTGATTTTTTGGTTTACAACCAAGTCGGTGGATATGGCCAATTGGTGTAGAGGACAGATCATTCACTCTCTAATGGCAAATACCCAGGTTCGATTCCTGAAGACGGCAATGCGATAAAAACGGCCAATTACATGCAAAAAATACATTTCCGTATAAATGTGCATTAGCATATATAGTATTTGAATAATTTTTTTTTTTATATTGAGCTATAGCTCAAATTTATTTCTAAAAACAGTAATTTCTCTTCTTGAAGAACGGACAATTTCCATCTTGAAAACGGGAAAATACCAAAACGGAAGTTTTGTGGAAAAAACGCAAAAAAATTGGCTGGCAGTACATTTTTCGTTTTTTTCACTACATTTTTTAAAGTGTATCTTAGTATGCTATCATCTTTTCTAAATATGAATCATGACAATATTGAAACATCCTTCATGCCGAAATGTGGGTACTTTGATTCGCATAAAATTAAAAACCTATATTTAAAAAAAATATATATGTGTACTGTTTAGAAGTATAAAAGGAAATTTGAAATAAAAGCTGAAGAATCTTCATTTTCAAGTGTTTATTCAGTCATCAGTTGCATCAGGTAATGTTCAAATGCTAATCTTTTCAGCTTTTGAATGTTATTAATACTATAAATTCCTATTTCGATGTTGGAAACGTAATATTTTATTGTTTTAAAAGTTTGTATTAATCTATTGGCTTTATTGAGTATTCTGGTATATTGATGTGATTGTGTTTGTATTGTGCAGTGTTTTGTTAACGTAAATAAATATGTTACAAAATATCTTACTGGTAAATTTATCATACAGTGAAACCTGTGTATAACGATGTAAGGTATTGACTACTCGCATCACGTGAGTAGGCAATGTGTGAATGAGATCGTTTTTGTCCGTTAACCGACTATGTGCGTACAAGTTATAAAGGCTCTCTATCTTTCTTTAACTTTCGAAGGACAGCTGAATCCCTGAAATTGTGAGTCGCCGTGTAATTTCGATTATGCAAATTTTCTGGAGCTGGTCGATCGACACGGAAGTATATAAGCAGCGAATTTTGACTTGAGTGCAGAGCTCAGAGGAGCTGGTGAGCGCTCAGCAGAGACTTGGCCTGGGAAGTTGAATATTGCGACTGAGATTTAGGTTTAGCCTTGAGACCTCGCATCGAGTCTCGTGATTAATACTCAGCCTTAGTATTTTTATACTGGAATTTTATGCAGTGATAAAGCTGACTTGAACCTGCATCAGTGCTTATGTAATTTGAAGGATAAGAGTATTGAATCGTGATTATATATTTAAAAAGGTTAAGGTTTAATTATATTGTTTCGTTTTTGTTTAAGCTACAAGTGTTAGCAAGAACTCTTTAGTTAATTTAATTTTTTAGGAAAATTTCGTGGAGCTCGCTCAAACTCCCTACTGATTGTGTTAATAAACCAGTTTTTGGTTTTAAAACAGTTGTACTTCTTCCCTCGTGCTCTACCACACAGCGGACATTTTAAGATGGCCGCTACAAATGGCGCCCAACTTCACGGGTTGTACGATGGCCCACATCCACGAGAGATAGTCCCCAGAGTTTACTTTGCCGGACATGCTGATGTCACAGAATTTTTAAATAAATTGAACGATTATATTGCCTTTAACGATATTCCGGATAAAAACAAATATGTAGTATTGAAATGCTCTCTAAAGGATGAAGCCTTGCTTTGGCTTGAGAACATTGGACGTTTCTTGGTGACCGATGACGCGAAAAGATTTGAGCAAACATGCTCGGAGTTAACTAAAGCCTTTCCTAATCAGCGTAATGCAGCGGAATTAAGACGTGAATTCTATTGTAAACGCCAGACTATTTACGAAAAAGCGTCCGGATTTTTTCTGAGAAAGCTCGAATTAAAAAACAAGTTGGCACTTGACGTTACTCATCAGGAGCTGATGGATATTCTGCTTCCTCTTTTCGCAGTGTCAATCCAGGACTTTATCGAGCTGCGTGCCCCAGCGAATACAGCTGAACTCTATCAATTATTAATAAAGTATGAAGCGCGACATGAGGCGGATCACCATAGACAGAGAACCACACGAGAATTCAACGAGGGGGATAGGTTTATTAATAGGTCCAGGAATTATGATACTGAATATAATGGTCGTAATGTTCGTGGTCCAGTTAATTATGGGGATAGGCAAAATTTTCAAAGAGTTAGTGGTGGTTTACGGAATTATGATCAAACTTATAATAATGGTCTCAGAAGAAATGAGGGGGTGAGCAGTCGCAATAGCAATGGTTTGGATAGAAGGAACGAGGTTAACCCTCGGCAGAATAGTTCGTCCAGGTTTAGACAGTTGGTGGTTGGCGAAAAAGTCGTTCAGCGTAAAGAGGAAAGATCTGGTAAGGCTAGAAATTGTCAGCAGGGGTTAAACTGGTAGGTGGCTGTTGTGCTGAAGGTCAGCAGTCACAGGTTAACTCTTCAAAGCCTTCTGTGATCGATTTAAACACGGTAGTAGTTAACCCAGTGAAATTACCTGAGTTGTTAATAGTTTTGAGTGGAATAGTGGTGAAAAGTATTCTGGATACAGGCGCGGATAAAAGTTTTATATCGTTTGAGGTGTATCAGAAATATTTTTCGTATAAAAGGTTGCGACATGTTAATTTAGTGGTTCAATCGGCTCAAGGGATACAATGCAGTATAAAAGGTCTGGTGGATTTGGATGTAGAAATACGGTCGGTTAAAGCGAGGTGGCAATTTCTAGTATTAGATGGATTAAAAGCACATTGTATTGTTGGAGTTGATTTCATGAAAGATAGAGGGATGAGCCTGGATTTCTTTTCACGTACACTGGAGGTTAATAATGATGAGAATACTTGTACAAACGAGTCCTCATCACTCTCAATTGATTTAAGTGAATCTGGTTTAACAAAGGGGGAGATAAGCAAATTTAATAAGTTTTTACATGACTTCAGGGAAGTGTTTTCAGACAAACCGGGGTTGACACACATTTCCTGGCATGAAATTAATACCGGTTCACATGCACCAGTAGCAAGCAAACCATACCGTTACGATAAAGTCAAACAGAAAATCATTAATTATCACATTCACAAAATGCTCCGCGACGACATCATTATGCCCATTGAATCTCCATACGCGTCACCAGTAGTATTATGTCGGAAAAACAATGGAAAAAGCATTGAGGATCCTGAGGCTTGGAGATTCGCTATAGATTATCGAAAACTCAATTCAATAACCCAATATCCACAGTATCCAATTCCTGTAATAGATGACATACTAGGCAATATTCAAAGTACTAAATTCATGTCCACACTCGATTTAACCTCCGGTTATTTTCAAATCGGCATGAAACCGGAACACATACTTAAAACAGCATTTATAACGCATAATGGGTGTTTCGCATTTAAACGCATGAGTTTTGGATTATCGGGGGCTCCAGCCACGTTCCAGAAGGCAATGGATACCATTCTGAAACCCCTTCTTGGTTTCGGAGTTCTGGTATACCTCGACGATATTATAGTTATGTCTGAAACATTTGAGGAACATATAAATTTATTACGTAAAGTTTTCACATTGCTCAGAAACGCGGGTCTCACTGTCAAATTAGAAAAATGTAAATTTATTCGTAAAGAGTTAAAATATCTTGGTGTTCGAATCACACAAGAGGGCATACAAACAGACAAACAAAAAACAGATGCAATTGCGGCAATGGCACCTCCAAAGAATGCGAAACAAGTAGCAACATTTTTGGGTATGGTGGCTTGGTTTCAAAAATTTATACCACATTTTTCAGAAATCTGCGAACCACTATATGCTTTAAAACGAAAGAGGGTTAAATTTGTTTGGTCGAAAGCGGCTCAAAATGCTTTCGAACATTTAAAGAATTCTTTAATTTCTTCACCGGTTTTAGCTCATCCCGATTACTCTTCACAATTTGAATTATACTGTGACGCTAGCGCAGTCGGAATTGGTGCGATGTTAGCTCAGAAAGATCGCCCCATAGCTTTTGCGTCTAGAATTTTAAATGCAGCGGAACGGAACTATTCAATTACGGAACGCGAATGTCTTGCTGTAATTTGGGCTTTGAACAAATTTAGATGTTTCTTCTGTGATATCCCGGTCAAAGTGGTTACGGATCACTCTGCTTTAACAAAGTTAACGCACGGAAAAGGTTTATCGTCTCGAATGGTTCGATGGTGTTTGAAATTGGCGGAGTTTAATATTGTAATTAAGCATAGGGCCGGAAAGGAAAACGCAGTAGCAGATGCTTTATCGAGGAATCCCCAGGAGGGTGTTGAAATAGCTGAAGAGGTTAAGGTTTGTGTTTTGTCGTCGTTGGTTTTGAAGTCAAGAGAGCAACTTATAGAGGAACAGAAAAAGGATGAGGAATTTGGTCAGTTATATAATTATTTACAGGATGCTGACATGGTACAAAGCGCGGACGCGCATATGTTCCAAAATTGGTCCCGGAATTTCAAAATTATCGATGGTCTTCTGTTTTATTCAAAAACTGTAAATTCGCGTGGTGAATTAAAAGTGTATATTCCAGCTTCTCTTCGTAAGGCCATCTTGCACGAATTCCATGACAACCCTTTAGCAGGTCACCTAGGTGTCAGGAAAACATACGCTAGATTATGTGACTCCTGCTACTTCCCTAAAATGCGGGAAGCAGTGCGCGCTTATGTCTCCAGCTGCGACACATGCCAAAAATATAACTATAAAAACATAAGACCAGCTGGCAAACTAATTTCAATTAAAAAGTCCTTTCCCCTAGAATGTATCGGAGTTGATTTAATTGGTCCTTATCCTTTAACTGGAAATAGATATAGATTTGTATTAGTAATTGTAGATTATTTTAGTAAATGGGTTGAGTTTGTCCCCCTCAGAAAAGCTTCAGGAAAAATTGTAGCTAACACTTTGTTTAACTGTTTTATTTCGAAATATGGTGCACCATCCCAGGTAATTAGTGATCACGGTCCCTGTTTTATATCCGAAATTTTTAAAGAATTGTGCACACAGCTGGAGATATCTCATTCTTTTACAGTTCCATACCGGCCACAGTCCAATATGGCTGAGAGGGTCAATAGAACCCTCATTCAAATGATTTCTTCCTTTATTGGCACTCATCATTCAAACTGGGACCAATTCTTGCAGCATTTTGCCTATGCTTTGCGTACGGCAGTTCACGAATCCACTGGTAAAACCCCTGCAGAGTTGTTTTTGGGTCGGAAAATCATTACTCCTTTTCAACAATTGATTAAAATTTCGGGAAATGAAAATGAATATATGATTCAGGACATCGATAAGTTGGTTAAGGAAGCACAAATAAAAATGGGAAAGGCTCAGAAAAAACAAGCGTTGTATTATAATATGCGTCGGAGAGAGTTGGAAATTAAAGTTGGTGATTTTGTGTTGTTAGAAAAACATTGGTTGAGTTCTAGTCGGCAAAAACGAGTCGCTAAGTTTGGACCTAAGTTTGAGGGACCGTATAAAGTGTTGGAAGTTAAAGGTAACAATTTAATTATTGATGTTGACGGTTGTCATACCACGGTAAACTTGGATCAGGTCAGAGTTTATAAGTTTAGGGACACTAGCTCAAATGGTTCTCAAACGTCAGACGGTGAATCCTCTATGCCTCAGTCAAAGACCTCTCATTCTCCTTACGTCAGTCAATCTTCTTATGCAAATAATTCTTCTAATAATGATAGTGATAACATACGAACGGAGATGAAACGTAAATTTCCTCAAGTTAACCGAGACAGGGTTAACCAGCCAGCTGAACAGACATTACCTAAAGTGGTTCGAAAATATGGCAAAAGACAGCACCCGCATTCGATCTCGACAAGTAGTTCTAAGCCTCCAGACAAGAAGTTCATGCAGAACCCTTCTACGTCACATCGATCACAACACAAGAGACTGTTATCAAAGTCATCGACAGACATTCCTGCCAAGAGAGGCCGGAACGGCAATCCACCAACAGATCTCAACGAATCTTCCGATAGTCAACCATCTCAGAAGTCATCACATCGACAGTGCCAAAGTGACGCACGAAAACGTGGCATGGACTATCTCCCCTCTACAACCAAACGGCGCAGGAGAATCGGCAGAAAGCGGACCTTGCCCTCCACATCGATGTCGGGAGCCTCACGGAAACGAACGCCTTTCGCTACTACATTCTTCAACCCTAGAGACAATCTTGCCCAGCGGCACCATCGCCGAGACCCGCCTAGAAATCGTCGAGTCGACACTTCAATAAGCCCGCCTAGCAATCATCAAATGGACAAATCAGTAAGCCCGCCTAGAAGTCGTCGAGTGGAATCTACGAGCAGTCGTCGAGTGGACACTACACGAGCTCCTCCCAAAGGACGTCGCCATGGTTACAACACCCGGCTGCAGGCACGACAAGCGACAGTGGCCTCTCCTTACCAGTCTGCATCAGAACGGAGTTTCGTCCAAGGATTTTGGGGACGCCGCCAGAGTTCTTCTATGAGCCTACAAGCTTCCAGTTCATCTTCACTATAAAATCAGGTGACGACGTTCCATTTTTATCAATTTCATTTAAAGTGCCTATATAAATGTCAACAAGTTCTATGGACTGGACAAAGCAGCTGAACTGTTATAGTTACCTTTCGACCATTGTTTGATTTTGTATCTCGGCTTCACAAGTTGTGCATTTAATTTCTGTTCAAAATTTTTTTTTGCCAAAATTTAAGTTATGATGTCAGAGAACATCTTTCGAGATTCACTGCTTTCATGTTCGAGAGATTGTTAAATTGCTTGTATAATTGTTCTATAAGTGTTCTGTGGATATTCTATGTATAAATTATGTATATATTATGTGTATGATTGTTCTATATGTTGAATTTTGAAATATGAATTTAGTATTATGGGTTTTTTACACGCGCCGCGGATAGGCGTGCACGTGTTTTGCGGTCAAGAGTTGCCCTTGACACGCGCGTTCTATTTCACTTTACTAACATTGTTACCAAATCTAACTTTCTCCCTTCGGTCGTGTTCGTGGTCGTTATCGGTTTAGTGTTGTATGTTGGGTTTTCGCAAGTTATGTCGTTTTAAAAGTGTTGTTGGTTATGCACTAGTTATGAAGTTTTAAGTGTTGTTCGTTATACCCTAGTTAGGAACTTACTTATTAGTTCTACTGTTGTTAATTATGAATATTGTTAGTGTATTTCATAGTTCTGACGTAACATTGTATGTAGATAATGAAATTTGTTCCAGGAAGTAAATCATCTTGAAGCAGATAGTCTATTTATAAGTTTTTTTTATATTTTAGTTCTCAAGAAGAAGAATTGTCTTGAAGAAATTTGTAATGTATATTTATGCCTTTATATTTTATAAAAGAAAATTGTTTCACTTTCACAGCTCTGTTAGCTGTTAGTTTGTGACCATTGTAATTGAGCGAGTCATCTACATTGAATTTCGGGGGATGTGAGTTTTTGGCAATTTGGGAATTTTTAGGAAAGCTACTTTATTCTTTGACAGATAGTTTTGTAGTGACGTTCTACTTTGCAATTTGTTTCGGCACTTCATGGAATTTTGCAGGTAAAGTTGCGTATTTATTTTGGCAAGCTGTGAATTTTGTGAGGAAAATTTTATGAGGAAAATTTTGTGAGATTCTTTTGCATGATACTGCACATTTACAGGAGGTTATGTTGAAAGTGTCGTCGATCTGACCAGTTTTTGCGTGATGGGTTAAAAGTACAAAATTTACATTTGGATTCAAAATTTAAATTTACCCGTCACATGTTGTGTTCATTTTTTTGAACTCTAAATTTTTAAAAGAAAAAGACGATGGTCTGCATTAAACCACCGCTTTTTCTTTCACAATTTCCGGGAGGGGTTGTAAGGTATTGACTACTCGCATCACGTGAGTAGGCAATGTGTGAATGAGATCGTTTTTGTCCGTTAACCGACTATGTGCGTACAAGTTATAAAGGCTCTCTATCTTTCTTTAACTTTCGAAGGACAGCTGAATCCCTGAAATTGTGAGTCGCCGTGTAATTTCGATTATGCAAATTTTCTGGAGCTGGTCGATCGACACGGAAGTATATAAGCAGCGAATTTTGACTTGAGTGCAGAGCTCAGAGGAGCTGGTGAGCGCTCAGCAGAGACTTGGCCTGGGAAGTTGAATATTGCGACTGAGATTTAGGTTTAGCCTTGAGACCTCGCATCGAGTCTCGTGATTAATAATCAGCCTTAGTATTTTTATACTGGAATTTTATGCAGTGATAAAGCTGACTTGAACCTGCATCAGTGCTTATGTAATTTGAAGGATAAGAGTATTGAATCGTGATTATATATTTAAAAAGGTTAAGGTTTAATTATATTGTTTCGTTTTTGTTTAAGCTACAAGTGTTAGCAAGAACTCTTTAGTTAATTTAATTTTTTAGGAAAATTTCGTGGAGCTCGCTCAAACTCCCTACTGATTGTGTTAATAAACCAGTTTTTGGTTTTAAAACAGTTGTACTTCTTCCCTCGTGCTCTACCACACAGCGGACATTTTAAGATGGCCGCTACAACGATACTGTTTATAACGATAAACCTGTCTATAACGATATTTTCCTTTGGCCCCAGCGAAATTCCTATTTATTCAATGTATTTTGAACTTGTCTACAGCGATAATCAATTTTTAGCTGCACCTGTCTACAACGATATTTTTTTCTCTTTTGAAAGCTGGAGGTTCCCGATATAACCAGATTTTGTCTTGGAAAACGACACCCCATCATCCGGAATGTAAAATAACAAATGTCTGTGCTTATCTCCGTGTCCAAGTGTTGACTCTTTCTTCATTTTGACCGCTTTGTAGAAGGGATTAGGGGATGTTGGCGAGGGGGGTGTCACTTTGCTGCGTGTATGGAGCTTAAGTCTTTACAGCTGATCATTGTCAAACTTGTTTTACTATAGATAAGGAATTTGGAGGGATGTTACCTCTTTCTCCGAATTCGACTGTCGAATCTTTTCATTCCTAGGTTAGACACCCCTCACTTCGGATTGACCACTTTTTCGTTGCAATTCATTTTTATGTGCTCGTATTTTTCATTGTAAGTTCGTATTTTTCATTATTCGTTTTAAGTGATGGCTCAGCGTAAATCATTGTCATTTGAAGAAAAGTTGAAAATCATTTCGAATAATGATCAAGGAACGAAACAAGTTGATGCTGCTAAAAAGTATGGGATTTCACAGTCAACGATAGCTACTTTAAAAAAAACGAAAAGATATTGAAGATGCTGTAGAAAAAAGTAAAGTGGATAGCAAACGAAAAAGATTTAAAGGTGCCGTAAATGATGATTGTTGACAAAGCTCTCCTAAGATTGTCCCACGAGATGAGAAACCAAAACGTGCCCATTAGTGGACCTATGATTTCTGAAAAAGCAAGAAAATTCGCCTCTTTGCTAGGCAACAATGATTTCAAAGCCAGCAATGGATGGCTTGCTTCCTTTCTTGAACGTCACGGAATTGGTTTTAAAACTATTGCGGGAGAAGTAAAGTCAGCTCCAGTTGAGGCTGCATTATACTGGAAACAGCGAGAAAAAGAGAAAATTGAAAATTTTTCTCTAGATGATGTGTACAGTGCTGATGAAACTGGTTTGTTCTATCAGCTAATGCCAGATAAAACAATGTCCTCTAAAGGAGACAGCTGTAAAGGTGGGAAGAAATCAAAGCAAAGGCTGTCAATCCTGCTGTGTTCAAACAATACTGGAACATACAAATTGAAGCCTTTAGTGATTGGAAAGTACGCGAAGCCAAGGTGCTTTAAAAATGTAAAGAGTTTACCAGTTCATTACAAGGCAAATAAGAGGGCCTGGATGAGGGAGGAAATCTTCAACAACTGGCTGCTTGACGTTGATAAAGAAACGAAAAATAAAAAGAAGAATGTCGCTCTCATAGTTGATAACTGTACACCTCACAACAATCCCCCACGTTTGAAAAATATAAAAGTATTTTACTTTCCACCAAGTTTCACGTCGATCCTGCAGCCTTTAGATTTAGGCATTATCAAGTGTTTCAAGGGATATTATCGAAAAAGGTTAGTTCAGAACGTTGTTTATAATCTGGATAACAATCTCCCAAATCCATATGCAGTTGATGTAAAAAATGCATGTGATTGGGTTTCCGGAAGTTGGAATTCGATAACAGCATCTACAATCCAAAATTGTTCGAAGAAAGCTTCATTCTTTGAAGAAAAGGCCAATATTGACTTTACTAAAATCGTTAAGGGTTGATTGGGTTGATTATTGACGGCCAATTATCTACACTTGGGATATAGGCCCGGGGGGGTGCCCTTCGTGGGGGTCTTTCTAAGGGAACCTAACCTGTATTTACGCATGGATAAATCCACGGCTCAAAGAAAACCACGAAAACTCCGAACGATTAGGCCGACGGGCGCGATTGGGATCGAACTCAACACCTCCCGTCTACCAGTTTCGAGAGCAGAGCCTCTCAGCCACTGGTGGGGCCTAAAATTGTTAAGGAAGAAGAAGAATGTGTCGAGAGTTTATCCACAGCTGTTAGAGCTTTCCAAAGCTCATCAAACCTATCTTTCACATTGAATGTTGAAGAATTTTTAAACTTAGACAATGATGTGCACGTGTTCAGCAGTGCAAGCGATGAAGATATTTTAGCAGAATTAATTCCAGGTAATCAGAGTGATGAAGAAAAAGCTGTTGACTGTTCACAAAACAAAACTCAAATTTCTCCTGAGGATGCTATATCCTTAATTAGCACTCTTCAGGATTTTGTTGCAACAGTATCAAATGTTTCAGACGTGCATCTGAACTCGTTAGACGGGTTGAAACATATGTGCATGCAGATGTCATTTGCATCAAAAAGTAAGCAAAAATTAACAGATTTATTTTCTAAATAATTTTTGTTTCTGTAATTTTCTTACAAAATAAACTTATGCTTGTATCTTTTACGTATATTTTTAATCTGTTTACTTATTACGTTTACTTATTACTTATTTAAGTTTAAAAATATAAGTTTATATATTCAATCTGTCTATAACGATAACCTGTCTATAACGATATCTTATCTGGTTCCCTACAGTATCGTTATAGACAGGTTTCACTGTATATTCTAATACGAGCAAATCTTGTGTGTGGTTATACAGTCGAACCCCGCTATAATGAACTCGGGATATAGTGAACACTCGGATATAGTGAACTTTTTTGCTGGTCCCGTCCGAACTCCCATTTAACTAATGTTATTTTATACGCTTATAGTGGACAGCTGAGATTTTGGTAGTTCGTTTATAGTGGACTGAAATTTTATTTCCCCAGAATTCTTTTTTCAGTTCTCCAACTTTAAACTTGCACTAGTTGGGACTGGACTGCAAATGATGACATGGCTTTATATTGTTTCAAATTTCACTCTTTCACGCTCATCGCCTAAACAGCACATGCTTCTTCTTCCTCTCCTCTCCCTATTACAGGAACAAACCTCTCTTCTTCGTTTCTCCCTAATTTTAGGAATAAGTTCTGGTGTTCACTTGCTAACTTTGTCCTCCGCCCCTCGATATAATCGGAACAGTCCAAGAATGTCCCTCGTTTTAGTGTCTCACTTCATTATTCTTTTGATTGATTTGAGATATGAATACTTTTTTCAAGAGCAGCTAAAAATATTGTAAAAAGGGCGAATTCTTTGAAAAGAAAAGCATTTTCGATTGATGATAAGGTTAAAATAATTAAACGTATTGAATATGGAACAAATCAATAGGCATTGTGCAAGGAATTTTCCTTGTCAAAATCTACAGTTTCGAACATTTGGAAAAATCGCAGTGCGACTCACGCTGCACACAATAAAAATTTGGATTCTTCGAAGAAACTACGTCGGGCTGAAAGAGAAAATGTGGAAGAAGCTCTATTAAAGTGGTTCACCATTCAGCGGGATAGAAATCTTTCTGTGACCGGACCCATGCTTCAAATTAAATCGAATGAGTTTGCAGAAAAATTCGAAGAAAACAGTTTTGTGTGCTCTAATGGATGGCTGGATAGGTTAAAAAAAAGGAACAATATTTCTTGTGGAAAGATTGTTGGTGATGCAGCAAGTGTTTTTGCATCGGATGTGGAAAAGTGGAAAACTCAAGTGTGGCTAGATGCAATCCAGGGTTATGAAAAGAAGGATATTTTTAATGCTGACGAAGCTGGATTATTTTACAAAATGACTCCCGATCAGACGTTAAAATTTAAAGGAGAAAAGTGCACTAACGGGAACCTCTCGAAAGTGAGAATAACTGTTCTTATATGTGCAAATATGAACGGATCAGAAAAGCGAAAATTAACTGTCGTGGGTAAATCCCAAAAACCAAGGTGTTTTAAAAATGTTAAAAAACTGCCAGTCAATTACAAAGCTAATCAAAAATCCTGGATGACTTCCAGTTATTTTAAGAAGAACTTGGGACAATGGGACAATGATTTGTTGAAGCAAAAACGTAAAATTGTTCTCCTTGTCGACAATTGCACAGCTCATCCCCACTTAGAAAATCTGAAATGCATTAAGCTCGTTTTTTTTGTCTCCAAACACGACTTCTGTACTACAGCCCATGGACCAGGACGTTATTCACAGCTTGAAGTCCCACTATAGGAAACAGCTAGTGATGCGTATTTTCGAGAACTGCGCAAAGAACAATACGGAATGCAACATCTCACTTTTGGAAGCAGTCGTTTGTTTGAAAAGTCATGGGGACAGGGGACTTCAGCAACAATCCGCAACTGTTTCCGACGCGCAGGTCTTTCGAAAGATGTGTTGTGGGAAGGAAAAGATGCCAACGTGGAGGACGAAGATGATGAAGAAATCTTACCAATAGCTCTGTGTCTGGAAAAGCATAATGTGAACATTTTTCCAAGGGACGTTACTGAGCACTTCGAATCTTGCGATAATGAAGTGTATACTTCTGGTATTCCCACAGATGATGACATTGTATCTGAAGTTAAACAAAAGAACGATGTTGAAGAAGACTTAGAAGACGATATTGAAGAAGAATTTGAAATTTCGGCACCTTCTATCTCGGAAGTGAAATTGGCAGCGAATACCCTGAACATTTTTTTTCTACAGGAAATGTGAACCAAAAAATATTAGATTCTTTACTAATTGTTGATAAAAAAATTGATGAAATCTACTTAAAATCAAACTGCATTCAATCAAAAATCGCAAATTTCTTCCATAGAATGTAAAAATAAAATCAAGTTTTAGTAAGTAACTTTTTTCTTTTTATTATTTGATTTGTTGTCAATTTAGTTAGTTAATAATTTGTAAGTAAATAACGTATGAAAGCAAACAATATTTTTACCAATACACCATACACTAAAATATCAATAATAACAATCATATGCAAAAAAATATTTTCTTTTTAAAGAATTTGGATATAGTGAACCATCGGTTATAGTGGACATATTTCTGGGTCCGTAGACGGTTCACTATAGCGGGGTTCGACTGTATATATATATGCAAATTTTATCTTAAAAACGGCTCTAAGGATTTTGACGAAATTTCGTATCCTGCCGTTTTGGGGCTCCAGAAAACCATTGGGCTAGGTCACATGTTCGAGAAAATCCGATTAGTGGGTCATTTCCGGGTCATGGTCTAGCTCATTATATCTAAAAAACGGTTCAAATGATTTTGACGAAATTTTGTATCCGACTATTTTCGGGCACTAGAAGACTATTGGGTTGGGACACATGTTCGAGAACTTTCGATTAGTGGGTCATTTTTGGGTTAACGCGGGTCAAATTAATTTTATCTAAAAAACGCCTCTAACGATTTTTATTAAATTTTGTGTCCTACGAGTTTCGAACACGATAAAATCATTGGGCTAGGTCACATGTCCAAGAAAATTCAATTAGTGGGTCATTTCTGGGTCATTGTGGGTCAAGATCTAAAAAGCGGCTCAATTTACACTAAATTTTGCATCCAATGGTTTTCGAGCACGAGAAGACTGTTGGGCTAGGTCACATATTCGAGAAAATTCAATTAGTGAGTCATTTTGGGTTATGGTCAAAATAAATGTATCTAAAAAACGATTCAAACGGTTTTGACGAAATTTTGTATCCGACTATTTTCGGGCACGAGAAGACTATTGGGCTGGGTCACATGTTCGAGAACTTCCGATTAGTGGGTCATTTTTGGGTCAGCGGGTCAAATTAATTTTATCTAAAAAACGGCTCTAATGATTTTGATTAAATTTTGTATCCTACGAGTTTCGCGCACGCGAAAATCATTGGGCTAGGTCACATGTTCGAGAAAAATAGATTAGTGTGTCATTTCTGGGTCATTGTGGGTCAAGATCTAAAAAGCGGCTCCATTTACACTAAATTTTGCATACAATGGTTTTCGGGCACCAGAAGACTGTTGGGCTAGGTCACATGTTCGAGAAAATTAAATTAGTGGGTCATTTTGGGTCATTTTGGGTCATGGTCAAGCTAATTGTATCTAAAAAATGGTTCAAACGATTTTGACGAAATTTTGTATGCGACTATTTTCGGGCACGAGAAGACTATTAGGCTGGGTCACATGTTCGAGAACGTTCGATTAGTGGGTTATTTTTGGGTCAAAGCGGGTCAAATTAATTTTATCTAAAAAACGGCTCTAACGATTTTGATTAAATTTTGTATCCTATGAGTTTCGCGCACGCGAAAATCATTGGGCTAGGTCACATGTTCGAGAAAATTCGATTAGTGGGTCATTTCTGGGTCATTGTGGGTCAAGATCTAAAAAGCGGCTCAATTTACACTAAATTTTGCATCCATTGGTCTTCGAGCACGAGAAGACTGTTGGGCTAGGTCACATGATCGAGAAAATTCAATTAGTGGGTCATTTTGGTCATGGGTCATTATGGGTCAAGCTATTCTATCTTAAAAACGGTTCAGAGGATTTTGTCGAAATTTTGTATCCGACTATTTTCGGGCACGAGAAGACTATTGGGCTGGGTCACATGTTCGAGAACGTTCGATTAGTGGGTTATTTTTGGGTCAAAGCGGGTCAAATTAATTTTATCTAAAAAACGGCTCTAACGATTTTGATTAAATTTTGTATCCTATGAGTTTCGCGCACGTGAAAATCATTGGGCTAGGTCACATGTTCGAGAAAATTCGATTAGTGGGTCATTTCTGGGTCATTGTGGGTCAAGATCTAAAAAGCGGCGCAATTTACACTGCATTTTGCATGCAATGGTTTTCGGGCACGAGAAGACTGTTGGGCTAGGTCACATGTTCGAGAACGTTCGATTAGTGGGTTATTTTTTGGTCAAAGCGGGTCAAATTAATTTTATCTAAAAAACGGCTCTAACGATTTTGATTAAATTTTGTATCCTATGAGTTTCGCGCACGCGAAAATCATTGGGCTAGGTCACATGTTCGAGAAAATTCGATTAGTGGGTCATTTCTGGGTCATTGTGGGTCAAGATCTAAAAAGCGGCTCAATTTACACTAAATTTTGCATCCAATGGTTTTCGAGCACGAGAAGAAGACTGTTGGGCTAGGTCACATGTTCGAGAAAATTCAATTAGTGAGTCATTTTGGGTTATGGTCAAAATAAATGTATCTAAAAAACGGTTCAAACGGTTTTGACGAAATTTTGTATCCGACTATTTTCGGGCACGAGAAGACTATTGGGCTGGGTCACATGTTCGAGAACGTTCGATTAGTGGGTCATTTTTGGGTCAGCGGGTCAAATTAATGTTATCTAAAAAACGGCTCTAATGATTTTGATTAAATTTTGTATCCTACGAGTTTCGCGCACGCGAAAATCATTGGGCTAGGTCACATGTTCGAGAAAATTCGATTAGTGGGTCATTTCTGGGTCATTGTGGGTCAAGATCTAAAAAGCGGCTCCATTTACACTAAATTTTGCATCCAATGGTTTTCGACCACGAGAAGACTGTTGGGCTAGGTCACATGTTCGAGAAAATTAAATTAGTGGGTCATTTTGGGTCATTTTGAAGCTAATTGTATCTAAAAAATGGTTCAAACGATTTTGACGAAATTTTGTATCCGACTATTTTCGGGCACGAGAAGACTATTGGGCTGGGTCATATGTTCGAGAAAATTCGATTAGTGGGTCATTCCTGGGTCATTGTGGGTCAAGATCTAAAAAGCGGCTCAATTTACACTAAATTTTGCATCCAATGGTTTTCGAGCACGAGAAGACTGTTGGGCTAGGTCACATGTTCGAGAAAATTCAATTAGTGAGTCATTTTGGGTTATGGTCAAAATAAATGTATCTAAAAAACGGTTCAAACGGTTTTGACGAAATTTTGCATCCGACTATTTTCGGGCACGAGAAGACTATTGGGCTGGGTCACATGTTCGAGAACGTTCGATTAGTGGGTCATTTTTGGGTCAGCGGGTCAAATTAATTTTATCTAAAAACGGCTCTAATGATTTTGATTAAATTTTGTATCCTACGAGTTTCGCGCACGCGAAAATCATTGGGCTAGGTCACATGTTCGAGAAAATTCGATTAGTGGGTCATTTCTGGGTCATTGTGGGTCAAGATCTAAAAAGCGGCTCCATTTACACTAAATTTTGCATCCAATGGTTTTCGAGCACGAGAAGACTATTGGGCTGGGTCACATGTTCGAGAACGTTCGATTAGTGGGTTATTTTTGGGCCAAAGCGGGTCAAATTAATTTTATCTAAAAAACGGCTCTAACGATTTTGATTAAATTTTGTATCCTACGAGTTTCGCGCACGTGAAAATCATTGGGCTAGGTCACATGTTCGAGAAAATTCGATTAGTGGGTCATTTCTGGGTCATTGTGGGTCAAGATCTAAAAAGCGGCTCAATTTACACTAAATTTTGCATCCAATGGTTTTCGAGTACGAGAAGACTGTTGGGCTAGGTCACATGATCGAGAAAATTCAATTAGTGGGTCATATTGGTCATGGGTCATTATGGGTCAAGCTATTTTATCTTAAAAACGGTTCAGAGGATTTTGACGAAATTTTGTATCCGACTATTTTCGGGCACGAGAAGACTATTGGGCTGGGTCACATGTTCGAGAACGTTCGATTAGTGGGTTATTTTTGGGTCAAAGCGGGTCAAATTAATTTTATCTAAAAAACGGCTCTAACGATTTTGATTAAATTTTGTAACCTATGAGTTTCGCGCACGCGAAAATTATTGGGCTAGGTCACATGTTCGAGAAAATTTGATTAGTGGATCATTTCTGGGTCATTGTGGGTCAAGATCTAAAAAGCGGCTCAATTTACACTAAATTTTGCATCCAATGGTTTTCGAGCACGAGAAGACTATTGGGCTGGGTCACATGTTCGAGAACGTTCGATTAGTGGGTTATTTTTGGGTCAAAGCGGGTCAAATTCATTTTATCTAAAAAACGGCTCTAACGATTTTGATTAAATTTTGTATCCTATGAGTTTCGCGCACGCGAAAATCATTGGGCTAGGTCACATGTTCGAGAAAATTCGATTAGTGGGTCATTTCTGGGTCATTGTGGGTCAAGATCTAAAAAGCGGCTCAATTTACACTAAATTTTGCATCCAATGGTTTTCGAGCGCGAGAAGACTGTTGGGCTAGGTCACATGTTCGAGAAAATTCAATTAGTGAGTCATTTTGGGTTGTGGTCAAAATAAATGTATCTAAAAAACGGTTCAAACGGTTTTGACGAAATTTTTTATCCGACTATTTTCGGGCACGAGAAGACTATTGGGCTGGGTCACATGTTCGAGAACGTTCGATTAGTGGGTCATTTTTGGGTCAGCGGTTCAAATTAATTTTATCTAAAAAACGGCTCTAATGATTTTGATTAAATTTTGTATCCTACGAGTTTCGCGCACGCGAAAATCATTGGGCTAGGTCACATGTTCGAGAAAATTCGATTAGTGTGTCATTTCTGGGTCATTGTGGGTCAAGATCTAAAAAGCGGCTCCATTTACACTAAATTTTGCATCCAATGGTTTTCGAGCACGAGAAGACTATTGGGCTGGGTCACATGTTCGAGAACTTTCGATTAGTGGGTCATTTTTGGGTCAACGCGGGTCAAATTAATTTTATCTGAAAAACGGCTCTAACGATTTTGATTAAATTTTGTGTCCTACGAGTTTCGAGCACGATAAAATCATTGAGCTAGGTCACATGTCCGAGAAAATTCGATTAGCGGGTCATTTCTGGGTCATTGTGGGTCAAGATCTAAAAAGCGGCGCAATTTACACTGCATTTTGCATACAATGGTTTTCGGGCACGAGAAGACTGTTGGGCTAGGTCACATGTTCGAGAAAATTAAATTAGTGGGTCATTTTGGGTGATTTTGGGTCATGGTCAAGCTAATTGTATCTAAAAAATGGTTCAAACGATTTTGACGAAATTTTGTATCCGACTATTTTCGGGCACGAGAAGACTATTGGGCTGGGTCACATGTTCGAGAACGTTCGATTAGTGGGTTATTTTTGGGTCAAAGCGGGTCAAATTAATTTTATCTAAAAAACGGCTCTAACGATTTTGATTAAATTTTGTATCCTATGAGTTTCGCGCACGCGAAAATCATTGGGCTAGGTCACATGTTCGAGAAAATTCGATTAGTGGGTCATTTCTGGGTCATTGTGGGTCAAGATCTAAAAAGCGGCTCAATTTACACTAAATTTTGCATCCAATGGTTTTCGAGCACGAGAAGACTGTTGGGCTAGGTCACATGATCGAGAAAATTCAATTAGTGGGTCATTTTGGTCATGGGTCATTATGGGTCAAGCTATTTTATCTTAAAAACGGTTCAGAGGATTTGAAATAAATTTAACACCCTACAGGTTTAGGGGAAAAGAAGACTGTTAGGCTAGGTCACATGTTCGAGAAATTTCGATTAGTGGGTCATTTTGGTCATGGGTAATTATGGGTCAAGCTATTTTATCTTAAAAACGGCTCAGACTATTTACACTAAATTTTGCATCCAATGGTTTTCGAGCACGAGATGACTGTTGGGCTAGGTCACATGTTCGAGAAAATTCCATTAGTGAGTCATTTTGGGTTATGGTCAAAATAAATGTATCTAAAAAACGGTTCAAACGGTTTTGACGAAATTTTGTATCCGACTATTTTCGGGCACGAGAAGACTATTGGGCTGGGTCACATGTTCGAGAACGTTCGATTAGTGGGTCATTTTTGGGTCAGCGAGTCAAATTAATTTTATCTAAAAAAGGCTCTAATGATTTTGATTAAATTTTGTATCCTACGAGTTTCGCGCACGCGAAAATCATTGGGCTAGGTCACATGTTCGAGAAAATTCGATTAGTGGGTCATTTCTGGGTCATTGTGGGTCAAGATCTAAAAAGCGGCTCCATTTACACTAAATTTTGCATCCAATGGTTTTCGAGCACGAGAAGACTATTGGGCTGGGTCACATGTTCGAGAACTTTCGATTAGTGGGTCATTTTTGGGTCAACGCGGGTCAAATTAATTTTATCTGAAAAACGGCTCTAACGATTTTGATTAAATTTTGTGTCCTACGAGTTTCGAGCACGATAAAATCATTGAGCTAGGTCACATGTCCGAGAAAATTCGATTAGTGGGTCATTTCTGGTTCATTGTGGGTCAAGATCTAAAAAGCGGCGCAATTTACACTGCATTTTGCATACAATGGTTTTCGGGCACGAGAAGACTGTTGGGCTAGGTCACATGTTCGAGAAAATTAAATTAGTGGGTCATTTTGGGTCATTTTGGGTCATGGTCAAGCTAATTGTATCTAAAAAATGGTTCAAACGATTTTGACGAAATTTTGTATCCGACTATTTTCGGGCACGAGAAGACTATTGGTCTGGGTCACATGTTCGAGAACGTTCGATCAGTGGGTTATTTTTGGGTCAAAGCGGGTCAAATTAATTTTATCTAAAAAACGGCTCTAACGATTTTGATTAAATTTTGTATCCTATGAGTTTCGCGCACGCGAAAATCATTGGGCTAGGTGACATGTTCGAGAAAATTCGATTAGTGGGTCATTTCTGGGTCATTGTGGGTCAAGATCTAAAAAGCGGCTCAATTTACACTAAATTTTGCATCCAATGGTTTTCGAGCACGAGAAGACTGTTGGGCTAGGTCACATGATCGAGAAAATTCAATTAGTGGGTCATTTTGGTCATGGGTCATTATGGGTCAAGCTATTCTATCTTAAAAACGGTTCAGAGGATTTGAAATAAATTTAACACCCTACAGGTTTAGGGGAAAAGAAGACTGTTAGGCTAGGTCACATGTTCGAGAAATTTCGATTAGTGGGTCATTTTGGTCATGGGTAATTATGGGTCAAGGTATTTTATCTTACAAACGGCTCAGACTATTTACACTAAATTTTGCATCCTACGGTTTTCGGGCACGAGAAGACTGTTGGGCTAAGTCACATGTTCGAGAAAATTCAACTAGTGGGTCATTTTGGTCATGGTTCATGATATTTGAACTCAAATTTAATTTTGACCGAGCATAGCTCGGTCTTCCCTGTTCGTATAATTTAACATAACAACACCTCATCAAAATCAATTAATTCAATAAATTAAAAATTGTTTGATATAAATTAATGGATTAATTACAAAGTTGTGGAGTTTGTGACAAGTGAATCAGAATTAAGCGGAACTGAGAAACTTAAGGATATCAGTACATTTCATGTATATGTAAATTACTAATTGTTAGTTTATTTAAATCGTGTGGCTTATGTAACATAGTTACGAGGAAAAAGTAAAACCTGATGAAAACGAAGATAACTGGATTTTTAAAGATGCAAAACTTCAGAGGTTTATAATTTCTATTATTGATAAATGTTTGGTTATTCTTGTAAATTTATTCAGTACGTCTAAACAAAGGTTTGATACATTACCTAATACTAGCAACACCCACGGCTTTAATCGCATAATTGTTGATGCCCAGTAGTATTCGTGTGCCAATTTTTAATAGAGGAAATTATACTAATTATTACTAATTAAGTAACATTTTGGGTAAACATTCTTATATTGTACACTAGGCGAACACGAGACTTAAATTAATCACAACTAAAATTAATTACAGATAAATGGTAATTTGGAAATGTGTTTGAAAGTTTTCCGATCAGTTCATTTTTTATTGGAAATTTCAAATTTTTGAAAAACCATTCTTAGAACCGTTCATTCACATCTTAAAAGTAACCACCATGCCAAATTCCAAGCTTCTTTAGCAACTGTATCACAGAAATCCACAATTTTAAAACGTCTTTTAGAAATTTTCTAAAATTTTAAAAACTGTTCTGTGGATGCATTTACGTCTCAAACCATGTGAACGTTCATGTTTCTTTCGCTAACAATTTCAGATAAATCACATTTCATATGGTTTTTACAGCCTACAACGGTTTTCCCGCTCATTTCACAATTTTTTTTAGAAACCGTTCATAGTGAGCACTAAAATATTAAAAATAACCACCAGGCCAAATTTCAAGTTTCTATTCCTTAACAATCACAAAAATCACAATTTAAAAATTTTTTTTTGCTTCTCTGCCGTTGAAATTTTGAATTTAGTAAGATATGTTCTGCGCAAAAGTCTTTAAAATAACTGACATATCATATTTTAAGTTTCAAGCTTTAACAATTTTGAATAAACTGTAATTTAAAATTTTTTCGCGCTCATCTTTTAAATTTGAATTTTTTTATAAATTGTATATATCGTGCACCTGCATCTTAAAAGTCACATTATACTAAATTTCAAGTTTGTTTCTAACCCAAATAATCTAAATCGTAATTTAGAATCTTTTTAAAACGTTTTCCAATAGTTCCAGAAATTAAGCCCCTTACAAGCAATTCCGAACAAGAAAAGTGTGTGTTATTGCAAGATTTCTTCAATTAATTTAAATTGAAGACGAATGAAGATGAAATTTTGATTTCGCATCACATTTAAACAAGATTGAAAACTTAGCGTAGTATATATTGAATGTATTAAATCAAGAAATGGATAAAAAAAATAATTCTGAAATTCTTGGATACTTTACGTTATTACTGTATGTATTTTATTAGTTCATGGGATTCTATGCTTAACGATGAAAAAATATTTTCTAACTTAATAGCGTGGTTAATATCAGACGAATTTCGAAATTACATAAAATAATCAAACCCTGAGTTCATTACATTTAAAACTAATGAAAAACTTTGTTTCAATTGCGAAAAGGGTGAACATACTGCTAGATATCATTGAAATAGAAATATTACTGACAATATTAGAGATTATTACGTACTATTACGTACTAATTTTCTAATTCTATTTGTTAGTTTATAAAAATTGTGCGGTTAATGACATAGTTACTGGGAAAAAAGTAAAACACGATGACAACGATGATAACTGGATTATTAAATAGGCATAATTAATAGATATTAAAGTCTTGATTTAAATATATCAGCACAGAGCGATTTATATCTTCTTGTAAAAAAAAATATTAATTCAGATAAATACAAACGGTTTCTAAAATATAGAAAAAAAGGTAACTACATGTATTGTATTTTCAAAGTAAAAGAAATAGCACTGGTGCCAATAAATTGTATTTTTATTGAGAATGAACAAAAAAATAATCCAAGCAGATCAAAATGGGTTGTCTTTTCCATATTTTCTTCTAATATAGTTAATAATAATGAACTTTTAATAACAGTAAAAATATTTCAATAGAATTAAAACTTGCAAAAAAGAATCATTGTATGAGGGCTAATAAAATTGTTAAATTAGAAACTGCATAAGAAGTGCGTCTTAATTGATATTTTCAACAATTGTTCCTCAATTTTGTAAAAATTTATTATCTGTCTCAGCAATATGAAGTAAAGGTGGAGAAGTACAATTGTATAGAAATGAGATTTAAGTAAGTAAAGAGGGTAAAAATATTTTAAGGAAGAAAAAAATTATAATGTTTGTACATTATCAATCTTTGCAAAAATGTAAACGAAATGGATTTTGTTGCTGAAAGTAAAAAGAATTTCATCATGCTATAAAATCAAAGATTAGGTCATTTGCGAAAAAATAATATGTAAAAGTTCAGGAAATTATCATATGATGTGAATTTTAGTGACGATTTACAAAACTCAGTAAAATGTTGTGAAACATTTTTCGCAGGAGAGCTTACAAGACAATCATTTTGAACTGCAAAAGAAGGACTTCAAGGCCGTTAAAGATTATATATACATATCATACATATATGTATATATAAACCTAGGATATTTAACGTTAGTTTCAGAAATGTATGAATTAGTATACGCATTTTGTAATGATATATCTGTTACGAAACAATATCAAGAATTTTCAAAGAAGCTAAAACAATCCATTTATGGCGTATAAGCAAAATGGAATTTAAAAGCTGCAAAAATACGCTGTGACAATAGTGGTAAATATGTATCTCATAATCTAGTTGGCTGGTACAAAACAAAAGGAAATATTTTGGATAATAACTGGACCTATACACTTCCGCTGCGGATAGATTCAATAGAACATTTATGGATGAAATGGATAATTGATTTTGGATTCAAATCTTAAAAAAGAAATGCGACAACTGCTTATTTTGAATAGAAGCCAGTCAATACCCCACCTACTGAAAAAGGGTATCAAAGAAAGCCACAGTTGTCGTATTTAAACGTAATTGGAAGACAGGATTATGCAAAAAAATCTAAAAAATGAAATGAGTTATTTGTTGGCATTTATGCCAAATAACTTGCTTACACAAGACGGATAAGAAGTTTTACAAATTTAATACGATTAAAGTTGATTGTATCGAAAATGTTCAAAGATCATAATTTGTTCAAAAATAAAATCTCTATCAAGGAAATCCTGCTTAAAGCGCATACTCAGCATTATTTTGAAAAAAATATGTTGATGAAACGACTCATGTACATAAAAAAGTACCAGTCAAATTTAGCTGCGGAATCCCAGTAGAAAATCTGCAAAAAAAAAAATACTTTCGAGGATTTGGCGCAAAAGGACGTCATTTGGCGAGCAAAACTTTTTCCTCGCCAAATAGAAGCGATTTTAATGCCTGGTTAAATTCCTGGAAATTCCTTTTTAAATCACTGTTTAAATGTGCAGTACTTTATGAATTTAAACTTAAACGATTAAATAGTTTATTATTTTCTCTATAAGTATATATAATACATATACAAGTTGCGTATTGCTGATGGTATTTAATTTTACACGGCTTCACAGGCTGGATAAGTTTTAAGCGTATTCTAAAAGTAACTGAACAATTAAGAACGCCCTTTAATATACATTTCGATATTGAATAAGTGGTTGTTTCCATGGCAACAATAGTTTTCGCTCCTGACTCCGACACTAACAATATCGAAGTTACATTGACAATGCTCAGATTCGAGACTTTAATTCTTAGTTTGAAGCATTTTTAATCAATTTAAATTTCGTTCTAAACCATAGAATTTGATCGTTAATTTTCTTTAAATATACATATAAATGTACATTGGAAAACTGCAGTTATAAAAGTGTATTTATTTATGCTAAATTTACTTAAACTAGTTCAGTATGAAGAGTAGCAAAAGTTTTTCCTAAAAGAGTATTTATCATAAAATAGTATTTTTTGTTCATTGTGTCGCCAACCAGCAATAAATCGCTAAAAACAAGAAATTTTCGTAATATTTTGACGGACCTTATATGAAGGTTCCGCAGCATTATATATACAGTGTGATTTCATAAATATCGAAACAATAGGCTATCTCCTTAAATATTGCTCTTAAGCACATACTTCCAATTGCAAATTTTCATAAAAAAGGTGCAAAATTTGATGAGATTTAGTTGCAACTCGATGAAGGGCATATTTAAGAAAATACGAAAATTAAATTTTTATACGGCCCCCGTAGGATAAAATTTCCAATTAGGAAAGTATTCCTTATCCAGTCCTGAATTAAACAAAAAAATGCCATCTTTATATCTGCAAAATTCACAGAGATATTAAAATCCGAAATTCGTGACTTACACCATTTAAGCATACCTCTGAGAGACGCGATATCAGTTCATTTGCAATGCAAGTTAGGGATCGACCATACATTTAAACATTATTAAAAGTCGATCTAAGACAATGCCTTAACTTTTAGATATAAAATATTAGCGTATAGATTTTTACGTTAAACTTGCTTGAGAAGTATGCTAGAGGTCTGCATGAGGCCGAGATTGGTCCCAGGTTCGTAATCGGCACGACCTACTGGCCCGCCCGTGTCATAATTGTTCTTAGGACGTGTCGGGAAGGCAATAAGTTTTATAAATATAGTAATAGCGATAATGAAACTTCTGTTAACGGAATCATTGGAAATAATATTTTATAAATTACACAGAAATATTTTCAAAAATCTTTTTATTATTATACAGTTTCAAAAGTTATGATGTTTTTAAACCTATTTTTCATTTATTCCAAACGACATTGTCTTTTAAAATAAATCTTTATTCAAATATAACAGTCTAATAGTTATAAATAATCATTAACGTTCCTATTGCGTATTTTTTATTAGATGCCAAGCTCTCACTAATCTTCCGTTATAAGTGTGTTTATTTGACCCAGGTTCAATACGTTCGAACCAGAAACTCTTTTAAGAAATTCAATTAAATGTAGTAATGATTCGACTTAGAACATTTAAATTAAATAAGTTAAAGATTCATTAAACAATTTCTAGTTTTAAAGGGATTAACTGGTGCAAATTAATCTACATATTACGGAGGATTATGTGGGAGGTTTGGCAGCTAGGTTTTTGTCATGCGAAAACATAGTAATGTAAATTATACTGTAAAATTTTCTTATAAATATGTGTGTAGTATTCTTTAAAATAATCTTAATTGTATCTTAAGATAAATGGGAATTTTTTGTAGAAATTTCGGCTTGTTCAGAAATTTAAAATATGCACAGACACCTGTCTAGATAATGAATTAAATAAAATTAAGTGCAACGCCCATGAAAATGGTTTTCTTTAGCATCATATCAATAAACCCGACCTGAAACATAAAGTGCATAAAAGAAATTTATATCTCTAATAAACTTAAATTTTGTAAATTTCGCTGTGTACCAGATTTGTATGAGAGACTCGGGTATGCGTTAAACAAATTTAATATCTGTTCCCGAGAGCCAAACTATCGTAACCAGAAATTGAAGCTACAGGAAGAAGTTAGTTATTCACCTGGAAGCTTTTAAAAAGCATTTAAACGTTCTATTAGGACCCAATCTTTGTTTAAAACTTTAAATGCATTTTTCGGCATCATAAGTTTTTTTCAGCATTTCTCATCTTTAAATTTATATAAGTCAATAACCTCTATAAATAGTTCAAATTTGTAATATATCTTTTTCAAATATTTTACTTAAATTTTAATTCCGCAAATTTTGAAAAAAAAAATTATTCACTTTTGAAAATATGATTTGTTTAAAATAAGTTGCATCTTTTTTTTAAAATTGCCATTTTAAATATTTTTTTAATTAATATTTTTCAAAATGCTGAATGAAAATTAAAAGTTATATATTTCTGTTTAATTAAAGGAAAAAAATTCAATTCGACAAATAATATTTCGAGTTATAACAATTTTAATTTACTGGGCATTTTTTTTGTAACAAGTCTTATGATGTGATTCTGTTTACAAATTATATGGCTAATCATCACAATAAATTCCAAATTCTAACTCTATAAATAAATAAATAAAATGTTTCCCGGACACCTTACAGTAACATTGTTTCTTGAATTACACGCATTTCAATTTGAGTCTGATCCCTTGAAACCTCACGAATTATTAAAACGGACATATCTCCCTGAGTTTTGCAGATATCAAGATGGATTTTTATTGTTTAATTCAGGAATGGTTTAGGAAAAATTTCCTAATTGGAAATTTTATCCTACGGGGGCCGTATAAAAATTTAATTTTTGTATTTTCTCAAATAGATCCCCCATGGAGTTGCAACTTATCTCATGAAATTTTGCACCTTTTTTTTATGAAACTTTTCAATTGGAAGTATGTGTCTAGGAGAAATATTTAAAGAGATAGCCTATTGTTTCGATATTTATGAATCACACTGTATATATATATATCCCCATGAGAAAAATATTCTGTAAATTTTTCAATATTTTCTGAGTATGTGCTGATGGAGTCCTTCCTTGTAAGGACAAATATGTTAGAGTATTTCAAAAACAGAGTGTTAGGTAAAATGCTCTTTATTTATTCACAATAAATACAGCAAGTAAGGGGTTGTGTTGAATTTTATTAATATTATAGTTGCATATTTTTATGTTGTCAACATAAGATATTATTGTTCTAGAAGTTTCTATTTATCTAGTAGTTTAGTTGAGTATTATGATATTGTGAAGTAGTTCTGTTCATGTATTGCAGTTAACGAAATAACTATGCTAGAAAATACTCTGCTGGACATAACACCTCAACATCTAGTAATTCAACATCACCAAGGGCTTCCGTTCTTCTAACTTGGTTGTTGTGCGAACCGTATGTTGTGCGAAAGGCAGTTTAAGATAATACAATCTAATCCACGAATTAAAAGCGGCAGAAGTTGCTGCAAGTGACAACTCCTTTGGACCAATGTCCACAACAACTTTTGACAAAGTTGAACCCATGTATTTGTCTATAAGGACAATATATGCAACGATTAAAAGCAACTGAGTTCGTGAGTATGAGATCTGTCTTTCTTCACAAGATTTAGAGAGAAAAAGTCTTAGTTGGAAATTGGTTCATTATAATCATTAAATTTACTATTATTATCTGTTAAAAACAAAGAGTCCGGAGTCCGGATTCCTGAGTCGTAGACAATATATTTTATCGTACTGTTATAGTAAATAACAAAAAATTATAATCTGTATTTGTATAAAATGCTTTTTACAAAGGATCCCCTTTTGGTGAAGCTCGCACCTAGCATTGAGACACGGACACAGTGTATTTTATAGCCATGTACGCCAAAATTAAAGAACTGATTAAATTTGTCTGCAAAAAACGTATTATATATTTTTTTGTATAAATTTAATTCTAAAGTAAGGAATTCTTAATTGTTAAAAGTGAGTTAAATCGCCAAATATGATACTACGCAGCCAAACCACTTACTCACGCACAGCAGACGAGTATGACATTTGGCCAGGTTTGCCGTTAAAAATTCTACGGTAAAGAATAAAGTGAATTTAGTGGTATCAAAAATGTAATTATAATGCTCTATTTTAAAAAAAAATCCTAGGTTCTTGAAGGAATTTTCAAACTTATTCAATATTTTATTCTTATTATTAACTAATTTGTATTTAAAAAAAAAAAAAAAAAACTAATAAATTAATAGTATAATAAGTGATCTCAAAAATTACATTTTCAGAAATTTATGCAATTGTAAAATCAATCATAGAATTTTTGGATATATTTATATTGTTGTATTTTATGATTTTCTATATATATTTATGATGTGATGAAAGAATAAAAGACTCTGAACTGACGCGACGAGATTCATTTATTGAGACATTACAGATAAATGTTTTGTTGACACACAACTAAGAGACAACATCAGCGTGTGTGCAGGAAAAAATAAAATGTCAAAAAATAGTCCAATGTAATTCAAAATAGAGAATCTCCGTCACAATAGCTTATTGCTTGTTACATCAAATATTGCAAAAACGACTGATAAAGAATCAAGCCGCTGCTATGCATAAACTGCTTATATTATAAAATAGGGGGAATGCAATTCATGTTTATTTTCTGCTAGTTATTTACAAAATATTTTTTATGTACAAAAGTGCACAAAAACACTTTTGTTTAAATTTTTATTTTCAAATATTATAGTAAATCTAATGGTACACAATATTAAATTTAATTATCATAAAAATATTTTTCAATTAAAAACGGCAATACATTTAAATGAGATACGTAGTTTCAGATTTTTTTTTCGTCTTCAACGTACGATACTCCGTTGTTTTATCCTTTCTTAATTAAATAAACTCGCATATTTAAATACGAAGAGAAAGGAATTTATGAAATGCGCACCGTAGGAAATAAACGAATAATATTTAAGGTAATATTTTATGCGAAAAATACAAAATAATCGAGAATTTACTATAGTTCTTCAACTTTCTATAAATGAAGATTTATTTAAACAATTTTTTAATTAAGCATTTAGCACTGAAGAGAATTAATGTTAATTAGAATTTGGATTTTATTAAATAATTTATTTCTGTTACTATAAATAATTTGTATATTAATTTTCTTTAGGGACAAATGTTCGTAAATATATGTACGGTAGTTTTATTAAATTTGTTAATTTTTATTGAAAAAATAATATATTGCGAGCGACATATGTTTTTTTTTCTTTTAATATGTTATTTTAATTATTTAAAAGTATGTTAGTGGTGCAGTATACGCATAGCAGCAATGCTTCTAAAACTAACATCATTTACTATAATAGTTGCTAAACAAGAACTAATAAATATAAGCGCAATAAGGCAACAGACACATAGTATAAAAAATAAAAACGGCCCCTTGAAGAGACATTAAAAATAACATATTTGTTGATTTTTATGATTTGTTTTCTTTAAATTTTAGATACTCTTTTTAACTCACATTTGCAATTACCAACTGTGCCTGTGACATAAATACGTCCGAAAGACATGGAACAAACAGGTATCGAGAGATAATAGCTCAGATACATTATTTTATGATGAAAAATTCAAGCAGATTTCTTGAGAAAACAACAATATGAATCCTTTAGTTATTTAACTTATGATATTCTTGTGTTCGATTCTCACATTCCACACTGCAATCACTTCAGTTTTGCCAGTCCGCTACATTTTCTTTTATTCAGATTTCTTGAGAAAACAACAATATGAATCCTTTAGTTATTTAACTTATGGTATTCTTGTATTCGTTTCTCACATTTCACACTGCAATCACTTCAGTTTTGCCAGTCCGCTACATTTTCTTTTATTCAGAATTCCACTACTTTTTTGACTTAGTATGATTCGTCTTATTTAATCTGTCATAATATAAGGCGAATATTACTATTTCAGAAAAGTGGTGACCAGGGCTTAACAAATGCGGTTGCCAGGTCGCCACTGGCGACCAGGTTTTTCTATCTGGCGACCAAGTTTTTTATCTTTAAACCAAAAATATTTTTGACTTTTATTTTTTTTCTATTTAGAAAAAAATAAGTTCATCAAATGCAAATTATAAAATAATAAAATCAAAATTATTTCACTGACTTCGACCGGAAAACAAAAACAAAAATATTTTCCTGCTTCAGTATTTCATCAATGCGCCCCTCATCAGATTTAGAATTTGTAGAAATCAACTAACTGTCTTGACATTTGTCGCATTCGGAAATCGGCATTTCCCGAACATGCCGGTTAGATCAGTCTTTTTGCCAGAGATTATGTAGTTTTTATAAGTTTCATTAGAAAACTTAGTTTATATTATCTTTCTAATTTATGTAACTATACTAAACTATGCTTTTTACTATTTTTTTTTCAATTAATTCATCATAAAAAACTTTTGTGCATTTTGAAAATAAATGGCAGGGGGGGGAGGGATTTTTTACCGGCGACTAGAATTTTTTGCTGGTTACCAGATTTTATTAAATTTGTAAAGTCCTGGTGGTGACAATGAAACAATCTGACTAAAATAAAGTAACGGAATGGCAAAAATGAATCACTTCACAAAATTATTTTCTGTATTATTATTTCTTCATTATTAACCTAGTACTATTATTTTTTGTTACTTATAAAGTGACATTGATTAATTAGTATTGATTATTAATTAGAATTATTATCGTTTTATGTTTTATTTTTTCTATTAAATATATTATATACAAAGTGAGCGTAAAAAGAAATGCATTACTTGAATTTATATATTTTCTTTTATTTTAAATTGATTTCTTGAAAAAAAAAACAATAACCCGTGCACTTATTTTACTTCCTCATAATATTTGTGTTGTATTAGTAAAATCCATTGCTTTTAAACATACTGAGTAAAATGCACTTATTGTATCCCTTTAAAAAGGTCTAATAATAGTATAAGTATACAAGAAATATATTTCCAAATTGTTAGTACTTATAAGCTCAGTATCTTTCATAGACTATATAAATAATGCTACAAAATAAAAACATGCGCAGATGAAGACATGCAGCGGTTAAAAATATTATACCTTTGCTATTATCCCTCTTTGTGGTAACGGGTTTGAAGTATCACTTATCCGCCTCAAAGGCGAAATGACAACTATTAACATAGAGGAAATATCTATCGATTCTGGGTTTACAATAGCTAAATATTCGCTATATAATCATTTTTTTTTTATCATAACGAATATAATATATTTATATGTTCATATATATATTTATCCATATGCAACATACATCGTCTTTAAATTGAGAAATACAGGCAATGACGATTAACAACGATTAAAAATATTTCCAGCATTCCAAAATATTTATCTGACTATTAAAATAATATTTGGTGAAGCTTCTTCCTCGACTTGACAGTGCTAAGAACGTTGCTGGAAACCAGAAAGTAAACAGACACTTCCTTTTTGTTTTCCAGTTCAGGAAATGAAAGGAAGGTGTCTGATATGAGAACACACAGAGAGATATGTGGAGGAAGAAGAGAGAATAAATGCGATTGAAAGGCCATAACTTCTCTTATATGAGGTCCTAAAATCAGTTTCGCCTTATAGCAAATGAAACAATGAATAAAAATAAAAGAAAACAAAAACTTTACATTAAAAAAAATTAATTGCTAAATAGAGAATGTTAATAATTTCCTATTGAAATTAAAATATTTATGTATTTATTCAGAATGTTGGTTTTGATATACAATTGGATAAAAGGTTTTATTATTGCAATATAAAAAAAAAAAAAAATTAAATCCTTTTTATATTTTAAATTAAATTATTTCTAAAAAAAAAAAAAAAAAAAAAAAAAAAAAAAAAAACTAAACCTGCGGCGCTACAATCCACTGTTAGAAATTTGAAGCAAACTGTCAAATCGTACGATCGTTTTTATAGAAAAGGTTACATAAACTTTATTTAACGCTATTCTGACCATATTATTGTCCATATTATGGTCATTATAGCATTAAATTATGGTTATCTCACTATTTCCTATAAAAACGGTCGAATGATTCATTAGTTTGCTGCCCATTTTTAACAGTGTCCATTTAGGATCATGGTCAACAGTGCCCAGCTCTCTTTTCTTGATCTGAGATGCTATACAGCATAGGTTCCAGTCATGTAGTCAGCCTAACGCGGGACCCTCAGTGATTATATATATATATTAAATATAAATATATATTTGAAATATTACAAGGGTCCCACCATACTACTTTTTCTCTACCACTCCAAATCGTATTCTTTCAGGTAGATTTCTTCAACGTTTGCAATATAACTATAGATCGAGATTTAACGTTTCCATTCCATATAGTGTTAGATGGAAAGTGGGATCCTACGACCTGAGCAATTATCATTGAATATATTTATTGTTTTGGAAATTTGTATTCTTAAACTGAGGCCTTGGGTTCACTTTCTTCAATATAAGTCACCACTAGTACTAGACTATGCACCACAAATAACTCAAAATGTATATGAATTCATATATTTAAAAATTGCATATTAGATTCTGTTTCCCTAAAGAAGTTTTATTAATATTTTTGCTAATTGTTTGTATTTTTCATTCAATTTTCTGTTAAAATCTGAAAAAGTTAATAAATGATTGCATTAAAGATTAATGTAAAAGTGTGGTATAGGGTACTCCAACACATAAAATCATCTGAAAATTATGAAATGTTGGACCTCACTGTATAAAGAGAAATATTTAGCTATTCTAAACACTAAAATATTTTTTTTTTCTTGGAATAAAAAATGAAGACTGAGAAATAGAAATATTATTATAATGTTAATTATATACCAATATTTACATTTTTAACAGGTTAAAACTTAATATATATCAATACACTTTCGAAATATTCAACTTTATATTGTACCTAAAGCATTAATGTCAGCTTAAATTTAATGATTATAGATCAATCGCAGATTTTAATCGCAGATTTTCAATTTAAAAGAATTATCTTTTTCTCCTAAACAAAGGAAAAAATTATCATTTCCTTCTGAGCAAAGGAAACAGCATGTTAGAACGTAATGCAAATAAAAAACATAGTGAATTTAATATAAAACAAAGAGTTTTTCATCAAAAGCTAATATTTTAAAAATTAATTATAAAAAAATAAATTTAAAAGTTTAAAATAATTGCTATTAAATACAGTGGTGCGATCCGAACGTTCTCGAAATTAATATAATATAATTCACCAATCGAATTAACTTCCTTTGAACTAGAGATTTTACTTAGTAAGTGAAATCAAATACGTATCACAAAGGAATAAATTATATTTCATTAAATAGAATTTCTGGTTATAAATAGGTTTATTTGAACAGTGGATTGTATGTTAAATGCATTCCGAAGATTTCTGTATTCCACCCCGTATATGAGTTATGCCCCAAAAATCTTATCAAATTAAAAAAAAATTGCATATGTACGTGCGTACAACTAGTATGCATGTATTTTTTTTCCAATACCAAACCCGCCCTTAAACACTCCGAAACTGAAACTTATAATTTAGCTTTGACTCCCGGTCGTTTAACCCCCCCCCGTCCCCCACCCCCAAAAAATAATTTCTTAAAAAATTTTAAAACCTTATACACATGTTTAAATCTTTCAAGTGAAAACGCGTGGCATTTTGACATAGTTTTACAAACCTAAATCTTATATTGCTTTCCATAAATAGCTTAGAAATGTTTTATTAGAATTAACTGTAGAATAGGAAAGTTTTCTTTGTTTTTTGTTTTTTTAATGAAAACAAAGCGTAAAGATTTGAAATAACATAAATACATAATAAAAAGTGTTTCTCTATAAATCATATGCAAAAATCTATAATGTAGTATCACTACAAATTGATATTTTGGGCTGAAAATTTTTGACATGTGCTTTTATGCGTAAAAATGAATTGCGGTTTTTTAATCTATTCTTCAAACTTTAACATTTGCAGTAAATTTTAAGCATCTGTCCGTGAAAAAAGTTTATTCTGCCTTAATAGTTGTTATTTTTTTTTGAGAAAACCTGAATATGATGCTATACGTATCATGTGAAAGTATAAAAGATAAAGTAAAATTATAATACTTTAAAATGGGGTCATATAAATAACATTCAATAGTTTTTAAATATATTTTCTCAGTTTTCATTTTGTACATATAATTATTGGGACAACGATACATCAATATACCACGTTTGTGTTTTCTCTACTGGAAAGTATGACACAACAGCACCGTTTATGGTATTTTAAGATTGTTCCAATTCATATATATTTACATATAGTTAATAAAATTTCATTATTTGTTATGTATCTAATAAATATATAACATCTTAAAAGTTAACTGGTTTTCATTTTATTCTTTAAACACATGATTATTTTATCACTCTTAAAAGAAATATTAAGATTGTTTTTCTAAAACACTCATTTAAACATATAACTTCACATTATATTTAAATAAACAATAAATATTTTAAACGGGAACAGTAAATCAACGCAGTTTTTAGGAGGTGTTCGCTATCTTAAAGACATATATTACTTATCTTAATGAAATACTTGAAAGCGTTTATAATACCGAATAAATTGATTTAGGCAGCAATTTACGATTTGTTTTCCTTTGCATGATAAAAATATAAATGGTTACCATACATTTATCATTGGACAAAAGAAGAAACAAATGATATATAAAATATTATTTTATTATAATAAAACAAAAACAACAAATAATTAGAGTTTTCAGTATGATTTATAATACTGAGAACTCTTAAATATATGTATCTAGTAAATTTGCGCCATTGTGCTTCTATAATGAAAAATCGGGTGATATCTAAAATTTTGATACGAAATTTGTTTCTATGCTCTTAGACAATGTTTGTCTCTTATAAAATGATGTTCGTATTTAACATTTTTGACATTAAAAACTTGAGGATTTAAAAGAATTAAAAATAAAATTATTTTTGCAACACAAAATGATTAAAGAATGAGCCAAATCTTATAACTGGATTTGAATATTATATTATCAAACTTTAAAAGAATATTTTTTCCAATAACACATTACAAAAAGATTAAATATCTTCAAGTTTACGAAAAAAGTTTTGAAAAAAAAATCTACGTACGTTTTTATTATCCAAATTATTTTATTGTACGTTTCATAAGAAATATCTCCTTTTTTATGCGTAAAAAACTGCAGTAAAAATAAATAATTGTACCATATAAAAAAATGCGTTTCTGAAAGTAAAGTTATTGAAGAATCATTTTATGCTATTTTGCTTCTTTCTTTCTTGAACCTCGGAGAAAATTGTAACACTGATGCAATTCTGAATTAATGAAAAACAGTTTAACCACCATTTCTTATGCAAATTGTGCAATATTTTGATGCATGTTTAAAAGCAGATAAACGGCCCTGCAGTGGTTCGTTACGTAGGTAGGGTGCCTTGATCCATCTACATGAAGTGTGAGGGGCAGATTTGGACTAATCACATTTTAACAACCACAGACGACCACATCACATTGTGTTTCGCCGTATGACGCCACATCTAAGACGAGGAAAAATTCAAAAAAATAACGAGATATCGGAAGAGTGTAGGATTAATATCCATTTGTTGGGCCTTAGCTTGGGAAGCCTCACTCCTGGGTGCAGAGACAGTCCCCGTTTCATGATTCACATTTGGAGAATGTGCGCTCAAGTTCCTGAGACGAGTGTTTTCACGAAGGACGTTCAGAGGCTTCCAAAGCTCAGAGCCCTGCCTGCGAATGTTTGACTCAGTCAAGTCATCCAAGACATGCTGTAAGGTCCGTGGTATCCACCGATTTGTCTTCACCAGAGTGTTGCTGTCGGGATTCTTCCTCTTCATCCCGCATACTAGCCTACAAAGAAAGAAAAGTGCTTTAATGAACTGTAATTTTACAAATAATAGAAAACACCCTCCCAGGCGCGTAACCAGTGGCGCACCCAGGGTTAGACAAAAAGTCTTATTTAATCGTAGAATTAAGAAAAAAAATCGATCGTTAAATGAAGAGAACTATATACGAAAATATTGATACTTTACTGCCTCCTAGCTGATCCTAGGTACGCCAAGGCGCGTAACCTGTACGGTTTATTTGAATGTTTCGCGAAATATTTAAGTTGTTACAAATTGACACTTTAGCCTGGGGGGATCCTAAACAACAGCGGAAATTTCTTTAAATAATTCGAAATTAAAATTTAAATAGCGGCAAGTTTCTATCGTATCTCTTTCAAAGAAAGTTAGGATATTAAAGAGTAAGGCATCTGTGTAATGCATACAATCTCAGGTTTCATCTCAGGAAAAATTTCAATTATTAAATATTCAAATTACTGATGTAACTTTGTCTATTCTGGTATGAAGTCACCAGTTCGGACGAAAATACAAAGACTTGAAAATAGGATTAATGCTTGTTAGATTAAAGAAATTCCCCAATTTTTAATACTTTTTTTTTAATTGTCACAAAATATTAAACAAAAATTTCAATATAAATATGCTGCTCGTTTTTATTATGGAGCTGTGCTGTCAATGAGACGAATATTAGGACCACCGTGGTAAGGGAGATAAAATGCCAGTTCTCCACTATTCACTTGCAAACTTTGGAGGTATGAGTTCGATTGCTACGAGGTCCTTCCTTGAGTCTATATCCCATTTATTTGTACTGGTAATTTTCTATCTTGTGCTACTTGTCGATTATTTAACAGAGATATAAACGAATCATCGAAGTTAAGTACACGGGTAAGAATATATGTAAAAACCCAAGACAGATCCAAAACAGACGAAAATTACCACCTATCCTTTTGTTTTAGAAATAGGTAAATAGTTTTCACATCTTTCATTTTCTTTTTAATCTAAAACAGGAAGATACAGACAATTTTGTTATCAGGATTTGACGGATGTTATTAACGTAAAATGTTTACAAGAGAGTATGACTGTGGCAGCAAACTTTCGTTCACAATTTTTATTTTACAAAATTTCACTGAGAAAAAATTCAAGTTTTCTGTATTTATGGTTAACGCCAACCAATTAATATTAAATATAGAGCAAGCAAAAAGTCCGTATATATATATATCTTACATTTTGTATAACTTTTGAGATTTTTAGATATTACTTGTTTCCAGAATAGAAGTTGTATTTTACAAGATAAAATAAGTTTCATTAAAAAATCTTCATTATATGGCGCTATAATTAACGCTATAGACATATCCAAATTACACGAATAAAATGCTGAATTGTCCTTTGTTTTCTTCAGCAGACTTAGGTATAAAAAGTAAAACAGTATAGATATTGATATATTAAATCACTTATCCATTCATCTTATAAAATTGTAATAATGAAAGTAATTAGAATTCATGGTACTTTTCTTTAACTGTAAGTAGTGTACTAGTACATTTTGAAAATCAGAATTAGTGCATTATAACTGGAATTTTCTAAAAATGTCTTTGTTCATAGAAATAGTATATTGAAAAATTGTAATAGGAATTCGTATGCCTTATATTAAAAAATAGCTGATATAATGGTGTGTTTGCAGGGGTGTATTAGCATATTTTAAATGGTATATTAATATAAACAGTACGTTTGAATTTATGAATCTATGTATATGTGTTATCATATTCTGTGAGTTTCAATTTCTGGTTTTGGGGATGTTCCATGTCCTAAATGCGACTATCTGAGCATTCTATGTTAACGGAATTACAAAATGGTTTTCAGCGTGACATAATACGAGGAGCAGTCTGAAAATAAGTTTCCCCTGGCGACTGTGGACAGAGGTGTGTATGAAAGACAAAAAATATAATGAGACATTAAAGATAAAACATAACTTTATTTTTCCACATAAGTACCAAGTACATTGAGACATTTGTCATACCTCTTTATAAGCTTCAAAAAGCCCTCCAGGAAAAAATCAGGGCTTTGCATACGGACGAGGCGTTCAATGGCTATGGACGAAAGATGACACAGCAGGTAAACGCGAACGTACAAGACACGGATACCATTGGGTAGAGGTAGACCGCGATCAAGCAGATGGCGCTGTTGCAGTGACTGTGCAGATGGTTCAGTTGCAGTCAACAGCGCCATCTGCGCAGGCACTGCAACAGCACCATCTGCTTGATCGCGGTCGACCTCTACCCAATGGTATCCGTGTCTTGTAAGATTGCGTTCACCTGCTGTGTCATCTTCGCCCATAGCTGTTGAACGCCTAGTCCGTATGCAAAGCCCTGATTTTTTCCTGGAGGGCTTTTTGAAGCTTATAAAGAGGTATGACAAATGTCTCAATGTACTTGGTACTTATGTGGAAAATAAAGTTATGTTTTATCTTTAATGTCTCATTACATTTTTTATCTTTCATACATACCTCTGTCCACAGTCGCCAGGGGAAACTTATTTTCCGACTGCACCTCGTATATAACATCTATTCACAGTCACTGCCTTTGTCAGTTATGTTCAATGTTACCGTTTGAATTATGTTATACCGTATGGTAGAGTACATATTAAGTATTTACTGCTATAATAAACACACATAAAACATTTACATCGGCCTTTTTTCTATTATATAACTGCACCTTCACTTTTTATTTATTTATTTATTTATTTCTATTCGCTATTTTTATCTTACCCTCATATAGACAATCTGCTCAGGGCAAATTACACATCATTCCAACCACGTTTCAAGCTTTAATCACTTTTTAAAATTTATATATTTACCTTGTTACAAAATATAAAACAAAGACATATGTAGAATAGCATGACTTTGTTAGAAAGTACCTAAATTTCTCTTAATTTTCACTCATTTCATTGAATACATTTAGAGATGTCTGAAAGTTTGCACATGGAAACTTAATCAAAAAATAATTATAAAAGAATATACACTCTAATGTCCAAAAGATACAGGACAATTTCAATTTCAGCTGTTTTGCCGAATATCTAAAAAAATATTTGACGAATTCTTCTGGAGTTGCAGTAATATAAAGGACATGTTTAACATTGTATCTTTCAGTGAAAATTTGGACACGTTACCAATTAAGGGATCAAAAAGAAATTAATATAATTCTACAAATATAATGCATTTTTAAAACATCAAGTAATGATTGTTCCTCTCAAGGATTATACTTATAGACGTAATTAAGTTTTTTATCTCAAGTTTGAAAATTCAGATTTTTTAAGCATTTAAAAAAAAATTACAGAGAAAACAACATTACAAATTTGCACTTTTGCTCGGCGGTCAGGGGGTTAACGCATATAAACGCGTCGCTTTTGGATTATACTTTAGTTTTGATGATTCTTCCAAGGAGAATTCAGACATGAAAAAAAATGAATAATGAAAAATGACAATTTGTGGAAAATCCTTTAATATTCAGCTATTTTGGAATTTTACGATATTCGACTTGCCTTTTTATATGCGGTTGCTACATATATTTGACTACTAAATTATGAAAACCAAAATTACTATCGCTCGCATATGCGCAATTAAAAATTAGTTCATGCAGATACTCATATTTCATTAACTATTTAATATATTTATATTCTGATTGCAGTATATTTACTCTACTGTATTTTTAAAGTGGCGATAAATGTGATTGAAAATCATTTATGCTATAAACAAACTAGTTGGAAATTGAACGTCAAACGTGACAAATGAAGTGCCTTCGTACTGTTATTATTTCAGTTAATTGAATATCGTCTATTATTATGATATGATTAATTTCCTCAATAAAATAAGTACATTTTATGTTTGCAACATTTTATATTTTGTTGACATTTATTGAAATTTTCAATGGAAAACTTAGGTCTAGCTTGGAAAATTTCCGAACTTGAAATCCATATTTAGACTCTTTTTCCATTTAATATCCGTTTCTCCGGAAACATTTATCCCAAAAACTGTCCGTAGATTATATGATTGCTATAATTAAACAATTTTAGTACACAAATTCAGTTTTTAAATTCAGTAATACGGAAATAATATGACTACATCTTACACATGACTTAATAAACATGGCAACCTAGAAACATTACCTATAATGGCATATCATTGAATTAATTACGTACGAAAGGATTTAATAGAATAAAGATTGTGACTTTAACTTGATCAAAGGGGTTATAAAATATCATATACGACATGTATGACTATAACGTCATACATCTCAGATAACTTGGCGATACATCTCGGTCGCTTGATGATTAATCCCCGGAAGCTGCTATAACAAGGAAGTACCGATTTTCAAAAAATTCAAATTACTTTAAAAATATTTTTATTAATATCTTTTTAAGTTTTGATTTGATTTTCATAAAATTTGAAATGACTCCACAAAATTCTGCAACGATTATATAAATATATTAAATTTCAAACCATTCGGTTGGGTAGTTTCTGCGCTGTTATATGCCGACAGACGGACACGACTAGACGACGACTATAGGTGCAACATATTTATATAATAACGAACGCACCTAAAAACTTTCGGAAATTTCATTAACTTTTTAAAAGAAATTTTTATTACTCGATGAATATACTTGCTATTCTGTCACAAATGAGCACAAAGGTTGAACAGAACCCACATAGTCATGTGTACAAATACAGATAATTTCGAGAATTTATTTTACTGGGTGAATGCAAATATTATTGTTTTCATCTATGGGCTGTTGCCACCCCCAATTAACCGTGTGTGAAAATCGTCACTGAAAAATGTATAGTCAAACATGTTCTTTGTGGTTCTGAAGTTCCAGAAAAATTCATCTTCTCTAGATATTCGAGAAAACGTGTAAAATCGAATGTGTCTGCTGACGTTTGGCCATAATGTTTATATCTATCGATTAGAAGGTATAAAAATTTAACTTAACTTAACAAATATATATTTAACCTTTCAGGGGGCGCGCTCTAATTTTTTGCACGATTAGGTGTCGTATATATTATATACTGCAGTTAAAATAATACAAATGCAAATATTCCATAATTAAAAATAAGCGATAAGCTATGTGGAATATTATGCAGATAAGTAGTAAAAACTTAATTTTTATTTCGGCGTCATGTTTGATACTAAAGTTTTTGAAGTCTTACGTTTGTATTAAAATTTACAACAGCGTGCACGTTGACATTTTAAGTATATAAGAATGTAAAACTCTTGCTGGATATAAAGAATATAGAGTGCACGGGATAAATTAGAATTGCATAAAACGCGCATACATATATTCAAATAACGACAATCAAGGATATACCTCTGTTGATGCATCTCTCTGCTCTTCCCAATCCTGTGTGATGCTTGTACCATTTCTTGAGTCCGCGGTGCTGGAGTTAGAACAGGTGGAACCATCTTCTTCGGTTTTTGTTTCCTAAACAGTAAACAGTATATTGTAATATATATATATATACATAAATTTGCACAATTATTAAAACACTTTCTGCAGAAAATAATTTGTAGATAAGAACAATCATTATAGGTTTCTAAATTTTGAATAAAATTGTCTACAGAATAAAATTTAAATTAATAATTTTTTGCCACAAAACAAAATTAGAAAAATATGTACCGCTAATTAAAAATAATATTTTTTTCAAAATCTTGACAGAAAATCATCCCATAATTTCAAATTATGAATTCGAAAATTTTTAATTTTTTTTATTTGGTGAGAAATTTCTGGTTGCGTGTTATAGTTTCATTATTTACGCCATGTCTCAGCAGGTTCTAACTGAGAACACTGGAGAACATTTTACTACGCTCATACTATTTGCTTATTCTAGGAGTATTATTTTTTTCCTTTGTTCAAGCGTTCAGAATTGATAACCGTTTTTGAATCAACGTTGAGCAGTGATCAATCGTTAGCCTGTTACTCTTTAAATACTGAAGTCTGAAAACTCAACAGCATTCAAAATAAGGCGAACATCCAAACGTGAAATATTCTGCGAGATTATTTCTCCCCGTTTCTTCTACCTGCCTATTTGTCAGCAGGACAATAAAAGGTAAAAGTGAAACCTCCTTAAGATAACTTGTACAGAAGGCTCCCCTCCACCCATTGATTTCAATAATCCCTTGCTCTGTTACAATAGTTAAATATTTACGAAAGGGAGAAAATGTAACAGGCGTTCGGGCGGTCTGCCAGTATTTCGCTTCGCCGGGCGTCTTGGGCGGTTTAGTAGCTAAATGGTTAATATTTTTTCTTCTGAAAATTCGTTATTACAAGTTTCTTGGTAATATATACTCTGAGGATGTATTATCATATTGGGGAATATTTTATTCAAAATACTTACCACTTTTTATAATTAATATTTCTGTTTATTTGATCACCTAATGTCCATTATTAAACAATTCGAGGATTACTATTGCTAAAATAATGGTAGATATTTTGAATAAAAATTCCCAATTCTGGCAGCACTGCATTAAAGTGCTAGATAAACCCACACAAACTAGTTTATGCAAAATAAATAACAAAGATATCCGTGCACATGCGTGTCTGGGACATCTCAGGCAGCTGCCAGATTAATTATACTCATAAAAATGACAAGCTGGAAAAAATTAAGACATTTACAGTTCGGTGTCCTTGTTAGTGCTCGTAAGAGGGACCATAGAATTACGAAAGATGATGCGATATTCGGATTTTCAGAGGAGATTATTCCAATGGAGAATCCTAACTACATTGTTTATCGCAAAAAGCTCCAATTTACGTCACTAGTGGATCCGAAAAAAGACACTGGTTGAATGTGACCATCTTCGGTACAACACTGTCGCAGTTGTTATCCAAATTCAGTGCTGAAGCATCGACTCTGCTACAGGACAGTGCAAGTAGCCTTCGAGAAACTGAAACTCAATTCGAGCTCCCTTGACATTACTGCTCGAAGTACACCTATGCACCCCAATTAGGCACACAGCAACATCTACACTAAACATTTGATGACTAGAAGCATGTAGTCTTGTAGACCAGTCGAGATTAAAACTGTATGGAGCAGATTACTGTGCGGCGCTAAAAACATTAAGCTATGTTTTCGGCATTTCAAGTCTGCCAGTAAGCAGCAACGGATCATGGGGTGTCCATAGTGGTCTGAGGTTAGTTTAGCTGGACATTACTCGGATAATAGGTCTTCAAAATCTAGTTCGCTGAAACTATTACATACCATTATTTTCCGCCACAGAATTTATTAAGTATAAAAACGACTTAACTTTTTTCGAATACTGCGTCTTTTTATTGCATTATGGCGGCGAAATCGAAGTAGCCGATTTATAAAGAACATGCGTAGCCAGACACTTTATTTAAATAATTCCAGATTATAGGAAAAATACATGCTTTCTATATAGTTTCTCACAATTTTACCCAGCGAGACTAACAAATTAAAATCATGTATTAAATACAGGTTATACTATTCATTGCTGAAGAGATTGACATTTTTCTTATTTCTAATTCGATTAAAATTCTTATTTGATTTTTTAAGTTTTTCCTTCTCCATTTTCTATTGCATGAATTATGCATGTATTTTTAAAAGCAGCGCATTTCAGTGCAGAATAGTATATGATCAGGCGTTCTCAACGTTCTTAAAATATCGAATTTGTATAAAAAATGCTTTGGCTTTCATCCATTTGATCTTATTGTAGCTTTTTCTATTAAATGTTCTAATGTTAAAAAGTTTCCCTTTTAACAAAAATAAAACAATTCAGAAAGTAAATGCCTCCTATCTCTTTAGTAATTGAGAAAATGAAAGTTAAGCATACGTAACAAAGTAAAAAGTATAATAAAGACAAGTATATCACCATATTTGCTAAATCTTCATCTTTGAGGTAGAGAAGAACATTGTGAGCAGATTGAAAATGTTGTACGAGATCCCACCACGTATTCTGCCTTGACTGGCATTGCGCGCACGCAGGAACAGCTGGAGCTCCTATGCAGAAAAAAGAATAAAACGCTTTAAAAAATTTCTTAAAAATGAGGTATGAAGAAAAAAATTTTATATGAGTTTTGGACACTGGATTATTTGAATGTTGATAACATTTTTTATGCAATTTTGTAAAATACAACAAAGTGACATTTTAACCAAATAGATAGCAAATTTATTAAACATACAGATTAGTTTTTAAATGGCAATTTATAATTTTCTTATGTAACGTTTTTGTAGATCGTAAGACATTTTCTAAGCATAGTGATATGTTCTATGTTATTGTAACTATATGTTTGTAGATGCAAAACAACTATTGTTCAGTAAAAAATAAATTTTTAATTGTGCTTGTTTACTTAAGTAGTTAGGTTACTTAGGTGCATCACTATTGACTTCAAGACTAAACATCTTGACACTATAATGTTGGAAAAAACACGTTCCCATCAGAACACCGAGCTTAAGCAGCGCTGGACGCAGTTATAGCTTCTGGGAACGCGGCATAGGTGCCACGGAATAGCATGGCAAATCAGAGGTATGCAAAAGCTACTTGGTGGGATATCGGTCGTTGAGACACAGTTGCCAAGCGGCGAGATTCACTCCCTTCTAGTATTGGTTCAAAATTATTGAGGAAAACCTTGAGGCCAAATTATACATCCACCTCTAAATGTACCTCGTCAAAAGGAAGACGTACCCTTTTGCCCACAGCCTTTTGGACCTTCTACGATGTGTCAACAGTCAAGAGGTATACGTCACATCGCAACACTGTTTGTTATATCTAACAGAATATTAAATGAACTAGGTGTTTATAAAAACCCTTTGCCAATCTAGAAGTCCCTAGAATCCATACCGTTTTAGTTTGGCGCAGCTTGTCCCCAATGGGACCTTGTGCCATTAAACCTTATACAACCAACCGTACTGTTTTAGCAAACGGGACTTGATTAGTTTATAGCATGGACTCGAGAATGAAGTATTAAACAACAATCGAAATCTCACAATTAAGGTTAGAGTGAAAAGATTTCGAAGATTTAAAATGACAACACCCAATTTCTTTTATCGCAACATGATTTTCACGGTAAAAAACCATTAAAGACGTTAAAAACCAACTTTAACTGTAGAAATGGTGACATAAAACAAGCGCAAAGAAAAGCAGTGCGAAGAACAAATGTGCCCACTTAGACAACAAATAAAAAATATTTTTACTCGGATTACCAAAGAAGATGGCATATACCATAGAGCAGAATGTTGGCAGGTATAAATCACGGCATGAAGAACATACAGAATCTCATGTTTGATTGCTTTTTTTATGTTAGCCTGATTTGGCGGATGTGATGCGTATTCCTCCACTTTTAAATACCCCAAGAGATAAGAACTGATTCAGATGAATTTGGGTGACACTACCAACCAAGGAAACGCACAATGGTAGTAGATCGCAATGTAACCAATTTGCTCTTTTAGCACACGTAAAGCACAAATGCGTTTGATTTGTTTCAATTACTACAACTAAAATATTAATTTATAACGCTATTTATGATTTTTCACCGTGAAGATCATTTTGCGTTGAAAGGAAACTAATTGGGAATTCCCATTTGAAATTTTCGTAATTTTTGTGACATCTCGATTATTGTTCTATTTTTTATTCTCACGCCCATACAATAAATTATCGTCATCCCAAATGGCATTTCGTTTTCTTGGACGGTACAGTCTCTGGGTCTGATATATCAGCAAATTTTTTTATAATCACCCTGTATAATTAATTAAACCTCTAATATAATACGTAATCTTTAAAATATATTTTTTTCCTTGGACATTTGTTGTAAAATGGAACAACTTATAAATAAATGTAGTTAACTTGTTTAAATATTTTAAAGATATATCACTTTTTTATCAATTTTATTGTAATAGTTTTATAATTGTTCATATATTAAATTCGAAATACTACATTTATTTTAAATTATCACTTTATTTAGTAGTCATTTAATGGAAAATATTACGTCAAATTTAAAACAATATGTTTAAAACGTCATATTTAAAACGATTTTCTCATAGTGTCTAAAAAATACATAAAAGTCCCGGAGCCACTGACATTGCTAACTTAACCATTTTGTACAAGCTGATTTTCAAACTTTTGATAGACCTTACTTAATCAATCCCGAAACAAGCCTTCAATGGTAGATACGGCTTTGGGAACCGAAAAACTCTCCCAGTCAAAGTAAAATGCATAGCAACCTGATTACAGAAGAACGCTACTATTCGTGATAATATCATTCAATCTGCTGTACACTTGTAATAATTTTCATCACAGAGCAAATTAGAATGTTTTTTTAATCCTGCAAGATCTGTATGGGGGGAGGGGGGAGAACGTAGTTCGTAGGGACAGAGTCCCCTTTATTCTGTTAAAAATAGAGTATAATATTTATTGAGACAACACGTTTCTTATAGTATATTCGAATGAAGCAAAAGTTTTCGCCGTATAATGCTTTCAAATAAACTATTCATTAATGTTTTTACATCTTTGCAAATTAATTTTTTCTTACCAGGAGGACTAGAAGTATGCTGACAACGGCATGTGAATCGAAGTTTGCAGCTCTGTTTTTTGTGTTCAATCAATTTATGTATTCCAGGAAAAACTTCTTTGCAGTTACCGCAGATAAGAATGTCTGGTTCACCTGCAAAAAGAAAAAAATGAAAAGATTACGTACGATTGTTGTACCAAATTGCAATTATCTACTCTCCAGAATTTTAAAATTCAAATATTTAATAAAATAAGTATATAAAAACAAATAAATATCACAAAATAAAATTTTAAAACTATGTGTCTCTTGCGAAATTTGTACGCATGAGGGGCTTGTTCAAAACCAGACACAGCTACTTCATAATTGTATGCATTTCAGTCATGTATTGGGTTGTTCGAAAAGTTCTTTGCGTTTGGGAAAGTTGGTTCGTACCGGAAAATTGTATCATTTAATTATAATTAAATGATACAGACCTGCAAAAAAATACTTTTTTAAAATTGCATTAATTTTGATAACTAATTTTTATGTTTTTTTTATTGCTGATTTCGAAAATGAAATCCATTTTTTTCTATCACGTAAGGATTTTTCACAAAATGATTGCATAATTTTAAAGAAAGAGGTGAAATCACGAAATTTTGACATTTCATTTAAATTTCATTTATTTAAAAATCCGTATAAATTAAATTTATATCTAAGTTAAAGTAATAGTTACTTATATGTAGAAGGTTACAGGTCCTTAGAGTAACGTTTTTTCTTTCCATCAAAAGTTTTTTTGTCACTTTTCCTCTTGTGAACTTTGCAAGGATTGTCTCTTTGTAGCATCCAGCAGTAGTCGTCTATCATTCTGACATTCCATTTGCCTTGATATCGCCTCTCCATTTCCTTTATATCCTGGTGAAATCTTTCACCTTGTTCCTCACTAACTGCACCTAAATTTTCTGGAAAATAGTCAAGGTGTGAATCGAGAAAATGAACTTTTAAGCTCATATTACACCCTAAAATCTTGAAATTTGTTATCATCTCTTCTACAATAGATTTGTAGTTTGGGTCCTTTTTGTTGCCAAGAAAACTAGTAATAACTAGTTTGAAAGATTTCCAGGCTTTTCTTTCGTTTGTTTTCATTTTATTCTCAAAATTTTCATCTTTCATCATTTTCCTTATGTCTGGTCCTACAAACACACCTTCCTTCAGTTTTGCTTCGGATAAACCCGGGAACTGCTCACAAAGGTATTTGAAACATTCACCTTCTTTTGGTAAAGCCTTGACAAATTGTTTCATAAGACCTAATTTTATGTGAAGCGGTGGAAGTAACACTTTTTTTGGATCCACAAGATTTTTCTTTGAATATTTTTGACTCCAGGATCTAATGTCTTCCTGATTGGCCATTCTTTCTTAATGTAATGTTGCTTTCTGTCTCGACTGTCCCATTCACAAAGAAAGCAGGGAAATTTTGTGTACCCTTTCTGCTGACCAAGCAACATAGAAATCACCTTCAGATCACCGCAAACTGTCCATTTGTGATCTGAATACGACAGTTTATTTAGGATGAAATCAAGATTTTCATAGCACTCTTTCAAATGAACTGAATGCCCAACAGGTACAGAAGCATAATCATTTCCGTTATGCAATAGTACTGCTTTCAAATTTCTTTTTGATGAATCGATAAAAAGTCTCCATTCGTCAGGTTCATATTGGACTTTGAAACTTGCTATGAGGTCTGGAATATTGTTACAATAAACAAGTTCCCCTTCTTTAGAAAAGAACGGAATGAAATCTTTTTCTCGGTTCCGAAACCAAGAAAATGACGTACCAGGAGCTAGCAAATTTTTTTCTTTTAATCTGGAACCTAAAACTTCTGCCGAATCCTTAGGAAGATTTAAATCCCTGACTAAATCATTTAACTCAGATTGCATGAAAAGTTTAGGTTCATCGCTAATAGAGTCATATACCTCATCAACATCATCATCACTTTCACATTCGGGTACAGTATCTGAATAATCAAAAATATTTTCCACAGTTTCTGGAGGAGAAGGAACCGGAATACCAGGTCCATGAGAAACAGGACGTATGGCAGACGGAATGTCAGGATAAGATATTTCCTTTTTGTTCTTTAAATTGAAACCTTTCACATTACAAATACAAAAATAGCAGTCATCACTATGATTTTTAGGTTCTCTCCAAACCATTGGTATACCAAACCGAAAAGATTGCTTTTTACCTTGAAACCATTGCCTTAATTCTTCTACACAAATACGACAAACTTTATGTGGAGCCCAAGGCTTGTCTTGATCACCCAATTTCATGCCAAAATAAGCAAAATACACTTTTTTTACAAAATCAGAAATGCTTCTTTGTTGTTTTTTCACTGTATAGTTACCACAAATATAGCAGAAACAATTCGGTGAATTAGCACATCCTCTGGAAGCCATGTTCTCTAATGCAGCCAAAACTAGAAGTTAAAATTACTACTATAACTTCTAACTCACAGCTCAGAATAAACACACATGTGTACAGCAAAGAGTAAACAAAGACACTGATTCAAGAGTAGAGATAAGGTCAGTGAAAAGGGGTGTGAAGAAGGGGTGGCGTACAGACACCTGCAAGCAGAAAAGATCCGATTTCAAGTGGATTCCTCTGTCTTGAATATTGTATTTAATAGGCAGTTTACCGATTAAGAGAAATATTCTGTATTGAAATAGTTTCTTCTTTCTTTTTTATTAGTTTAATTTACCAATTTACTATATTAAGTCCAAAAATTTATTTGACAAACTCATATAACTAATAATTTTTTGGTCTGAAATATACTAATTTCATAAAATAATACATTGTGATTTGTGATGAAACTGTACGTGATGGAATTTTTTCATTATTTTTCTAGTAATCAGCATCCAAATAGCTATAAAAAATACCACTTACTATACCGGCAATTTTTTCATCGCAGGCTTGTGTTGTTAGAGATTAATTCCGACAGCAAATGTCTAATAATTGAGAGACAAAATTTTCCGGTACGAATAGGTTTTCCCAAGCGGAAAGAACTTTCGGAACAACGCAATACATTAGAGCAGAACAGTACGTTCGCGAACATTAAAAAAAATATTGGTCTGCTTCGATATTTGTACAAATTAGAGGCTTTTTTAAAGGCAGAAACATGTACTTTATAATTTTAGGCATGTTCAAGCATGTACACAAGACCGGGACATAACCTTTCTGAACAATAAAAAACTGATGATCGACTACGATATTTGCACGCATGAGGGGCTTGTTCAAAGCCAGAAACGTCTATTGTATGATTTTAGACATTTTCAGACATGTATATAATAGTGGGACAGTGACTTGCTGAACATTTAAAAAACTGTTGCTTTCCTACGATATTTGTAATGATGATGGGTTTTTTTAAAGTCTGAAATGTTCGTTTGATGATTTGTTTTGTATTTTTAATGTGTTTCTATATATGATTATTTTATGAAATGGCTTATAAATTTTAAAGAGTCATTTTTATTCAGCTATTGTTGTATTTTAAATTACGCGCCACTATATACGGTAACCACCGTCAGATTAATAACAGGCGAGCGAGGTAAAAAAAATTGTATTTCTTATGTCCAGTAGCCACTAAAAGTGTGTTTGAATGAGCATTTTAATGTCTAGCATCGTATAGAAAGTTGAGGACTAGTGTCATCTATATGATATATTGATAATAAGAGATAAGATATTTTTTCTTCACTCTTTTAAACATATTTTTTTAAATTTAAAAGCTTTCATTACATGAAAGAATTAAATATGGTGTAAGATTTATATTTGATACAATAAAATATATATTTAAAATATATCTAAATAGCCATTTGAGCAATATAAAATAATGTTTGGAATGAACTACAATGGTTGAACAAGCAGTTTTTGTTGAAAATAAAAACAAAAACCCCTTAAAATTTAAACAAACCCAGAACTTCTGCTAAAATAAAATTCACAATTACAGTTTGGTTGTACCGAACGTATTGTATTATAATTTCAAATTTGTTTCTAATTTTCATTCTAATGGTAATCAAACGTTATCTGTTAAAGCACAACCAAGAAAAAAAATGGCCGTTAAATGTGTAATTGTGGGTAATTTTAGACTATATTTTAATTTCGATGCTCGTCTGTTGCGTGGTTATGGTAAATTCATATATTTGTGGCCAATCGTTATGTGGCCTCATTGTGTCCGGCGTGACACTTTTTGACAGAACCGTTATGACCACTTTTAGATGGATTTTAACAAATACTTAAGGCGAAGGGAAGCATAGCCGCCAGTTGCCCATTCTGTGTTTTTTTTTTGTTTCTATACAGGGTGTTCTAAAAAGGACTTACTGATTTAAATTTCAGTAACTTGTAAACGATGACAGCTATTGAAAAAAATTAAGTAATGTATAAAATCAGGAATTTTTATACTGTGGTTCTTTGTTTTTTTCCAATTTTGAAAGATAAATGGCACTGTTAACTATAGGCGAGCCATCAAGGAAGAAACAGAAATCCACCAAAAAAGTGCCAAGAAATAAAGTTAAACATATGGAGTAAGCCTTATTCTACTATTCAAACCTACGAGTGTGAAGCTTACGACACCTACTCATGCAAAAAAAATTTAAATATTATTGAGACATTATGTGAAAGTGCTGGATGAAATTCTAAAAGAAAAATTAATAAAGCAGGATTCGATTTGTTTGATGATTTTATATTTATGGAATTTTAATTTACGGATAAACTTAGAATTTGTTGTAGGGATCCAAGTTTTGTTTTTTCATTTAAATCGCATTTTAAATACTCCGTGAAAAGATTCAGTAATTATTTTACTAAATTTTCATAAAAATTGTTATAATTCGAGAAGTTTATATCTTTCAAAACTTAAAGTGTTTATATCAACAAAAAAAATTCTTTCAGATTTATAGGAAATTCTTTTTCTTTTAGCAAGTACTATAATAAAATATTGTTTTGTATCAGCAAATACGATTGAAAAAATAAATAATTTTAAAATGATTGCATTAGATATAGAATGATTTTTAGAGCCGTAAGAATAACAAAACTGTATAAAAAATGAAACATTTTGATTTGTTTTCCCATATCTAAAACTTTCATCATTGCTGTGGGAGGGAAGACAAAATGTGAAAAGAAATTTCAAGAAAACCGAATTAAATAATTGACCAATATTTATTGTTACTGGAAAGTAAGAAATACGGTATAGTATAAAAACAGAGGATTAAAGTGTTTAAAATATTGTTTTGTAGTTTAAACTGGGAATAATATTTCAGAAAACGGACGGGTTGTATTTACATTAAAACGTAGCGTACAGTAAACGTCGAGACATTATAAAGCCTAAATCACAGCTTTTGATTATAGTCCTCTTTAATTTAAAAGTAATAAGCATAGAATTTATATAAAAAAATAAATAAAAAAGAAGGGAAATGAAAAAAAAAATCACAAATGCACAGGCGCACAGTGGTCCCAAATAAGCAATCCTGTGGCCAAAAACCACTTCTGGCTTTCGTAGTTATTGTATGTGACTCATTTTTATTTTACATCGTTTTAAATGATATTACATTGTGAATTCAAATTAAATCTAATAGAGAGTGCCGTAAGAGGAGCTGGTTGAGTAAAAGAGGGGGCAAATGTTTACTAAGTTAAAACATTCTTTTTGTATAGAATTTTATTTTTAGAGGAGGAGAATTTGCCACTTCTGGTTCTGGTAAATATTTCCACTTTTTAAAAATCAATCATATAATTCCGCAGTCCCCGTAAATTTGTCCTCCTCTCTTTGCCCCTTCCCCCAAAATATAAAGTTTAATTTTTTTTTAATAAATTAATTATATCTCTCTTTACTGTTATTGCAAAGTAACAATAAAAGAGTAATCAATAAAAAAATAACATACACATATGTGTGTGATTGAGTATATTATTAATTTTCTGAAAATCTGAGCATTAGTTCTTGAGATATAACTAACATGCAAATCATGAAAAAGTAGCATAGCAGTGCCACCTGTTAAACTATTTACACCGAAACGTAATCAGCACCTATTTATTTCAAGTACTAACCGAATCTGACGTTTGATGAAAATCTGTGCATTAGTTCTTGAGATATAGCTCTCATGAAAATCATGAAAAATTACCACAGCAGCACTACCTGTTGGCGATTTACACCAAAATCTACAGTTTATTAAATTTCTTTCATTAGTTTTTGAGATAGAGCATCCACAAAATTTTTGCCACTTACATACATACAGAAAGACAGACAGACTCAAAGATAGACATTTTCTAAAAACAGTCAAATCATGTTCAGGACGTATAAATCCGTCGAAAACCGGAAGTCGAAAATTTACCTGAATCCAATACGTTCCTCTTGTAAACATAGAAGAAAATAAAAATCAATAAATATAGCAACTACAAATGAATGCTTTCACTGTTAAATACAAATGTAAGTAAGAAATTAAATGTAATTGGTGCATACTGACTTTGTCTATGAGTCTAAGTAATGCACTCTTTGTCATGAGAAGGACGTGGGTGGGTGGGGAATGTATGAAAAACAGTGATAATGGTAGTAAGTGTGATCTGTAATACAACCAATTGGGTATACTCCTACACCCAAATGTAATTTCATTTCGACATTTCTCACCAAATCATAAAAGCACAAATGCTTTTTTCTTATGTTTTAGGATGTCGACATTACATTTCCTGCTTCTAATGTTAAACGAACGCAATCAATGAAAAAAGAAACTGCAGTATGATTAGGTTTTACCAGGACTACACTAGATACCGAACTTTCTCATTCATTATCATGACGTCACAAAAGGTGGCTGGTCGCGAAGAAAGACATACAGCGATTGGCACAAAACGTTGGGCTCGTCGCTTTCTACCAATCGCTGGTCGCGGCCAGCCACTATTTGTGACGTTTTGAAAATGAATGAGGAAGCACGGTATCTAGTGCTGCCTTGGTATTACAGAATGTTGTGAGAATGTTTTTCTACTTTATTCTATCTTTACAATAAAAAAGTATTGGATTCATGAAAATTTTTGACTTCTGGTTTACGATGGATTTATATGTTTTAGAAGGTCCTGGCTGTTTTTAGAAAATGTCTGTTTGTGAGTCTGTCTGTCTTTCTGTAGGTATGTATGTGGCAAAAATTTTGTGGGTGCTCTATCTCAAAAACTAATGAACAGAATTTAATAAAACTTTAGATTCAGTTAGAACTTGATCTAAGTTGGTGCTGATTATTTTTTGGTATAATTCGCCCAACAGGTGGCGCTACTGTGCTGCATTTTTCACGATTTTTACGATAGCTATATCGCAAGAACGGATTTTTATCAAACTTCGCACTCAGTTAGACGTTGACATAAGTTGTTGCTGATTAGGATTTGGTTAAAATCGTTCAACAGGTGGCACTGCTATGCTGCAATTTTTCAGGATTTAGAGGATTTTAGAGACAGTCATATCTGAAGAAGTCATGCACGGAATTTCATCAAACTTTAGATTCAGTTGGTGCTGATTTGTTTTTGGTGAATGTAAAACCTGCATGACATAGAAGAAACTTTTGGGATTGGCATATCCGACTAGTTTTTCAAAGTGTTACCTTACGAGATTATTTCTTCCTTTAATAAGTTAAAATTTTAAATAAGTATAAAATGCATTGAAGTAAATGTCTACCTTAAAGTATTAATTAAATATGTTAATAAATTAATACAGTTTACTGTAACGGTAACTTGGGCGATTGATTGTCTAATCATTTTTTATCTCTAATCAAAAAAAATTTTATGCATATACATGAAGGTAAATGATAATTAAAATTTTATTTAACAAGTTTTGATTTAAGTAAATCAAAAGTAACTGCAAAAAAACCAGGACATTTTCAACGATCCAAATGATGAAATTTTGCAAATGATTAGATTTCACACGCCCGGAAGAATTTGGTAAAAAAGAAACTATAAATATATTTTTAATATGTACTTTTAAAATAAGGTGCAATATTGCTTTTGATACAAACCAAAATAGCAAGGAGAAAAGTGAAAAACCGATAAATTATAATTGAATAAAAATGTGCATGTCCCTCTCTTTATCTCCTCAGTCAAAATTAATTTAAATTCACAATCTTCCATTAATTAAATTTTTGCATTATATAAAAGAAGTAATTTTTTTTTACCAGTACGAAAACTGGAACGACCTTAAGCAGAATTATTGACATTGAACTAATACGGGTATTGTCCAATGTCCAATTTCAAACCTCTAAATCTCACAAATTTGCAAACAAATTACAATAGATGTCATTATGTATGGTTTTGAAATGTTCATTCTGCATTTTATGCTATGAAAGGGACTCTTTGGAACTTATAGATAAGTTTAAAAAAAAAAAAAAAAAAAAAAAAAAAAGCCAACTGTACTTAAAATAAATTCCTCTTTTTTTATTTTTGAGATATTCTGTAATCCAAAAATAAAATTAAAGAGGTATTTTAATGTTCTTTTAAAGATGTATTATGTAAAAAACCAATAAAGTATGTGTTAAGGGCTTAGTGAGTGGGTGAAAATAGCGAATTTGCATGAAATTCACGCCACAGCAATAATCGTCTAAAACTTACAATTTCACACAAACGGGTGAATTTATGAGTGCCTATAAGACCAAAATATTTAACAGTATAAATCTACAGATATTTCTGTATATTGTATAATATATTTCGAAAGTCGAAACTTCGATTTCACAATTTTTGGCCACATGATTGTTGATTTGGGACTACTGTGGGACGGTTTCGAACGACAGTGGTGACTTAATATTGAAATTAATGAAACATAGAAGAAGAAATTGATAACTTTAACTTTGCACTTTGGTTGAACACTGTATGTTCTTTGGGAAGAAGATAAATTAGTTGCAGTTGTAAATCAAGTAATTATTTTGGAATTCGCAGATTTTTTCGTGTCCACTAAGCCGTCTGGGTTCTTACAAGCAAAGGAAATTTTTTTAAAGGGTATTTAGATGATAAGCTATTTTTTTTCATAAAAAAAGAATATGTTTTAAAGTTGTGCAGCTGGTTTGTGTTGTAGATTGCAATATTCTGTGCGGCTTTGAAGTGGGATAAACGGGTATATGTTATTATTTCGGGAGGAGAGGAATTTACATGATTATAAATCTTTTTATTGTCACAAAAAATCAATTGTTATAGAAAAAATGAATAGATTTATAGAGTTTAATTTTTGTGTATCGTTTCACTTTTAATCTGGCAGACAGCCATTAAAAAATAAAAAAAAAACTGAAAAGAAACCGAATTTTAATGAAAAAGTCATCGATTAAAATAATTTAGTGCTAATTTTAGGACCAAATTAAGCAATTATTCCAAAATCATTACACATATGTCTTGTAAAATTGTCCGTCAGATATATTAAGAATTTTGAACAAAATTTAAAACGCATGAAACATTTTAATCAGTAAATTGCTGAGGATTTTTTTTTTGTTTTTGAGAAAAATGTATTTAAAATGCATTATATAATTTTTATTACTTATCTTTAAAAGAAACTCTCTTTATACCAAATATATTGTAGTATATTGATGTTATTTTATATTTTAACACGAAAACAAAAATTCGTACTTTTGATTTTTTCAAACTTATCAACTTATCAGCCTTAAAAATTTTCAGTTTTATAATATTTTCTTTAGTGTGTAATACTTTGTTATGGCAGTAAATAAATAATCAGTCATCTAAATTTACTTTCTCTACCATAATAATAATAAAAAAATGTCTTCTCGCTTTTATCTCCTGTGCACAAAAATAAAACTTTATTGTTTTAAATGTTGCTGAATGATGTGTTGTTGTGGCAGTAAATAAATTGTGATCTATTTTTTTTCTTTTTAGGTGCGTTCGTAATTATATAAATACGTAACACCTGTTGTCGTTGTCTGGTCCGTCCGTCTGTCTGTCCGTCCGTCCGCATATAACAACGCAAAAAATACTCAACCAAATGGTTTGAAATTTAAGATATATTATATTTGCAGAATTTTGTCGAGTCATTTCAAATTTTATTAAAATCGAATCAAAACTTTAGGAGATATTAATAAAAATATTAAGAAATTTGAATTTTTTAAGAAAGTTGGTTCTTTCTTGTTATAGGAGCTTCCGAGGTTTAATGTTCAAGCGACCGAGATACTTATTTTATTACAGAAATTAACCTGCAGACGATATAATTCATTTCACAGAATTAAAAATCATCAAGATCTGAATATTTATATAAATAGCTATAGTACGAACGCACCTCATTTGTCACGTTTGACGTACAATTTTCAACTTGTTTACAGTTTGCTTGTTTCAGTATGTTGCTCAAAATATTCAAAATCAAATGCAATCATTTTCAAATTGATTATTTTTTCAACCGTACATGCTGATATAAAACAATATTTCATTATAGTACATGTTGAAATATCAAACTATTCTCTATAAGTCTAAGAGAGATTTTTTTTATTGAAAGGAACAGTTTTCCTTTAAAAAAATAAAACATCTCGGAACGTAACAGATTTTATGATTTTTTTTCACAGAACAGTTACTGAACCTTTCAAACGGGTCTTTGAAATGCGAAGTAAATAAAAAATACTTTAAATCATACAATAAATACTTTAAATCATACAATAAATACTTTAAATCATACAAGTTAATCCGTCAAAATAAAATTCGATAAGTATAAAATCATCCAAAAAATCAAATACTGAATATTATTTTTTTCCCGAATTTCATACAAAGATTTTATATTACGTCTCTGTTCATCTATGAGTGTTTTCTAAGCATGAGTAGATTAGGCAGGAATCACGCTCGTATCATTGAAAAATGAAATAGGGCTCATACCATACGGTTTATTCCATACAGGCCGCTTCCTTAGTTGGAACTATGCTGGCGATTTCTGTTTCTACCTCGATGGCGCGCTTATTGATATAAGGTTTTTTTATCGCATAAAATTGGAATGAAAACTAAGAACCATGATATAGAAATTCGTTAGATCATATATTACTCTCCTATGAGTATTTGTTTAATAGCTATTTCCGTTTTCAAATGATTTATTTCTAAAAACATTCAGCCCATTTTAGTACACCCTGTATCTTACATTGTTTATGTGACTATACCGTTTATATCCTTATTTCTACTAATTTGATTATTTATTTTAAATACTTTTTTTAAGATGAAAAGCGACATTTTTCAATTTTCAGTAACACTGGAAAAAAGTATTTTAAGTTGAATTCAAATGACTACCACATAAAAGCAAGACACGTTTAATTAAATAAATTTTCTGTTTCAAAGTGTTTTTTTTAATACCGGAAGGGTGTCAAGTATACCTCTATGAAAAATAAGAAATAAAAACAAATTTTAAAGTACTAAAAACTAAATGGAAAATGTGATTTATTTTCGTTCAGACTAATTTATTTAGCAACAATAATATTTTTGTTCTAAATATGTATGTTAAAAAGTTGTTCCTAATAAAATTAGACAATGTAAGTATTTTAAGTCATTCCAAACTTAAACGTATTGTACTTTTCAGAAATAGAGCATAAAATTTTACCGTTATTGTACAGAGCGTCAATAGAAGCTTGTTCTTTATCGGTAAACCGGGGAAGAGATGGCCTGGATCCGAGCAATTCCGTCCTTGCTCTTTTCAGAGGAGGTACTAGACTTCCTCGACTCATACTCAGGAACCTGAAACAGAGAATTATAATATACGTATTTACACATTAAATATTTCATCCAAATTATTATTCCTTAGTTTAACTTCTATGTGATTCCTTTAATAATCTAGAAATGTTTTTTTTAAATTATTTTGATTTAGGTATGTGATAAAAAGCTTTATTTTTATTTCGTGTAACGAAAACTTTAATTATTCTTTTCAAGTAATAAAATCTTTTATTTATCTTTTAATGCTTACTGACAATTTATTTTCTTAAAAACATTCTGCTTTGTAGTCCTTAATTTATTTATTTTATTTTTTCCATTTTTAGTTCATTTTATTTCAAAACCAGAGATATAAAAATCCCTTTGTCATTCTGGAATAATTTACTAAAGAATGTTATTGTATTTTGTTTTTTAAATTAACGAATTAAACATATTTAACAGTGAGTTAACCTCTCCTCTCTATCCAATGGCGTTTCTGCTCCTTGTGTTATTTTCTTTCCCTTGTATTTACATGTATATGATTTTAGTTCAAAGTTCAGATCTCAGCGAGACTTTAAAGTCTTATCATTTGATTATGTTATAACGATTCTCTTGCAAAGTTGCTATTTGTTTTTTAAAGTTTAATAAAGCCTCAACGTTATTATGAATATAAATCTAGCTACATAAACGTAAGTAAACACGACAGCTGAGATTTTCATTACGTTATACATAAAGCTAAAAAAAAATTTAATCCCTGCATCTGTTTTAGTGGCCTGTGTAAAGTTACATTCAAATTAATTATTTACTAAGAATCTCAACTTTTTCCAACAGTACGCGTGGATAGAAGAAAAAAAATATTTTTAAAGACAGTTTAAGATTGTTTTAAATGTTTAAGACTAGAGCATGATTTTAAAATTTATTTGTCCTATTTTTGCCTACTTTTTAGCGTTATTCATTCATTAATGTATTTTAAAAAAGACGTATTCTGTCAATTACTCAAAGTTTTTCTTTGCAAATTTTAAAAATCTTTCATATTTTACCATGCTTACCTATTACTTTTAAATAAAGTGCATTTTTTTCTGCGCGGCATATAGGGAGTCCTAAACAGATTGAAATGAGCTCTAAATTTACATCTCTTTCAGATACGGCGGATGAGTAAATAACAAAAGTGATCAAAATTAATTGCGATAAAGATTATACTCATGGGAAAACTCCTACAGTTAATTTTTCAAAACGTTACACTTTTAAATATTTTATATGGCACCCGAGTCCCATAAGTTATATTAAAAAACCTACCCTTTTCTTCATGCTCTAACAAGTAAAACAGTAAAAATTCCATTCTTCTGGGACTTAAACTCATGAAGTAAAGATAATTTAAATTTTATGTAATTTCGGAACTTTCTGGCACGCACTGAAAACAAACAGACGATGTTTTTTTTTAGCGCTGGAATGCTCCAAAATTTCAAAGTTCAAGGTATTTAAAGTTTTTGAGTTCGTGAATGGTTGTAGAAAAACGGAATTTGCACTGTTTTACTTGTCAGAGCATGGATACAAGTCTGCTAATTATAACTTACTAGCAAACCACGTGGTTTTGCACGCGTAGATGTTGAAATATGCCAAGTGGTATTTGTATGTCTATTTTTATTAGAGGAAATTACACTGCTACGGGTAACTGAAAAAATACTAATTAAGTAAACCATTTCTTAATGCGAATATAAGACTTAAATTAATTAGAAAATCTGAAATTAATTCCAAATAAATCGTAGTTTAGAATTATTTTGAAGGTTTTCGGCTCAATTCTTCTTTTATTTGAAATTTTGAATATCTTAGAAACCACTCTTAGCGAGGAATTAAATTAATTAGAAAAATTAAAATTAATTCCAAAGAAATCGTAATTTAGAATTACTTTGAAGGTAGAGACATCATAATAGTAATCACCATTTAAAATTCGAAACTTTTTGTTATTCATTCTTCTAAAACTGTATCGCAGAAATCGCAATTTCAGACAGGTTTTTTGCTCCTGCACACTTTTAAATGTCTACATTTTAAAAAACTGTTTTGTGGCTGAATTTACGTCCTCTAAAGTAACAGTCATGTCCAATTTCAAGTTTCTATTCCCAGCAATTTGAGATAAAACATAGTTTAGAATGTTTTTCGAACGTTTACCGCTCATTTCACCCTTTTAAATATCGAATTTTTTTAGTCCTTAGGGAGCACTTAAATTTTACAAATAACCACCGTGCAATATTTCAAATTTCTAGACTAGCAGCATCACAAAGATTGCAATTTTAGAATTTTTTTGCTTCTGCACCCTTTTAAACTTCGAATTTTGTAAAAACTGTTCTATGTGAGGTTTTACGTCTTAAATACAACAGACAGGCATTTTTTAAATTTATGTTCCTAACAATTCTAAACAAATCGTAATTTAAAACGTTTTCTGTTAAATTCACATCTATAAATTTCGAATATTTATACCAAGAATCTCTATCTTAAAAGTAAGCACTATACTGAATTACTATACTAAAATTTTATTTATTTATTTTAAATTAATTTATATATATTAATATATTAATTTAATATTTTTTAAAATTAATATACTAAAATTAGCACTATACTAAAATTTTCTAACGCTAACAATTCCAACTAAATCGTAGTTTAGAGGATTTTTAGAATATGTTTTGCTTATTTCACCCTTTTAAATTTTTTAGAAACCATTCTTAGCAGGCAATGTAATGTTAAAAGTAACCACCATGCAAAATTCCAAGCTTCTATTCCAACTGTGTCCCATAAATCACAATTTTTGAAAGGTGTTTTCTCCAGCACACTTTTAAATTTCGAATGTTTAAAATAAAACTGTTCTGGATGAGCATTTACGTCTCTATAGTAACAGCCATTCAAAATTTAAAGTATTTAGTCATAACAGTTCCAAATAAATCTTAATTTACAACTTTTTTAGAATGTTTTCCGCTGATTTTACCCTTTTAAAATTCAATTTTTTAGAAAACATTCTTAGCGAGTATTTACATCTCAAAAGTAATCACCATGCCAAATTCCAAACTTCTATGCCAAATGTATCACATAAATCCCTAATTTAGAACGCTTTTTACTCCTACACCCTTTTTAATTTATCATTTACGTCTCTAAAATAAGAGCTATGCAAAATTTTAAGTTTCTACCCCCAACAGTTCAAAATAAATCGTAATTTAGAACGTTTATCGAAATTTTTCCGCTCATTACACCCTTTTAAATTTTAAACTTTTTTGAAACCATTCAATGCAAGTAATTACACCTTAAAATTAACCACCGCACCAAATTTCAATTTTCTAACCCCAACAATATCACAGAAATCGCAATTTTAGAACATTTTTGTCTCCTGCACCCCTTTGGGGATTGTTGTACGGACATGAAATATAGTCTATGTTGGAGCAGAGAGTGGTCACCACCATTTTGCCACCATTGTTTTTGAAATCGGCTCGGTGGTTCTTGAGATTACCCCTACAAACAGACAAGGATTACTTCTTTATAATATTAATATAGATAGAAAATTAAATAAGTTAACTTTTTGAATATTAATGGCAGGTCTATTTTATAAACATAATTTCAATTATATATATATATATATATATAGTCATAAGAGAAAGAGAATAAGAATACCTAAACCGAGGAGCCAGTCCATAGGGTTTACAATCGAGTAAAACCGTTAAACCTGGCAGGAAGATTCCTTTTTACTGTTTTCAAAATTTTGAAAATATTTATAAAACTTGACAAATAATGAGGGTTATAGTCATAAAAATATTTACTTTATTTATTACTTTATTCATAGTTATTACGTCCCATGAATAAAAAAAGTTGTATTCACTTCTGTATATTAATGTAAATTTCGAGATTCGCCACACATTTGAAACCCACGAACGTATGTTAAATGAAATGCCCTGTTCTAGAATATTTCTAGATTTTCGTTGCGCATCATATTGTTTTATTCTGATAAATATAGTTTATCTTATTCTTTTTAAATTCTCAACGTACTCTTATATACATACTCATTCTAGAATGTTAGTTTAAACCATATACGAAAATTAATGCATATTCTATATTCTCAACAAATTCAAAATCATCTCACTAACCACTGACATTTAATTCTAGTAAACAGACCATATATATTCCAGTAAGATAAACTGAAATCCCACGCATTGCTGCAAGAGCGTCCCTTGTAAAGGAAGTTTTCAGAAGCAACAGGCCTATTCAAATATATTTTATATAAAATGGATAAAATTAATTAAATTTATAATATATTTTTCTTAAAGCAGTCATATATAAATGATATCATTTTAGACAGAAAATTGACAGATAAAATAACATAAAAATAAAGTTATCTCATTTAATCAGACATAAAAGTTAAAATCACGTACAATACAATTAAAAATACACGCAGACGTTTCACGCTATACCATAGCCCCTCATCAGTGCAATAACATACATTGACATACACTTGTATTTTTAATTTATTTTATGTGAATTTAACTTTTATGTTAGATTAAATGTGATAATTTTGTTTAAATATCTTATATATCAGACGTTGAAAAATGTTTAGATATTTTTAAAAGGCTTATTTTTAATATCAAAGGAAGAATATTCGTAATTAAATTCTATATTCTAATACAACATATAGAGTAACAATGTAAACCGCATACTTAGTTTCTTTTTGAAGCCAGAAGTCAGAATTTAGTCTAACTTTGCGTACATGCTCATACACTTATACTTGTACCACAATATCATGTTAAATATTTTATTAGTTCATTACATTTTTATTAATAAATAATTGTACATAAAAAGTCAAATCAGCTGATCTTACACTACCGGTGGTATGAAACAGTATGGAAAATCTAAAATTAAAAAATCATTTAAAAACAATTATTTAATAAAATTAAAAAACAACACATTATTTTCCTACAAAAAATAGAAATATATTATACGTTTTAACTTTAAACGATCTCCTCATCAGTACAAATGTCAATCGATACCAAAACTGATGTTTCCACGCGTTCACGCTCAAGAATATTCCAATTAAAAATATTAAAACACCAAGGCGTATACTTCACAGTAATACCACATATTCAAAAGGAATTGTATATGCTTCGTTTAGGAAACATTTTTGCAATTTTGTAAATCAATCTTCTAAACAATTCTACTTACAAGATTAGAGAAATCTCCCCTAAACGAAGCATATACAATTCACAAGAATATGTGGTTCGACTGTGACGAATAAACCCTTATGATTTAATACTTTTCAATGGCATTTTATTGAACGTGAACATATGTAAAAATAGCTTCAGTATCTATTGACATTTGCACTGATAAGAAGCTTATATAAAGCTTGAAACGACAAAAATGTTTGATAGTATTATTCAATATTTATGGGTTTTTACTAGTTTTAATAAATGTCTAATTTAAAAAATTTGATTCAGATGTAATATATTTATATATTTGAAAAGGCATTGATCGTTAATCTTACAGGAAATAAAAAGTTTAGACTTTCTTCTAAATAGGAACAATATATTTTACTTTCAGCATTAAATAAGGAACTAAACTAATAACATTTGAATATTAGTCTAATGATTTAATATTTATAGACTAAAAGATAATTATCGCCTTTTAAAATTTGAGAAACTGCAGAAAAATATTAGACATTTGTTTGTCAACTTTATGAAAATATCACAATTACACTTGTTCAAGTAGTTATCACGCCTTTTCTTCAAACTTTGTTTACGGGCTCTTCAATTATTGTTTCCCCTTATGCTTTTGTTTATCTCACATAAAATATCTGGTTTTACCCTGAGACAATGAGGATCTGAAAGCAAGGCCTAAAGTTATACCTGTAAATGTTAACAAGTTTCATTGTTGGAAATAAAACCTTATTGAATATGTTACACACGTGGATATTAATTCTATATTAGTTTGATTTACTTTAAATGTGTTTTATTTTAGAATATTGAAAACCATAAAATATCAAAAGTAAAAATCATAAAAGAAATTTTCCAACACAGAAACTACACAAAATGATATTATAAAGTAAGTCTGCATAATTTATGCATCTTCTGCTTGTCTAGAGTTAAGTATTCGAACCATTAGCCGTTAGAAGAGTGCTCAAATTAAGTTAAACTGGGATATTCGGTTTTCACAGGATTTTACCCTACACTTCCCATATATATATAATACGAATACAGTTTTTTATTTTATTTAAAATTGATTCTGTCAAAATTTAAAAAACTGCAAATAAAAAGAATATATTGCTTTTCATACACCATTACTGACGTATAAAAACATGATCTTATTAAAAATTTTTACTCCTGCCATAGAAAAATTTTGATAATCGTAAAAAGCGGCTCAAATTTGCGAGCCAGGTGATTTTTTCGTTCTCTAAAAAGAATGACTTTGTAACAAAAAGATTCATAACATTCTTTTGATTATACAATATCAGATTCTTCAAAAAGTATACATCTCTTTAAAAAAATTATGCGATGTTATTAAATGTTTCTAAAATGGCAAGAAATTTAAAACAATTTTCTTTTCAAAAATACAGTTTAAAATTAAAAGAACATTGTTTAAAGTTTGGAAATTCTTTTAAAGCAGTTTTCTTCTGGAATTTCAAAAAACTAAAGAACGTAAAAGCACTATTTTCCTGTAAATACTTTTGAGAATTTTTTTATGCTTTTCTACAACTTTTAAAACATACTTTACGAACATAAAAATCATGTATTTAGAAAATAAAGAACTGACAACGAATATTTTCCATACGTCCAATATGTTAGACAATAAAAAGAACAAAATATCTAAAATTTAAAATCTATGCGTAAATTACTAACTTACAAAAAATATTTGATTAGTTCATTAAACTAATTTGGTCGTTCGTTATTTTTTTTAAATTAACACAATAGGCTAATGAATGTTTTAATGTTCATTAAAATTTTATTCTAAAATTGACCATTATATGTGAGTTTTAATTGTTCATAAAAATTAATTAGTAATTGTAATAACTTAATTATTAATTCTTAAAACTTAATTACTAATTAAGTATAAATTAATAATAAGTAACATTAATTAGTTTTTTAAGATCTGAAAAAAATAGATATATATAGTGATTTTATAATAGAAGAAAAATCTTATTATAGGATAATATAATTTTAAAATATTAACTATGTCGTTTACAAAAATACATTTTTAATAACAGTATAATGTCCTTAAAAATAAACATTACCTTCATTAAAAGGATATTTTCTCAAATTTAATATAATATGTAAGCAATATTTAAAATTTTTTCAAACATTTTATGTTTGCGAAATTCACTTTCTACTAAAATAGTAAAGTTTTTAAAGTTTTCTTTTAAATGCACAGTTAATCACGAAATAATATATCATAAAAATAATATATCATTATAATTATTAAAAATAATTGTATTAAAAATAATATATCATTATAATTATTAAAAATAATATATCATTATAATAATATATCATAATAATATATCATAAAAATAATATATTGCTAAAAATAACATATCATAATTTCTTCAAAATATTTTTAAAAAAAGTATATATCTATTTAAAAGAGATTAATTTACTACCGTTTGAAAAACGACGATGTCAGATTTGAAATTTAAAAAACACTAAAAGCCCCAAAATATCTAATGATAGTAATAAGCAAATGACACTATTAATCTCAAAGCACCGCGTGCTTTGAGTTTCTCAGTAAAACTAGTTCACAACTGTCGGACAGTCTACCGAGTAATTCAAATTAGTGGTAATGTCTATCATCAAACGAGTGTGGGACTTACATTTATCATTTCACACACTGAAAAAATACTTACATATTTATTAGCAACACTCAATTAATGTTGTTGAATTGAAATATAAAATGTATAGGTATAGGATAGGTTAATACTATTGTTTATATTGCGCCTAAATTGAAAATACTTGATGAAAGCTTCAGACTCAAATATAAATAATCACATAGTTATATAAGTCTATAATATACATTTAAATCATATCAACATACAAAATAAAAAAAATTATACGGTCTGTTTTAGAATAATGTAAATTTATATTTTAAAAAAATGGTCTGCGTCTGAGAAGGATATTAAAAAAAAATCTCATTTTTAATGACAAAAATTTAAAAAAAAAGAAAGACATATTTTTAGTGCCTTAAAACTAGAGTTGCTAATACCGAAAAAAAAAACAGTTTAAACATGAGAATAAAATAGATGTTTTAAGAATAAATCTGGAAACTAACTGTTTCTTGGCAAATCTACGTAAAACGCTGAAAATTAATAAAACCCAATATATCATACCTTGGTTAGTTTTGGTTATACATTAATGTAATTTTTTTTTATGTCCTTCTGAAACGCAAGGAACGATTTTTCTGAATACATGTCAAAGAAAAGGGAGGATCATAAAAAATTCAATTTGTGAGTTATATACGAATAACTGTATACTCATTATTATGACGTACAGTATGTCAACACTGGTATAAAATGCACGTGTAAAATCACGATGCAAAATGCACGTGTATTTGTCAGAACAATAATAATTAATATGAAACTTCATTTTAGCTAATGCTCTAGTTTTATTTTTATTATTATTATTATTTATTTATTTTTAATTGAAATGTTCCCTTTATGTTTGTCGCGCTTTTAAAATGCACGTGTTAATAATTGCACGCTATTATTATGACCGTATTTTTCGTTAATTATAAGTTAATCATTTATTCAATATTTAAAAAAAAATAATAAAAACCAATTATCATTTTGATTCTTATTTATTTCCTCATGATTCACACAACCTCTATGTTACGTTTAGTTCTATTTCTAAGTTTAAATTCTTGTTCTATTATTCCCTCATTCTGATTCACAGCGAAAGATAAAGCAAAATATTTAAGAAAACAGATATACGTATCATTAAAAGAAATTTTAAATATGGAAATAAAAGGCGCCGTCTCTGATCGAATGCTTGTTTTTCTTATGTTTTTGATGATTTTTTAAGTAGCCTTGCAGGTAAACGGCATCTATGGGAAGTTTTTCGAACTAATCTTTTTTATTTGCTTAAACAAAACTTTCAATCGTGAAAAGTATTTTTATCCAAACGGAACATTTGTATTCCAATTAGTTGATTTGTTATGGAATTTTAAGATATGTCAAAGAATTTTAGTTCACCTTGTACTATCAAATGAAAAACGATAAGATCGTATTCGAACTTTTGAAGACACTTAAAGATCAAAAATATTTAATGTATCTTGCAAATTATTTTGCGTTTCATAATTTAATATTAAGTTACATTCTTTATATAGAATTTTATAACTACACAAATCATCATTTTTATAAACTTTTATAAATACTTTCAAAAAACAAATATAATAAATCTAAACAATATTTAAAATTCACATTCAAGTAATAACATTTTTGTTCTTATCCAAATATAAAAACACATTTTAATCTTTAGATTATTTTATCTAGTGTCTTTAAAAAATCCGTAAAAATAATATTAGAGTATGTATTTTTATTAAAAATACATTAAATGAAACTTCGTTTATTTTTAGACTAGATCGATAACAAATTAACTTGACATTTTATTCACATGATAAGAATTTTGAATAAGCACACACGAAGAAAATATATTTGCATATAAATAATGCATCACAGGGTACATATAAAAAGTACATTTTCGTAACATTACATCATGTATTATAAGAAGTTTAATTTAAAATTTTTCTTATGGGATGGTATATAAAATTTTAAAAATTGTGGTCTGTAAAAATAAATATAATTTTAAAGATCGATTTAAAAATAAACTTCCTGTTTTGGCCGTTTATGTATTCCCTATATTATGTATTTTCACAATTTTCTCAACAACTACTAAACTGATTTTGATGTAACTTTTTACATTTGGATAATAGTAACCAGTGATTGTTTTAAGATATAAATAGTTATCGTATCCTGTATATATATATGTATATATATATATATATATATATATATATATATTTTACCGGGTCAAAAATTTCAATATACAAAGAAATTCTTCAATAATTCCGTGAATTGAATAATTCCATTTTGCTTCAAATAACTAATGAAACGAGTTAGCTACAGCCATAAACGTATTAAAAGGAAGAATATCAACGTTAAAAATGCACAAATAATGTACAAGAAAGCAACAAGCAGCTGTTTTGAATCCACAGGCGAGGTTCTTCTTCAGTGCGAGAAAGAGCAAAACCAGCGTGCTAGAAAAAGCAAGACTGGGCAAAACGACAGAGGGGCGGTGGCTTATAGCTCATATACCTGATGCGGGTAGAGAACGCTTCTCTCTACCCGCATCGGGTATACAAGCCACCACCCCTCTGTCGTTTTGCCCAGTTTTGTTTTTTCTAGCATTCTGAACTTTGCTCTTTGTCGCACTGAAGAAAAATCTAGCTTGTGTATTCGAAACAGCTGTTTGCTGCTTTTTGTGTATTATTTGTCCATTTTAAAGTTGGTATTCTTCCTTTTAATAATCTTTCTCAAAGGTTTTATTTGCTATTGTTTAGGTGTAGTAGGGTATTGTCTAGGTGTAGTAAAACGATTATGTGCTACACGATGAAATACCTGACAACACCCCCTTCCGTAAAACTACATAGGTATGGTTTCTATCTCAAAAACAGTTACGAAATACGGAAAAATTGTCAATTGCAAAGGGCAGAACGCCCTCGATTTAGTGTAGTGCCGTATTTATTTCCAGATTTTCTGTCATTAAATAAAGCGCAGTTTACTACTAAAATTAGTGGTAACTCTGAGTAACGAAAAAAGCAAAATCTTCTTGTATGTACGGTTTACGGATAAATCAATTAATGTGATATATAGAAATTAAAGAGAAAACAGCGAGTAAGAAAATTAGTACTTTGAATTCTTAGCTTTAACGGAGATCATATTTCACTATTCTCAGTGATTATTAGGATATGAGGAGAGGCTAGACTCTTTGCCTAATCACTTGTTGATAGGTCTTAGATTGGGATATGTTTGAACATTTCCATTACTTGAAACTGATTTGAAAGAGATTTAAAATATTAAATTGAATTTTTTAATACATGATTTAAATTAGACATGATATATTATTTTTCTGTTAATACGTTAAAGCAGAAATGAAGAAAGACGAATTTGTATTTTATGAATTTCGGCAGTGCTTTTCTACAAGAACTATGACGAGACTCAAAATATATGGTTTTGATTAATCGTTCATCTATTTTTTCGTCCACTTGATAAACAAATTAATTAAAAAGAAGTATATAACGCTGAACTTCATGCTTTCTTTATACATTTCTTTATAACTATGGGAAACTATATTAATGATATATAGGGTGAAACCCCCAGTAATTGATACATTAAGGATTCTTTCTTTTTCAAATCACTATTCCAAATATTTAAATCTATTTTATACTTATCTTTGTTTTTGAAAGGATAGTAGAGATACTTTAAAGAATGACTGTTGGGATAATTTTATAAAAGTGCATATTTTATTATTAAAAATTAATTTTATTCTTAAATATGGTCAAAAAATCCAGTAACTGGACACCATCCCTATTTTGAAACACCAGTAACTGGCACAAAGTAAACCAGTTAAATCAGTAAACCAGTTTTATTTTAAAATATTAAAATGCTTTAAAAAACTTTGTTCTTTATTATATAAACAAAATACACTAATATTTATTATAAAATGTGGGATCTAGTAAATTGTACTGCATTATTAGTAATGCAGAGTACATACTAAGAGTATATAGCAGTAATATTTAGTACTGCACTATTAGAAATGCAGATATCCAATAACTGACATTTATGAACCAGTAACTGGCAACTGGTGTCAAGCACACGTAAAACAACTTAAATTTTATTGGTGTTTACTACAAGATAAATTTAATTTATTATTATGTATTTTTAAACAGTTCAAATAATATATATCAAGTTTCTTTAATATAACCAATAAATAACAACTCTGTCAGAGACTGGTGAAATGAAATTCTAGAAACCAATAACTGGCACCCCCCATTAAGCTAAATTAAATGACATATAAACCCTAAATCGTGGCTCTATATATCATATGCATCTTTAAACTAATTTATACAAGTATAACTTTAGGAAAAAAGTTTAGGATGGTTGCATTACAAATATACAGGGTTATTCTAAATGATGGGTCCATTTTCAAAAAATTGCATTTATTGAAGTACAAATCCAAAATGAATAATCTTTATACCAATGAAAAGAGGAAGTTTCAAAGTTTTTTTTAAGATATTATAAATGTTCAATCTGTCCACCGTTTGTGGCACGGCAAACATCTACGCGATAGCCAAACTTGTCCCACACACAAGAAAGCGTATCTGGTGTTACTGAGTGCATGGCTTTCAAAGCGGTGATGGTTCCGGAGGCGGCCGGAAGAGGTCGCACGGCAATAGGCGGCGATTTCGTTTCACTGTCAGTTGTGAGTGTGATGCCTACTGTGGAGCACACGGTTTTCGGCGTTCTTGAGTTCGCAAGAAGTCAGTCGCTAATTGCAGTGCAGGGGTCGTTTCGTACCAAATTCGGTATTAAAAAAAACTTTGAAACTTCCTCTTTTCATTGGTATAAAGATTGTTCATTTTGGATTTATACTTTAATAAATACAATTTTTTGAAAATGGGTCCATCATTTAGAATAACTCTGTGTTAGAAAAACACTTCCTTAATTTTAGAAATGGGATGGTTGCTCCAAAATGGCACTTTTTGTATTGTCAGAAGTTTCTTCCTCATTGAATGTGTTCTTGTCCCTTTAGGGGTGAATAAAATGACTCCGAAATAAAAAGAAGCATTAATTTGTAGAATTTTGCAACAAAATGCTTATTTGAGTTAGCTTTTTGCTCAATTGTCAGTTACTGGTTAGGTGTCAATAACTGGGTGTTTCTCCCTAGAGTTATTTAATATTTTAACTTTTTTTTCAAATTGATTTAACTCAAATTTACAGTTGAAGATTTAAAAAAAAATGGAAGTATAATTCCACATTCTTATAGACTAAATTTAACGTCAAAGCAAATATAGACAATATGACGTATCTCCAGTCTTCTTCTCTAGTGTTAAAGGCGATAACTACTAGACAAAAGATATTGGGCCTGATTCTTACATTGGTGTTTGTATTGGGTAGGATACCAATTTAAATGGAGGTCACAGTCTGTTTAACCTCATGTACAGAAAGAAGACTTTAGCAGCCTAAACCCCCAATACACCCTCCAATATGGCGCATTAATTTCAGGTTCCTATATTGTTCTTTCTTTAATTACCACACGTACACTTTTTTATTCATGAGAATTTCCTAGTGCGTAGCAAAAAATATTTGTATCTCTTAATAATATATATAAATCATACAAAAAAAACATATAAAGGATAATTTAGTAAAAGTGCAATACCTGCTGCTATATAATAAAAAAAATGTTATTCGAGATGCTTTATCAGAGACGATTGCAGCTTAGAAACGATTAAAATGAAAATTATATTTTAAATAATATAATAAATTTTACGAACGATTAAAAAATCAATAGGTGCCTTTAAATAAAAACTGAACCTTTAAATTATTCCGTTGCTAATAGAACAAGAAAGTATTTTGAGTACTGTTTTAATATAAAAAAAATGCAAAGTATCTGACTTCCAACTAATGTTAATTAAGAAACATATTCATTTTTTTATATCGAATGAAACTTTTAGAGAAAGTACACTTCAATTTTCACCACAACATTGCCTCCGGGGTTAATTAAAATACAATCATATGTATTTAAGCTATGTAAGATAGTGACATCTGAAAATCTTACAATTGTCTGGCAATTGAAAGTAATAATCCTAATTTATTTAAATTCTTTTAAAGTTTCACAAATGCTTTTCATATTTTTCTACCTAATATTGCATAATTATCACTTAAAACATTTTTTTAAATCCCTGTTTAAATAGATTATTATTATTTTTATATTATTATTATTGATAATATATTTACATTTTAAATAGAAAATGTAACAATATGATAAAATTTTTAATAGTTTTCCTGCAATCAATAACAGCAACTACATCACAACAATTTTCTTAAAAAAAACATTTATCGTACAATATTGAAGTAGCTTATCAGATAAACTAAACATTTCTATTAAATCTGCAATAAATAATAGTACACAGTTGCATATATTATATATGTTACTATTGAATAAAAATAACGTCTAGTTTAATCTATTTATGAAAAGTGTCTAGAAATTCGCCCGCTACTTAGACATGTTGATAATGCAGATTCCCAATTATTTGTTTTTACTATAATTTTAAATAATGAAATCCTGTTACTGTCGAAAAGAAATTTATGCCTGCTAGTAAATGATTTGAAGAAAGCTTTTCTTGTTTTCTACATTAATCAATATTTTCCACTTTAGCCCTCCTTGAATACAATATCTTTTGCTTGTAATTTTACATATATTTCACAGTTAATTATAAATATATATAGTTTATACGATAAATATGAATGTTTAATAATAAATTTACTTCCAAATATTTTCTTATATTTTCATCAATTCATAATTTTTGATAATGGTAATCTTTATTTAAAACCAAATTGGTTTTTTGGTATCAAATTTTGCCAAACAAATATGAACTTGTTTTACTTCGAACTTAAGTATGATTTCAATTTCATTTTCACTTTATAAAAATCTCTGTTCTGTTAACAATTTCATCAATTGACGCATGCGATGATTAGATACCTCATACAATCTTGCGACATACATTTTATAATTACCTATGCATACAATTGTTTATTTAATCTTAAACGTGTAAATATAATTTAAAATATTTTTAAAGTTTGTTTAGACAAATATTTATTTGCATTTTACTTGATTACAACTAAACGAATCATCTGTTTTATTTACAATCACACTTGAATCAGCAATTCTTTTACTCTGAAATCTTTTCATTTGCATAAGCTAAACAAAAGGCAAAAAAAATTAAAAGTTTCATGATATTTCAATTTTCAATTTATTTGTATGCCAGCACGTCTATTTGATTATATAAAATTTATTGTAACTAAATGTCATGAAGTGAACAGTCAATTTATTTTTAAATGAATCTAGTATGTTGTGACCATCATAAAACTTTCTTCTATGTATGTAATTTGAATCAAATAAATGGTTTAAATAGTAAAAGAAATTACATAGATTTAGAAAAAAAACTTTTTTATATATAAACGCATACATTTTAAAAAATGTTAAAAATTGCATTATTTCTTTGTAAATACCTTCGTTGATTTGCGTGCATATAAACAGGAGATATAAGCCTCGCATATTTTGAACCTATCATCTAATTTCGGCACCAGCTCTTAGAAGTCTGCAAACACAATTAAATTACAATATATTCCCATGATGTAGATTCTAAAATTAAAGGTCCGTTGAACTGTATACATTTAAACTGGAGACATAAGCATTGCATTTTCAGAACAAATCATTCAATTTCGGAGCCAATTTTAGATGTCTGGAACAAAAATTGAATGACAATATATTCCTTTCTTAAAGGTTCGAAATTTGATGTTTCGTTAATTCTGCGCACACACACTGTAGATCACATAAATCGAACAAATCATTGTATACATTTAAACTGGAGATATAAGCATTGCATTTTCAGAACAAATCATTCAATCTCGGAGCCAATTTTAGATGTCTGGAACCAAAATTGAATAACAATCTATTCCTATCTTGAAGGTTCGAAATTTGATGTTTCGTTAATTCTGCACACACACACTGTAGATCACATAAATCAGACAAATCATCGTATACATTTAAACTGGAGACATAAGCATTGCGTTTTCAGAACAAATCATTCAATTTCGGAGCCAATTTTAGATGTCTGGAACCAAAATTGAATGACAATCTATTCCTATCTTGAAGGTTCGAAATTTGATGTTTCGTTAATTCTGCGCACACACACTGTAGATCACATAAATCGTACAAATCATCGTATACATTTAAACTGGAGACATAAGCATTGCATTTTCAGAACAAATCATTCAATTTCGGAGCCAATTTTAGATGTCTGGAACCAAAATTGAATGACAATCTATTCCTATCTTGAAAGTTCGAAATTTGATGTTTCGTTAATTCTGCGCACACACACTGTAGATCACATAAATCGAACAAATCATCGTTTTGCGGACCTCCCTCTTGGGGAATTTTTCCTAAAAAATAATTAGCATCGATTCACATAAGGATACAACTTCATATGAAAATTCATCCTATTCTACGCAGTGGTTCGTGAGTTAGAAAACTTACAAAATTTGTGTCACAAACATACATACAGACAGACACACAGACAAACTCAAGGACACACATTTTCTAAAAAGTGTCAGACCGTGTTCAGGACCTAAAAATGTCTAAAATGTAGTCGTCGAAAACCGGCAGTTAAATTTTTTCACGAAACATTTTCTTCTTCTATAGATTAAATATTGAAAGAATGTAATAAATGAAAGAATTTAATGTTGAAATAATGTAAACATTGAAGACTTTCGAATTTCTTTTCCGATAGAAATTGCTGTGAAGGAACTACTGTGTATTTGAAAATCTGATTTTTGTTAATTAGGTGTTTGCCTTCTGTGTCACCATATTCTATACGTTTGCACAATTAAATTTATGTGCAGCTAAATGTTAAAGTTTACGTTTATCATTAAATGGGAAAGTATGACATAACATAATTTTGGCATTGGTTTAGCTATCTATATATTTAAAGCAAAAGAGCATTCTGTCAAATTCACACTCTCTTTTCCACACTAAAATTGTCTCTTTGCGCATGCTTCAACTTTTTTTTAAAGGTTTCTACCCTCAGAAACGAGAAACGTGTTTAGACTAGGAGGGAGTGAAAACGGATGGCGTAATATGCCTATTGCGTTGAAAGATTTTTTTTTAAAAAGAACTCATGTTTTCACTGCTAAATATGCATATTTTTTCATAAATTTTTTAAAAGAGCTTGGATACAGTTATATTTATAACTGATTGAAATTTCAAAGAGTTCGGAAGATGAGAACTATTTTTCATTCCTATTTTAAAGGATTCGACGCGAAAACAAACAAAAAAGCGAGAAGAAAACATTGCTTTTAAAACTAGATAACGATATTTTTGCACGAAATGTTTACACGGGCTGTAAAACAATTTTATTTATAACCAATAAATATTTCAAAGAGTTCGGACAAAAAAGAACAAGAAAATGAGCGAATTTTTCACTAAACATCAATATTTTTTCGCGAATTTTAAAATATAATTTCATCACAAAATCGGGTTAAAGATATAAAATAATAAAAACTTGATTTAAAAAAAAAATTATTATCACGGACCCGGGCAACGCTGGGCGGGTCAGATAGTTTTTTTCCTTTTTTTAAAAAAGTTTTTTAAGAAATTTTTGTTTTGTACAGAATTTTTATTAATTAATTGATTTGTTTATTTATTTTGACAAATGTATTTTGAAATACCAATACCAATTATTTTGCGAGTTCTACTTAAGATATTTGTAAGGTATTTTAAGATATATACTTCATTTGCATAAAACAAAACAAGAATGAAAAATCATGCGCCAAGCATAGATATTGTAACACCTTCCAACACTTCCAAAATAATTCTACAAATATTTTCCGTTTAATAATGTGAAAGACGATATCTAAGTAAACAATTTGGAAAACGCATAACATATTTAAACGCATAACAAACCCAATATCAGAAATTACAAACAATATTCAGAAAGATACCGAGCTCTTTTGTGAGCTCTGTATATGATCTATACATTTGTATATATACTATATAAAATGTTAAATTTATTTCAGTTAGGAAACGCGCAGCACAGTTTAAAATTTTCCTTCTGGAATTTCCGTCAATAAACGGAAATGTACTAGAGAAATTTTGTGCTGCCCTATATATAATCTATATAATTTATACACATCAAGTAATAGACAACAAACGCGTTCAGAAACAAAAAACGGACTTCCAGCAGTTATTGTTAACAGACAGTAGCGAATTATTTTCTGTGTCCCTGAAAAATGAACGTTTAATGATATACGCACAATGTTCTATAGTAAGCCTCTTGTAATGCATCTTAGTGATATATATAAATATCAATATTTTGAAATTGTGATACATTATTAAAATAAACCGGAAACGAGTTTTCTCCATACCCCATAATGTTGTGAAATTCATTTGAGTGTCTCTGTAAAGGAACTATAAGTCCTGCACATCATATTTCATAGTAAGCTTCTTGTAGCTTACCTCAGTAATATATATGAAATTCAATATGTTTTAAACTGTGTATATCATTAAAATAAACCGAATATAATTTTTCCCCATAGACAGTAATGTAACGAAATTATTTTGAGTGTCCCTGTAAAAAAGCTATAAGTGCTACACACTTTGTTTTCAATAACGAACATTCCATAGGTAAACTAAATAACATACATCAATTGCATGAAAATCCGAATATATTTACACGAGTTAGAGCACTGAGAGACAGGTGAAAAACAGACAGACCAGCAGACAAATCGAATTCATAAATACTTTTGAACTATGTTATAAAGTGTTAAAAACTCCTTAAAAATATTTTGAATATTATTTGGGAAATTAATTTACGGTTATTAGGTGTTTGTGTTCCCTGTTACAAAATAGTAACTACGAATATTTATAAACGTATATGTAAAAATGTGCAGTTATGTATAAGTGTGAATTGTGATTAAATATAGAGTATTTGAACTGAGGTTTTCAGTGGAGTAACAGTTTTTCCGAAAAGTAATCTTTGCTTTTTTTAATAGGTGAATCTTGTATACAAATAAGGTAAAAATTATGTTTTCAGAAATAGTGGTATTCAAAATAAAGTATCCGTAAAAATCATTTTTACTTTGACTTTTCTATAGCTAAACATATATTTATTTTAGGCTATTTTTTTTCCTTTTGACAAATGCACTTTGTAATAGTAATTTACTTACTCTAAAAGCTTTATAATAAAATATGTTTATTTTGATAAGACAAAAAAGGGTAATTTAAATCTTAAACATATATATATATATATATAATTATTTATATATTTTTTATTTATTTATTTATTTATTTGAAATAGTAGTATTCTAATGTAAGCACCCGAAAAAATCCTGATTTAAAATTGACTTTTCTTTAGCAAAACATGTATCTATTTTAGACTTTTTTTCTTTCATTTTTTTTCCTTTAGACAACTGTACTTTGTAATAGTAATTTATTTACTGTAAGATCTTTACAACAAGATATGTTTATTTTCATAATACGAAAAAAGTCAATTTTAATCTTAAACATATCAAAACTTTTAAATATTAAATTTATTTTTATGAAAGAACCTTTGTTTGATTGTCTGATATTTATTACAATTAAATCATGAATAAATGTTCGATTTAATTTTCAATAAATAATTTAAAGATTTTAGAATTTCTTTCCTCTTAAAAATTGCAATGAACCATTATTGGGAAATATGATTTTCCGTAGCTAGATGCTTGCGTTTTGTGTGACAGATTCTATTAATTATACACTTGAATATTTATACACCTATATGTAAAAATATGTATTTATGTTTAAATGTGAAATAATATTTAAATATTGGGATTTTGTTTAGCTCAACATATGTATGTCTATTTTAGACACGAGCACAACCAAAGGAAATTTATGTTTTCTTTCTTTCTTTTTCTTTTTTAAATTTCATCTTTTAAAATTTAGATTTAGATTATTGTTAACTTTTATTACTTATTAAAATTTAGATATTTCATATGTTTTCAATTTTCAGTTTATTTTTATGCCAACAAATCTATTTGATTATCTAAAATTTATTATAATTAAATATCATAAAATAAACTTTCAATTTCATTTACAATGAATATTTTAAACATCTTTCTCGTTTCTTTTGTGTTAAAAATTGCGGCGAACCATTATTTGGGAATCTGATTTTCGGTAATTAGGTGTTTGCGTTCTGTGTCACCAGATTCTATCCTACTCCCTGCTCTTTGGATGCGGCCTGGTCGATTAATCGATAGCCGCTTCTTGCCTTACATCTCAGTTGTAGATCTCCGCCCCCACATAATAGAGGAACAGAAGAATGGGTAAAATGTAACTCAATCTTTCTGCATGTTTGAGTACAGTTTGTAGTTTATTGTTTCAATATATATATATGTGTTTAATCTAAATTCACAAGTCGTAAGTTTCAGTTATAATTATGTTGTGAAAATAAAAATTCAGTAAAAAATGAAAAATATAAATTCTAAAATGTATTTTTATCATCTCAGTAATATGTTTTAGAATACAATAAAATGTCCCTTTTATGTGTCTGATAAAATAAAATGTAAATAAATACATTTTTGGATTTTTCAAGCCGAAATTATATTCTAATGATGTCTTTGTTTATTTATCTATCTACATGTTGTACAATTAATATATTTCAAAATTTTCTGAGCTTAGAAAAAAATGTACGTATGTTGTTCGCGCTTTAATGATCATTCTGTGCAATTACCAATTTATATTTCCTTCTAATATTTATATTTCCTTGTAAGGTTAGTTTTTCTTCCACACACATAATTATCAATAACTGAAAGAGTTTTACATTCATTTTTATTTCTTGATTTTCCAGCGTTTTTAACAAACAGTTTTGATGGATTAATATAAAATTATTTCTGATAATAATGTAATTGTATGAAATGCTTGTTTCTATAATTAAAAATCCCAAAGATTATTCTTATGATTGTTAAAAGTTATTAATACAATTCATAATATATTTTGTTGAACTAGATTTAAAACAAACATTTTAGGTTTAACCAATCTACTATATGTTCTTATGAAACAATAATTACTGAGTTGATTTATTTGGTAAGAGTGGCTTACAGAATGTCCGTCGACATTTACACATAGATGATATTTAAAAGGATAAATGTATATACATATGTGTTGCATATTTCACCTAACAGGTTTTCCTCTTATGTTTTTAAATACGAAAAGTAACCAATGTAAAGGAATATTTAAAGGAAAACAGTATTAATTTATCCATGTTAATAAATGTTCTTAATTTTATACTTATGTTCATCAAATTTTTACACGTTTTCCATGGTACAAATATGCTCTTTTACGTTAAGCCGAGTTGAATCTCATGTAAATGAGATCAGATGCATGTGTTAAACAAATCAAATCAAATCAAGAGTACTTGTAGCGATAATGACAATGTCTATACTGCATCGTTATAGGCAACGGGAAATGGTGCGTTCATGACAATATACAACAACATGGAATGGCCGTGTCCTAAAATAAAAGAAACATGCCGGGCGAAAAAAGAAAGTTGTTCTCGCAAAAAAATAGTTTATGTGAGTATTTGAAAGGTGTCATTCCTTATAACATTCTTGCGATCAGCTAAGCGGTTCATGCAGATCTCTATGTTCAAAAAATGAATCGGCTCAATGCAGCGATACAGAAACAGCTATCTGGTATTCATTATGGTAGGTTTCTGCAGCATGACGATGTTCATCCTTAAATAGACTGTATAACAAATGAAGCCATCCAAGCGTTCTGTTAGAACGTCGCATCGCATGATGAATATTTTGTGGGATTGGTATAATTGGATTTTCATCAGTTCTCATCGTCCTGGAACACTATAGTAGAATTAAGAACCTGATTGGACAAATTTCTCAAACCAGGTAAAAAAAGCAGGCTATCACTAGAATGTTAAAAAAATTAATATTGATAAGAAATTGTAAATAATATCGGTTAAAACATTGAGTAATTTTATTACAGTATTTGCATAAAACTATTTTTTTAATTAAGTTTAAAAACTAAGTGCTTATGTTTTCTAAATTGACAAATATTTTCAATGATTTAAAATAAAAAGTAATTAATCATACAATAAAAAAATAGCAACAAAAATTTTCAGCAATGTCTTGTTACACAATCCAATAAAGTTAAAATTTCTTGACAGATAAATTTACATTTGGCTTTTGAAAATGAAAATGTAAACGATTGTAAAAGAGTACGTGTAATTAATTACCACGACAATTCATCTTATATTCTTAAAAGAGTAATAATATTATTTAGAATTGAGTTTTTTATTACTCTTACACAAGATATCTATACTTACAGCTCACGTTATTCTGTGATGTGCTGACATATTCACATATGGCGTTTTATTTATTTTTTTTAATAGGAGAAAGTCTACTAAAATACAACAATCTTCACTGTGGAATGTTGACAAATTTGTCTTTAAAAATTTTGTTTCAATTTTGTCTTAATCTGTTTTCGACTGTGATTATTTGAAGTCTGAAGGATAATTTTGGTAGAACGAATGTATTATAAATATTATTACGTTTCTGTAGAAATCACAATTACTTTATTTATAATTTGTATGGTTAGATGTGGTAAGACAAAGCCTTTCCACGCAAGACCATTACACTTCTACGACACTGTGTTACATTTGTAACAAATCCGCCTAAATTTCCATGATCACATTTTAATATTTCCCAATTTTCTATGCTGTTAATTTATTAATATCTTTCGTAATAATTCCTGCGTCCGCTGGTCTTTAGCTGTACAGAGATCAAGTTTACTTATGGTATTATTAATGGAACTTCATTATTAGCAATTAATGGAACCTGATTATCAGCTTTTCTTTTAAAATGTTGAAGAAAATAGTAATCTACAAATACACCGAGATGTTTGAGGGTTTTTTTTAAAAAAAAATCATTGTGGTTTTAAAATAATTCTTAATATTAATGGATATATGTATATTATACCTAAACACATACACACCATACACACACACACGCACGCATGCGCGCGCGCACACACACACACACACACACACACACACACATATATATATATATATATATATATATATATATATATATATATATATATATATATATATATATATAATTATATTTATACATGAAAAGTTTCAAATATCTTGGATCTTAACGGATCTTAAATTCCCAAAAATTCAAATGTGTTAACATGAATAATTTGTATGGAAATTTGCGTAAAATTTAATTTTCATTATAATATAATAATAAAATAAACATCTCCCTTTGATGTATTTAAAATATTATATTAATCTGCGTCTAGACTTCGAGTATTTATTTTTCGACTGCTACCGTGGCGAGGTAGCTACTGAAGATCTTTTTCAAAATGAGACTAACTTTAAAGATATATTTATATATAAGTCTGTGCCAGATAATTTAGGCATCTTTATAATAATGTTATATTTTAATAGATTAATCCGATTTAGACTGAATCTCTGAACTGCTATGTAATTTGAAATTACAATTTCGATTACTTTGTCACTATTTTTTAGAAAATACGTTTACGATATAATAAGTTTTACACTTTTTGGACCTTTAAAAAATATTTTTTTAAATTTATTTTAATGATATGTAAAAGAAATAACCTAAATATGTAATATTAATTTCATTATTATTTGTTTACCAATCTTTTATCTTTTCATTATTATTTGTTTATCACTATTATTATTTTTTTTTAATTTGTTGTACTACCAGTAATATAGGGTGGGTTTTGTTATAAACCTTCATAATTTTATTTTATTTGTTAACTCACAACAAGAAAAGCTTTTTAAATCGGCTAATACGACTTTTAATATTCGTTTAAAAATTTTGTATTGATAAAATTTATTACAAAACAATAACTCAAATGAAAAAGGAAAATAAAAATACACTGTTAAAAATGTTGTGCTTGGTTGAAGTTTTAGTGCTGCAGTAGCTACAATCCTAAAATGGTAAAATTTGGAGCTTCAATTGAGACAAAATTCCAAACGTTAGGACGAGACTTTACCATCTGATGGTTGCAGCTATTGCAGCACCAAAAGTTGGTTCGACCCATTACAAAATGTTTAAGTACCATTTCTTCTTAATAACTGTAGACAGTTTACTTTACAAGTAATTACTCGAATAAAAACAATAGTGAATGTTGCTTTTATGAGAATTTTGAAACATTCTTTAACTGAGAGATGAACACATGTTAATAAAAAGTAATCTAAATAGCAATTGCATCAGGAGATTATTGTACATTCCTAGAAAAGAAGGTGATAGGCCAATATTAACTCTGCAGCAAATCATTGTATAAAAATATGACTGGTATCAATAGATTAGTAATAATATTTACTAAATTATGCTACACCTAAAATATGTTTAGGGAGTATAGAAATTGTACCAAATCTTGGACTTTTCAATACTAACATCTAATTTTGACATCATATTTGGATGTTCCAGTAAATTTTACCTTTGGATACCAAGCAGAATGTTATTCAGTGAAGTAACTTAGGAATTATGCAAGTTTAACAACATTTTTAATTCAAAATGCTAAAGTCATTTTTAATCGTTACAAATCAGACTGCAAAACGGGTAGTTTTTTAAGCATAACACAAACATTACTTGGTGGAATCAGCTGTAATTTTGCATTCACATATTTGAAGCTTCTAGAAATATATTTATTATGTATGTATGACATGTAGACTATGTATTCTAGAAATCTATTTATTATGTATGTAATTTTGACAACACTGCCTCAAACCAACCGTGATACGCTCTTTCCAAAAAATTAAACATAGTTCGGTTTAGTTTATTCTCTACATGCAGTGAGACGTTGTTTTATTCAAAAGAGAAAAACAGCATTTGTTTTTTCAGCAATGAAACCGAATTTCAGAAAACGGCAAGCTATCTTCAATATTTCACAGGTAATGTTTGCAATAGTTAGTATTATTATGTTTGTAATTTCGAATATTTCTGAACAACCAAATATCAGATATCTAAAATCATTTTAGGCAGCACAGATTTTCTCAGCCTTCGTAAGATCTTCTTCTCTTGGGACCATTGTTTCTGGATTAAAATAAATATCTTTCATCTTAAATCTATCTGATTATTTTGGGTTCCTAAATTTTCATAAAAAATAATTTATGTTGTACCTTCAATTTAGTTTAGAATAAATGGTATGTAAAAATATTGCACATGAAACCGCGAGAAAAAAATTACTTTTATTTGACCGATATAATATTAATGAAATGGTCTAAAACTAGTTCACTTCTGTTATAAGATTAACAATGCGAATAAAAATGTACAGAGAATAAGATATCTTTGATATTATGACTGTTGAATTTCGTACAAATCTCTCAGAAGACACATAAATTTGGTAACCTTTATGAATTGCTGCACGAATGATTTAAGCGTGGTCCTCTAGCTGTTGGAGTAGAAAATAAAGCATATGTGCCAAAATGTAATACCAGGATAAATATCACTAATAATTGAAGCGTAGAGAGCCGAAGGAGGGTTGGGTTGGGTTGATTGTTGACGGCCAATTATCTACGCTAGGGATATAGGCCCGGGGGGGAGTGCCCTTCGTGGGGGTCTTTCTAAGGGAACCTAACCCGTATTTACGCATGGATAAATCCACGGTTCGAAGAAAACCACGAAAACTCCGAACGATTAGGCCGACGGGCGCGATTGGGAACGAACCCAGCACCTCCCGTCTACCAGCTTCGAGAGCACAACCTCTCAGCCACTGGTGGGGCGCCGAAGGAGGGTACAGCCATCTATGTGTCACTCAAATCTGCCAATGAAATGAACGCGATGGCTCAATCAATTACAATGTAGTTTATCATAAACATTGATCTTACAAGGAGAGGCCGAAGCTTGATAATCACAGTTTTTGATTATTTTGTATATATGTTGTAGGGTAGAAGCCCCTTAGTCTCAGGTTCAACGGATTTTATAAAACGCTCCTTAGTTCTCGAGAAATAGGGTGTCTAATATTATAACACAACCTAAATACCGTAATTTCCGGTCTATAATCCAGGGATAAAACAATCATGTTTCGATCCGGACATTTTATTTTATAAAACGTAACTTACTAAATCGCTGTAAATATTTGACTTCAAGTTTTGAATAAAATGTATCGGTCCGAAGTTTTATTTCATGAAACGTAACGTACTAAATTGATTTAAATATTTGACTTCATTCATTGAATAAAATTTCTGGGTCGATTCATGACTGCTCGACCCGCGGATTATAGGCCGGAAATTACGGTATTTAAGTTGTGTTATAACATAGATCCCATACTTCTCGAGAACTAAGCACACTGTTAAAAATAAATCCGTAAATTCACGGTAATAGTACTGGCAGCAAAGTTGCCGGACTTTTTCCATTCCGTTAGTACATTTTCCGTTTTGAAAGATAAAAGAAGGAAAAACTCCGTTTGCAAAAACTGTAACTTTCCATTAACGCTCGCAGAAATCCCGGAAATATTCCTGGCATCACCGACAGGAAGGGAAATTTCCCGTTATCAATAAACTCGGTTTAAAAAAGTTACATCTCAGTTGATGCTACCATCTGTGGACTATTGCGGGAGTATTTATTATCTGGCATACTTCAAGAACATTTTCTGGCCGACATTGGGGTCTGAACTAGGGGTGTCAGTGCCTCGAGTCAAGCGTCTTGCCGATTAGACCAGCGGGCGCTTGTTAGAACAACAGTTTGAAACGATGATATGTCATTTCGCAAAATGGCTGCTTAGAACTTAAACAATTTGAGGTTTAGAAGCCTGGTAATTTTGAAGTTAATTGCGGGGAGATTTCGTTATGAGATGATGTTGATGTTTTAAATTGTAATATTAATAGAGGATAAAAACATGAATTATATATATTCTGAATTTGTTGTTAGATGTAAAATATGAATATTATATTTTGAATTAAATTCGATAAAATTATTTTGCTTTTTTGAAAAAATCGATTTTTTTTTCAACTATTATATATTTTTTAAATGTGTTTGCTTAAAATATATTTTCAGTGCGAGACCTATTATTAAATAAATTGCGAATAATTTTAAAGGAATGAGAAAATTATTATTATTATTATTATTTTAATGCGAAAGCATTATGTTTGTTTGTTGCTTTTTTAAATAAAATCGATTTTTTTTTCCCTTAATTTAACTATTATGTATATTTTTTAATCTGTTTGTTTAGAATATATTTTAAATGCGAATATTTTTTTATAACTTTAAAAAAATAAATTGCAAATAATTTTAAAAGGAAGGGAAAATTGTTACTTTTTTTAATTCAAAAGCACTATTTTGTTGTTCTTGTTGTTTTAAATAAACACGAAATTTTAATTTATTGAATTTTTACTTTTTTCTGTGTCAGTTCTGTGTCAGTTTTTTAAACATTGAAAATAAATATGCAGCAGATAACGGAATATCTCCGTTGGCCCCTTTCGTCCCGGTCCCTTCCATTGTTTTCAGGAAATATGAGGAATTTTTCTGTTTTTTAACGGAACATACCCTTTTGTCGCAAAAAGAGAATTTTTCTGTGAAATTCAGAAAGAAAATACCCGTGAATTTTAGATTTTTTTTTTAACAGTGCAGCATTATATAAAATCCGTTGAACATGAGACTAAGGGGCTTATAATACCCTACAATATATATAAAAATAATCAAAATCTGTGATTACCAAGCTTGGCCCTCTGCTTGTTAGTAAGACAGAGATAATGAATTAGCACGATTTTTGAAATTTTGTCTGTTTCTTGAGTAATTAAAAGTCTACTTTCTAAGCAAACTCTATGCGCAATCTTGTGTCTTTAGCATATACCATAAGTATTCATCGATCAAAAGGTCTTGCACTTGATAAATCAGTTCTTGGCATCAATAGAAACGAATTTTCAGTTGGACAAACATATGTCTGCTGCTCACTTGTAAGAAAACTGACTGATTTTTTATTTGAGTAGTCCTATTCAATATTCGTCGTTTGCTTAAAATGAACTTGAAGACTTCTTTGTTTCCAAAACGCATCGAGTTATTTTCAGCGTCTTTTAAATTTACTTTAATCGCTGTATGACTTTTGTTTTCTTAATAAAACGTCGAAGCTTGTACAAGTCGACAAATACTTGAGTGCTATTTTATTTGACTACTTTTTTTAATATTTTCTTATGGATTCAGTTATCCCTTAAGAGCTGCTTTCAGCTGTCGTATGATAAGTACGATAATGCTAAATATCATTCGCACAAGCTAACTTGCTTTTCTGATATTACGAAACCTTAATTCAACCGCGTTAATCATAAAGTTCATAAATAATTTATGTCCAAAATCTTTATCATAAAATTAACTACGAGGGTTTTAAATGAAGTAGTGGCAATGTAGTCCAGAAAGTCACAGAAGATGGGGCATGGGCACGCCGGATATGGCAACAGTAAAATGGCGCTGTTATTGATGTGTACAGCGCATAAAACAGTCGATCCATTTAGAAGGGATAGTGGCTGTGTAACTTTGATGTGGACAGTGTCGTTTTTACCGCTCTAAAGCATTTTTACAAAAGGTGATCAGTGATCGAGGATTAAAATCGAGGCTACCCGTGACAAAAATGCATATGAATATTATTAAAAATTGCGTGCAGCCTGTGGAGAGAAGGTGTTACCGTACAGGATGGTTGGACGGTGTGTCAAAACGTTTCGTGTGGTCGGAATGAGACTGTGGATTTGCACCGTGCAGGTCGGTGGTCCATTACTCAAAATTAGATTGTCATCGTGAGTGGTCTCCTTACCATAGACCGTCGTTGGACTGTCCGGGAATTATCCGTATCTGGCATCTGTGCTCCGACCACTAGGGAGCTTCGTCGCTATCATGAACAACAAACAGCTTGGCAACGGTATCCTACGGATTACCGACATTTGGAAAAATATACCAAAATTTGGTGGTGATTATATTGAAGGAATGTAAGGCGAATTTACTTGTAAGTTCATTAAAAATTGTTTTCTATCTATGTTGCCACTATTTTATTTACAACCCCTCGTATGTATGAAAAATAATTTTGATGCAAAACGTGGTATATTCATTAATTTCAATTTCTAAACAATGTGGTATCTAACCTGTTTTAATTATTTAAAGGCGTAGCAATAGAAAAGTAAATCAACCCTGTAGGATTTCTATTATACGAATTACCAATTATTTGGTAATCCACTCGAGGACCATAAGCAAATAGCACGTAATTCCTGCGACCAGTTTCAACGCTGTACATTAACATACATACTTACTTCATACTTACTATGTTTTAACACTTTATGGGAAATTAAATAGTAAGGATCGATTAAAGGTATGGATCAGCTGAAATGTATTTTGCAATAAATACAATACAAATTTCTCACATTGACTAAACATACCGATCTTTCAAATGTTAATCACTGTTAAATGAAATTTTTTCACGCTGTTAAATTAGATTCATTCACACTGTTAAATTAGATTCATTCACGTATGCCGTTTAATATTTATAGTATTTTGTATTGTATTAAAAAAAGTTCCATAATTTTGAATTCCTATAAAACATTTGAGTCATTCTATTTGAGTCACTTTTTGATCTTTATTAATTACTCTACTATACTTACAACAATGGAATTTTCAGTATTTTAGAAATGTCCAAAATTTACATACTGTATGCTTAAAATAGTCTTTTATTCACATATTCTTCCTCAAAACGTCCTTTCTATTGGCTCTAAAATAAACATAATTTCTGTGTTTGTTTTTTTTTTACATTACAGTATTTAAACAATAGTGCCTGGTTAATGATAATTAAAAATATGCGAAAAATTTAAAACCAGAGGCGATTATCTAAATTTAAATAATTTTTGTTTAGTTAACTAATACAAATAAATATGCCTATTTGATGTAGTATTTCTGAAAAATCCCATACTAACATTGTATACTAATGACATTCATATAAAAAAAATCTAGATGTCTCATTAAGAAAGACAGACATTTTATAACAATTGGGATGCATTGTTCTTAACTTTTATTATTGTTCTCCTTAATTTATGACTTTATTTAATTTAAAAAAAAATCTAGATTCAGAAAAACAGACATTTTATAACAATTGGGATACATTGTTCTTAACTTTTATTATTCTTTTCCTTCATTTATGAATTTATTTAAATCCCAAATGTTCATGTTTAATACTGGCATAATATTCGTCCAAAAGAGGAAATGTAACATACATTCTCTCTTTTAAATGCTACACTGATAATTTTAATTAATTTATTAAAAATATTTAACATAAGCCTAACTACAAATAGTGGAAAAACTAATTTCATTTTATTTAATTATTTTAATTAAAATTTACGTTAAATTAGTTTTTCTATTTATTTGCATTCAATATAAGATTTTTTTAATTTATTTACGAAATTTAAACATTTTTAGTTGATGCAAGTTTTAACGAAATTATTTATTAAAATACTTTATTTTACGCTTTTTAAAATTCGGGCACTATTTAACTTACATTTACAGTTAAATGACTTATTTCATTTATTTCATAATAAAATGTTATCAGGAGGAAAGAAAATGTATTCATTATCCGAAATCCTTTTTATGTGCTGTTATAAAAAATGAAGAAGAAAGAGAAAAAGCTTTCAATATGAAAACGAAGAAAAAAATCCCTTGTGATTTGGTCTTGTAAACAACAATTTTTAAAATGAAAAAAAATGAGATTATACGTAAAATAATCGACAAGTTTTTTTCTCATTATATTCTAAATGATGTACAATAGAATCTAAATTATGTTCTTAGACATTATTTGAAATATTGTATTGTCTTATGGACATTAATAAAAGTAAAAAGTGGATGTTTTAAAAAGGAACACAGTGGACGGTATTATTGCGTTATTATTGAATGCTGCCAATTCTTTTCTTATTTTACTCAATTATATTAGTGCGTTTTTTCTTATCGGAGTCACTTTAAACAAATACTTGGTTTAACAGTTTACACAGAAAAATTAAAAAGGGGTTTTTTTCTCTTAGAATTTATTCTTTATACGTAAAAGCATTCTTGAAAGAAACCTTTTGTAAAGAGTAATTTTAGATTAATCCTTGTATCATCAGGATTGAAGCGATAGTATGAAAATACATTTGTTTCATATGAGAAACTATTTAAACATAATGTTTAAATTAAATTAAATTAATATGTTTATACTATGATTGTTTTTGTCGCGTCCAGGAAAGTACTATGACACCTCAGATATTCGAGAATGGTTGGACCTATTAAATGAACCAGTAATTTGGATTTACTATTATATTCTTTGACATTATTTGAAATATTGTATTGTCTTATGGGCCTTAATAAAAGTAAAAAGTGGATGTTTTAAAATGGAACACCGTGGACGGTATTATTGCGTTACTAGGACTTCCCTCAAAGGGATTAGTCTGAGTGATATTGCTGAGAACATAGGGTTAACAATTACAATATAAAGAAAAAGAGCAAATTAAATGATAGAATTACAAAATATCATATATAAATTCATATACACAGTTAAAAAAATAGAAAAGAAGTACCGTTCATCAGATTTGTTGTTAAATTCTTTTTTTAACATGTGGCAAAGAATCTCATTTTCTTAAGCGCGTATTGCGCAAAACTTGAAAGAAAAAAAAAACGCCGGATCTTTTAAAACGCCAAGCTTTTTAAAGTTACGTAATTGGATTTTCGGACAATAGATTATTCTATCAAGCATGGCTTAACGCAAATTTAATTTCATTGTTGCACCTTTTTTTGTGTGTGAATTTAAAACTTTTCTTCCTTGATTATATATCAATTATTTGTATAAAAATTTGTAGAAACACTTACACTTCAAACCACATTGACAGCATGGTTTGCCACAAACCAGATTGCAAAACTATAGTCTAAATTACTATTAAAGTATACAAAAAATCTTTCGATGACTTCTGTAAAATAACTTTTACATTAAATCTCCATATCGGCAAAATTGAAAAATTATATATATTTCAAATTTAAGCTTAACAGATACTTCTTGATTATTCTCTAGGAGGCTCTGCCCCCTGCGCCTTTACTGCGCCAATCCACAGACTTTTCTTTTGCCTGTCTGTCTGTCTCTCCACAATCTGTCTGTTTCCCTATCCGTTCTTCTGCCCGTTTCTCTAACCGATTGTCTATCTCTCTACACGTCTCGCTACCTGTCTCTACACGCCTCGCTACCTGTCTCTATATTTCTCTACCGGTCTCGCTACCCGCCAATCTATTTCTCTAACCGTCTGTCTATCCGTCTAACTAATTGTATGTCCAGCCGTGTCTCTATCCACTTCTCTACCCATTTGTCTATCTGTCTCACAACTTGTCTATCTGTCTCTCTACCCGTCTGGCTATACGCCTCCCTACCCATCTTCTTACCCATCTCCATACCCATCTACTGTCTCTCTACTTGTCTATATGCCCGTCTCACTATCCGTCTGTTTTTGTACCCGACTCTTTACCCGTCTCGCTACCAATCTCATTACCCGTCAGTCAACTCGTCTCTGTACTCATCTCTCTACTCGTCTCTTTATCTACCACGCTACGCGTCTCACAACCTTTCTCGCTACATTCCTGTCTACCCTCTTTTTACCTTTCTCTCTAGCTGTCTGTCTATTCGTTTCGCTACCCGTCAGCCTACCTATGTCGCTACTCGTCTCTCTACCCATCTCACTACGCGTCTGTCTACCCGTTTGTTTACTCGTCTTTCTACCTCTCGCCACCTCTTCCCAACATTTAAACAATTCATTTAATATACAGAAGCCGTTTATCAGTTATTAAATGCAAACAGAAGTAATTTATCTAATAAGTGTAATCAGATGCAATTTTTTTTTTAAATACATACATAAACCTGAATAATAATTCATCAGTTTTGTGTTCATGGTTGTTTATATCATTTGACAGTAAATCTCAACTTCTTAAACCAGAATTGTCTCAAACTTAAAAAAAAAAACCCCACAAGGTCTGCATAACTGCAAAGTACCCTGAGGGCTATATTAGCTACATGTTATTAAGTTAAGTGAAACTTTCGTTATCGAGTTTGCAGCCAATTGCTTATGTCAGAAAGCGTGGCTTAACGCCATTTTAAATTCATTAGTGTAACTTTTTTTTTTTTTTTGTGGGGGGGGAGGGTTTTAAATATACACATAAAAATTAAAACTTTTGCCTCCCTGCCATTAGTGTTGTTTGTATTATTAACTAATACCTTGTAGACCGAGCTTCATTTGAAGCAAATGTAAAAGACTTCTTCTACAGTTTTTTTAGGAGAAATTTTCGTAATTGGGCCTAAAGCCAATTGGAGCATTTAATATCATTATTGTAACTCTTATAGAGTTAAAACAATATTGTTGCTAGCTTTACTCTTGTTTGAGACCAGCCTTGCCTGTGTATCTGAATGGGGAAAAGTTTCGTATCCAATGTCGGTTGGCGAAAAAAATTTAAAATCGTACCAAAAGGTAGTTTTAGCATCTTACAAAATTTTTAAAGAGAGCGGTAAAACATGTTTTTCAAATATTTACAAACATACGTTTATTAAAGCATGTTTTGGCACCATCTTAAAAATTTAAGCACGATGCTAAAATAAAATTTTATCGCCATATTCGATAGTTTAATAAGTAATGAAAGTACATAAACAAACTTATTTAAGAAACCTAAGAGGCATTTTTGTGATAAATAATTGTTATTGTCAGGGGAGTAAATTGTAAACAATTAATAAACGGCTAGTAAATAATAAATAGCATTTAAAATCTAAAAATGAAGAAGTGGTCCGTATAAAAATGCAAAACATAACATTATACGCTTGATATATGTAAATCTTTTTTTATTTTTTAATATTTCCGAAGGCACAGATAAAAAGGTAAAAATCTCTTTTCCAAATGCCATTACAATTTAATATATATATATATATATATACAAAATAGAGAAATATCTGTAAAAAAATATATTTACATAATACTACATCTGCAAAAAAATAAGATTTAGAAAAAGTAAGCCAAATTCTGCAGATCCCAACAATCACATCGAAAAACTTATCACCAAAAAAGAACTCGCCAAATATTACGGCACAGAAGAGGGATTTTTCCCTCTGAATGCAGAATATTAGTTTTTTTTCTTGTACGATGGGTGATTATAATATAATTGTTTCATTTCACGTACTACATACCGTTTGATATATTGGTACTTTTATGTTATCCTGGCGCAGTTGATAAATCGCCAAATATTGTTCCTATAACATTTTCATATTGAATTCATTTCATTTAAATATAAACCTTTCACTCATTTAATTTAAAATACATGCCTTTCATTAATCTCATTTAAAATGCTAAAAAGAAAAAAAAAAGAAATAATGCCATATATCGAAACCTTTTATTTAAACACCAAAGATTTTTTTTTTTTTTTAATTTACACACGCGAAATAAAAAAAGCTGCTATTGCTGAGATTTGAGCCAAATCTCTAATACCAAGTCTACCAAGTTATTGCGGGTTTTTTCTTTCAAACAGAAAAAAATCCAGATTAATTTTCGATTTCTACTAAATTGAAATATATTTTATTGTGCTGAATATTAGTGCTTGCATATTTTTTTGCTACATGTACTCCATGAACTTTTCAATTCCGATTGTCTACGAAAATCTCCCGCCGCTCCGGTGAAAATGACGTACGCACAAAATTTAGTGACGTATGTACTTTAATTGTGCTTTTTTATCTATTTTTTTAATATAATTTCCAAACGGTTTGACATTTATTCTTGGTAATAAATAGACGTCGTTGTCACCTTTATAGGTACCTGCTGTAAAAATTTGAACGAAATCCGTTAAATATTTTATGAGTTATGCTTGACGAAAGGTTTTAATATCCATCGTAGCTATATATGGGGCAAAGTAATACTGCGCTGTGTATGAGTCTTCGTTGCACTCAGACAATTATTGAATGCTGCCAATTCTTTTCTTATTTTACTCAATTATATTAGTGCGTTTTTTCTTAGCGGAGTCACTTTAAACAAATACTTGGTTTAGCAGTTTACACAGAAAAGTTAAAAAGGGTTTTTTTTTTCTTAGAATTTATTCTTTATACGTAAAAGCATTCTTGAAAGAAACCTTTTGTAAAGAGTAATTTTAGATTAATCCTTGTATCATCAGGATTGAAGCGATAGTATGAAAATACATTTGTTTCATATGAGAAACTATTTAAAAATAATGTTTAAATTAAATTAAATTAATATGTTTATACTATGGTTGTTTTTGTCGCGTCCAGGAAAGTACTATGACACCTCAGATATTCGAGAATGGTTGGACCTATTAAATGAACCAGTAATTTGGATTTACTATTTTACTGTCACCGATAAAATTGTACTAGATTAGAATTAGCAATATTGTTTGATATTTGGGAAAATTTATATTTTTCTGAATTATTTTATTTTATCCCGGTCAAAGAAAGATGTGTGATGACTAGTGTTGTCACCTTGGGAGAGGGAGAGAATTTCATACTAGATTTAAATGGTAAATTTGTTTCTGAAGATTTTAGGGTGTAAAATATTTCACTGGATTTTGTTAGCGGGAAAAATAATTCAATTTCTTCAGATCCAATTGTAAGACGTAATGAAAATATACGTTTTTAGGCTAATTTCTTTAACTAAATGACAAATTGGAAATAGGTTGATTTATTTAGAAATTGACCCATCACAATCACTTCGTCAATGTATCTATTTACCTATATATAATGCAAATCTTGTCATCACGGCACGTCCGAAATAATAAACCAATTTAAACCTTTTTGGAACATGTGGATCTTGTCAGAATCTTGGATGAGTGCGGTATCCTGTTATATTTTGTTTATAAGGAAACACAAACGATAAAACCTTGCAAAATTTGTCATCCCGATAACGCGCGAAAAACTGAGCCGGCTCGAACAAAATTGGGATGGAGTATTTATATTGTCAGTATCTGTATGAGTTCGTTAAGAAAATTTGTAGCTGTTATAGTTTGTTTACAGGGATGAGCAAACGCAAAAATGTATGCAAAAATTTGTCCTCACGATACCGTCAGAAATATTTAAATAATTCAAATCTTAATTAGGAGAGTGATTTCATCTTGCAAGTATCTTGAGCAAATTCGTTAATCAAGAATGTGCCTCTTATACATTATTCTCTCAGACACAAAATTTTCTGTGGCATTCATTAAATAGTCTAGTTTATATTACAGCCTAGTTTTGATTTTAAAACTATGATTTCAATAATTTTTTTAACATTTTTTTTCATGTAATTGCCTCATATCCATTCCATTCCATTTGTTAATCCAAATGTAAAATTTTCCTGCGAATTACTTTTTTTGCCAAAATAGCAAACTTAGAAGGAGTGATACCAATTTGTTTAATTTTTAGTAAATATGATATAGGTACGTCAAAATTAAAAAATCATAAAGAAATACATTAGCTTGTCTTGCAACTGAGCTGGATAGTTTTATTTTTTTTTTTCGAAGAAAAACGTACATTGGAGTATGTACCTAAAGATAGTTCTAAATAAATCAGTACGCATGCAAAGTAAGCAACAGTTGTTTTATTGTAAATAGATAATGCAAATGTGACATCATTTGTTACAAAATGTGGTCTTCCTGTCATGAACTTATCATTCAATCCTATGAAACAGGTGCGCAATAGCAAGAATACGCAGTAGGTAAAAAGTGAGTCTTACAATCGTGTATATTCGCTAATTAAATGGAATTACAGTCATAAAAACTAAATTTGATCAATCAGTAGACTGAAATCTTTCATTTAAGACGAACGTGAATTAATTGATGCAGTGGTTTTCTGAGGACTGCCTAAAGAATACACCTTGCATTTTAGATACATATATACAAAAGTATTCTATGTTTTGGGGGGAAATGCAATTGCAGTCTTACGTAAAAATCCATTTAAATTTCTGTTTATTTGACATAATTTTTTCTCATAAAGAAAAATTCTTATTTCCCTATTTTGTATTATATATGATGCCTGCTAGGATAAATAATTAATTCATGTTACTTAGGAGAATGTAACTATTTAGTTATGGCAACGTCTCCTATATTGTATTATTATTTTAGGTAGCACAACTGATTTTGAGGCAATTTTATGTCTAAATCTAAGGGAATTTAAGTTGGTATCTAAGGGAAAATGCTTTATACAGGTTGGCAACCCTGGTGGTGACACTGAAAGCACTTACTTGACTCCACTCCATTGAGAACAGAAGGTTCGCGTACTACTAATTAATTGCTCGCGTATCAGAACTGATACGCCTAACATACTTTGGGAAACTCTGCGATAAACGATGTTCTTATATTTTCATAAGATATTAAAATCTATCGCAAAAAAGCCTTCGTGAATCTGCGTATATTATTAAATAATATTCATGTTTATTGTGATATTATTGGTATTAATATCATAATCTATATGTTGTAGGCAAATTGAAAGATTAAGCTGTTTGCCAAAAACTAGTCTATTTGGAGAATTATCTGACAGTTTTCAGTCAGCCTGATATTTTCAAGGCTTATTGCAAAGAACCTATGAAGATATAGGTGAATTGGAAAATGACAGGCTCTTTTCCAACAAACCTGTATTTTTATGTTTCAGGCTCATTGCAATGAGCCTATGCAGTTTTAGTCTAATTAGAAAATGACCGTTTGTCCAAATAGCCTGGTTTTATACAGGCCCATTAAAAGTCCAAGGCAGTGATTGTTTATGCAAAATTTGAGCATAAATATGGCAGACGAAATACAATATGTTTTGCAAAATGTATAAAACAAAGTATGTTGTTGACAGTTTTGATTTATATGGCTGAGTGTCTAAGATTAGTGAATATATATTTTTTATTTTAAGGGTATATTTTCGGCAAACATCCCACGCAAAATTATGAATAATATTTGCAAATAATGCAGATTTTTAGTTTTATTTTCCAGCATTATGTCAAGAAGTAGGTTGCTGAATGAAAAAATAATTATAAATAGTATATAAGAGAAGTATATGTGAAGAGTTCTCATGTTAGTGAATACATTATTTTTATTTCAAGGGTATATTTTGTTTAAACACTCCATGAGGATATATAAATAAAATCTATAGATGATTTTTACTATTTTCGCAGCACTACGTAGAACAGATGGGTTGTTGAATGAAAATTATTATATAAAGTATAAGAAAACAACTTTATTGTCAAATTTGATTTCCGCATCTGGTTAACAATTATGATTAATAAACACTTTTTATTTATTATATAGGTAAAGTTAGGCCCCTTCCTTCGTAGACAAGGCATATTGTAATTGTTTTTAATAGGGTTAGGTACAAATGCTATATTTCTGAATAAATATTTATATACATATACATATGTTATATAGTGTTATATAACATATGTATATAACACTATAAAACATATTAGTGTATGTTATATAACTGCCTTATCAGCAGATCTTTTTATGCACCTCATTAATAATTAGATTAATAAATAATATCTTTTTAAGCAATTTTTTGCAATTTTTTGCAAACCCCTTCCCTATACATATATCGTAAAATTTTAGATGAGGCATATTTGTATTATTTCCAGTTAAGAAACATATTGTTTCTTTTTTTATATTCATAACTAAGATCTTAGGCGGTTTTCCAAGACTATAGTTCATTTCCATTCTGTGGAGCAAAATATTATGTATGCAAAATATTTTTTTTAAGTAAAAATGATTGAAAATATTATTATGAACTTAGTATAAAACAAACGTATGTGGTAGGCTCATTTAGAAATGTGGATTATAATAGAGAGCTATTTCAATGAGGCCGGCTAATTAGAATAAAATCTAGAAATTTTCAGACTAATGTTTTCAGTCTTAGAGCAAAGAGTATATACATCATATGCTAAATTAAAATATGCAGTTGCTTTTTTTAAGTGTTAGTTGAATAAAAATTATTTTAGATGCAAACTAATCAATGAGCAATAAAATAAAATGTTTAAATAAATAAGTTTCCGCTTAAGATTTAATACTTTTCTTACATTAACTTCCTTTTCATTTTATTTTTCATTTTAATTTTAAAAGATATTTTTTGCATATCACTTCATAAGACGAAAAAGAACTTGAATCATAGGAGAAACACTGACACCCAAATTATATAAAGTGAACTAAGAAAAATTATAAAGAGATTGAAAACAGAAAATATTATAAATACGCCTCATCTGCAGATTTCACTAATGCATTTTCGCACGGGAACTGACGAATTATCCACTTAAAATTTAAATTAAGTAGTCGCTTATCTGAGTCACTTCAATAAAGCAGCTTTCTTATATGATTTTTATTTTTTTTTGTTCAGAAAACGATCTTCTCTACATAATTGTTTGAAAAACATTAAAAATGTGCATCATCTACAGATTGTATTGATACAGCAGTTTTTCTTACATATTTTTACAATTTCTTTATTTAGCAACCCATCTTCTATACGCAATTCTGGGAAAGCATTACAAATCTGACTTGTCTACAATTTTTTTACGCATTTATGTGCGGGATGGGGGTTAAATTTTATCAATAAAATATAAAAAGGTATTTATAATTTGTTATTATACTGGTTACTAAAATTTGTCATTAAAGCAGCTTCCTTATATTCTTTTGTAATTTTTTTTAATCCAGAATCTTCTCTACATGTAACTCTGAGAAAAAATAAAATAATGCCTCATTTGCAGATTTTATTGATACTTCTGAAAGGACTGTTTGCCCAAAATTTTACTATAATAAAGCAATTGCTAATCTTAGACACTCAGGCTATTAAATCAAATCGGTCAATAAGATAGTTTTCTTATGATTTTTTTATAAACCTTTCATGTTCCTTCTACTATTTTTATACTAAATTTATGCATAAACATTCACTAGCTTGAACTTATTGGAATAAACTTTGGTGAAACCAAGATGTTTATTAATAGCGACAAATGACTAATGGATGGTCATTTTCTAATTAGCTTAAAAGTTCATAGGCACATTGTAATGTGCCTGAAATAAAAATCTGGCAGATAAGAAAGTATTTGATCATTTTCCAGTTAGCATGAAGCTGAATTGAAAAAAGTATGAAAATTAACAGGATGATTTGAAAACAACTAGACATTTTCTAATTAGCCTAAGGCAACATAGAATCCGGCTGATTGAAAAACGGTACTCCAATTAGCCGGATTTCGCAGTTAGCCTATATATATATATATATATAGAGAGAGAGAGAGAGTGAGAGAGAGACCGTAGAAAGAATATATATAATTTTTATAATATATGGAATGCATAAGAAATTTAGTCGATTAGCTGAAACTAATGATAATACATAAAATTTTTATTTGAGCTAAAATAATAGTTTTCTATGTTTCCAAAAATGTTGAAAAAGATCTAATAAAATCTAACGAATGATAATTTTTGTTCAATTTTAATTATTTTTGCTGGACAATTATTTTGTTCTAATTAAATTTAATTCAGATCGTAATATTTTTTAGCGTAGTTTAATTTCTTATTTTCATTTTTTTGGTGAGAGGTTTTCTTTGTTCAAATGCAAAAAAAAAAAAATTAAATAAATATAAAATTTCCAATATATAAATGACTTTTTAAAGTGTCAAAAATGTGGGTGGGTGTTACAATTTGAAAAATGAAATTTTGTAAATGCTTTAATATATAGACGACTTTTTATGCAAAAAATGCATTCATATTACATAAGAAACATTATTCTAACTCTAAGAACAACTTTATTGTGATTTTATTGTAAACAATTCGCACAAAAAGATGGATGTATCGTTTTCATGAATTGCACTATAAGCTCTTGTGTGATAAAAGTCTTGTCTTAAATACAAATCCCAACTAAATTAATGTTGATTAAAATAAATATGATTAAATTTGATCACTCTATCTCACACACACGCCGATCTCGAACGCGTTACATTGTTAAAAATTTAGTGCTGAGTTGAAATAATTTTTGATGTTGCACTACCTACAATCATAAAATAAAAGAACTTTTTTCAACAATTCTAACTCCATTTGAACTATAAACTTATGTAGGTTTATCCATGAACTGAGAAAATGTTGAACCATAATCAGATAAAATTTTGGATAGCTGCTGTCCCTACAGGCATACTTTGCAAAAATGACTAATCAGAGCGGGACTTTTGTTTAAACCTTTTTCAGTTATGTAGTTGACAAATTAAAAGGCTTACGTAGCAAAATATATGTATATACCTATTTATTCATTTTTACTATTGCATAGGATAAAGATATATTCAGTGTACTCAAATAGCAATCTACATACAGATAATTTTATATGATACAGATACGTAAAAATTTTGCTTAGAGATTAAAGAGTTAAAGTGCAATCTGACCCAATATGAATATCGAAGTCCAAATTGGAATTCGAAAGTGACAGCCCCTGACTTGTGGACAGCGCACTAACCATTAAGAAGAAGGCGGATACCTTGGTTCTCTAAAGAAGCATATTGAGTATGCATACCACTATTTGTTGTGTTTGGTTGTTGAATAGCTCCATGTTTTGGTGAAACACGAAGTCATTTTGAGGTTTCAAAGATGAAGAAAATTTTAAGTTAAGATAAACAATATTTTGGCTTTAATAACTTTAAATAACAATAGAATGATTGAACTTTGAACTAAATTTTTTAAAAGTGTAGACTGTAGCTGTATCCTCATAAGATTGGAAGAACATGCTTTTAAAATGTAATTACCGAAAGTAAACTAAAAATTTAAACGTTTTTACCTTTTATTTGTAAATACATTTAAAGTGGTTTCTTTCACGATTTTCAGCAAATTTATCTGCGAATTGTGAGACAAAAATAACTATGCCATCAAACACTATATCAATTTGTCTGTGTACTTACGAGCCAGGATGAAAGACTGACCTCTTCCTGTTCACTTGGTGAGGCTTTGGTTCAGACACCATATTCACGTCTGATAGGGCAAGAGAGAAAGAAAAAACAAAAATCACAAAAAGTAGAAAAATAGTCTCAAAAACAGATGAAAAAAATAGAGGAAAAAATAATCTCAAAAATTAAGAAAAATGTAACACTAAAATCTAAAAATGCTACAATGGGTCAAACAGTCCTTAAAAAATAACATTGCCCTCTAAAAGCTTAATAATCATTAGTAAATAGAATATAGGTTACAAACAAAATTATGCCATTAAAAAATATATAAGGAAAATATTTTCTTGGAAAAAATATGTTATTCTAATTTAGAAACAAAATAATGTTTTCGCAAATGCTTCTTTTGTAATTGGCAGGAGACACTTGTAGCTATTAAAATGTCTAAAATTAAAACTGAATAAAAAAGCTGAATTTTTCTATTAGTTTGTACAAAATATTCAACAATCTAACAAAACAGCTTTTTTTTAGATTATATATTTTCATGGCCATTTACGAATCAATTCATTCGAGATTTATGTATCCATTTTAGAAATCTAAATTTATGTCATAAGTAAATTATAAAAATTTAAAAGAAAGAAATATAATGTCAGTATTTTCTAATCGCAAAAACGTTCACTGACAAACACAATCAAATTTATCCTGGATAGTTGAAACTGGGAATGTTTAACCATACCTGATGCCTTTACTTTCTTTTAAAACTATATTTTGCTGGTAAAAACAAGAGAAAAACATATTATACACCTTTTCTACTAGTTTATGTTGTTTTACAGACATTCGTATTGATAGTTTAAAAAAAGAGTGAAAATATGAAATTCCTTCCGAAAAAGTAAAGTTTTCTTTTGTTCTACGTTAAAGATGGGAGTATAAAATATCACAAATTTACTAAATGGTGTATACAAATGTCAAATTTAAAACTTATACATACATTAAAATCAAATTAAAAACATCAACGTTTTGATCAACTTCTATGGTCATCCTCTGGACCATAAAAGTTGGTCGAAAACGTTGATGTTTTTAATTTGATTTTAATGTATGTATAAGTTTTAAATTTGACATTTGTATACACCAGTTAGTAAATTTGTGATATTTATTCTCACGTCTTTAATGTAGTACAGTTTCATGATGTAATCATCTAGCATTTATATTTTCTTTTGTTATTCGTAATCTCCTATACAAGTAGAAATAAAGTTAATGTAGATAGTTTTCCTTTAAAGGACACTTTATTTAATGATTTAAAATATAAGATAGTTAATTAAAACTTGGTATAGCTACTTCCATGTACTTTTAAACATTTTTGACCCAGGTAAAATTTCCCGTTTTCATCTAATGTTATTGAACATATTTTAATAATTGGATTTAAAGTTCTCAAATATAATAAATAATTTATTTCTATAATTAATAGCATAATATATATAAATAGTTTTTAAATATGTATTGGAATATATATACAATTCTATTCAATATGAATACAAAATACCTATGGAATACCGATTAATAAATGATATGAAACATAAATTTAACAAATGTGTTTTACATTCGGAACAAATTATTGAGAATGCAGCTACATAAATCTTAAATATATACATTGTGTGCAAACAGCTTAAATTAACGATATTGAGTTAGTTTCTTCTCAGAGCCTTCTAAAACTGCCACATCGAATCACCAGTAGTGGTTTAGAAACAGTAGCTTTAAAAAGGATATTTGACCTCATTGGTTAGGAAAATATTCATTAATTTATAAAATTTAGAATGTGAGATATTTACATAGTGAGGACAATTAGCTTTAACCATTGCCGAAATAAAATAAACATATTTTATACCAAAAAATCTTATTTAGTAAAAGAAATTAATTAAATACCATACAGAAACATGTTACGTTTCATTGAATACAATTTATATAATACAATATTAATAATACAACACATACAATTTTTCGAAATATATTTGTAAGATTTAGTCGGTCCCTCACAATGGCGTTTAATCCAGTTTACAGAGTTGTGGGATATATATATATATATATATATATTAATGTGAAATATTTTTAGTGCCTTTTCAGGATTACAACACTGTAAAAAAGATAAAATACATAAAAAGCAGGAAACTGAGATGTTAGTTTACGTGAAACACAAATTACGAACATTTTAATAAAAAGTGGGTGAAACATCCACAGTCTTCCCTATCTTTCTTTGAATTCCTCTGGATACTACTTTAACCAGAATTAAAGTTACAAAATGTATTTAATTTATTTACCATATTGTATTGAAGTCAAAAGTGAATCAAAATATTTATTACGATGTAAAATCTCTGTCACTTCTTTTTGTTATATCGTTAAAAAGAAAGGTATGTCTATATACAGTATGCCCACTAAAGTCCCTTGCCACCCTCTTAACTTCGGAACGGCTGCTGCTATATTCATAAAAGTAGTGTCTAAGTATAGTAAAGTAGCCATGCGCTACTCAATGAAACCGCCTATGGCGCCACCTGGTGGACTGCTGCGGGGTTAGCATTCCTATCTTGAAAATGAAAAGAGATAGAGAAAAAAAAGTGATTTGCACAGTTGTAGAGCATCATCGATTTAGTACAAAAAGACACATTGTGGACATTAATGCAAAGAATAGAACGGTTAAAACACGCATTTGGTTTTCGTGATTACCTACACTGTGACGTGACAAAACGATCTGAGAAATAAAAAAACAACTAATTATAATAATATACATTTATTTTAGATGTTAAAACTTTTCAAGCTGCAATGCATATTTGGATTCTCGTTTGTATTTCACGTTGCACACGTTGGAGCATAGATGGTGACACGTTGGCACGGTAGTGCGTCGGTTAAGGTCCTGCAATGTTTGTGGAGGTGTCGCATACACCTGTTGTTTCATAACTAGTTGTTTATTTCTTTCTAAGATCCTTTTGTCACGTCATAGTGTAGGAAATCACGAAAAAACAAATGCGCGTTTTAACCGATCTATTCTTCGCATTAATGTCCACAAGGTGTTTTTTGTATTAAATCGATGATGCTCTACAAGTTTGTAAATCACTTGTTTTCCCTATCTCTTTCCGTTTTCGAGATAGGAATGTTAATCCGCAGTCTTCCACCAGGTGGCGCCGTAGGTGGTTTCATTCAGTAGCGCATGGCTACTTTACTATACCTAGATACTACTTTTATGAATATAGCAGCAGCCGTTCCGAAGTTAAGCGGATGGCAAGGGACTTTAGTGGGCATACTGTATATATATATTTTTTTAGTTGAAAATTATAACTCTACTGTTATAAATGTTTACGCACAGTATTTTCACTTTTTCAAATTTAAAATTTTTTCACTTATTCTAATATTATAAAACATTCTTTTTTTTAATTTGCGCTTTTATAAAATTCATTAACAGATTTTAAAATTATATCTAACTTTTTGGATTTTTATACAGTTTACAGAATGTAAAATTACTTAATAATAATTTTTAATTGACCAAAAATTCATACATTGATAATATTAACAAATAACCGATGAAAATAAAGGGTTGGAAAAAGGAAGGTTCGGGAAAATGGACCAAAAAATATAAGGAATTAATTTGTAATTATAAAATATTATTTAAGGTTGATTGTCAGTGAGATCGCAAATTCCTCTGACTAATTTTAAACCTTTTGAAGTGGTGCAGTCGTATTTTTATAATATCTCCTCAAGGAATTAATATATTTAACTTATTTTTATGTGTCCCCTTCTTGAAAGATGTCTCCTCTTTTTTTCAATTGTCAAAATATTTCTAAACTATAACTTAATTTTTTTTGAAGTGTTAAACTCTTACTCAGTTTCGATAACATTTTGTCACATAAAATTATAAATTAAGTATATAGTTTAGAAATACTTTGACAACTATAAAATAGGAGACATGTTTTAAAACACAGAAAAAAAGATAATTTCCAGAGGAGATTATTTTAAAAATAAGAGTTCATCACACACAAATAGGTTTAACAATAGCGATGTGAATTTCAGATATCTCTGACAAACACCCTTAAGATATAATTATCGTAACCGCTATTTTGAGTGACCCGACGAAGATAATTTAATGAATAGAATGTACGTATATTTCTATACAATGTGGAGCCAATTATATTGGTATAAAATATTTTTTTTTCTAAAATTGTATTTCTACAAGCCGCTGGCTTAAATGAATTTTATCTACTTTGATTTATTATAAATATCTGACACTGAGTCCAAAAATGTAGTTTAAAGAGAAAATAACCATTTTTGCTTTCATTTTGTGGAAGTTCAGTGTATGAGAAGACAATAATAGTTTGTGGTCATAGAAAGTTTCTCACAATCCCTTTATGTCTTATTTATTACAGTCAACGGATAAGTGACTATGAAAAATAATAATTTTTCCCCATTTTTCGGAAGTAATATGATTTTTACATACATGAAAATGAATGAATTCTAATCGTACTCGTAGCATCCAAAAACAACTTTTATCTTCTCATATACTGAATTTTTACAAAACTAAAGGGAAAAAAATAGTTATTTTCTTTCTGAAATACAAAGTAGTATTCCAGGTAGACGTGTTCTCGAAAATGAGGTAGATAACATCAATCTCATCAAGAACATCACATGTAAAAAATGTAGACAAGTCTCGTGACTCTTACCGTAAAAAGTTATGATATAATATAGAGCCAAATTTCGCTATCTTATTAACTCTGACATTTTCTTTCACAAATCAATCCTTGTATCTACATCTTTAGCTAAAATATATCTTGTCACTTGGCAATTGCAGAGCAATGTGACGGTTGTTGCTTACATTTAAATAATCGAGTTCATTAATAAAGTACTGCTGTAAAATAATACTTATATGAGCATTGAATGAATATGTATTTTTTGCGTGGAATTAATTTTACATACTATTGTAATCCCGGATGCGAAACCTCTCCTACGGTCGAGCTGGTTTTCTTCCCATGTAACATGAAAGCGTGCCAGACACCCCCTTTTAAAAATACCTCCACGCAAAGCATCCCTCTTTTACTCTTATATCCCTCGCATTCATAATCGATTTAATCAAAAAATCCCATCCCATCCCATAACAGCCATAATAAGGTGTAATAACTACCTATTTTTTAACTAAAGATGTAAATACTAAGATTGATTTGTGAATGAAAATGTCAGAGTTAATAAGAGAGCTAAATTTGTCTCTACATGATCTCGGATTTTTTTTTTACGGTTAAGAGTCACGGTACTTGGCTACATTTTTTACATGTGATGGTTTTGATGGGATATCACTTCTTTTTTTAAGTAATCCACATTTTCTTAAGCTGTTTTTGGACATCTTCCACTGGTTTTCGTCAAACCCACTCACTCCTTGTGGCTATTATTTGAAGTTACCAAAGATTTGGAACTTTAGTTCCGTTTGCAAAGTCCTTTAGATAAAAAGAAGTTTCAGGTGTTTAGACAAGAACTAAGTTATGGAGGGGGGTGGTCAAAAGTACACTCAGTTGCTTCCAAGAAAGGTGCTATCGATCTGAGGTATTACTCGAAGCATTAGATACTTGATATCTGGCATAAAAGTAATGTTTAGGAGAAAAATAAAGACAAAATTAAAAATTCCGGAAAATTCCAACAAATCAAACTATTTTCGTTTTTGATTTTGCAAATTTTTCGATTTTTTTTTTTTAAATTTGTGGATTTTTTAATTTTTTTCCGTTTGCAACGTACTCTATATAAAAGAAGTTTCAGTCTTTTGGGAAACATCAGCGCAAAGATATGGGGGGGGGGGTCAAATGTACCTTGAGTTGCTTCCATAACAGGATGCTTACGGCTGTGCTTTCTCGACTTGACGGAGGTACTGCCGTGCCTCCAGATTTTATCTAGCAGCTTACAATTAGCTTTCAACTCCAGAAGAAGAAATTGCCTTCTCTCAATAAATTTACACATTACTTTATCTACGTTCATTCTTATTAAAGTACATTGAAACTCTAATTATCCGGAGCTGACGTACTCTGTCCGCGGTCTGGATATGCAAAATCCGAATAGTTAGGGGTAATTAAAAGAAAACATATCTTGTAAAATAAGCGCTATTGTTAAAAAAGTTTTAAACATAATGTACATTAAAAATAAGACAACTTTTAGTACAAACAACAAAACTACAAAAGAAAAAAAACGTGTGTCATACATAGAATTATGAAATACTTTTTAACAAGACTTCATCTTTTGATATTGTCAAATGACTTGTCTTCACCCACTTAACAGAACACTGAGTTACCCACTCATACCAGCCAATCACTATGGTTTAAGGAACTATAGTTAAGTGGGATATAAAACATAATAACTCCAGCGACATCAGTGGCCATTGAGGACAAATTGTTAATGGGAAATTTGGCCCTCATACATAAAATATGAAACATAATACATATATTATACAGAGGATGACAACATATTACAAAACACATAATTTCAGCAGAGTACTACATGCTTGTTAAATTACATATAAATTTCATGTTAAAGTGTATTAGGTGAGTTTGATCTAATATCAAAATATATCTTACTGCTTGTCAATTACCACATATAAATACAAAACTTGTAATATCATCATCAAAGTTCTCAACATAAGCAAACACTAATATAAAGTACTTTAAACAGAATAAATGTAAAAATAAAAATATAAAATAAACAAAATTGTTATATATAACTATAATCCTAGATAAGTAAAATACAATTGCAATATTCAGGTTAATTAAGATAAAATATGATATTATAAATTATACAAAACTGTTTTCCTATTCAGTTATATTGTAAATGCAGAATAGTTAAGTTGTTATCATATCAGAATATGTACCAATTTTAAATAAATAAACCTAATAAGTCATAATGTATGTAGAATTTGAAAATGATACAACAGTAATTGAAATTTTACAATTAAACGTCTGAAATATTATACTAGAATATGTTATAATAATATTACAATTGAAATAAACAATTATTAAAACTATATATTAGTATTGATTTACATGTTGTATACTATTATAAATCTTTCCTAAAAACAGAATATAGTTTATTCAGAATTTTGTAATTTTCTTTTAATTTTATGTAATTGTTTTTCGTGTATTAAACAATGTCCTTTCAACAGTTTTATTACTATTAAATTTACACGTATGCTTTGTGATAGGACATTTATCAGAAATACAATGAAAATTATTTCCAATTTTGTAACCACAATTACGTTTACGGGTAGTAAAAACAATTTTCATAAAATGATGATCTTCGCACGTGTGCATTCCTGGAATCGAACGCTGAGATGTTGCATGGCATTTTGCAACTCTTTCATGGGAATCGTTGATCTCCTGGTTATTTTTTTTAGAGTTGAACCCGTATCATAAAAATTCACAACCCATGCCTTGATAGTGCAACATGATGGGACGCAACAATGATGTCCTATATTGTAACGATGTCTAAATTCCCTGCAAGCATCAGCCAAATTCTCAGCATTTTTGTAATACCTTCAAGTCCAATGCACTTCGTGGACCGACCATAGACCTTCTAATATAGTATTGTTACTCTGCTCTGAGAAACCGACCCACTGATCCATGATTAGTAAATGGCAGGAAGTTGTGCATGTAAGTATGCCACTTCCATCTTTGTACTATTCCCGCTGTGTTACCACTACTACTTTCAATTTTTAATAAGGGGCCATGTTATGCTAAAGGTCAAATAGATGCAGTGTGGTGTGTTTTAGATGAAATATATATAGCTTAAAAAGTATAATGGCACAAGTTCCAGAGTTAACTTATTCTTTCCCGAAATTGTCGGATTATAACTACTCTTCTTGGAAGCTCGACGTCAAATGTGTACTGATAGATCGGAATTGCTGGGAGTTTATTACGAATCCCGATATTGCATGTAAAGAGGATGCATCTGATAGAGAGAAAAGTGATTTTGGATGGCGTAAACGCAGAGCTTATACCACGATTTATCAATCCATCGAAAGGAAATTCCAGATATTAATCGCTCAGACCGAAAGCGGAAAAGTTGCCTGGGATATCCTAAAGTTAAACTTCGAACCAACGTCACGGGCACGTTTAGCTGGATTAGTGGATGATTTTTTTGAAATGAAGTTAAACTCGCAAGAGGAAACCATTGGTTTATTTTGCAAGAGAATTGAAGAAAAAAGGTTTCAAATCAAAGATGCAGGTTTTGATATGCCAGAATTGTTAGTATGCTTCCAGTTAATCCGTCGTTTACCCGAAGAATATGATAATCTCGTTCAAATGTTATACAGGTTAGATGATACAGAATTTAAATTGGAAAATGTTTCTAAACAGTTAATTAGTGAATATGGAAGAATTTGTTTAAAGCGTAAGGACGAAAGTAAAGAGGTTATCAGTGTAGGTGATGCTTATACAACCAAGTTTAAGAATCCTACCGATAGACCAACCATTCCAAAGAAGAATTTCGTAACCAGTAAAAAGCCATGGTTTTCAAGTAGTGTAAGCGACCTGGAACCCTCTCGATGCTCTAGTACTTCACCAGCTACTCGTATGGGGCCGAGTTTAATATGCAGTTACTGCAAACGACCTGGTCACACAGATACAAGGTGTTTCAAAAAGAGAAACTATAGAGGGAAGAAGCAAGTTTTCTACAGTGAAACTACAAGGCAATCGGAATCCGCCCTAATGTCTTCAAATGAGAAAATTGTTGAATTTCTTCTGGACTCAGCAGCTACTTCTCACTTTACGAATGACAGGAGTTTATTTGTAACCTACAAGGACCTCCCCCCCCCAACAAGTGCTGATTGGAGACAAGGACTGTTCGTCGGAAGTATTGGGTATAGGTGATATTGACTTCACCATACAAGATGTAAAAGGTAATGTAGAAATAACTTTAAAAAATGTTTTATATGCTCCAAATATGAGAAGAAATTTAATTTGTGGATCCAACATCGATATTGCAGGAAACCACATTCAATGGGGAAAAAATAAAATGATTGTGTATGATAAATTTAATCGATATTGTTTTACTGTACCTAGAGTAGATAAATTGTATATTGTTAAAGGTTATGCTTCAAAATGTGAAAATTTTGCCTTTTCGACTAGTTTAAATGCAGAAATTATACATCGTAGATTTTGTCATACAAATTTGCCTTTACTTGAAAAAATGAGTAAAAATAATTGTGTTAAAGGTATTGAAAATATTAACTGTAAAAACAAAAATAACATGTGTGAATCTTGTGTAATTGCAAAATCTAATAGACATTCGTTTAAAAGGAATTATCAGTATAAACGCATTTCAAGTCAAATTCTTGATAGAGTGTATATGGATTTGTGGGGTCCTAGCCCAGTTAACTCGTTAGGAGGGGGGAAATACTTTTTGTCAATAATTGACGATTATTCTAGAAGGACTGAAGTGTATATACTTAAGGATAAAACGGAAGTTTTTGAATACTTTAAAAGGTTTTTAGCGAAAGCTGAGAGACAAACTGGTAAAAAATTAAAGAGTGTACGAACTGATAATGGGTTAGAATTTATTCATAAATTATTTGAGAAATTGTTAACTGATTTGGGTATACAAATAGAAAGATCCTCCATTTATACGCCAGAACAGGTGGGTGTTGCTGAAAATTTTAATAAAGTAGCAATGAATGCAGTTCGAGCAATGTTACATGATAGCGGATTAAAACCATCATTCTGGGGGGGAAGCTCTTTTAGCGTTTGTTCATACAAAAAATAGAACCGAACACAGTTTAACCCAAGGTTTTACACCCCAAGAATTATGGACAGGATTCAAACCTTCGGTAAAACATTTAAGAATTTTTGGTTCTTTAGCATTTGTTAATGTTCTTAAGGTTAAACGAAATAAACTACAACCTAAAGCTTTACCCGGTATTTTAGTTGGTTATGCCATGAAAACAAAAGGATATAGGATGTATATGCCAAAAGAAAGGCGAATTGTAGAAACTATTCATGTGCGTATAGATGAATCCAAAAAGGGGGTAGAAACATTATTTGGAGTAAATAAGTATAAGGATATTGTATTGAATTTTAATGAATCTCAAGTTGAATCAAATGGCTTAAGTAACGCAACTCTAGATCTTAATCATAAACTACCAGGAGTAAGTTTAAATGAAGACGAAGAGAAAAGGGGGAGTAAAATAACTTTAACTTCTATAAATATTTCAGAATGGAAAAGAATCGAAAAACCTAGAACTAAAAGTAACAGGATTGACGTGTATTATTATACCCCGATAACAAATAAGAGACTGAGATCATTAAATGATGTTAAAAAATATTGTCTAGAAAATAAAATCGCTTATGAACCGGATAAATTTGACTTTAAACCTAAAACTACTCATCCCAATCTAGAAACTTTAAATGAACCTTCAACTAGCGATTCGGATGATTCATATTTAAGTGAGATATTCCAACATGAAACTTACAATACTGAAATCCCTAAATCGTTTGAGGATGCACAAGTTAACCCAGAAAGAGGGAAATGGAACGCCGCGATGAGGGAAGAACTTGAAATCATGAGTAAAAGAAAGGTCTGGCGGTTGGTTGATCCACCCAAAAACGCCACAATAGTAGGAAGCAGATGGGTTTATAATATTAAAAACACAGAAAAAAATGGGAAAAAGTACAAAGCACGTCTCGTAGCTCAAGGTTTTAAACAGAAACAAGGTATCGATTTTAATGATATATTTTCACCAGTTGTAAATTTTTCAATTATAAAACTAATGTTTATTTTATTAGTTTCTATGTTAAATTGGTATCATATTCAATTAGATGTAAAATCAGCTTACTTATATGGGTCTTTAAAAGAAACTGTATTTATGAAACAACCACCAGGATTTGTCATGAAAGGTGCCGAAAATAAAGTTTGTTTGTTAAATAAATCTATTTATGGTTTACGGCAAAGTGGCCGAGAATGGAATTTTGAATTGGACAATATACTACATAATTTAGGATTTTGTAAGTTAAAATGGTGTAACTGTGTATATAAACTAAAAAGTAATGCAATTTTAGTTGTCTATGTAGATGATTTAGTTTTGTTTGCTGAAAATGAAAATATACTGCAATCTGTAACTAATATGTTAAAAAATAGCTTAGAAATTACTGAAATAGGTTTAACGAAATATTTGTTAGGTGTTAACTTTGAACTTATTGCTGATTCATTATTTATTCATCAAAAAACTTACATTGAAAGATTAGAATTAAAATATAAAGGTTTACCTAAAAGTTATGTTAAATTACCCTTTAAAATTGGCTGTATCTTACCAGATAAGGTTAACGAAAATGAAATTGTGGAAAATGAATTGATGAAAAAATATCCATACCGATCATTAATCGGTTGTTTGTCATTTTTATCAAATAGATCGAGACCTGATATTAGTTTTTCTGTAAATATAATGTCACAATTTTGTAATGGTTATACATATAAACATTGGTTGATATTGGCAGATATAATGAATTACGTTTTTGCTACAAAAAGTTATAAAATAAACCTGTCTAATGTAAAATCCTCAAGTTTATATGCATATTCTGATGCTAACTGGGGATGTAACCTTACTAAAATACATTCAAGTAGTGGTTATATAATTTACTTTAGTAACGTTCCGTTTGCTTGGAAATCATCAAAGCAGAAATGCATTGCACTTAGTTCTATGGAGTCAGAGTTTATCTCATTAACTGAAAGTGTAAAAGAACTAACGTGGTATGCAAATGTCTTAAATGAACTTAATTTATGTGATAAAATAAAACCAGTTCAGTACTGTGATAATGAATCTGCTATTTATTTTTCAAAAAATAGTCAAGAAAACTTTAAAACTAAGCATATTGACATAAAGTGTCAATTTATTCGTCAATTAATAAATGAAAATGTTTTTGAGTTAAAACATGTAAGTTCTAAAGTTAATAAGGCTGATTTTCTAACAAAACCTCTACTGTATATAAAATTTCAGAGAGCCATTTGTAACATTTTTGATTTTGACTATGAAAAGAAAGAGGAAGTTTTTACGACCGATGGTGCCGCATGTTGGAAATCTGGACAAAATCTTGTCCCCCTTTCTCTGTCAAGTGGTTTGTTCGGGAGTAAAATCGTTCCGAACCGGTTTTTCTTTTTGCATTTCGGTCGTAAAGGCACTCTCTTTTAACTGTAACTGTATGCATATTTTATTCTAGTTTGAGGTACGGAGTAAGTATATATCTAGGGTGAAACAACTCCATGGAAGGTGTGGTGATGTGATGGAAGGACAGTTAACCCCCTTTCTGAATGTTTATTTGCTATAATGTGATACCAAAGTTCCCAGCAATGGCTGGAGGTCTATGTATATATCTTTATTTAAGTTTAACATTCAAGTTGAATGAATAAATATAATTCTGATTTCTACATAAACTGTTTCTTCAATGTGCTATATACTTAGTCACACCACAGACCTTAACCACTGTGCTTTACAACTCTGCTCAATCTTTATCAACAGTCAACAGACTATTTTGTCCAGAAAATAAAAAATATTCAGATTTCTAAAGGAACTATTCTAGCTAGTTTAGATATTGTGTCTCTTTACTCATCTATTGATACAAATGAAGTTGTACAAAATATTAATTTGGAAATTGATAAATAAAATAATTTAAGTGATAGCGTAAAAACATCTCTAAAGTCAGGACTTAACCTTATCATTAATAACAACGTTTTCATGTTTAATAAGAAATTTTACAGACAAAATAAAGGAGCACCTATGGGATCTCCTATTTCCGGTCTGTTGGCAGAATTTAAACTTAAACCTATGGAGGAATTTACTTTTAAAAGTTTGAATTTAACACCAGAAGTTTGGCTAAGATACGTGGACGATATCTTTATCACATGGAATCATGGAAAGCAGGAACTCCTATCTTTCCTCTCAAAAATAAACGAAATAGACGAAAATATTAAATTTACGTTGGAAATAGAAGAAAATTCAGCACTGCCGTTCCTGGATATTCAATTAATTAAAGATGGCAACAACGTAAAACGTAAAGTCTACCGTAAACCAATGAGAAGTAACACAATAATCCCATTTAATGCCTCTACAACTTTTTCTTATAAGATTGCTGCCTTCAATTCGTTCATCAAGCGTGCATTTCTGGTTTGTTCAAGTGAATTCATCCAAGATGAACTTAATTTTATCAGAGATATCGCCATTGACCATGGATTCCCTGCTCATCACGTACAGAAAATTATAGAAAAACTCAATGGCCATTTAATTCAGCATCCTGTCCCTAGCAATAATAAACCAAACTATCGGAATTCCAATATATACCTATTATATTTGAAAGGATTAAAAGGGCCCTCATTAAATACAAAATCCATCTTATTGCTGTCCCTCCCAGAAAATTGGTTGACTTAGTTTCATATAAATTAGATCCTATCACCCCTGATCAATTCGCAGGTGTTTATGAAATCCCCATTAGCTTAAATAATAATAGTATAATTTTTTACATTGGTATGACTAAAAGAAAGTTTTTGGAGAGGTTAAAAGAGCATAAAAACGACATAAAATTTGGAAAGTTATACACTGCACTCTCCCGGTTTTGCGCTAAAAATAATGATACTGTAATTAATTTCGATAAAGCAAGAATTATCTATAGGTTCAATAACCCATTTAAAGCCGCCATTAGGGAATCATTGGAGATTAAAATTAGGAAGGATTGTATTTATAATAACTTTTCTTTCAACATACCTAGTTTATGGAATACATTTTTAATCCCTTGTTAATTCATAGTTTAGTTTTTCGCTCTTTGGCTACAGAGAGCGCCCGCTTATTTTATTTAAATTTTTCCAAGCTGTTGATTTCAATTTTATCGTGTCGAAAATTAAAAGGTCCGTAGTCGTTTGTGTTGTTCTTCTTCCCCGATGATGGCTTTAAATTTAAAGCCGAAACATGTAGGATTTTAGATCTTTTTTATGAGTTTAAAACAATTTTTACACTGATTTTAGCAACTAATAGGCACAATTTGTGCAATTTGTGTTTTTAAAATAAATAGTTAACAGTGTAATGTCCAAATGGATTCAATTGTAAGTGCTTGAATTTTCATAGCTATTCATCAGAATTTCTATACAATGTCAGTAGTACAAAATATTTTTAACTTAAACGATTTCTCATAAGCTACTAATCTAGACTAACAATGTGAACATCAACGGTTCGTTTTAGTAGCGGCCATGTTTATATAAAAGGCCGCGCAATCTCTCCTACCGAAAATGGAGAGTTTGCGCATATGCTACTTAGGAGAGATGGCGCATTGTTTCCATTAGTTTCCATGGTAGGAGAGATTACGCAGCATATTGGTAAATTTGCATAAAAGAAGAAAAATTAAAATGGATTAATTTTAAGTTAAACGTGTTATCAAGTAACTTAATGTTATTTTGTAATATTATCTGGACTTGCTTTTTCTTATTCTTTAATTTTATTTTCCTTTAATTAAAATTTTTTAATCGTTTTTAAAATTATTTCCTTTTTTTGATTATTTAATCATTAGGTTGAAATATTCACTCCTAATACAATAATATTTGTTCACAGAAAACTTACAACAATGTCATTTAAGTGTAATTATTATTGTTAACAATTTAACTGTAGTTATTATTAGTAACAATCTCTCCTACGCATGTGCGCAATTACACCAACCCTGTAAGGGCAGTTTGCGTAAAATAACTTTCTTGGTTTTATTACAACTGTTCTATTAAATTACAACATAACAACAAAATAGCAATGGAAATTCATAAAAAACAAATGAAGTAAAAATTATTCATGGATAGTTTAGCAGAAAATTAATATTTAGATTTTTTATTGCTATTCTTTTGATTTGTGCGCAGATTCTCCTAGCTTTACCTTAAACATGTATTTGTACATATTGCACCAAGGTGAAATTAATTTATGCTTACCGATTACTAATGTATAGGTTACGGTCAATATGATTAATCCGGTCTTTATTAATAATGACCGCGGTTATTATTAATAATAACCGGCCATTATGTCCAGTTATTATTAATAATGGCCGGATTAATCATATTGACCGTAACATATATATAATGGTGAAAATGTAAACTCATTACAGAACAGATAAACCGAGAAACGCATAAAAACTAGAAAAAATGCAGTATAGGAACTTTGACTAAGAAAAATAAATTAATTTAAATATATTTTAATGCTTTGTATAAGTATACGCATATTTATGTATACATTTTCAAATCAATATATTCTATTTTCATTTTTTGCCATTGTTAGGCTAAACAGGCTATATGTAATAATGAAGAACTTGTTGACGCAGATTGTAAAAAACTGTAAGTGATAGAAAACAATTGAAGTTATTTTTGAAAAAAGCCTCCTAAAAATTTATAGAATCAGTATAATTTTTAAAAAGTTCTCTTACAAAACGTAGATTTTGTGGACCTGTGTTATTGCACGTAGACAGTACAGTAACCGAATTACTTTTTTGTATTCCAGTAAATGAACGATACTTGTATGCACTCTATATTAGAAAGTAATCACCGTGTAGAGCGTCTCCGTTATGTATATCACTTTTAAAACGTCTGCAATAGTTGTTAAAGTACACTACAATTGATTTTTCTCTACAGATCATAATGTAATAGAATCCTTTTATGTTTCTCTGTAAACGAATAATAAATTTTACACACACCATACTCTATAGAAAGCCCTTTTGTTCTCAATAATGCATAGTAATATCGTTTTGTTTGAAATAGTATATCATCATTAAAACACACTGTAAACAAGTTTCGACAATAAAACATAATGTAATAGATTTCTTTTGTGTGTACTTGTAAACGAAATAATGACGCTACACACTCCGTTTTCAATAAGGAATGACCGATAATGGACATCAATAACATATATCAATTACGTAAAAATACAATTATATTTATGCGAATGAGAGCGCGGACAGACAGACGAACGGAAATCATAAACACTTTTCAACTATGTTAGATAAATGTTTTTTGAAAAAATTACATTTTTGTGCTTCTGAAATAAATCGGGATGCATTCGTCCAACGATTCCTTATTTTGCTTAATCAAATTTTTCACGCTGACATATAAAAAGGTGGAGATTAAAGTGATCGGCATATTCAACCAATACAAATGAAGGATCTCGCAACCCTAAACATATATGTACCTATAAAGTAACCGTACCCATTAAATACACGATAGATAATCTACAAAAAGTCCAGAAAATTTGTTCACTCAAGTTCTGCAACTTTCAGAAAAAGTTGAATGAACATGCTTTGTGTAATATTTGTTTTTTATTCTCATTATCATCTAAAACGGTTTTGAGATACTTTTGTGCAGCAATTCTCTTCAGATGGAAAATTACTTCAAATAACTTCGAGTGGCTTATATTAGAACCCAAATTCCTAACAACTGGACTTAGAAGTGTTACTACATGATCCATGTTCCAACACATATCATAATGAGGATTCACATTTAATTACATTTCATAACCATCCAATAGAAAAGTATTTTCTTTGAAATAGAATTTTCTATTTTTTTAGCGAATTCCCAAAACAGAAAACGTGGTATCCTTATTTTTATTTAGTATTTAATAAATCCCCAAAACATGTAAGGATTCCTTTTGCTTGTATCACACGTTACATGCTTTGCAGTTTCTTGGTTACCAGCCAAGCATGTCACAGCTGAAAAATGAGTTGGAAAATCTTATTTGAGCTGCGTATATCCATCCTCTTGTTATTTATAAGGAAAGTAATGAGCTTTAGAATAATTGTTTTGTCAAGTGTATACCACATTCTTTTTCTTCAAATTATTGCTTTCTTATCATAAGTGAATTTCCCTTTTATATATACGAAAAAAAAAGTATAAACTTAAAAATATAATAATGATTTAATTAAGGAACAAAGTTATAATTACAAATGTGAGTGTTCTTTCACATTTAATGTATACACTTCAAAAAGCAGAACACAGACACTTTTTTTTTATTACGTTTTCAGATATAATTTTGGGTCAGACTGTTCTGTTTCTTAAACTATACATAGTAAAATATACTTTTGTCATATCTAACTATAATAAAGAAGGAAGTTTGTGTGTGCCAGTCCGTTGTGTTTTGAACAGAACGCTGCACGCAGAGCTACAAAATTTGGTTGAAAAGATTCTATTATTGTAGTTTTTCCACTCGAAGCCCGATTTTGGTATTTTTATTACAGTTTTTTTTTTAATTTAATTTTTTATGCGATTTTTAGCGTTTATTCACGTTTTGCTGCGATTTTTCCACATTAGTAACAGGAATCCGGTTCCAATCTTTTAGCCTAATATAGTAAATTTTGTACTCCTTTCAATAAAGTTTATTCGAAAATTGTACAGCGAATTTTGAATTTTTTGGCGATTTTTTTTTATTTTGCTACTAAAAAATTTTCCCCAGAATGCTTGATTGATTCATTGGTTGCTCCCATTTTGGCATCAGTTATCTCCAGAATCGTTCTTTTTTTTCTCTCTTTTTAGCTTGGAAAGTGTTGATAATCCTTTAAAGATAAAAAAATTGTGATTTTAAAAGAGAAGTGAGGGTTATTAAATATCCGGCTTTGGAGTTTTTTTATTAGATTTTTTATTTAAACTTTTTAAGCGTTTTTTTCATGTTTTTCTTAAAAATGTAATAATCATTTAATTAAGAAAGAAAGTTATAATTACAAACGTCAGTATTCTTTGACATTTAATGTCTACACTTCAAGAAGCAGAACACGGTATTTTTTTTACTTTTAATTACATTTTCAGATATAATTTTGAGTCAGACTGTTATGTTTCTCGAACTATATATAGTAAAATAGTATAATTTTGTCATATCTAACTATAATAAAGAAGAAAGTATGTGTGTGCGTGTATGTGTCTGTCCGCTGTGTTTCGAAGAGCCCACTCCACGCATAGCTACAACATTTGGTTGGAAGATATGTATGTAGTTTTACACCTCGAAGCCCGATTTTGGAATTTTTGATTAGATTTTTTTTATTTAAATTTTTATGCGATTTTTAGCGTTTTTTCACGTTTTGCTGCGATTTTTTCACATTAGTAACAGGAATCCAGTTCGAATCTTTTAGCCTAATATAGAAAAATTTGCCTCTTTTCATTAAGTTTATTTAAAATTCGTACAGCGAATTTTGAATTTTTGGCGATTTTTTTCCCTTTTCCACTAAGATTATTTTCCCCACAATGCTTGATTGGTTCGTTGGTTGCTTCCATTTTGCCCTCAGTTATCTCCAGAATCGTCATTTTCTTTTCTCTTTTAAACTTGGAGAGGGTTGATAATTCTTTAAAGATAAAAAATCGTGATTTTAAAAGGGAAAGGCAGGTTATTAAATATCCTGCTGTGGATTTTTTGTTTAGAATTTTTTTATTACATTTTTTTACGCGTTTATTGATGTTTTCCGGCTTTTCTTTACCTTATTGAATCCAATTTCAATCTTTTAGCTCAATATAGTAAATTTTGTCCTTTTTTAATAAAAATTATTCGGAATTCGAACAGCAATTTTACTGACGTCATTTATTCATTTGATTTCGGAAATTGGCAATCATAACTTATCGTATTTGAATGCTAAACCAAAAACAGAGCGCCATTTGGTTTCTACTTCAAAAGTTAACGTTAATTGTTAATGTTAAAGGTCCTTGGATTAATTTTGAGGTGGGGGAGGGGGATTCCAGTCGTTATTTAAATATCGCGTTAAGGCTGTGATCGAAACTCAATTATTGGCCCAATTCAAACAAACTCTTTTCTAACATTCTTCTCAGGTACTAAATAAAACCAATGAACCAATAAGATATAGATAACTAATTAAGGTATACATTTGGTGCCACTGGTGATGGAAAGTGAAACTAAAAGATTTTGCATAGCGTGCGCAGTGCGCTTGCTATATGGTTTGTTTAATAAAAGACTCCGCCCCCTAGTCGTGGAATAAAAATATTTTCCTGCGCGTGCGCCGAAAATGGCTATTTTTATCGAAACCGCAAAAGAAAATTCCCGATTTCATAATCCCAGAGAACGAAATATTCTCATTTTCACTCATCCTCGAATATTAAGAAAACTATTGGAAGTATCGATTCGAGACTCGCAATATATACGTAATTTATTTTTCAGATTCAGAAAATGCAAATTTTGTGAAAATCGAATGGTAACTTTTCTTAATTTTGACCTAAAACTGACCCATTTTGAATCAAATGACCCAGACATTTGAGGACGTCGTATTGAATTTACTTCCGCTTCGGGGTCCGTTTCCCTATTTATTTTCCGACAGGTGAAAGGGTTACCAGAGGAACGGTTTCGTGCAGTGATTTTTAGAGTATTTTCGCGTTTCGTAATATTTTTTGACGGGACTGAGCAACGACGGACGGATCAGCTAGCCTATAGTAATAAAAGAAAGTTTCGCTCTGTGTGTGAGTGTGTGTGTGTCTGCCTGTTTGTTGGCGATGGCTAGAAAAATCTAGCGAACTTGAAAGTCTGAAAATGTAGGTGAGGATAATTCAAAACCTGGTCTGGTGCACCTGAGAATCAGAATTTTAATATTTTGATAAGTACCCAAGATATTAATTAGAATCTCATTAAACAACGCATCAAAAATACCATCTTTTTTAACAAAATGGCTAAAGAAAAAAAACCCTGTTCTCGATTTGCAAGCGGAAATGGACGAATTCGAAACGTATTTACTAATTAGCGATTTTTAAGAAAACGAATTAAGGTATCGATTTGAAAATTTCTGAGTGTATGTAAAAAAACAATCCAGGATCCGGCAATGTAAATTTTGAAAAATTCGGCAGGTAATTTTTCTTAACTTTTGCAAAAAACTGCCAAAAATCTGCCGGCACCAGTCAAACAAAATCCGAAAATTTTTCAGACAGGGATCTGCTTTCATTAAAAACTGAACTACAAAGCGATCTGTTTCTCTGGTCCATCCCTCCATTTAGTTTGCAAATATGAAAGGAAATAATTGCCAATTTCTACTAATGAACAAAAGTTAAGATAACTAATTAAGATATAGATTTGAAATTGAGATTGGGAAGCGATGCCATCTGGCGGCTATTTTAGAGTAGAGTCTTCGTTATGTTCTAATTATCAGAAAAAAAAAATATATATATATATATATTTAATGATCGCGTTAATGTTGGAGAAGGTGGTTTTCTTGAACAAATTATTCGTTATATTTGCATATATGGGGAGGGAGTGGGTTAACGTCTTGCTCTGATTTAGACAAAACTACTTTCATTTAAGAAATTGAACATTTTTAGCTTCCAACGTAGCGTTTTATAAAAGGTATGTATAGAGACTACCGGAGATTTCAAATAACGATTTTCGTAAAAATTAAATTAATATTCCCAATAAAAGTACACAACCCGTATTTACTTGATATATACCAACAATCAAAGTAAATGATTTGTTTCTGGGCACTTGACCAAGCGCCACCTGGCAGACAATCCTACAAGTTTTTTTTTTTTTTTTTTTTTTTTTTTTTTTTTTTTTTTTTTTAATCTAACTGTGCAATCTTATCTCGTCTTCTATGTGCCCGATCACAACGGGGTTTGGATGATTCGACTTAGTTTTCTATCGCCTTACAGACTTTAGTTCCATCTTCCACCGCCAGGGGCGCATCATTTTCTCGTGTGCTATGGGCCTGATTTCGAGGGGAATTGGTTCATTCAACTCCCTCGATACAACGGGTACCCATGTCGGTTGTTCGTATAGAACAAATTGCTCCCTCTGGCGGTGGAAAGCGGAACTAAAGGGTTTCGCAGCCACGGCTGCTATACGGTGCCGGAGGCAGCGGGGACACATGTGGGAGTTTCGTTTGGAAAGTAGTTTGTTTGGAACAGACTGCGCCCCTTGGAGGCGAAGGTAGAAATAAAGGATTTTGTAGTGCGTGCTCTGCACGCCTACTATACGGTGCCGCAGGCAGCGGGAACACGTGTCGGAGATTCGTTTATATCAGAATGTGTCCCGTATCGGCTGAATGTGGAAATAAAGGATTTTCCTCGCGGGCGCAGCACTTTTAAATAAATAATTTCATACTAAATTGGGTTAAAGATATAAAATCATGCAAACGTTAGGTTTGTATAATTTTATCACGGGCCCGGGTAACGCCGGGTGGGTCAGCTAGTACGTAATAAAATGCATCTAATTATTTTATACTGGCAAATGTGTTGATGGCGTGTAAAACAATTGCTTTAAAAAATAATAACAAGACTATTCCCTCTATTCCAAACATAAAATTCGAGAAAACTAACTAATATGCTTAAGCGACATAAATAATAAATATGTTTAAATATTATTATTAAACTTTAATAATATAAATAATGTGGAGTAAAATAAAATAAAAATTTATAATATAGTAACAGATTAAGTTTACTATTTAATGGTAATTTAAATAATATAATAACGATATTAATGATTTCTGAAGTAATATCATATTTAAGATTTAAAATATTTATATTTATTCTTTAACTCCTATGTAAGAAATTACATTTCTGCAGCCCTTATACAAGGGTTTAATACCGATACAATAAATAATTTTGAAAATTCTCAATTTCATTATATTCAATGTAGTTTATGAATATTTAATGTAGTATATAACTTCTGAAATTCCGGAGGGAAAATACTTTTTATATTAATTCTTTAATTGAAATAATACTTCTTATTACCATTTTCTGTCTCAAACTTTTAATGTAATATGTTTACATCATTATTTTTTCTCATTGCCTACGTAGATAGTTAGTAAAATGTGAGGAAACTGCTTTTCCTAAGACTCCACGTACAAGCATCGATGGGAGGTAAAGCAACCAACCATTTTAAAGTTTTTTACAACGTACAACAACAAATTTTTAGCCATTTTTCACCAACCAATTTTTAAACCATTCATTATTTAATCACCACTTTTTGAACACCATTTCTCTTACACTATTTTTGTGTACCATTTTTCACCAACCGTTATTTGAATCATTCACCATTTCACCAACCATTCGCCATTTTTTTAATCTTTCACCAACCATTTTTAACCATGTTTCACCTATAACAAACCCTTTTATGGGGAGAAAACTGAATTTTTGATGTAATATGTTTACGTCAATACCTTTTTTCCTTTCCTAGACAATGGGCTTTATTGGGAATCTGGGTTCGAGATTGTAAGAATACCACCAACACGTGATTTCTTACAATATCGACCAATGCATGCATGCGATACATAGACAAACAAATATAAACACAGCAGGGAGGTCACGTGATGGTGGTTTATGACGTCATGCCAATAAAGCCCATTAGGAAAGATTGAGTAAACAGAATGTCCCGCGAATACATGTGCAAGTTTTAATGGAAGGTAAGGCAGCCTACAACAACCATTTTTTGTATAGGAAACTATGATCCCAATCTATGTTTTCAGTAAAAAATAAACGGCATCTCACTTCAACCGAAACACAGAATTTCGTTTGTAAATTTATAAATGATGAAGCTGTTTTATCCAAATTTCCATAGCATTCTTACATTCTTTTGTAAAAAATGTAAAGATATCACGATAAATAGCAGAAATGATAACCATGAACAGTACATTCTATCAGTAATGAATTCGACATGTCATGTTTTAGAATGAAGTTTTCAGTAACTTATTGATTGAACTACTGTGTTTTTTCAACACTTTACGTAATGTCATTTCGTTTCACACAAAGCAGTGTAAGTTTGTTAAAACGTTCATTAAAATAATTTTATTATTCTACTAAAATTATGATAAAATATCTTGTACAGATTGGTGCGAGATGCCTTGCATTTTTGACTGAGCAAAATGATAGCGACTTTAGTTTCCTATATTATAGCTGATTTTAATAGCATAATGTGACTGACATTGATGTTTATAACAGGAGTTCCAGGATATCCTGCACATTGGATTTTTAAAATATAGTATATAGCGAAAAGTAAATGCGAAAAAAAAATGTATTCAAATATTTTTTTAAACTTTTATTTAAAGTGACAGTGTTTGTAATATGATTTTAGAATTTTAAAGAAGGCAGACATTGTTCTGAGACATATTTTTAAGAAATATTGCTATAGTAGTAAAATACGTAGAGATAAAGTATATATTTTTAAAGAAGAAAATTGTGTGTAAAATTGTATTTAAAGATTTATTCTTTACTTTTATTTAAAGTGACAGTGTTTGAAATGCGATTTTAGAGTTTTAAAGAAGGAATTTTTCCTGTGACATGTTTTATAAAGGAATTGCAATAGCAGTAAAATACATACAGATAAATATTTATTTGGTAATATGAAAATCGTTTGTAAAATATTATATGTTCTTTATACAGAGAATTAATTTTATTGCACGATATCGTAGTAAACTTTCTGAAAAAGAAACTTCAATTCTTGTTATTTAAATCATGATCATATAATGTAGAGAAATAACAAGTAACGGTGTATGAATCATTTCAAAATCACGTTGCGTAATCTGAACTGACTACATTTAAATTTCCAACATTTAATTTGTACAAAAGCTGATATTTCTATAAAAGATTTGCTAATATTCATTGTAATTAGTAATGGAAATTTAAAGCCTTTGAAGAGTCATAATATCAAATTTTGGTTAATTTAAACCTTTTACCGGTATATTCATTCAAGGTAATTAATTCCTTTAAATTCATGAAATGATGTTTAAAGGTATCAAGAACTGTTAACTTATGGCCTTTTCAAAAGCGTTTAAAGAAAAAGTTTGTGGACAACTTTAAAACCTGAAAAAATAATTTATCATCAAGAAATGATACATATATTATAGAAATCAGTTAACTATTTATTCCTGCATCTTATTTGACATAGTTTGTTTTATAACTGTATATTGTTTTCAATATTATATGTAATTTGAGCGTGATTTATTTGAGGGAAAATTATTTTAATTGGGTATATTATAGGAAAGTGGAGTAAAATATTTATATATAATAATTTTTTTATATGCGAGATGATTGTTTATTTACGAACAGTATTATCAAGTTCAATCAGGTAACGTACATATAATTATGCCAATTCGCAGATGGCAGAGGTTTCAATTGCACTATGGGTTACATTCATTGTAAACTTACAGTAACTTTTTATGTGTTATCAATGCCTGTCTCTCATCCACGCCCTTTTGATCTCTAACGTGGATATTACACTCCAGACAGATTTATAGGGCTTATCTACAGTAACTGCAAAGACATAATTATTAAGTTACGAATGATTAGTCTTAATGTATATGAGCAAATGTGCGATAACAAATGTGCATTTACATTTAAAGTTTTAAATGTTTTATTGTGATATTCAATTAGTAAGCGAAATATAATTTGTTTACACCAGGCAGGATATGACGCCTTGATCTGCTGAATATTTTTTGGGACCATCATCGCTGCTAATTATACTGATCTGCAAGATGGACACACAACAAAATCCGTAAAAGATTCACTGATTCACAATTTTAGCAACAATTTCTAAACTGTTTCTGAGATGCCTGTTTTTGGCATTATAAATACAATATTAAACAGCGCAAAATAGATCATTTCCATTTCTTTTGTTAGATATAATACTACTTTTCAATTAACAAATATAATAATAATAATAATAATAATAATAAATGCCAGAGTACGCTATTGCCTCAACAAAGCCTAGGAGTAAATAAATCAATATATTTTTTTGGATAAGTTTATAAATTAATCCTGATATATTGCGCATGCGCTAAGATTGTATCTAAAGCCAGTTTAAAACATCTCACTACGCATGTGCGGAAAGCATTTTTTAATTCTTTATTATCATTAATTAATAGTAATTATGGACACACAAACAACATTTAACACAGCTATAGGCTAAAATCTTTCATTTAAGGGAAGGGGAGGGGGAAATTAAATAAATCAATATTTTCAATTAATTAATTTTCAATTAATTATTAGAAGTGAAATTACGCATTAATGAATATCCAATTATTGAAATAAATCCAGTTTTTCTTATGGACTGCTGGAAAAATCAGGTTTTCATTTTAATTATATAGATGTTCTACAAACACTTCAATGGGAACTTCACACATCAGCAAAATGAAATCACATACAAATTGCTGAAGAATTGTTACGCATTATTAAAAATGGTTTATTTGAGGCCCTACAATGAATATTAAATGCTTCATTTAAAAAATTGAGCTGTTATATAAATATAAAGTTACATAAATATAAGGTTATATTATATAATAATAAAGTTACATAAATATAAAGCTTCTTCAAATTATGTCCGACAGTTTGCATGTTAAGTAAATTTCAGAGAACCTAAATTCACTAAATGATTAAGTTATGGAAAACAGAAGCGATAGGCGTCTCAAATAAAAATCATTTCATTTTAGTGCAGAATAGAATTCAATGAAAACAGGTGAATTAATAGCAAAAACTAAATGATGAATAAAATGCAAAAAACATGCGCTGGTACTTTATACGACATAATGAAAAAGCATACAAAAGATACGTAGGAAAATCTTATTTTTAATGGCATTTCTTTAAAGGTGTATTCTGAATTGGATGCTGCATTACAACGTTTAAATATTAATGCACATGTCATTTTTCAAAATTGATAATATTTTGATCAAAAAGAGGAAAACATACTGAAGGAAATTGAATTTGCAGCATTTGGAGAATGTTTTAAAAACTCGCATTCAAATAAAATATTTTATAAATTAAGTAGATATCTTAGAAGATCTATTTTAGTTTTTTAATAGATTGATCAATAAATACCAGATAATGTTTTGTAAAACTCAAGAAAAGAACTTCTTTACGCTATCGGTCCAGCAAAACGTAATAATATAGTAGAAAACGTTTTTTTGTATGAAGTTTATTCTAAATAAAAGATACGTTATTGCAATCATTCAGAAAACTTGATTTAATTTAATAAATGCAAAAAAAAAAAAAAAGTATTTTCTATTTACTGATGAATGAAAGTAAATTTACAGTTACATTCTCTTTTTAGCAGAGGGAAAAAGAACGAATTAACACGATAAAGCAGCAATTCTTTATTAAAATATATACACTTTGTTAGGAGTGACATAAAACAAAATTATATACAATATAAACATTATACGGGAAAAGAAATCTTTTTTTTATATATTCAGAGTAAATTTTTTTGTATTTAGTAACTTTTCATTATATTTTTATGTAATGAAAACAGCAGCTGTAAAAATATAAATTTGTGCTATTTTATAAAAAGGATTTCTGAGATAGGTATTGCTAAGAGATATATGATCAAGTTGATTTTAAAGATAAAATTCTATATATTATCATTGACATATAATATAATAATCTGTGACATAGTAAATTTGGATTTTTCAGTTTGTGACCAATCAAATGTAATTTTCAATATAATGAAAAGAAAGTATTTTCTCGAATTCAAAATATTTGTTGTTTTATCTCACACTACTTTATATCCAGTACATATTTCTTCATTTAAAATTTTATCATTTATTTATTTGAATCATTTCCCATTTATTTACAAGATTCGTTATATAAATAATGCTTTGTACAGTTTTCATGGCACACGTTTAATTTTAAAAACTTAACAGTATTTAAGTTTATGAATCACTTTAATCTGTATGAATAATCTTGCAAAATATTTTATTAAAAGTCTATTGCTCTGTTTTATTTATTTTTAAATTAATTTTCAGCTACACAAGTAATATATACTTTTTTAATTTTATGTTTTTAAGAATTTTAATTATATTTATCACTTTGAATAATAATGAAAAATCACATTTTTTTAATGCAGTTTTTATATTTATAGATGCAGTTTGGAAATTCTTCGGACGATGTGATTATTAGATGAGAATATTATTAATTTCTCAAACTATAAATTATTGCGTGCTGCTAATAATTTTGATTACTTTCAAAATGACGATTTTAAATAAATTATGGATCAAAGCCTATTTTCACGCTCTCTCATTGCGGAATCACGATTATTCTTATATTCAAAAATACTGCAAAAGCAATATAATTTAGATATCAATATATATAAAAAATAAAATTAATAAGGTGGAGCAATATATATTTGTTAAATAATTTCATATATATATATGTATATATATATATATATATATAAGGACGGCCTTCACTTCAATAGGGCCGGTGTTCGAGAAATTATTAGGACTCTAAATTAGTTTCAAAGGTAATTCAAAGGCCTTTTAATTTCACTGAAGCTTTTTGTTTCTAACAATAATAGGCACAGTATTTGAAGATTTTGGACCTCCAATTTAAGTTACAAAGATTTAAATATATTATTTTATTTTCATTGTGGGATTCGTAACCACTGGGTACAATTCACCGGCTGCACTATCTTTATGGCCATCGTTAATACATATCTAAAGAAGTCGAAGAATTCTCGTATTGTAAAAGTATTGTAAATCCAAAGTATTTAGAGATAATTTATAAATAGAAATAATTATTATGATATCATTAAAATAATCAGTTTCAAATTTAAATTATTAACTGTTATACTAAAGTTTATTGGACTAAAATGTACAATCTATGTGACACATTACAGAACGCAAGTAAAACTGTAGAATTCTGTAAAAGATATTGTTGCAGAAAAAATCCGAAATGCTTTCATAATTTTCAAAACATTGGTACATTTAAAAGAGTAAAACATAAAAGACGAATTTATCGTTATTAAAGTTTAAAAAAAATCAAATATCGTGCCTCAAACAAGTTAAAAATATCTCCCTTACAAGTAAAGGTCCTTTTGGTGGTGATTTTAGATTTTTATAGATCATTTGTTTTGTTTAATTCAGCTTAGTAATTTGATACCTCACATATCGACTATTGACTTTTAATAATAACTGTAGGCAGGGTCAAAGTTCAAAATTTCGTTTATTGAAAACAGTTGCGTTCAAAGAAATAAGTATGATTTAACTTTACTTATGGTTCTCATACCGGCATATATTGTTGAGAGCTAAGGCATGCTTACTTTTATCACAATTAATTTAAGGTATTGTAACAGCAGATAAAATGTTGAAGTGGTACTCAATGTTAAACTGAATTTCTTTTTTTTCAGATAATATCAAATCAAGTTCTTTTTTTTTACCAGTTTCGCAAAGCTTGAAAAATAAAATTTTTGATTCCGTCAACCTACGCCAACCTCATGTTTAACCGAAAGAATCTTGCTCAATTTTAATTTGAAAAATATCAGCATGATCCAAAAGTCGCAGTTGCAGTGAGAGACGATTATGACCAACAATCTCATTAAACGTTTTGAATCAGAGATAAGTTTCGAGGAATAAGAACAGAAGAACGAACGGAAATCGAGGTTGTCATCCATGAATGCGTGTACGGCACTAGCTGACTGCGGTAAATATTTTTGCGTTAATAACTTCTTCAGTAAAAACAATACGTCAGATATATATTATCACCAACATATGGCAGCACAAATACATTATTTAACCTTATATCATGCTTATTTATTTGATGGCAACTTTTCTTTTCAATAAACGGAATTTGAAACTTCGCCCCGGCCTCCTGTCATTATTAAAACTTAATATCCGATATGCGATACATTAAATTACTAAGGTCAACGAGACGAAACGAATTAAAATATATCTATATATATATATATACATTGCCTGCCATAATTTTAAATTGCCCGCCAAGAACTCCAGTCCTTTTAACTGTAAGAGATATGTGATTGTTGTTATTTTGTGTATAATGGAAAGTTTAATATAAAAGGCAAAATCATAAAGGTAATTTTCTCATGCTATCACATTTTATTATATCGCCAATGCTCAAAGAAAGAATATTATTTGACTGCCGCAAATGCTTTAAATGTTTGTTACTGCAACGTGTATCGTGCAACGTGTAACGCAAACACGTAAATTTCTATCAGAGTTGAAATTCTTGGAAATATAAAGAAATAATAGGATAAAAGATGCACTCTTTAGTGATGTACTTCCTAAATCTTGAAATGTTTCTCATGTTCACATTGGAGCTTTTCGTCTATAGAAATTGAGATATCCAAATTCAAATATCTTCCGGGACCGTTCTTTGACGTTACAAAGTTCTTTAATATCAATAGATGAATTAAATCTTTGTCAGAAAAGTCGTTATTATGAAAAACGTCATGTTCAGAATGACGATTTAAAATAAAATCTGTCTTTTTTTTTTTTTTTTTTTTTTTTTTTAGCGTGCGTTTGCTTTAACTGATTTGTAAAATTTAAACATTTCTTTGCTAGGGTAATTTTAAATTATCTCCTAACAAAAAAAAAAAAAAAAAAAAAAAAAAAATATTTCATAAGAATGAGAAAGAAAAATAATTTTTTTTAAATGTAAAATGCATGGTCAGTTATTTTTTACTATTGTTAATGTCCTTTTTTCTTTATTCTAATAACTTCCCTTTTTTGTAAAATTGCTTCCTATTAGCGCATTTTATTTTTTTATAAATTCCCTGATTAATTTTCATAATGCACGCACTCTATTTTATTAAGTTGCATACGTATTAAACCGTGATATATTATTATCATTTAAGAACATTATGGTGTTTTACTTTTAATAATAAACTGTAAGTGGACCACAAGAGTAATTGTAAATTCAGCTTTTGCTGCCACCTATCGTTCAGATGTTGATTTTCACTGCAGTACCCATAGAATGTTTTCGTACTTCTATTGTGTGTCATGTGATGTAAGTACTTGGTGTTGTGATGTTCATTAAATGCGTAAAAGTAATTCATTTCGTCCACCCCATGGAGTATTTGTGCTTATTGAATTAATTAATATTTAAACTATAAAAAGTGGCGACTGTGATGAAATATGTTATCACCGCAAAAAATTGAAAAAGAAATACCGAGTCGAAAGCAAAATGGCTTTACTTCTGTTTTCGCTATGAAAGTACGTGATGTTTTATCCTGCTTAAGTTATGATATAAATTGATTTTCTGCACAAAGTTCGTCATTTACGGAGGTGGTAAGTGTATTTTTTTTCTTTTCTAAAGTAGATAAAGTGCAATCATATTTCAAAATTTTAGAGTTTAATGATTCAATTGAGACGTTCCGGGCGGATATTAATAGACTGGAATATACATTTATACTTCATGATGCGGAAGAGGAAAAGAAGGTCTCTGTAATTATATTATGTATGGGTCCAAAATTGTATAATTTGTTATCCAATTCATCCTTTCCTAAATCTGCTGAATCTTTGAAATATAAGAAAATTGTTGATATTTTATTAAAGCACTTAATCCCCCCCTAATAAATTTTGTCAAAGAATAAATTTCTTAATTCTTATCAAAGTGAAAATGAATTTGATAGACACTGCACACACGCGCACACACAAACAAATCGTTGTGAAGGTTAGTTGACGTGTTGTCCAGACCAATTTAGCCATTTTCTTATGCGCATGCGTCAATAGGATAAGTGTTGCCAAGTGAGCAGATTATTTTTTATTATTATTCGTAAATATATTATTATTTCCGAAAAGTAACATTAGCTTTATTTAATCTGTTACTAAATAAGCTGAACATTACTATTCGAAAATAAAGGTAGTTTTTCGAGTATCCCTCACCCACACGCACACGCACATTTAATTGGCACCGCTGAGTGGAATATAATCCATGTGTCAGATTTAATTAGAATTTATCTGCCATAATAAAAACTTTTAGAATGTTCCACTCTTCCTATATACATATACTATAAAATTAGAAAGAAATGGAGGTGTTGAAATCTGACGCCTTGTATGAGCATAGAAAGCAGCCATTCCGAGTGGTTATGACAATCAGATATACGATGTATGGTCTTCAAGAAGTATATTTCACATTGATTGTTTTCTTGCAGTCTGCACATTTTGGATTAACATTAATTTAGGCTGTTAAGGCACATTTGACTGATTAAAATTTGACTCAGACTTACCTGATTACCTCACATGGCGAGCAAAACTGATGAATTTATACTTTTGTTTTAAATTGCTAATTTTCCTTTTTGAATTCCTAACGTAAAATGGAAATTCCTCACAAAATTCTTCAACTTTGTTTTTATTTATCACACTTTAATGTTAGCAAAAAACAGTTTCAGAAGCCTCTTTTTGTACGACAGCGATTGTCATTTAAGAAATCCATACATTAAAAATGAGGTAATATGCTGAATTTTACATGGTATTTAAATATGTTTTAACGTTACCAAAAAATATATACTATTTAGAATAATTAATGAACTATTTAATTACCTTTTAAATGTAGATTAAGACAACTTTTTCTTGTGAAACACAAAATATGCATTTGCAGTTTACCGTGTTTCTTCTTCTCCTTCTTTTATTTATTTATTTATTTATTTTTTAAGGAAAATCTTATTTTGTCAGTAACTGTAATATGTACTTATTATTGTTTATAGTGGATCACATTCTGTAATTTCTCTTCAACATACACAGTTTTTCTATAATACATTAATTATGACTCTTTACAAAAGGAAACACATATAATAATACAATAGACATACTGATTTTAAGATTGTTTTAATTTCGTCCAACATTAAAGTAACTAAAAATAAAACTTACGTTAAATAAGCTGAATATATTTTTTAAAATATTAAATGTACAACATCCCTTAAAATCTATTGATTTATCAATGTTTAATGAAATCAATTAACATCAATTAAAAAATAAGACAAGGCTATAAAAAAAGTATTGCCTTTTTACCGTTTGACATTAAAATTTTATACAAGCTGAAACAAAATTTAATCCCTGAAGCACCAATTACAGTAAAAGGTTTCAACTCTTAGATAATATTAGCTAATTTAATCCCTTGTAATCATAAAAGTTCTCAAGTTTGTTTAAGAAAAGTCGTTTATTTACCGCGAGAAAATATGTTAATTGCTAAGTGGAAAATGCATTGGATTAGGAAACGAAGATTTGAAAAATTAAGTAGAGTAATATAAAATATTTATTCTTTAATTCTTTTGTAAATATATTTATTTACATTATTTGATAAAGTGATTTAAAAATATTTAATGGAATTAGTATAATATAAAAATCTGTTGCAGTCAATGTTTTTTTTTTCGTCGTTGTTGTTACAAGTAAAGCAAGTTTGATGTAAACAAGAAAATAAACTCAGTCATGACGCATATATTATGAAATACTTTCCAACTCTATCAGAATATTGTTCCGAAACTTCGAGTTTTTATAGAATGAAAGGGGATATCTAAATACACAATTTAAAAACGCGTAACACAGTTAAAAACACATTTCCAACAAGTCGCCTACGGGCAGTAAGGTATTCAGAGTCCTTGCCTTATATATAATCTATACATTTACATCATACGGCATACTATACTAAAATTTCATTCAGCTGGAAAACGGATTCCTGTCAAATAACACCAATAAATATCTTCATTATTTTAACACAATTATTATAATTGTTAAATAAATAATACGGTTTGTAATTTTCCAACTAATTGAAAATTTTCCAACAAAGTTTCCAAGCCAGGATTTTAAACACAGACCTTTTGGTTAAGCTGCCAATGCTCTGCAAACTGAGCTATCCTGGACAGATCTGCCAAACACAATTCACTCAGATAACATTTTTATAATGACATCTGAGCTGTTATTTGAAACGGCACGACAGAATAAATAAACGGTAATTTAAAACTAAGAAACGTTGGGTGCATAATTGTACTTCATTAATTTATCACACTGATTTTAAATGGTAAATAAATCATATCAGCTGTAATTTTTCAATTGGGTGAAACGTGAACTTTTTTACTCAGTTGGAAAATTACAGCTCGTACGAATAAATAATCCTCTCATCCATATACTTATGAGCAGATCTGCACATGAATTTATTTGTATCACACTTTCCTCACATATAGTACTTCAAATTTAAATCAGCTAAAATAAATGTATAACACCGTTGAAAACGTAATATGAACGTTTTCCATCAATAGAAGTTAATTAAGCTACATTATTTTTCAGCCCTATATGTTACATAGGCTTTATATGCCCCACATAGTATACTGAAATTTTGTAAAATTTTGAAACCATAATTGAAGCAGCAAATCCAACAATTGTCACTCATAAACGATAATGTATAACTTATTTGATGTTTACCTGTAAAAGAACATTAAATGTTATATACCAAATTATTTTGTGTAGCATCACTAAAATGTAATTCAGACAATTATCTTCAATAGATCATAATGTATACGAATTCTTTGACGCATGGTTGTAAACTAACTATTAATGTTTTACACTCCCTTTTCGATATTGAAAATACGGTGTAGGATCTCAGTAACATATAAGACAAGTCAGACAGATAGACGCGCAGAGAGACAAACCGAAGTCATAAACTCTTTTCTACTTTTTTTATAAAATGTAAAAAAAAAAAAACGGAAGCTTTAGAAATATTGTGCTTGTATGTATATGGAACTACGATAAATAGTTGCACGAGCAAAAAACAATTGTACTTTTTTTGTAATTCATTAAAAAATGTAAATTTAATTATTCAAGTAATCTGAATATCAATATTATATGAGTATATTTAGTGATGATTCATACGGTCAGGGTAAAACCTTGCAGCATTGGACGGAGTGAATATCTAAATAAAACGCTCAACATTTTTCAACTCCAAAATAGCTCATAAATTATCAGTATTAATAACGTATGTGAACAATTATCCTTTGTTGCATTGTCCTTGTTCGGTTGGAAAACATTCGATGAATGCGGAATCTATCACGTACCTTGACGAATATGATGAAATACCTCCGCCAGGGTAACAATTATATAGGAAACAGGTTGATATTTTTTCTCTTTCTTTCATTGCGGTACCTTAGACAGTGATATTCTGGAACCTATCCAGTTTCTACTCTATTTCAGAACAAGACAGCTCGCGATAATAAATAAAAATCTTCTGTTAGCTCCATTGAAAACACATGCTTCGTTTGATGAACACATCAAATGTAGAAATGACTTAAAAATACTTTAAATCATGTAAGATTTATTTATAAGCATTTTAACTATCATAAAATCAACAGTACAGAAATAAAACAGTAGAGAAAAAACGTATTCTCATAAAATAATTTGAAGTGATATTAAGTTTTACATACATTTATAAAATAATCCTACTATACTCACGGAAAGGAATGGGTATTGTAAGTAGTAAGTATGTAGAAATAAGGAATGTATGAAAAAAGGAAATAATATAGGAAATAATGTATGACAAGTGGAAAAAAATAAATTGTGGAACATTAAAGTGGGGCAGTGAATTTATGCATTTTGATGACTTTTAAGAAAATTAATTTGCCACAATCATGAAATTCATTATAAGGCCAAGAACATTGACTACGTTATAATATGTTGAATTGTCACATTGACTAACAGTTTAACTAATAGTCTGATTTTATTACGAATAGTCTGTATAAATAATATGGAAAATAGAATAGCTACGGATTTGACATTTTACATATATTTGTCTGCATAATTAACATTGAATTAAAATGGAAAGTACCAGAAGAAAACAATTTTCATTCCTTCAAAGATTCTAATGGGAATACACGTATCTATTAAATATTATTTTGCAGTTGTAATGATCCCAGGTTTTTGAAATTTTTTTTATCTGTTCTTAGAGTTTTGTTTAGTTTATACAAAATAAAATGTATTATTCATATGTAAACTTCAAAAACTTCCTAAAGTTTCTCAAATCGTCATTAAATTCGACTATAAAACATTATCTGTTTGAAGCAACGAGAGATTGGTCTACAACTGATGAGTGCTGGACAAAAGCCCAACCGAAAAAAAAGTTCTCCGAAAAAAAAACAAAAAAAAAACGCCGACTACAGCAAAAATAAAATAAAATAAAGAAAAAAGAAAAAATCTTCACGCATAGTAAAAGAAATGTCATAATAAATATTTATATTTGGGTGGAGTTTTTTTTTTTTATTTTGTTTACAAATAGTTAAAGGATTAATATTTTTGACTGTGGAAGTAAAGTTCATAAAATAATAAGTATTAAACAGGTAATTCAGATTTTATTTGCATAAAAAGTAATAACTTATTTGCATTAAAAAATAACTAAAAAAGAGCCTTATTTCTACAACTAAAATTCACTTATTATAGGAAGTATAGCAACTTGTTTTTCCTCTTTAAGACTTTTTAACATAGTTGAAAAGTGATTATGAATTCGGTTTGAATAGCCGCCTGTCTCTTCGTACTCTAACTCGCGTAAATAAATTCAGATTGGCATGTAATTTATATATGTTATTGATGTTTACAATGGCATGTTCGCTATTAAAAATGAAGAGTGTAGAGTATGTAGTTCGTTTACAGCGATACTCAAAAGATTTACGTTACACTAAGGTCGATAGGGAAATATCCTTTTCAGTATATTTTAATGATGTTAAATATTTCAAACATATTGAAAATTATATACATGATTGAGGTGCACTACAAGATGTTTACTGTAAAATATGCTGTTCCTTCATTTATTATGACACACAAAATAATTCTGGTTAGAATAGTGTCTATGAGCAATAATTGCAGGGATTACATTTTCAATGTGGTATGTGTTTTTAAAAGTAACAATTTTTCTTTTACAAGTTATTGTTGTGTATAAATTATATAAATCATATACAGAGTTGCACAAAAGAGTTAGATTACATTTTCGTTTGTTGGCGAAAATTGCTGATAGGGATTTTTCACATGTGGTATGCATTTCCTAACAGAAGTAAATTTTAGCTTACTATATAGTATATATACAAATCTATAAATAATATATAGAGCTGCACAAAATAATTCGATATTTTCCCAACTATAGATGGTTATTACTTGAAATTTGGTTGTCAAATATCGTAAGTGTTTTCCAAATTTATTACTTAGACATCATCTTTCATCTTATTAAACGGTAAAGTTTTGTTAGGAAAATTTGAATGTGTTTGAAAGTGTCTCATAATCTATAATTCACGCATGATTTTTCTTTCTTGTTTTTCTTTTCAATTATGATTTGAATTTCATTATAAAACATACAGTTTATTTATGTTTATAGTACAGAAAGTTAATGTTTATTAAACACCCTAGACATATTTAAAACTGGCTATTATCATTTGCATAGCGTGCTTACTTTTTATAAACTGTTTCGCACTACTTTTGAGTGTGCTAGCCTGCTTTTTATCTAGAATATGTACTAATAATGTTACTTTGACAATGAAATTATTAGTAAAAACTTTTGACCAAATTTTTATTAATTTTCTTGTGAAATTTGTTAAGGTTTTTTTTTTTTTTGGTAACTCAAATTCAAATTATTTTAATCATAGTTAAATGATATTAAATCATTGATAAACTGTATTGGCCGCGCCACAGATTAAAAAATTGTAGATCGCTCTATTAGAAAATCATTATCTTAGCAATATTTAACTCATAAGTGATGTTATGTAAGCAAAAAAAATTCAAAACTATTTGTTATATTTTGTGTAAAACGACTATCTAATATTATAAATAATTTCTTAATTTGAAATGCTTACAAAATATTTGAAATCACTATGAAAATTTATTTGAAAATTGTACAAAATACAGTCGATACTCGATACTGAATTAGTAATTTGGTATGAAGACTGTAGGTCAAATTTTTGATAAAACCTCGAAAGCGAAAAGATTAAGAACCGAGATGGATTCTGTATAAATGATATTGTATAATGTATTCTGTATAAATCCAGAAATGCCCAGAAAAATCCAGATTGAAATTTCATTTTATAATAATTATACAGGAAAATCCCATTTAAGCTTGAGAACTACTGTTACTAACTTTTGTTCTTTATACAAATGTAATTTATAAATGGGCGTACATGTGGTTGTTTGCCTTATGTTGCCCATTTGGGCTACTCCTGTGGGCATTTCCTCACAATTACTGTATTTTAACACATCGTTTCAAAATTCTTTCCCTGTCAGTACCTTGTTTAACAAAATCCGCTTTATATGTAATACAATAATGATTACATTATAGTAAACTGAATATTCTGTTTGTACATATTGTCAAATAATCGTAAAAAATGGAAAATGAACTGTATATAAAAAAATATTAATTGATTTCCAAAAAATCAAAACGTCCCAATTTATTAATTCTATTTTAATTTTGTGTAGGTAAATTTAATATTTGTTTTAATAAACTATTACTTTCTTTCTTAATGACAATAGGCCTGATGAAAATGGTATGATTATTAGGATAGTTCGTGAACAATTTTAATACTTATCGTATATAGGAAATAACGCACAATTGTATGTTGATTGATTTTCTCATATTTATGTAATACATTTTTGTACATTCTATCATTTCTATATACACATTAGGATTTCTGCAAATATTTTACTTCGTTTATCATTATTGTAGTTTATTTTAATATATATTTCTTTGAATTAGCACATGAATTTTAAGAGAAGTTTAAAAATATATATATATATTCAATTTTGTTTTATGAATTGTATAACACTTATAACAAATTCATTATGTTTGATAAGATATTCCTTGATAAAGTTTCATATAGAAGACATTTTTAACATAAACTTTTAAATCATCACTGGGCTAGTGTTTCTATTTCTGACGAATAACATTCGACATTTATTTATTATTAATTTTCTATTCCGAACGTAAATACATTTGCTAAGAAATATATATGAACCATTTTTTCTTAAGAGAAGGTTGCACGATTTTTATTTCACTAAATGTATCCCTCAAATGTGTAGTTTGTTTATCCAAAGCTGTTTAGTGATATTCAAATTCCTTACAATATTTTTTGCTCATTGAATGTAAAATGGTGATTGAACATAACGCTATTGTAAAATTTTAAACTTGTTTTCTCGAAACCGCGTTTTTCATACTGGGCACCACTTTCTCTTTTTCCGATTTCCTTCATTTTTTTAAACAAAAAGAAAGTAATCGTTTTGGTTGAAGCTAACACCACGAAAAGTATAATTTCACTGAATAATAATTTTTTAAGCTCACAAAAGGTTTTAAAAAAATGCCTTTTTTGTTCAAATGGCCACCATTTTGTCAAATATCAACAAAATGTTAGTATAAACACCAGAGAAATTAATGCTCTTTCAGAATATTTGGCGATCAAGTTTGTTTCAGATGCTTGCGACCGGAGAAAAACGGTCGCCCTATTGGATGTTCGTTCACGGCGGGCACTTGCAGATACTCCCCGTCGCACAAGGCATATTATTAATTTTTTTTACACACAAACATTTAAATATATCAGTAAAATGTCAATAAATATAATGCAAAAAGTCCGATTAAGATATCTCTGTTCTTTCTAACCAAAAAATATCGTAAAAATCACGTGAATTTTAAGCCGAAGAAGTAGAATCTCCCATTAAAGTAAAAATATGACTATCATGTATTTCTATACGTGAAGTATTTGTATATTTGGTCAACTTTTAATAAAGACTGGAAAGCTAAAAAAATATTCAGTTATAGGCGAAAACTGATGAAAAAAAACGCCAAAATAATTGCGTGAATGCTTTTAATTCGCTGTTTGTTAGCCGCAATTGACTCTCAATCTTCATCAAATTCTCTCTCGGATGGCTCTCCAAGTTTTAACAATACAATTTGTTCTGCGAGTGTTTTGTTTCTTTTTGCTTGTGTTCAGAATCACCTAGGTTTTTTTTTTTTTTTTTTTTTTTTTTTTTTCTGATAACATGATCGCAATAAGAAAAGTAGAAATAATAGTATTCATTCGAACGCATAATAAAACAGATATTATATTAGTTGCTTCTGAGACTCCCACAGAAAAAGTATAGAAAGAGATCTATTACAAAGACTACTGATTTCCGTCATATCCGTATTCAAACAATTGCGCTGTCTAAATGCCTTATATTATTTTAGAACTTTCTATTTAAAAAAAAAAAATACATATATATTTTTTAAAATATTATCTTAATAATCACGATATTTTAATTACAATAAAAATAATTGATTTATTTTCATTTAAAACTAAAATCACATTTTTTGTCACTTAAAAATCTTTCTTATCAGGTTAATTCTGAGTAATAATGAAATACGTACGGCTAAAGTAATTTTTTTAAATTGAAAATTGCTTCCTTTTCACAAAAACCAGTAACCCTTCATTAAAACAGAAAACATTAAACAGCAGTATTTTGCCTCGATATTTATATAGGTATCTAATAAGTACGTCTATAAAACATTAGGTAAATTAAAACAAAGTAACAAAGTTTTACATTACATAATAATATTTATTATGATAAGAAAAAGGGTAGGCTTCATATATTAGATTAGTTTAAAAGTTTTCGTTTATTAATATGATAATAATGTCGTAGGTAAGATCTATCTATCTTTCTTAATTACTAAAAGATTATTAAATTGTATTCTAAATACATTTGTGCTTTGTTCTAGGAGTTTTTAACTTTATTCTTTTCAAAAGATGAAATTAATGTTTCCTTCGTTTCGTAAACTGTAACTATTACATAAATACAAATAAAAGTCTATATCGAAAGTTTTCATTAAAAAATCTGGAAATGATTTCGACTATTATTGGACAGTAAAAAGGGAACAACAGAGAATATGAAATATATTCAGTTCAGTAAATATTAATTTATTACTCTAAAAATATTTATTTATTTATGGTAATAATATTATAAAGAATGTACAATGCTTTATCCATTAATTTTATGTTAAATTATATTTTGCTATGTAATTTTTCAATTATTTTTCATTTATACTTTGTGTTAAAATTTAAACAATTAGTTTTTGTTCATATTTTAAATAACCATATATATAAACTAAAAATTAAAAATTAAACCTGTGGTGCTACAATCCATTAAAGATCTTGGTCTACAGTTCCCACCCTTGTTTTTTTTTTTTTTACCATAGCCCCTGAGCCACATGTAAAAAATGCACAGCGGATGTCCTGGTCAGATTATAAGCCTAATACAGGACCCTTAGTGTTTAGTTCCCAAATAAAATTCGGCACTCATTTTATCAAAGTGATGAAACGTTGTATATATAAACTAGCTGTGCAAATTTCAAATGCATGTGGAAATATTTTCTTTAAACAACTAATTTTGAAAACATTCATATATTTCTCTTAAAAGTTAAGAAAAACAAACTTTTACTTCAATGCACTTAAAGTAATATATAAATTTTTAACCGAATTCTTATTGCCAGTTTCACCGCTTCTGCATAGTATCAGTATTAATAGTAACGTCACATGATAATACTTACCAAGCACCTGTCCAGCGACTGTTCTGCCATCTTCACCAACAACTGCGTTCCTCGCGTCCCATGTGTCGGTATACTGTACAAATGCATATCCTTTGTGCATGGATATGCCAATAAGTCTCCCATATCTGCTGAATATTCTCTCGACTTCCTCCTTCCCGACAACATATGTATTAAGATTTCCAACAAACACTCGACTATTCACAGACTGCGGGTCGCTACTGTTGGTATGATTGCCAACCCGGGTCATGGTTGTCGGCGAAGGTAATGCCGGCGGTGCGGTTTCCACGCCTGGAGAAGAGCAATACATACAGTTTATATTTACATGATGTGACAAGTAACATATGTAAAAAAAATATTAAAAATAAAACAAATATGAAAAACTGATTTTCTAATAAATTGCTTTTTAAAAGCAAAGATTGTATACAACATCTAATAATGCAGGCGCCAGCTGCACAAACCATCAGCTCATCGATTTCACTGCGGAAATTCCAGGATTATATGGAACTCGATTAGCATATTAAAATGGAACTGGTCTGCCAAGTCATATCTTTGTGTCATCTATCGCAGACAACATGCAGTCGCAATATTAGTGATTCGATTGCTAAGTCCCCATTGAGTTTTTTAGTCAAATTACTCCCCACTGTCTGGAGCAGTTTCCAATGTAATATGCTATATGATGCAAGAATTTCATTATACAAGTCAATGGAGACCTACCAATCAACCACTAAATTTGTGTCTGTAGATGGTTTCCATCAAGATATGACTTGGCAGCAGGACTCGAAAATTCTAAGAATTTTAAGGTTCCCAGCTGGGAACCTACATGAAAAGTGTAGGTTCCTTAGAAATATTTATATGTTCCCAGTTTAAAAAAAAAATAGAGCTTAATGAATGAAGATATTGTGTCACATAGACACAGTTTTGAATAATAAGCAAAAATTTTAGTTTTATGGTTTATCAAATAATGTTTTGAATGTTCTCTATCCAAAAGCACCTCCTCCCTGCCTTCATAATCTTACAGATGTATAACTTAAAAGGAAAATGTTTCATTACATTTGCCCACTAAGATTAAGCATTACATTAAGCATTTACTAATTTATTCAAACGTATACAGAACAAATAATTAATATATATATATACAATATTTAATTTTTAAATTGTCAGATTTACGACACATGTTAAAGATTCCAATTTTTTTTTTTAATTTCAATTATATTGCACAGCATTTCATGCATCATTAGTAAAAATTGCATTTTATAATATATCCCCTCCTCCACACACAGAGGCACAGAAATGCAACTCGTGTGTGCTCAGTGCTCCACGCATTCTTTGTCTCACCACCCCCTTCTGAAAATCGCCGCGGTCCATAGGAGAAAAAAAAATTATCGCTGATAGCGGCAGCCATGGCGACTTGCAACCGCTTCCATTTAGGTTCCCGGCCGGGAACCTGAGTGCAAAAAAATACGTTCCCCGAAATGATTTCTGTGTTTCCCGGGATCCCGGGAACGCTATTTTTTTAGCCCTGCTTGGCAGACATGTTCCACTTATATATACTAATCAAGTTCCTTTTAACTCTGTAATTTCATCCGTGAATTCGATGAGGTGATGGTTTGTGCAGTGCACCCGACGCCCTGTCTATAAACTATTGCTTAACTCAAGTAGAAAATTTCCAACAGTGTGAAAAATTGACCGGACCAGAATTTGAACTCAGGACTTCTGTCTTAATATGCCAAGGCTCAACCAACTGCGCTATCCTAGTCAACTCTCGTCTACACCATTTACTTGAGCCTTCAGGTATTAACATCCGGTCTGCGATATTTACGGAAATCAACAGAATCAGCATTAGTTAATGGAATACGTAATTATGTTATATATATTTTTTATGGCTTTGTTGAACTTAATTCAAGCTCAATTAGCAGAATTGGTAGTGAACGTCTTAATGTCTATAACTAGCAAGAAAGTTGACTGGAGACATCCCTTTATTGACGATACTTAAAAACAACATAATCTCAACACATAACATACACTTAATCTGACATTTTATAATTGAAATAACTAAGGAGTGCTTTACAACATTACTATCCAGCATCACCAATTTTTAATATTCTGCATGCACGGTTTACAAAACGGCATCTCTGTTTTAAAGGAAAATCTTTACAAGAGAAACCAAGTTCTAATAACGTAAATTTTCAACCAATACCTTATGACGTATTTACTGCTTACTTATGCATAAATTTTGACGATTTGAAATTGCCAAAAAGTTTTAGAAAAATTAATGAAATGTACGATTGGAAGAACAACGATCACACAGTGGCATCAAACTTATGAAAATCAGTTTTGTTCGATAGTGCTATCGACATCCATGCTGTGACGTCATATCGTCGTTTCACAAAAATATTTACTATGGTTTCTTGAGCTTAGGTACATTTCCTAAACAAATCAACACTTATATACAAGTGAAACTGGAAAAACAAAATAGCTAGGCAATTGTATGCTTAAAGATAGCATAGCAAGTTCTTAAAAAAATTCTGGAAACGTTAAAAATATTTATTTCAAAGGTTACTTCTTTCAAAATGCCAACAATCACCCCCTTTTTTTCAATTTTACTGCATGTAATTATACAAATACAAATGAAGTATAACTTTACTATATTACTCAAAAAATACACATACTTAAGGACACATATTTAAACAATTAATGTATCAAACATTAACTGGTAACACTAAAAATACACCTAATATTTCCAATGAAATGTATAAAATTATTCATCTAAAAAAATTCATCTTAAAAATCCTGGTTTATCGGTTTAGTAGCAGGCAGAAAAAGGTTCCATTATACAAAATAGAGGGACAGACTAAATGAAAACCTTATTAAAACCTGTGATAAACCCGATTATGTGCTTCATAAATGATCCACCTCCAAAAGGCACTCTGGTTTCTTACAATTTGAACCTCTTCGAGACTGTTCCTGAGGCGACTCATACCTGATACAAAAATCATAAATATCCACACATCACCAAGTTGGGAAAAGTTAAACTAAGTGAGCCTACACTAACCCGAAATAAACCTTACAGTATAATTTCTTTTTTCATTTAGATTGAAAAGATTACACCCCCAATATCACACGTTATTTGAATTTTTTATTTGTAAAATCATTTCTATAAATTAGATATTTAAAAGCAAAGATCACGTGTTTCACAAGCACGCAGCATACACAAAAAATATAATTAATTTCTATATCGTTTCATTTCAGTCTGATATACAGTATAGTGTCAGTTTCATATTCTATATTTTTGTCACCTTTTCAAAACGTTTTGTTCCTTGCTAATCGAAAATGATTCCCTAGGAAGTCGAAAACTATTATTTTTTTTTAAATTTTCAAACTTATTGAATAGACTCACGTTTTTTACGATATTGATAATCTGTATGTCAAATTTAATGTAGGTTATAATTCTATTTTTTAACATGAATTTATTAATAGTTATCATAATTAAAAATTTGTTCTTGAATCTAAAAATTACCCACATAATGTTTGGGATGATTAATACACTTTAATAAAAAAAAAAAACAATCAAATCGCTTTTCGAGAAATTACAAAGTAAAGATTGTCAGGAGGATTTAAAATTATTATTTTTAAAATATACCCCTTCTAATACAACAGAGAATAAAAGAAAACATGCATTTTTAAACACTTATGTAATCGATAGTATTCTTTAAAAATCTCAAAACTGGGTTCTTTCAGTGTGTAATTATCAATATTTAGATGACCTCTGATGTAAAAGAAGCGTTCATATTATTATAAATATTTCCGAATGTGTGCTAGTATGTCGTTTGTTTATGAACAGGAATATCGAATGACAAAGAATTGTTACATTAAATTAACACTAATTTATTTTTATATATAGGCTATAAAAGTTCTTCAAATATTTTTTATATTTTGTTAGCTAATTTTTTGTTATCTACGTACGTTACTCTTAATGATTTATACAAAACACTGTAAATATGATAGTTATTCAATTTTGAGAAGACGAATTTTCCAAAAAAACATACGCACAAAGTTGAGAGTAGACTAACACTAAATAAACCAAATTAATATTAAATTCAATAGTTTAATTTTTCTATTGATTTTCTTGAAAATATTGGGAAATTTACTAATATTGGAGAGCTTTTTTAATCTAACAATGCAGAAGTGGAATTTGTATAACAACATATTTGCAACTTGAAGACTGCCTGGTGATGTGTATTGAGTGTTACAAAGCTATTCAAGAACCACACAAAAATATATTTAATCTTGATTTTTAAAAATAAATCCGCTTAATAATCTTTGCTAAGTCATCTTTAATTGATCACATTTTATAAAATCTATGTGAACATACTTAAGTTGCTTTTAATTTCAGGTTTGCAATCAATTTAAGGAAGTAAAACCCAAGTTAAATTGATTCAATCTGACATATTTATATAAGTTTTCTACAATTTCTGTTTGATCAATTACATTCAGTTAAACGAATAGTTTTTTCCCTATCTATTGTACAGTATAATTATAATTTTATTTTTATAACTGAATATTTTTTTCTGAATTTCGGAAAGTTCTTTTCTTTCTAAAAATCTTTCTTCTTCTTTTTTTAAACTTCGTTTTATTTGTCATCCATTTAAAGTGCGAAAAGCGTTTTATAGTTTAAATTGATGTGCTGTGATATTCTTTTTATAGCAGGAGGAGGATGATACCCTTACATAAAACTACCTTTGTACAAATAGTGTGATTTCCGCGCAATTACTCAAAGACAGTTTAGTTCAGATAAAGTTGCACTTTAAAAATAGATTGCTGCTAAATGTTGGAGAAGTCATTAGTACAATGGATTGCAATGCCCATTGTCATGATTGTACGTTCAAGTGTATAAATGACTCATTTTATACTAATAATCGCTGCAGATTACGAAACATCGTGTAATTAAAAATGAGATAAGAGCTGAAAACTGCTCCTGGGATGAAGCAATTACATGTTATCTTCTATTTTCATTAATTGCATGGTGCAAAAATAATAGTCTTAATAGTGTTTCTTAAACGTGAATGATGATCTAAAAAAATCTATCATTATGACTTGATAGAAGGTAAAACGTTCTTTAAAGCTTTCAAGCTTTATATATCTTACAATTTCTGAGAGAAAATTGTGCCTTGTTCTTTATATAGATATCCCTGAGGTGGTATTATTTATATAAAAAGGTACGCTTATCCATATGGCTGTTTATAAATTTAATTAGGCTGTGTTTCGAAGGCAGGAAACACAGAATTGTATATCAAAACTGCATATTACTGCACATATAAAAAATACTCTTACGTCAATGAGTCTCTATACCACGCTCTTACTTTGTTCAACAATTCCTCTCAATTTTGTGTTTATAAGTATGTAGCAATAATGATACTAAAATACTATTATACTATTTACACAACTTGCTACAAAGCAATAAATCAGTATCGAATTGTTAGTTCCATCTAAGTGCAATCACAAGAAAATGTTTTAATTGAAATGCAATGCCGTTGAAAGAACCATTAAATGCATAACAAATGAGAAGGAAATCTGCCGCGTTTTGAAAGAATTGATCTTTCTTCTTCAGCCTCTAACGGATATGGAACTCTTTGAAAACAGAGGCAAAAAAAGAAGAAAGATATTAAAAGGGTAAAGGGAAAAGAAGCACTGTTGAACGCGAACCACTAACAGAAAAACAGGATATGAAGGGAAAGCAACAAATCAGAAAAGTGTTCATATGGGAAGTCTAAAAAGAAGAAAAAGAACATTTTAATGTTACCAAATGTAATTAACAAAGAGAAAAAAAAAATCAACAGCTTAAAAATACAATAGAAAACAACGAGTTAAAAGACAACTAAGTTTGGGAATCATAAAGAAATTATAGTCATAAAACTTAAAGTAAAATCAAATGAATAAAAATGTTAATAAAACATTTAGTTAAACTAAACCGATCTAATTAAACAAGCGCTCAAAACAGTTAAGACCATTGTCCAACCAGGCTATTAATTAATAATAGCATATCGGGTGAGGCAGATAGTTAATATTTTTAGAAAATGTAATTCAGAAACACATATTGACATTAAGAATAATTGCATGCGTAATTTTTAAAAATCTAGGTATCCAAGGTAACTGTTGATACGTCTAAATATTTATATAGTTATTTGACAAGTTGAGTGTTAGTTAAAAATAACCACGGATATATACACAAACAATGCATTGAAATTTGTCAAATTGTATTTGGAAAATAAAGTGCGTTTCTATTAATAAACGGTTTATTCATTACCTCGCTACACTTTTTTCTTTGGGGTTATCTGTGACACATTAAAATTTTTCCGGTAACATTTTTTATTTTATTAAATGATGCTAATGATTAAAATGAAAATAATTAAATGATGCTAAAACAAGGGGTAAAATTCCGTATACAGATAAAAATCATATAATTAACAGATGCTTTCAAAAAATTACAAAGTACTAAAAAGCTTGCAGACTTGTTAGATATATTAATTTTTAAAAGATTTATTTACTGTATCGAAGGAAGATGAAATGGAGTGCGTGAGTAGATTGGTTCAAATAAACTGTGGACGAAATATGTTTTATCGATTTTTCTGTTCGACATTTATTTCCAGAAATTAAACAAAAGTCTTGGCGCCACACCTTTCTGTAGCGTGACTATTTTTTCTTCAAATGGAATGGTATTATTGAAAAAAAAAACAATGTAATAGATTTAGCCCATCTTCAGAACATAACATTTACTTTGAATGACAATTTCATAGCATCAAATGGCGATTTCATGTTTTAGGGTAATACCAAGAATGTTTATTTAAAATGTTTATAGCACAATAGAAATAATATCTACAATATGGTTATTGATATGTACAACATTAGAAAAAAGTTATGACCTCCTATTAACTCTGCCTCAAATCATTGTATGAAATTGCGATTGGTACAATCTATTAGTAATATCGTCTGTCTGCTAATTAAGCTATACATAAATTTTCCTTCGGGGGTAGTCTACATACAGAAATCATAACAAACTTGAACATTTTCAGTACTAGCATCTAATTTTGACATCATATTTGAATTTTCATTAAATTTTACCTTTACCTATGGATACCAAACAGGAAGTGATTCGGAAGTGATTTTTTAAGACAAAATCAAAACAAAAAATGCTCCAGAATGCTTGTATGATGATCTAACACTTAACGGAAACAATTTGTTCTATTTATAACTTCAATGTCCATCTTTTTGAATTTTTTAAAATTTAAAAATGTTCTATTTTTAAACAATATGGCGGATGAAGCTGAACAACGAACACGGTTGAGATCTTGGTATGTCCTGTACACATAATGAGTATTGTCGAAATTGCTTAATAAGAAATTTGTTAAAATGCTATCTCACTTTATTTAACACCGTGGTACCGAAAAGGCTTCCCTGGTTACTTTGATGCATATTTTAAATTTATAAATAGTTTTAAGCGTTTTTACAACAACAACAAAAAATCAGATATTGCTTTATTTACTTCCATACAAAGTTCATACAAAAAACACAATTTGTTCCATGAATAACATGTAAAAATATCCCTTCTCAGTTTTTAAACGTCGATTCGTAGGACACGTTTAGAAACTGAGAAGGAAGAGATAAGACTGAACAGAGGCCAGTTTTTTCTCTGCAATGGAGGATGTCATATCGTCACTAACATGTCAAACTATCGAATGTGAAAACATGCATTTTTCATTACTTTTAAAAATGGGCCGATTGTCACCACTAAATTTTAATAGTATTCTTCATCGAGGTTGCCAGTTTGGCTTCCTTTTCTATTCAAAAATTTCGAATCAATACCAGATATTTCAAATAGGAATTTTTACTTTATTTAATGACAGACATTTCGTGATTATTTAAAGTAAAGATATTTTTCTCAAAATTTCTGGTATAAAGTCGACATCTTCGAATAAAAGAGAAGGCCTAATGGTAACCCTTCACAGAAATTTTATTAGTATTTTTACTAAGCGAAGACTTCTAATGAAACATAGTGGTGACAAGCGACTAATTTTTAAGAGTAATTAAAAATGCATTTCTTCACTTCCGATAGTTTGACATGGTAGTGACGATATAAGGCATATATAAGGCAAAGTAAAAGAAAGTTCGCCCTGCATTACATTTCTAAGAATACCCAATAGATTGTGGAGTAACAACTCCTTGTCATTTTAATGAATCAAATTACTTTTTTTTTGTTCTATTTAGCAGATTCTATTATGTAAAAATATATTAAATAATTTGCATATTGCTCTGATTAAAACCATTTTTTTTCTGAAACGACTGACTCTAATAATTATAATAAAGGTAATCTAATATCCTATTTGAATAAATTATCACGACATTATTGCTATTCCAATACGTTGACTTAATTATGTTCTATTTTTATATTACAATTCCTTTTGACAGCGAGAAATCCTGCATGTACTTCTTTAGATGCAGATTCTAATGAGGAACAGACGCTAAAGACATATGTTTTTGTATGTTTGTTTGTTTTAACTGGAATTTAGGCTGAGACTTATTAATATATTGAATTAAGTGAAAGAATACGTTTTCACTAATTTTAACTATTTAGTTTGAAGTCTGACACTTGTGTTTGCTTTAATTATTTAAATTCTTCAATCGATGCTGTTTGTTTATAAAGAGGCAGAATCAAAGTCTTCCGACAGTTCTGCTTTTGAATATACGTACTTCCTTAGATTCTAATAAGGAACAGACGCTAAAAGAAACAAAAAACATATGATTTTGCATGTTTGTTCGTTCTAACTGAAATTTAGGCTGAAACTTATTAATAAATTGAATAATATGAAATAACTAGAAAGCTACTCCCGCTACGCTGGTCAATTTCTCTTAACGCACCTTTAATCAACCGAAATATTAACCTTAAATTTGACCTTGTGTTTTAAAGCCATATGGATCTGTACTTGGAATGTCCTTCTGTATTTCTGAAACCGATACGAACGCCATTTAACCATCCTTAAAAATTCATCTAGCTAACAGTGAAGGTTCCGTCAAAATATATTCGGCAGAATATTTTTAAAAGGCTAAACTTTCATAATCGGGTTCATCTGATTATAAATATATTTTCCCTAATAATTTTTTAACTAAGCAAGTAGAACAATATGCGAGATACTAAAACCAACGAAGATAAAGTATATAACTAACAGTGCAACTCCCACCAAAATCGATTTCGCAAGGTTAATAAACATTTCCTTTTAGAATCAGCGATAAATGTAATACATTTTGGCATGATGTTCGTGCAAAGGAAAAGTACCAAAAGGTATCCAAAACACTTCGTTCTAAATTAGACTAATTCTCTGTAGACTCTATTATGGAATAGGTCGGCTTAAAAAAATGAATAATTGTGTTACATTATGGTGTCTATGGGGCAGGGGTCGGAAAAACTACTTTTTGTTTGTAGCGAACTACAACTACAACAACTTTATGAAAAATGTAGTTAACTACAACTACAACTACTTGTTAAAAAGTAGCGACTACAAACTACTTTTCAAAAGTAGTCACTACTTCGCTACTTTTCGCTACTTTAGTTATCATCGCTAATTAAATACAACACAAACGATTTTTCCCCATAGACCATAATGTAACAGAATTCGTTTCTATGTCCCTGCAAACGAGATATAAATGCTACATATTTCATTTTCAATACTGAACATACTATGGTAAACTTCAATAACATATAAAACTTTCATGGCAATCAGAATATATTTACGAGCGTTAGAGCACGGACAGACAGACAAAGCTAATTCCTAGACACTTTTTAATTATGTTGGAAAGTGTTAAAAAAGGAAATTTGAAAACAAAAATTGTAATAATCTTACAAATTTATGAGAGTGATATAGCACAGTAGCGCTTAAGGTGGTTTTCAAATGCCTTGCTCAACAACGCGAAACTTTCTGATACATTATCTGACTCATTTTTAAACACAAAGGCATAAAATTGGCAGGTCTGACAATGGAAGCGATTTGGAATCGAAATGAGTTTTTCATTTTTTGATATGTAAATTACTTATCGGGTTACAAGCGATTCGTGTCACGTTTTTTTACCTTTCTCCTCCTGCGGCGTCGGAAATTCGGTTGAAAACGCCGACTTTGACAGTATTTTCTGAAAATTCTTCTGTCTTGGAACCAAAAAATAAAATATAATATAATTACCAAAAAATAAAATAAAATAAAATAAAGAATAGTGGAAAACGTCTTTTCGTTACAAAGTTTCGAATAAGAACACCTGCATTTTCATGCGTTTCCGAACAAAAATGAATTAATGAATATGTCATAAAGTAGCCAGTTTGGATTTGAGAATAACCTTAACAGCGGATAGCCCTTGGTAAATTTGAATGTAAATTTTTTTAAAATAGAGCTAAATAGTCCTATTTCTTTACAATTTAAATGTAGTTTCTGAAAGCAATTTAAAAATTGAACAAGATCATATAGATTTGCATAAGTTAAATCCTAGCTTTTCTTTTCCTTTCAATCTTTTTTTGTTTGTTTCCCTTCGAAAACTCGAATTTCAACATACTGGGCTTCAGATTCATTCTGGAGACAAATATAAAGATATTTCATCAAAACACCAAGCTAACCAATATCAAATCAAATATAAAACATTATAAATCAATTATTTTAGCGATATAAAATCTGTGCAGCTAAAGTAAAAATAAATAGCCATAAAAATAAAAATAAGCATTCTTAAGCATTTTTAAAATAATATATTTTTATTTCCAACAACCTTTGTTTTATCTATTGGAATCTTCAAAAGGAAATATGCAGTAAATTAATTTGTATGCATACATTGGACAAATATTTCAGAACGATCAAAAAACGTATTAATAAAATAATTTTTTGTGATAATAAACAGTTCGATAAGAATATTTTCTGAACCAGGGATCTTAATTCGAAAATACTCTTTTTAATGATTTATGAATTTTAGTGAATAACGACTAAGATATCCGGTGCGAGATGCGATCCAGTAATTATTATTAATAAAGAAAATGCTAACTCACCTCTATGTTCAACTTCAAGTTGTAATCAGATGATATTGATACTGATAACTTCTTATTAATTGGACAGAGTTTACATGTTACACAGAATAATTACCACTTTCTTGTTGTTTTATAGCTTCAAAATATTCATTATATGCCGACCAGGGCAGTTCTATACTATTTTTGTCTGTCATTCTATTACGTTAATCTCAAAAGAAGCATCCCCACATTAAAACACAAGATCTAATAATGAGTAAGAAGACAAAAGGTTGCCAGCAAGAAAATTAATTTTTTTGATGAGTGAGTACATTGCGGTTTTATCAGCAAATAATAGATCACGGGCATGCTGACACTTTACGTTTCAGCTGCTAGTTTGTTTGAAGACAGAAATCATTCCTTCCTAGTGCACTTTTAATAATAAAATTGTGTACTTGTTCTTTTTCTGTGCTTTTTCGACTATATATATTTTTTTAAATTAGAGTTCTGATTATTTTAAACTGGCATGAAGCGAGCAGAAATTTTGTTCGAAGGGGAATATTTTAGATGATTTATTATTTATTTCATGTTACCAGACAGAAAAGAAAGCGGAACTTAAAAAAGAAAAAAAAGAAGAGTTTTAAATTTTGTATATGAAGAGGTTTTTGAGATTTTAGGGGAAGGGGGATAATTTATAATACTGATTATTTATAGTCACTACAGAGCACTATTTAGACAGAAACTTATATATATATATATATATATATATATATATATATATATATATATATATATATATATATATATATATATATAACTTAAAGATTTTAGATTTATTTGTATGCTGGGGGGAGAAGAGTAAATTATGGGAGGTTATGGGACAATTTAGATGGTTACTTATATATTATTATTAGTTGGAAACGAATGTGGCCATTTTTTTTAAATAAAGAGTTTTAAATATCTGAAACTGTATGATGGAGGAGGGGCAAAAAGGGAAGCGTAAATTTTGGGGACAAGGAAATAATTTTTATTTATTGTCATTAGAGAGCAACAAATGGAGTGAAAGATTTTATTTTTGTATAAAAATAAAGATTTAAAAATATTTTAAACTCCTTTGTATGCTACTAGGGAGGAGCGTGAATATGAGAGGTTAGCGATAATTTAGGTGATTTATGTTTAGATGAATCCGTTCTTTTTTTTTCTTTTTAAATAAAGATTTTACATTTCTTTGCTTGATGGGGGCGGGAAAGGGAGAAGAAATTAGTCAGATAAAGACTTAACATAGCCAGACAGCTATATTTTGGTAAAAACAATCGTAGTCGTATAAAAATACATTATATTGAGACGATTTCTATAGATTTAAATGAAAATACTCGAAGTTTGTGACAACCAAACTGTGAAAATGACAGTTAATTTGTGACCGTGCCCGTCGTCTATAGAGAAATCTATGACACTGCAACTGAGATTTGTCGCTGACATTCGCAAATTGCTGTAGAGAACATATTTCGCACAAAAGAAACGAGTTATAATCACGTGATTTGAAGATTGGCACTTTTTTCCTCCCTGCTAAAGTAGCGTCAAAAGTAGCGTCGATGCTCGCTACAAACTACTAATATTTTGTATCGCGCTACTCGCTACACTACACTTTTTTTAATGTAGCGCGCTACACTACAAACTGCTGGAAAAAGTAGCGACAACTGTAGTTTCGCTACTTAGGAGCCCTGCTATGGGGTTTACATTATATTGTCTATGGGGAAAAATCATTTCCGTTGAATTTTTATGGTTACAATACTTCAAATATAATGAAATTGATATTCCTCACTGAGGTGGACTAAAGTATGCATTTTGTCGAGAATTAAATAAAAATCATGCACTCGTGACATCATAATTCACTTTTATCAAGGAAAATATAATTTTTTACCTTTCTAACGCAGTTTGTCTAACAATTTTCTGACAAATACTTTTCGAGCAATTAATTTTTTTAGTAACTTCAAATGTTTCATTTTCCAAGATAAATCTGTGGCAACGATTAGCGAAAAAGCCAATCGTCAGCTACGCGTAGCTTTTTATTAAAGAGGATACCTTTCTAACGCAGTTTGTGTAACAATTTTCTAAAAAATACTTTTCGAGCAATTAATTTTTTGAGTAAATTCAAATGTTTCATTTTCTGAGATAAATCTGTGGCAACGATTAGCGAAAAAGCCAGTCGTCAGCAATGCGTAACTTTTTATTAAAGAGGATACCTTTCTCTAAATTTAACTATTTAGTTTGAGGTCTGTTCTTTCTATGTGTTTTAATCACTCCAATTCTCTAATCGGTGCTGTTTATTTATAATGAACAAGATTACATATCTACTGACAGTTCTGCTTTTGAATATAACGTACTTCTTTAGATACAGATTCTAATGAGGAACAGACGCTAAAAACATATGATTTTGTATGTTTATTTGTTTTAACTGGAATTTAGGCGGAAATTTATTAATATACTAGCTAACCCGCCCGGCGTTGCCCGGGCCCGAGATAATTACTATCTCAGAGAAAGGCGTTAACAGGGTTCGTACGGGTACCGTTACTTTTCCAGGTGACATACCAGTATATTTTTCTAAAAAAAAATACATCAAGTTCAAACGTGCGAAATTTCACCTTATTTAAGAAGAGATTATCTATAAGAAAATACTGGTACCGAATAATTTCCCGGTCTTAAAATTCCAGGACCCGTACGAACCCTGGTTAACCCCCTCCCTCCCCATACCCGCAAATAATTTGTTCAAGAGAACCACCGTCACCTACATTAACGCGATCATTAAAAAAAAAGAATTACATTTTTCTGATAATTAGAACATAACGAAGACGCTACGCTAAAACAGCCGGCAGATGACACCCCTTCCCGACCTCAATTTCAAATCTATATCTTAATTAGTTACCTAAATTTTTGTTCATTAGTAAAATTTGGAAATTATTTCCTTTCATTTTCGCAAACTAAATGAGAGGGATCGGCCAGAGAAACAGATATCTTTGTAGTTCAGTTTTTAATGAAAGCAGATCTCTGTCTGAAACTTTCTCGGATCGTTTTCAATGGCGCCGGCAGATTTTTGGCAGTTTTTTGCGTAAATAAAAAAAAAAAAAAATACCAACCGAATTTTTCAGAAATCACATAGTCAGATACAGAATATTTTTTTTACATATGCTCAGAAATTTTCAAATTGATATTTCAATTAGTTTTCTTAAAATTCACTAATTAGTAAAATAATTTCGAATTCGTTCATTTCCGGTTGCAAATCCAATGCACCAGTCCGTTTCTTTCGCCATTTTGATTTAAAAGATGACATTTTAGAAGCGATGGTTAATGAAAATCTAATTAATATCTAGGCTAATTATCAAAATATTAAAATTCTGAGGCTCAGGTGCACATGGTCAGACCTTGGACTATCCACACCTAAATTTCCAGACTTCTAGGTGGGCTAGATTTTGCTAGCCATCGCCAACAGATACACACACACACACACACACTGAGCGAAACTTTCTTTTATTAATATAGATTGATTTTTTTCAACAATTTTAACTATTTAGTTTGAGGTCTGTCCCTTATGTGTGTTTCTATTATTTAAATTTTCCAATCAATGCTGTTTTTTTATAATGAAATATAATCCAAATATATTGACAATTCTGCTTTTGAATATACATTTTTAAACACTACAAGATAAAAGACTACAATCAACTGCAAGCAGTAGAACATAATTAAAATTATCCGACATTTAAATGACAAAACAAACGTAATGTATTTACTTTCTACGTAAACACGTCACTTCATTATCCATACAGACACAAAACTTCTACATTTTAACAGTTACCGCATAAGTAACAGCTGCAGTGGCACTGTGCTCATCGGAATCTTTAAAAACATAGTAGTAAGTAACCAAATCAAAAAACACCTTACTGACTCATGCTCAAAATTTCTGCCAAAGATTGTACTTTTTTTTCAGTTTGTTTTTGTCACACTACGCATAAAAATTCAAGAACGAACTTAGCGGATCGTCGCCAAATTAGTATTCTAATTTTTTTCTTGGTTTTGAAAAATGTTTTTTCAACCTGCATTTGAAAATACGTATATTATATAAACTTTTGTAATTATTAAAAATTCAAGGTAAAGGTTAATGACCTTCTAAATTTAGCTGAAAACAGCTGATTATTTTAGCAACGCTTGTAAATGGTATTTAAAAAATAATTTTATGCTATGGAAGAAAATAAACATAATTTAGTTTCGGTTCCTTTTCTTACACGAACTTTTAATTTCATGTATAGATATATATTTAAACTACAGAGTACGGAAAAGTCTTTGGTATATCAAAGAAAATCATTACCTCTTAAATAGACAATAATATATCGTTGTTATATGATGATGTAGGTGTTCAGTTATATGTTTCAATCATTGATTGATTTTTATTTCTTTTGTCAGGTAAAAGCATGAATCGAAGCAATGAAAGGTAAAATACTCATGGCATGCTCAAAAACATTTCGAGAAAAATTGAAAAGCCGTTTACAGCAATTTGTGTAAGTTTTAAGTTGAACAATTATGTAACAAACAAAATGACAGAATATTACCTCGTGCCGAATGATCTGCACATCCCACTTCTGAGATGTTTGAACTGCGATAAAGTCGGCTGTAAAAACTCGAAATTTTCAGCAGTTCACAAAATAGTTAAAAGTATTTATGAGTATTTATATAAATTTTTGTGATTTGTGAATATTATTTTTAATCTTTAGAAAGGGGCCTTTTTTAGAACCCATCGTGAAGCACGACAACTGATGTCACATGATGTCACATGCCGGTCTACCGGTTAAAATTAATCAAAAATGATATGAAGAGGATATCCATGCACAATCTGTAATATACCTAAAAAACGTTTAGAATGACTCCATTTAATTTTCGGAACACTGGTCACTAGCATACGTCTTCAGAAATTATATATATATATATATATATATATATTATATTTACATAAAGAGAGAGAGAGAGATTTCTGAAACAATGGAATCGATTCGGATTCGGACAATAGACCGCCAATTTTGAAATTGTAGACTTTACGTCTGCGCTTAATTACCACCGTAACATTTATCACTTATATATCTGTAACATTTCATTGGTGATTTTTATCTGTATACTCGGTTGAAAATGGATTAAAGATAACTTCAAAATGGAATAAATATCTAATCCGTCGGCATATTGTAATTATACGAAAATGTATACAGTTATGCATTTCTATACAAGACATTCGTCAAATTTGAGCTCAATCGGAAATACCATTTTGGAGTTATCGTGGTCACTGATACAGCCCACACAAATGATGATTACATTACTTCCCTTACACTATGTGTTCGGAAAGTTGAATAAATCAATAAATATCAGGTGTTTACACCAACCCATCAGATCAGAAACCAGATGCATCACAAAATTTTTTCTCGCCCAGTACAAATTCTAATTATCTCAAACAGCTATAACAGCTTTACACAAGACAAAAATTATTTATTGGGGAAGGTGGCCTAAAATGATCCTAGCGGGCAAAACGATCCACATATATTTTCTTCCAGACAGGTCGCGCTATCTACAGGGTAACACATAAAGCAGTTGTAATAAGTGAAGAAGAAGCAAGCGATCACAGTATTAAACGTCCGAATAGAATTCTTTGAAAAATTGGGTTTTATAACATCTGTTATAAAGTAAACAATAACTTTAAAATATATTTAGATATACAGTCTTTCATCTACAGAAATATGACTTACTTTATTTAATGGAGTATGTTTTTAGATGTGAATTACACTTATGTATTGTCATAATTACTTTTATATCCTTTATTTTGCCAATAAAAAACAATTTACAATTATTTTTAAATGAAGGATGATTTTGCCCTTTGGTGAGGGTAAAATGATCCTTTGGTCGCTTTTTAAAAAATCTATTTTTTTCATTACTCAATTTGGGTTTAAAATATTATTAAAATATGTTTATAATGCAAAATATAGTGTAAAACATACTAGCAAAGGGACGAAGTTTTATTTAAACAGTAATGTTATTTTACACAAGTTTTCCCCTTAAGAGGATCATTTTAGGCCACCTTCCCCTATTTATGTTTTCGGTCAATCTCATTAGTCAGAAGAAATGCATTAAATGATTTACTGACGAACACATTTTTAAAAATAATATTTATCATCATATTATCAGTTCACGCAAATTTTCCCGTAAATAAATTCAACTTTTATTATAATTTTATTTTAAATGTCATGTTCTTTTCTGTGTTTACAAATTGAAAAAAAAATGCACTGAAGAGAAATACATGAAGCAATGAAATAAGCAAATGATCAAAGTAAATAAAAGATTTAAAAAAATATATTTTTTTTTCTTAAAGATAAACTGTAAATTTTTACGTTAGGAAATAAACAAGGAGAAAATCTTAAAATGCATACAAATGTTAGTTTAAAAAAATCAAAGCTTTTCGTTAAAAGAAGCAGCACTTAAAAAAACGGTCATCCTTTCTATTCTATTTTTAAAAATACAAATAAAATTAGCATTATTCGAATATTCAAAAAATTGTTCACAGAGCAAGATTTTAAATGATTTTTTTTTCACAAAATTTCATTATTGGTTTATTTAATTATCTAAAAACATATAATAAAAACCTTTTAGTTTTTGTGTATAAAAAGCTACTTTGTGAATATCAGAAATAATAGAAAATACTTTTGGGAGTAACATATAGAAGTGATTAATTTAACCCTTTCAGGGGCAAAGTACTTTATCCGTACAATGTTTAAATGATAGAATGGTACCTGGATTTACGAACAAATTCATGTGAAAATAAGTAAAAGTTTTCTTAAAGAAGCAAAATTTTATTTTAAACTTCTGGCGATATTTTAGTATTTGAGAATTAAAATTAGAAGGTACATATAATATCCCAACGCCCTTCAAGATGTTAAATAAAAATTTTTATGAGCAATAATAAATACATGGTGTCCTTAAATACATTCAAATTAAAAAAAATCCTAAAAGATTAATAGATTGTCGTATTGATCGAGGGTTACATCATACAAATTAAACAATAGTAGAAAATGTTTTGCCAAAAAAAAGCTTAAAAGAAATGTTTACTATTTTTTTTTGGCCACAAAACTGCCGAAACTTTATCAAGTTTTATGGTGCAAACCGCACAATAGTATGACAATTTGGTAATTTTTTATGATATTTTGAAATGAAAATGCACTTATGAGATTCCCTGTATATTCGTAAAAAAAATCTAGGAAGCATAGCTGCCAACTTTTACGCTTTTCTGTTACCGCTAACATTTGTTTTTTCTAATAGCCGAGCTCTGCAATTAAATAAGATAAAAATTTCTATCAAATTTTAGTAGTAACAAAAAGGCGTAAAAGTTGGCAGCTATGAGATAAGATAGTTTTTATTCACTTCAGACATGAGAGAACTTCGTGATGTACTGTAAAACTTTCACATCATCATTAAGGAAATGGGTAACTTTTGGTAAAAACTATCATATTTATCATCAACCTGGAGAAAGTTTGAAGTTTAATTGAATGAATGACAGCAATATTCAGGAAACATCTGTTGTCACATAAAGTACATCTTATCTTATAAAGTTTCTTTCAACGGAGTAATTTCAGAATGCATAAAAGAGTGGAATGAAAGTTCAACTACGTCATTTCTATTTCTGTTGAATCTATGTGGCGTATTTTAGATGTATAAACTGCAGACTTATAACCACTGTGAAATCTTTGAAACTAGAATTGTATATAAGATACGACGATAGAAATCAAACATTCAGATCATGCGTTTTTATAAAAGAGTTGCTGCCATTAATAATATAGCAGTCGGATATAAGTGACAAAATATTTAAATATATGTGAAATATTTCTTCAGATATTAACATAAAATACACGGGACATGTAATTACTAAAACTAAAAAGAAAATCATAAAATATTTTTATATGTAGGTATCTATAGAGCAGAAAATATTTCGTAAAGGGTATATTCTTAAATGTTACTTACAAAACAAAATAATAAAATACAAAATGTGATTTTATTGCATTAATTCATTAAATCTCTATAAAATACTTTCTATTTAAATACTTCAAGAAGTAATTTGTGGGTTCAATTTATATCATATATTTCATGAGTAATTTTTTGAATCTATTAAAATATTTCTCGTGTTTACGTCCCAATAATGATAATTTTTACTGTTTTCTGACAAACATATTGTGACTTATTCTGACAAAAAAAAAGTATTTTTATTTGAGTTCTCGAATAGCTGATAATAAAACCTAATAAAAGTGTCAATAAGCTTGATATTACATCTACTTCCAGAATATTAATGTTTCTAAGCATAATAAGTTGAAAATTAAATTTCATTAAGTCTCGAAAACTTTTTTTCTCATGCTTTTATCGATGCCGATTCTTCTTATGTAAAAAATATTTACCATAATTAATAGTCTTTTAATATGAAGTTTTTAATAATGCATAAAATTGCAAGTTATTGTTCAATCTAGAAATTGCCTGTATGATGTTTATATGGTTTTATTACTTTTCTGAAAAACACAAAAACAGATGATTTTGGGGGTACATATAAATTACGTTTGTCAAGTGGATATAGTTTTAGTATCTGAATGAAGCCTTGACATCTGTTAATTTCACAAAGACTTAACAAAAATGTATGACTTACTACATTTATCCGTAGTTGTTGTTACTTGTCCCCTGGCATTAAAAACGTTTAAGATTTTAGACGCTTGGGAAAGGGGTGTGATGTTTTAGTTTAACAGAAAACACAGGTGCAGAAAACTGACAATTCCAATTTCGACAGAGATTTAACAAAACAAAATTCCACTATAATAAATTTTAGTAATGTATGCATTACATACGCATTTCAATGACGTTGTAAAAAATATTTGCTTGATTATAGTGGCACGTGCTATCGCCTAAATCTAAATGAACAATAGGAATAATATAGGAATGTTGCGTGCTTTGGAAAGATTTTCAGTTATTTTCTATTTATACATCCCAGAGATCTTATCTATCTCAGAACTCATCTGATTTAAGTACCCAATGATTCCTAAGATAATAGGTAGTTAGAGTTTTCAATCGCCGAGTAGCTGCAATTGTTCCTGCCACGAAATCTTCAAAATAAAATTTAAAAAAAAATTATGTCCTATGAAACATTTATAGATTAAAACATTACAAATTCCCACAATAATAAATTTGGATAATTTACGCATTGTATATACATTTAAATGACGTTTTTAAAAGCCTTTGATTGATTATAGTAGGACGTGGCCTTGCATAATACGAAAGAAGAATAGCAAGAATGTAGGAATGTTATGTGCTTTGGAAAGAATTTTAATTATTTTCTATTTATACATCCCACAGCCTATCATCATTCTCAGAACCCATCTGATGTTAAGTACACATTAACAGATAATAGGTAGTTAGAGTTTACAATCGCCGAAAAGTTGCAATTGTTCCTGACCACGAAATAATACTTCTTTTTGACAGGTGAAATATTTAAATATTTAAGATTATAAAATTCCACAATAATAAATATTAATAAGGTACACATTAAACATTAAAAGTACACTTACTGTTCTCTATTACTTAAAAGATTCAAAAATCTTAAAAAGATTTTAAATTATATTAATATCTTTTTAAGATTTTAGCATATTTTAAGTAAAATAGCTCATTAAATGTAATTTTAATTTTTAAATATTTTAAAGATGAATTTTAGCACTATAGGCATTTATTTGCTTAATTTACACATTGCATACACATTTCAACGACAAAAAGTGATTGAATGTCTATTGTCAAGTGTTTGCAGTGTCTATTATTATGAAAAGCGATCTTGCCCATTGTTGAAAGAACAATAGCAAGAATGTAGGAAATTTATGTGGTTTGGAAATATTTTAAATTATTTTCTATTTATACATTCCACAGCCTATCTTTTTCAGATCTCATCTAGTGTTAAATATCCAATGATTGCTTAAATAATAGCTAGTTAGAGCTTACAATTGCCAAATAGCGAATAGTTGCAATTGTTCCTGACACTAAATGTACGAAATAATACTTCTTTATGTCCGAAGAAACATTAATAGCATTTAGAATATTGTTAATTTCAAAACTTGAACAGTTAAAGTACACGTCTAGTTAAAGCTTGAAGCTTTTTAAACTTTGTATACGAATCAAACTAGTCGGGTTTGCCAATCACAAACTTTCTTCTATCCGATACAGGTTTCACATGAACCCAAAACGTATCAGCACCAACTTATATCAAGGTCTAACTGAATATAAAGTTTTATAAAATTCCGTGCATTAGTTCTTGAGAGATGACTATCCCAAAATCGTGTAAATCCTCACCAAAACCTAATCAACAACAACTTATGTCGACGTCTAACTTAATCTGAAGTTTGATGAAATTCTATGCATTAGTTTTTGAGATATAGTTACCGTAAAAATCATGAAAAAAGTTGGGCTATTTACATTAAAACGTAATAAGCGTGATGGTCTAACAGAATCTGAAGTTTGATAAAATTCTGTACATTAGTTCTTGAGATATAGCTTTCGTGGTAATCGTGAAAAAAGTAGCACAGCAGCGCCACTTGTTAGGCGATTTATACTAAAAACTAATCAGCACCATTTTATATCAAGGTCCAAATGAATATAAAGTTTTATTAATTTCCGTGCATTAGTTCTTGAGATACAGCGCCCACAAAATGTTTGTCACATATAGACAGGCACACAGACAGACTCACAGACAGACATTTTCTAAAAACCGTCAAACCGTGTTCAAGACCTTCTAAAACGTATAAATCCGCCGAAATCAGGAAGTCGAATTTTTCAAGAATCCAATACTTTCTTCTTGTAAAGATAGAAAAAAATAAAAATTATTCAATTTATTAAAACTTTCGCCCGTTCACTATAATTACTGAACAGTAATACAAGTTTATAATATTTGACTTGGAAAAATAATTTCAAAAGACAATTTTAACATAATTTTGATACTTGGTGCTTGATTTAATTTGATTTATCCTAAATGTTTAGGCATTTGAACGTCATTAAAACATTTTAGTATTACATTTTCCAACTGAGTGAAAGTGTATCTAGGCTAGGACTCGAAGCCCAGAACATTTTGACTTTTAATTGCTGATGTTCTTCCATTTGCACTATCTGGACGACTTCCCGGCCAACACAATTCGCGGTAAAGATTCATTATAAAAATATACAGACCTAATTCTGATCCAGGTTTATTTTTAATTATTTTTTGTTGGATAATTTGCCTTCTATTGCTTTAAGTTTAAATACATTGAACATTTAAATTCGAAAAAAAAATTATATAAACTTTTGACGGTGTTCCCAATTGGGAACATTTGCCACTTATGACTATTCATATACACTGGCTAAAAAATGGAATATAGTGATGAGTATATTAAGTAAAATGGCAAAGTAGTAAGAATTAATTGGATATTTGTTTTTGCATTTAAGAACTAATATCAATTAAGTTGAAACTTTATAAATTTAAAAAATCTTTTCTTTAAAAAATGATGCGAAAGTTCATGTTTATGATTTACTATACAATCTCCCTTCTTTCACTAAAACGTGGTTTCTATTTAAAAAAAATAAAGTAATTTTTCCGTTATATCTGCTTAATTTTTCAAGTCAATATTGATGAAATGGAATTTGTAGATGAATTTTCAATTCGACGTTTCCAATTGGGAACGTTGGACTTTAAAGGGTTATATGAGCAATTTTATGTAATTTTTTTGTTCTGTAAATCTGTTCATTTATTTAAAGTATTAAAACAGGGCCAGCCACAATCAGAGTGTTTTTCTTTCTTTCTTTCTTTGTGGGGGGGGGAGGGGGTTGTAATATTAAAAATGTCCCTCATCCAGCCTCTTTTACTTACAATGATCCCAATGTGATAATTAAATACCTTCATTTTATTTTTTAAAAAATGTTTACCCTGAATAACGGTTCTTGCACGCTGCGCTGTTCAATATAATGAACATCCCTGTCTTAATCGGAAAGATCTTATTCCTCGAATTGAGCCGCATTTTTAAGTTAAGGTTTAAACAGTCATACTATTCTAATAGATAAAGCTATTTTGAATAAACCATACTATAAATAATGACATTACAATAGGAATATAAGCTCACACCTATCTGCCTGAATGATTCACGTGCATTTTAGTCAAGTGTTTAGTATGCAAAAGACGAACAAAATCTAGAACAAAAGAAGAATAGAGTCTCTAATTAGATCGGCAGATACCTTTTGATGCGGAAGTATGAAGTTAGAATAGAATAAAGAATAGATGCTCTAAAAATATTAAAAAGAAATAGAAAAGCATGTATAATGCATGGAAATTAGACAGTACCGCTGACCAAGATTTTGTTTTTCGCATCACTAGTTGTTCATACGCCATCTAAGGATTCTCGAATTATGATTATATATTAAATTGAGCGTAAAAGTTCTAGCTATCCAATAACTTAATTTACTAATAAAGCAGTTAATTTAATCATTATAATTAGTCCGACAATATCAATGAACTAATCAAACAACACCAACAACATGGAAAAAATACGTATTCATAAAAATGTATCATCTATACTGACATGATAATTACACGAATGAATATTCTCCTCATTAGAAACTCACGAAGCTTAAATTAATTGGCTTCATTGCAATATCCTTCGGCGAATACAAAATTTTTGTTGAATAATTATTAGGGCTAATATTATATAATCTTTTCACTTTATTATACTGAATTTAGAAAGCAATATTTAATTTTTAGTTTCCAGACTTTCATCTTCATCAGTTTCTTTTCTTTTCTTTTTTTTTTTTGTAATTTTGTAATAGTTTTTTTGAAAAGGCGATTTTTTTAGCTGATTCATGTATTAGCTAATTTTTAACTATTTTGCTTCCGGCACATTTTGTAAATTTGTTCTTTATCAGAATAATTAATTCATAAATATGCGTTACTAAGCATTTTTGACATAAATAAAAATATCTTGCTCTTTATAAGACAGAATTTAGCCTAAAGCATGACTTTTAAAGTTTTAGCAGTATAAGAGATTTTAAAAAAATATTCTGAACCAACCAAAAAATTAAATTGTATGGGGTGTTATTTATGTAACATCGTTAATGTTGTCATTTCCAATTCAATTAATAAATATTATCGATAAATATAAATGACATTTTAAAATACTCATTAAAAGTTATCAGAAAAACAATACATAATATAAAAACTTAATAAAAGTAAAATATTTGTAACTTTTTAATCTAAACTGGTTGCTGTAAACTTCAGATTTCTATTAATTATATTACATATTTGAGTGTGGCATCTGACACTTTAGTTCATAACTTCTCTGATGCTTTATAAAACTAAGATAATTAAACACTGTACTTTTACTTAAATCAAAATACTAATAGATTGACAAATATGCATTCCAAATTGTTCAAGAAAATGTATGAAAATTTTTTAAACCTGCCCTTTTCATACAAGTTTTTGATTATTAACAGTAGTAACATATTTTGAAAAATGTATAATAATATAATTAAACAATTTCTTTGACGTATTAAGGTACATATTGAATTTTAAATCAAACATGATTATTTCATTTGATTACATATATTTTTATAAATTTATAACTGTTTTTTTTCTTTTAAATTTTAGTTTCGTCTTTAAGCGCAATACCAAAATATTTCATTTTTATGTTAACTGACGGCCTTACAAATGGCTACCCCCACCAATTTTCACAAATCTTACTTAGTCTTTATCACCTAATAAGTACTAAAATACTAGTAAAATATTGTAAATAAAATTTAGATTAGTCTACTGCAGCATACAATAAATGTTTAATTATAATTATGTGTTAAAAATATAAGTCTTTAAAAACATTAAATTATAATAATGTGTTAAAAATAGAAGTCTTTAAAAATGTTAAATTAATCTAACTTAAACCAAGTGATAAGTCGGTATTTTTGTTCTATATGAATCAGATAGTACTTCAGAAACAGATTAATATGGCTCATTTTAATCATTATAGTTTGGATCACGAAGAAGCTATACAGAAGATTTTCAGTGTTTAGATTTTTTATAAGGCGGATATATTTTGAGTTATGTATAAACCGTAGATGAAAATTCAAACAGTCATTTTTACAACATTGATAATGATAAATCAAACCTTCTATCTACAAGCACAACAAATATTTTCATTGAATAATCGCTCACAACATCTCCTATCCTCTGTTAGAATAATATAACATGCAATAAATATATGATTAAAATTATGTTGTTTTTGCAGGTTTCTCGCTTTCGATCGCTATTGTGACAAATTACGACCAATTTGCTTCATTTTGGGAGAAAACGAATGACTGAACTCGTCAAATGTTGAAAGTGTTTTCTTTCGACGATGAAAGAAAACTATTGATATTACTGTACGATTAAAAGTTTTTTTAACATATTATTTGTGTTTTGATATTTTTTAGCGCTCGTTCACATTAACAAATATTTATTTATTTATTTATTATTTTTATTAACCCTTTAACGTGCTATCCTAATTCCAGAATTAAATCACGTCTAGTTTCATAAAACTATTTAGAAATAAATCGGTCTAATATTTTTTCTGCTTTACAAAGCTCCTATAATATACTTGTTTTATTAGATTTTATAAACGATAGTTCAATTTAGATCAATAATTATTCTAAAAACAGTTACAAAAAGCTAAAACAGATACTCAAAAAAAAAAAAAAAAAAAAAAAAAAAAAGAGGTACACTTCAGGGTGTTTAAAGAACGTTTTTAGAATCAGAGTTTCACGACGAATCTATAGCTAACATTATTTCAATTTGGCTATAGTTTCTCTTTAATGGTTAGCTAAATTGTTTAGTCAAATGCTAGTCAAAAATCTAGTTATTAGTATATAATACTTTAAAAATAAATGATATTCTAAAATTGGGTAAACCTAACTTATCTTACTCGACAGATTTTGGGCCACGAAGAAATTAGTTTAAAGGATTTAGTGGTCTAGAAATTTTCATATCTTATATTGCATATAAACACAATACATTATCCCGGACATCCTTTCAGTTTTACAAAACCATAGAAAACAATCCATCGCAATGTATATGATGAAAAATTAAGAATTCATTCTGCAACCATGACAATCTGATCTGTACTAAATAAATGCTCACAGCATCCGTCGTTCTTGCCTAGTATAACACAAAACACCACAAATATATAATTATAACTACGTTTTAAAAATATAAGATTAAAAATGTGTCAAATAGCAAAATTTAAACATTGCGTCATTTTGATAATTACTTTTATCGTATGTGAAAGTATTTCAAGGTAAGAACGGGTAAAACTAAGCTACGCCGCCAGAAGCCTGAGTGGTGACCGGCGCGACTCGGCCACCGAACCCAATCCTGAGGGACTTATAACGCACACGACCGGGAACTGCTCCCCGTATGCGCTTCGGCTGGTCGGGGGCCGCTACCTGCGGACCCCCTGAACCTTTTTACCCAAGTGAGTCACGACATAGGTCATTACGGAGAACGGGGGATCCCAAAATCAGAGGAGATCTCCACGTGGACACTTGATGAATCGCCGGAAAACCCCCGACGGCTTCGTCGCCAGAACCCCATGAGAGGACAGAATTTTAAACTGGAACTCAAATTTTAGAAGTTTCACAACATTCATTTTTTTAAGCTTTATGTTTTTATAAAATACCACGTATTAATCAATTAAAAAAAATTAAAACCTCATTTAGTGTGTTACGTCCCCAAATTTTAGCGAATTTGGGTCATGTTATTTTAAAACCCAACTCATCTTACTAGTTATATATTTCGGGACACTGAAGAATTCTAAAGAGATAAAACAGTCTAGAAATGTAATTATATTATTTCATGTTCTTTACAAACAAATTACAGTATTCTGGGCATCTTTTAAGTTTTATAAAACCGTTTGCAAAAGAAAAAACATCATCACAATATGTATAATGAAAGAAATCAAACATTCGTTCAACAATCGCGACACATCTGCATTCAATAAGAGCTTAAAATGTCTTTTTTGGCTTATATAACATAATGTAAAATAATTGTACAATTATAATTATATTTTAAGTATGATAATTTAAAATCATTTAATGCATCTTAATCGACACATTTTAGGCCACAAAGAAACTATTCTAAAGAGCTACAGTGGTCTAGAAATGTAATTATTTTTGTCCGTATTCTATACCAAGGGTTTTCAGCCGCTGTGCCGTAAGAGGATGTAAAGTGCGGCGCGAAAATTTTAAAATACTATTGATTAATTATTATCTTTGTACTATTTATTTTAAACAATTCTACTCACATTGTCGTATTAGTGTTAAATGAGCTGTTTTTTGTAATGAACACTGTTAAAATTAAAAATTGACGATATCTAAAACCTTATCTTTAAAAAATAAAATAATGAGTATTTCTATCACAAAAGTATCAGTATGTCAGCCTAGAAAAAAAGATAATATAAAGGAATATAAAGCTCAACTATTACATTCCGAGTTAAAACATAATAAACATAAAAAGATGCGTTTTAAGTGAAATTAAAAGTTTGTTTTTTTATTACAAATTAATTTTTTCCCTTTTTTTTGAGGTGGGTGGGGGGGATAATTGGGTGTTATGCATTTGTCTAAATTACGTACAATCTAAAAAGAGTCACACATTTTTATTTCATTATTAAATAATTATTAAATAATTCATAATTAAAGTGTGCCTCGTAATGTTCTTGCGTGCCGTAAAATATAAAATGTTGAAAAACCATTAAGCTGGGCATCCCTCAGTTTAGAAAAAAATGAAGAGCAAAATCAAAGAGTCATCACCGTAATATATGTGATGAAAAATCAAACATGCCTTCAACAAATACGACACAGATCTACACTCAATAAATGCTCACAACATCTGCTGTTCTTATTCGTCATCATCTGTATTTTTTTCTTCTGTTGTGGAATTCTAGACGATAAATGAACTTTTTTTTTCCTCTCCGACTCCACTCAAATGGCGGTACTCCAAGTAGTTACAAACCACAAATGTTTGATGGAGCATGTGTCTAATGATTAATCTTGAACGAATCCTTTTCTTTGTCTAAAGCGAGCATTGTTAGCTCTGCACCTCCTCCACTTATAAAAAAGTAAATTTAGCGTTCCACCTACACGCTGTTCATACCTTCGTTTAACTTTTTGCTACTGTAATAACTAAAAAATAGGGATATTTATAGAAACATCACGCGGGAGTTTAAATTTCGCGACATTATTGAATTCAGTTCAAGCACATGCAGGTTAAACGAACAATGGAATAATGCATTGTTTTTAAAAGTTGAAAATAATGAAAAATGATGATATTTTTCAATGAGCATTTAGGTACAATGTTTTCCAAACGAAATAACGTATTATAACAATTTTCAAAAGAAAATGTCGTTTAATAGTGTTAAAATTACGAATAGAAAATTCGTTTTTTTTATTATACAATTACTGTTTTTAAAGTGATTTTCAAAATGAATAACAATAATTCTAACAGCTCCTTACTTATTTAATAATAATATACTATTTGTTCCGACACATATTTGATGGAGCATGTGATTAATGAGTAATCTTGAACGCATCCTTTTCTTTGTCTAAAGCAAGCATTGTTAGCTCTGCACCTCCTCCACTCATAAAAAGGTAAAATTAGCGTTCCACTTACCGTACTTAGGGTAGCCACTTTAGCGTTCATACTTTGATTTAACTTTTTGCTACTGTATTAACTAAAATATAGGACTAATTATAAAAACATCACGCGGGAGATTAAATTTCGCGTCATTATTGCGTTCAATTCAAGCACATGCAGGTTAAAAGAATAATGAAATAATGCATTGTTTTTAAACGTGAAAATAATGAAAAATAAAGATATTTTGTAACGAGCATTTAGGTTTATAATGTTTTTACAAACGAAATAACGTATTTTCTTTTCAATCTTTACTCCCATTAAAAATACATTGCTTATAATTATTTCAAACATTTTTTTTAATGACTTTTAATTAACTTAAAATTTCGAATAGAAAATTCTATTTTTTTAATATAAATAGTGTTTTTAAGTGATTTTTAAAATGATTAACAATAATTCAAAGATTTCTTTACTTATTTAAGAATAATATACTTTTTGAATAGACAAATGTTTAATGGTACACATGTCCAATAAATAATCTTGAGCTAATACTTTTCTTCCATCTAAAGCAAGCATTATTTAAGAGGTACCTCTTCCACTTATAAAAATGTAAATTTAGGAATCCACCTACATGCTGGTCATATTTTCATTTTAATACTGCATTAGTTAACAAGAACGAAAAATCATGTGTCAAGCTTAGATTACGAAACATGTTTCAACATATCCAGAATACTTCAACAAAACTTCACCGTTTAAAAAGATGAAAGATGATGATTAAATAAACCATTTGGAAAACGCATAACACATTTAACAATCCATTTCAGGAATTACCATCAATAGTCGGTAAAATATCCTGATTATTTTGTGTAGTCCTGTATATGATCTACAACTTTGTATATGTTACAATGTATGCTAAAATTTACTTCAGTTAGGAGAGACATGGCACAGTTGTAAATTCCGCTTCTGCAATTTCCGTCAATAAGCGGAATTGTACTCCAGATCTTTTGCGCTACCTGTATATCATCAACAGAATTTATGCACGCCAAGTAATAGGTAAAAAATTGGTTTAATTTAAGAATGTACCACATATTAAAATGCACTTACAGGAATTATTGTGCTTTGACTGTGTGCTAACCTAATTATTTTTTATGTCGCTGTAAAGGAACGATGAATGCTATGCACACCATATTTTACAGAAAATCACTTGTAGTAAGCCTCAGTGATATATATCAATTTAAATGTATTTGAAATAGCGTAACATCAATAAAATTCACCGCAAATGATTTTCCCCGTTGACCGTAATTTATAATATTTTTGAGTGTCACTGTAAATGAACAATAAACGTACTTCATTTTCAATACCGAACATGCCATAGCAAGCCTCATTAACATATATAAATTGTATGGCAATCCGAATATATTTATGCGATTTAGATCACAGGCAGACAGAAAAACCGGATCAATGTTGAATTCAGACACTTTTCTCCGGGAGGGGACATTACAGAGTTCCGGGGTGGAAATTGCACTTTTTAACCATTAAAAACATAAAATCTCATATCTTCCGGGGGGACAATTCAATGCTCCCGGGGGGATGTCCCCCACGGGCCATCCCCTGAATTCAACACTGAATCGAATTCATAAACACCTTTCAACTATATTGGAAAACGTTAAAAAAGAGGACTAATTTTACAACACAACAGAAATAAAAATATTTTTTAACAAATATCATTATATACTAAATTTTCAAATGAAATAACATATTTTCTGTTCTTCCAAGAAAAAATCCTTGCTGCAGCTTAATACTGTTTACAAGAAAAAAAGTGTGTTTTAAATAGTTTTAGAATTTCCAATAAAAAGTTCGAAAAAGTCGTTTATACTGTATCATGATTGTTTTAAAGTGATTTATCAAACGACTAAGAAAAATCGAGAACCTCCATATTTATTTAATAATAGTATTTTTGTTTATAAAGATTTGATAGACCATCTGTCTAATGATTATTCTTGAGAAAATCATTTTCTTTGTGTTTCTCCACCTATAAAAAGTAAATTTAGAAATCCACCTACACGATGTTCATATTTCCACTTCCTTTTTCTAATGTATTAACTAAAAACGTAGAACTAATTTTAGAAACACCACACGGGAGTTTAATAAGCGCTGCAGTATTGAATTTAGTTTATGCATATTCAGGTTAAATGTACTATGAATTGTTTTTAAATGTCAAAATAATAAGAAATAAAAATATGTTTTCAGGAATATAATTAGATATTTTGTTTTTCAAAAGAAATAACATATCTTTTGTTCTTTTAGGAAAAATATCATCCTGCAAGTTCACACAATTAACAAGAGAAGATGTCAAGTTAGCAATTTCAAAATTTTGAAAAAAAAGTTTCATTTTTTTTTTTGCCTACTGTATATATATATGTAATGACTGTTTTTAAAGTGATTTTCGGAAAGATTTAAAATAATTGGAACACCTCCATACTTATTTAATACTATTTAATATTATACATACTATTTCATTTGACACGTGTTTGATGAAGCATATGACTAATGATTAAACTTGAAGGAATCTTTTTCTTTGTTTAAAACAAGCAATGTTAGTTCCGTACCTCCTCCACTTATAAAAGTAAATTTATCAATGCACCTACACGTGGTTCATATTTTCATTTTACTTTTGCTACTGTTTTAGCTACAAATTAAAACTAACTGTAGAAACACTACAGGGAAGTTTAAATTCCGTGACAGTATTGAATTTAGTTTAAACGTTTTCATTTCAAATGCATAACGTATGGTTTTTAAATGACAAAATAATAAGATTTAAATATATTTTCTAACAAATATAATTAGATATTATGTTCGTCAATAGAAATAACGTAATTTCTGTTTTCACAGAAAAAATACCTATTTTATAATACTTTAATTTCTACGCTTTACAAGAGAAAAAGGTATCATTAAATATACTTAAAAGTTTGAATATAAAGTTCCAAAATCTTTTCAGACCATGTAAGATGGTCAGAGCTAAAATAGATCAAGTCCATTTTTTCGTTCAATCAAGTTTTAAAGGAATTCTTACTCTGTAAAAAATATTTTTTTTGCTGCTGTAAAACACGTCCTAAATAAAAAATGTGACCAAAAGGAAAATGTTGGTCTCACTTTATTCTAAATTAAAAGCATGAGCGTTTATTAACTTTACCCGCTAATACCTCTGGTTAATATTTTATGGCCTTGATCTACTTATATTTTGAACACTTTAGACAATGTTTATTTTTATAGTGATTTTTGAAACGACTAACAATAATTCGGAACAGCTCTACACATATTTAATAATTATCTGCATATAAATTGACTTATTGTATTACAATATACAGATACAGATAAATCAATTCAGATGTGTATAGTATATGTGTATTTGTCTATTTGATATATGTGTTTAAATGTATCAAAATATGCACTGACACTTGACCCTTTGTTACGTTTATGAACGTGATCCTTTTAATTGAAGCCGAATTACGTTATTTTCATTTATTGTAAGATACATTTCAAATATATTTTAATATCTCAAGATTAGCAATTTTAATTATTGTTATTATCCATTTTTTTACTCTTCGTAATTATCGTCTTTTTTTTTTTTTGCTCTGATTTGAAAATACATAATGTAATGTGATATCTTATTTTTCAGGGGGGGGGATTAGGGTTTAATGCAGTAATATTTCCCTGGGCAAAGGTGCTTAGTATACATTCAAAAGACATTCTAATAGGTGAAGTAGAATATTTATACATATTTCCGTCAGAGAGTAATGGCTGTTGCGTAAATAATGTATACATACAAATGAACTATTCAAGTATCTTACTGATTATTAAAAAAAAAGACGAACTGATGTCTCAGTTTTCTACAAATGAGATTTTAAATCATTTTCTATTTTGTAAATTATGAAAAGTTTTATTTGTCCCTTATTGGCTGAGTATTAGAAGACAAGAGTCTCTTAGTATTTCTGTATATCATATATTATAATATGAGCAAATCTTGTGTCTGTGTGTATATATGCAAATTTTATCTTAAACACGGCTCTAACGATTTGGGTGAAATTTTGTATTCTATCATTTTCGGGCACGAGGAGACCATTGGGCTAGGTCAGATGTTCGAGGAAATTCGATTAGTGTGTTATTTTGGGTGACTATGGGTCAGGTCAAGTTAATTTCATGTAAAAAATGGCTGAAACGATTTTGACTAATTATTTTATCCTACCGGTTTCGAGCACGAGAAGGCCATTGACCTAGGTCACATGTTCCAGAAAATTGTATTAGTTGGTCATTTTTGGGTCACTATGGGTGACGATCAAGTTATGTATAAACGGATGAAATAATTTTGACTAAATTTCGAATCTTGCGTTTTTGGATACGAGAGGACGATTCAGCTGGTTCATATGTTTGCGAAAATTCGATTAGTGGGTCTGTTTGGGTCACTACGGGTCAAGATAATTTTATCTCAGAAAAGGCTCTACCGATTTTGACTAAATTTTGTACCCTATTGTTTTGGTATACGAGAAGACCATTGGGCTGGGTCACATATTCGAGACAATTCGATTAGTGGGTTCAATTTATCGGTTTCGGATTCGATTAGTGTGCGACATTCGTAATATAAGGGTCACTATGGTTCAAACTAATTTTATCTAAAAAACGGCTCTAACAATGTTGGCGAAAGTTTGTATCCTAACGTTTTCGTATACGAGATGACCATTAGGCTGTATGACATGTTCGGAAAAATTAGATTATTTTGGTCATTTTTGGGTCACTACAAGTCAAGCTAATTTTATTTAAAAATCAGTTCAAACGATTTTGACTAAACTTTGTATCCTACCATTTTGGGTTACGAGAAGACCATTGGGCTAAATCACATGTTCGCGAAACTTCGATTAGTAGGTTATTTTTAGGTCACTACGGGTCAAGCTGATTTTATTTAAAAAACAGCTCAAACGATTTTGACTAAATTGTGTATTTTGCCATTTTTGGGTTACGAGAAGGCCATTTGGCTAGGTCACATGTTCGAGAAATTTCGATTAGTGGGTCATTTGCGGGTCACTACGTGTCAATGCATTTCAAAGGGAATGAAGGTTGAAACAGTTATTAAGTTGTTGAACAGCTGACAGTTAACGAAGTTGCAAAATTGGCAATATTTCACCAATTGTGGCGAAATTTGGTTAATTGTTGGCGTCTTTAGCAAGATTTAGCGAAAAAAATTGACTTTCAATATTACCAGTGCCAAAACACATATAAAAAATGTCGCCACGTCTGCGACTTTCTACCAAATTTTGGCGACATTTGTTGAAAAAATGGGCTTTAGAATCTGAAGGAATTTTGTAGAAATTCCCAATTGGAGCTGAGATACGTGATTCAGCCACTCAGAGTCCATAGTCCTTTCTGCATGGAATGCTGTACGTTTCTCTTTCATGTGTAAAACGATGTTCAGGCCTAAAAGTTCTACTATCAAAATAATCTGTGCTACGAACTAAAAATATAGTTTGGAAGAATGCCCTTTCGATAGAAAATATGTAAGTAATGTAATATTTAGAAATATATACATAGTTTAATATTGATTTTTTCGGTAAGTAATACAGTTTCAAAAAAAATGTTTTATACCATAATACAGCGAGAATTTATTATTATATTCAGTTGAACACCACGATAATTTTAACTAAGCGTAGCTTGGTATTCCCCGCTGGTAACATTTCAGTGGTCAACTCTCTGTTTAACATTTCAGATTTAGAACCTTATTTCAGTCACTGTATGTTATTCGTAGAGCCCTATTCAGTTTAACATGATCGTTCTATCAGCCCTGAAGACCCGTCTCTCATTACACAGCAAGCAGTAATAAAAGAAAAAAAATTGTAAAATTGAAAATTTCTGTAATAAAAAGAATTGCTTTAAAATTAAAAAAGAAATCGAAGTCTTGTGAAAATTACGGAATGTAATGTATTTTTTGCATGACCCTTTTCTAATTACAATGAAATTTATGTTTTTTTCTCTTAATTATCCCATTTGTCTCCTATTACGTTACCTTCTACCATGAAGATGCAAAATTAAAACATTAAAGTAAAATAAAATCAGTGAAATTTTGAAAGGAGAAAGTAAAATTACAAAAGAAAGAGAGAAAAAGTCCTAGATTTTACGCAAGAGAGGTAATAACTCAACATTCGAAATATGGTTTCTTGGAATTTAAAATTTGAAGATATCGAACATGTAAAAACTACCACGTTATGGTTGATCCAAAAGTAAAAAATAGAAATAAAATTTAATAATTCTAAAAGTATACACAGGGATGACTACATGGAAACTCAGCGATTTGGAGTTATGGTGCAATCCCGAGTGGCTAGACACAAATACACATACTAACGGAACAACAGCCAAAAGACTGAGTTCCCGGAGAATATAAGAGTAGGGTGAAACCCTCTCCCGGCCGACGAGTACCAGGACATGGTTTTTCGATAAACACAACGAAAGTGGTCTGATAGCCTAAATAAAATAAAATAAAAAACAGCTAGAATATTTGCCAGTGAAACTTAGCAACTGTAGTAGTCTCAAAGCTGCTGTCTGCCACTATGTAAATATCAAGTAACAGGAATTACAGTAGTATTCCTTTTAGATACTCTGCTGAGTATCTAGTAAGGTTGACAGTTCTTATCATTAACAGCATCTGACAAATTCAACATTCGTAATATTAGTTGCGTTGTGAAATGTGCTGGGCTGTGCTGCTGTGCAAATTGCTGACACCGCCACGTGTTGTTGGCCAATCTAATTATTGTGACAATGAAATTTTTGTTTAAAAAAAAAAAAAAAAAAAAAAAAAAAAAAAAAAAAAAATCTGAGTGTTTTTTTTTTTTTTTTTACATTTCCGTGAAAACCGCATAGTGCTGTTATCTATACGTTCTAACTTATTAAAGTTTGATTTTTTGTGACGTGGATCAGCCGGTAGTTATTAAGCCTTCATTTAGAATGTATTCCTCGATTGCGCTATAAAAATACATTTTCGAAATTAACTGGCAAATAATATAAAATTTAAAATAATTTGAAAAGTTCTTGAATAGTTAGAAAATGCATCCTACAGAAATTACACGGGTGTAGAAAAGGGAGAGTCTGATGGGGCGCGTGACCTCACAATTCAGAATCGGTACTTTTTTTAAACTAAAAGTTTTCAGGAGCAAATTCGAAGATTATAATTTTTTGATTTCACGTAATAAATTATTAATTCACTCTTTTGATAATAATAAAACTATTGGTTTTATATTAAATATATAAGTTAGTTAATTTAATTATTCGTCTAAGTATTTGATAACATTTATAATACTAATTATTCAAGCATTCCTTTGTTTAAATGCCCTATTTGAGTCCCTGACATACATTTGAATCGCAATGGATCTGAGAATGTATACATTATTAAGATTATTATTATTATTATTATTATTATTAGTTATTATTTTATATATGGATTCGTTACAATAGAGGCACAATATATAAGTAATTATATAGGTAGGTAAACAAATAGTCAGGTGAAGTAGAAATATGTAATTTCATATTTAGTAGTTGAGTATAACTACAGACATAGAACAGACGAATAAAATATTTTGGCACAAGAACTTCTTTCATAAAAAATCTTATGAATGAATCCTTAAAATTTACTCTATGCTATTTTTAAAAAGTACCCTTATGTTAATCGCAAAAATATTTTATAATTCTCAATTTTTTGAGAAAAAAGGATTTGGCTCAAAGAAATCGTCTCAAGTCTATGCGTTTTCTATGTCAACAGCTTAATGTCTGATACACTGAATAAAAATAAAACATCGTGAAATATTACTGGCAAATGATCAAAAAAATTCTCTGTTTTTGATTTTGTAAATTGGCATCGGATCAAAATATGCAAAGAAGAAAGCGACTAAAACAATGGGAGTATATAAGATGGCAATTAATTAAATGAGGTTTTGTTCTTGAAAGAATGTTACGTAACATTCTTTTTTTTTTTTTTACAACAGCATTCATCTCAAAGTTTAAAAAGAAATTTTTGTAACTTACAAATCTATAACGACTGTTTAATGACTTGCAATATAACCAAAAATAAATAAATAAATAAATAAATCTAAAATGATAAACATTGCATTGGGAAACAGATATTTCATAAAATTATTATTATCAAAAAGTGTAAAAAATTTTATAATTAAAAATATTTTAAAAAAAAATGTATTGCAATAAAATACATTTTTTAACCTAAAATGTACAATTTAAAAAGAAATTAATCGAAAATTTCGAAAAAAGCAAAAAATTTCAAAAGTAAAAGTTAAAAAGTTTCGTCCTTGGTAGTAACTTACATATGCAATCTAAATGCATTTATTGCGTAAATGAATGCACTTGATTATTAGTGTAGAAATAAATTGCATAAGACTGACACAACTAAATTTTAGAAAAATGTATAATATGTGTAATTGTTTCTGCGCATCACGTGAGTCTTTCTCTTGCATTATTATTTTTTTCTATCTTGCAAACTTAGAAGAGAATATATTTTCCTTCTTTCTAAACTAATTTATCAAACACTTCATTTTTTTTTTCTTTATCAGAGATCAATAAACTAAAAACTCTTTGTATATAAGATTATTTTAGAAAAATGTTAGTGCCGCTGCAACCGTATTATGTGTAGGAAAGTAGCATGTCCTTTTCAATTTCTTGGCTTATTCTGCAAGAGCTATTGCATTTAAAACCAAGAAAACAGGTAGTTTTACAGCAATGTAGTATAAACATGCTGAAGCAAACAGTTTTTAAATTGAAGAATTGGTTTGTTTTATATAATGCTGAAATCCGTCAAGAAAGTTTGGTTACATAAGTTCTATAGAAATAAAAACTATTCATAGCAACGTAATCAACTTTTGCAGGTCTTTTTATTGTGATGTCCTACCATTTTCAAAAAGTCGCTATTTTTCTGATTTTTTTAAAATTTAGTTTAAAACGTACAAAAAACAAATCAGAACTACTTTTAAAATTCTCATATTTCGGGAAAAGTTTAAAAAATTCTCTGAAACTCACTTAGATACTGGATAAACGCTTCCTAACTGACTTAACACTACCTGATAGTACGAAAATATGTCATTTAAGACTTTTTTAGTTAAATAATTATTTAAATGAGATTTTCTTTATAAATTAACCGAGTTTTTTTCTTTACAGTTACTACACATCTTATAAATGTCGAATAATATTATCATAACAATTTAATATCATAATGTAGTATCATAACAATGCTCAATATTTACGCATGAATAATGAATATGAAAGAAATCTTTACAAGAATTAATTCATACGAACGAAAAATTTCGGCTGGTGAAAACAGATATCCTATTTGAAACGAAACATGCACTTCTATACGTTAAACTACTTTATTATGAAATATAGAGCACCAATATCAATGCGCACTAATATATTTTCGTTATCCAAAATGACGTCATATTAACGTAAAACTTTAACTACAATTTTATTTTAATTTTTATGATTGTTTTTATAATTTACTTTTTGTATAACTATATCGATACCTTTTGCGTAAAGGGGTATAATTTTATTTCCTCCTGCACTATTTTTTTAAAAATAAACTGAGTAAGAATAAAATAAAAAATTATAACAATAATAATTTTGAACCGTTAATGCTTTTTTTATTCACAGAAGCCATTTCTCCAGAAAATATTAATCAATAAATGACTAACTGATTCTTTATTTGTAGACCTTTACCTTTTGCATCTTTTAAACAAAACAAGTTATTATGTTTTTGAGCCCGAGAGACATGGACAGGCGTTGATGAGAGTGGAAAACTAAAAATTAGGTATGATAAAACTTATCAGCATTTTCTACAGTTTTAATTATTATAAATATGGAAAATTGGCCTTAATATTGGACTATTAAATTCAGTCATAAATACTTTTTTTGTTTTTCGAGTTTTTTAAACGTCAAGAGTAAATTTAATGTTCATAATCGTTTACCTATAGAGTATTTAAGTTTTCGATATTTTCAGCGCATTTTACAATATATCAATCACATTAAAAAATCGAAATATAAGTGTTTTCAAAATTAGAAGTTGCTGCTTATTATTAAGTATTAGCCTGCCAATTATTTTCACTTAATTACAAATGTAATAAAATGACAACAACTTATGCCAATTAAAATTGAATCTGTTTCTAATGATTTCAAGTTCACGTACTTATTTAAACAGAAGTTTATTTTCATCATTAGTTTATATTAACTATGTTATTAACCATTATTAGTTTATATTAACTATGTTATTAATCATTATTAGTTTATATCAACTATGTTATTAACCATTATTAGTTTATATTAACTATTTATATTAACTAGGAGGTATAAAACTTTCATGTTACAATCAATTGCGTCATTTTTATTGTGTTAGATAATGTAAAATACCAGGTATAATAGTCTTACTTTTTTTTTATCACTTATTATACATTTTAAAGAAATAAAGCAGTTTTATCTACATATTTTACTGCAACCGTTTTAGAATAGAAACTTTGAAAATGACTCTTAAGCACTAGGTTTTTATACAGATGACAATAATTTCAGTTTTTAATAACTTACATTAATATATTCCCTCTTTCATGTCGTGCCTTAATAATTTCATTTTATTTATAATAACAAAGGAAGTTATTTACACATAGACAGACAATCAAGATGATCAGAAAATTATCAAACGTCAAATGTATGTGTGTGCCCGAGAAAAAAAAGCTTTTTTTTTTTTAATTTGAGAAGCCATATATATTTTTTTTAATTTAAATTAAGTAAATTTTAAGTAAAATATTTGCTTAGTACATGTTGTTTTAGAAGTAATTTGGCTTTAAACTAATATTAAGGAAGCGAAATCCACCAGTATGGATATTTATTACGTGACTGATTGTCTCACTTTAATTAAAATATATTTAAAAAATAAAGTATTATTATGATAACTGTATCTAAAAATGCTTTCTTAATTAAATAATATAATAAAAGGTGAATGCTATTGCACGTGGATTCGTTTCTATGACTCATTACTCTCAAAACTGAAATTAACTCCTAATTACTATATTGTTTTCGATTCAAAATAAATGTCAGCGGGTCTTTTAATCAGATAATTAGTGTTTACGACTGCACTTTTCAACAAAGGAATCTTAATTAGTTCTTTACTTTTTCTCCATTTAAACGTTTAATGTGCAGTACTGATAACAGATCTATTACCACAGATTTTCAAAAATTTCCCAATAACCATTATTTATATAAAAACAAAAAGGTTTTGTCTCTGTGTATGTATCTGTTTGTTTGTTTTTTGCAAGGGGTAGCTAGTGAAATCTATCGAACGTAGAGGTCTGTAAATTTGGATAAGGGCAGACGGAGACAGGTCGTAATGCACCAGAGATTCAATTTTTTTTTTTTTTAATTTGTCGAGATTAGAGATGTCAAATTTCTGGAAATTTTGAGGTGGCGGAAAAAACCCAGCTTTTTTCCGGTTTCTTTCTGAAAAAATTGATTTCTTACAAATGTTTCTAAAAAATAAGTCAACCTTTTTAAAATTTTTGCATATTAAAAAAAAAAAAAATCCCCAATTTTATATCACATAAAATTAAAAAAGTCAGTTTTTAAAAGTTTAGCCTTTCAGTCTCAGAATTTTTACAGTAGCTTTTCTAGCTTAATTTAACACTATTGTTTGTAATATATCGTGTATCTGTTGAAATGATTTTTCAGTTGCATTTGTTCCATTACCAGAGAACGAATTTAAAAAATAACAACGAAAAAAAAATATCCTATGAGTTTCAATCAATATCACTGCAGTTTGAAAGCAAATTTAATTTAATACACACCTCTACGCAGTATTGTTTTTTAAGTATATAAGTGAACATTGTTTTTTAAATATGTTAAAGAAACAAATTACTGCATTTGTGGCATTATAAATATTGTCAGTTTTAAATCTTCCATTACTTTAATTTGGTAATAATTTACAATGTTTTTTTTTTTTTTCTGAGAATTAGAAATTTCTTCTCTTGTATATTTAGTTTTGGTGTAGCTTTTAAGTTTAAATCCAAACCAACACTATGTTTTGGATTCAGTTTAAGTTTTAGATTCTTCATATGAAAATAATGTACAGTAGACTACCTCAAAATCCACGACCCTAAAATCCATAAGTCCCTGTTATCCACATATTGTTTCAGATGTAAACAATGATACTTACAGTTATGTTGTAGGTGAAAAATTCAAGTTTTTTCTTTTTAAATTATCATTCTGTACACATTTTAATATGTAATTCTGATCAATATGGTTGAACTCAAGTTTTCTAATGAGAGAAGTATAAATTTCTGAAAATATTCAAGATAGTGCTGATATCAGTGGCGATCGCAATCTTTTTACCAAATACATTTATTTATATATATATTAATCAAGCTTTTTTTTGGTATTAAGTACGACTAAACAAGAAATAAAACTTTTTTATTTTAAGATTTTTATGTGAATAAATAGTGTACATTTATAAGGAGAATTTCGTTGAATAATTCAAGAAAAATGTATCTCATCATTATGCATATTTAGTTATACATTATTAATTATTTACTTGATCTTTACATTTAATATTTTAAAATTTTCTTAAATTTTATTATTTTACTTTATTGTAAGCATTCATTATAATTTCAAGTGCATTATTAAATTAAAATTATCTGTTTAAAAAATGGTAACAAATCAGTGACCAGAAATCTGCAAAATTCTAAAATCTGCACATTATCTGGTTTGAAGCTATGCGGATTTAAGGGAGCCTACTATAAAAATTGTAATAAAAGTTATAAAACAAGTGGATTTTTGGATACCTATAAAAATTCTTTTCGACTAAATTTTTCAAAGAAAATTGTTTAGTTTTTCTTTGTAACATTTATTTGTATGAATTTATATTTAAAAAATATATACAGTTACACAAGTCTAACCAAATATAAAGAAAAAATATCAGAATGTAGCCATAATAAAATCGTGGATATGTTATTTTATAAATCAAATATTTATTTTTTTCCAATTTGGAAAAATTCGAAAATATCTATAGGAAAAAAAAAAAAATTCCCTTAAGTTTCCGTTTTTTTTTTTTTTTTAGGGGGGGGGGGGGGCATTCCCATCTCTAGTCGAGATATTTATTAAAACCCTCATTGAACTCTAGTGAACGGGCTTTGATTAACCTCAGTTCGTCTGCTTTATGATCGCTTTCAACAATTTCCATGTTTTTTTTAAGCATAGAGACTTGAGGACGGCGTTCCTGGTGTTCAAAATCTCGATCGTTCTGTGCCCGATAGAAGTAATAATCGTTCTGTATTTAGAAAAAAAGTAACTGCCGTCGCCGCTGTCACTGCCATTTTTGTGCCTTGAAGTTTTTCTGGTCTAAAATTCAGAAAACTATTGCATATAAAAATATGAGAATTGGTAGTTTTATAGAGAAATGTTCGATAAACACGCTAAATTTTTAAAATCGAAGAATGTTATATCTAATGTTGAAGTCGGTCAAAATAGTTTTCTTAAAAAAGTTTTATAGAAACAAAAACTATGCATAGGAATTTAATAATATTTTTAAAGATAAGTTGATAAGCTTGTGATGTGCAGTGTGAAATTAGTTTTGTAATTTGACTAATTTTTGAGGTTTTCGTTTCATTTTTTATTCAAAATTTCATCACTTTAATTAAGATTTATTTCATATTTTGAAAAAGCCATACATTTAAATCCTTGAGAATTTATGAAATAGCGCACATAATAACCTTCCTTTTGAATTAAAAAATGTATTTACTATTAAATGTATATGCTATTAAAAACAGAAATAAAACTTTAAAATAAGCATTAAATGATCACGTGTTAAAAGCAGTAAATGGAGAAAATTACATAAAAAATGTACTTGCGCGCGAATATTAAAGAGAGAAATAAAACTTGAAAATAATAATTTAATTATTAGGAGTTCAGAGCATTAAATGGGCAAACATACGCAATATTTAAAATGCTCAAATAACAATATTTCCAAACAGGTTCAATAAAAAAATATATTTACATGAGAGATTCATTTATTTCGAAAAAATCTTTTACCTATAGTTGAAAATTTTAAAACAGCGCAAATAATATTTCCTTTCAATTAAAACTTATATTTTTACCTTCAGTAATAGGTAGAAAACTTTGGTGAAAATTACGTCATATTGGTAACGCTATATTTAAAACGTCTTACTGAAAACAATTTTCTTATAGCATCGTTATAAATTTTTCTGATGCAGTAACATTGTTTTCTTATCCCTTTTACACAAGTTGATTTTCAAATGTTTAATGGATCTTATTTAATCAATCACAAAAACAGTTGTTAGCTGTATCGACTGCAGTTTATTGGGCCTTAAAATCCCTCAGTCAAAGGAAAATGATTGGACACGCGATTAGAGAAGATCGCCACGGGTCGTTTAATTATAATTCCATCCTCTGTAATCGTTTTAGTGCCGATCAAATTAGCGTGTTTTTAGAGTTTGCGGTGTCAGAACCGGGGTTGGTGAATCTCGTACGGGGTAGAGCCCCCTAGTAATAGTAAAAAAATGAGGGCACTTGCATTTAAGGGCACTAGTAATAGTAAAAAAAAATAATGGTACTTGCCCGTACCGATGGTACTTTTCATTTAAAAAAATAAATGATTACTATTTCAAAATAATAATAATAATAAAATAACTCTGAAGGCCTTTTATAATTTTTCGTTTTTTCTGTAGTTGTAAATTGGTATATCCGTAGCGACTGTAATACAAATACAAAATGCATACAATACATACAATACCGGATGCAAATATAACAAGAACGAAAAACCATGCGTCATAAAAAGATTATGAAACACTTTGCAACACTTCTAAAAATCTGTAACGAAATTTCACCGTTAAATGAGGTGAAAGAAGATATGTAGTAAACAGTTTAGGAAACGTCTAACACATTTAAAAATCCAGTTTTAGCATTTACCTTAAATAGTCAGAAAAGTAGTCAAATTATTTTGCGCAGCCATGTATATGATCTATAGACTTGGATATATACTACATAGCATGATAAAAATTAGTTCAGTTAGAAAATTCACTTTTAAAAATTTTCGCCAATCAGTGGAAATGCTATCGATATATTTTGTAAAGCCCTGTATATTATATAAATATTTTTGTGCACAGCATATATTAAACTAAAATTTTTATTCAGGTAAAAAAAGCATAGGTAACTTAAAACTTACTTCCAACAATTACCAACCATTAACGTCAATGCATATTGTTTTATACGTATCCCTGTATAGGAATTTATTTATATTACTGAAACTTATGTTAGTTTACTAAATATAGTTCATCAGAAAATGCGTAACACAATTAAAAATATCCTTAAGCAATTTACTCTTATAGTCAGTAATACTTACGTATTCCTTTGTGTAGCCCTGTATATGATCAATAGAATTTATAGACACGACGTACTAGGTAAACATTTAGTCACACCAAAAATCCAACCAAAAGTTGAAAAGCACTTATCACACAGATACTGTAATTGTTGAACAAAGACTGTAACCGAATTATTTTGTGTGTCCATGTAAATGAACGATTGAACCAAACTCTTCGGTGAGCAATTTATAGTTTATCTCAGTAATAGATATACATTTTATTAGTAAAACATCATTAAATTACATTACAAACGATTTTTCCCCGTAGGACATTGTGTGACAGAATTATTTATGTGACCATGTAAATAAATAATGATTGCTTTGTTCACCATATTTTAGATAAAGCATGTTTTAGTGCACTACATAATTATATATTAATTTCCTCATGTTTCGAATGGACATCATCAAAATGTATTTGAAACAATTTTTCCCATTGACCGTAATGTAACTGAATACTTTTGACTACCCCTGTACATAACCTATAAACTACCCACTTCATTTTCAATAGGGATCATGCTATAGTAAGTTAGTAAGTGCCAATCACATACAAAGAATTCAGGGCAATCCATATATATTTACGAGAGTTAGAGCACGGACAGACGGCCAGACAGAAGAGAAACCGAAGTCATAAACACATGTTAACGATGTTGGAAAGTGTTAAAAAGAGAAAACAACGGATAGAAAGTAATTGTGTGCTCTCAACAATATCTTTTATTTAAAAAATATTTACTGTTAAAAAAATTATTTTACGAAAGTCGATTTCATATATATTTTCCCATCCAATACTAAGAAAATGATCGATTGCTACATAACGTTTAAGGAGGCTTTTCTTACGGTTGGCTTTGACTATTTCTGGTTTGCTGCTATAATATGGATTTTCAAAACAACCGTTTACTGTTGTTTGAAGTACTTCCTTTTAACGTATTTGTTTTTGCAGAATGGATTAAAAACACCCTGCAAAAAGAGTTTTTTCTTTTACTCAAAACTAAATGAAAAGATGTAAAATATAATAAGTTAAGGATTCTATTTAAAATTAAATAAAATATTTAATTTTATTTTTTGCATTTTATTATTTCAACTTATCAACTTTGTTTAAATAAACAAAAAAACACAATATAATCTATCACATCTATTGTGTATGCAACAAGTATCTCTTTATATCAAAAGTGTATGCAGTGAAACCTATTAACAAGTTTATCTCTTAAGAGTACACCGCTTCAATAATTTTATTGTTTACTTTCAGCCTAGACCATAAAAATCTCTCCATTAAACAGAGTTCCACCATCACTTGTGTCGTTTCTGCTTTTTGATTTTTTACTGTATAATGTTACATTTCAAAAGCAAATGAAAGCACGGATATTATATAATTTTATTGTTTACTTTCAGCCTAGACCATAAAAATCTCTCTATTAAACAGAGTTCCGCCATCACTTGTGTCGTTTCTGCTTTTTGATTTTTTACTGTATAATGTTACATTTCAAAAGCAAATGAAAGCACGGATATTATATAATTTTATTGTTTACTTTCAGCCTAGACCATAAAAATCTCTCTATTAAACAGAGTTCCGCCATCACTTGTGTCGTTTCTGCTTTTTGATTTTTTACTGTATAATGTTACATTTCAAAAGCAAATGAAAGCACGGATATTATATAATTTTATTGTTTACTTTCAGCCTAGACCATAAAAATCTCTCTATTAAACAGAGTTCCGCCATCACTTGTGTCGTTTCTGCTTTTTGATTTTTTACTGTATAATGTTACATTTCAAAAGCAAATGAAAACACGGATATTATAATGCATAACGTTTGATTGAAGTACACAAAATAAGTCTAAAGAAAACTTTTATAAAAATTTCTTAAACAAATAAAATAAAAATTACTGGATGTGATTTTGTTAAAGTTATATTTAATGCATTTTTCATATAATTTCTAAAATAAATCGTCTAAAACGCTTACCTAAAAATTTTTGTTTAAGGACAAAAAGCTTATTTACTAACTAGGTATGTTTTATAATGTATACGTTCATACATTTGTAAATATATAAGCGCACTATTTACACCATTTCTCTTTAAAAAGTTTAAAGGTCGTAACATAATTTAGGAATTTCTTTTTTTTCTTCTTCTTATTTTCCCGACAAATTGGCAAATGTTCTTTCTTGTAATCGCTTCCGTGCGGTTAAACACGTACGTATATACGGTATTGGATTGTAAATACATAATGACTGAACTTTGGCATTTATGAATGTACGTGCAAGTTATTGTTTTTACCAGCAGATTTTTTTACCTAAAGTCTCAAAAACTCAAGGCTGTAATTTGTTTAAATTTAAAATATAATTATCATTAAGAAATACCGGACAAAACACAAGAGATTTATAGCTAGTATTTTGTCTTTAGATTCTTTAACAAGAAGAATCATGCGTCAAGCATAGATTATGAAACCCTTTCCAGAATACTGCAACAACACCCTGTAAATGATAAATGCTTTGCACACCATATTCTACAGAAAGCATGCTTTATTATACCTCAGCATTTCATAACAATTTCATTATGTTTGAAATGTTGTAACATTATTAAAATGACGACGATTTTTTCCCGTTGACAGTAATGGAATGGAATTCTTTTGGCTATCACTGTAAACAAACTATAAATGTTACAAACTTCATTTTAAGTAGCGATCTTTCTATAGTAAACGTTAATAACATATAAAAATTACAGAGGAATCTAAGTATAATTGCGAGAGTTAGAGCACGGACTAATGGACAGACTTTGTAACAACCGAAGTCACAAAAACTTTTTAACTATGTTGGAAAGTGTCAAAAACGCGTTAGATTAAAGTTTTTATTGAAAGTTTTTTGAAAGACAAATTTTGAACTCCAATATTCATTATCTGGTTGGTCATAATAATGATTAATAATAATAATAATAAACGCTTTATTTTGAGGTAGAAAGTTGAATCTGTAAATATCTAATTTTTACATTTTAAAATTTTTTCCTAAGGAAGCTTATATAATCGGCTATGATGTTATAATTTATTATTTATTTTTAAAAAATTAGATACCTTATTTAAAGTATATTAATGTACACGGCTTTCTAAACCACTACAAATTTTCAAAAACTGTACTAATAATATTAAAAGCAATGTACTAGTTTTCTGTAAATCCAGTAATATTTAGTATAATATTTATTATGATAGTTTTAAACGTTGAAGCAAAGGATGGATTTATAATTATTTGTACCGTACAGCGTGGCAATTTGATTCAACTTTAGATTAAACGTAACAAAAAATTTTTTGTTTTATCAAACTAATTTCCAAAATTCTGACATCAGACTTTTGCAAATATCCCAAAACTTAACAAAACATGAATCATTATCACTGAGAACTATAAATAAAACATTTTAGATCCTTTTTTTAATGTTGTTGTTTTCCCGCGATGTATAATTAAAGTCCTAGTACCTTGGACAAACATCAAAAACTTTTTTAAGTATTTTTTATACTTCACTATTCTAAAAGAACACGTAAGATACGGCGACAATGAAATAAAAAGTAATGTCAAATCATTGCGAGTAGATAAATTTATATAACCCTTTGTCTAGAGGTTAAAGATACACGGTGAACTACATATTACGTTGAATTTTTCTTCTTTCTTTCTTTTTTTTTATACGTACTTGCTCCAATTTTTTATGTAGCGTACCAACTATTATGTCAGAAACAAAAGTCCATTACCACTAATCTCATTTAATGGCTGATTCCGATAAAGATTTTTTTCGTTCTCTTCGCGTATATTTTAAGCAACGGTCGAATCTTAACACGTTGTGGACCAGCAATTTTGCATTAAATCTGTGTTTTAACACATTGACGGACAGTAGGAACAAGTGAAGTTCGAAAATTGACAGTATATGTTTTTGTAATTTTTAGAATATTAGAAGTATAGTTTTACTCTTTCTGCTTAAATAAACTTAATTTTGATTAATTCAGCAACTTTAATTAGGTTGCACTACTCCCTTCATAACCACGTCAGGGTGGCTAGTGGTCAGGGAAAAATACAGTAAAGAAAAGTGATAAACGCCAGTATATTCTTATAGAAAAATTTATGTTGATTATTCGATCAAATAATCAATTTGAATTTTTCTATAAGAAATTACTGGTAATTGTCATTTTTTTAAACTGTATTTTTCCCTGACCACTAGTCACCCTGCATGTGCATACTGAAGCTGCAACTCGTATAACAGGTGGAAAACGAACTTCAACCTAAAAAATTGTTTCCAAAACATGACACTGGGCTTCTACTTGTACGCCGGTAAATGCACATTTGTGCTGCTATAGCCGTAGTGTCTAAAAACGACCCGTTTCGTTTTGGACGGCTATTGCCGTCATGCGACATAGTGAACTTCGCTTTGACGGCTATAGACGCAAGTGTCCGTCAACGTGTTAAAAAAGTAGAAGCTCCTCCCACATCTGAAAGCCTTCAATAAATTGGTTACTGCATATGTTCTCGGAGTTTATGGATCACTGACTATTTTACAGATATGGGCAAATGTGTGATATAAATATATATTATTTAAGGTAAAAGCTTATCAACATTCTAGAAAATTATGACGTTGTAACGCTGTATTAAGAAAATACACAATGATATTTTATTGAACAAATAAGAGGATACTCGTTACCGGTCAGCATTGTTTTAAAATGTTTATAAAATGCTATTAATTTCAGATATATTAAATTTTATCGAATATCTATTTTACTGTTCAATTTGTTTTTCGAATTTGTAATAAACGTTTTAGAAAAATTATGACGCTGGAATGAAATAGTCAGAAAACACACAATGATATTTGGTTGAATAAATATGAGTATACTCGTTACTGGTTAGCATTGTGTTAAAATGTTTATAAAATGTTATTATTTTCCGATATCATAAATTTGATATCTAATATCTATCTTATTGTTTAATTTGTTTTTCTATTCTCTAATAAACTTTCTAGAAATATTATGACGCTGGAACGCAATATTCAGAAAACACAAAATGAAATTTGGTTAAAAAGATATGAGGATACTCGTTACCGGTCAACAATGTGTTAATATGTTTATAAAATGCTGTTATTTTCAGGTATAATAAATTTAATATCGAATATTAATCTATGTTACTGTTTAATTTGTTTTTCTATTTTGTAATGCATTTTTTGAAACTCCTCAAATTTATCAGTATAAATCTACGAAACATCAAATATAGATCACTGACGTTCAATTTAACTACAAAACATAACACGGATAAGCACAGTGTAACTGTTGTAATGTAACTAAGCAACTCTCATGTACTTTCTTAAACATAAAACAAACAATTACTTTTTTAATAAAGAACCCACATAGAACTGAAAGATAATAAAAATTTGCTTTTCATACATAAGAAAAGAATTTATATAACCCAAGATGATTTAAGTCACTAAGAATTGCGCCATAATCTTTAGTTTCATAGAGATAATAAACTAATTTAAAATATTCATGCCATGTTCATCCTGTAAAAGATTTGAAATATTTCTTTCGTGTGGTTTATTACCTACTATTAAAAATACTCCTCAAGAGCTAGTAGCGCAAACACACTCTCAAGCTAATGTTAGACCAATATCAGTGTTCTTTAAAAAATTTTCGTTTGGATTTTAATAATTCTTATTTCATTTTTAATTTATTATTAATTAATTACTTTATTTTAATTAATTATTTTTTTGCATAGAATATCTGAGGTCGATATCTAACCGAGTATTTGCTACTTTTTCGATTTAGGTTGCAGTTTTTTTTTTTTTGTTGTTGTTTGTTTCGTTTTTTGTTAGGACATTTTTTTCTTTCAGAACCGGTTTGCATTACTAGAATATAGGATCTTACTTAATAGCTAAGGGGCATGGGATTTTTTCAACTTGGAAAATCATAATTTGTATAGTTACGTTTATAAAAAATTTGAAAAGATATCGGTCAAGGACTAGGGATATATATAATCTCTCATTAAAAATAAATAACTAAATAAATTTGAAAAAAACTCAATTACATCGGTTTATTTGTTGTCGAGATATTTCTGGTACGGATTTTTAAAATATTGTTTCTAAAAAATCGTGTTTAAACTATCTTTTTAGTCATTATTAACACATTCTCTACCGAGGACGCATACGTGACATCGCTTGATCATTCATTTGCTATAGTATTTTAAATCCAAAATTACGATTTCATACCGTTAATTTCGACAGAATTTTTTTAATTTGATTTTATGTAATCACGAAACGTCAGTCATTAAAAAGCAAATGCTGCTATTAGTATTTTCTGGTATGAGTTGGAAATATCTGAATAAAATAAAATTTCGTTAATTTTAACGCGGTAGTGAACGTGTTAATATAAAGAAAATTTCACACGTTTTTAATCATAACTAACGTAGTTATAGGAATTCCTGTAAACTGTTTGTATTAAAATGCTCAGAAAATATCTTTAATTTCATCTTTTGTTTTTGCGAAAAATCAAAAATTTTTGAAGATTGAAAAGTTCTAATGCCCCCTTAAATTGTAATACAAATAATCATATTACGAAAAGAAAACTAAATTATGGAGTGCACGTAGAAATAAAACGTTTAACCCTTTAACGTTCATTGGTTTCCCCACGAAACCACAAAATTTTAATTACGAAACTCAACAATGACAGCAGAATTTTAACAGAAATGTTTTTCATTTATTATATATGTATCGCTTTTATATATATATATATAAGTATCGCTTTTTTGTTATATAAAAATAAATTTGATCATAATTTCCGGTGTCAATCATTTATTTCAACATCTTAGAAATTGAAGTTCTTTATCCGTTAAAGAGTTAACACATAATTGTATGTCGGCTGATGATAACATATTGTTAAATATGTAATCTTTAAATACTTCGTAATGAAAAAAGAAATAATGACTGAGAGCAAATCAAGATTTATACACTATTAAAAAAAACCTGTTTGTTTACAGAAAAAACTGTCAGCCAGGTCGTTAAGATGTAATAATTATAACTGAATCTTAAACGTTCTGAAACATATTTTGGGTGTAATATTTCATGATTTTCCTGATTCTAAATTTCTTTTGTAAAGCATTATTTACAAATTTCCCCTATAAAACAAAATAAATTAAATAAATGGTTTGTTTCTCAGTACACAATAAAAAAAAATATGTTGATTTTACAGAAAAGAATTGTCAGTCAGAAATTATTATATTATGAAAAAAAATCTCTATTTTTTATAAACTTCTTGCGAATGTTCTGTAACTTTGACAGATAAAAATCTGTCCCATAAAATAAACAGATTACAAATTTGAAAGATAAATCTCTATTAATTGCGAACTTTCTGTTATTTTATATGATTTTTCAGTAAAATAAACAATTTGATTTTTTTAAAATAAACAGCTTTTTTACGGGCGACCAGGATGACAGCTTTTTACTGACAAGTCAACAGGCTTAATTGATTAATTTATTTATTTATTTATTTATTTATTTTTACAGTTCATACATAGATTTCAAGATATCTTTTTGTAAAACGCCTTCGTGAAATAATTACCACTACTATTATACTTTGTAGAAAATTATGTAACATGCACATTTGTGCTGCTATAGCCGTAGTGTCTAAAAACGACCCGTTTCGTTTTGGACGGCTATTGCCGTCATGCGACATAGTGAACTTCGCTTTGACGGCTATAGACGCAAGTGTCCGTCAACGTGTTAAAAAAGTAGAAGCTCCTCCCACATCTGAAAGCCTTCAATAAATTGGTTACTGCATATGTTCTCGGAGTTTATGGATCACTGACTATTTTACAGATATGGGCAAATGTGTGATATAAATATATATTATTTAAGGTAAAAGCTTATCAACATTCTAGAAAATTATGACGTTGTAACGCTGTATTAAGAAAATACACAATGATATTTTATTGAATAAATAAGAGGATACTCGTTACCGGTCAGCATTGTTTTAAAATGTTTATAAAATGCTATTAATTTCAGATATATTAAATTTTATCGAATATCTATTTTACTGTTCAATTTGTTTTTCGAATTTGTAATAAATGTTTTAGAAAAATTATGACGCTGGAATGAAATAGTCAGAAAACACACAATGATATTTGGTTGAATAAATATGAGTATACTCGTTACTGGTTAGCATTGTGTTAAAATGTTTATAAAATGTTATTATTTTCCGATATCATAAATTTGATATCTAATATCTATCTTATTGTTTAATTTGTTTTTCTATTCTCTAATAAACTTTCTAGAAATATTATGACGCTGGAACGCAATATTCAGAAAACACAAAATGATATTTGGTTAAAAAGATATGAGGATACTCGTTACCGGTCAACAATGTGTTAATATGTTTATAAAATGCTGTTATTTTCAGGTATAATAAATTTAATATCGAATATTAATCTATGTTACTGTTTAATTTGTTTTTCTATTTTGTAATGCATTTTTTGAAACTCCTCAAATTTATCAGTATAAATCTACGAAACATCAAATATAGATCACTGACGTTCAATTTAACTACAAAACATAACACGGATAAGCACAGTGTAACTGTTGTAATGTAACTAAGCAACTCTCATGTACTTTCTTAAACATAAAACAAACAATTACTTTTTTTAATAAAGAACCCACATAGAACTAAAAGATAATAAAAATTTGCTTTTCATACATAAGAAAAGAATTTATATAAGCCAAGATGATTTAAGTCACTAAGAATTGCGCCATAATCTTTAGTTTCATAGAGATAATAAACTAATTTAAAATATTCATGCCATGTTCATCCTGTAAAAGATTTGAAATATTTCTTTCGTGTGGTTTATTACCTACTATTAAAAATACTCCTCAAGAGCTAGTAGCGCAAACACACTCTCAAGCTAATGTTAGACCAATATCAGTGTTCTTTAAAAAATTTTCGTTTGGATTTTAATAATTCTTATTTCATTTTTAATTTATTATTAATTAATTACTTTATTTTAATTAATTATTTTTTTGCATAGAATATCTGAGGTCGATATCTAACCGAGTATTTGCTACTTTTTCGATTTAGGTTGCAGTTTTTTTTTTTTTTTTGTTGTTGTTTGTTTCGTTTTTTGTTAGGACATTTTTTTCTTTCAGAACCGGTTTGCATTACTAGAATATAGGATCTTACTTAATAGCTAAGGGGCATGGGATTTTTTCAACTTGGAAAATCATAATTTGTATAGTTACGTCTATAAAAAATTTGAAAAGATATCGGTCAAGGACTAGGGATATATATAATCTCTCATTAAAAATAAATAACTAAATAAATTTGAAAAAAACTCAATTACATCGGTTTATTTGTTGTCGAGATATTTCTGGTACGGATTTTTAAAATATTGTTTCTAAAAAATCGTGTTTAAACTATCTTTTTAGTCATTATTAACACATTCTCTACCGAGGACGCATACGTGACATCGCTTGATCATTCATTTGCTATAGTATTTTAAATCCAAAATTACGATTTCATACCGTTAATTTCGACAGAATTTTTTTAATTTGATTTTATGTAATCACGAAACGTCAGTCATTAAAAAGCAAATGCTGCTATTAGTATTTTCTGGTATGAGTTGGAAATATCTGAATAAAATAAAATTTCGTTAATTTTAACGCGGTAGTGAACGTGTTAATATAAAGAAAATTTCACACGTTTTTAATCATAACTAACGTAGTTATAGGAATTCCTGTAAACTGTTTGTATTAAAATGCTCAGAAAATATCTTTAATTTCATCTTTTGTTTTTGCGAAAAATCAAAAATTTTTGAAGATTGAAAAGTTCTAATGCCCCCTTAAATTGTAATACAAATAATCATATTACGAAAAGAAAACTAAATTATGGAGTGCACGTAGAAATAAAACGTTTAACCCTTTAACGTTCATTGGTTTCCCCACGAAACCACAAAATTTTAATTACGAAACTCAACAATGACAGCAGAATTTTAACAGAAATGTTTTTCATTTATTATATATGTATCGCTTTTATATATATATATATAAGTATCGCTTTTTTGTTATATAAAAATAAATTTGATCATAATTTCCGGTGTCAATCATTTATTTCAACATCTTAGAAATTGAAGTTCTTTATCCGTTAAAGAGTTAACACATAATTGTATGTCGGCTGATGATAACATATTGTTAAATATGTAATCTTTAAATACTTCGTAATGAAAAAAGAAATAATGACTGAGAGCAAATCAAGATTTATACACTATTAAAAAAAACCTGTTTGTTTACAGAAAAAACTGTCAGCCAGGTCGTTAAGATGTAATAATTATAACTGAATCTTAAACGTTCTGAAACATATTTTGGGTGTAATATTTCATGATTTTCCTGATTCTAAATTTCTTTTGTAAAGCATTATTTACAAATTTCCCCTATAAAACAAAATAAATTAAATAAATGGTTTGTTTCTCAGTACACAATAAAAAAAAATATGTTGATTTTACAGAAAAGAATTGTCAGTCAGAAATTATTATATTATGAAAAAAAATCTCTATTTTTTATAAACTTCTTGCGAATGTTCTGTAACTTTGACAGATAAAAATCTGTCCCATAAAATAAACAGATTACAAATTTGAAAGATAAATCTCTATTAATTGCGAACTTTCTGTTATTTTATATGATTTTTCAGTAAAATAAACAATTTGATTTTTTTAAAATAAACAGCTTTTTTACGGGCGACCAGGATGACAGCTTTTTACTGACAAGTCAACAGGCTTAATTGATTAATTTATTTATTTATTTATTTATTTATTTTTACAGTTCATACATAGATTTCAAGATATCTTTTTGTAAAACGCCTTCGTGAAATAATTACCACTACTATTATACTTTGTAGAAAATTATGTAACATGCAGTACATTTGAACTAAATGAATATCAGAGAGTTGAATAATGTTATCCCTTCTAAAATATGAAATTTGATTGAATCAATGTCAATATTTTGATTGTGTAAAAATACATAATTCACTTTTATGTATAATTAACAAAACTATTTATTATAATTGCAGATATCTAGGTTTATACAGCTCTATATACAATGCTGATAAAAGTTTTCGCGCCACCAATTGGTATTTTCTACACATAAACCCCGACGTTTCTTCTATAACAGCGTTAGAAAAATTTATTTTAGTTAAAATATATTATATGGTTGGTATTTTCTGGTATGAATTGGAACTTTCTAAATAAAATAAAATTCCATTAATTTTAACGCGATGGTGAACGCATTAATATAAAGTATAATAGTAGTGGTAATTATTTGATATTATTATATGTTACCATATATTATTTTATGGTATTTACTATCGGCTATAATAAAAATATTATTTATAGCAACTTACTCCCGAGTTGTCGCGAAACGGAATTTTAAATGAGAAAAAAAAATACTAATTGTTTTTGATACCAGAATATTCGTACTATTTTCGCCCATATTTACCTTACAATAATAGGATATATTTCCAATTACAAAACTGCTTATGCTTTCTTTCAATTTAAATGTTTGCCACGGTAGTGTGATATCAATATTAAAATACTATATTTACATATAGTTGAAATTGTGTAGACGCACACTTGAATTTAGATGTGCTTTATAAATACCATATAAATTTAAAAAATATATATTGCGATACTTTCCCTCGCATTTCAACATGAAAATAAAAATTTAGAACAAGCATAATACCTAAAAATACAAGAAAATAATTTAAGTTTCATATTTCATGCTGGCAGTCATCAAAAAGTATATATGTAGAATACATTCAAATAAATATATAAGAGATATGTAAGAAAGAAAACACACATTAAATAATTCACATATAAACATGCTGAAATACCGTCCAAATTCCAGTAACTAAAGAAAAAAAAAGATGAAGCAGACAAATTAAAGTCATGACAATTTTTCATGAATACACGATACTTTCACATCCATAAAGCAATAATAAATACGCACACAGAATTTTACAAATTTCATAAAATCTGGTAGCCCGCAAAAAAAATATTGTCGCCAGAAAAAAATATCCCTCATCCTCTCTCGTCGTTGATTCTTAAAAAACAAAAATGTTTTTTTCTTATGAATTAATTATTAAGAAAAAATAATAAGAAGAATAGTTTAGGATTTAGTTACATAGTTTAGAATAGTGCACAATTTAGAAAGATAATATAAACTAACTTTTCTAATGTAACTTGTAACAATTGTATAACTCCGAAAAATAAAAAAATAAAAAATATATACTGTAAAGACTGAATTAACTGCATGTTCCGAAAATGCTGATTGGCAAATGCCTCAAATCTCCGGATAGTTGAGCGCTACAAAATGAGATCTAATGAGGGCAACAATGATAAAATAGCAGGATAACGATTTTTTGACAATTTTCTTGTCGAATGAGTCACTCAAATTATTCTGATTTTATTATTCTAAAATTTGCAGTTGATGAACTTATTTTTGCCAAATTAATTTTTTTTAAAGTATAATTTCTAAGTTTATTTCTTAATATCTGGGGAGGGGGGAGAAAAAATGCCGTTTGATTTCATTTCTTGGGTGAACTTTTTACAAATGAAAGCAGCCGCCAGATTAAATAACTTGGTCACCAGATGAAAATACTTAGTCGCTAGAGTTTGTCAAGCCCTGTACACACACACACACATATATATATATATGCACACAATAAAACCTCTGAATGACCGGCACTTCTGGCGCGCGAAATTTGTCCGCTATTCAAAGGTAAAAACCTATAAATATATTGGGGAAATCAGTTAATTAGTCAATAAATTATTGGGGTATCAACAATTGGGGATCGAAAAATTGGCCAGTAAATAGAGTTGTTTGCTATTTGAGGGTTCCACTATTTTGGTTTTACTGTATAAAAAGATTTTTTCCATATTAACCTAATTACCATATTAACAACCTAAACATTTCCTTCAAAGATTTTGTCGATGGAAAATATATTTTAAATATGATTAAAAATCTATAATGCATTCTTCTAGGAAAATAAGAGCTTTATGCTATTTATGTTGGTGAATAAATTCTTATCAGAAAAGTATGTAGATAAAATAATGATTGAAGATTTTAGATAAATGTAAATAAAGAACGGTTACTCATACATGTAGCTCTCTTTCATTTTTGAATTTTTTTCTTGCTTTAGTCTATTTTTTCGTACTATAATATACCAGATTTTATTCTTTATATCTTGACCCGATAAGAAATAGTTAAGAATCATACTTCAGGATAAAAAAAATATATATATTACTTAAACAACAGATTTACCAGTGACGCGCAAAAAATAACTAAGTTTCAAATCGCAAAATATTTAATTTCGTAGTTTAAAATAAATACCTCTTTCAAATATATTTACAGATAAATTCTTAAGTAGAAATTTCATTTTGTTACATATGTTTTTCGGTCAAAAGATTTAAGAAGAAGAGGGTAAAGAAATGACATATAACTATGATTAAAAATATAAAATGCAATTTATATATATATATATATACATATATAACCATTAATGAAACATTATCGAAACACCAACAAAAACTATAAAATTATGAATTAGAATATAATAACTATATGACAACTATAGTGTTCCCCCAATACTCTGAATATAGATTCCATATACGTAGTAAAAAAAAAAGAAGAAGAAATTAAATTAAAAATTGAAAAAATGAAATTTGTGGAATTTAGACAGAATCTTCAGGTCTCAAATGCCTGAATTACCACAAATAAAATGTGTGGTTTCATCATCATATTAGCCATAACATTGCTAAAGAATATGATTATATATATATATATGTATATATATAAACTTATTGTAAAAATTAATCAATATATATATAATTCTGTCTAAAAATTAAGGGGCAGTGTTAAGACGCTTTCGCTTTTTACACGGTTTGTCGAATATCTACTGAATTTTTTGACAAATTGTTCTTGAAATTCGAGGATGTAAAGCACATGTTTGACTTCAAAAACGGTAGAAATAGTATACTGCAATTTAAAAAAAAATTAATATATTGAATATTTGATGAGATATGGATATTTGTATGAAATAATTTATAACTGAGCATGTGCGAACTACACCAAATATATTTTTTTTCATTATTTGGTAGTCAAATCTATAGAGCATTTCATAAAAAGACCAGTCAAATATCGTAAAAACTCAGAAATATACCAGCTAATTGACGAATTCGGGGGGGGGGGAAATCCCATTGGATTATATTCATATATTAGTAATTTATGTTAAAGAAATTCTTGAAAATATGTGCGGATGAAATATTGATTGAAGATTTTGTTAAAAACTAATCCATTCATTCGAATTAACTTAATGATTTCCTACTCAAGATAAATAAAAAAGAGAAAGTGAAAGTGCAGAGAAAAAACTCAACTATAAGTTTCTTTAATCGTTACATCTGTTAAAGTTCGTCACCCTTTGCATCATTAGCACATACATGCATCAATTCAGGAATTACTTTTTTACTTAGAAATTTCGAATTCATATTAGAAATTCTGAATTGTAATTTTTGCTTTATTTCATGACAGACGTTACGTGATTGCATTAAATGAAAATTTTGGTAAAATTTTGGAATTTTTGGTATGGATTCGGAATTTCTGAATAATAAAAGAATTTCCTGAAATTTACGTTAATGAAGTTAATATGTTAATCAATCAAATGAAAAAAAATCCAGTTTGACACAAAAAATATATTTTTTCCCCTTATAAGCATTGTAATATGCATTGGAATATATAATTTACATCTAAATGCTTAAATATAACTACAACAATATTTGGCTAGAAAATAACATTATTCAATAATACAAAATTTGTGTATTTGTTAAACAGCTAATACATATTTTATATTTATATTTCCGTTTTTAGGACTCTTAACACTCATACATATATAATCTCATACTTAAACCTAAAATTGTTTGCAAATGTTTTATCGATTTAATTTTTTTAATATGTATGACTAAAAATCTATAATGCAATCTTCTAAAAAAATTAGATACATGCTATTTTATATTACTGGAAAAATATCTTCCGGATAAAATGTGTGGATGAAGTATTGGTGGAAAAGTTTAGGTAAATATATATAAAAAAAGTTTTTTATACATATGAATTTTCATACTTTTTCTGCATTTTTCTAGATTTAGTCTATCTTTAAATGCTTTCATATACGACTGTTTAAAAGTTTTTTATTATTTGACTGACCTAAAATAGTAAAAATACATACTTTTGAATTGTGAATATTTCTCGGTTAAAAAAAAATGAAGTAGGCACGTAAAAAAATAGTTACGTAATTGCCATTTAATTAAGAAAAATTGTTTACTTTTTATCTTTAAACACTGAAGTAAGATAACCACTTATTTCTGATTCATTTATTGCTAACATCTTAAATAGAATTACAGCAGTGCGTGCTTTGTATCTTGTTTTTTAACATAGTTAAAATACATACTTTCGAATTATGGGTATTTCTCGGATAATAAATAGAAATAGACACGTGCAAAAAAAAAAAAAAAAAAAAAAAAAAAAAATCAAGTTATTTTTGTATAATTAAGAATTTTTTTTTTTTTTTTTTTTTTTTTTTTTTTAACTTTTAAACATTGGAGTAAGATAATCTCTTATTTCCAATTCATTTACAGCTAACTTTTAAACAGAATTACAACCGTACTTGCTTTGTATCTTGTTTTCTAACATAGCTAAATTACATACTTCTAAAATATGGATATTGCTCAAATAACAAATAGCAGCAGGCACGTGCAAAAAATATTTAAGTTATTTTCATTTAATAAGATTTTTTTTTTAAACTTTTAAATGTTGGAGTAAGATAACAACTTATTTGCAATTCATTTACTGTTAACTTCTTTAATATAATTACAACCGTACCTGCTTCGTATTTTGTTTTTTAACAGCGTTTTCTAACATAGTTAAAGTACACACTTTTGAATTATGAATATTTCTCGGATAACAAATAGAAGCAGGCACGTGCAAAAAATATTCAAGTTATTTCCATATAATTAAAAAAAATTGTTTATTTTTTACCTTTAAACATTGGAGTAAGATAACCACTTATTTCCAATTCATTTACTGCTAACTTCTTAAATAGAATTGCAACAGTACCTGCTTTGTGTCTTGTTTTCAAACAGCTGATAACTATTGTATCTTTATCCCCTTTCAGTTGTTACGTCTTTCCGAACTCCTTTCTTACGGCCGACTGAAATTATATTTAGAACCACAATTATGAGTGTAATCGTCCCCCTTTGTCTTCTCCTCTCCTTCATTTATTACGTCACTGCCTTAACCTGGAGTTGGGCCAAATTGAGCTGAGTTGTGATTGGCATGAAAGTTCAGTGGTCGGTAGCTAGAATTTAAAACTTTTGAAAAACGGAAACAAAATGTGACAGCTTGTATATTTGGGAGGTTAAAGTCCACAGTTTTATGTCACTTTGAATTGTCTAAGTATTTAATTTTTGCGAGGAATTTTTGACTTCTTGAAGTTTTTTTTTTTTTCTCCCTTCGAAAAGTAGAAGTGAAAAGTTAAAATTTACAAGTAAGAAACACGCCTGTTATGATGGCGGCGAGAAGAAAAAGAATTACAAAAAATTTAAACTGTAGTAAAACAGTTTCATTTTTGTTGAAGTTTATACTAGATTCGTTTTCTTAATAGTTTTCTAAAATTATTGAAAAAGGAAACGGCACAGTTTTATTTAATTTATCATTAAATATATATTTTACAGGTTAAATTTAGAAGTCTTCATGTCATTTTGAGGTGTCTGAGTTTTTCTTTTTCTCAAGGAATAATTTATTATTTTTTATAAAATCGTTTTATTTTTAAAAAAGTAGAAGTAAAAATTTTAAAATTCCGACTAAGTTTTTCGTTTTTTCAAGGAATATTTCATTTTATTTTAGAAAAGTAGAAGTCAAAATTTTAAATTTACGAATAAGAAACCCCGCTGCTATAAAGGCGGCGAGAAAAAAAAAAAAACATTTACAAAGAAGTTAAACTATTCTAAAACAGTTTCATTTTTGTTGAAATTTATACTAGATTCGTTTTGTTAAAATTCTGCTAAAATCACTAATAAATGAAACGGTACAGTTTTATTTAATTTAGAATTAAATATATAGATTAGAATTAGAAGTCTTTATGTCATTTTGAGGTGTCAGCTTTTTTTCCCACAAGTAATAGTTTATTATTATTATTTAAAAAATATGTTATTTTAGAAAAGTAGAGGTGAAAAGTTTAAATTTTTTATATAGGAAACAAGCTCGATATAAAGGTTGCTAGAAGAAAATGGTTTATTTAGAATTTAAACTATAATAAATGACTTTCATTTTTGTTGAAATTTATACTAGATTCGTTTTGTTAAAAAAATTCTAAAATTATTGAATAAGGAAATGTTACACTTTTATTTAATTTAGCATTAAAAATATTTTACAGATTAAAATTAGAAGTATTCGAGTCATTTTCAGGTGCCTGAATTTCTTGTTTTCTTAGCGAATACTTTATTTTATTTTAGAAACGTAGGAGTAAAAAAAATTAAACTTATAAGTAAGAAACACGTCTGTTATAATGGCGGCAAGAAGAAAAAAAGATTTATATAGAATTTAAACTATAGTAAGAGACTTTCATTTTTGTTCAAATTTATACTAGATTTGATTTGTTAACAATTTTCTAAAATTATTGAAAACGGAAACGGTACAGTTTTATTTAATTTAGCATTAAAAATATATTTTACAGATTAAAATTAGATGTCTTTATGTGATTTTCAGGTGCCTGAGTTTCTCGTTTTCTTAGCGAATACTTTATTTTATTTTAGAAACGTAAGAGTAAACATTTAAAATTTTAGACATAGCAAACAAACCTGCTTTAAAGGCGATGAGAAAAAAAAAAAAGATATACAAGTAATTGAAATATTTGAGATGTATATAAAAAAAATTAAGTTTTAATAGTTCCATTTTTGTTGAAATTTATACTAGATTCTTTTTGTTAACAATTTTATAAAATTATTGAAAAGGGAAACGATACAGTTTTATTTAATTTAGCACTAAACATATTTTAAACATTAAATCAGAAGTTAGGATTAAAATTTCATTTATAATTAATTTAAAGTATACCATTTTTAAAATTATTGAAAAAAGAAACGTGAAGTTTTAGTTAACACTCAGAAGTAAAAAAAAAATATATTTTACAGATTGAAATTAAAAGTTAGAATTAATATTAGATTTATAAAGAATTTAAACTCTAGTAAAAAAGTTTCATTTTTATTCAAATTTATAAGGAATTTAAATATTTTAGATTTATAAAGTGTTTTTGTTTTTTTAATTTTAACAGTTTTATTTTCGTTAACAATTATACTAGGCTTGTTTTGTTAACAATTTTCTAAAAATATTGAATAAGTAAACGATTCAGTTTTTTTAATTAAGTATTAGAAACAATATTTTACAGATTAAAATTAGAAGTCTTTATATCATTCTAGGTGTCTGAGTTTTTCATTTTCTCGAGGAATACTTTATTTTATTTTAGAAAAGTTGAAGCACAAATTTTTATTTTACAAGTAAAAAATGCATGTGTTATAAAAGCGGTGAGAAGAAAAAGACTTATAAAGAATTTTAACTATAGTAAAAATGTTTCATTTTTGTTGACATTTATACTAGATTCGTTTTGTTAACAATTTTCTAAAAGTATTGAACAAGTAAACGATCCAGTTTTGTTTAATTAAGCATTAGAAACAATATTTTACAGATAAAAATTAGAAGTACTTATATCATTTTAAGTTGTCTGAGTTTTTTTTTCTCAAGAAATAGTTTATTTTATTTTAGAAAAGTAGAAGTGAATTTTTTTAATTTACGACGTAGGAAACAAATCTGGTAATAAATGCGGCAAATATATATATACACACATATAAGTATTTTAAACTATTGAAAAATAGGTTCAATAATACTAAATTCGTTTTGACAGCAATTTTCTCAAGTTATGGTAAAAATAAATAAATAAATAAAAATAAAGCTTTTAATTTAATCTCTCTATTAAAAAAAATAATAATAATTAAATAACGCTGTCGTTACCGTAATTGAATTTGTTGTGACTGGGCTATTTCTTGGCTTATATTAAGAAAAATCTTGCATATAAAAAATACGAAAAATAGTAGTATTATAGAGAAATATGTCATAAACTCGCTGAAGGTGACAGTTCTTAAATCGAACATTTATTTTAAGCGCTATTTAATGTTGAAATCGTTCAAAATAATTCAGTTAAAAAAGTTTTATAGAATGCAAATCTATACATTACAATTTAATCGTCTTTTGCAGCCACATACTGGACTAAGTTGCGATATTCAGTTTCCAATCTTTTTTTTTTATTATTTGTCTAATTTTTAAGGGTTGTTTTCTTTTTCAATTTTCTATTTAAAATTTCATTATTATAATAGAGATTTATTTCATTTACCTTCTGTTGTCACATTTGAAAAAGTGCTCGTATTAATGTTTCTAAAGATCTTTCAATTAAAAAATGTATTTACACATGCATATTAAAAGAGAAAAAAAAACTGCTAAATTATAAAACTATTACTTGCAAAAAGCATTTTATGAAGAAGATTACCTTATAAAAGCCCAACCCAAATAATAATTTTGCCATACACTTTTAAATTGGAAAATATATTTGCACGGGGATATTAAAAGAGAAAGAAAACTGTAAAATAATGAAATTATTACGTGCGAAAAGCCTTAATTGGTGAAAAAGTAAGACATATTTTAAACGATATTTAAAATGTCATATTTAAAGGTAGTTTCTTATAGCATTTAAAAAGAAAAATTTACTTCTAGATGTTATTATAAAAGTCCGGGAGGCAACATTTTTTACTTATTCATTTTATACAAGCTGATTTTAAATGTGTAATAGTTCATGTCCAATCAATTGCCAAATAATGTGTCAGCTAGCCGTGCATTTGGTCTTGGGTACCGAAAAATTCCCCAGGCAAAGGGAAATGAATGGCAAAAGGAGTACAGAAGACCACCACTAGTTGTGATAATTCCATGCAATCTCCTGTTATCGGGTGGTCTTTTTAAAACAGAACAAATTAGCTTTTCTTTTTTTTTAGACGGTGGTTGGCGAGCGTAGCTCTTTTGGGGAAGACCTCTAGTATTTAAAGAAAAAACATTTTGAGAGTTAAATTGATTTTATGTTATTTTGAGTTTTATGAGTATAGAAATGTATTTTAAACAGAAATTTCATTTTCATGAGGAATTTTTTTTTTTTTTTTTTTTTTTTTTTAAGTAGATGAACTTCGGGCATTTTATGGAATAGTCGAGTAATATGCAATACTAATGTTTATCTTTGGTAACGTGCTACAACATACAGCGGCAATATCCTAAACAACTTAAAAACGTTTCCCGAGTGGCTCTCAAAGCGTGTCGTTTGTCGTTTGTCGGTTGGCATCAGGGGGCGTTGTGTCAATAAACATTTATTGTTCGTGCTTGGAAAATTCGAAAAGGTAAGTTTACAATGCTCTTTGTACATTATTAGAAATAATATTTTTGCATTGAAACTAATCATGCTGTACACCCGAATGGTAATAGTTTATCACGTAAGGTTCATTTTTTAGTTCATGATTCATGGCAATAAACGGAGGGTATTTTTTCGTAAAATGGCCGGATTGGGTTATATGGAATCCAGTATTGAATACCCTTAAATGTACTAGCGCAAAGCCTATTCTTATATTGTGATTTGTACATGAAAACTAAACTATATTAACTGACTACTTATATACTATATTGTAATCATGCTCCCTTGGTACTTTTAAATCTGTATTTTTCCAAATTTTGTTCGTTTTCATCATTTTTAACCCTCTATTCCATATTACCCTTCAATCTCATAATACCCTCCTAAAAAGTTTTCCATTATTATTTGTTTGCATCTGATAAAATTTCGTAAAATGATTTTTGTCTACAAATAACTAATCACAGATAGTTGAGGTTTGTGCATGTATTCGTTTTTTGTGTTTTAAACAATATGTACTTGTGCTATTGCCTCAAACGTAAATGACATTCTATAATACCTAAAGATACTCTACATGTGAAAAGTATAAGAATTACAGAATGGAAACCAGTATGCTATAAAGGCGGCTTTAACAAAAACGATTTATAAAGAAATTAAACTATCGTAAAAAGTTTTATTTTTGTTCCCTTCGTACTATATTTATTCTCTTATCAATAGAAAAAGAAAACAAATGCTTTTATTTAATTTCGCATTAAAAGATATATTTTGGAGGATAAAACTTAATTTTAACTTCTCTGAGTCTTTCGATTACTGAAGTAATGTTTCATTTCGTGAGGATGTTTTAAAATAATATTAGGGGATTCAACTCAGCCTTCTCGAATTATAGAACATAAGTAGAAATAATATATATATATATATTTGTAAACTCTAATAGATGTTTCACATTTAATGTATTTTTTTTAGATTCCAATCTAACAATACCGAAAACATTTAATATGAAAAATATCACAAATGGATTCAAATAAAATTTTGAAATTTATTTCTTTAGCGATACGACGTATTAGCTCTATGCCAAGAGTTAATAGCCAAAGAAATCGCCAAAGATTTTGCTACTTACAGCATCCTTTGTGATTCTGATAGTACAGGAGATTAGGCAGGGATGGGACATCTGCTGTAATGCTTAAAAAAAGCTTTATTTTTAATTTATGACTCTTCCACCACATGGAGCAACCATTGCATCATACTTCTTGCTGTAAATATTTTTAGTTGCAAACACCTATGAGTTTGTAAATTAAAAAGAATGTTTTACAACATGAAAAACAACTAACTACTACGATTTTTAACGTAATTTTTCAGTCTCATTCTTTGTTGCTAACTTAATTGTTTTTAATGTTTTGTAAAGTTAATAATATAACTTTTATGAATGAACAGTTAAGACTAAAAGCCACATGCTTACTGTAAAAACCCCCTTTTTTATGTTGCTTTAAGGGAGGAATGGAACATGTCCATCCTTCCCAAATGATATCTCTATCCAAATAATTATGTTTAATTACATACAATTTGTTGGTGTTTTATATTTATAAGACTATCTTGTCTTGGAATTGGATAGTGTAACAAATAAAACTTATTATTTTGCAAGTTAAAAAGGAATTTTAACCACTTTCATGATTTAAAAAAATAAATATACATTAAAAAATTAAAGCAGTGCAAATTTTCCTTTTCTTACTCATACATTATTTATCAATGTCGACCATTAGTATTAAATATTTATATTTATATTTATTTCTATAATGTCAATTTCCTTAGTTTTTTTAAATGAAATAGTTTAAGATAAAATTAACGTTGTAATTACAATAAATCTTAAGAATGTAAATGTCTTTTTGTCATTTTTTCACCACTTTTTTGATGGGACTTTTTCTTGCTAATTTTATTGGTTTATTAACCTAAAATCTTAATTATTATCACCGAATTTATATTTTTTAAATATGTTAAAATGTTTCAAGATGTTATTCTGAAAAATTTCCCTTTGTACTAGCGATACATAATTTGTAAAAAATATTTTTGTTAAAATTTCTCCATCCCTCCCTAATCCCCCTATCAGTGAGGAACCTTTAAGTAAGTAGTTCGATTACATGTCTCTTAATTTTATATATATATATATATATATATATATATATATATATATCATTTCATCATATTATGTATTTATTGATTAAGTGTTAATTTCCGTGTGGTATATTAGCCGTAAACAAACGTTGAACTATTTATATTGATTTAAGTGCAAACGGTTTAATTTTTCGTAATCGAGATGCGCTTCATAAAGATAGATTTTTAAAAAATCATGCTTGAAAATCATTTTAAAAACCATAAAAAATTAGTAAATTGATATACCGTTTTCAAACCAGCTGCATTTGAAAGAACATTTTCTTTCTTATTTGGCAATGTAAAAATTGAAATTGTACGATGGTTAAAAGTTAGTAAAAGCGAAATGTATGCATCAGGTGTTGCAACCGTCATTTTAATGTCAGCGTCACTAAAACAAAAAAGAATGAAAGAAAGAAAGAAAGCTTGTTATGAGGGGTAAGTACAAAAATTTTCTTTTTGTGTAATACCTTATAGAAGTAAATTCAAGAGTTTGCTTTCTCAAAGCATTTTTATATAATTATTGAGCAAGAAACCTTATTTAATTTAATTAATCTTATGTATTAAAATGTAATGTATAAGTATGTAATAAATATGTAATTTTGTATTGAAAAGAAATTATAAATTGGAAAATAAGACTCAAATAAAGTTAAAAAATAAGACTCAAATAAATATCTTTTTGGGTTCTATGAGTATTTCGTTTATTCATATCGAAATAATTATGTTTAAGAATTTGAATGAATTATTTATTATAAAAGCGGCTAGGAAAAGAAAGTTTAATAAATAATTAAAACTTTCTTAAAATAGTTTATTTTTTTGTTCCGCTTATGTAAGATTCATTCTGTTAGTAATTGTTTAAATTGTTTTAAAATGAAACGTAGCAATTTTATTATTTCAGATTTTAAAAATACTATTATACTCATTAACTTTAGAAGTCTTGATGACTTGTTTGAGTCTTTCGTAAATTTTATTCTTATTTATTTATTTGTTTTGAGGAATGCTTCGTTTTGTAAGGATTTTTTAAGAAAGTAGAACTGAATTAATGATAATGAATAAAATAATGTGTGGATAAATATACACTAAAAACCAACGTTTAAACACACAATATCAAATGAAGTGAATTGTTTAAATATAAGGCTTTTAATTCTATGAAAATAAGCATAATATAAAAGAGACGGCAAGAAAATAAGTATCTAAGGAATTGAAACTAGAGTAAAAGTTTTCATTTTTATTTCTGTGGTACTGGGATTTTTTCCTTTAGTAATTTCAAAGATATTTTAAAAGTAATGCTCTTATTTATTTTGTTATTTTAAAAAGTTTCACAAGTTGAAATTAAGGGGTTTTATATATTTATGACTTTTCAGCGTTCTTCGTTTTCTTAAAAAATGCGTGGAAACTGTCTTGTACTTTCTTAGAAATGTAGAAATAACATTCTACATTTCCGACATACAAGTAGAAAAATGTAATATTAACAAGACAATTTGGAAATTGTATGTCAAACGTGACACACGAGGTAAGCTCATACTGTTATTATTTCAGTGATATGAATTACATTGTTATTATGATATTATTAATTTCCGTAATAAAATAGGTACATTTGAAGTTGGCCACATTTTATCTTTTGTTGACATTTAATGAAAATTCCAATGGGAAACATAAGCCTAGTTTTGAAAATTTCAGAACTTGAAAGCTATATTTAGACTTTTTTCCATTTAATATCTATTTCTCCGGAAACGTCTATCCAAAAAACTCTCGGTAGATTATAGGATTGCTATAATTAAACAATTTTAGTATACAAATTTGGTTTTTAAATTCATTAATACGGAAATAATGTGACTTCATCTTAAATAGGTCGTAATCACCATGGTAACCTAGATTAATTATCATGGATATCATTGAATTAGTTACGTATGATAGGATTTAATAGAATAAAGAATGTGACTACAACTTGGTAATAGAGGTTATAAAATGTCATATACGTCATCTATGACTATAACGTCATACAAGTCAGAAAACTTCGTCATACAAGTCAGAAAACTTCGCCATACATTTCGGTCGCTTGGCGATTAATCCTCGGAAGTTGCTATAACAAGGAAGTACCGATTTTTTAAAAATTCAAATTACTTAATAAATATTTTTTAAAGATTTGATACGATTTTCATAACATTTGAAACGACTCGACAAAAGTGTGCAACAATTATGTATATTTAATTTCAAACCATTCGGTTGGATAGTTTTTGCGCTGTTATATGCGGACGGACGGACAGACAGACGGACAAGACGACGACTATAGGTGCTACGTATTTATATGATTACGAACGCACCTAAAAATGTGGCTCTAAGAAAATGATTTATAAAAAAAAAGTAAACTATCTTAAAACGTTTAATTTTTGTTCCCTTCGTACCATATTTGATCGCTTATAAATTGAAGAGCAAAATAATTGTTAATATTAAAAATACTTTTAAAATAAAACATTTAATAAAACTAAAAAATAATAAATACAAATCAACGCTATGATATCACAAATAAAAATCAGTAGACGTTCCAAGCTCAGTACAAGCTCCTCATCAGTAATTCAATCGAAACCCAAAGTTATTGTTTACACATGTTCACGTTTAAAATTATGCGTTTGAAATATTACATCACCAGAAAGTATATGTCATACTAGGACAGCATATTCTGGTGGAATTACATATGCTCCGTACAATGAAAAATTCTTTAATCTGGTATACGAATCTTCTAGAAAAATTGTACTTTTAAATTTATCGCACTTAGATTTTATTATTTTAACATTTTTGAAATCTGGGATATGGTCGGTATCTTTTGAATGATTAACAAGTCTCAGATTTCGAAAATATTAAAATAATTAAATCAAACTACAATAATTTTAAAATTAGAATTTTTAGGTCTCATATTTAGAAAATATTATAATAATTAAGTCTAACTACAATAATTTTAAAAGTAAAATTGTTGTAGAAGGTTGGTTTACAAGATTACAGAAATCTCTCCTAAACGAAGCATGTACATTGTACAATTCTACCAGAATATGTGATCCTGCTGTGACATATACTCCATGGTGATTTAATATTTTTAAATGGCATATTATTGAACGTGATTCTACGTAAACAATAGCTTTTGTTTTTCAGTGATATTTGTACTGATGAGAAGCTTGTATAAAGCTTGAAACATCTACTGTAATTAATTTTTTTAATTCATATTTATGTGTTGTGTTTTTAGTTTTATTAAATGTCTTTTTCATATTATAATTCTGATTCAGACGTAATATATGTTTAGTTACTTGGAAAAATAAAATAGTTCCCACGATTCCGAAAAAGGTTCTTCATCTAAAGAAACTACAGAAACTAATATATTTTCGAGAATTAACAAAGTATTTATAAAAGCATAAGGGTTGTTTTTGCTTAAAAAAACAAAACAAACAAAAAAAACACACGGATTTTCGGAAATTTTTCTCAGCAGTTTTTATAGTGTATTAATCAATATTCTCAACCTGTAATAAAGGTTTTTCGTAAGCTATTTATTCTCGAGTAAACAGACATTTTCAGTTCATTTCAGTTCAAACAGACAATTCATGTTCAACAGACATGTTTTACAGACAAGAAGATCAATTGACAGAATTTACTTTCTATTAAAATTATTAATATCTTGTTACTCTTGTATGTATAAATTCAGATACACAAGTGAAAATGTTTAAATGAGAATGAATAGCCTCCTAAGAACCGACATTCCGGTTTGATAAAACTGACTAATACACTATAAAATTACTTGCAAACGTTTCCGAAAATCAGTGCCAGTAACAAAAACTTTGTTTTATAAATGCGGTTTTCTTAATAAATTTTTTCAGAGATCTCTAATTATAAAGAGCTCTTTTTGGAATCGTGGGTAATTCGGAAGAGGTTGTTTTATATTTTCGTTTGTGGTTATATTATATTTTCGTCAATTAAGAAATATTTGTATTTTTTTATAGTGTATTTAAGAAATGCACACTGGAGTTTAAAATTAAGAGATTTTTGTCATTGTGGGATCTCTCAGTTTTTTGTTTACTCGGGGGCTTCTTTGTTTCGTGATATTTTGTTCATATACAGAAGTGAAAATCCCAAACTTTAAACTAACAGTTAAGAAGCAATCGTATTAAAAAATGTTAGAAGAAAACATATATCAGGATTATAAGCTATTGAGAATTTTTTTCATTTTTCGCCTCTTATTAATATTACAAAATTCTTGTAAAATAAAACATAACACGTTTATTTAATTTTTAAACAAACAAACACAAAAAGTAATTTTGGGGTTAAACTTAAGAATTTGGTGACATTTAGAGTTGTAATAGTCTTTCGCTTACTTGAGGATTGTTTCATATTGGAATACATTTGTTTACAACTAGAAGTGAAATTTTAAATTTAAGATTTACTCGTAGGTGAAAAGTCTGTGATAAATACGGCTGGAAGAATAAACAAGAACAAAAAATCATGCGTCAAGCATAGATTATGTAACACTTTGCAACGCTTCCAAAATAATTTTACAAATCATTACCGTTTAATAAGCTGAAAGATAACATCTACAATTTGGAAAACACATAACATATTTAAAAACGTAATTTCAGGAATTTCCAACATATATTTCCAACATATACAATATTCGGAAAAATATCCGAATACTTTTATTCAGTCCTGTATATGATCTATAGATTTGTATATATACTACATAGGATGCTAAATTTTAGTTTAGTTAGAAAACGCGTAGCACAGTTTAAAATTCTCCTTCTGGAGTTTCTGTCAATAAACGGAAATTTATGCGGCCTTTTGTGCTGCCCTGTATATTATCTACATAATTTATACACACCAAGTAATAGACAAAATGTGAGTTAAATTTAAAATCGCATTCAGCAACTTAAAACGCACTTCCAGGAATTATTGTTAACAAACAGTAGAGAATTCTTTTAATTTGAGTAGAGAATTATTTTAATAGAGAATCTCTTAGTAGAGAATTCTTTTAATAAATTTAAAATTTAAGATTTACTCGTGGGAGACAAGACTGTGATAACTGCTTTGAGAAGAATTTAAAAAAAAAAAGGGAAACTACCGGAAACTATATTCAGTTTTGTTCCATGATAATCTATATTCGTTCTTTCAGCAATATCCGAATTTTTTTTTAATTGAAACATGACGTTTTGTTTAACATATATTTTTAACGTATTTATTTTTAACATATATTTTGCTTTGGAGTTAAAAATTTGCTTTATATGATTTTGAGCTCAATGATTGTTTCGTTTTCTCGAGAGCTGTTTCATATTGGGAAAAATTTGTTTACGAGACGTAGTGAAATTTTAAATTTAAGACTTACTGGTAGGAAAGACTGTGATAAATACGTCTAGCGGAATGAAGAATTCTTATGAAATCTATCGCAAATTAGTTTCCGTTTTGTTGTTTGTTAATAGATTCGTTCTTTCAGCAATATTCTAGAATTATTGAGAAATGAAACCTAGCGTTTTACTTAACCTAGTTAAAAATTCATATTATGTAGTTAAAAATTTGTTTTATTTCATTTTATGATGAATGTTTCATTTTCTCGAGGATTATTTTATATTGGGAGAAATTTGATTACGAATTTTTAATTACTTGTAGGAGACAAGACTGCAATATATACGGCTAGAAGAATAATACATTAAAAAGAAATATACAGCAAAATTGATTCAGTTTTGGTGAATGAAACTGAATCAATATTCGTTCTTTCAGCAATTTTCTAGAATTATAGAAAAATGAAACATAGTACTTTTATTTAATTTATAAATTTTAAAAAAAATCCTATTTTGGAGTTAAAAGTTTATTTTACATCATTCTGAGCTCTGTGAATGTTCCGTTTGCTTTAGATAATCTTCCTTTACTTATTACTTACCCATCATACATAGTATAAGGTAAATCTTGTAATCGTTTTGAAAATCGATTTTTTTTTTTTTTTTTTTTTTTTTTTTTTTTTGACGGATTTACACGCTTCAAACACTGGAGATTCCGAAAAACGTATTTTTAGAAAAAACAATTGCCGTCCGTCTGTGTGAATATGTGTGCGTGTCTGTAAACGCTCTATCTCCCGAACAAATGGAAATAGAGACTTGGAATTTGGTATGTGCTTAGTATGTAATAATGGAAAGAAGCTTATTGAATTTCAGTATCCTCGACTATCCGGAACTTTTTTTTCGGACTCTCGAAATATTCGTTCTGATAAAAGATATATAAAAATTTTCGAAATTGTTTATTTTAAGGAGAGAACATAACAGACAATAACAAAACATACATTTTGCATATAGAATGAAGTCGATCGGATAATTAGTTGCCGAGATATTTGTAATCCTATTTCCCATACTCTTCGATTTTTCAAGACCCTGTATTTCATTCAAATTTCAGTTCAAAGATATATTTTAATTGGAAATGAGACGCTTAATCCTACGCAGTAAACCGTTAGTTAATATGATTATCAATTTTGGTGTTATAAGGATGTTTCTTTTACGCAATTCAGTAATCGAGCATTTAAAGTTTATGACGTCATCAAGCCACGATTTTGTTCGAATTGCAATGCATTTTATAAATAATTTACACATGTTTTATTTTCATATTTTATATTATGCTTATCCCTGATGGGTAAGTACTACGGTGGCCCCCAACGACTAGTTTTTCAGAAAAACAAAAGAAAAATATTTAAACTTAGAGATTAAACGAAATCAACAAGTATGTTCATAATTAAATTATTATTATTATTATTTTAAAACATACTTTCATTAAAATCCACAAAAAAGTCACCTTATATTATAAAGCACAAATGTGTGCGTCGCTTAATGCTGACGTTATGATGCGGGCAACAATGTGGTAAAAATGGATGAATGTTGCAACAATGGAGTTATTAAATTGTAGGCAAATGCTTAAGTGATTAAAAGAAATAACAAAAAAAAAAAAAAAGTAAAGTTTCTGCCTTTCGACATTTCATTAGAAGAGCCTTTACTGTCTGTACACCTAATCAATTAAATAATGAAATAAATAAAATACGTGACATCGCAATAAATAACGGATACAAAAACAGCACCATCAATAAATTAATTACGAGCTTGGATAATAAAAAGAAGAAAATTTTTAATGAACAGAACTCAAAAATATCAACTTTACAATATTTTCCAGGATTCTTTGAAAGATTAAAATATAAACTTAGAAAATTCAATATCTGCCTTATTGCAAAACCAACCATGAAATTAAAAATTGCAGTTTGTAAGAAAATTGACCCAATAGAACCATATCAACTACCAGGTGTTTATGAAATCCCATTCACCAGAGCAGATGGAACGTTACAATATTATAACGGAATGACCACCAGAAATTTTCAAACAAGATTAAAAGAGCATATAGCTGATATCAAATATGACAGGAGTACTACAGCACTGGCACGACTTAATAGAACTGAAGCAATAGAAATTGATTTTAAAAATAGTAAAATAATTTACCCATCAACAGCCTACTACCCATCATTATCCGTGAATCCATAGAAATCTACATGCGTAACGCAAACATTTGCAACGAAACCGTTTCATTTGAATTGCCCAAAATTTGGCACGAGATTCTTTTCCGTTTGAAAAAGCAATAACGAAATATAATTTTTACGATTACAGTTGGCTACTTCAAGCACCTGCTTTTCTCTCTCTCTCTCTTTTTTTTTTTTTTTTTTTTTTTTTACATATTTGGATCTCGTGATTCGTGTCTTCAAGGTTATTTTTTCAAAATTTGCAAGAATATTTTTTATCATTATATTTTTCTTGAAAATGACGCCGAACTGTAGCGTTGAAACGTATGTTGAATCATTGAAAAGGTTTTTATAAGCCTTTTGTTATTTCTTTTAATCACTTAAGCATTTGTCTACATTTTAATTATAATTAGTGATATTATTTTATGGTTAATGGAGTTATTTTTTCAATTAAACTATCGTAACGTTATTTCTATGGGGAAACAGTTTTGGGCCGACAGTGGAGTATTTGACCCAAAAACCTGGACAAAAATGTAAAAATTAAAATTTCGTCAACAATTGTAAAATTTATATTTCTTAATAGCTAACTAATTGATGCATCGATCTATGTCTATTTTTGGAACCTGACTTATATCTAGTGGCTCCTGACCTCAGTTGAAGAGGAAGTTTTTTGTTCATTTTAGGCATTGTTGTTATGTTTAAATATAATTTTTTTGTGTCTCAATGAATTGTTGAATTGAAACTAAACAGGGCTTGTGTTTAACAAAGGTCAGAGCTTAGTGTTAAACTATGTGTAACTTTAAATAGTTTAGTTTTTAATGTAATAAAAAATATTAAATGTGTAAAAGGGTCATTTATAAAGCGTTTTTCGCTCTAATTTAAACATATCGAAAGCTTTTTAAATATGTGCCGGGCTTTGCCGGGCCATGTTTGAATTATAATTGTATTATTTATAGTCTTGAATGCCAATTTCTGCAAAAATATCTTCCGCATATTGTTGCCATTTTTTTATATAATTTTTTTTTCGGGTGGACTACTCAAATCCCATTTTTTGCGGCAACCGAATTGAAAATATAAAAACTTTATTTTTACTCTAGTATAGCAGGTTTTTATTTTTTGCTGTAGAGATGTTCTAAATTGGCCTTTTTTAAGCAGTGATCCTTTTATAAACTGCTGTAAACAAAGACCAAGGGAAAAGAGCAAGCCATACAGTAGCAAGACCCTACAACTTCTTCTTCCAGCTAGGTCTGATGGTAGTCCTGATAAAAGCCAAGAAGAGTGTGATAAAGAAAATGAAAAACAGAGTTCTGAAGAATCAGGTTGAATCTGGTAATATATTAAATACACTGAAAAACCAGCATCTCTATACTCTAGAGACTCCACTGTATTAAATATATTATCAAATGTAAATAATCTTTATTAAATGTAAATTAAATGTAGTAATTATTATTAAAGTAAATTAAATGTAAATAATAAATTTTATAGATAGTACAATTAAATACATTTAATTAAATATTACTAGTAAATAAAAAAATCTATCAACAATTACTTTTCTCTTATAAACAGTAAACATTTAAGTCTGCTAGTTACTCGACTTCCGAACTCCCTTCGGTAATGTTAAGTCTATGGGCATGTTATGTATTCGTATTTTATAAATATCTACTTAGTAAATTTATATTTTAACTTCTTTTTTCTTTGTGCTTTTCTTAAATGATGTCTCTTTTTTTTTCTTAGTTGTCAAAATATTTATAAAGTGTATACTTATTATTATGTGAAGTGTTAAAATTTTACTGACACTTCGTCAGCTTTTAAGATATAAAATATTAAACTAAGCTATGGATTTGTATGTATACTACATAGTATGCTAAAAAGTTAGTTCAGTGAAACGCATAACAAAGTTAAACTTTTCCATTCAGCCATTTCAGGGAATAAACGGAAATGTGCTTGAGAAATTTTGTGCAACCCTGTATATGATCTATAGAATGTATCCACACCAAGTAATATTAATAAAAATTTCAATTTAAAAATACATATCACAACTACAAGCGCACTTCCAGCAATTATTGGTCACAGACTTCAATAGTTAAATTTATTCCTCAGCCAAATTCTTTTGTGTGTCCCTGTAAATGAACGATATATTCTATGCACACCATATACTACAATAAGTTCCTTAATACACCTCAGTGATGTATATAAATTTCAGTACGTTTAAAATAGTGTGAAATCTTTAAAAAAAAGAGCAAACGATTTTTTCCCATAGACATAATGTAAGGGAATTCTTTCGGGTGTCTCTGTAGATGAACCGTAAATGCTATAGACTTCATTTACAATACCAAACATGCCATATTGATACCCAATAACATGTAACAATTTCAAGGCAATCGGACTATATTTACATAGAAAAATATTTTTATCCAGGATTTCGGGTCAAATACTCCACTGTGCGACGTTGACCCCTTTTACGAATCGAATTTTTAAAAAATAATGTCCAATTCATATGTTGGAATACATATATATTCCAAATTTCAAAGCTCTACGTCAACAGGAAGTGGGTGAAAATTGAGTCAATTTAGTTGAAACGAAAGAGAACTGCCCAAAAGAGTTTCATTTTTGCTTCCTTCGAATCTGATGTATTCGCTTAGCAATTGAAAAAAAAATCAGTTATTTAATTTAGTATTTAAATATATATATATATATATATATATATATTGTAGCGTAATACTTAAGCGATTTGCGTTCATTTAAGTTGTCAGACTTTTTTTTTTCGGGGGGGGGGGGGACATTTGTTTTGTGCTGATGTTAGAAATGTAGCTACACGGAATACGTTTATGAAGAATTTAAACAATTATCAAAGTTTTTCATGTTTGTTTCCCTTTTACAAGATATTTTTGTTTCTGGAATTTTGAAAAAGAAACGCAATAATTTTATGTGAATTTTGCTGTTAAAATAAAAATAAAACATATATTGGGGTGGGAGTATTAAAATAACTATTTAAGACATTTTCTGTTGTATGTGCGTTTATTGTCGTCGGAGATTTTTTGATTTCGTAAAGTTTTTTTTAAAAACAAGAATACAAGTGAAAAATGTAAATTTAAAACATACAGAAAGGGAAAATGGCATATTATAAAGGCGACAATAAGAAAAAAATATATTTATAAGGAATTTAAACTATGGTAAAAGGTATAATTGTTCTACACCTTCGGTACTAGTTTAATTTTCTTATAATATTTTTCAGAAATATTCGAAGAGAAATCATAACACTTTTATTTAACTTATTATTTTAAAATATGTTTAAGAAATTACATTAAGAGTCGCAGAATCATAGTTTTCTCGAGAACTGCTGCATTTCGTGAGAATTTTTTATATGAAAGATGAAATAAAAACTAAAAAATAATTAACTTACAGGTTGAAAAAGAAAAACATGCTTTTAAAGAGACTGTAAAAAAAAAAAAAAAAAAAAAAAAAAAAAAGATTCATAAAGAATATGAACTAGCGTTAAAAAGTAGATTTTTTTTTTCGTGGTCCTAGATTCGACTTCTTAGTATTTGTAAGAGGATTTTTTTTTTTTTTAAAGGTAACGTTTTTGTTTAATTTAACATTAAAGAAGTACATTAAGACCTAATGACAATTAAATCTGTCTATAACGGAATCTTGTATTAACTAGAAAAATTGCGTTGTCCTAATGGAAACGATAGCATTCAATTATACCTGCTTAGATATGAATCCGTCTAACGTGGATTTTTATCCAGTTACAAAGTATACCGTTTTATTATTTAATAGATTAAAGTTAAGCGTTTTCATGTTATTACAACTTATAAGTCATTTATTTTCAGGAGGACTGTTACATATCTCGGAAAGTTATTATTATTATTTTTACTATTATTATTATTATTATTATTATTATTATTATTATTTAGATTTATGACTAACAAATAGGAAAAAAATTGTTATAAAAGAGGCTGGGAGAAAAAAAAATGGACCATTTAAAATAATGAGAAAAAGTTTCATTTCCATTGCCTTAATACTAAATTCGTTTTCTTAGTAATTTTTTAAATAAGTGAAAGGAACATAACTTAGTTGTTTAACTTATTAAAAAAAAAAAAAAAAAAAAAAAAAAAAAAAACGTATTTTTGAAGATAAAATTGTGTCATTTTTAGTTTCATGGGTTTTCAATGACACGAAATAAGTAATTTTTCATTTTTTTGCAGAAGTTGTTTATTATAAGAAGTGAAAAGCTTAAGATTTAGCGGCAGAAAAGAGGAAAACAAGCGTGATATACATATATACTAAAATAATTATATATATAAGTAATTTAAACGATCATATTCAAGTACTTTTATTTGCCCTTGATACAACATTCATTTTGTTGGGAAGGTTCTAGCATTAGCTAAAAATAAAAAATAAAGCTTTTAATTAATTTAGTATTTAAACTATTAAACATATTTTCGTGGCTAGAATGAGGTATTGTGTGGAATTCTGTTTTGAATGAGTTTTTTTTAATTAATTAATTTATTTATCTATTAGAAAACTAGAAGGGATATGTTTAATACCTACTGGTAGGCAATAGGCATATTATTGAAACGGCTAGAAGGAAAATAATTAATGAATATATATTAAATAATTATTATTATATATATATGTGTATATTGAAAAGTAGAAGTGAAAAGTTTATATCTAAAACTTACAAGTTTGAAAAAAGCATTTTGTTAAAAGGGGCTAGAAGAAAAAAACTTTTAAGAATTTAAATTATAGTGGGAAAATTTTTTTCTTCCCGCAAAACCAGAATTTTGCTCTGTAAGACATTTTGTAGAGTAATTCATAAAGAAAGAAAAAACGAATTTGTTTATTAATTCAGTATGTGAAAAATATTTTGATGCCTTCAAATTAAGAGTTTTGTGTCCTTTTGAACTGTCCGAGTCTTTAACTATTTCAAGGAACGTTTCATTTCTTGAATTTTGTTTTCGAAAGTTAGAAGTTTATATCTAAAACTTACTGGTTGGAAAAAAACATGTAGTTGAGGCAGCTAGAAGGAAAAGACTTTCAGGAATTTAAATTATAGTGAAAATGTTTTTTCTTCTCGCAAAATCAGAATTTTTTTCACATTTTGTCGAAATATTCATAAAGAAAGCATAGCACGTTTTGTTAATTTAGTGTGTAAATATATTCTGGAAGGTCTAAATTAAAAGTTTTATGTGTTTTTGAGCCAGTCGATTTCTTAAAGAATTCTTCATTTTGCAAGAGATTTTCTTCTTAAAAAAAAAAAAAAAAGAAAAAAAAAAGGAAATATGGACGTCAAAACTTATAGATAGAAAACAAGAATGTTATGATAGAGTCTGGATGAAAAATATTCATATGAAATTTAAACATTTGGTATTATTTATAGTTTTATTTCCTTGGTATAAAAAAAAAACGTTCTTTTAGTTCTTTTATTGTGAAAGAAAAAATATATGAAGCTTTTATATGATTTATTATTTAAAACAAATTTCAATTTAATATTTCAATTATTTCAAGAAAGAATTGTTTAATGTTTTAAGAGTTTTGTACTTACTCGAGGAATATTTCATTTTGAGTGACTTTTTTCAGTATGAGCTACAAAATTTAATTTTTATACTTGCAAGTAAGAAATATACGCTATATAAAAGCGTATAACAGAAAGTTATTAACAGTATTTTAAGCTAACAAAAAAAAGGTAATTTTTGTTCAAGATTCTTTTCTCCAGTAATTTTTTAATTTAAAAAAATGAAACACAAGGATTTCTTTAATTTAATGTTAAATAATTTAATGTTTAAATAATATTTTTAGAAGTTAAAATCCGGAGTCTTTTGTCATTATGCGTTCTCTGAGTCATCAATTACTGCAAAGAATGTTTCATTTCATGACGATTTCTTAATATTTCAACAGTGAAAGGGTACATTCAATCTGCACAGATGTAAAACAAACATGTTTTAAACGGGCTTTTGGGGGAAAAAAGGCTTCTGAAAAGTTCAGGTTATCATAAATGTTAGTTTCTGACAATTGTCTTATAGGAATTTGAAAATACTGAGTAATTTCTTAGGTTTTAATGTTTAAATAAAATCTGTTATATAAGATCACATGATTTTGTTTAGTTTATACCATTAGTATTAAAGTTTACTTTGGAACGTTGATATATATATATATATATATATTTAATAAGGGCAGAATATGCGGAGATGATACCATTAAATTTACCGAAAATTTCAGAGATAAAAATAAAAATATCAGAATACAAAACACGCAAAAAATCTTGAAATCATAAACACGAAAACACACACACATATATATATATATTTTTTTTTAGATAAATATAAAAACACTATGGCGCAGAAAACTCTTCCCTACTAGATAAAGATTAACGTTCGACAGAATCAAAAATCTCGAAAGTTTGACGCCTACTAGAGACGTTGATTGATGAAGCTCTGAAATTTAGACTTTTTACTCAACAAATAATTCGATAAAAAGCGACTACAAATAAGAATTCGTGTTTATACTCAGTAAAATTAATGCTTTTAAATCATCACAGTTAGGTTGTTTGTACATTAATCTCAATTGAGGGTACGTGAACTGTATAGAGGCCTTGGCGAGAGAAGACAATTTTCCACGTATATTTTCTGGGAAGCTATTCTCTGTTTCATATACACAAGTAGTTTTTTTTCAATATTTATACAATTTGTTTAATATAAAAAAGCCATCTATTTTCATATTCAAACAAAAGTAAATTATATATAAAAAACAATACTTATTATATAAGATATTATATATTATAATAAATTATATATAAAAAACAACATATCTTCATATAAGAATAGAGATTTTTATTAATTAAATACAAAATGGAAAAATTAAAATATTTAGTCATGCATTGCATTCCGTCGGTTTAGTAGGTAAACTTCTTGTGTAGAAACGCTATTCATTTAATTTCGAATAATAGGAAGATTTATATCAGACAAGGTGGTGCTTATTTGAATCACGTTGTTGATTTAGATTTAATTAACTGGCTAATTTTACTATGGCAAAATATAAATTATGTATTTAATTCCGTAATCAATCTTTTCAAAGATAAATTTGGCTGTGGTTGATAAATCAACCAGGGATTCCCATTAAGTAGAACCTATTATCTAAAACTTTATAAATATGTTTATCGCTAATTCACTTGTAAACAAAATAAATATAAAGAATAAGTATTAACGAACGTAATAAAAAGTAATGTTAACAACTGAATTTTTATACTGCTGTCTTTTTTTCGTTTTTAATTTAATAAATTAATGGGTTATACGATATCCGCTACGCCGAGTAATCGCACTCTAACAATTTCCAATTTAAACGGATCAATGGTTAATTAAATCAGCATAGTTTAGGAGTGAAATTATCGGGAACAAATTAGAAATTATAGTGATTTATGTCGTATATTACAGTCAGGCATTTTATTGGATCATAATATTGTACATAAAGATATTATAAGTCACTTAAACGATGTTTGATGCACATTGATTAATTTTTACTCACATAAACACTTAAATTTTATTAAAATATAAAAACATATTAATGATTTATTAACGAAAAAAACTTTATTTCAGATACAAACTGCGGAAACGGATTTCCTTTTATTTTAAAGTTTCCTAATATTAGCATTTTTCAACGCATGATTACCACAAGAAGAAACAGGACAACTGCTGTTGACCCCTTCTATTCAGTATAGGCATCAAACCCTAAAAATACAAGTACTTTAAGGAACTTGGTATTCTTCATTTTGCGAAACATGACGAAAATATACATTTTCCAAATTTCGGCGTAATATTAATTTAGACATGCGTAGTATATTCTTACAAATATTTGTAAAGATACGATGATTAAAAATATGCAAAACGTATTTTTAATGCATCTATTTTTCGTTAAAAAAAACCTACTTGGAAAGTTTTTTTTTAAGAATTTTTTATTGCATTTTATGAATGTTTAATTAATAAAGACTATTCAGTTACAATTTCTAGTCTATCTGATAAAAATTAACAAAGTTACGCCGCCTTAATTTACTTTATTTTATCATACAGAAATCATAACTTGAATATTTAAACGTGATTATCTCAAAACAGTGCTCGACCAAATCTCTACCGGTCTTCTTCAAATTTTGACAGATCAATTACTCTTTAGTTTTCAGAAATTATATGGTTTTTATAATTTCAGATAACATTTGACAGTGCTACGGTGATCACTGTAGACGGCTACCAGAACGAAACAATCTTCGGATTGGATCCCTTGGGGAAACACAACATTATTTCTTCCTTACAAAAATCTATTTATTTTCTTTAAAGTGTAATAAACAAAATATAAACAAGGTTTTCTTGAAACAAATCCCCCAAAATACACTTTTTTTTTTTTTTTTTTTTACCTTGCAGATATGTATAACTAATCTTAAAATTCATATTTCTCAGTTTGTCTTTCTTCTTCAGTATATAAATATATGGACAAAATGCAACAACTTCTACAAGTATTTTTCAATTGGCCTGGTTTTTTTTAATATATGGTCCACATATATGAGTGCTATTTTTTTCAAGGTCCGATTGGTTCGTAAATGAAAACCACAGTGAGTATACGAAGACGCTGTGCTCAGATGTGTTGTCCAGTGTCTCTAGTATGCCCGTCAATCGCGTCATGTCGCAGTCGTCAGTTCTGAACTCTCAGGGAGTACGTAAACCTGCCTCGAACAATTGAGGTTCCCGCTAAATGTGAAGTGCGTGCTGTCATTCGATTTCTGCATTCTGACGGGTGAAATGCAGCCGAAATTCATCGACGAATGAGTTAAGTGTACGGCACAACTTTCATGAGTGACAGCAAAGGGCGGCAATGGTGCAGGAACTTTGAAGCAGGACGCACAGACGTTCATGATGCAGGAAGGCCGGGAAGGAAGCGAGTGTCAACCGATGTTCTTAATGAGCCATTGGCTCCGATTTCCATCTCTCGCCAAACAGTTGCCGAACAGTTGATGTAGGTTAAGGGGCTTCCGAGTTGCAGACAACTTTACGCCCAGTCTATTTGTGAGTAGAGTGTCTTGTATTAAATTCAGCCATTGAGAAACGTTAAGATGTAGTGTGAACTACAAGATAAAAGAACAATTACAATGAAAAGGATAGATGTAAAGTTAAGAAAAGAGATGATAACAAATTTGGAATAAAAATGTAAAGCAAAGGACATTAAGGATAGTGTCTAAAAATTGGAAGAAAGTGATATGGTATAGCTGTAGTTATAACTAACTACTAGTAAGGAAGTTGAAAAAGTAAAAAAGGTTCAGAACATCTTCGTGAAACAGCACATAAATGCCAGGTGGTGAAAAGGCGGTCAAAGCATAAACAAACAAACAAAAAAAAAAGGTACTCAAAAGAGCAATACATTTTTTTTCTTTTCTCTTCTTTTTTTTCTGGTATAGCTTAGATAATAAGTTTTAATTAAGAAATTAGGTATTTATATTGTGGAAAAAATTACAAAGTAAAAATAAAAGAGAGAAATTTACAGTTATGGCGAGCGCTAGTCTATAATGCAAGAATATTTTGGATGTTCACGGTGATGTGGTTTGAAGGCGTCATAATACGGAAATTCTGCGATAATTTCATTAAGGGAGTCTTAGAGTTTTTCATATTTTTTTTTAGAAATGTGGCTGATTCTTTTCTTTAATGTAGTAGTTTTCAGGTCTCTCCGGATAGTGCTATTATGGAGGTAACGGGAAACATTTCTTACAATACGTAGATTTTTGTTGTGTTGGCTGAGGTTGTTCATAGAGGTTTTACAAATATAGCCCCAGACCGGACAGGCGTAGGGGATTATTGGTAAAATAGAAGAGTTATAAAGGAGAAGCTTGTTATAGATAGGGGTGGTACTATTAAGTAGAGGTTTAAGTGCAATCATGGCTCCAGGGACTTTCCCCCTGATGTTAAGAATATGTTTCTTGAAAGTAAGTCTTTAGTCAAGGGTGACTCCTAGGTACTTTGCTTCATTAGATCAGGGTATAGTGAGTGGTATTGTTAATAGTAATTTTATTTGCTCACACGAAACGCTGGCTAGGAGGACAGAAGTTTGACTCAGACAACGTGCTGAAGACCAGCGTACAGAATTGGCTGAAAGCACAGGTGGCTGCCTTCTATGACGAGGGTATGGGAAAGTTGGTACCACGCTACGACAAATGTTTCAGTAGAAGCGGCGACTATGTAGAGATGTAGATGAAAGGTGTATCTAAATGTTCAAAATAAAACAGTTTTGATATTTACAGTGGTTTTCATTTCACAACCAATCGTTCCTTGAAAAAAAAAATAGACCTCGTATTTCATAAAATTAACAACAAAAATTTCAGTAAATATAATTTTTTTTACCTCCCCTTTAGAAAATTCTATAGTTTTTTTTTTTTTTTTAACTTGAATGGTTACAAATTTAAGTTTTAAAATATTGGGAAGGCCCCTAAATGAATTATTTTCCTCAAGTGAGAAAAGAACTCTCTTATTTTTAAGAATTCGTTAAATATTTTAAACATTTAGTAGAGATTAATTAAACTATTAGGTTTTTTTTCCTTATGTAAAAATGCTTACAATTTACAGCTCTTCTTCAATTATAATGAACAAATTATTTATTGTAAGCACAAGAAATGCATATATCACAATAAAATCATTTTGAATTTTATTGCGTTATTTAGTTTCCCTGCTAATATTCTGTGCAGACATAATATATATATATATATATATAAATTGTACTACATCCCTTCAATATTTCAACAATTTATATTTTTTCGAGTTGCCATAAGGAAGGCGTACATCGTTTTCTTCATACAAAAGGGGAATATTTAAATTTTCAAGCCTTTTTGGAAAGTTAAACTGAAGCAATCTTCTTCGGTGTTGAGAAAAAGTCTTTAAGGCCATATGAACAAAAAAAGCAGTACAGTAATTCTTAAGGAAAAGATTTTTTGCTTCAAAGAAAGGGATTTTTTTACAATAATCTTAAAATATGCAATTTATATCCACATTTTTGAAAAGGAAGCTTTAAAAATGATAAAATACTTTCTAGTTTATGCTAACTTAAGACTTGAAGGATAAAGTGTAAAAATTTCGGATATGTTAAAAAGTTTTAATATAGTAAAGCTTTTTTAAGTTTAACACTTTAGGTGATTTTAATATATTAGAATTAGTTAATATTTTTTGCTTTACTCCTTTCTCTGATGGTAATATACTTCCAAGGAATGTTTCATTGGAACATTTTGATAATTCTTCAAATTTGAAGTATTGTTTCGCTTTCATAATACACTGACATACTTGAAGGTTTCAGGAAGAAAATTACTTTTTAATTTATGATGCAAAAGTACGCCTTAAAATAGAAACCTCTGTTTTATCTTCAAGTAAAGTACGTCTAAAATAATTTCCTTAGCATATTAGTTAAGTTGGGATATTTTTAAAATTTTTCTTTCAGTTCTTGCAGATGTTCCGTAAAATTAGAGCAAAGTGCAAGAATATATATATTTATATTTATATGATTTATGCTCTTGTTATAAATAGTTATTTCACAATTTTTAATTGTTCAAAAGTTCAAGATATTTTTAAACATTTAGATATTATAGAGATATACAAAGATATTGCCTGTGGTATTTTTAAATGTTTAGCAAACGTTACTAAATATATATTTTTTTAAATATGTAGTTATTTATAAATAGATATCTAAAATATGTTGTATTACTTAAAAGGTGATAAACTACATGAATATTATTCAATGTCAATGTTTGCGTTTTTAAAGATAATTTTCAGCATTCTACTCGTTTATTTTATTTTCTAACATGTTCATAATAAAGGTAAAATATTTCTCGTATTTCATTATTTGCATCCAAATATTTGAAACAGTTTGATTAACTTATATAACCATTATCTTGTGTAATACTCAAACCAACTAAACTAGACTGGAAATCATATTAGTTACTACAGCACAACAATGAGGGTTTGTAATTTTCACGGATGTATAACGGTTTGGTTTACAATTACATGAGATCTTAAAGCATTCCATGGTATTTTGAAACATTTAAAATTGTTAAAATCGCATATATTTAAGACTTGCAACATTATGAAGGTGCCCATTTATATACAAAATACTATTTGTAGGAAAAGAATGAACAGAAAAGGATTTTGAAAAATAATATATTGTACATTTTCTAGTTATATGAATGATATATTTAAAAAGAAACATAAAGAGCAACAATTCCTTAAGCAAGGCTCAAACATGCGAAATATCCACTTATATATTGAATTTTAAAAGGTTTTATCTGGAAGCTGTATCTGTACCGCGAACTTCTAAAAATTCACATTTCAGAACATTTAACATTCCTCATGCAAAACAATTTAAAATTATCCTTATATTTTTAAAAGAAAATGCACCTTTGAAAGTGGAAAAAGTTAATAACTGCGCAGCTATGTATAAAAATGAATATAAAGTAAATGTTCAAGTGTATAAACGCTGAAACGTTTACGGTTTTATTTTATAAACAAATATTTTGTCATATATATCTAAAACCCACTAACCATTCAAACACTAGGATTTTCAAGCGTATATTCAAACAATAGGCTGTCATTCTTTAAAATGCTAATACAAATGGGAAAAAATATAATGCACTAGGAGTGCTTTTTAAATATTTATTCGTAAAATGTTTATCGATTTCTGTACATTTGACTACACACAAATCACTCAATTCAAGTATAACAGAATGGTTTGCATTAGATTCACATAAATGTTATAGGAATGTACTGTTGCGAAGTAATTCCTGTCAAGTTTCTTAACTTTTAAAAACATCAGGCCGAGAGCAAAACAATTAACATTTTCTTGCATAGAGCTCCATTCAAACTGAACTTAAAACTCAGCACTTTAAATGGGTTTTTTTTAAAGATTTTTTAAGAAAGATTTTTATATTATCCATGCACCTTTCTACAAATGATTACAAAAATGTATATCTCCAGGGATTAAAAATGAAATTAAAAATTATGTAGAATAATATACACTAGGGTGGAACGAAAATAATGGTTAATTTTTTTTTTCAGTTAGAAATTTGCTATAGTCGGCAAAAGTTGCCTTTTGGGATTAGAATGAAGAATATAAAATTTCGTTGCTGTACTAAAATATTTTCAGGTGCCGCAAAAAGCTTCAAAAATGACTTTTCTATGAAAATAACGATAAAAATTTCCTTTTAAAAAAAAAAGTTCTTTTCTTGATTATTAACATAATATACATCTATTTCGTAAACAGAATATTCAAAATATGATACTTTTGAAGAAAACTTGCACATTCTATGTATTACGAATTTTTAGATGCCATTACAGAAAGAGTTATTTTGTAGAATTTAGCGATTTTCACCAAATTAATTTTTATTAATTTTACAGTAACATATTCTTATAGTACTACATTGAAATGAAAGAAATGCAATCTTTAATTATCGTATCTTAGTAAAACAAATCACACTTATTTATGAAAACTTTAAAAGAGTGAAACCTCTGATTAACGGACAACTATGTGACCAAAAAAAAAAAAAAGTCTGAAAAAATGAGGTGACTGCAGGAGATTGGTTGTTAGTTATAATGAGAGGTTAATGTTCGCTGAGAAATTTTAATTTGGCCGTAAGAGAGGGGTGACCGTATATAAGGGTATCCGTTAAAAGAGGTTTGACTTTATATTGTTTTTAAAGGCAAAACGTTATTTTTAAGAAACATTAATTTTTCTCTAATGTCCATAGTAACCACACATGGTCCATAATAATCACGCTGACACATTGGATTGTTTTTCTTTTGTTTTGTTTTGTTTTTGTTTCAAATCTTGGCATAATCTTTTGAAAATTTATTTTGGTTTTTATGAATGCATCTCTTGCAGAAGTGCTGAAAACTGACAAGGATGATTCGGTAACTAATTTAACAATCCTTTTATAACTGCTTGTGTGTGACATAGGGAAAAATTGAAGTTGACTTTCATGATCAGGTTCTTCTGCTTGCTGTATTTACTGCTTTAGTTTGTCGTCAGTAATATATATAGTCATTGGAGGTTATGTTACTTTAACATCACGCCATTGAATCATATCAATATAATCCGTGACATCAAAGTTTATGCATACAGGAATTAAAAAATTTCTGATGCCAACTTTATTTCCAGTCCCTGGTTTTACAATTCGGCGTAATGCAAATTCCTTAATGACTTCTATCACCTGATAGCATACAATGGAATACATTTTCATTTGCAGCAAAGTATGCATTGCTTTGGCTGATTGGATCAATTACATTTTTAGGAGTGTAATTGAGGTAACGTAAATAGATGACACGTTTTCACAAGTGCTTCGTCCATAGATAGATGGTTTCAATTTTATGTTAAACCAAACAGTTGCATACACTTTCAAAATATACTCGGTCAGTATTTGGAGATTTTGTGATGTATATTCTGTTCCCACGTACAAGCGAATTATTCTGTTTGTTAAGGTAAACCATGGTGAATGACAATTTTTTTCTGGTTTCTTCATAGACAAATCAGAAGAACAACTTCTAACGGAGATTGTGTTACACATTTCTAAGAAACATATTTGGTCCATACTTAAATTATCCTTACATTTTAGCAATGTAATGTTATTTTCAATAGGTAAAAACTCATTCACTGGAATTTCATAACACTTTTCCAGTTGTTTCCTTATTTTCACTCCAAATTCATTTGGATTTTTAGTTTTTCCATCTAGGAAAGAAAATAGATGACGAACGGGTAGTTCATTTGCATGAAACAGACAAATCAAGCACTGCAGTGGCTTTCATAATTCTTTTTCCAATAAAGCAACTGCAACATTATTCAATCCAGTGTTCGAGGCAGTTCCATCATATCCAATTGCAGCAATGTTTAAGTATTGGTTGATGCCATTTAAAAATGTCTTTATGTTGTCTTTTATACCTTTTCCAGTGCTAGAAATTAGTTTTACGTGTCTTGAAAATTTTAATCGAAGTTCTGGAACAAGTGATATATGTTCTTCGATAACAGTTATTTTGTAATACTTAGTTCCTTTCTTCTCTTGCACAATAGTCTTGTCTTTTCTTACATAAAAAAAAACAATTAATTCCTATAACTAGTTTTACAGTTTATTTTACAAATCTTTTTCGGTTCTTTATTTGTTCTCATCAAATTTTCATTCTGTCAATACATTTCTGTCATACTTCTTTCTTCATCACTAATCAGACCAATATCCTGCAGAGCGGCGCTTGGAATTGTTGCAGCAATTTTGTCTGATACTCAAGTTCGATCGCAAGTAGAAGACACAAATCGCAATTTCATGCGCATTTGACTCTGATTTTGATTACTTCAGGTTTCTGAGACACTGGACGTAGAGGCAATAAAAAAAATTGGGATAGTATAGTGTTCTCTTCTGAACTTTGTTCTGTTTCTATCTCATTGTATACTATTTCGAAAACCATGTTTTTACAAAATGTCCGTCTGTCCTCATTATATCATCGAAAAATATATGAAATTATGCCTAGAATTGAACCATTTTTTTATGTTTTTGGCTATGACCAGCAGATCCTCCTTGAATTTAGGAATATTCCGCTGGAAGGGGCGCTGCAATGGCAACTTTTGTATCATTTTCATTATTGTATCATCGAAAAGTGTAGGAAGTCATGCCTAGAATTGAACCAAATATAATTTCTATATTTTTTACTATGGCCTGAAGGTCCCAGTTGAGTTTGGGGATATTCCGCCGGAAGGGGGCGCTGTGATAGTCTTTTAAAGATTTCAAATTCAAAAAGATGTACAAAAAAAATAGAAATCCTAAAAGTTTCTTTCGTTAAATCCAGGGATTCCGGAGCATTTTTTTATTCCCCTCTGTCTTAAAAATGGCTAAGATATAGCAGTTCGAAATTTTAGGGTGGTTCACATTTTGAAATAAGACAGCAGGATTCCTTTGAACTTTCTCGCAAATTTTCTGCCGTTGATGTAACCATCGTTCCAACTCATTTGTTTAACACTATATATTCATATTCGCAAGCGTCAATTTCTTGCCCAGTTCGGCGATAGTTCAAATATTTTCGCCAAATATTGTCGCCAAATTTTGCGGTATTTGGCGAAGTATCACCAAATTTGGCTACAGAAATAGGTTGCCATAAATGATGCTAATTTGGCTATAATAAAGTAATTTGGCAAAATTCTCATTCAAATTCAGTATTGATAAGAACTGGGAATTAATATTCTGTAATCAGGTTACACTCATTTTACCTTCGTGTTTTCCAGTAAAATTAGCGAAAATAAAAATAAAGGAATAGAGAGGCTATCTATTCTTGATGAACAGGCCAGAAGGACTTTTCGTTGTTGTTTTGTACATCATATGCTAGTGCAACGAAGGGTGCTCGCATCCAGGTATCCGATGATTGGGTTAAAATATTGATTTTATTGACGGTGTTATAGCGAATTTTGAAGTATTAACTTGTGTGAGATAGATTTCGGATTGTCGGATTTGAAAATCCGACTAGTTCCAATTAATACAAACAATTGTATCGTTATTTCTATGGGGGGAAATGCAAGTGTTGGGCCGACGTTGCCCCCCCCCTCCTTCCCTTGTTGATTTAAAAAAAATCAATGTCTAATTCATGTATTGCTCTCAGGAATACATATATATTTCAAATTTCAAATATCTATGGCAACAGGAAGCGGATGAAAATTGAGTTAAAGGATTTGACTGCCACTTACATACAGAAATGTAAATTAAAAGAAAGCATGTAATATATGATTTTTAGATGCATAATTTTTTACTATAAGAATTTCTTTTTTTATATAATCTACCTTATGTGCATGTTTTTGTTTTCCATAAAATACAGATAGTCAATCTGATCTGATCCGTTTATATTTACTACACGAGGCGTTTAACCATTCAAGCTTGTACCAATAATACATTGTAATTATTCATAAAATAGCTTAAAAATATCAGTACTTGCATGTCCTTCATAATTAAATGTTATGCTCAAGATAATCAATAAAAACTTCCAAAATTTTGTTGTCATTTTATTCAGCATGTATATATGACAAAAATGATGTACTTTAAACTTTTAAACAAAAATATATTTTTATAAATGTCCCACGAAATGTACTGCTATGTTCACTAACTTCCTACAGGTTTTTTCATATTCTTACTGCTCGGCATAGACAATGTAATAATACTAATTGGTTGAAATTGGGATATAAAACTATATTTTAGAAAACAGTATTAGAGCAAAAATATTGTTTACATATATACTGGATATCGTGTATGAAATATATCAAAAATATAGAGCAACGTTGCATTCTTAAAAAAAATATATGAAATAATAATATAAAAATGATTGGCGAAAAATCCCTTGATAAACAAGTGCTGCACAACAAGTGCTTTAATATTGATTTTCAAAGATATTTTTAAACCAAGAAGTCGTGTGATGCTCAAATTGTAATAAATAGGTGCCTAATATGCTACATAATATCGATTTTGAGGTAAAATTTGATTTTGAAGTTTTCGTTGAATACTCGTTGAATTTCGTTGAAGGCTGCAACAAGTGTCATCCTTTTCGCTCAAAATAATATCTCAAGAGACATACCTGTAGTTAGTCTCGTGAATGATAGAAAATAGATAATGTTGTTCAGGCACGTTCTTCATTTCTGCTAATTACTTTACAAATCTCACCTTCTAATTATAACACTTACAATCTGGCTCCTTTAGAGTGTAAAGAAAATATTTTGAATAAACTTTTGCGATTAATAAATAGCATTGACTTTAAATAAAACCAATAATAGTTATTTATTTTAAGAAATAATCTTTTATTAGTGTACGAATACTAACAACATACAGTAGAAATATTCTAAATGTAAAATTATGTTAAATAAATGAAAATTCACGTTGTTTATATAACGTCGTATTTTCATGTAAACACCATATATTAAAGACTCAAAATAAGATTATCAAAAAAATTACATTTTTACCGAGTTTCTTTTCAAGATATGACAACAGAAAATAAAGAATACATTTTTATATTACAGCAAATGTAAGTTTACATTATTATTGATTGCTTATTCATTGTTCATTTATGTTTATTCATTTGGTAACAGATTTAACAATGTCATGCTTGAAAATTACTTAAGCTATCCAGGATTTCTATATTGTTTTCTCAATATACAATGAAAAAGATATTTAAAATTATTATACTAATAGTTAATTGTTGAAAAGATAAAATATTGTTTTGTCACGGGGGACAAACATAGCATAATTTCTAGATCTCTAGTACAGCAGGAATTGACTGAAAAATCGATTACAAAATTCCACCTTTACATACATGGTCCAAGTTAAGTTTTGAAAAAAAAAAGCATGGAAAATGGAGATGATTGAAAATATATCTTTTACACGTTTCTAAAAATAATCAGAAATTGTAAACTTATTATTACATTCAGCAATTCTTTTCCATATTTTTTATTGGAGGAGTATATTTCTTATAAAATATTATAGACTATTTTTATGCTCATGAAAACAAAAATTTTTTTAAAAAAAATATCAGAAAATAAGAAAATTCTAACAGTCAAAGATGATGCAACAGAAAAATCATTAGGCTGTGTATTATTTTATCTACAAATTATTTCTGAAAAAGAAACGAAATGCGTAGGTAAATATATAGTTTTAGGCAAAATATAATAATAATAAAGAAAATCAAGAGTAATAATACATTGTACCAAAAACAAAACTATCTTTCTAATAAATGAATTGTTTTCACTTACTGTAGAAAATCAATTTACATTAAAAGACATATGCTTCACAGTTAAAAATTGCTCGATAATATATAACATAACGCAAATGGAATGTATCCATATAAGAAAAGTAGGCTTTATTTTAAATGTACGTAATTATTTAATGAACAAAAATAAAAATCAAAAATCAAATCATTATATGATGTTGCAGATACATATTATCAGAGATTTAAAACATTGGTTAGTTGCGGATTCTTCATAAGACTTGGATTATACATTACACAGTCTTACACTATACAGTACACTTCACTGTCCGCTTCATTCAATCAGGGATATCCCCTGTCCCCGGATATCCATCTCTCTTTCGTTAATATCGCAAAATATCCCAATACATTCTCTACGTTACTTTTTATTCCCACCAACCGCATATTCCACTGTTCATTCGTTACTGAATAATACTGTTTTCGTCCGTGTTTCAATACCACCGCTGCTATTGGTCTTGACGTTATTGCAATATATTATGACCAATAAAGAAGCGCTAAAATACGTTTGAGTTATTGTTTAGTGGATAGAATTACTAGAGCTTAGAAACTGGGAAGCTCGGTTCGCGAGCACCCAATTAGAGCGAATGGTAAAATTTGACCTTTCCGTTGGTGATGCGAAGCCTCTACGCTGTTTGACTGTGATTGGTTACTTTTGAGCGGAGCTTCCTAGCTATTAACGTCTAGTGTTGTCTACGCTGAATACCGACCAATTTAAATTCACATTATCTTCTCTGTCGTATTATCGGTAAAAAGAGAGAGAGAGAGAATCCGAGTGAATTTAATATATCCTGTCTTGATAGTTCAACGTAAAATAAATGTTTATCAAAAAACGAAATTTTAATAAGTATTTCCAAACGTGACTTGAATATTTATATTTCAAAAAAAAAATTTCAATGTCGTATTCATGTGTTAAATAGATATTAACGTATAAATACAGTGATTTTTTTTGTAATTAAGAATGCATTGATACCTTAAAGAAAGATTGGAAAAAAACTTTTCTGTTACACCTGTCATCCAATGAAAGCTATTTAATTACAAGACTATTAGCATGACATGTGGCATTAAACCAATTTCAGTTTTTGCTTTTGCTTTTTACTTATTTTAATCATATTAAAATCATCAACGTCATACAAGAGGAAATGAAATATTTAAAATAGTTCATAAAATAGGAAGAATAGGGAACATACTATTTAGAAAAACACTATCCAAGTAATGGTATAAGCGAAAATAGGTATCGAAGAATATTTCATTTTTCTAAGATATTGCTATTTTGTATCAATATTAAACTATAATATTTAAAGGATACTGTGTGAGCAACTAGGTATCAAGCATTGGTCTATTGCTTTCTGCACCTGCTTGTACTTAAATTGCTTCTCTGCTACTATACAATTATGTCTCTTTCGAACTTAACATTTTTCTATTCCCATAAACTTTAAGCTAGTTATCGAGATATATTACCAATATCAATATTAATTAGTTTACATATTGCTATATTAAATTTCTGATATTGTTCTGTCCTAGTGTTCATTGAGATATTGTCACGGAGATTCTTTAATTTACCTTATGGATATAGTTTGCTTTGACATCAATATTCCAATTTTTCTATCAGTCTGAACAGTTCTTAGACATGGCCGCATTTTACTTTAAAATGTTATTTAAAAAAATATATAAATAACCATTTCTCGTAAGATGCACTTTAAATTTCTAGTAAGATATTTTTAGTAACAATTTCTAGTAAGATATTTTTAGTACGGGATATTCTCTGTCTATCCATTGCTTTGAACGATTTAATATTCTAGAAATTTCAATGACAGGTTCATTTTTCTGTTTTAACTTAAAGATCGTTAAAGTTTCCTCTTTTGTGAATTCTGTAGTTTTCATTATCTTAAATAATCAACGGAAATTGAATATTTGCCATTATACTGCTCAGTGAAAACTAATCATTTGTCGGAACGGTTGGTTGGTTGAAACCAATACAGTGTCTTTGTACATTTGCATAATAGACCCAAACTTTTGAGTCAGTGGTTTGTAAACAAAAATATAAAAAGGCGTATTTTTTAATAAAATAATGATGATGAAACCATTATAATATTCCCACTATGTTTCATTTCAATTACATTTTCAATATTTATTGTGAACTTATTCCATAGATTTATCCTTCCGATTTTATTATCATATTTTAGTATATGCCTAAACTTCTTAGAGAGATTGTATTCTTCCTATGAATGAAGTACAGGGTGCTTATAATAATAATAATAATACAATTGCTGATATAGGAGCCCCTAGCGACCGCCCGGTTCCAGGAAACAAGATGTCATTTGGGCTGTGTTATTTTAAGGCATGTGATAGAGAATGAGGTAAAAAAAAAACTAGGCTGCGCCGCCAGCCGCCTGCGGAGCGCCCGGCGCGTCTAAGACCACCGAACCCAAGTCCTGAGAGACTTTTAGCGCGCACGACCGGATTTGTCTCTCCGTATGCGCTTCGGGCTAGAGAATGAGGTAATAAACAATTATCGAGGTCTCAGAGTTACGGTTACAATGGCCCAATTTTTCATCTGAAAGTAATGTTTACAGTTTAAAACCATAAATAGCGTTATAAAGCTTATTTTAGCTGTTGAAGTGCCAGCATAAAACAAACGCAAATAAAAACACTCAGAAGAACAAATGCGTCTACACAGCCGAGAAAAAAAAAATTTCCCGAGATTACACAATTTTTTCAAGTGTTCAACAAGTTCAACAAGTGTTTGCGTTCACAGACGATGAAATTCGCATGTTGGAATGGAAACTACGAGCTGCGTAAATTACGGCATGCAGAATCTCACGTTTGGTGGCATTTCTTATGTGAAATTCATTCTGTAAATGTGATGTATGTACCTAGAATTTTCAATACCCCAAGAGACGAAAACTGATTGAGGTATATTTGGTCAACCACAGAAACGCAAAATAGTGAATGACAGTGTTACCAATTTGTTCTTGGAGCACATGTTCCAAGGAGCGAAATGCTCTTCCTTGCGTTTGTTATATGTCACCATTTCTACAACTAAAATTAATTTTTTCTTGCTAATTTATTATGTTATAATCATGAAGGTCAATTTGAGACGCAAAAAATTAGGTGTCGCAATTTGAAATTTTTTTCATTTTGTCACTTTAACTGTAATTGTGAGACCTCGATTTTTGTTCTTTGCCTCATTTTCTAACCTATGTCATAAAATAACCGTTTCCCAAATGTTATCTCTTTCCCGTTTTTACTCTCTAGGGTATACATATCGGCAAAGTTTATATATATATATATATATAATCATCTTGTATGTTCCCGTTTGTACATTAATAAAGCATATAGCTAAAAGAAAATACTGGACTATAAAATATTTTTATATTAAAAGAATTCTAAAAGCAGCGTAAAATTTCTATTTTTTTTATCAAATATTCTTTGCTCTTATCTTAATATTTAAATTATAGTAAACACTCTGAAATTCGAAACCCTAAAATTCGCACAAGCTGTTTTTGATGTAAACAGTTAAAATTCAGTATCTTAAAAAAAAAAAAAAAAAAAGATTTGCTTGATTTATATAATGTAATTGTATTTAGATTTCTGAAACAAATCATTTAAAAATTTCTTAATTTATTAAAAATGCATTTCTAAATTTGTTTTCTGAGTTGCATCAACAGTAACAAAACATTGTAGACACTTACAGATGCAAGGTAAAATAAAAAATAAAAAATATATATTTTTTAATTTGTTATAAATTAAAACAATTTATAAATATTATGTTACCATAGTCATACCCCACATGTCGAATTACTGTCATCTACATTCTTTATTACATAACATTGTTTTTAGTTATTTATTCTCGTATTTTTTTTTTCGTTTTTTATTTTTGGATATACTTTGAGAGTGATTGTTTCCTAGTCAAACATTCTAAATTAACAATTTCAGATGAACATTATTTTGTTAAGCTAGCATGTCTAGATTTTTTTAAGCAGCCCATACTTATTGAAAGCTTACCAAAAACTAATATTCCGTTTTGATACGAGTTGAGAAAAATGAGTATTACATTTCAAAAGATACTCGGATACGTTTACGAAAATCACAAGCAGCAAAAAAAAAAAGGTTTTTTTTTCCCTTGAAAAAAAATGCATTTTTAAATCTCGGGAATGTAATGGTTTCTAACATTTTTGGAGATAAAGGAACGGTCCTCGGAACCGTGGGTAACTCTGTTAGGTACTTCTCTATTATGCCGTCGACCACTTTTCATAACAAAAAACTATCACCAAACTGTAACGCCAAATAAACGGGAGAACGTTGCCATTGAAAAATCAAAGTAAATAAATAATTAAAATATAGGAATTTAAGGACACAATTGTTATTTTAATTAATTAAATAACTAATAAATTAGTAAAACATAATGAAGAAAAAACGCAATTGTGGAATTAAAAACCACTTGATGACATAACAAGCACGTATAATGCTTCTGACAACAAGTAAATGGGACTGCATTTTTGGCGTTTAATCTTACAGTTTGGCGATATTTTTGTTGCTATGAAAAGTGGTCGACGGGATAATAGAGAAGTACCCTTCGGTTATATATTCGTAAAACTTCTTGCTAGATCAAGTAACATTTTCCTTTTATTTTTACTGTATAAGTGTAACATGTATGAGTAAAAAGATTTGAGCTAAAAGTACGGTTTTATTGTGTAGTTCAATCTATTTTTTTTTTCATTGATTGATTATTTGTTTGTTTTCTTAAATATAGGAATAAGGTTTTAATATTTCAAATAGTACGTACACTATATTTCCAATGATAACCGGTCACTTGCGATTTTAGACGTTTTGTTAAATATCTGGAAAGATACATGAGGAATTATTCTGAAACTTCAGGAGTGTAAACAACATGATAGACGTCATATATTTCCGCGAAGATTTTTACACGAAACCCCATAAGGGGCCGTCAACAAATTGAAGAAAAACGAATATATTTTGGATAACCCTGTAAAAACTAATATTGCAAAAGCATTCAAACCGTATATTATAATTAAGTTGATTATTGTAATAATATGGGTTCATTTTTATGAAGATATCATGTATACTCGAAGAGAAATTCCGGTTTTTATAAAAACAGTCCCAAATTTTATCAAGTTTTTTGCTTATAATTTGCAGAGTTTTTAATATAAAAAACAAGTTATTTTCAGAAAATATGACACACAAAATTGTACACAAAACCCTGCAATCAGAATTAAAAGATAATAAAAACTGTATGAAAAATGAGCAGGTTCACTATATATTGTTTCACTGCGCATGCGCGAATTCAATCAAAATATACTGTGCATAATATATTAGCTAAATATATAGACCAACTTTTATGAAAGTCTCAAAAACATAGCTTGAAACTTCTAATAGGAATCGTCGATAGAATAAGCTCGAAATTTGCTGTTCCCAAAAGCAAGCAAAAAGATGAGGAATTGTATCAAATATAGAATGAGAGACACTGCATTATTATTATGTCAACTTTCATCAGCTAGTATATTTGGATACAACCCCTCATCTTTTTGCTTCTATTTGGGAACAGCGAAATTCGAGCTTATTCTATCGACGATTGCTATCAGAATTTTCAATGTATGTTTTTGAGTCTTTCATATAAGTTGGTCTATACATTTAGCTAAGCTATTATGCACAGTATATTTTGATTGAATTCGCGCATGCGCAGTGAAACAATATTTAGAAAACCTGCTCATTTTTCATACAATTGTTATTATTTTTTAATTCAATTCTGATTGCAGGTTATTGTGTATAATTTTGTTTGTCATATTTTCTGAAAATGACTTGTTTTTATATTAAAAACTCTGCAAATTATAAGCAAAAAACTTGGTAAAATTTGGGACTGTCTTTATAAAAACCTGAATTTCTCTTCGAGTATACATGCTATCTTCATAAAAATGAACCCCAATTATTACAATAAGCCACTTAATCATAATCTATAATTTGAATGCTTTTGCTATATTAGTTTTTACAGGGTTATCCAAAATATATTCGTTTTTCTGCAATTTTTTGACGGCCCCTTATGGGGTTTCGGGAAAAAATCTTCGCGGAAATATATGACGTTTATCATGTTGTTTACACTCCTGAAGTTTCAGGATAATTCCTCATGTATCTTTCCAGATATTTAACAACACCTCTAAAATCGCAAGTGACCGGTCATCATTGGAAATATAGTATATTTGACAGATTAAAATAATTTAATAATTTTAAAATTCTCCAAAATCAATAGTCCCCAGGTATGTGGATTTTAGTGGCAATTTAAATCGTAAAAAATATTTTTTTATATAAAATGTTTTATACTTACCTTTTTTGCAGATTAATGCACATACAATAATACAATTGACACTTTTTTACTGTAAAGAAGTATTACTAGTTAATAAACAACGTATCCGAAGAAAAATAGGAAAAAATCACTCTCAAAATATATCCAAAAACATAAAAAAGAAACAAAAATACGAGAATGAATGACTACAAACAATGTTATGTAATACAGAATATAGATGACAGTAACTCGACATGTGGGGTATTACTATGGTAACATAGTATTACAACTGTGAATTTAATTAATATTATCGCGCAGTTATTCATGCAATAAATAGGTAATGTGCATAAGGTTTAGGATATCAAATGCGGTTATGAACGTACAGCACACAAAGTAGGCGATGAGGGATTTCAGATGCTTTTCGTGTATATGAATTTATTTATATTCAACAAACTTCTCTTAGTATTCTAAATATAGTTCAACCGAAAAATGCATAACGCTTTTAAAAGCTATCCGTAAGCAATTTACTTCCATAGTTAGTAATAATAAGAAATGTCTTTGTGTAGCGCTGTATATGGTCAACAGGCATTATACACACTACGTACTATGCAGAAATTCAGTTAAAAGAAAAAAAAAATTAGAAAGGCACTTCCCGCAGTTATGGTTCGTGGACAGTATTGTAACAGAATTCATTTGTGTGCCCCCGTAAATGAAGGATAAACACAATGCACATCGTACTTTTCAGTAAGAAACTTGTAGTGCGCCTTCAGTAAAGCAATCAAAATATCATTATTTCTGAAATTGTGTAACAACATTAAAATTTACTGCGAACGATTTTCTCCCTTATAACATTATGTTCTGCCTTAATTCTTTACATCATTTGTTTTGCGTGACCCTGCAAATGAGTACTAAATGTTTTGCACTCCATATTCTACAGAAAGCAAGTTTAAGTGCACTTCATAAATGCATATCAATTTCATTACATTTGAAATAGTTCAACATCAATTGCTTAATAAAACTTTGCATGAATCACCATAAAAACAAAAGCACACACATGGCGCGTTTCAGAATTGAAATTTTAACAGTCCGTCATCAGCCAATGTAAACACGTGCCCGTAGGGGACAAGATCACAAATGAACAGGAAGGGCAGAGAGGAGAGCCTACAAAGAGTAAGACAGGTAGTGCTAGGTGAAAGGTAAACATCAATCACAGAGGAGTACATGCAGAAGGGGAAAGTGTTGCCAAAAATGATAGAAAAATTGACAAAAAAAGAAAAGAGAAAGGAAATAAAAGAAATAAGCAAATTAAAATAAAATAAAAGAAGTAAATTAAAAACTAAACAAGAACGAAAAATCCAGCTTCAAGCATAGATTATGTAACACTTTCCAACGCTTCCAAAATAATTTTACAAATCATTACCGTTTAATAAGCTGAAAGATAACACTTAAGTAAACAATTTGGAAAACGCATAACATATTTAAAAACGTAATTTCAGGAGTTTCCAACATATATTTCCAACATATACAATATTCGGAAAAGTATCCAAATACTTTTATTCAGCCCTGTATATGATTTATAGATTTGTATATATACTACATAGGATGCTAATTTCTAGTTTAGTTAGGAAACGCGTAGCACAGTTCAAAATTCTCCTTCTGGAGTTTCTGTCAATAAACGGAAATGTGTTCGCGAACTTTTGTGCTGCCCTGTATATGATCTACAGAATTTATACACACCAAGTAATAGACAATAAATAATTCTGTCCATAGAGAAATTAAAACAGTGAGTGGAAGTCCAACAGTGAGAGGCAATCGAAGATTTAGAGATTTCTTGATTTAATATATACCTCTGATGTTCGCTTAGTCACAACTTTTATACCCACTTAGTTTGACCTATATAACTTAAATTACAAGAACAAGAAATAAAATAAACGCCCCACCGGTTCTCCGTAGGAATAGGATCTTTCAGAGAAGAAAATTTTATTTTATTAATAGGTTTAAAGATAACTTTAAAATTGAAACGAGAAAGGATTTTAGAAATTTTCAAACAGAGAGGAGAATAAAATGACAGAACGATAGAGTTGAAATTAGGTGGATTATTTTCGTCAGAAAGAGGACGTTTAGGATTATTAAGTTTATTCAGAACTTTATTAATCAAAGAGAGATTATAACCACGAGCAAGGGCAAGAAATTTGAGATATTTAATTTTATTTAGAGCAGAATAGCTAGAACAAATGCGTAACGCCCTAAAAACAAAAGTATAAAAAGACTCATTTTTTTAGGAGGTTGGTTTGAAAGTGTATGAGGAGAGAGAGAAACAGCAAACGGTTTTCTGTAAAGAGAGGTAGAGAAACGATCAGGGTGTCTCGAAAACAAGACATCTAGAAAAGGAAGATAATTGTTTTCTTCGATTTTAAGAGTCAATTGAATGAAAGAATCAAGACAATTAACAAGTGAAAGAAGACTAGAAAGATACGTGTCAGAGGGAATTAAAATGAAAGTATCATGAACTTACCTCAACCAGAAAGGAAATTTATATAAACTGAAGAGTTTATCTTAAAAAAAATGCATATAAATATCACATAAAAGTGGAGAAAATGGATTACCCATGGTCAAACTATCAGTTTGAGAATAGAAAGAATTATTAAGGTGAAAGGCGGTTTGCCTGACACAAATACTAACTAATTGCAGGATTTCACCAATCTCAATGGAAGAGTAATGAAATTCGCGTAGTCATCATTCCAAACAATCAATTACTCCTTGAACAGGCACATTAGTGAAAATAAATATAACATTTAAGGAAACCATTTTATAATTGCAAGGCTAAAGGGGCGTTTAATTTTATCAACAAGTGTCATAAGAATTCTTTCTTCGCGGTGTGAAAGTTAGTTGAAAATAAAAGAGCGAGTAATTTAGAAAGGAACTTGAAAAGTTTATAAAAATCCGTACCAATATTGTACACGATATGGCGAAAGAAAAGAGAAGGTTTATGGACCTTAAAAAGAGCATAGAAAATGCACAATTAGCGATAGAAGGGATGCCCAATGATTTAGTGTCATCATTATGAAAGACAGCCTTTTTAACGATATGCTAGATATCAGAAAAGTGTTTAGCAGAAGGTTTCTTCTTTAACCTTTACACGGGGGCTTGGACAGCATCTGTCCAGATCTAGCACGTATTCTTGAAAGAACACATGTCAAAAGGTTAATATAGAATATGGACCAGAGTTTAACATATATTCAAGATTGGAAATATAATCAGATTTATTGAGAATGACTATTTAGCCGCCTTTATCAGCTTTAGTAATAAGAAGGTCAAGAATCAAATTAAGTTCACTGAGAACAGATATCTGAGAACAAGAAATATTAAATTTTTGCAAAGATTTATTGGAAGAAATGAAATTAGCCAAAAGGCAGCTAAGAGAATCAATTTGACCTGAAGAACTTTTAACTGTTTTTGAAAAAATGTTCAATGGGGGCAATTAAGTTCGGAATAGAAGCTTTAGAAACATGCGAAAAATTCAAGCCAACATTATTTAACATCATTAAAATACACCTCGAACAATGTTTCCCCATAGACCGTAATGTAACGGAATAATTTTCGACTATCCCTGAAAATGAACGATAAATGAACTGCATACCATACTTTTCTTTAAGAAACTTTTAGTGCACTTCATAAATGTGCATGAATTTCATTATGTTTGAAATAGTTTAACAACATTCAAATACACCGCAAACGTTTTTCCTTTTTTCCCCATATAACGTAAGATAAAGGAATATTTTAGACTGTCTCAATAAACGAAATATAAATGCTACACACTTCGTTTTCAACATATACAATTTTCAGGGCAATCTGAGTATACTTACGAGAGTTAGAGAGACCGGAGAGATGGACAGACGGGCAGACAAACCGAAGGCATAAACACTTTTTAACTATGTTGGAAAGTGCTAAAAACGCACTTCGATTAATTATTGTTCACATACAGTAATGCAACCAAATTCTTTTGTATTCCTCTGTAAATGAACATTGAGTGCTATGCACACCCTTCGCTATAACAAGTCTCTTGTAGTGCAACTCACAAGGAAGGGCTCCATAAGCGCATACTCGGAAAATTTTGAAACAATTACAGAATATTCTTCTTATGAGGATATATATGTTTATAAAAAAAAAAAACTGCTTCGGAACCTCGATATAACGTACGTAAAATAATTATGAAAAATTCATGTATTTGGCGATTTATCGCTTGTTGGCGACACAATGAAATTAAAAAAGAAAAAAAAACGCTTTTACGATAAATACTTAATTTTTTTTTTTTCCTCTCGTCATACTGAACTAGTTTAAGTTTAACTGAAATAAATACCTTTTATAACTACAGTTTTGCCATATACATATGTATGTATATATCAAGAAAATAAACGATCGTATTCTACGGTTTAGAACAAAATTTAAATTGATTAAAAATGCTTAAAACTAAAAATTAAGGTCCTGTTTCGAGCACTGTCAATTTGACTTCGATATTGTTAGTGTCAGAGACAATAAGTGAAAAGTATTGTTGCCATGACTTATTCACTGTATAATAAGAGCGTTCTGTATTGGTTTAGTTACTTTTAAAAAACACTTAAAATTTATCCAGCCAGTGAAACCGTGTAAAATTAAATCAGTTGTTCAGCAACACGCAAATTGTATTTATATTATACTAGCAGACTACGCCCGCTGCGCTAGTCGGTTTCTTGAAAAGAACCTTGAATCAAACGAAATATATCGGTGAATTTAACCTTGTATTTTAAAGCAATCTGTACCTTTACCTGGAATATCCTAAAATAACATAAAATCGGATACTTATTTCACTAAGTTATGTTTTTTTAATACGATTTATTATTACGTTTACAATTTATTGCCTACCGTTTTCCTTTGATTTATATGTTTTATAGCTGCATTTTTTAATAACGTGAATTAACCTATATTATTCACAACTAAAAAGAAATGGCGCATCTAGTATTTGTCGAGAATTAAATAAAAATCATGCATTCGTGACATCATAATTCACTTTTATATTTTAACAGAATAATACGGTACTATAATTTGTGACTCGTGCTGACACATTGCTGTTATTATTATTTTTTACGCGTAAAGTTTTCGCTATGGTACTCCATTGTGAAATTTGGTAATTTTTTAAATTCAATATTTGAAAAATGGCATAATCAGTCGATTTGAAATTTATATCAAGAAAAATACAATTTTTTACCTTTCTAACGCAGTTTGTCTAACAACTTTCTAACAAATACTTTTCGAGCTATTAATTTTTTCAGTAACTTCAAATGTTTCATTTTACGAGATTAATCTGTGGCAACGATTAGCGAAAATCCCAGTCGTCAGCAACGCATACCTTTTTATTAAAGAGGATAAGCTTATATAAAAAATCATAAACTATTTAATCGTTTAAGTTTAAATTCATAAAGTTACTACGCATTTCAACACTTATTTAACCAGCGATTTTCAAATGCATTAAAATTGCTTGCATTTGGCGAGGAAAAAGTGTTTCTCGCTAAATCGTGTCTTTTTGCACCAAATTCTCGAAACTTTTTTTTATTTTTTTGCATGTTTTCTACTGGGATTCTGCAGATAAATTTGACTGATCCTTTATTACGTATATCAGTAGTGTCATTAGCATTTTTTTCAAAATATTCTGAGTATTCGCTTTAAGGAACCTTACTTGTCAGTGACATATATATTAATTTTAATATGTTTTAAATTGTGTAACATCATTAAAATGCAACGCAAACGATTTTTCCTCATAGACCGTAATGTAACGGAATACTTTTGAATGTCCTTGTAAGCGAACTTTAAATGCTACACACTTCATTGTCAATGCAAAACACGCCATGGTAAACCTTAATAACAATATCAATTGCATAACATAATATGTTTACGCGAGTTAGAGCGCGGACAGGCGGCAGACAGACAGATGAACAAACCGAATTCATAACCACTTTTCAAAACGAGCCACAATTATTTAAAAAGTTTATAAATCCCAAACATTAAAAATCTTCTTCATGTACAATTTCGACCACCGCAAAAAGGATCGGAACTAAAAATTATTTTAAAATAAAAAGTTTTCATTAATACTAGCAATCTAGCAGATCGATAAATATGCCTATAAAGTAATTTTCTTATACATATTTTTAATTCATACGCTGATTAATTTATGCTAAATATTTGTTTAAATGGCTGTAAAGTGATATAAGAAGAATGTTTTATAAGATTGAGTAGAAATAAAATAAGGAGATCGTAAATATATTAAATTGATCCATAGAACTGATTTCCTATTTTAGCGTAAAATAAAGCTGTTACTTTAAGTGCACTTAATCCTAAAGTAAATCTTAAGTAATCCGTTCAATTACGTAGAGATTAGTATCCGCACTCAATCAATTTCATCTTATTGCATGTGCAATAAAGTGGATGATGCTATACATATTAGAAAATTTTTATTATTAATTAAATTTGAAACGCAATAAATTTTTAGTTACTTTCTTTCTTTAATTTATTTTTAATTTATGCCAATTTTCAATTATTTATTAAGACTCAAGGTTGTATTATATGAAAGCAATTTATCAATATTGTAAAAGCGTGGATATAAAACTACTAAAAGTAAACTAACGTTTGAAACTTTGATGGATACAAAAGAAAGTATATATATATATATATATATATATATATATATTAAATAATAAAAGACAAATAATGTTTATTAAAACCCCCTGACCGCAGAGCAAAAGGACAAATTTGTAATGTTGTTTTCTCTGTAATTTTTTTGTAAATGCTTAAAAAATCTGAATTTTCAAACTTGAGATAAAAAACTTAATTACGTGTATATGTATAATCCTTGAGAGTATCAATCATTACTTGATGTTTTAAAAATGCATTATATTTGTAGAATTATATTAATTTAAACAAACCTTTTATTGCTAAGAAACCTACAGCATAGTGAACGGATATATCAGGTCGCGGCGATAAGAAGGTTAGAGTCCATTAAGTTCTTTTAAAATATTTTTTTAATTGAATTAAATACATGCAATATAATTTTGTAAGATGCACATTGTTTTCGGTAAAATCTGGGAAGGAAAATTTCTAATTTATGATTTTCACAAACCATTCTATGAAAAGTATTTAAAATATTTTATACAAAATTTTCAGACTAATATATATTTTTTCTAAGGTTTCTATAAAAAAAATTGGCAATTAGGTAATAAAAGTTATTGTGATTATTTATGAAGTACAGTGTTTCGTTCGAATTTTTAACTGTAAAATAAAATGTAAACTAATTATCTGTTTTCAAAATATGTGTAGAGCGGAAATGGACACAATTTCCTCATTTTGTCGTAATATCAAACGGCTTTTCTTACATGAATTAGATATATTTTTCGTCCTCCCCCCACAAAAAAAAACTCAGCTTGAATACATATTTACGCATAAATACTTCAATCAAAACTTATTTAATAAGTAAAAACAGATATTTCAAAACAATTTGCCAATGACGGTAAAATATATCACGTATCGTAGTTTCCTATTCTTAATTAATAAACTTTTTATTTAAATTATGTTTATTATTTAAGAAAATAATATTATTAATAAACTTATTATTATCAGTCATATAAAATCTGATAAGTCAAAATAATAAATAATATTTCATTTCGGGATTAGAAATATTTTTTTCAATCTTTTTGCTGAACACAATAATTTTTAAAAGTAAACAAAGATCTGACATAACAAAATATTATCATACTCCCTCATTTTTCGTTTAAACGTTTATCATCATTTGTATTGTCTGTTTTGATTTTATCTGTGTTGTAATTTATCAATATGCCGTTGTTTTACAAAAAGTTAAAACCAATCTGTTGCTCTGCTTTTAACTTATTGTTATTTTACATTAGTGATATTCTCATCGATATAAAAGTATTTACTGATTTTTTCTTTTAATTTTGATAAATTAGCAATAAAAGTAATCTAATATAGCATCACTTTTGTTTTAATATTTATCTAAATTAAAAAAATTATTAATATACTGTTTTTTAGAACTAGCTCAATTTAATCTGTTACTTTTTCGTTTTATTTCCATTTAGAGCATTTATTATTATCATCGATATAAACGTATATTTTTATTCCTTTTCTAGGTTTGATTTATTGACAATAAAGTATTTAGCATAATATTAGTTTTATTTCGTTCTTTTTTTTATATATTTTGAATTTAAAATTATTACTATGACTTGTTTTAAGGAAAGTTTAATTCTGGTGTGCTTTTTCTCTCTTATTGATATTTTATTTATTAATATTCCATCATTATGCGTTTTTGGCATTAGAAATAATGGTCTCATAAATCATTAAGTTCATTTTACTCTCTTTCCTTAATTTTTATTTTAGTGTATAATAAGTTAACTGCATAAAATATATCTATTATCTTTATATACTGTTCAAAATTTTCAGTACTTCAGTAGTTGCAAGCAGGGCTATCCAACGCTGCGCCATTTGAAGGTTCTCGTGGCACCCCTTTGAACGCATCATGATATTATTAGTATTTTTTTTAATCTCTTTGAAAATACGTTTTGCCACAAAATAATTCATGCTTGCGTACTAGTTTATTGATGAGTCATTAAGGTTTTTAACCCTATCCACTACATAAATTTGAGATCCTTACACTCAGTTCCCCTCCCTAAAGAAAAAAAGATAGAATACTTAATTTTCTAGGTACATGGGACCATTGCCGCTCGCAGAACTACATCAAAGGAGAGGTAAGGTTTTGGAAAAGATAAGTCGGTACTAAGTAAGTAAATAGATAAATAAATACAGAATACATGCATGAAAAAAGCACTTCACTAAGAATTTTCTCATTAGAACTCCAAGATATTCTTAAATATATCAGCATAACAAATAACGATACAGAAAATAACAAAGAAGACACATTAAAAGTCTAAAAACACGATTCTACTGGCTTTCTCCCAAATGAAGATTGATGCAATTTATAAGATGAATGTAAAAAACACATAACAGATAAACGGAAGATAATATTTTTTTTCCACGGTGTATCCCTAGTTACTTTTTCTCCTAGAGCAAATATTCTTAAACTTTTTTTTAGAAGAATAAAAATGAATATATTTGTCAAAATCATGGGAGAAAAGACAATTTTATTAATTCTATAAAGGACCAATTGTATTCCCTCTACCTCCTCCTGGGTGTCCATGCATGAAACTCTTGCATCATACGGCCCTGATGGCTGCACTCTGAAACATATCGTGTAAAAGTATATTTTTATCTCCCTCTCCAAAACACACACCATCACTATAGTGAGATTATATTGTTGTATATTTGCATTATTTCGAATAATGGCGCCATTCATTGTTTGCCAACAGATGGGGTGCGCCCCTGCTCACTGAAAGGTTGGACAAGGCTGGTTGCAACCATAGGATGGTGAAATATCTTTCCAACATTTGTAGCTATAGTTCACCGGAGATGTAAATGTTGGAACTAAATTTCACAATCCTATGGTTGCAGCTACCGCAGCACCAAAAGTTGGTTAAAAAAATAATTAACAGTGTATTACTTACAGGTATTCTTTTATCATTTTTATTCTGTGTAAACGAAATGAAAGTAATTTGCAGCTTTTTGAGAAAATGGTTTGCACATTAAGAAGATAAATACTCTGAGTCCAAAGTAAGTGCATACATGCAGCACGCGTATTTGCGAAATTATATCTATTCTGTATGTTACTTTATATGCTATACATATATATTACATTTATACTTATACCTATTCCTTCTCTACTTATGTAGAAACATTTTTAAGATAATTGAAATTCATTATCAATCTCTCACTTCTAGCCACCCTTATAGGAAGCATGTGTTATTTATGTTTGTCTTGTAGATAATTTTCTTTTCTCCTGTAATCTATATTATCAGCGGGGACGACCGAACTATGCTCGCTTAAAATTACCTTTGTGTTCAACTCGCTATAATGATAAATTATTAAAGCATTTTATTTTATAACAGTATTATTTACAGAAACAATCAATATTAAAAATATGCACATATTTCTGAACTTTACATTACTTACATATTTACAATGAAAAGGCACCCTTGGAAACTACATTTTTAGTTCGTCGCACACTTTCTTTTAGACGCAGGCCTGAACGCCTTTTTATACGTTAAAAACAACGTACAGCATTCCGTGCATAAAGACGAAGACCCTTAAATTTGGCAAAATGTCTCAAACTTTGCTACATTCTTCATTTGGTGCCAAGCATATATTTTGGAATTGGCAATTTTGAAATTCAATTTTCCCGCCAAATGTCGCCAATATTTCACCAAATATCGCCAAATCTAGCAAAATGTTGCCAATTTTGCGACTTTGTTGACTGCCAAATGATTAACAACTTAATAATTGTTTCAACATTCATTCCTTTTGAACTGCATTGATCTTTAGGGATCCCAAAATGACCCTCTAATCAAATTTTCTCGAACATGTGACCTAGCCCAATGGTGTTCTCGTACCCCAAAACGGTAGGATACAAAATTTTGTCAAAATCGTTAGAGCCGTTTTTTAGATAAATTTGCATATATATATATTACACACAAAAGATTTGCTCGTATTATAATAAATGATAAAGCAAAACAAGTCCGTGAGTAACTATGACGTCATGTTGATGGTGGCAACAACTGACCAAAAAATTTATAAACTTATTGTAATTTTATAAACTTCTAAACATAGCACATTTTTAATTTTTACGCCGTCGAATTGGGGAAAACTGTTTCGTAATTTACTGATTTTTTATGGTTTTAAAGTAATTTTCAAGCATGATTTTTTTTTGTTTTTTTTAATTCTATCTCTACCGGGAGACTTGATTACGGAAGAATAATTACCTGTTTGCACTTAAAACAATATAAATAGTTTAACATGTGTCTCCTTCTAATATTACATAAGAAAATTAATACTGTTCCGTAGCACGCAGCACGTTAGATAATCATCACAGAATCGCTGTTTTGGCGGGTTAAAATTTTCGAAACACGAGTAAAATGAAGGGTTACACCCTAGCGGAGGACAATGGGGCCGTACCGTATTTTTGCTAACATATGGGCTAGAATTGTAAGAATATGTGGATTGCTCTTAATTTTCTAAGTATCTAAGGGATAAGGCTGCTTATTTAGTGGATCAGACCGTTTTTCATCAAATAAGGCTGTTGCCCGTGAAAATTGAAGGGCAAACGCTCATAAATTTACAGTTTTTTCTGAGAGTGTACGGTAAAACCCTTTTCAATATTCATTTTATAATGTTTACAAGAGTTGAATTATCCGAGTAAAAAATATTATATAAAGTTATTGTGATTAAAATAGTTTTCGAATATGTAAATGTGATTAGAATTTTATTGGTGTTTTTATAATGTTTTTTCTCAGATTTTGAATTAATTGTATCTCTTTTTTCTAAACTTATATGTGAAGAATATCGGGAAATACAAAATTTAGTATAAAAAATAGTATGGGGAGGTAAACGAAAACCATGTAGAAAAATCCCAGACAAATTGCTTTTCAGTCTGAATATAAAGCTTTAGTTCGATTGCTAATGGCATATATTTAAAACTTTTTCAGCAAATACACAACACATACGATTTATAAGAAAATTTACTCCAAACTTATATGCCACAGAAAAAATAAAATAGATTTATTATAGACGGGAGAAGACGCTAGAAATTCAATTAAAGGTAATAAAACTAATGAGTAAAATTTTCTTTTATAAAGTGGGACTGTTCTTTTTTAAAAAAATGAGCATTGTTAATTTAAAAATAAAAGCGAAACTAATTTACATAACTGACGTAAAATTATATATCCTGCAAATACGATTTACGTAACTTTAAAAAACAATTTAAAACCAGACACAGAAAAAGTTTCTTTAAAAAAATCTTATTCTAATCAATAATAAAATGAGTAAAATATTTTATTTAAATTAAGCTTTACTGCACATCATAGACGGCCCCTTATATGATCATCTTGTCGTTTTTTAAGCATAATTTGAAAACTACTTGGAAGAAATATTTAAAATTTGATTTCTCATAAAGCAAGCAGGAAATAATAAATATAAATCCATAAAAAATTGTAGGTTGCAATTCATATTTTTTTCAAATAAAAATTTCATAATTCATAATTCATATTATAAAATTATAAAAATTACAAATTCAACTTATTTATGTTTGGGTTTTTTAGTATTATAACGAAACAAAAAAAAATAGCACATTAGGATTACAATTTCAGGAGATAATAATAAAAAAGTAATTTAACATTAGAAGATCTAAATTTTGAATGTTCATAATTAAAAAATGTATCATCCAAATAACTTGAAATTTGGTATCTAGGTATAGTTTGAACCGAAGATTTAAAATATCGTGTCAAAATTGAGTGTTGTCATGGAAATAAAAACAAAGTTTGGGCTGGTTTTGATGTGTAGATGGCCCCCTTAAGCAAATTGTATATACATAATTTAAAAGTAGACTTTATTTCTAATCGTTTGGTATCAGTAACATTCTTCTACGATAATTTGTTGCAGAGTTAGTGGAAGTGTTCCATTTTTTTTTACACGATTGTACTTTCAAGTATAAGTTGTTTGAAAACTGTATTTCAATTTACTGATTAATTGTGTTTTTTTAAAAATAATTTTCAAGTACGAATGTTTTTTTAAACATATCTATGTATCGCTTGCAGCCCATTACGAGAGATTACAGTTAAAATGTTATGAATAGTTCAGTATTTCTTTCACCCTCTGAGCGTCTGGGGGCTTTCCTACATTTTTATAAAAATGCTTATAAAACAGATATTAATTAAAATTTTCTGTTTGTTTCACTGTTTGTTTCTAAAATACACTTCACATCTCTTTATTAAACATATATGTTAGAATACGATTCTATTAAAAATATCTTTGTCTGCAGTAGATTTAAGTTGTTTTTGAGAAACGGAAAAATACGGACAAAACGATTAGAGGGTTCAACAAATATTCCATAGCGAAATTGAAACTTCATCAATAAATGGATTAGAAAAACAACAACAAAAAAAAAACAGATACCTAATTGAACTACGCTCTTATACTCTGAAATAATAAAAATCAAAATGGCTGTTGCAATTAGCTAAATGGATTGCGAATTATTCGGCTATTAACCCCTGTCATGCGGCTAATAGAAAAGTATCGGTTGTAGTAAATTTCAAAAAAAAAAAAAAAATTGAACATATAGTTAATATTTTTCGCATAAAACGCTTATTAGTGATAAAAAAGTGGAAAATCTATATAATGTATTAGATGTAAAAAATCTATTTGAGTTTGCAATTAAAAATGGTTTTCACGTCTGTCGAGTCGGAACCCCTACTTTAAGGTAATATTTAAACTAAACAAGCCCGTGAGTAACGTTTATATTATGACAACGGTGCCAACCACCTGACCAATCAATTTTGTTTTATCGCATATGTTTGAACTTCTAAACATCGCTCAATCAATGTTGCCACATTGTCGAAAGTCAATTATCCAAAAGTTCTGAAAATTTCTCCATATCAGTTTTTCTAAAAAAAAACCTCCAACTCAGTTTTTACTCGAAAATGTAAATTTTAAATTTTAAATTTACTACTATAAAAAAATTATTAACTAATTTAAGCTGAAAAAATTTCCTCAAAGCAAACTTTTTTATTTGAAACAAAAATCCCCATTTGCGAAACACCGACATTTTCTATTGTGATCGATTACTTTCTTGAAGAAAATAACACGAATAAACTTAAAAAAATCGCAAATTTTCAAGTTTACACTATCGAAATAGAAAATAAAAATGTACTTCCAAAAGTAATTTCTTTTAAAATTGTATCTCAATTTCCGAATTTTTTTTATGGTTTTAAATATATTTTTCAAGCATTATTTTTCTCAATAATGAACGTGAAACCCGATTACTGAAGGTTAACTCGTTTGCTCATAAAACAATGTAAGTAATTCTGCATTTCTTTGCTTCCGTGTAATTTTCTGAAACTAAATTGCCAAACAAAATAAAACTTCACAAATACATAAATAAACTAGGACTTCCCTCAAAGGGGTTAGTCTGAGTGATATTGCTGAGAACATGGGGTTAACAATTACGATATAAAGAAGATATATGAACAATATATGAAAAAGAGCAAATTAAATTATAGAATTACAAAATATCATATATAAATTCATATATACTGTTATGTTTTCATATATATTTTTTATAACATTTGGCAAAGCATTTCATTTTCTTAAGCAGGTATTGTTAAAAAAAAAAAAAAAAAAAAAAAAAAAAAAAAAATCCGGATCTTTTAAAACGCAAAGCTTTTTAAAGTTTCTTAATCGGATTTGCAGCAAAGAGCGTATTTTAGCAAGCGTAGTTTAACGCAAATTTAATTTCATTGATGCAACATTTTCTTTGTAGCAAATATTTACATTTGAATTAAAAAAAATATTCCTCCTTGTTTATTTGAATAACTATTTATAGAAAAACTGGTACACTTCAAACCACATTGATAAAATTGCTTTGCTACAAACCTGATTACCAAATTGTAGCCTAAATTCATACTAACGTACATAAAAAATATTTCGATGACTTCCGTAAAGATAAATTTTCCATTAAATCTCCATATCGGCGAAATTGAAAAAAATATATATTTCAAAGATAATACTTCTTGATTATTTTCTAGGAGGCTCTCCCCCCTGCGCCTTTACTACATCAAACCCCAGACCTGCTGCTTGCCTGTCTGTCTCTCTCTACAATCTGTTTGTTTCCCTATCCGTTCTTCTACCCATCTCTCTACCCGAGTGACTCTCTCACTACACATCTCTCTACATGTCTGTATATTTCTTTACTAGTCTAGCTACCCGCCTATCTGTTTCTCTAACCGTCTGTCTACCCTTCTAACTATCCGTATGTCTAGCCCTGTCTCTATACCGTATCTCTCTCCGTACCCATCTGTCTACTGTCTCTCTACTGGTCTCTCTACTGGTCTCTCTACTGGTCTGTATACCCATCTCACTATCCGTCTGTCTTTCTACCCTACTCTTTAACCGTCTCGAACTGTCTCGCTTCCCGTTTCACTACCCGTCTCTCGACACGTCTGTCTGTCTATATACCCCTCTCTCTACCCGTCTTTCAACTCGTCTGTGTACTCATCTCTATACTCGTCTCTCTATCCACCCCGCTACCCGTCTCGCAAGCTTTCCCTCTACATCCTGTCTACCGGTCTCACTACTCGACTCGCTACCCTTCTCCCTACCCATCTCGCTACCCGTCTGTCAACCCTCTTTTTTACCTGTCTCGTTACCCGTCTGTCTATTCGTTTCGCTACCCGTTAGCTTATCTCTGTCGCTATCCGTCTCTCTACCTGTCTGTCTACCCGTTTGTTCACACGTCTCACTACCTCTCGCCAGCTCTTCCCAATATTTAAACAATTTAGTATACAGAAGCCGTTCATCTGTTAATAAATGAAAACAGGAGTAATTTATCTAATAAGAGTAATCAGATGCAACTTTTTAAATACATACATAAACCAGCATAATAATTCATCAGGTTTATTTTCATAGTAGTTTATGTCATTTGGCTGTAAATCTCAGCTTCTTAAACTCGAACTGCATCAAGCTTTTTTAAAAAAGCCCCAAGGTTCGTATAACTGGGAAGGGAAAATACCCTCAGGGCTATTAGATACATGTTATTAAGTTAAGTGAAAGTTTCGTAATTGGGTTCGCAGCCAATTTCTGATGTCAGAAAGCGTGGCTTAACACCTATTTAAATTAATTTCTGTAACTTTGTTTTTTTTTGGGGGGGGGGGGAGGGGGAGGTTCCAAATATTTACACTTAAATTCAAACTTTTGCCCCCATGTTAATATTAATGTTGTTTGTATTATTAATTAATACTTTGGTGACAGAGCTTCATTCGAAACAAATGTTCTTCGAAAAAAAAGACTTCGACAAAAGACTTCTACTACAGTTTTTTTATCTAGGAGAAACATCCGTAATCGGGCCCAAAGCTAATCGGAGAATTTAATGTCATTATTGTTTGTAACTCTTATAGATTAAAAAAAATATTGTTGCTAGCATTACTCTTGTTTGAGACCAGCCTGAATGGGGAAAAATTCCGTATCATGTGCTGGTTGGCGCCATTGGGGAAAAAAATTAAAAATGGTGCTAATAGGCAGTTTTAGCATCTTACCAAATTTTTCTAGAGAGTGGAAAAACATGTTTTTCAAACATTTACAAATATACGTTTATTAAATCATGTTTTTGCGCCATCTTAAAAAATTAAGTACGATGGTAAAATAAAATTTTATTGCCATTTTTGATATTTTAACAAGTAATGAAAATACATAACAAACATATTTAACAAAATAAGAGACATTTTTGAGATAAATAATTGTTATTGTCATGGGGGCAAATTGTAAACAATTAATAAGCGAACTAAAAAATTACCGAAAATAACTTGTGGGAATCTCAGGAAAGAAATATCTGATATAAATAGCATTTAAAATCTTAAAATAGAGAAGTAGTCCATATAAAAATGCAAAACATTATACGCCTGATATAAGTATTTTTTTATTTTTTTATATTTTTGAAAGCACAGATAGAAGGGTAAAAACCCGGAACAGATGTCATATACTCACCACGTAGGCGCGATTTTTTTCCTCGCCAATTTGGTGAAAACTGTTTGTTATGTTTATTTACTTTTATTTTTTATTTTAATTCCATAGATTATTTTTATATGTTTATCAATATTTATTTATATCAAATTATTTATTTATTTTTATTTCCTTTTTAAAAATAATAGAAGCTATTTTATTTATTACGTTATTTTATTTTTATATATAAATAAAAATTCACGTGCTATTATAGCACTCTAATTTGTTACTAATTTTCAAAAATAAAGTTTTCGCCAAATTGGCGGGGGAAAAAATCGCGCCAAAGTGGTGTGTATAGGACATCTGTGCCCTGTTTTCATTTCACATATGTATTGGTACTTTCATGTTAACTTGGCGCAGTTGATAAATCGCCAAATATTGCTTTCATAACATCTTAATATTTCATTAATTTCATTTAACTATAAACCTTTCACTCATTTCGCTTGAAATACATACATTAAAAATACATGTATTTTACTCATTTAATTTAAAATACATGTCTTTCACTAATTCCATTTAAAATACTAAAAAGGAAAAGAAAATAAGAAGAAATAATGCCACAAAAAACCTTTTATTTAAACATAAAAGAAATGTTTCTGATTTACACACGCGAAATAAAAAAGCTAGGCTAATGGTGAGATTTGCGCCAAATCTCTAATACTAAGTTATTGCGGGTTTTTTTCTTTCAAACAGAAAAAATTCCAGATTAATTTTCCATTTTTATTAAATGGAAATATGCTTTATTGTACTGATTTGATCATTGTACTGATATTGTATTTCACTGTGCGTGCATATTTTTTTGCTCCGTGTTACTTCATGAAATTTTGAAATCCTATTATTTACGAAAATCTCCGGCGGTGAAAATGACGTATAAACTAAATTTCCGTGACGTATGTACTTTAATTGTGCTTTTCTATTTATTTTTTAATATAATTTCCAAACAGTTTGACATTTATTCTTGGTAATAAATAGGCGTCGTTGTCACCTTTATAGGTATCTGCTGTAAAAATTTGAACGAAATTCGTTAAATATTATTTGAGTTATGCTTGACAACAAAGTAATACTGTGTTGTGTATGAGTCTTCGTGTTCACTCAGACAATAAAACACGAATTCAACAGACATGCAGTCCAATTGTGTGTTAAACACTGAAACAATTAAAATTAAAAAGGTTACTATAAAAACGGAAACCTTTCGTGCGATTAACCACTGGCATGCGGCTAGTACAAAATTATCAAACATGATGTTTTCTGTATTTGGTGTGCAATCTAAGAAAATACACTGAATGAAAAAAATATATTGGGGTTTCCAATGGACTCCATCAGTGGTGGCGTCACAAGCAACTCAACTCCGGGAATTAACTTCAAATTGGTTCCAAACAAACCGCTACGAAGTAGAGGGTCAATGTTGATACGCGGAGTTGAGTTGTCTGTGACGTCACACTGATGGGGTCCATTAAAAATTATTTTTCATCTACGTTATGCACACTGGGAACATATGTATCGAACATCTTTAACCCGAATAACTCGGGTTTGTAACACATATAAAAAATCGGGTACATATAAAAAAATGTGTAATTACGAAAAAATTAGAGGCATTTTTTGCTATTTTATAACGATTTCCTTATTTATATTTTTTTGTCAATAGAAACGATTAAAACACAATGATTAAAAAAATGAATGCTCTGTGTGATAAATTAAATGAATTAAATCCTAATTTTATGTTACAAATTATACATTTAGATGATCTGAAATATCAATACTTTTAATAACAAAATTTAAAATATTTCTAACGTAAACGATAAAGAGGGTTTTCCATGCAAAATTTTAAAATAACAGGTAATTTTTAATAAAAAATCGACTTCAAGAGATTTTTTTTTACTTGTTTTTCTTTCTGTTGCTTTAATTTAATTTGAATTAATTAATATATTTTTGTGACAGTTTTGTACTGTTATATTCATTATAAAACTCACGGTACGGGATTCTAATTGGTGTCAAACTGAAACCTAACCTGAACCCAAAAAACAAAAATTAAACCTATATTAATCCATATTTTTATTTAATTGTGAAAACATATCCTTTAATTATATCTCTAATATTAAGTTTACATATTATGTAAAAACAATTACACATGTGCTCAGTTATATACAAATATATAGTTTTTTTTCCTCTTAAACAATGTTGTGTACTTTTTATCAAAAAACGGATTGAATAAATGGACCTGCAAGAGTCGAAACATACCCCAAATCCGAAGCAAAAAGAGTCAATCAAACTCGTTACCATACTGTAACGAAACAAAATTATGTCAACCAGACCGTACTAGATACGCGGATCGCGTCGACTGCGTGTAAAATAATGCAGTTAATCTCGACGCGATGCTGGACTCTAATCCTCATATATGTAACACTAAGGTTTTTGGCGGCGAAAAAGCGGTTATTTCTCTTTTGCCGATGACAACGAGTGGTTTTCGACATGGATAATTTTGTGGTGCAGTTCTTTTTAACTTCTTAAAAATTTTAATTAAAAATTCTTTATTTTAGCTTTGCGCAGAATATAAATTGCCAAGTATTGTTCTCATCGCCATTGTTCGTATGGGATTCATTTAATTTAAAATACAGAACTTTAATTTAAAACACATACATTAAAAATACATATATTGTATACATTTAAAATGCACTTTTTTCATTTGAAATACAGAAGAAAAAAGAAAGAAAGAAAAGAAAACAATAAGAAATAACACTATAATCCACGATCATTTTATTTCAACATCAAATATATCCGTTTTATTTTCGATATATGACGTCATATTTTTCTGCTTTCCATAGTTACTCTTATTCATGAACCTTGCATAACTATCGAATACTTGAAAATGCCCGTTTTTATGTAATATGACGTAATAGTAATTTTCTTTTTAACTCTCATTTTTTTTAATTTAATTTTCATTTTTTACGTTGAATTTTTTCAATTGAAAATGAATTGTTGTTGAAAAAAAATATTATTCCGCGTTTTTAATTATTGGCAAAAGAAAGAAAAACGGTTAAATTTAAAGCCTCTAAAGTCAATAAAAGTCATGAAAACAGAGAGACAGGCAAACATATTATTTTTACATCCTAATGATATCACATCGTGATATCAGTGATATCACAAGACCTTTCCAAAAATAGAAAAAAAAGCTCAAAAATAGGACCACCTGTTCAAAAGTTATGCATGGATCAATTTATGGAAATTAAAGCTTCTAAAGTCAGTAAAAGTCATGAAAACAGAGAGACAGACAAACGTATTATTTTTACATCCTAATTATATTACAAAGCCTTTCCAAAAGAAAAAAAAGGGCTTAAAATAGGACCATTCGTTCAAAAGTTATGCGTGGACATGCATAGAAAAAAGAAATATACAAATAAACTGTATAACCTCATTCGTTAGAAGTCGGTTAAAAATACATTAAGTCAAAAATTTATTTACCATATGATGATAATGTATGTTTTTATTATTATGAATAATGTATTTCCCTATAACTATAATATAACATGTATGTAAAAATTATGGGTAGATAAGAACTGATTCCCCACCCTCACCATTAATAAGGAATTTTTTACATTTTCTAAGACGTTTTGATTGTTTTAATGTAATTTAGGTTCTATACTTACTGCCTATGTGATTGTTTTTTTAAGCTTATTTAAAAGTACTATACCAGATGAGAAATGTAGGTTAAAAATTTTCAGCAAAACGATCCAGCCATTCGGTAATGTTTATTGTAGACGACCACGTAATCATTATTTAACTCTATTATGACCATATTATTGATCATATTATGGTCAAAATAGAGATAAATTGCAGTTATGTAACCGTTTTCTATAAAAAACGATCGATAGATTGGACAGTTTGCAGCGAAATTTTTAACAGTGTACCGAAGAAATGTGAAATTGATACAATTGAAATATATTAAAATTGTCTGACTAAACGTATGTTTCTGCTCTCGTATAACACATTTAAACAATCAGAAAACAAAAGTCAATCAGAGAAGCAGTAAATATAAATACTGGGTTATACTAAAACAAACAAAACATCTTACAGAAAAATTGTGACCCCGATCGGATGAGAAACAAACACGCTTATTTATCCATCTCTTTTAGTACTTTCATTTAAAGAAATGATACCGCATTAAAAGGATTATTAAAAGTAAATTTTAAATTATTTTTTCCCACAATTGTTAAAATGTTAATTTTAAATTGTTAAATAATTTTTTTTAAATGTTACTTTTGAAATTTTGTTTTAAAGGACAACATCGTGAGTATTATACAAAGTATCGATATGTTCCATATGACACGAGTTCCATTTATTCTGAAACACTTTTAATATGACCTTCTTTCCGCTCGTGCCGAATTAATTTATCAATATGTTTTCTTTTTATTTGTTATGAAATGTTTAAAAAATATGTGATGGTTAAAAAATTTTATGTTCAACAATTTGTATTTTCTATTTTTATTCTCTTGGTAATTTAAATTTTTAAATCAGACATTAAAAAAAATCTAATTTTTTTTTAAAATAGTAACTACTTTTATAGGAAAACAAAAATTTAAAGTTTCAAGAGCCACACATTTTTTTTTCTTATTAAGAAACTAAAATTTATATAAATTATTAAATGATGTAATAATTTTACTTTTAAGCACTTGAGAATACACAAGTGCTTCATTCTGACGCGTATTAGTACTAGTTTTAAATTATAACATATTTCAGAATGATTAATTACATTAGTTTAATCAGTTTTAAAAATGTAATAACAGCTTCTATGACATAAAATATTAATGTATAAATGTTACTTCGAAAGGCAATATCATGATGTTTTTACAAATTATTGATATGTTTAATATCAGAAGAGCTTTTCCATTCAAGTACTTTCAAGTTGACCTTTCTCGTTGCACGTGCTGAATGATTTAATGAACATGGTTTCTTTTCATTTAATGAAAAATGTTACAAAAAATTATTTAAAGAATTTATTGATGTTTGTATATTCTATTTATTTGCTTCAATCTCTTGAGAATTTTGAGATCTTGAAGGGAAAAAAAATATTTTTTTCGATATCTTTTCAGACAGGTTATACTTTAAATAAAAAATAATATAACGTTATGAACAGCCGATTTGTTTTTATTATTTAGGTAAATTTCATATGAATAATTCAGCTACATATATTTATCTTATCACATAAAAAAATAAGAAATACTTCATTTTGTAACATATTAACAAATTTTGCTTCCAATGTTCACTTTATGTTTTCAAATGTAAAAATATACCTTTGTAAATATTTTTGATTTAAGTAATAATTTACATACATTTATTTAAATTACACTATTCTAAAATAACAGTCTAGAAATTTATTATAAAAATTAAATACAGAAGGAAGTATTAGTGTAGGATTTAAAAAGTAAGTGGGGTTATTTTTGTTCTTCTATATAAAATATAAAATAACATGATGACCAACTTGTTGCTTACAAAACTAATTTTTTACTAATGCAGGAAAATTAAGTATTTTACTATATCTTTAAGAATAAGATGATTTTTCGCTTTATAACTTATATATATATAATATTTCACAGATAAGGTAATGTAATCTTTATTTTAAATGTTTTATATATCTTTAAAATTTTTATAATGCAATTTTTTTTATTCCAAAATCGCTAAATAATTCTATTAATTTATTGTTCCGAGAACACATTGCTGAAAAACTTATTAACTTAATGTCTAATCACTAAATAAAACAAAATATAAAATTGTGATATTACATTTGGGTAAAGGATTAAGTCACAATTAAAATTTGACAAAAATGTAAACTATGCGTATATAAAGCCAAATCAATAATAAAAACTGAATTACATATTGTTTTCTTAGGATAATTATTCTACAGAAATTATTTGCAGTACCAAATGATTCTCACAGTCATGCGACTAAATTTCACTTCACTTCTTCAATATCAAATAAATATTACTTAATGGTCTTTAAAGTTATCTTACTCTAGTTTTAGATAGTAAGATTTTAATTTAAAGAAATAAATGCTAGCAACATTACTTAGAATTTATATAGATACCCTTAACCAACAATATTTAAACCTTAAGACTGCTGTTTATGCATAAAATATGAAAGCTAAATTTAAATAGGAAAAATAACTTTAAAACATGATGCAATGCAAAAAATATATATTCAGAAAACCATTAACAGAATACCATTGAATTAAAATACCATTGAAAGAAAATTTAGAAAAGATTTTCAAAGATTTTTTTATTATTGAAATATTTTTTAAATATGTAATTTGTATCATTAATGTATAATTTAATAACTAATATTTTATTAATATTAATAGAATGCTAAGTTTAACTTATTAATGTGCATGTAAAAAGGAAAATTTCTTACTGAAAATATAATTTATTTAAATGTTTACATATGAATATTTAATATCAAAATCATCCTACAAATATTATTCTGATTTTTCAAATTTTAATATTTAAATTATAAATTAATTTTCAAACTATCATATTTTATTTCAGTGATTCTTTAATATATATGTATATATATATATATATAATTAACAGTCATGACTATTATAGTCAGTATTTTTTAAAGTATTATCACATTGCAATGCCGTTTCTTTTTGTTAAGCCCATTTTATTCTTTCATTAGTATATTTAAACATGATAACATCGTCCTGTGGGAAATAAGATACTCGTAAAATATATTTATTTGAATCTATTGTACTTGATGTAAGAAAGGGTCTTTAATTAATTGTATTGTATAAATGATACAAAGCACTGTATTACCTTAAACGATTTTTCGCTTTCCTGGCAAGTTTTATTTGTGATTTTCTTTCCTTTCTAAGGATAATGAATGATATAAATCGTTGATTATCTCTGGAGACCTCAAGTTTAATAAAAGTTAAATCACTTTACAGAAAAATATTTTAACACAATTTCTAAAAACACTTAAAATTTAAGCAATATTACAATTGTATACAATTATTAAAATACCAATTTGACTAAAATTATTATATATATATATTTAAGTAACGTATAGTAATGTATATATACTATATATTTTACGGTCAAGTTGATAAATCCGGAAATTATTAATATTAACCGGTTATTATTAAAATAACCGGTTATTATTAATAATTACCGTATTTATCATATTGATAAATCAAAATATTATTAGTATCACTATATCTATAGTGAAAGTGTTGTCATTCTAAAAAACTGTGGTTGAAAAATTGCTTTTCACAACTTTTAAAACAGTATCTGTTAAATAAAATTAGTGTTAAGATGACAATGTCAGGTGTAAAAATACAAAATATAGTAAAGAGCATTTCATTTATAGAAAATGGTGTAATTCTGCAGTTGAAATTTTATTATAGTCTAAATATATATAGCTCGCTATATTCATATTACTAATTGACATCTACGTCTGTAAAATAATTTCTTAAAAAACACCAAATTTTCACCTCTTATTCATAATTAAATGTTTAGCATTAAACATTCTTATGTAATAGATTACCTACATCTGTAATGGAGACAAGAATATTAATTTATATAATTTTAAAACCTAACTAAATAACGTTTAGGATTAAAACGTATAATATATCCCTGTCTTTACCTGTCTTTGAATAAACTCATTATTTAAATCAAATGAATCAATACTTTATAAAAATAATTTGTAGCAGAACTATATAAGACTATATGTACAGTGTATATTCAGATATAACATTAGATTCCGTGACTGTAGAGTTATCTTTACAGGAATATCAGTTCGACGCAAAGATGATCATAATGATGTATGACAATCAACATTCATTTCATTGTCGATGCTCATTCACGATATTCTAGAATGTGATATAAAACTCGTTCGTGTCTTTAATAAATAAATAAATAAATAAATACGTGTTTATCACATATTATTAATACATTGATGACACATTGATGACACATTGATGATTATTAGACATTTTACACAGTGTTCTATAGGACCTTTTACTATTTTAGTAATTTAGATGCATAAGGTATTTCAACAAAAATTTAAAAAACATATATATTTAATATTTATGATTGTTTTTGTTAATACTTTTTACTTAATATTTTTCATTATTTTTATTTTGTATCAATTTATTTGCACAAATAACATGCATTCTATAAAATATTTCCCTTTGAGAAATGTGTATAAAAACGGTTTTTAACGACAAAAGCAGTTTTTAATTTAATTTTAGAGGTTTTTATATTATTTAATAAATACACTTGAAAATTGCCAATGATTTCTTTGTCGCTGATAATTAAATTACGGATTTAAAAAAAGGAATAAAAAAGACGTTGATTCAAAATGCTTTTGAACATTATAGCTTAAAAATATTTTTCATTTCAATATTTTAACATAAAACTTGATAAATATTGTATGAAAAAATTTATCATACTTACACTTGTATTTTAAAGCAACATTTAACAAAGGATGATATACATTAAGCATAAAATTACGAAAATTAAAAATTTATTATTAAGCGAAATTTTTTCCGAGAAATCATAATACATTATAGTATTTAATGGTTACGTAATAATTATTCACTGGTTACGTTATTATGTAAATTTTATTCTGATCTACATCATATTATGGAATACATTAAAATAATTTTCTTTATCATTCATTTAATAAATTAAAAATATGAAATAAATTCTCCGGTACACATTCACAATACTGTTAAAAACAGAACTACTCGTTTACATTAGCAGAAACTGCCATGCCTGTAATACAACATACTACGCCCAAATTTAAAACACATTTGTTCAGGTTAAAAAAAAAGAAATTAAGAAAAGAAAACCACGTTTCCCTCTTTTTCAACATATTCTTAAATTTCCCCATTTTGTCGTAATTCTTCGTCCGTGAGTCGCGTCTAAAACTACTAAAACAAACAAACCATTGAGAATATTCCTACCTCAGAAAGGCCAATCCAGTAGACGGAATAGCTTCTGTCCTCTCTGACTGCAGACGCAATGTCTGAGGATCGAAGGAAGCCGCCACTGAGGGGCGCTGAAGTAAATGAATGATTCTGTGAACTCCTCTCAGAATCTTACCTCGGCGTAGTAATTAAGGAGATAAAAAAGCACCTGCCAAATGTAATTACTCCTCGAGAGTATATGCTTTTGTATCAGGAATATGCATATTTGAATAAATGAATACCTTGTTGAACACCTAAAGATGAATTGTCAAGCATTTTAATACTAGATAAATCAATAGAAGAAAAATTCTGAAAGGTCCACATACTTATTTCAATACAAACGAATTGAGTTTACATCGATTGAATATAAATAAACTTTTACCCTATTTTGTTGAATGCGCAAAATGTACGCTAAGGAAAGTAAGAAGATCACGAAATTAGTCTTTATAAATTTAACACTTTCAGGGGGAATTGTGTTTCTGTAATGTTCAATTCATACCAGAATTTTTCAAATAATAAAAATAAATTACTAGAAAATTAGGATATAAATTTTACAGCATTTTTTCACCAAAGTTATAGAAGTAAAAATTTGTTCAAAAATTTTGGTACAAATCTTGATTAAAATTAAATGGTATAATAAAAATCCCACAGCCGTTCAAATCTTTAATATAATAACAATAATAGTAATTCCTATTTTAAAAATTATAAATTAACAATTTAATTTCCACGACGAAAAATTAAATTTCTATTAACTATAAAATTGTCGTTGAAAGCTGGCAGAAAGCAACTCATCGTACTAAGGAGAGAGAAAAACACCCACTTCAAATGTAATTATTTCTTGAGAGTATAAGCTGTTGTATGGGGTATACGCATATTTGAATAAATGAATACCTTCTTGAATAGCTAAAGAGAGGTTGACGGGAATTTTCATAAAAATAAATGAATAAAAGAAAGTATTTTAACGTTACTATTTGAATACAAATGAACTGGGTTTGCATCGACCAAAGATAATTAGTTTCACCTTATTTTTTTAACCGCTTAAAATGTTCTGAAAGGAAAGAAAAGAAAATAGGATCACTCGCGTTCTTTCAAAATTAAAAATAATTTAATGCTACAAAAATAACACTATTTCTTATCTTTAAAATTATAAATCGACAGCTTGTTTTGAGAGAGGAAAATGTAATTTTATATTATAAATAAAAGTTTTAATGGCATAAAATACCGCTTTGTGGCAATTCTAAATAGGAACAATTTGAAGTCTAAATAGACTTCTACAATGTGTCTTCTAGTATGTGATTTGTACCAGAATGCCATAATTAACATAGAACGAATAAGTGATTATTCTTTTAGGGGGGATTTTCATACTTTATTCAAAATTAAGTGAAAACAAGCATGTAATGTGCACAAACTCTACTTGTATTAGCTTAAAATAAATAATATCTTCTCCACTTTTAATAAAACTTTGTAATTTCGCAATAAGAAGAAGATAAGAAAAAAAATTAATTGCAAATCAATTAATATTCCGAACAACTTATTTTTTCTTTTTCTTCTTCTTCTTTTTTTTTTTCGTAAGAGTAGTATATTTTTCAATTGGGTAAAAATGTGACCAGACCGGGCCTCGAACCCAGAACCTTATACACATATATGTAATAATATATACACAATTGGTAAATACATTTGGTCTGTTATTTGAAACAGCTCCACAGAATGAACCGCAGATAAAGGAACTCCAATAAATCGTGGATGCGTAATTACAATTTAATTACTTACCATAATCATTTGATTGATAAATAAATCATATGAATAGTAGTTTATTTCCAACTGAGTGAAAATGTGTCCATGTGTGTGCCGGGACTCGAACACAGAATCGCTAATGCTCTTGAAGCCAAAAGTTCAGCGTTCGAGTCCCGTCCTGGACACGTTTTCACTCAGTTGTAGAAAATACTACTCGTATGATTTATTTACCAATCAGTTGATTGTTTTAAACTTTTAATTTTTTTTGCTGTGTTTTGTTTTGGAAAAAAATATATATATAAAGCAGTATTGCGTAGTACATCTCATCTGCTTTTAGCAGTAATAATTTCTGTGAAAACGGAAAGAAAATCTCTGTAGTAATTAAGAGTAGTAATAAGTGTAGTAATTAAGGAGATAAAAATGCTTCTGCTCTAAATGTCATTACACTTTGAGAGAATACGCCTTTGTATCAAGGATATGAACATTCCAGTAAATGAATACCTTGTAGAACAGATTAAGAAAAAAATAAAGCATTTTAATGCAAATGACGTGAACAGAAAGAAAATTTTCGAAAGCTCTACACTCTTATTACGGGGGTAAATCAAAAATTATGCGCAAATTTGGCATAACTCTTCTTACATTGTTCATACTGATCTCTGTCCTCGTTTATTTTATTCTTATGCTGCTGTGGTCATGCTATGAAAGTTTGATTGTAATTCCCCCATTTGTCTTTGTTGCAGATAGATAATGACCGCTCCATTAGAGGTTTGCACAGTGATCCGGTTTTTGTAGTCGGGGATCGGAAGGTGTATCAGGGACCACAATCCATCGAAGACTTTCGGTCACAATACGGGAACTGTGTCTTGCCGCATCGGAGTGTCTACGAATGGATTGAAAAATTCAAAAATGGTTGCATAAGTGTTACTCATGGAGCCGGACTACCGTGTACAGCCACAAATGATGACATGCGTGCATGTGACATGGTTCTGTTAGATAGGCGAGTGGTTATTTTTGAAGTCCATGTAAAGAGGCATTATGGGGCGGTCGATTCACCTCGGTTAAACTGAAGGACGCGGTGCATGCGTGGCTCGCCTTCTTTTCTGAGGGCTTCAGGAAGCTTGTGCAACGATGAACCAAGTGCATTGAAAAGAAATGGGACTATATTGAATAATGATGTTAAAATTAGTTTCCTATTCGTATTCCAATAACATTTTTAACTACATTGCGGATAATTTTTGACTTACCCTCGTATTTTAATACAAACGAACTAGATTTACAGCTTCTAGTTATAAAAAAAAGTTCCATCCAATTTTGTTAAAACTGCCAATGTGTACTTAAATAAAAATAAAATTTAAAAAAAAACACATAAAATTTTATAGAATCTTAAAAGTTATTTATGTTATAAAAAATAAATATTATTTCCTTTTGTTAAATTATTAATTAACAATTAGTTTTAAATACGAGAATCTTAAGCTTCTGTTACCAATAAAATTCTCCCTGACAACCAATAGAAAAACTCTCAGTGTAGTAATTAAGGCGATAAAGAAGCACCTGCTGCAAATGTAACTACGCCTTGAGATTATATGCTTCTGTATCGGGGAATGCATATTTGAGTGCATGATTACCTTGTTAAACAGCTAAAGATGAATTGTCGGGGATTTTAATGCAAAATAAATGAATAGCAGGAGAATTTGTGAAAGATTGTACTAAGCTCGCAATTTTTCAATACTAATACCTAGCTTATTATTTCAATGCAAATGAATTGCATTTGCATTGACTGAACATAAATATTCACCTTATTCTATTAAGTGCTTAAATTTAAAAAAAGGGTAAAATTAGTTCACTGGGCGTTATTTGCAACATTAAAAATCCTTTAATATTATAAAAAAATATTTAATTGTAAATAAACAATTCGTCTTCAGTAAGGGAAAATAGGTTTTCTTTTAATTAAAAAAATAAATGAACATTTATAAAAAAAAAAAAAAAAAATCATACCTTCGCGCTTAAAAAATATAAATAAAGAGCAACCGTTGCAAGTGTAGTTAGTCTTCAACAGAACTTCTTTTAGAGTTTTTTTTCCAAAAAATGACGCAAATCGTTGTATTAAAATTTAAGAGGTACCGGTCGATTAGTAATAAATATCTACTATTTAATATGGTATAAGACTGGATGGGACTCAGTGGTGCATGACAACAGCATCGCATAGCAACAGTCTTAGTTAGCAGTTCTGCTCTGACGTAGAACTTTTTGTCTGAAAATGAAGCTGAAATGACTCAAGTTTCTTTGTCTGTAAATGGAACTCATTCAGCGTATATGCTTTGTGTCAAATAGAAACGACTCAGCAATTGTTACTTTATAAATTGAGATGCGCACGTATTGAGTGACGTATTCAATTCCATTTCCCATTCTACATCACATCCAATCATTAAATCAGTGTGATGACGGACCACGAGCCTAAAACCTCTGTAAACTTTAAATCCCCATTTTATGCATAATTTATATTTAATCAAGATCATTTCATTAGAAAATTAAAGTTATACAAGTCTTGTTTTTGCTTCCTGAAATACACCTTCCAACATCTCATCGTGAAGCCAGTATTAATGCTATTCATAAATTTTATTTAGACTGTCATCTACATATAGAAATTGCACTAAATATGAAATCTTTCAATACTAATACCTAGTTTTGACATCATATTTGGATTTTCCGGAAAATTTAACTTAGGATACCAAATGGCAAGTTATTTGGTCAAGTAGTTTAAGAATTATGTCAGCTTGAAGTTTGGAACTCATAATGTTAAATTCATTTTTAACCGTTGCAAACCCGATTGCAGTACAGGTAATTTTCTATGCCTAACGCATAAAGTACTTGATGGAATCAGAGGTAATTTTGGATTCGCTCGTTTACGCTTCTAGAAATCGATTTCTGATTTTAAAAAATCATAGGTTGTAATTCATATTTTTTCCGAAGAGTAGTTTTAAATTTCTAATAGGAAAATTATTTTTCTAAAAAAATATGAAAAGTAACCAATGCATTTTCTAACAGAAACCTATTTCTAAAAGTTTCAAACAAACGAGTCCAAAATTACAGCTGAGTATTTTTTGACTTACGCTTTAAAGATTACCCACATTGCAATCTGTTTTGAAACAATTAAAAATGAATTTTACATTATAAGTTCCAAATTCTAAATCCGCAAAATTCCTAAATTACTTGACCGAATTACTTTTGTTTGGTATCCTAAGATAAAATGTACCTTAGAACTCAAATAAGATGTCAAAATTAGGTACTAATGTTGAAAAGTTTAAAGTTTGGTACAGTTTCTATATGTAGACGACGACCAACGAAAATTTTAGTAAACGTCGAAAATTTTAGTAGATTTATCACTCGTTGACTGATACCAGTCACATTTTTATACGATGATTTGAGGCAGAGTTAGTATCAAAGTTAGATAGATCTTTTCTTTGTTGGTGGTGTTTTTGTTACAAGCACATGCTCTTCGATATGTGGGTGCGATGTTTAATCCAAAAAAATGTATTGTTAATATTTTTTTTTAGAAAATATCTTGTTTCCTCGAAAATAAGACCTGATCTTATATTATTTTTTTCTCTAAAATATGTACTATGTCTTACTTTCAGGGGATATAAAATAAAATGCACAACACTTGTTTTTTAAATAGACAAAATTCTACATTTATTCATTTACAATAATCTATTATTATTCATATAATCCATTAAATCTCTCTATGTTTATGCGTGCATTACAAATTCAAAAAACGGATATTTTTCTTTCCTAATTGCGTTTACTTTCACGTCAATTTTATAGCATTTTAATTGTACCGGCTCCAAAAATAAACAGAAAAGGCCCTAATTAATAGGGTGCATTTATAGGAGTGGTAACCTATGCGCAAGGCACATGCTCAGAGTAAAGTTTTCTTCCAAACTATGGGAAACTTATATTCCAAAACTTGGGGATATTCATTTGATTAGATGAGTGAGACAAGTTAACAAACGTTAGGTTGTTTGTAATGGAAGGCTCACTAATGTGGTTGTTCATTCGTTTTTATGCAAGATTGTCTCACCCAATCAAATTTTATTCCCCGTATGTCGCCACTCTAATATAGAAGCATCCTAAGTTTTCGTACATGCGGAGCAAAATGTCATTGAAAAATTATCCCATTTTGATGCAGTTATAAAATTATTTTCAGTTTATGATAAAACTAACAGGCTATGCCCGCTGCGCTGGTCCATTTTCCAAATGTACCTTGAATCAAACGAAATGGTGACTTCGACTTAGTATTTTAAAGTAATATGGACCTTCACCTGGAATGTCCTTCTGCATTGCTGAATACAATGCTAAAGCCATTGCGCTATTATATTATCTTATGCGTTGGACAAATTTCGGGCTATTAAGAAGGAACACTTTTATTTGATCATTTTAGTAGAGTTTGGTAGAGGCATATGGCCGTTATTACCAACAGAAATTAAAATGTTCTCTAGTCACTATACTACTAAAAAAGAGTTGCATTACAATTATTGCACAGATTGACAATTGAACTTAAATAATGTTCATTTTATTCATTTTCGTTTGTTTTTTATCGAACTTCGGGCCTCTCAGCTTGGTGCTCTGGTAGGTTAAACAAAATCTCCCTCTACGTTGCATTTTTTTTTCATAATATACGTCCTGGCAGGTCTACTACAGTTTTCTGTCTTTGGATTCCAACAAAGTAAATACAGTCAAAAGTGTAATAAATTACTTGCACACAAAGAACAGCGTTTAACTTTCATATTTAAAAGAAATGTGAGTCATACGAAAGTGGATTTTTAAAGCTGAATTATTTGAGTAAAATTAAAATAACGTCATTTTCACTATCTTTTTATTTTATATACCACTTGCAATCATGTAACCATTAACACGGAAAAAACCTCAATAACTGATTCTGGTATAAAAACAATCCTGTAGTTTGCATAAAATAAAATCTTCTTAATCTTCCGTAATTGGTTCCACAGCCAGTTTGAAGTGAAACATTAGACGTGTCTGCAATGATATGGCTACAAATGTACCAGAGTTAACTACAAAACAAAGTTAATTACGCGGCGAAGTACATGCTTTAAATAATGTCAAATTATTGTTGAGTGAATTATACATCTTTCACCAATAAAAATCCTTGAAAATGATAAATAAAGTTAGTTATGCAAAACGTTTAATAATAATCTTCATGGTGAATGCTTGAACCGAAGATTATTTTTCATTTCTCTAATGGACATAATAACACGGAGAAATAAATAGGCTTGCTATTTCTTTTATATTCAAGATTACATTATTCTTCAATCTGTTGCCTAAATAAACCCTATAATGAAAAAAGTTTACTATGTTTAGCTGTTAGTGCTGTGCATCAACCGAAATAGTTTTATATTAATCAAAATTTTATCTAATATGTATTTGAGGTACTTTTTATCTTATCTAGGCTAAAATGACAAAACAGCAAATATTGTTCCATTGGCCCACTATTGGCATTTCAAAGATTTTTTTCGTACATTGCAAGTATTGCTTTTTTAGTGATAGTAAAATAAATGCAGATGAAAAAGGTATAATAGTAAATATTATTTTGTCCGTTTGCTTCATAATGAAAAAACATAAATTTACTAATTGCTGAGTACAAATTTCGTGTAATCTTCTGCAATCGGATTCATCGTCCAGAGTCCCCTTCAAATATAAAAGAAACTTCCAACAATATAATAAATACGCCAATTGGCGGTTTACCCGATTACAGAATATTAGTCCAATATCTTTTTTAAATCTTCATATATATGAAAAGATATACAAATAACATTAAAGAGAAATGAATGGTGAAAAATCTTTAAATGTTTGTTAATAATTTGTACGTAGCAGACACAATAATATTTGACTACATGTTTATAATATTAACAGTTATTTATATAATTTACATTTCAGAATTAAAAAATACTTCAAAAATAGTGTCGTACACTTAAAAAAAAACACCGTAATTGTGAATATCGCTAGGACCGATGTCACTTTTATTCCCTTTTGGCTTAAAATCAAATTGTTTCGCGACAAAAGTAAAATCAAAATCGTAACAAATAACATGTAATTCACAATTACATGTAATTCAGTTTTATAATTATATCTGCTATTTTCTATTCTAAGTCACATGATGAAGGAGTAAGATAAAAATTTAAATTAATTTAAAAAAAATTGTTACTCATATTTTATCTAATCACATTTTCAGGTGCTTTTTCCTCAACGTGATGCAAACGATAAATCGCCAAATATGGATTCAATTGCAATATTTCACATTGGATAATTTTTTAAGTATTACCAACATTCCCTTTCAAGTATAAATTAAACATTCTCGTTTTATAACATTATTTCTCATCAAAACTGGTTTCTTTTTTTTCCCTTTTTTATTTTAAGTTTTTCTTTTATTTTTCGAGGTGTTTGTATTATTTTCAAATTGATGCAAATTTGTTTCAATTCTTTCTCCAACGATAATGGTCGCCAAAAAATGATCAACGGTAACATTTTCGTCCAAAATAACAGAACTTTTCGTTATAATTCTGCAACTAATCTACGTAGAACGATATGGTATATACTAAAACCTTCACTGAAAAATTATCTATCTAACAGTGTAAGTTACATCAAAATCCATTCAGCAAAACTAGTGTTATAATCCGTCGGAACGAAATTTCCGTTTGTATTTTATATTTAAAGCAAATGTAAGTTTTTACTTGATAAAATTATAGTATTAATGATAATATTTGAAAATTAATGTTATTCACAATGTTTTTTTTTTTTTTTTTTTTATCACGCTAGTACTGTTATTAGGGCTTTAATCTCGAAAAAGCGAAACACTGCTACCGGAGAAAGTTGTGTTATTCTTAAAGGAAACTTTTTATTCATAAAACTGAAACGGAAAGAGTTCCGTTTCTTTATTTTCGTGTTTTATTTATGCCTGTTTTCATATTTATTTTGGCTTCTTTCTGATACATTCATGAACTGATTTTTATTCGTAAAAACATACATTTTACTAAAAGAAATCAGATTAAAAAAAATCCTTAATTTAAACTAAATGTACATCGTTAAAAATTCTCATCATGATTGCGTGCACTTCTAAAGTCAGACGACTGTTTTAAAAAAGTCATACGGGAATTTTTAGGGGGTTAGATCTTATATCACGATCATTCTGAAAAATCATAATAGGTCACATTGTATGGTACAGGTATTATTTTCTTGAAAACACGATATAATATTAATAAAATATTTTTTAAATTAAATAATTACTCAATCGCCAATATGTTGTGCACAAAATGTACTTATATCAACATATAATAAATAATTAATTCAACATCAATACTTTCAAGCTAAAAAAAGAAAAGAAAATAACTTAAAATTGCCTACACAAATTATCACTTAATATACACAAATTATTAGTTTTAACAATTTTAAAACATAGAAACAGGATAGTAAATTCAGTCTCCTTGAATGTGTAAAATTCACTGTGAAAGCTGACATAAACACCTCAGCGGAGTAGATAAACAGATTAAAAAGCTCCTGCTGAAAGTGGAATTACCTCTTTAGAGTATATGTCTTTGTATCGGGATATGCATATTTGAATAAATGAATACCTTGTCGAGTAGCTAAAGATTTCTTGTCAGGAAGTTTTGAGCAAAATAAATAAACGGAAATGAAATTTTAAAATACTTCACATGCTCATTATTTAAATACAGTTGATCTAAATTTGCAGCGACTGGATAAAAATAAAGTTTAACCCTACTTTGGTAAACGAGCAAAATGTTTTATGAGGAAAGAAAAGAAAGATAACTTTGTAAATTTTGTAAAATTAAAAATTATTTAATACTATAAAAATAATATAATTTGCAGTTTTTAAAATTATATATTAAGAATGCATTTTTATTTAAGGAAAGTTCAGATTTTTCATTTATTTGTTTAATTAATTCAACAAAAATATTACTAATTAAATTAATACATTAATAATTTAATAATAAAAGTCTCAATGAATACTGAAAAAAAATGTCCTAGTCTGATAAATAGTAAAATATAAACATTTTGTTGGAAGCGCAGTTAAACTTCGACCAGCACATATTTGGTAACGATAATAATGTGCACACTTTAATAAATGGTTGTAGTATTTAACGCAGAAAATGCGAATTCTTAATCTTTTATTAGAAATGTTGATACAAATAATAATAAAAAAATCAGAACAAAATATAAATAATCAGTTATTCCTGTGCTAGTGTATATAAAATGCATCGTCTAAGAGTAAGCAATATTTCTCTATTTTTGTTGCATATTTTTAAGAAAATTGAAAAAAAAGCGTTAGAGAAAAAAAACTTATAAAATTGCAGATCACTTAATATTCCTAATCCCTTTAAAAAAAGACGCATATTATAGAAACTTTTTTCGTTTACAATTAAGATGGGGGATACAACCCTTTTAATAGTAAAAATACACAAAAATTAACTAACTTCATGAGTGAGGAGATAAAAAAGTAAGTGCTGAAAATGCAATTATTCCTTTGGAATATATGCGATTCTATCGGAAATATGCATATTTAAATAAATGATTACCTTGTTGAACAGTAAAGATGAATTGACGTGAATTTTACTGAAAAGCAAATGAATAGATTTATTTTTTTCGACAAGTCCATGTGTTCATTATTTGAATAGGAATTAACTTTATTTGCATTGAATGAATACAAATAAACTGCCGCTACATTTTGTTGAATGCGTAAAATTTTCTCAAACGAAAGAAAAGGGAAGATGTTTGCTTAGCTTTCTTTGTAAAATTAAAAATCATTTCAGGCTATAAAAATGACATTTTCTGTTTTTTAAGTTGTAAATTAAGAATTTCTTTAATTACAGAAAAGTTAATTTTACATTAATAATAAAAGTTTCATTGCAAACTGAGATAAAATACATCAGCCCAATAATTAGGAAAATTCAAAAACTTTTGACTGAAGTGCAGCTAGTCTTATTTTGTAACAGGATACCATATTCAACATAAAACAAGACAATAATAGGCCTTTTATCAGAAATTAAATTACATATAAAATAAATTGAGTGCAAATATTTAAAAACTGAAAATTTTGTTATTTTAATATGAACAAATCGTACTTCCATTGTCTAAAAGTAAGTAATATCGTAGTAAAATATGCAGAAAAAAATACGCCTATTACATCTTGATTATGTTTTCAGTAAATATCGATCTTAAATCAGGCATAAAATGTTTTATTTCGTGTCTCTATATAGTAAAAGACTTGTTGAAGCGATGGGTGTTTTTAGAAACATCATGTATTTATAGAATTTTTGTAATTTAAATATATCTAAAGTATAATTAACTATTAAAATAATTATATCTAGAATAAAGGTTTCGGGAAAGTTTCCCTCTAGAAACCTACACAGCGAGACGAATTTTTTTTAAAAGTTAGTTGCATGGAAGATATAATCGACTCTAGAAGTTTTAAGAATTATATACCGGGTTATCCAAAAGTCAGCTACAATTTAAAAAATTAATAATTCGAAAACGAATCAAGATAAAAAGGTGCGGTTTTCACCGAACGGATGGGAAAGAAGCTGGATATTTTATGCGAAATCAAAACAGGATGACTGAATAGTTCTTTTTTGACGAACAGATGGCACACAAGTGACAAGTCGTTTACAAGCTACAAGAGAGCTAAAAACTGTTCGATGTGCTGGCCTTCATTCAAAAGAAAAGCTGCCAGACGAGCCACAACACCATTCATAGCAATAAGCAACATTTTTGTGGTATGGCAGGCACATATTGGCGGGTGGGTTCCTTAAATGTTGGCAATGGTGGACGTTTCAAGCATTGTTTATTGCTCAAGCATTTGCATTTATTCAAGCATTATTTTTGTTTCCGTCATAAAATATCCGTTTTTTTTTTTCTCATCCGTTCGGTGCAAACTGCATATTTTTATCTTTATTTGTTTGCGAATAATTATTTTAAAAAGTTTTTCCTGACTTTTGGATCATTTTTGGATCATTATTATAAATCTGCTTATTGGACGCATCTGGCATAATTCATTAACAAGTGAATAGAAACCGGATAAAAATAGCTTCGAATTATGATTAGAATTCGTCTCTTTGCGTATAGACACCTAGTATACAGAAAACAGTGGTGATGTTTATGTATTTAACCAAAACATTGAGCAGTCTAGTATATGACATGGTTGTGGAAGGATTTTTGAGTATTCACTTACTTGGTCGCATTGCAGAACGTTACACAATGGTCCAAAATGGTTCAAAATACAGAAAAATACAGAAATTGGAGTTTGCAGTTGCCATGTGGTGGTAAGGAGATAAAGGCGTGTCCTATTTATAACCACCCTTGTCTCAAGTCCCAAAAGGAATATTAAAGAAGCATATAATGCATATTATTCATTATAAAATAAATATAATTACAATGTTATATAGTTTAACACTTTTTCACTGTTTATCAGCGTTTCATGTCTCACCGTGCACTAATTAGATTTGTTTACAAAAACGGTTACATACCTCTTCCTCCGGCGTTGTCCCAATTAATTCCGTGGTGTCCAATTGAGAAATAGTATAAGATATGTATAAGATTCAAGCTTAAATACTACATACAATTACACTGAAGACATATAATATGTAACAGAATTTTATCAGTACTTTATCTATCCCATTGTTTAATAGACTTTATTCCTAGACATGAATGGGCATAATTCGTAGATATTATTATTCGAAAATATATTTTCATTTAATACCTTCCAAACCACCGAACATCCACGCTTAAAATGTGGTCACAGCACACTCCAAATAAAGTATCAATAGACAGCCTGACATCAAGCTGTACAAACACAATCTGTATAACCCGTGAACTGTACACTAGTGCGAATTTGTGCCTTCCAAAATTTCGAATGTTTGCGTTTTTTGAAAACATGCTTTCATTAATTTGCATTTTTCATTAAAAAAATAAAACTTTTGATAAAAATAAAAATTACAGTTCGTTTATTCGTTAAATTTCCTATAGGAATCAAACGTTATATTTCATTTTCCTTATACTGCCAACAAAGTTATACTCAGTTGAATTTACGGAATCCCAAATTTCACTAGTGTGCAATGCGCGGGTGCTGAACAGAAAAATGGAGTCCCCGGGTTAGTAAAGAAAGCTTCTATGCTTCACTGTGAACAACTCTCCCCTATTTACGCTTATGTACAATGTACATGCGAATTTATTGGCTAAAAGCGAAAAATACTATGCACAATTTTAATCAGCATTAAACAATGAAGAATATCATACGTTGCACACAATATTTCGACGAGTAGGGTAGAGGAACTCTGGATCCCGAAAATGCCGCTAATTAATCAACTACTATTTCAGTTCCTCTATATAGCCATTTTATCTTTATTAATTTTTTTAGTAGCATGTTAAAATATCTGTATGAAGAAAACATAAATTCCAAGTATAGGTTGCGAAAACAAATTTTATTTTATAATAACTTTATCGCTGATGACTAAATAAATATTTCTTTGGAATGAGCTAGAAAAATACTAGTTTTAAGATGTAAAAAAATCAACTATTACTCTTAAAAGGTAAATTAAATGTCGTACCGATGGCTTTTTATGAAATTAGAAATTTACGTACATATTATCTAATTAATAGTTTATAAAATTCTGGTGTTTAAACTGATAATAATGGGAATAAGACTATTATGAATATAAACAACTTTAGTACACATATTAAACTTACATAAATGATTAACTTTTAAAAAATACAAATCAAAATGTGAAGTCGGAATTAGAAAAAAATTGTCCGCATTAAGACTCGAAAGAATGTCGTAAGTTTTGCGGTTATATGATACCAATGAACGTTAAATATGTTTTCTTAGCCTTTAGGTAATCTCACTTTTCATTTAAATGTAATACTTATATTAATCAGCCCCGCAGCAACCCTAGTTGGCCTCTGGTACGAAAATATTTTTTCCTTTTTCTACCGATCATCAATGCATTAGTAACGATAACTGAAATAGACTATTAAGCGCCTAGCTTGCTTGGCGCCTGGTGCCGGCGCACCATTCGCACTACCGTTGCGGCGACTGTGCTTTTAATTAATGCTGAAGTACTTCGAAATTGTTATTTATAATGCTGTGTAGAAACGAAAAAAAGTAAAAAAATATATATATATATAAAACAAAAAATAATGTTAATTGTACGTATAACTATAAAAGTTTTGTTTTGTAGTTTTCCTAAACTTTATAAATTGTTTAACTTTTTTCAGCGTATATACACGCATCTACATACATCCATAAAAACACACACACACACAAAAAAATAAAGAAAGAAAATTAAACCCACACAAAAAAGCCAAATAGATAGATATACTTATTTATTTATTGTATGGAATAACCTTTTTTTAACGTTATTCTAGTATAAATACACTCATAAAATAACGTCATTTCCATGATAATAGAAGCAGAAATCATATAACTTTATTATTCTAACCACAGAAACTGTAAAAAACAAAATTCTGAGAACATGACAGATAATCGATTTCTAGTCTATTTTAAGATTCCAGAAGGGCAGGACAATTTTTCAACCGGAAGCGTTCAGTAATCACAATTATTCATTACTGACAATATGTTACATTTGAAAAGATAATTTCTGATGATCAATATAATCTCCCCCCCCCCCCTTTTTTTAAAATTCCCATTATAAGGAAAAATTCACCGGAATAATTTTTCTGTTTTTCTACTAAAATATGTAATGGTTGAATAAGAGAATAAAAATTATGTATTTTTAAACACGACAAATATATTTAAAAAGTGTAATTTAAAAATGAGAAATTTTATTAAAAATATATTTCGAATCACTTGTTGTAACTTGAAACATTATGATCGTATTAATCTTCACCTTTACAAATTACTTTTTTCAAATTACTTTGATATGACTTTAACTATCTATATTATAAAAAAAAAGTGTCCGTTCATAACACTGACGTCATAAAGAATGTGGCAACGATGTATACAAACTATCTTATATATTAAAAGGAAAGGGGATTTTCGTCAAATAAATTTTTCACATGAATTTTCTTCTTTTGCGCATGCGTAAACTTAAATTTAAAAACTAGTGAGTTTTAGAACACACTCGAATGAGAAAAGGGTGGTCTTCACTGTTCCTATCATCGTGTCGGTTCGATCCTCGCTATGGGCCGAATGATTTTTTTATTTTATTGACAATAATCCATTTTAATAATTCCATATTTAATTCAGGAGGAAAAATATAGATAATTTATATTATTTTTTTTTATTCGAATACTTTATAATTAAAATTTAACACCCAAGAATTTTTGTTTTATTTACTAAATTTATATTTAAAGTATTTAAATTAAAAGATCGTGCATCTAATTATCGATTAAATAAATTGAAGTGATCTGCAATTTTTATTATATTTGGTATGGCCATTAGCAAGATGCCATATATATATAATAAGATAAGTATGGAATTATTTTTCGTAAAAAAGCAAAAATAAAAGGAAAGAAAACAAACAGAAGGGATCTGCAATTTTTATTTAGATGTTATATTTATAATAAGATAAGTATGGGATTATTTTTCGTAAAAAAGCAAAAATAAAAGAAGAGAAAACAAAAAGAAGGGAAAATATTCATACAGGAACTCTAAATTATCTTGATATCCATGATTTAACAATTAAATAATATGTGAAAATGGAAAATATAAATTCAAGTAATTAAAAAATATGTATTATAAATCGTTAGCTACAAACAGCAAATTTTAAATTCGTTGTTTTAGTATCAGACTTATAAAAATTAATTTAATGAAAATTTTTAAAGGTCGTGCAGTTTAAAAATAAATAAATAAATAAATCAGAAATACTAAATATTGTTATTTTTTCAAAATATTGCGACTGTTGTAAATAAAATTTAACAACCGACAGTATTTTTTAAATTACTTATTTTATATTATAAATATTTAAATTAAAAGATTTTGCATGTAGTTATCGATTCAATAAAGTGATCTAAACTTTTACCGATATATTGTACGACAATTATCAATAAGATATATTTGAATAACTAAGAAAAGTATATTATTATTCTCCTTAAAATTAAAGAAGAGAAAAAAGAAAGGCGCAAAAATATCCATATAAGAATTATAAAAGAATTTACCTTGATATCCATGGTTTATGGGTTTTAGAGTCAGGCCGATAAAAGTAAAATTAATGAAAAATCTTGAAGGCCGAGTAATTAAAAAAAAAAAAATAGAGAATACTAAATATTGATGTATATATATATTTTTAATTTTTGAGACTGTAGTAAGTAAAAATAAATCATTCAATTAATATTTTTAGTTAAATTCTTGCTAAAATTATTCAAGTATAATAGGATGTAACACATGGGCACATAAGTTCCCGGTCTAATAAAGAAAACACAACTTTTTAACAAAGCTTTATAGCTTTATGACTTTATAACTTTAATAAATAACATAACTTTAATAATAAATAATAATAATTTCATAATAATAATAATAATTTAAAAATAATAATTTTATAATAATAATTTAATAATAATAATTTTAAAAATAGTTTAATAATAATAATTTTATAATAATAATTTAATAAATGATTAATAATAATAATTTATTAATAATAATTTTAAAAATAGTTTAATAATAATAATTTTAAAAATAGTTTAATAATAATAATTTTAAAAATCGTTTAATAATAATAATTTTATAATAATAATTTAATAAATGATTAATAATAATAATTTAATAATAAATAACATAATTTTATAACGAAAAAGCTCCAAAGAGTGCTCAGAACTCGTTGTTGTTTTTGGTCAAAAGTCAACACGCGCGGCAGCCACTTTGACAACAGCTTCATAGACAAATGTTCATTCAAAATAAAACCTACATGTTCCTTTGGATATCTTCAGAGTCTGAGCTATCTCCTGCAACTTCAATTTACGGTTCCTCAAACTGATTTTGTGGACTTTTTTTATGTTTTCCGGAGTAACCACCTCTTTTGCGTGGTGCATCACTGGTGTCCGTACGACCACGTTTAAATTCAGCAAACCCGTCAATAATGGTTAATTTACCTGGTCCAGTGTCCGGATAACGCTTATCTAGCCAAACTTTTGTTTGAACGGTATTTTTCCCCATCATATAACAATTCTTGAAATTCTTGTTATCCATTTTTTTGTTTATCAACAAAGTCGTTCAACTAAAACCACTCTAACGTTTTATCCACTACCTTTTAAAGGTTAGTATTTACTAAAAAAACATCGGTTCGGCGATTGCAACGCCATCTGTGTGCCAGACCGGGAACTTATCAGCCCATGTGTTAAATTACAAGCTTAAAATTATTTCACTTCATTAGTTGAGTTGGCTGGACTGACACCACAATCTATCGTTTTACATCTATAGAAATCGCTTACATAATATAACAATTCATAAAATTTTCAATATTTAATTAATTTAAAAGCAGCTAATTAAAATAAAAGTATATTGCTAAAGGAGTTTTCAAGTTACTTACCGTCAAATTTTGACGGGTACCATCTCGTTTCTCTTTTCTCGCAAATTTAATTATCTCTAAACATGGGACAACTTCAAATTTTTACACCACCGAATAGGGAACAAATATTTACTTACATATGCAATTTGTTTGGAAGCTATATATAAATCTACTAATTTTGTTTATGGTTTTTAAACTATTTTCCAAGCGTGAATTACTTTTAATCTATTTCTATCACGTGCAGCTCGATTATGGAAGAATAACACATTTCCACTTAAAACAATATAAGTAGTTCAGCATTTGTCTCCGGCTACTATTCTATAAAGGAAATAACTCTTCAACAATAAATAAATAAATAAAATAAAATAAATAAAACAGAAATTTAACAGATTTGTAATCGAATTACGCACTTAAACACAGAAATAATCATAATAAAAGAGGTTGCTGAAACTAGTAAAATCTGTGGCGATTTCTTTGGCTATTAACTCTTGGCTTGCAGCTAATACGAAAGTACTGTTTTAAATCGATTTCAAAACTTTATATATATATATATATATATATATATATATATATATATATATTTGTGGTATTTGTGGGCCTATTTTCATTAGGAAAAATTTTACTGCCACAGATAATTCAAAAATTGCTAATTAAGTCACATTTTGAGTAAACTTCATTCTTATACTGCATTAGGCGAACATGAGACGTAAATGAATGAGAAGAGCTAAAATTAATTCCAAGTTAATGGTAGTTTAGAATATATTTTGAAGGTTTTTCACTCATTTCATTTTTCATTTGAAATTCAGACATTTTTAAAAACAGTTCTAAGCGAGTATTTACATCTTAAAAGTAAGCATCGTGCCATATTCCAATCTTCTAGTTAAGGAAATTTCTGTAATAACTATATCACAGAAATTGCATTTTTAAAACTTTTTTGTTCCTGCACACATTAAAATTTCTAAATTTTTAAAAACTGTTTTGTGGATGAATTTGTGTCTCTAACGTAACAGTCATGTAAAATTTCAAGTTTCTATCCCCATCAATTTCAGATAAATCATAGTTTAGAAGGTTTTTAGAACTTTTCCAGCTCATTTCACGCTTTTAAATTTCGATTTTTTTTAAACCGATCTTAGCGTTTTTAGAACGCTTTTCGCTTTTTTACACTTTTAAATTTCATTTTTTTAAACTCTTCTGTGCGACCAGTTACGTCTTAATAGCAAAAGTCATGTCAAACTTCAAGATTCTATCCTTAATAATTCCATAGAAATCTATCTCAATTTAGATCGTTTTTCGCGCATTTCACTCTTTTAAATTTCTATTTTTTTTTAATTGTTCTGTGCGACTATTTATGTCTTAAAAGCAACAGCCATGTCAAATTTCAAGTTTCTATCCCTAACAATTCCATATAAATCGTAATTTAGAACGTTTTTAAAACGCTTTCCGCTCATTCCGCCCTTTGAAATTTTCAATTTCTTTTCAATCGAAGAGCAGAGACTGTCACCATAAATTTGCAATCATTACGTTAGCGAGCATTTGTATCTTAAAAGTAACCGCCATGCCAAATTTGGAGTTTCTAATCCTGTCAATATATAACAAAAATCGTAATTTACAACATTTTTTTTTCCTTCTTCCCACTTTTAAATTTCGATTTTTTTCAAACAGTTTGGGTGCGCACTTGCATCTTAAAAAGTATCAGCTATGTCAAATTTCCACTTTCTGTCCTTAACAATTTCATAGAAATTGTAATTTAGAATGTTTTTATAACATTTTCCCTAATATCACCCTTTTAAACCTCATATCATCCTCGATTTTTTTAGAAACTGTTCTTAGAGAGCATATATATCTTATAAGTAACTACCTTATCCAATTTCAAGTTTCTAATCCCTGCAGTATCACAAAAAATTACAATTTTAGAACGTTTTTCGCTCCTGCAACCCCCCGAGGATAGTGTCACTGACATAAAATATAGCAGATGTTAGAGCAGAGATTGTCACCATAATTTTGCAATCATTACGTTTAAAATCGGTTCGGTAGTTTCAGAGATTCCATAGAAATTGTAATTTGTTTTTATAACACGTTTAGCTCATTTCACCCTTTTAAATTTCGAATTTTTTAGAAACTGTTCTTACAGATCATATACATCTTATAAGTAGCTATCATGCCAAATTTCAAATTTCTAGCCGCTTCACTATTACAAAAGTGTCAATTTTAGAGCGTTTTTCGCTACCACACACCTATGGGATATTGACACCGACATGAAATATAGCCTATGTTAGAGCAGGTACTGTCACCATCAATTTGCAACATTACGTTTGAAATCGGTTCGGTAGTTCCAGAGATTCAATAGAAATTGTAATTTAGAATGTTTTTAGAACGCTTTTCGCTCATTTCAGCCTTTTAAATTTCCAATTTATTTTTTAATTTGATCTTGTGCATTTACATCTTATAAGTAACTACCATGCCAAATTTAAAGTTTCTAGCTCCTTCAGCATCTCAAAAATCGTAACGTTTTTCGCTCCTGCATCCCTTGGGAGTAGTGGCATCGACATAAAATATAGCCTATGTTACAGCAGGGACAGTCACCATCAGTTTGTTGCCACCATCATTTTTGAAAGGGTTCTGTAGTTCAGGAGATTTCATAGAAATTGTAATTTAGAATGTTTTAGAGCACTTTTCACTCATTTCACCCTTTTAAATTTCGATTTTTTTTAGAATTTGTTCTTATAGAGCATATACATCTTGTAAGCAACTTCTATGCCAAATTTCAAGCTATGTTTTCGAAGACGCTGATTCCCTCTTTTCTTTCTTTCTTTTTTTCGTTTTGTAAAAAATAATGTACATCACAATTGATAATTCTTTTTAACGTGATTTTAACTATGATTTTCATAGTTAAATATCAGGTTTTGTATCAAAAAATTATCGAGATTATGTTTGGGTCTATCTATCGCGTGTCAATGAAAATAAAACATTTGATTCGGTTTATTTTTGGAAAGATATAGTTTAAAGTTTGTGATGTAGATTTAATGAAGCCAGGTACATTGGTGGTCAGCGTGTTGCTCTACCATGCTACATATTTGAGGATCGCTTCCAGATTTGGGTAACTTTTCATCCTTTCGGGGTTGATAAAATAAGTGCCAATATTGTTGGGAACTAAACAGTGTTAGACTGGCCACCTTTCCAGAAAATATGTTAGATAACATAGCCAAAGGTTAGAAAAGCGGAAGTAGGCACCACAGGACATGATACTTATTGGATTGTAGCCCCGAGAAGTTTTTTAGTTTTTAGATGTAATTTACCATTAACATCTTTAAATTTTAAACTCGTTTAACTGTAAGAAAATAAACGTATGCATTTGTCTATGCTACTGTGATCCAAGATATTCAAACAAAATGTCAAAAGTGAATGTTACTGTTGGAAAATGAAAGTTTAAGCAAATTTTAATATGTAGCGTGCCTCCGAAGCAAAGATTATGCATGGTATTTTCATTATTATTCCCATTATGCATTATTCCCTGTCGATTGGTTCCAATGAAATTTTCAGATGATTAGTTGCAGAACTTTTTTTCCCAAGAGAAACCAGGGAAATCTACAAAACCCCGTAATATTCCTTTAAGAAAGAGCTGTTGTTTCACTTAATTCATTTTCAGCATGCATATTGGCAATTAATTTAAAAAATCACTACTGTTGATTAAATGAATTAAATGATATTTTCTTAGGAAAGATTCAGCTCTCATAACTTGATTATATTTAACATTGATTATATTTTAACTTCCAATTTAGAAGTCTCTGTACCTTTGTTAACACTTTCCAACATATTTGAAACGTGCTTCTGAATTCGGTCTGCCTGTCTCTCCATCTGTCTGTCTGACGTTTGTCCGTACTCTAGTTCGCGAAAACATACTCGGATTCTGATGCAATTGATATATCTTATTGTTGTTTACTAAGGAATTTTCGGTATTGAAAACGAAGTGCGTATCATTTATAGTTCATATTTTCAATTCTTGAGATAGATCTTTGCATTTTTTCAACTTAAACGAAAACAAAAAAAATATAATTAAACATATAAACGAAATACACTGTTAAAACTCTGATATATAAGAAATAAATTTGTAAACATAATAAGGAATATACGGTAATTCTTTAAAATAAACTTCCCACCATGAAACCCTTCACAATAACGCAGGTGGAGAGCAATAACATTTAATGTTCCATTAAGGGGTTACTTCCAGTCACGACGTCCGATCGGAGGTCATTTTCGACATTTTGCATCTCTGAAAGTATACAATAGATAAAAGCAACAATTAGTCGAATGCTTCAGTCTTAAAGATTATTCACGAATTTGTGTGTAGTAAAATAATGAAAAATGGCGAAGTCATGGCCCGGTTCCTGGGGCACCTTTCAGCGGAAGAAGTGTGCGGTGGACGGGGTAATTCGGAAACCGCTTATCTGAAATAAACGAAACCAATCGATTTTAATAATTTGTTAAAGAAACTTGCTCTTGAACGAAGGAAATTAATTTATGGTGATTGTAAACAAAATGGAATTCGTTTGAAAGAGAAGACTACTGGCCTAAAATTATGCTCTTTTAACGGGCAAAAAAATATATATATATTAATTTTGATCAGTAATTAAATACTTTCGCCAAAGTCAAAATAATTCTAATAGCTAAAATTTCACAAGGTTTCATTGATATCTATTAAGAAATTTTTTGTAATCATGTCCACCGACTTAAAAAATGTCATTTCGAGGAAAACGATTTTAAAGTTTTAAAATTAAGTAAAATGTATATAACATTCCTAAAACACGATGTTTTATAACACGTCTTTCACAGTTTAAACAGGCTAGATTGCTTGCTTATGTATAAAAGAGACATCTAGTAGAATGAGCAGCTGACCCGACGACAGGGGGTCAGCATTCGCTTCAGTGGGCGAAAAATTAAATTCTTATTATCAGATCGACTTAAAATTTTGGAATTGAATTTACGGTTTTTTATTTTCTTCTGCATGGTTACATTTGCCGAAAATCGATTTTTCCAAAATTTATAACTGAAGGTAACGCATTAAGAGTCGTTTAAAACGTCGTTTTAACAATCCGATATACAGTGTTGTTATAATATAAGTATCTCAATTTGGAGCTGTCTGTAGCTCGAGGGAATAACTCGAATGAAACCAAAATCGGTACACTTACAGTTCGACAAGGGGCAAGAAGAATGGGAAAATAAAAAAATAATTGAATAATCACCAACAGATGGCGCTACTGAGTATGAAATGTAATGCATAATACAAGAACAAAGAATTAAGGCGCCAAACCCAATGGGATACTAAATTTATTGGAAAATGTCACAGTGATTGTGGTTACGCTTTCGCATGGTGGTGCGGATCATGTTCAGGTTCCACATGGCCATTGTGCTAGAGGACACAATCCAGGTCGTGCGCGACGTGCTCAACTGCGGAATGTAACGCATCATGAGTGATATTTAGCACATGTTGCGATATGCGGTAAAGTCATTGAGGTTTGCGATACCTCCACGGTACACAATATTGCACATTACATTTCACTCTCAAAAGCGCCATCTGTTGGCGATTATTGCAATTATTTTTTTTTATTGTCCCTCGAATAGTAAGTGTACCGATTTTGGTTTCCTTCTGGTTATTCCTTCAAGCTATAGACAGCTCCAAATAGAGATAATTATATTATAACCACCTGGTATTTTATTTTAAAACCCGAATTTTCACCGAAACTTTTTATTTCAAAAATATTTTCCAAAGTCCTTAGCAGCATTTGCCAACTAACCTTTTAAATTAATCTTTTCTATGAAACCTTTGGTTCTGTTTTAACAAAAGTCAACATAATTTTTAAATTAGGTAGTTTAAAAGTCATAAGACAGTTTAAATTACTTTTTCTGAGATTAGTTTTAAATTTTTCGTTGAAAGTAGTTTTCATATATGTCACTAAATATAAACTTTTACAAATACTTAAATATAACCTTTCATTTTTACTGAACAAAGTAAATGTTTACTTTAAGTAATGTATAATATTCTTAAAATATTTATATTGCACATTAAGAATTTAACGACGCAAATAAAAGATTATAAGCTACAATGTAAGTAACAAATCAACATATAATTTGTAAAATGTTTACTCTTCGCATAATAACTCATAACTCTATTATCTTTTTATATCTTATAGCTTATGTTTAAATAACGTTAGCTTAGTAAAAAGTTTACTATAAACGTTTATCACGTAGGATAAATTGATTTACCATGCTAAAATTTCTAAACATAAGTATTGCTTAGGTATATTTATCAAAATCCTCTAATTTTTTCATTAAAATAATTTGATAAATTATGTTGTCACATTATATGAATATTATCGGGTATTTAAAAATAATAATAATTTCATTATCTAATTAAAGCAAAATTTAAACCTGTGTATAGATTCTTTAATAAAAACATGACAGAATTTACGGCTGTTTCAGTTAATTGCCTAATTCTACATATCTAATGCATTTTGTCAAATACTAATTCAAATTTGGTACCGTAAGATTTGTAAATACAGAAAAATCAGCTCAGACAAACTCGCAACGGACCTAATAAAATATCTGTTTTGGTCAGATTTCCGTCTTAGCAGGTATAACTGTGTGATATTCTTTACGTCAAGACTATGCAATTTACTATTTTAGACAAGATTCCGTATTCTGTTATAGACAGAATCCGATTTTAAAACTGTTACTGTAGTTTGATCGAATCAAGGTAATATACAAAGGCAGTATCGTTAATATACTTGTATACAAAAGTTAAGCAACACACAGAAAATTGTAATTATGTTAATTATGAGCATCCAAAAGAAAGTGATACAAACAGCAGGTTTAGTAGCAAATAAATACTATTCTTACTACAGAGTCAGTTGATGTGACTTCGCTTTCACATCACAGATGGTCACAGGTGTCAAAGTCACTACGGTGAACCAAAATGTGATCTTTTTCATTTGTCTCATTGTTACTCTCAAATAAACGTCATTTGGTGACTGAACAGAGTATTCACTGTTCTTGTGACCATCATTTACTGAGTTCATTGTGAAATCATCATGGGAGTGTATTGTGAAGTCATCATGCACTGTGATGAGTCACTAAATAATGTCATAATTAAATCACATGGTGAGTCACAGATGACCGACATATGTTGACTCTATTGTAAAGTCACCCTGAGCGCTGAAGTCAAAAGATAACTTTATGTTGAAGTCACTTGGAGACGTGCCACAAATCATGATGACTTTACAATGGAGTCTCCAAATGAAGGTCACACCAGAAACTCAATGCGATTTGATTGTAACATCATCTGGGTTCTCGTCATAAAGCAATAGTCACTTTAACTACTTGACGTTTACTTGAGCGTCTTATTGAGACAGATTCAGATTCAGATTCAACCAAGCAGGGAGGCCTACCATATGGCTTTAGCCTGTGCAAACCCTGCTTGGCAAGTTTATTAAAAAAAATACATATTTGACAGTGCAATTTTGATTATTTACAAAACATAAAAAATTACTATAAGTGATGATGAAAATGATGAAGATAGTCTATAATGTTATGTACAATGATGGAGAAAATTTTTGGATTATTTACAGTTCGTGATTGGGAGCGAGAAAAGTTTTTCGCGAGCAAGAAGATGTGTATTTCTGTTATCTCCTAAGAGTTCATGAGAGTGTGCTGCTAAGAGTTTGTGGTCTGGGACGTAAAAATGTTTTTAAAGAGACAAAAGATGAGATTTTCACACAAGCTTTTGGGCTGGAAGCTGAGATTTTGCACAGATGGTTGGTTGAGGTATGTGGGTGCTGTTCGTAACATGGCTGGTGGTTACTGACAATGTTCCGAACTAGCTCTCAGTTTTCAATTTCACCAATTATGTGTGGTGGAGGCATTTGAAATAGATGCTGGTTCCTTTCTAGAATGTTTATGCAACTAATTATTTTGTTTAGGTGGTCTGGTTGCTTCAACAGGTAGGCGAACCAGTGTGAGAAACATATTGTTGATGGCTTGCGGATGTGAAGAGTGGAGGTGAGAGTGCATTGTAAGGTGTAATGGAGGGAGTTGCCTCTGTGACCACAGGTAAAGAGAGGAGATTCAGTTTTGCCGATTTTAGCAAGGTAATCTAGGAAGGGTCCATGGTTGGTGGCGAATAAATATAGATTTCTATGGTGTAGAAGGCGTTCTATTGTGACTTTTGGAATAAGGCGATGGGTGAAGCGGCCAGTGTCGGCGTAGTCCCATTCCCTTTGCCATTTTTTAATGGCTTGATCGTTAAGATGTTTCTTTAGATATGAGGCTGGGAAGGGAATGAACTGTTTGTACACCCGGGGTAATGTGGTTGCTTCTTTGGCTAGATGATCTGCCTGTTCATTCCCCTTTATTCCGGAGTGACCCTTCACCCATTTGAAGGAAATTTTTTTTGTTGTTGATTGAAGAAGTGTGATAATGTCTATTACTAGTAGGTCTGTTGTTGACAGGTCTTGTAGGGCTTGAAGACTTGAAAGACTGTCTGTGTTGATAAGGTGATTGTTGTAAGCTGAGGACCCTGCCCAGTAAGCCGCTGCCTTAATGGCGAGTAGTTCAGCTTGGTATACTGAATTTTCTGTGTGTAGTTGTGTCTGTGCTTTATGGATTAGTGTGTCGTCTTGGTATACACAGAAAGCGTAAGCTGTTCCATGTTCCGACTTGGAGCCATCTGTAAATATTTTTATGTCATTGGTGTCGTCTTCTTCGTCATCCGCTAACTATCTTATGTAGATCTTGTAGGGTTGTATGTGGGATGAGGTAGTCTTGCTCTGATATAATGTTGGGTCATGGTTTTCTATGGGGGTGTACAGTCTGAGGACGTTTCCCGCTATTGCTTCTTTCTCTATTTGTAAGTGGAGAGGTAATATGCCTGTTAGAACGCAGAGGACCGCTGTTGCTGTTTTCTTATAGGCTCTGGTTATCATTAGTAGGCATTGGGCTTGAATTGATGATAGGAGTCGATGCCCATGGGCTTTCTGGAGGCGGAAAAACCATGCTGCGGCTCCATATGAGATTTTCTTTAGTAAGATGGTGTTGTACCAGATTTTCAGGATCTGTGTAGATAGTTGACTTGTTGTGGAAGAGAATTTTAATAGATTTTGAGTGGTAGATATTATTTCTTGTCGTTTATTTTGTATGTGATGGAGAAAAGAGAGATTGCCATCTAGAGTTATTCCTAGATATTGGAGGATGGGATTTGCTTGATGGAGTGATTGTCTATTTTAAAGATTGGAGCTCTTTTGAGATGTCTGGGTTTGCGCACATGGAGTACCGAGCATTTATCATATGACAGAGTCATGGCATGTTGTATCGCCCAGGCACTGACTAGCTTTAAGACTAGGTTGGCTGATTCTTCTAAGTTACGACGTGTGTTCCCTGTGATAACCAGTAATAGGTCGTCTGCGTATGCTATGAAGTGAAATCCGTGAGCCCGCAGCAGACGCAGCAACCCTTGCATGAAGGAGCGCCATAGGAAGAGTCCCAAACAAGATCCCTGGGGACAGCCTTTTCTAAACCAGTGGATTCTGTTGGACTGCCAGTGAGGGAGAACTTCCTTTTCAGAAAGGAACTTTTTCCTTCTCTTCCTTTTTCAGAAAGAAACAATTTGATCATGTTTATGTAAGGTGTGTCTATGTTGAGGTCTTGTAGTTCGGTGATTGTGTCGTCCCATGGAAGATGGTCGAAAGCGTTTTGGAAATCTAATGAGATGAGTGATGTGTACATTTTGTTTTGTATGTTGAGGTCGATCCGTGAAAAGAGTTCCTTCAACGCTGTCTCGGTTGAACGTCCTTCTACGAAGCCATGTTGGGAGGATTGTTGGTCTGGTGTATGGGATAGATTGTGGTGGATTCTCTTGAGGAGCATCTTCTCTAAGACTTTGCCGAATATTGGGAGAAGCGTTATTGGCCTGTATGACCGAAACTCTGCTGGAGGGCGTCTGTTTTCCAGAAAATAGACCAGTTCGCCTATTTTCCATTGTGAGGGGAAGTAATTTAATCGTAGAAGGCTGTTGAACATTTCTAGAAGTAAGTGGCTCTGGGTTTTATGTAGGTTTCGTATTATGAGGTGGTCGATGTTGCCTGGCCCTGGGGCTTTGTTCTTGTTAAAAGAATAGATGGCGGTTTTAAGCTCTTGTGCTATGAATGGTGGAGCTGATGAGTCTTGCTGGGAGTTGTCTGTGGTTTGTTTTAATGAATGGCCAAATATCGAGGTGGTGAGGTCTTCGTAAAAAGAAGTTTTTGTGTGTAGTGTTGCTGGTGACGACGTTAGTGCTGTGATCTCTTGGTGGTGGAAGTCTTGAAAAGCAATCTTCTTTATTTTGCCATATGGTTCTCTGGTATTGTTGCAGAATGAAGTCCAGGCCATCCTCTTTGCTTCAAGGATTACTCTTTTGTAGAGGGCCCTTTCTTTCTTATATTTTTCTTTATCCAGTGGGGAGGATGTTGGTAGTTTTGCTTTGCGTTGAGTGCTTTTACGTAGTTTCTTTTCTGACGGATGTTGTTGTTCCACCAAGAGATTTTTGAAGTGAAGGATATTTTCTTTTTCTTTAAGAGGTGGTTGCAGGTATCTTGAATTATGGATAAGTATTGGTAATGATGTCATGTTTTGGTTCAACGTAGTGACTGTGAAACTTGTGACCATTTGTGACGTGAAAGAGACATCACATCGACTGGCTGTGCTATACGGATACTACCTATTTGCTACGGCTGATGTTTATATCACTTTATTTTGAATACTCTCAAAGAACAAAATTAGTATCTTGTGTTTGTTATTTAACTGTTGGACACCAGTGCAAATAATACATTATTTCGAGCAAGTAAGGTATACAATTTATTTCTAGCTGTTTATAATGTTTTATACGCTGTGTGCATGTTTTAAAGCCTCTTCTCGAAAATGACACAAATGTGTATGTAACTTAGGACCATCGTAATTTACTGAAGTTTTATTTATTGAAATTTTCTTACACGACATACAAAAGACCACGAGCTTAATCAAAATTAAAAGCCTACACTATAGTCAAATGAAGACATTCGCAAAATAATGTTACTCTGATGACAGCGTTCTTTTAGTTTATCGTTGGAATTTCAATATTTTTAAAGGAACTTCTTTGCATAGGATAGCTGAGGTCGATCTGTCACCAGGTAATTTTACTTATTTGATTTTGGTTGGAATTTTCTATTAGTATGCTTTCACTTTTAGTACAGGATCGAAAATAGAAAGTAGCCTTTACAAAATCTGCAACCAAAATCAAAAAAGTAACAAAAGACCCGGTTACAGATCGATCTCAGCTAATTCATGCACAAAAAAAGCTTTAAATTTATTGAAATGCAAACGAGAAAATTGTAAATAACGCCACCATTAGTTTTTCAGCAACGTGCGAGTGTCATCGCGTCACTAGTCAAGGCTGTTGATGGCAAATATACCCATTTGGTGGACAAAGCCGAAAAGATTTTCAAGTCATCAGTGATGGCCAAAATTGCACAGCGTCTTATATTCTTAGTGGAGAAAATGCATGCATTACCTGCGAATTTGTCCGAATGAGTGTGTTGGCACGTAGGCATGTCATTGATATATAATTGCCTAGTTCAATTCTTATAATAATTAAAAATTCAATTTCAACACATAAAAAGTGGTAGGTATATTTCACATTTTGCACTTTTTATAGTGTAAAATGTGTAATATATTTATAATGTAAAAGAACTTTAAATAAGCAGTAAATATCTCTTCTGATACGTGTGTATATCTTCCTTTATGCATTTTAAACTAAAATAGTATTTTTATGAAAGGATCAAACTTTACAAAGTCTGGTCGCAAACAATATACTAAAAAATTAATTATCGGAAGAAATTTGGTCTACAAAATATAATTAATAGAAACAAATGTATGAATACAAAATACTCGTACATAATGAATAATTTTCGCATAACGGAATTGCAAACAGTAAAAAAATTAAATTTAAAGAGAAAATTAACGATCTTGAGGGAACTGAACAGATAAAACCAAATTGTGAACCACTAAAACAAAAACATTAAATTAATAAACGTGAAAAAGTTTAAAAATATATATTCATTACCACAAAAAAGGTAAATTTCATATTTTATAAATTAATTAATAAATGTTTTTGAAAGAAGTATGAATATTTTATTAACATGAATTGAGAAAAAGTGTATTAAGTGAAAATAGTTTCATTATCTTACATTACGAAACCGCGATATAAATATAGAGAACTTAAAATAACTATCTACAGGAAGGAAGGTTTATTACATGGATTCCCTCAACGGGATTAATCCGAGCGATATTGCTGAGAACATAGATTTAACAATTACGAAATAAAGAAAAAGAGCAAACTAAATAGTAGTATTATAAAATATCATATATAAAAATTCGTGCACACTGGTGAAAAAATAGAAAAAAAGTACTGTTCATCACGTTTTTTATTTTTATTTTTATTTTTATTTATTTTTTATGTCACTTGGCAAAGAATCTCATTTTTTAAGCGAAAATTGCGCAAAGCGTTAAATAAAAAACGCTTTTTAAAGTTACGTAATTGGACTTAGCGAATGGCGTGGCTTAACGCAAATTTAATTTCACTGTTGTACCATTTTCTTTGTGACAAATATTTATATCTGAATTAAAACGCTCTGAGCGTCTGAAGGCTTTTCTGCATTTCAATAAATATTTTTGTAAAACTTAAAATAATTTAAATTATCTTTCCCTGTTTGTTTCTAAAATACACTTCATACCTTTTTATATTACATATATCTTAAAATTCAATTTTGTTTAAAATATTTTTATCTAGAGTCGATTTAAGTCGTTTTTGTGAAACGGAAAAATACCGGCAAAACGCTAAGAGAGTTAAAAAAATGTTCTCAAATTATATATAACTATTGTTTGTAAAAATAATTATAGAAACTCGTACACTTCAAATCACGTTGATGACATGCTTGGCTACAAACGCATTTGCGAAACTGTAGCCAAAGTCCTATTAAAGTATATAAAATATCCTTAAATAAATACTAAATTCCTTACTTGAAACTTTTATACATAAAATTTTTCATTAAATTGTTCTCTTAAGATTTTGGCTATGTTGAGTAAATTTTTAGCGACTTTTTAAAAAAAAATTATGAAGTTTATACAATACAGGCTATCCTTGGGGATATGCTGCTTCGGATTACATCATATTCTGAAAGCGAAAATCGAGACGAGCTTACTATGTCATATTGGCCACAATGGCGTCATAGTCGTATGACTCCATGCAAAGAAATACGCAACGATATAATTTGTTCATGTGTAATGACGCACCTGATCGACAATTCATACACTTCTACGGATTTGATGGTACGCCTCGTTACATGGACTATAACAAACACACCGTTAATTAATTAGCATTTAAGGCGGCATTTGACTATGGCGCTTATATTATATGTGACATATCACTATGATTGGTTGATTGTTCATTATCGGAATGAGTTGGAATCTGACTCTGTGTTACGTTCAAGACACTTTATAGTATGCCAATGTTAACAAATCTTTTTTTTTTCAGAAATTGTGTTTTTGAGACACAAACAAACGACATGTTTTGTATGCTTAGGATTGTACTTTTTAAACTTTTTGTTCTAAAATGATTTATATTTCTCTGTTAGTAAGACGTTTACATTTGTTCCTGGAAATTTTAGGATTGTGAATTCGATTTGTAATTCGATTTGCTTGATTACAAATAAATATTTATTTGTTTCTACAATTCGAAGTGAGTTATAGAGTACTTCTGGACATCTAATGAAACCTACACTGTATACAAAAAAAGACAAATGTGAAAATCTATAGAATTATCATTATATTTTCTTGAAAATTACGCCGCAATGAGCGTTGAAACGTATGTTGGATTATTAAAAAAAGGTTTTTATAAGCCTTTTGTTGTTTTCTTTTAGTATCACTTAAGCATTTCCCTAGATTTTAATTATATTTAGTGATCTTATTTTGTGGTTATGTAAGACAAATGTTTCTTAATCTAGGAATATTTAATATATCGCCGAACAAAAATATACCATAACCTACTCCGAGTTACCCACGATTCCGAAAAGCGTTATTTCTCTTTAGAAATCTCAGAAACCAATTTATTTTCGAGATTTAAAAAAAGCATTTATTAAAAAAAAAATATTTTGCAACCACATATTTTCATAAACGTTTTCTTTACAGTATTCTTTACAGTGTATTAACAATTTTCTCATCGACAAATATAGGTTTTTTGAATGCCATCAACACTTCAGTAAACATTTTCAAATTCAATAAATAAGTTTTACAGACAAACATGATAAATTAACAGCATTAACATTAATATTTAAATACATATTATTTTGTTACTATTGCTTGTATAAATTCAGTTAAGCAGCTGAAAATGTTTAACTGGGAATTCGTAGTATCCTAAATAGAGATATTCCGGTTTAAGAAAATTGATTACTGCTATATAAAACCTATTCGAAAATGTTTCTGAAAAACAGTGGCAACAAAAGGAACTGTTTTTATAAATGCCTCTTTAAATATAGAAAAATATATTGGATTTCTGACGTTGCTAAAGATAAAGAACGTTTTTTTGGAATCGTGGGTAACTCGGAAAATGTTATTGTACATTTCCGTTTGTGGTTATATTATGGCTTTTGGAGATTAAAAAAACATTTGTCTTTTATACAGTGTATAAACATAATTAAATATTCAAAACTTCATTAAAAACTCACTTTAGTAAACTGTAGTGAAAAAACTCTGTATTAAGAATGGACTTAAAAAAGAATCAACGCTTCAAAAGAATGCAAAGTCTGTTGAAAAAGTTGTTATACTAAGAAATTAATATGTAACTGTTTAATGCGTGTTAAATACAGTGTTTTAATGAACAAAGGATTAATGATAATCTTTGAAATTTTTATGTACAGGAATTTTAATCATATTATTCTCTTAAGTAACAACATTCTAATGTGACGCAACCAAAAATATCTTTTAAAGATAACTTCGAAAAACATGGAAGAAATGCCAAGTTCAAGAAGTTAACACATGTTACTGTTTTTGATAATTAGGTCATGCCTTCCAGTGATAAAGTAGATGATTTTGTCGAGTCTGACAGAAATGAAATAAAAATACCCTGAGATAAGAAACATAGAAAAAAAAAACCAAGATTTTAAAAAGCACCATTAATTGTTGTGATTTTTATCATGACAGAAAAAGATAAAGTTCTGTTTATGCGTCTTTCGTAAAATGACATTTCTTACTTCATTGTTCAAAATCCTTCAGATTTTCGTTAGATTTCTCGCTTATGTTTTAAAGCTTTGATTCATGCATATTTTTAGCAAGACTTCCTAGTCTACAAATTCATGCACATTTAAGAATTTTATTTTAAATAATTTTTTTTTTAACAATATTATATTTTAAGCACGTTATTAACATATAAATTCAAAAATACAATGTGTTCGTAAATTGTTTAGACGCAATGAAAATAAAATCCATCAAGATAAAAAATGTCTGTATAGGAAATTAGGGTCGCTTGCACAATACTGTATGTCCCACTCTAAAATCAACCCGTATTTTTGTTCTTAACATTACCCATACTGCAGATATATAATACTGGCAGCTGGGGTGCAAGTATATAACCGTAAAATTAACAATAATAAACCGTAAAATAAGCAGAGACATGCTACTCCGCAGTCGTGGATACAAGACCAAAAAAGATTTTTTTCTTTTTTTAATGGAGCAGTATAAAACTTTAAGTAAAATCAGTATGTTATTGTAAAATCAACAATTTTTATTGCAGTTCATTATTCATGTGTAAACAAACACTGAGCTAGATGCTCCATATTTCACAATGTAACCGACAGTATTTATGGTGTGACCGAATACATTAGAGAGCATTATCCTCACTACACACATTGTGATCATATCTGTGGCCAGTCTGTTTATAATAGAGTAAAGTATTTTTAAAATTGCTAATTTATCTAACAAAATATGCGTTTGGGTTTTGTGTGCCACTCCGTATTTTTGAATGAATAAGTGAATTGACACGTTGGTTTCCTATATAAAAACTGTTCAGCTTGGTATGTTTTATAACAGGTTTCATTTTACCAAAATAGCTTATAAACACCCTGCAGTTGTTTTAAAAATGCCATACAATAAGCTACTATTACTAAAGTTTAGATACCTGATACTGACACAACCAAATGATTACATTGTCAATACTATTTTTCCCTTAAGAAAACATCGTTCATTAGAAATAGTAATTTCTCTATTCACAACTTTTTTTTTAAGAATATAATTTTTTTATTAAAATTTTTAAATAGTCGTTAGACATGCATGATGTTTCATTTATTAACCCTTTCAGGGGAAAAGTACTTTCAGTACCAAGGGTTAAAAAATAAAGAATTTTCTTCTAAAACATTTTTGGAAACCTCAGTTCAATGTCTAAACTCATTTAGAATGTTCAACTTCAATTAATTTATCTATAAGCAAACATTGGTTATATCTTGGTAAAATATTGCAGCCCTACCTAAATATTCGCATAAACTATAATCAAAGAACTATATCCATCTAGGTCCGAAGAGAGTTCACATGACCACCATGGTAGATTTATCTGTATCTGCCATAAATAATGTCAAAAGCATCATAAGTACATGTGAAGTGTGTAATAAATATTTCCTTTCTTCCATTGCGTCCTAGCATCACCGAATGTAGACTCTGGCTCACTGTTTAGTTAATTGGTTTTGTACAAACAATCTACAATTACTTATATCCACTATTGAATAAAAAAATACAAGGATAATTAAAAACATTACAATAAAAAAACATCATTGATATATTTTGATGTGCTCTTTGAGAGCATTATTTGAACTATTATTCTAGATTATCCGGTTATTAGTTCATACTTTATTAATTTTAATACATTTAACTTTTGATTTTATTAGAAATAAGTTTAAAGGGATGTGATGCTGTAAAGCTGCTATCAAGAAGTGTGTGAATAATGATAATGATCAGGAAGACGACAAGGACACATTTATTAAAAAATTGCCTACAAATGCGGAAATGAAGTACGTGTTGAAAATTCTGAAACAAGGTATAGTATACGCTCGGAGAATTTTCAAAAATATGATGAGTATGAGGAATTCATTAGTAAACTTTAAATGCAGAATTTTGAAAAATACAGGGTGGACATAAAATTTTTTTTGCCGATATATGGACCTCTAGTTGCCGGTCCGTTCAACCGATCGAGATGAGATTTCAGATATAGTTATTCAGAAGTGTGAGCTCGGAATTCTGTGAACGGCAACAAAGTGGTGCTCACGGTTACGGTTATAGGTATAGAAACTCGAAATTTTCGAATAACAACGCCCATTTTTTTTTGTCTCAAAATGCTCAGTGCATGCAAAAACCCTAAAGAGCGTTAAAACTGTACGTGTATCACAAAAACGGACGTGTTATGCACGCACAAAAACCAGCTCTGCGAACGGCAAAAAAAAAAAAAATAAATAAATACACGATCGGGGCGAATGCACGAAATTTGCGTATGCCTTAGTCAAGACACCAATCACAGAACGCTGTTCGCCAGATATTCAGCATAGAAAACGGATAAAAATCGAGGTGGGAATGTTGGTTCTTCAATCGGGAGATCGCACATGCCGACGAAATGACTCTGTCATCGAAAGTTCGTGGTGAATTCGTAAAACTCTATTATCAAAATGGAATGAATGCAGCGGAAGCCTTGCGTTTTTACCGTTTAAACCATCTTCAAATATTTGGCCCATGTACTCCTCAAGTGTCGTGTATTGGATAACAACTGTCCTAAATCTACTGTGCTCTGTTATCCGCATTAATTTAATACCGGTAACAGTGTGTCTAACTTCAGGACACATGCAAACTGCAAGAGGTGCAGCTCGTGAATTGGATAACAACTGTCCTAAATCTACTGTGCTCTGTTATCCGCATGTTTTAATACCGGTGCCAGTGTGTCCAGATGTTGGACGCGGAGGACCATCAACAACGTATGGACTTTGCAAATGATTTTTTTATCCAATATGATGGCGATAAAGACTTGCCTCTTCGCATATTATGGAACCGCCGTAACTGGCAACGTCAACAAAAAAAATTGTGTGTACTGGGCAGTCACGAATCCAGACGCTGTGGCACCAGTACCTACAGAGTGTTTTACAAAGGACCCTAACTTTAGAAATAAATAACCTGGAAACGGTGATAGATAGAAACATGAAACCAGTGGCATGTTTATTAAAAAAATTGTAAGAATCTTATACATAAATCTCAAAATTTTGTTAAAAATAGCATCGATAGATGACGCTGAGAGCGTTAAAAATCCATCGGAAGAGAGTTCAGAAGCATAGAAAGACTAGCCGTCGAAGATTTCGCCATTGAAATCTGACCTCTATTAGCGTTTAGTGAAAGTAATTCCGAAAGTGATGTATAACGTGGAAGAACGTGTGTTTATTGTGTTGGAGTACCACCGATTAAATCAGAGTCCTACTGCCACAGGGAGAAGTTTTCAAACGCGATTTCAAGTCGCAAAAGGCCCAGATGGGAAAAAAATTCATGATCTTTTCAAACAATTTCAACAGACAGGCAACGTGGCCGATACGTTAGTCGGAAATGTGGGTCGGACACACTCGTCGTTACTCCTGAAAATTCATCGACACATGCTGCAGTTATTGAGCGTAATCCGAATAAATCTGTCTGCAGACTTGCAGCTGAATCCGGATTCAAGCCATCCAGCACGTACAGAATCCTGAGGAAATCATAACACATGGTTCCTTACAAGATTCAATGCCGGAACACCATGCCAGTTCAAGCTGGACAACAACGAGAGCATTTCGCTAACGAGATGCTCGAGAAGATTGATTGTTCTGGTTTCGATGACGGCCGAATATGGTTCACGGATGAGGCCCATTTTTATCTCGATGGCGTCGTTAACAGACACAATTGGCGATTTTGGGGTACAGAAAATCCCCATTTGACTCACACACGACCTGTCTATAGCCAAAAACTTACAGTTTGAGCTGCAATCTGTCGCGAAGGCATTATTGGGCCCTTTTTCTTGCGAAAAACGGTGACGACTGAGTGGTATATTGCGCTTTTGAAACAATTTGTCGCCACTCAACACGTGTTAGACGATCGACCAGGCACGGCGTGGGTCATGCAAGATGAGGCTCGTCCGCACCGTACACAAGACGTTTTTGACTTTCTGGACGAATACTTCGATGATAGAGTTATTACGTTGAACTATTCGACAGTGAATGGAAAAGGCATGGACTGGCCTCCGTATTCACCGTACCTCATACCCTGCGATTACTTTTTGTGGGGAACATTAAAGGACATTGTTTACAGGAACAGTCCTTTAACACCCGGCGAGCTCGAAGAGGCTATTTTTCAAGCTTGTGTGTCGATTTTCGGTGACACACAACAGAGAGTCACTGATAATTTCATTCTGCGTTTGCGACATGCCTGTTGTGTGAAAGGTGCACATATTGAATGACTTTTAATGTGATTCGCCTATTTCTCGCAGCGCCATCTATTGGCGCTATTTTTAACTAAATTTTGAGATTTATGTATAAGATTTTTACGATTTTTTTAATAAACATACCACTGGTTTCATGTTTCTCTCTGTCACCGTTTCCGGGTTATTGATTTTTAAAGTTAGGGCGCTTTGTAAAACACCTGTATATATGACACTAAAGTTAACTGTGTGGTTCGACATTGCAGGCAGAATTGTTTTTGATTCGTACTGACATTACTTCATTTAGTACTTCTTTTAGTACTAGAGGAAACGATACCAACGAGATTTGTAATGTGCTCTGTGACACGCTCTCGCAGTCATGAGGCAAAATTACAGCATGACAGAATCGCTGCAGCGAAATGTACGGAATGATACTGTTTAGATGCAAGATGACGGCCACCACATATAGCGAAGGCTGTTCGCAGGGTCCTGGAACCGCATTTTGGAGACCGCTTCATCTCACCCCCTTTTCCATTTCCGTGGCCTCCGCGATCCCCTGACCTCACTCCTATGGATTTCTGGTTCTGGGGATACCTCAAATATAGAGTGTATATATGCAATCTGCAAACTTTGCTGGATTTGAAATACTCTATCAAACGTGATATTGCAAAGATTCCTCATGCTATTTTACGTTCAACTTTATTGTCCACACGAATGCAATGCGTAACTGTCTGTGATGACATCCGCGTGGAAAATGTGTAATCCAAATAGATGTTTTATTTTCTCCGATCTGTGTTGGTGTCGTGCATTTGTGATATGCAAATTTGTCCGATCGTGTTTTTTTTTCTTTTTGGTCGTTCGCAGAGCTTTTCTTTGTGCGTGCTTAACGCGTCCATTTTTTATGATACACAAACCGTTCTAATGTCCTTTAGGGTTTTCGCATGTGTTGAGCATTTTGCGACAGGAAAAAATGGGCGTTGCCATTCGAAAATTTCCAGTTTCTGTACATATAACCGTAATCGTGAGCACCAGGGAGCTCATACCTCTGAATAACCATATCTGAAATCTCATCTCGATCGGTGAATTTGCTGATATATGGCCACTAGAGGTCCATATATCGGCAAAGTTTTTTTTATAACCACCCTGTATATAAATAATAAATTTTTAAAGTAATTCAGTAATTTTGTAATAATTATCAAGTTATTTCAATAAATGTTTTCTACTGTCTGTTATAAAAGTCGTCATTTTAGCAAGTGTTATATTAACATTGTCATAGTAATACTAGATGTTATCATTAAGTTTTACCAAAATCGCTTATTGTTATCAAAATCTTATGGTCCTGAGATGATCACACTAAGTGGTATCAACTGTACATTAAAAAATAAAGAAAACGTTGTTTTTGAAAAATTGTTAATCAGTTTTAATTTTCGATCAGAATTCATCTGGTTCTTGTGAATATTCTTTAAAATTTTGAAGTGGACGTTAGAAAAATGCTTAGTTTGTAAGTAAAAACAATATCCCTTTTTAACCTTGTAATATGTACAGTTTGAATAATTGCAAACTCAATTGTATTATAACTTTCTTTTAATATTCTTCGTATATCATGTTCCATTCTTCACTGTACCAGGAAAATTAATTGTTACAGTATTTCAGCGAGGCAAATTATCATTAACATTTATCATTGGTAATTAATCCTATTTTCAAAAGTAATGACAATTTATTTTAGGAGAAAAAAGTTCAGAAAAAAGACATTTAACATATGTTCAAGAGTGTCATACTAAGAATATCAGCTTTAAACTACGATTTTATCCCTTTAAGACAGAAACTGGATAAACGCCAACAAGTATATCGGGTATCAGCTGTTATCTTAAAATCTTTGCGTATGCATAACCTTTCCGCCTTAGTTGATATTAATTTGCTTTGATATGACAAATGTCTAAAAGAGATTATTAAGATTACAACATACAATCTATTTAAACTACATATTTTCAACAGGATCACAAATATTTCTTAAAATTATTTTTAATGCATATAAAAATATCTTTTCCTGTTTTTCTTTACCTTTGAAGATTGCACTTAGTTTTTATTTAGATTTCAAAAATACATACTTTTTTCTGAAAAACTGAAAAAAACTACTAACAACTAGCATATTGGTCTGCAACCTTTTATCAACGTAGTGCCGAACCTATTTTAAAAATTAATTTGCGTGCCAAGACAATTCTCCTAAATTTCTGTATACCTACATTATATTGAAATATATAATTACGCAATATTATTATATTAACACCAGAAAAATCTGAAGACTACAAGTATCTTATAATAGAAATAATTACACAAAATAAGCATAACTGTTGTTAATTATACGCAATGAACAGTTTGATAATAATGTCAGATTTGATAAATACAAAATAGTTTGAATAAAAAAAAACAATGTGAAGGATATCAAAATACAAATACTTTTATTATTGCTAAAAATTTATGAAAATAGTTTTATACAATGGTACCTACTAGAAAATAGAAAAATAAAAATAAAAAGTCCAGTCTCCGTGTCACTGAAAATATTGTTGTGTAGCAAATTCGGCACGCGTGACGCATGTCATGCCCCCTGAAATAGCCCCCGGAATTAGTATGCCCCTTGAAATAGCCGATAAATCGGAGGATAGGAAAAGGAGTGTACGGGAGTGTAAGTGAATAAGTTTGGGTTATACACTGCTCAAAACAATTAAAGGATATTGCAGTTTTAGGTGGATTTTGTATATGGGAAACTTTTTAGCTGATTGATACATGGTCGACAGACATAGTAGGTTATATGAGAATAAATTACACATGTTTGGCAGAAAAAAATGCATTTTATTGCGCATTTGTGTACAAAAGGAAAAAAACACAATTTGTGCATATGAGAAAAAAAAGAATAAGAAAAGGTGTTTTCTTCAAAGAAAATCATTTTCAGTAGGGGGTATGGTTTCCACGGGCGGCCAGCAACGTTGAACACCTTTGAGGCATGGACTCAATGAGGCTATTAATGACGAGTTGGGGTATTCTGCCCCACTCTTCCAGAAGAGCTATTTCCAGTTCTTGGAAAATTTTGTGGGGGTTGTTGACGGCCAGAAACTCGTCTTCCTAGAGCGTCCCAAACGTGCTCGAATGGATTCATGTCTGGAGAACACGCTGGCCATTCCATTCGAACGATTCCTTCCTCGAAAAGGAAATCCTCCACCAGGTTTGCATGATGTGGCCTGCAGTTATCGTCCATTAAAATGAAGTTATCTCCGATTGCTGCAGCGTAAGGGACTACAATAGGTCTGAGGATCTCATCCCTATATCGGCGACCAGTCAGATCTCCATCTCGAATGATGTAGAGGTCAGTGCGCCCGTCAATGGAGATGCCACCATACACCAACACTCCTCCACCGCCAAATCTGACATTTTCGTGCACGAACGCAGGATTATTCCTACTGCCACGGTCCCTCCAGATGAAAATACGCCTATTACCGGATGCACAGAAAAACGGGACTCGTCAGAAAACAGAATATTGCTCCATTCATTTCTCCTCCAGTTGACATGCTCGGTTGCCCACTCCCTGCGGTCGCGACGATGCCTTGATGTTAATCTAATACATACCATCGGTCGGCGAGCATACAGACCTACAGCATGGAGCCGGTTTCAGACAGTCTGAGTTGAAATCGTGGTGCCTGTAGCCGAGTGAAGGTGTTGTTGGAGAAGAGTAGCGTTCATGTTTCGGTGTCTCCGAGCTGTTAACGCTAAATACCGATCTTCATTGGGCGTTGTTGCCCGTCTACGACCTTGCCCTGGTCTTCGGCCTGCACATCCACTCTCCAAAAAACGGTTCCAGATCCTGGAAATGACACTTTGTGACACTCCAATGGCTTGCGCTACTTCGGCTTGAGTTTGGCCCCCTTCTAACCTACCAACAATTTTCCAAGCTTCTGAATCTGTCAAATGACTTCGCTGAGACATCGTACTCATCGAAACAAAGCAATCGCTGAATGCCGATCATCCTTGTCTTCATTCTCTTTTATCCAGTTGAAAGTCAAATTTCATTCGCTGCCGCTGAAGCGTCGTTTTTGACGTCGAACTCAAAATTTGCATACTCCACAGTTTGAAAACCAGAAAAATTTGCATTTGTGATTCTCTTCTTCTATTTTCGGCAAAAAAAAATTTCGTTTATATCTTTATTTTATATAAAACTTCAAATATCCTTTAATTGTTTTAAGCAGTGTATAAACTAGGTAGATAGTTGAATACAAAACTGAAATTCGTTTCGGTTGAAATATGAATGCTGCCTATGGGAGCTAGCACATTTGGTGAAATAACGTGAGACGCCTTTGAAAGAGTACGCGGAATTTATTATACTAATCAGTTATGGATGATTGTATTTATCAAGTATATATACTTAAAATTCCTACCATCTTTCATTAGTCTTCATAACTACTGTTTTGACACTGCTATTTATAATGTGATAATTATGACACTGGCGCTTTTATCTCATCTGTTCATTGTAATAATGTGTTTTTTTACTAGCCTGCTGTATTTGATTTATACTATTACAAACAATAACCTATGACCTGCAAAATCCATCAGTAGGTACTATTTTTATATGACAGTGTAGTACTACGTGGCATTTGAAACCTCATAACTATTACACACATAAACACCATCAGCACGCAGAAATATCAGATAAATTTCACAAAAAAGAGGATGGTGCTACTTTGGGACACGGCAGTTTTTAAGCCATATAAAACATCAATGTGTCCGCTTGGCGAATAAAAATTCATTTTGTACAACCAGTTTTAAGATCTTAAGTTGGATCGAAGTCTGAGCTAGACTAAATTAATGTGCGCTGTATAATCCATTTTCATGACTGAATCTTCGGCTACACTTCAATCAGTGCGTATACATGCTTCGTTTAATGATCGTTACTGAGCAACGTTATTTTATATGTATCATGAATAGTTTAAATGTTATTCATTATTTTGCTTATCAATACATTATATGACAATCTCGTATAAAGCATGGCCTCACCGTTTTTAAAATGTAAGGCTTATTATACATCAAAACTATCATGGTTGTTTTAAAACGTATAGTAAAAGAAAATAAACTTACTTGTGGCAGATAATGAAAAAATGAAAAGTAAATAGCAAATAATCACGAGAGATAGCTACTAAAAAATAAAGAAACACAATGACCAATTAAAATCACCAAGAAAATTTCCGTTATAACTGAAATTCGAGACATTATTCAGAAAACTAGATACCGAAGTACCAATGACCAATGACAAGAAGTTTTAAATAAGCAGAGCACTCTCTATTGAGTAATCAGGAATCAAATACATACATTCCTATTAATATTGAAAAGAGGCAATTCTTTATAATGAACTATCATGAACTGAGATACTGTGATATACACATACACAACGGGAATTACAAAATAAGCACTCAGTAATTATTTATAATCTTTTTACTAAAACTTGTACAGGAAAAATGTTTGGAATCCCATCGATATTTTATGCAAATTTCCATGGCTGGGAATCAGTTTAGACTTGGTCTTGCAATGTTCTACTTGAGTTGGTTATAAATACATTAAGATTTTTTTCCTTTGTTCCTTGCAAACCAGTGGATAAAATGGCACATGTTATAAAGCTGAATTTGAAAACCAGGGGGTACCTTGCTAAAGCAAAGCGCATCATAGTGAAATGTAGAAAAGTCATTTCCATGCTCAGAATATAGAGTTTAGAAAATTTCAAGAAAATTCATACTGCTTAAAATTGTGAAAAGCTCCCTTACTTTTGGTAGTCTATGAGCTACAACAGCACATCAGGATCGTACTTTATTAAAACAGTAAAAAAATTGAGATGGAAAACATTTAATGTCATGAATATTGAATGGAATAAAGCAAACAAGTCCAAGGTATCAAACACAATGTCACACAATAGACTAAATGATGCTGGATATTAGTATCGCAAAGCCAATACAAAACCCAAGCAGAGTACGGTACGAACAAGACAGAATGATGAGCCAAAAATATTGAGACTGTTATAAAAGGTGTTTAGCAATGAAACAAAAAATTGTATTGGTGCAGGTGACGATAGGGGAAAATTCATTTCGAGATTAGAAAATGAAATGAAGAGTTAAACCCGTTCCAATTTTCGTCTTAGATTCCCTGATTAAATCATAATTTTGGGCTGCATGTCTTGTAAGAGGGCTGGAAGACGGTGTGTTGTGAATGGGAATGGTAATTAAGAGAAATATGTTCAATTTAAAAGAGATTTCGTGTTTCCTAGTTTAGAAGATCAATTTGGAGACAGTGATGTTATACGTATCGATGAAAATTCCGTCGCGTCATAGGTACCGGATAGTGAAACAATTTCTTTCTCAAAATAGTTTCCTTCAAATGTATTGACCAGCATGCACTCCAGGTATATAAACCCTATAAAAATTATATGGTATATTTTGAAAAAAAAATCTATTTAAGTTACAGCCAATGTCAGGGTGAGCCGAAAAAAACTTTTTTGTTTTGTGATTCACTATACCTCGGAAAACTTGCCTCTAGGGTAGCTTATTATAATGCGAAAATAAAATAAATAAAGCGTTACGTTTGGCGGTAGCGCATCGGCCCTAAAATTTGAGAAAATATAAGATTTTTATAATTTTCAATTGGGAGTGCGAGAATTTTTTTTGTTTTGTTTTTTGATGAGATATACCGCGGAAAACTTGCCTCTAGGGTAGCTTAGTATAATGCAAAAATAAAATAAATAAATTGTTACGTTTGGCGGTAGCGCATCGGCCTTAAAATTTGAGAAAATATAAGATTTTTATCATTTTTAAGGGGGAGTGCGAGAATTTTTTTGCTTTGTATTTTGATTAGCTAAACCGCAAAAAACTTGCCTCTAAGTAGGTAAGGTAGCTTAGTACAATGCAAAAATAACATAAATAAATTGTTACATTTGGCAGCTGCGCATCGGCTCTAAACTTTGAGAAAATATAAGATTTTTATCATTTTCAAGGGGGAATGCGAGAACTTTTTAATTTTGTTTTTGGATTTGCTATACCACGGAAAATGAGCCTCTAGGGTAGCTTACTAAAATGCAAAAACAAAATAAATAAATTTTCGCGTCTTGCGGTAGTGCATCGTCCCTAAAATTCGAAAAAATTATATAGGATTTTTAAAAATTTTCTAATAAATTTAAATAAATCCAATAACTTCTATAACAAGTAGATATAGACATATTTTAGTAGAACAAAGTATAGAAATTATAAATAAATGAAACAAAAATAGTTCATTTTACAATTTAGTAGAGAATTAAGTTTATAAAAATCATTTAAAAAAATTGACAAATTTCCATTGAAACCGAAAATCATTTTTCTGATTGTGTAAATATTTAGTTTGCAATGAAATATGGTACTTTACTTGTCTTTACTTTCTTTTAATATAATTGGATTAAGTTTTAACTAAGATTAGCTTGAAAAACTAGGCATTGACGATATTAAGTATAGTTCTTATACAACCATCTCTGGAACTGGAGTCGATGACTTTTCTGACGCCTCAGTTCTTCACCTTGAGTAGGAAAGTGTGCCAGTCTCACGAACAGTCAATTCTTCAGGACAGCTGCGTGAATTTATATCACAACTTATGTTAAGCAGGTACGGCTTATCTTTGCATAAACTTGCTTGTCCATTTCTGAAATCTCATACTCAACACTGTCAAAATTTACTTCTAGGAGTTTCTCACATTTACTGAGCTGTGAGCCAATCGGACAAGGAAATGATTTTGACCCAGTCGTTTCTCCATCTAAAGTTGTAAACAAATGTCGGAATGGCAATTCATTGAAATGTAAGAGGCACACTCTCCACTGTAGTGGTCGTTTAACTTGTTCTCCATTTGTGAGAATAACACGATTTTAACACGACCCCATATTAGTAACGGTGCCATCACATCCAATCACGTTCAGTTCAGGAAGTGAAAATATAGCCTCAGGCAAATAAGAAAGAATGCTACTTGAAATGTTTTGAACAGAACTTGAAGAGGGTAAAATATGACCAACGCATACAGGTCAGCAGCACATTCTGGACAAAAGTTCTGCTATAAAATCAGGCAGCTGTTTTCAGGTAGCTGTTTCGTGAGCCTGGCACACTTTCCCACACAAGGTGGTTAACAACGTCGAAAAGAGTTCTCCAATTGTATTTAGGTATTAAAAACACAACAGACGAGAGCAAGATCTTAGTTTCTTTTATCTTAAAGTCATATATACCTGTATGGTTTTATATAAAAAAGTAAATACTTCGCAAACAGACCAGAACATTTATTTGAAGTTATAAAATCTTTAAGATTTCTGCCCGAAACCATGTTGAAAATCATTGACCCAGTAACTGAGAGAAACGTATTTTTTGCCCGACCAGAAAACTTGTTTTTGAGTATGATAGTAGATAAAAGGAATCATATAATAGAGTTAGGTTTCAGAAAAATTATAATGGCTAGAAACTTCTAAAAAAAGTTAATCAGGAGTTTTCAACCACCGAAAATCAATTTCCTAACTACAGACAAGATTGAAATGATTCACTGGAACACTACTGCACTTTCACCGCCACATTTGCTGCGAAGAATTAAATTTTAAGGCCGATGCGCTACCGCGAGACGTAACAATTTATTTATTTTATTTTTGCATTATAGTAAGCTACCCTAGAGGCAAGTTTTCCCCGGTATAGCGAATCAAAGAACAAAACAAAAAATTTCTCGCACTCCCCCTTGAAAAAGATAAAAATCTTATATTTTCTCAAATTTTAGGGCCAATGCGCTACCGCCAAACGTAACAATTTATTTATTTTATTTTTGCATTATACTAAGCTACCCAAGAGGCAAGTTTTTCGCGGTTTAGCTAATCAAAATACAAAGCAAAAAATTTCTCGCACTCCCCCTTAAAAATGATAAAAATCTTATATTTTCTCAAACTTTAAGGCCGATGCGCTACCGCCAAACGTAACAATTTATTTATTTTATTTTTGCATCATACTAAGCTACCCTAGAGGCAAGTTTTCCGCGGTATAGCGAATAAAAAAATAAAAAAAAAGTTCTTTTCGGCCCACCCTAATGGGTAGCCATCGATCTAAATAAGTGTGAAGACCTTGTTAAGTCTATGCCTGATAGACTTAAGGATATCATCAAGAAAAAAAGATGGAAACACAAGGAAATAGACCATCTATTTTGACAAAATATTTCAAACATTTTTCTCAGACAGGACGTGACTCCATATTCTCATTCTAGCAGCATTTAGAGAAAAGTAATTATATAAAATAATTGTGAAGTCATTTTGTAATTTTCTTTTAGTCCGTGTGTCTTAGACAAGTCTTGAATATTTAGCAGCATTTTCAGCAACTTAAAAACCTTATATAAATTTGCTCACATTTTATTGCGGGTTGGGAAAGGTAGATGCCGATTCCACACTTTTTGCAACGGGTAGTATTGTTTCCTTCCATTCTATTGTTCTATCTGTATTTCTAAACTTCACAGAATTCATATGTATTCATAAATATAATTAGTTATATGTAAGTTTAATTGAAATCCATACAGTATAAATATAATTATTTATATGTAAGTTTTATTGGAATCCATACAGCATAAATAAACAGCGTACATATAACATGTATATATACTTACAGATATTTACATTGCAAGCAACATACAATTTACAATGCATGCATTCCACATATGACATATAATACACTGTTTTTTTAATAATTGAAGTGCAATCGAATATGTTTATAGAAGCTTGCATGTGATGAAAAAAGACGAAATTCCACAAGAAATACCAAATAAAGAAGATTTTAGCACAATAGTTATTATACATTTTATGAGTAATTATTTATCAAAAAGGTGGAAACCTAAAGTAATCACTGAAATGATAAGAAATTATGAAAGAATCCCATAAAGTACTTTCCGATCTATACATGGACTATAAAAAATAGTCATGATTTACAATGTTTTAAAGTACACGCATCAAATATTTGAAAGCAGACATATTTTCAATAATAAAAAAAATCTTGTCAAGTCTGTTACTATTTTTTGATGTACAAAATACTCAGCCGATGTTGACATTTTTCGCAACAAGAATGCATGACATGTAGTTTGACATAAAATCGAACGTATTTTATTCTCCATTAAAAGGAACGCATTATAAAACAAATAATATTTCCATAAAAGCATGTAAAAACACTTAATATTTTTTGGTGACAGATTTTTCCAAGAGTTGTATACAATTTTCAGTAACTTTAGATGAGACGATATTATTATACGATTTAATATTTTTTTAGAGAAGGGAAGATTATTTCGAGTAATTTCAGAATATTATTTTTGGAAAAATTCAATATGTTACTTAATTATGTCTAATACACTTTAAACCTGAGCTATAAGCAATAGATTACCTTTATAAATTGAGTACAACGTGTGCAACACTATTTTGTTTGTTTGAGATTCCAAAAACTATTACGACATGAAGCTCTTCCGAAAGGAACAATTTGTTTTCACTAGGCACAATTATCATTGATGATCAATCTGCTGTTTTGTTACACTATATATACGTCTGGACGTTACATTGACTTTCAGTCTGTATAATTTTGTGGTATTTCACACGCTTGCACAAGCTTTAGTCATGCACCTTTGGAGATCCACTAAAATGATCAGAATAGTCTCATACACTTGTTTATTGAGGTAACCCCTCAGGAAGAAATCCAAGGGGTCTTCTGATGTGAGTAGAAACCACTGTTTTCTAACACCATAGCCATTGAGTTGTTGTTTGATTACATGCCTTTTAACATAGTTGGGTGGTACGGAAAGGTGCCGTCATTTTGGAATTATGCATTCTATAATTTAAACAACGACAGTTTGTCCAAAATATCGGATAATATGTCCTGTAGAAACATTATGTTACATCCAGCGGTCTATTAATAATAATATCTAATAATAATAACAATTATAATTATTATTATTAATTATTATTATTATTTTGCACTCCCATTTATGGATTTTATTTTGTACAAAAAGTTATATGTAAAACTTTAAAAGTCAGAAGCATAAAAAAATAATACTTTTAAAGAGTATGCAAAGTTTACTAATTTTGGATTGTAAAACAATTTTTTAATACAGGTTATCTTAAAATGCTCAAACAATGTTCTTCTTTCGTGTTTTTCTTTTTCGAAAAAGTTAATTTTTTGATTATTAAAATTTAATTCCTTTTAAAAAGCAGTTATACTTCAAATATACAAACATAGTAATATTTTTCATATATGAGTAAATGTATATTTTAAAGTATTATATTTCTTGCAATATAGGCTTAACTCTTTTTTTTTTTCGATTGTCGGGTGATTTTTAATAGGACAGAAAAATAATTTTATACACTTGCATTCTGTTGCTCTCAATGTAAGCATCAAATTATACTAATAATAATATTAATTATTATTATTATTATTATTTTACTCTCCCATTTATGGATTTTATTTGGTACAAAAAGTTGTATGTACAACTTTAAAAGTCAGAAGCATAAAAAAATAATACTTTTAAACACTATGTAAAGTTTACTAATATTAGATTGTAGAACTTAAAACCCAGATTTGTGAAAAAATATTTCCATCAATTATTGAGTTAAAATATTTGTAATTATAGTAAATTACGTACATACCTTTCTTTTGTTTATCCAATTGTTTTTCTGGGGAATTGTAAGAATAATAAAATCCAAAAAGAAGTAGAATTAATGAAATAAAGCTAAAAGGTATTGCAGGTAACGATGAAGGGATTAATTATTAACCTCGCAAAGCTACCCAGTACCATTTGACTATTATTACGTGCAATTAGGTTAAAATACAATAGTTTTCCTCCGTCTTCCTAGAGAACCTTCCTTATAGAACGCTTTGCGCCTTGTGGTTGAAATAATAAAATGGTAGGCCTTTGACACTGTCCAGCGACAGCTGTTATTTATTCATTGTTAGTCTACCGCAGATAATTTGATATTGCAATTCACTTTCAGGAAAGTTTTCATTTCAAGTACCACTTTCAATAAGACATTTTAACTCAGGCCGCTGTAAACATAAGTGCAAGGGCCCTCAAATTTGTAAATCGGCGGCCCCTGGATATACGTCTAAAATCCAAGATGGCGGAGCTAAGAGCTAGAGCAGTGATGTTGCCACGCAAAAAAAGCTTAATCCCTGAATTCAGGAAATTATTAGCAAATAAACTTGTTTTTTCCAGGAATCTAATACAAACGTGTGAAAACCCGGAACGCTGCTGGAACATTTGCGTGACATAAAGGAATTTTCTTACAGTGTAGAGCGATATAAAAACTCAGTAGGTTGTAGTGAGAATCAACGCTAATTTTAATGCTACTTGAGAGAGGAAAAGTGTGCCATTATGCAAATCTTCCATTCTGAAAATCTGGCCGAAATTTGCTTCTTTTGTGCAAAGTTTGTTCTGCTCAAAAATCTGCAAATTTCAGCGGCAAATCTCAGCTGCATTAGTAATGCACCGTATGAAATCATAGATTTTTCCCATCGACACTTGCTGCTAAAATCCAGTACTAACCCACCCCAATCATATACTCATTAATTTTCTTGCTGGCAACATTTGTTTATTTGAAAGTTGTTTATTTTCATGTTTTAACGCCGGGTTTCTTATAATTTCAAATTGCTTTATTTATTATTTGGATTTTGATATAGATTTATTTATTGTTTGGATTTTGAGTTGTTTTTCTGTAATTTTCAAGATTACAGTGGCGGCCAAAATTGTGGACACCTTTTGGGAAAAATGCTTTTTTGAAGTTTGATGGATCATAACGCCGAATATTTCTTAGTAATACCAAAAAAGCTATATACGACTGGAAAGATTATTTTCTCCTACTAAACTCCTCATAATCGACAGTGATTTTACTCACTGTTTTTTATTCAGCAGCATAATTTTAATTGTGTTTTACCGCATTTGTGCTACATACGGTTCATTACATTTTCGAAGCAGAATGTTACTTACGCGTCAAGTAACGCAAAGTTGTGCATTCACAAGTTAATTTGATTTTTATAAATAACTAGCAAGCTACTCCCGCTACGCTGGTCAATTTCTTATAACGAACTTTTAATCAAACAAAATATTGACATTTCATAATTCACTTTTATATTTTAACAGAATAATAAGGCTACTATAATTTGTGACTCGTGCTATAGCCAATATAAACGCCAGGACACGTCGCCTTTATCATTATCTTTTTACGCATGGAAGTTTTGCTATGGTACTCCATTGTGAAATTTGGTAATTTTTCAAATTCAATATTTGAAAAGGGCATAATCATTAAATTTGAAATTTATATCAAGAAAAATACAATTTTTTACCTTTCAAAAGCAGTTTCTCTAACAATTTTCTGACAAATACTTTTCGAGCTATTATTTTTGTTCAGTAACTTCAAATGTTTCATTTTCCGAGATTAATCTGTGGCAACAATTAGCGAAAAACCAAGTCGTCAGCAACGCATAGTTTTTTATTAAAGTTGGCTGTTGGAGCAGGGATTGTCACCACCAATTTGCCACCATCACTTTTGAAATCGGTTCTGTAGTTCCAGAGATTCCATAGAAATTGTAATTTAGAATGATTTTAGAACGCTTTTCGCTTATTTCACCCTTTTAAATTTCGATTTTTTTTAAATTTGTTCTTAAAGAGCATTTATATCTTATAAGTAACTGCAATGCCAAATTTCAAATTTCTAGCTCCTTCAGTATGAAAAAAATCGCAATTTTAGAACGTTCTTCGCTCCTGCACCCCCCCCCCCTGGGGTTAGTGACAACGACATAAAATATAGCCTATGTTGGAGCAGGAGCCGTCATCATCAATTTGCCACCATCACTTTTGAAATCGGTTCGGTAGTTCTAGAAATTCTCAGAAATTGTAATTTAGAACGCTTTTCGCTCATTTCACCCTTTTAAATTTCGATTTTGTTTTTTTTTTACAGAGCATTTACATCTTATAAGTAACTACAATGCCAAATTTCAAATTTCTAGCTCCTTCAGTATACAAAAAATCGCAATTTTAGAACGTTTTTCGCTCCTGTACCCCCTGGGGTTAGTAACACCGACATAAAATATAGCCTATGTTGGAGCAGGGGTTGGCACCTTCAATTTGCTATCACTTTTGAAATGGGTTCTGTAGTTCCAGAGATTCCATAGAAATTGTAATTTAGAATGTTTTTAGAACGCTTTTTGTACATTTCACACTTTTAAATTTAGATTTTTTTTATTTTTTGTTTTTAGAGAGCATTTACACCTTATAAGTAACTACAACGCCAATTTCAAATTTCTAGCTCCTTCAGTATAGAAAAGATCGCAATTTTAGAAAGTTTTTCTTTCGTGCACCCCCCTGGGGTTAGTGACACCGACATAAAATATAGCCTATGTTGGAGCAGGGGTTGTCACCATCAATTTGCCACCATCACTTTTGAAATCGGTTCGGTAGTTTCAGAGATTACCCCCTACAAACAAACAAACAAACAAAAAAACAATATTTACACCTTTATAATATTAGTATAGATTTCAATATATGTTTGTGAAGTTAATCTGGTTATTAGGTGTTCTCAAGATGGTACCTTCACAAACATATTCGCACATTCTCGACATTAAGTATCAGTCTTTCATTAACTTATTTTCGAAAAATATAGATCCAATCAGGCTGTAGTTTAAAATCCTATGCCAAACATTCATGGACCACCTCATCTGATGACAAACTGGTTGACGACGTGCAGGTATATCCACCTCCCAGTATTGGTTGTTCTGCTTCTTGTTCACACTGTTGCGACTAAAAGACGTATCAACTGTCCAAATAATGTCAGCAAGGTATGGCGACTGGAATTATAACTTCTTCATAACGATTACTAATTAAGAAAATTATAAGTACAATGTAGTTTTATATCATACCGTTTATCTTAAGTTTCTCACAACACTGAAAGGAATGGTCCTGTTGTAAGAAATGCTTTCTTTTTAGCCCTTATGTATATATTTGTGGGAACTCATTCCCTGTTTCCATCTAACTTTTCATCCATACTCAGCAGATGGTAGCACTACAGAAATCAGTGGTACTTATCACGTGATGTAGCCAGTAGGTTGAGGTTCGATTCATTCCAAGTATAGGGAGACGATACTAGAAAATTGCTGCGTAAAGATGATAGAATAGATCAATGCCAGAGACTAGGTTTGGATTTAGTTGAGTAAAGATGCTATGATGCAGCTTTTATGTATGTTTTAAGAACAGTGAAGACGTAGCTATTATTTTCTGGTAATGGCCCGAAAGCAAGCCCCTTTCCTTATTCGACAACATACCCAGAAACCCATAATTAATAACAAACTAGAACCGGCCAACACAGTAACCAAGTAACTCTCACGAAATAGCGTTGCAGCCAAGGACACCCAAGAAGCTAATCAGGTGGATCTCCGCTATGAGGAGATTAGGCGAATTTCGCACCGCGGCCAGGTATACAAACTCGTTAAGCTGGGCATAATGCCCGCAGGTAGGGGCCTGGTCTGCGGTTTAATAATAATAATAATATGTATAATTTGTAACATAATACTTAGTTAAATTGACTCGAATATTAATTGGTTGGTGTCAATTTACTTTTGATGATGAACTGCATTTTATCATTTCTAAGTTAGTCTAATACATAGTTAGAGACGATAAATTTCTTTATGAGTATTTTATTGAAGTCTTCTGTTTTATTAAGAAAGTTGATATATTTTATTGATTCATTTTCATTTATTATACTTAAAGAGGTTTTTTTTTTGTTATAACGTAATGTAACTCATGCAGTCTGAATTAATTTAGCACAATATTATATACATGCAATCTTGTAATATGTGCAGTTTTTTTTTTCATATAATTTAATATTTTCCTATAAAACATTTTCAAATATAATTTTGATAAGTTTTACGTAGCGATAATAATGTTTACATAGGGATAAATTTAATATTTAGCAAATCATGATATATAACTGAAAACAAAAATACTGTTATTCAATAAAACATCAAAGTTAATTGCTTTATATAAACACAAAAATGCAGTTTTCAAGCATTACATGGTCCATTTATCAAACAAATGAAGAAAATCATTTTATGATAAAAGTTACGTGACTTAATAAAAGAAGATTGAATTCGTTTTTCTGTGCTAAAGTACTTTCCTTAGGCAATGCTATAGAAATATATTTCGAAATAACTGCAGTTGCCTAAAAGCTAAGAATAAAGTGAAATGTGTTTTATATGTCATTCTTTTTCAAATTTGACGATAAACGAAATATGACTATTACATTACCTACTACATCTACAGTTACATTTCTTTGATTTATTTGAAGAATAAGATGTAATTAAAAAAGACAGGAGACTCTTATAAATGTCTTATATGTATGCGGTAATATAATAATAAATAAAAAATAACTATTCGGACCGTTTAAAAAATTAGGATGTGACATCTTTATTTAAAAAAAATAAAATAAATTCAGAATTTGTTAATGGTTTTAAATATATTTTATTAATATCTACGGGTGATTCAAAATAGATTGGACACACTTTAAGAGATGATAGTTCACACTACATCAAACACTTTTTACATAGAAGACAAAGGGAATAACCCATTTTTTCAGTCAAAAATATGAGGTGTCTCGCTGCAATGCAACTTAGGCTCATAGATTTAATGGTTATTAAGATGCATGGTGTCCATAATTTATTTTCGGGTTTTCCTTACTTCATAACATTTGATTTAAGAACATAGTGACAAATATTATTACGTATTCATTAGATACAGCTCAAAAACTTTTTTCAATAATGTAAACAAAGTTATATATGGATAAAGTTTCAACTCAAAAATGTTATTAATCAAATAACTATTATAATCATATATTAATTAACATAAATTTATGAAATTCATGAAAAAGAAATTGTAAAAACTAACATGTAGAAACAATTTAACTTTGTACTGATAAATCATTACTAACATTTTGATAAATTTGATAAAATGTTAATATTAATTATTCATGTATGTATCTGCACTATATTTTAGTGTGTTTGAAAGTATTTTTTGAAATTTTTAGCCATATGCACTATCTTTTAGTGTGCTTTAAAATAGTTTAATGTAGGGATAAATAGGTAAAAGAAATGGTTCTAGTCATTTATTTAGATCTATTCTTTCACTCTATGAAAAGATGAAGTTTAGCAATGACATTCTCGGAATGTGTTGGAAAGTCTTTTGTAATTTATCCCTGGTGCATAATTTTCCTTTCTTGTTTGTTTAAAATTATTTATCATAAATTCTTGATATTCTACTATCTCTTCGCATTTTTCAAATGTAATGATCATGATTTTTTATAAGGTATCCTTAAATTACGTGCTTTAATGTCAATAAATATATATACATAGCTTCCGATTGTTGGACATCACTTTTTCGGAAAAGAAATATCCGCTTTATTTAATGGCAGAAATTGTCGATTAAAATAAGATGAAGATTTCTATTCGAAAAAAGTGGTATCTGAAAATCAAATGAATTAGTACCTATGATTGTGTTTGTTTGTATATATATATATATATATATAATGTATTTCGTTTACCTTTAAGTTCATGGCGGTTTTTGGCAGATTTCCTAAACTTAAATAATTCGTTGTTCTTATAAAGACTTGAATCGCATTTTGGTAATGAGTCAGCAATAAGCCATTAATTGGTAACCCTACAACTATGTAACATGAAATGTTCTCAAACATCTTTTAAAATATCTATCTTTTACAAATGTAAAAAGTACATTTGAGATAAGTGTAATACCTTTTTAAAATGCAATATTTCTAAGATAAATTCAAACATATGTGTTTATTGCTGACTCATTACTAAGAGGTGATCCAAGATTTTATAAGAACAACACATTATCCAAGATTGGGAAGTCTGCCAAAAACCTCCCTGAACTTAAGGGTAAACGAAATACATTCAGCTATTTTTCCAATTTCATGTTTCCTACTAAGAGGCAATGGTTGACATAATTCAGTTAAGCAAATCAATGTCAAGCATCTTTTAAAGTAAAAGAAAAAAAAGGTTTCGTTCTAGATTTTCTAGAGTAAAAACATGTCATTCATACCACTCAACAAAGTAATTTTCTCTCCATCTTTTTACATTTTTAAAAAAGCGAATAAAAAATTGAAACATCTGGTTTTCATGAAGCTATTTTTAAAATATACTGCAAAATATAAAAAACAACTTCATTTCTTTCAATATTTTTTTGTTTACAAAGGGTTTTTTTTAAATTACAGAATATGAAATTTTCATACAGGTACACAGAAAAAAATAAAACCCAATTTGGGTCGAAAGATTCTTAGGTATGTTCCCAAATTGGGTCTGTTTTTTTTTCGGTTACCACTGTGTATCCATTTTGGGCACTGTTAAATACCCATTTTCAATTTTTTTTAATCTCTATTTTATTAATTCTCTTTTTAATATTCACGCGCAAGTATATTTTTTATACGTAATTTTCTACAATTACTGCTTTTAACAAGTGATCATTTAATTATTTTTTCCAAATTTTATTTCTGTTTTTGATAGTCACGTATAAATGCATTTTTTAATTCAAAGGGAATATTATTATGTGCGCTATTTTACAAATTGGCAACAATTCAAATAATGGGTTTTTTGAAATATGAAATAAATCTAAATGAAAATAATGAAAATTTGAATAAAAAATTTAAATATAACCTTAAAAATTACTCAAATTAAAAACATAACAGCACTCTGCACATCGCAAGTTTGTCAACTATATCCTTTTAAATTAAGGTTAAATTCCTGTGCACAGTTTTCGTTTCTATAAAACTTTTTTAAGAGAACTATTTTGACCAACTTTAATATTAAATATCTCTTAAAATAATTCTTCGATTTAAACACTGTATACTTCAGCGTGTTTGTCGAATATTTTTTTATAAAACTACCAATTTTCATATATTTATATGCAATAGTTTTCTGGATATTAGTCCAGAAAGACCTCAAGGCACAAAATCGTCATTGACAGCGGCTGCTGCGGCGGTGGTTACTTTTTTTTTTTAATATAGAGAAATATTTTCAAATACATGCAGGAGTAATATGTCAAATCAAATTTCAACAGATACGCTTTTACGTTTCACATCCGAAAATCTCTCAGCACAAAATTTATAACAGCTTATTGAGATATAATATAATAATAATAATTTAAACGGGAAATTTTGCAATATTTTTCGTAATTAAAATATTTTAGTGACCAGTAGAAGGAATTGTTTTGAAAGGAACATCGATTAAAACTAATATTATATTTCTATTACATTGGCAAAATTCTTATGTTTGAGATGTTAGCGTGTTTGTAATAAAAAATAAATAAAAATTTTAAAAAGAATTTATAAAATATTAAGAAATGTGTTTTAAATATTACAACAAAAGCTAAAAATAAACGTTAGGTTAAATTTTTATAATATTTAAGTTCTTATATATATGTATGTTGTGTATGTAGTAATGTATATGTAGTGTATATCCCTTGTATATGTAGTAACTGATGCTCACTATATGCATAATAAATGGACACAACTTAAAGTGAACTCGAGACTGGTTGCTGTAGAAATTTGCTAGGTCTTAGATAGATACTAGTTAGATAGTAAAAATATTACGTCTTTAGAATCAAGTTACCAAAGATTCTTTACCCAACGTCCAGTAGCGTAGCTAAGGGGGGGGGGGGCAACGCCGGGCGCCGCTGCCAAGGGGCGCCAAATTGAGAGGGGTTTTTAACCAAAATTATCTCTCATATTTTGACAATAACTAAAAATTGTTGACTTTTTTTGTGTGTGTGAATGTTTTCTTTAGTAAAACATTTTATTATATTCAAATAATGCAAGAAAAAGCTTCTTTAAATGTTTCTAAAGATGGCTCATCACACTTCGTACTTTACATGATTACGTACCTGAAAGGAGGCGCAAAATGATTAAATGGACGAGGGAGGGGCGCCCAATTGAGAGACGCATTAAATCAAAACTTGTAGGGAGCCCAAAAAGGTCCAAGCAATTGTTTTAAGCAGTGCCCTAAAATGAAAACATTTTAAAAGGTCCTATTACTTAGCGCTTTAGATCTTCAGTTAGTCGAAATTAAGCATAGGTTATAAATTAATCATTATAATAAAATTTTAAAGAAATGCGCCAAAAATGGGAGGAAATGTTTGAAAAAGGGCCCTAGGACCCTAATAAAAATATGAGGATTGTAGCCCGAGGAGATAAATTAATACAAAACTTTAAAGTTATGCATTGAGAGTGTGACACAATTAGGGAGGTGAAACATGCACAGTGAAAAAAGGTTCAGGGGTTCTCGGATCGGGCCCCAGGGTCTTAACTGATGTGTTGAAATGGGATAATAACTAAATGGAGAAAACGCCCCAAAATGTGGAAGATTGAATTGAAAGGGGAGAAGTTATTAACAATTTAGAACACAAAAACATAAAGGGGACCAAGAGGCCTAGGTCTTAAAAAATTAAAAATCTGAGCCTGAGCTACATAAGGACCTGCTTTGGACTATCCACATCCAAATTTTCAGACTTTTGCGTGCATTGGATTTCGCTAGCCATCGCATACAGACAAACAACTTTCTTTTATTAGTAAAGATAATTAAGTTCTTAAAATATTAAAATACTGTATTGTCTTCTGAAATACACCTGCGTACATAATTTTTATAATTCTAGTCTATCAGGAAGTGGGTGAAAAATCAATTAGAAAATTCCATTTTTACAGTACAAAAAACAAGTTAAATGAAAAGGAAATAAATAAAAACGAATTCATGTATTATTAAAGAAATCATTATTTATTGAGTAAAAACACAAGTATAATAGATGAATTCCAAAGTTAAAGATAACGCTAATCATAGATAATGTTATAACTAAAATGTTTTATTATGTCTTCAAATATATATTTTTTAAAAAGAGCAAAATTTTATAAAATAAATAAAAATAAAAATTCATTAAAACTTTCAGAAAACGGGCAGTCTATATCAGGGCTTAATTTCTCTCTATATTAAAAAAAAGTAACCACGCCGCGGCCGCCGCTGTCAATTAAGATTTTGTGCCTTGAAGTCTTTCTGGACTAATATCCAGAAAATTATTGCAAATAAAAATTTAAAAATTGGTGGTTTTATAAAGAAATGTTCGATAAACACGCTGAAGTAGACAGTTTTTAAATCGAAGAATTATCTTAAGAGATATTTAATATTAAAGTTGGTCAAAATAATTTTCTTATAAAAGTTTTATAGAAATGAAAACTATGCACAGGAATTTAGCCATAATTTGTTAGGATATAGTTGACAAGGTTGGGGTGTGCAGACTGCAATTATTTTTCAATTTGACTCATTTGTTGAGGTTATATTTCAATTTTTTATTCAAAATTTTCATTATTTTGACGAAGATTTATTTCATATTTCATAAATTCCATTATTTGAATCGTTGCCAATTTGTAAAATAGCGCACGTAATTATATTCCCTTTCAATTAAGAAATGTATTTACACGAGACTGTTAAAAACAGAAATAAAACTTTAAAATAATATTTAAATGATCACGTGTTAAAAGCAATAAATGCAGAAAATGACGGAATAAAAGATATACTTGCGCGTGAATATTAAAAAGATAAATAATTAAATTATTCCGCGTTTTCAAAGCATTAAGTAGAGTAAGATTGATTTATTTCGACAAAATATTTTATCTATTATTGCAAATTTTAAAACAGCGTAATTAATAATATTTCCCTTCAATTAAAAGCTATATTTTTACGTTTAATAATTAAGTTTAAATCAACGAATAAAGTAAGAAATTCGTAAGATATAAATAAAAATACAGATAAACGTTGAATTAAAGATCACTCGATTACATAACTACCACGCGTAACGCATCTGGTATCAATTGAATGCGACGCCACAGATATGCACTTTTGGCTTTAAATCCTATATTTTGGCGACAGTTCTTTTCTTTTATAGAAAGTAGTAGTCGGGATAATGGAGTAATACCAATTTTCTATTAGCATCGTTATAAAATTTCCCGATGCAATGACATTGCTTACTTAACCATTTTGCACAAGTTGATTTTCAAATGTTTAATTAACCTTATTTTATCAACAGTTGTTAGCTGTCTCGACAGCAGTTGACTCGGCTTTAAAATCCCTTGGTCAAAGGAAAATGAATGGAAACCCGATTATAGCAGATATTACAGCGAGCAGCCGATTACATAAGGCCGATTATAGCAGCCGATTACAGCAGGTCGTTTAATTATAATTCAATCTTCCGCAATCGTTTTAAGGTTGATCAAATCAGAGTGTTTTTACAGTTTGTGGTGTCAGAACGAGGGTTGGCGAGCGTAGCTCGTAGGGGGCAGAGCCCCCTAGTCTAACGAAAAAAAAGTACCGGAGTCCTAATATTCTGCAGTACTTTCACCCGTAACGTACCCCTCCCCCCTTCCGCCGTCACTCCAATCTGCATATTTATATTTCATACATTATTTTTAAATTTTAAAGCATTGTTTTTTTATTTAGCCAAATAAAAATTTTAAATACATCTATCTGCATTTGCATACGTAGCTATCAACTATTCCACTTTTTAGTTATTACTACTTCCAAATAGAAACCTTTGTCTAACCTTAATGTTAATTAATCCCAGAATTCTGCGATTAAATAAGCTCAGGATTATGATTCAGAAATAGTGTTAACACAAAAAAAAAATTAATTGTTCTCAGCTATGCAAAATAGAAAAGGACTATTTCTGTTTACTCTTTATTCTTATCAAAACAGCATTAAAATGATTTGAAATTAAGATAAATAAAATTTTGAATTTAAGACAGATTGAGTTCGAGCCAGCACAAACCCGAAGACTGATATAAAAATCGAGCACGTTTCGTATACATCTCTTACGTGAGCGACACATTACGTCACTTATAAGTGTTTTCATACAAAAGAGGGTAAAAGATTGGAGATGGATGGGAGGGAAAGGATAGGGTAATTTAGGATTCGTTTTGCGGAAGTGTTACTGCACTGGGCTCCGGTAAATTCTGGCCAATATTTAAATTTTTACTAAAAAAAGAGAAGTACCGGAGCTGGGCTGCGGTGGGCTCCGGTGCAAATTAAGCCCTGGTCCATATGCTAAACTTTTGGAGATTTAGTATATTGGAAATCAAATTCCTCGCTCGTTGTATCCGGGATTTCTTATAAGTCAGCTATGCTATTGCACAGATCATTTGCATACTTTTTATGGCTAAGCCACAATATTATAAGTTTCTGGAACGCAACTGAAGCCAAGCCGCTACTTTTAAACAACAAGCTCATAAAGTTTGTAAATAGTTTTTTATATTGCTTTTCAAACCAGGATTAGCCATCATGATTAAAAGAAAGCAAAAGAGACATAAAATAACATAATTAAATCTGAATAGACAAATATATATCTCTTTTTCTTTGGTTAAGTTTGCAAATAACTTGCACCAATATAAGTTTTAAGATGCAGATTTTATTGATATTATTAAATGTTTTTGTGAAAGTTTTATGATTTAATCAAGCAAAAAGTAATTCTTTAGGTAAAATTCATTTTGTGTTAAAAATATTTCATTGAAAATATTTTAAAGAAAATTTCAAAAACCACACTTTTGTATAATTATAAACTTTTCGCAACATTTTTCTTTCATACTTTTCTTATAAATCTACTCTATAAATGTAAGGATCACATTTTCAATTAGTTAAAACGTCATGACAAATTTTAAAATAAAATACAAAAGACATTTTACTTAACCTTTTTGTTTTTAGAAAAAAAAACTACCTATATCGCATTTTTAATTTTACAAAATGCACCTTAAGGATTTCCAAAAAAAAAAAAAAAAAAAAAAAAAAAAAAAAAAAAAAAAACAGGAGTCAATTGAAAAATATTTGTTGCAGTTTTATCACTTAGGACAGTGGTTCCCAAACTTTTAGGCTCACGGAGCCTTTTTTTAAAGAATTTCTAAGGCGGAGCCCCTTAACCCCACGGTACTCTATGGTTTACAAATTAAAGTTTTTTATGCCTATTGAGCAGAGAAAGATCTACTGGATAAGAGTCCGAACCAGTAGTTTCCAACAAGGGGCCAAGGTTCTCAGTTTGGCTCTTTTCTTGATACAGGAATTCTGAATCCATATTAGAAAATTTGAAAATCAAATTTTCTATTATTTAACCCCTTAACAGTTTTATTTAATATTACTATTATTGGACACAATAAATAAAAAGTAAGAACTAAAAACACTTTTTTGTCTTAAAACATCTGCCTTGAATAATCCAGATATGTCCGCCAAATACAGCAAAAATTATAGTAAAAAAATTGTGGTTTCTGAAAGCTTTTAGTAACGAAGAAAACAAACTCTTCTTACCCGAGCGACGTTCGAACAATACTTTTAAGGGGTTAATAACATCCACTTTTTTTATATTATTTCGAGATTTTCAGTATGAACTCGGAATTAAAGATCAAAATGGTAACCCTGGGCTATACATTGCATTGGGACTTACGTGAAACTATTATTATTTATGGCGAAAACCACACACACACAGAAAAAATGTAAGTTGTAGAGTTTTCGTTTACAAAGAGAGACTTTTGTATAATCCCAATAGGCTACTCGCGAAAAGAAAGAAAATGCGTAGGCCCTGTCACCCATGATTAATTATACAATACGTTTTCGATAGTCAGGCCCACCCATAATAGAATCATGCGATTACTGATTCCTTTTTTGTTCTTCTTTACTTTTCTAGTACTTCTAAACTTGCAACGAAAACGAATCGCCTCTGAGTTTCTTCTTTTGAACCATTTTTTTAAAAATTTAGAAACAGATAATCGTTTTAGTATTTAAGTGGGCGGGGCAAAATCTATAACCTGTATTGTTAGGTGCAGCATCGTTCACTTTTTTGGATGTTTTATTTGAAGTATTTAGCTATTAATCATAGTTTTGAAAGAAACTTTCCTTCACCATTGTTTTTGCGTCAAAATACATATACGGTTACACAGGTTAAGAACTGCAACTAGTAGAAAAACTTTATGACCAAAACGGAATATTTGGTGGAATTAAATTTATATAAGGGCGGGAACTCGTTGACGAAAAGTCTAAGCAAGGGGTGGAGCGGAGCAAAAGTTTAGATTGTTAGTGAGATGACAAATGTAAAGAATCAATATATATATATATATATATTAATTGCTACAGCCTTATTTCTGATATGAAAATGTGGTATCATATCAAAATAATCTTAGCCAATGCCAAAATAAATTATAACAAAATGTTAAAGAGGGGTTGTTGAGTGATACAAGATGTTTAAAAAAATGCGTTTTCAGCAACATACATTGCTTTAAAAATTAATACAATCATAAAAAACAGCATAGAAAATTTAAATAACTAAGAATTAATAAAAATAAAATAAACAGACTAAAGGAATTAATGATACAAAACGAAAAAAGAATGCTATATATACAACGTATGCAATTATTAAATGAATCTAATGAGGGGTTTATTAAATGAAACAAGATGTTATAAAAATGAGGAGTTTTAATCGACAAAGATTGTTTTACTATGAAAAACAGTATAGAAAATTTAAATGTACGAAAAACATAAACAGATTAAAGAAATTAAAGTTATATAAAAAAAGAAATATATATATATACAATATACACAAATGTAAAATTAATCTAGTGAGGGGCTTTAAATGATACAAGATCTTATAAAAAAGATGGTTTAAGCGAAAACATTGTTTTAAAAATTAAATACATTTGTGAAAAATAAGATAGAAGATTTAAATAACTAAAATTTAATATAAATAAAGTAAACTGTTTAAGGAAATTAAAATTCCAAAAATAAAAATAATACATTAAATGCAAAAACATAAAATAAAGTAGTTCAAACCAAAAATATTATATAGAAAATCGATACATGTATAATGCAAAATTTATACGATTTTAAAATATGTGCTATATTATTTTTTAACCCAGTGGTAAATGTATTTATTTTTGACACACACTCATACAAAAAAATTCCTACATACTTTCGAAAAAATTTCCCTTGCAATATGCTAATATCTTTCATGGTTTGTTTATTTTCCTGGAACGCCGCGGAGCCCCTAAAAAGTTTTGGAGCACACTTTGGGAACCTCTGACTTAGGATATATGAAACTCCTTGTAATTTTTAAATGGTGTACGCACCTTGTAAATGAAACAATGCAGCAGATTTTATTTAGGAGTTTTCGCAAATGAGATTTCTAGCAAATAATTTACTTTCAATGTTGTAATCATTGTTGCTACTGTGTTACTCTTAAAACTACTTAGTTACATAGCTAAACATCTTGGATATAAAGTAGGTCACCATAAATGAAAATATGTCATAAATGAAAATGTCGTCATAAATTCGCGATAGCTGACAATTTTTCAAAGTCCCCAAATATTGACGAAAATTAGGAATCTTCTATAATCGTGTTCCACGCATTTTACCTTCGTGTGTTTGAGTAAAATTCGTTAAAACAAGGAAGAGGAAAGCTACCCTTTCTTCCAGTACAAACCGGAAGGACTTTCCTTCCGTCTTGAGGAAAAATTTGGTTATTTTTTTATTGGTGGGGGGGGGAGGTGGGGCGCAAATTTTCTTCCTGGCCCGGGCGCCAAAAAACGTAGCTACGCCACTGCCAACGTCACCAAATCCCCTTTTGTCTCCCAGGTTTTCTTTCCGTATCGAACCACAGATAGACTCGTAATAATCTCCTTTGACAGAGTACTCTGTGGTAGGGCTCAACCTTACTCTGTGGCATCGAACATGCGTTCCGAAGCTAACGAAAAAGACAGGCTACCGCAGTGCATTCGACTTATCTTTTTTTACAGACCGCTAGAGTGACGTGATGCTCTTTTCGTACACCTCCATTGGTGCATTCGAGCATCACGTGACTCCGGCGGTCTGTAAAAAAAGATACTCATAAAGCACCGCGGTAGCCTTTCTTTTTCGTTAGCCTCGATGCGTTCCATGTGACGTGTTTTTATATGACGTCGGCTCATGTGACTTCGGTCTACTGCTGCCATCTTCTGCTACTTAAATGAGTTAAAACAGACGTTGGTTATGAAACTAGAGATATATGGTCTGATACATATATTAGAAAAACGGCAGTCAGTAACTATACTGCATTTTCCCCCTTATTTTTAAGTGACAAAATTTCTTTTCAGTTGAATTGTTATAAAATTTGAAATTTCTATACTTTATTCAGTATTTTCATGAAATTGGCAGAAAAATTTCCTAATGTAATCCTAATGTTAATCCTTTAAACTAAAAAAAAAATCGATTTTTTTTTTTAAATTTAGCATCTATCTTGAAGTACAGATATTGATTAAGCTTATGAAAGAAACTTTAAAAGAATAGTAAAGGTCCGTAAAAATGTCATCAACAGCAGTGACTGTAGCTTGTAAATGTCAAACTAAATAACGGAAAATGTTAAAATTTAATGTGTCTCGAGGTCTTGTCAGTACCTGATGGACGAATAAAATGGAAGTATGTATTAATATCTTTTTTCGTAGATGAGTATTTTTAATAAAAAGGAGTGTTCAACTGTAAATAAGTGATTTTTTTATCTATAAAATTACCGATATCGGAAAAATGTAAGAGATTTATATCATTTTATATTAAATGCTATAATTTATGTCTGGATAAGGTATACTGAATAAGGATACATTGTTAATCTATTTTATAGTTATATAACAATATATTTATTTATGTCCAAAAACATTTAAAAGACTTGTTCATATAACCAGTTAATACGATAAGTTAATAATGCATAATTTCTTCAGAAGAATGAAATGCCATCATTTTTGGAATAAGATTACTCTAGCTTTAAGTAAGAAAATAAAACAATAGAAAAATAACTCGATGTTTTATTTAACACTTAAGGGAATAAATACTGGATAATTTATAAAAAAAAAGTTTCAATGAAACCATATGAAATTGAATAAGATCTTCCATTGATTAGAATTTGAGAAATGCATATGCATACTAAAGAACTAAACCCTCTAAAATAAATTTTCTAAACATGCTATATAAGAATTTCCAAAAAATATACAATCTCAAAAAATGTACTTTGCATGACTCCAATAATAATTTTTTGCATGCATAATATAAATATTTCTGCCAAAATAAGCAAATTTTCAAAATCTGGTTACATTGACTAAATTAACAATACACAGAGAAAAATATTACCATAAAAGAGAAAAAAGAAATCAATATTTGGTGAATTTTTTTTTTCTTTAAACGAATATTCAATCCCTTATTTGGAGAATGCCCGATTAGAGTGTGTGGGGAAGAAGGGAAATAATAAAAATATTTATTATGAAAACATGGACCAAAAATAATATATTTTTAATATTTATCATTATAATTGTCTTTATTACTATGTATTAATGTAACATCATATAAAAAATATATGTTTTTGTTGGTTTTTCATGATACATTGTTTCCACTACACATGTAATCTAAAAAATTCCATCGCACAGAACCAAATCCTGGCGAAAATTATGTCCCCATTTTTTTAATCAAGAGAAAACAGCTGTTTGCTCAAAGATTTTTATATTTTTCATGTCCTTTTTCTTACCTCACTAAATTACGAAATATTTATTTATTTATTTATTTATTTCAAAATGTAGAATTTTCGTATATTAAACCTTGTTCTTTCCTTCATTTGGATTTTCATGCTTTTTTTATACTAAATATAAATTTTAAATGCTCAATCTTGAAAAAAATGTATACGCGAATTCAAACTTGAATTTACGACACACACACACACACACACACACACACACATATATATATATATATACATATATATACATATATTAATATTAGAAAATTTAATTTTTTCCGAAATCTGCTAAATTATTCTGTAAAATTTTTCCATTTAGTAATGTATCGCATATAACCCCGGCTTATTAAAATAATTCTTATTCTTAAAATAATCCTTTACTATCCATATGTAAAGCCATTTTGTCCTAATCCACTTAATAATATTTATTCCAAAGTAGTTAAATCTAAAAATGGCGGTAGCTACTTAAATTTATTCTTTAAATAGAACATATTTATTTTTAATCCATTATTAAAAATCATTATTATTATTCCCGTGTGGTGAAACTGCTATAAAATCTTTATTTAAATGCTAAAATATCATATCTCTTAAAACTAGTCCTTCTTAAAAAACCCTATTTCCGTAAATTATTTCTTATATTAAAATATTCAATGGCTCTTGGTATGTTTCCATATTTAAATATTTGTCACTTTTATTCTGTGTCAATTATTAAATTTTTTCTCTAGTATTCTAAAAAATCGTCTGCAGTTAAAGAATACATTTTATACCTATTCTCGAAACTAAAATATTACTTCATTTTGCCGCGTTTTTAGAAGCTTTCAGAAAAATCCAGTTCTAACCAGAAAGATTATTTGGCGTCAAAAGCATCCCGGAAATTTAATCACTACCATATCTCTACGCCTGAAATTGTATTAAGTCCTTCAAATTCAGACTATTATTGGCTAAAACATATCACATGTTGCGCTTGTAATCTTCCGCATAGCTAGCGCCCTTTAAAATCGCTTGCAATGCTAAGAGAGAGGGAGATTTTTACGTTTGGCTTGGCTAAAGAACAGAATGAAAATTTAACTGGCGTCTAGTTCGCTATATCGCCTTTTTAGTTAGTAATGTAGAGAGTTTTAATCAAGTTTCAGAAAGTTTCGTGCCCGGTGGGTCCCACCCATTCACCGAATAAAATGTCTTTAAATTTGGGAAAGACTCGTGGAAATTATTGACTGTCGCAACGGAACGTACTGATGAATAGATTTAACTACAGTATACCGAGCATTCCTCCTGAGTTGACGTTTTAAAATGTTAATAAAGTTTTTACTTCTACTGAAAATTGACTGAAGTGATTTGTTGTTGGTGACACGGCCTCCTGGTGCGATCGAGACGGCAAACCTGACACAGAGTTAAAATATGTTTATCAACAAGCTTTCGAATGCAACACAGAGCAAATTCAAACTTGAATTTGAGACATACATACCTGTATATATATATATATATATATATTTAAGTGTTCAAAAATTTAATCAATATTGACAAATGAGCGGATATAAACGCTAAAATAAGGATAAATTTTCTTCCCAATTGATGGTAATTATATAATTTAGAATATTTAAAATGGCATGAAATATATTTTTAACGTTAAATTATCATATAGCGCATTAAATCACCGTTTTTACATACTGTAATCAATACGAAAAGACAAATGTTGATTATGATATAAAAATAAATTTATGTTTAGATTTACAATATTTAATAATTGGATTTTTAATTATTAATTAATATATGAAAAACAATTGTATCAAAAGTACGCATGATTTAAATTGAAGCCTATATAAATATGACGTTTAAAATTAAATAAATGCATATAAAATGAGTATAAAAATGTTCAGTCTATATATATTTCCAGTCATTTCACAATAACATTTAGTCAAATTCAGTTAGCAATGTATGTTAAAATGCGTATGATAACTGAAAATATTTTTTCCAAACTTAAATTAGTTAAATTTCAAAATCTCTTAGTAGGTTAATGTTAAATTAGTAAAGTAGATGAACCATTTTTTAATGTTTAAACATTTTGCTTAAAACTGATATATATACATAGATAGGTTCGCTTTTCGCCAGATTCTGTTAGTCTAAAAATATCATGCATAAATTCCTTTATATATTCTATAAATAATCTTTTGAATTTTTATTTTATGCACACTATTCTCAAATAATATGCAAATAACATTAACAGAAAAAAAAATCATTTCTAACTCAAAAGCAGTCGTCTGAAACATTTCACGTGATGCTTTATTTTGTAAATTTAAATATAAATTAAAATTCACTAAATTTATGGAAAGCTATTCTGTTCAAAATAGAATTAAACTCAAAATTGTTTTAGAAAATAATGTTTATTTAAAAGTAACTTCTCATACGTAACTCCGAAATAAGAATTAATGTCTGAAAAGCGGAGAAAGAAAAGCTGTAATGAATTATTATGAATACTAATCATAAATATCTTGAAATAATAATTTACCATTACACTGTAAAAAAAGGGGTAGATGTTTCTTTATCTAGGAAAATGTTATAAACGAAAATTAACGAATGTATACATAAACCTCCTCCGAGTTAACACGATTCCGAAAAGCGTACTTTATTCTTAGAAACCTCAGAAAACAACATATTTTAGAGATTTAAAGAAGGATTTATAAAAACAAAGCTTCTTTTATTGCTGCAGAATTTCGTAAAAGTTTCCGAGTAGTTTTTACTGTGTGCTAATCAGTTTTATCAAACAAGAATACAGATTTTTAGAATACTATCAATTCTCAAGTAAATACTTTCATGTTCAACAAACGTGTTTTAGAGACAAACATGATTCATTAACAGCATTAATACTAATATTAAAATGAATATTATTTTGTTATTATTACATATACCTATATAATTGGAATTACGCAGACGAAATTTTTTAGTTGTGAATTGATACAAACTTACTGTATCCTAGTTATAAAAAAACAATAAAAAATACTTTTAAGTAATTTTTAGATTGCTTATTATTTATGTTGCATATGTTCAATATATTTTAATGTAATCAGATGCATTATAATGAAACTTTTATTAAGTTTACAAAATTGATTGACATTGTCAATGTGATGGATGAGATTGACGATTCGTGACAATAGATACAAAATTCACAAGTTTCAGCCTAAAGAGCTCATGAAATTAATTATCTAAATTTCTTTTTTGCTTTACTAGGATCAAATTGGCATAGATGAAACCAAAATCAAGCATATATGAACTTGGAAGGGCAAACAAAAACTAGAAGTACCACTACAGACTATTTATGTTCTTTCAAAAGTAGCTTAAAGTGAATTTATAAAAATCGTCTTAGCTTCAAGATCCACTGATAACTTACTAATTTCATCCTGGAAGTTACATTCGGTAGTTTCAACGTCTGCGAATAATGGTGACGTAATAATCCAATCTGAAATATGCATTTAAAAGAGATATTCAATTACTAACGTCTGTATTTCAATACTTTATTCTTGACTTTACCAATTTTGCAATAAGACATCACTCAAAACATGGTAAAATTTCAAGAAAAAAGAGCCGATCATCATTAGAAATGTTAAAATGTTTACAGTGAAATTACAACTGATGGTGCTCCGGCTGGGTCGAAAACGTTTTTGTAATGGTGACAAATTTTTTGAAACTTTTTCACATTTTTAATGGTGATGGACTGTTTTTTACGGAACTTTTACCATGTTCTGAGTAATTTTTGATTGTAAAATTGCTAATATGAAGAATAATGTTTTGAAATATGCACCGTTAATCGTTTCCAATGAAAACAAACTTCTTAATTTTCCAGATATACTTTTTGTTGATGCATTTCGCTATCTAATGTTCAATACTACTTTGTTTCAACTGAACTAATCTTCCATTATTCTATAATTTGTATTGATTATATTAGAATTATTGATTGTACAGCAGTGTGCCATATATTTCTACTAATATATCCCATGGTAAGGATACCATTTGTATATCCTACCGATACATATATCGGAACAACTATTGTAAAACAAATGTTATGTAAAAAAACTGCAGAAAATTAGTCAAAAATAAAAAGGGGCTTTATATAAAAAAGAGTTTTAAATTGATACATACCAACGTATGAGATACGATGAAAAACTAATTTTATAACAGAATAAATATTTTTTCTTAAAAGACTTTCTATTAAAATAATATTGCATAGTTATAAAAAGCGAAACTTTTATAACGTTTTTTCTAAGTAATTTTATATTAAATGATTAAATAAATGTATACTGTTTAGTAAAATACCTAAATTGAATTTTTATATAAATATAGTAAAAAAAAATAATTATGATTACAAAATACAAAAACACCTTCAAATTTTGTCTAAAAAAGATTGTGAGTTGCAAAACCTTTATTTTCAGAAATGTAAAATAAAACAAAATTCAAAAAATAATCTAAAAACAATAAGAAATGAAATTATTTAAATAGCTATATTTTATAAAATTCCATGACACAAAGCTTTGAAATTTTAGAAAGTAAAGTATTTTTTTTAATAATCATAAATTAAAACACAGAAATATGTGCTCGGTATTTTGTTAAACATATCTACTCAACGTAAATACAAAATGTTTATTTCAAAAAATTTTATCTTTAAAATTATCAAATTATCTTAGGAAAAATTTTTTTTCGTTTTGTAATTTGCGTTTTTACATTTTATTTGAATTAAATATTATTTCGTAATTTGTACTATATTTTTAATCCCCCGTGTATTTGAAAATAAGAATAAAGAAAATATTATATAGATATTTGTAAACTGCAAAATTACAAATATAAATATGTGTAAAGATATGAACAGAAATACATAACTGAAACAGCGATTTGTAATTAACATAATTACCTTAAAAACATTTGATTATTATCTTTTATGTTTTGCTTAACATCTTTTCATGAAGTTTGATTTCAGTCTCATAATTTAACATAAATATAAAATATTGGCATTTAAAATTATATGTTTTTTAATAGAAAATATACGGGAGCAGTAATTTTATAAAACTGAATTTCAATCAAAGCGAATAAAATGTTGTATTGTAAAAATACAATCTGAAATACATATTTTTCATTTAGTGCATCTACATCCAATCGAAGTGAAGCCTAAATAAAATATGATTCAATTCATCACTTGTAATATTATAGGATATGATGTGTTGTCAACCTTATTATCACGTAATATATCAAAGTCGACATGGGACATAAATAAATCGAAAAAACAGCCTACGCGGAATTCTCAGTATCTTCTTATATCCATGCAATTCGGAATAAAAATAGGATATCTAAATCGAAATTTGTATGAGTGGTTTTGATTGCTAGTCTCAAAAATGTATGTATGTGGAAAAAGTATGTATAAATAGTAAAACATAAACAAGTATTTGAGTTACTATGAAAATTAAGAAAAGTGTGAAAGTTTCGACCGTAATTTTAAATTAGTGAAATTATGCTTTATACTTAAATTAAGTAGAATGACATGAAAGAGTAGTTTATAGTTTGTGAGATAAATAATATGCTACATTTAAAAATTTTTTAAATAAAAGGGATTGCTAGATTGCATTAAGAAAGTGAAATCACTATATCGAAATCCTTTTAAAAAGCAAATAATTATGTGAAATTGGAGAAAATTTATTAGAATCTATCAATTTTGAATAAGAACACTTTATATTCTAAGAAATTCCACAAATTATAATTTCTATAATAGTTAGGTCTTCCCCCAAAAAGAAAGGAGATGTTTAGAAAAGAATGATTTTGCCCCCCCCCAACACCCCCACACCCCGCACTTCCGATATCGTCATTTTTTCTAAGATATTTTGGTTGCTTTAATATAATTTAGGATCTATATTTACGATCCCTCTGATGAATTTTTGTTTCAAGAATGTTTAAATGTCTTATACGAGATAGAATAATAGCTTTATTTATCAAATTTAAATTTATTTTGACATTTTCATATAAAAATTATTTTATTTCCATAAGAAACATTCATACCATCAGGCTATTTTTAAATATGTTTTGTCTTATAAAAATAAATTTTAACATATTTTAACAAATTTTAAATATTAACATATGTAAAAACCAGGATGGTGTTAAAAACACCTTTTAACGAAAAACAAAATTGATTTTTAAAATGTCAAAATACATTTAAAAATGTTAAACAACATACGCTTCAGATCGTGAATAGCGCATTTGAAGAATTTTCAGCCAAACATTAATCAGAGCATCCGTAAAAGTGATACTAAATTATAATAAAACAATCGAAAGATCTTAGAAAAAAAAAAGAAATAAAAACCTGACCTGTTCAGAGCCAAAGTTTAATTCTCATATGCTACAACTCCATCGCTATCTTATATTTCGATAATATGTGGAACGCAACAACGTTTTCAGCATTCTTGCTTTCTGCATTTGTAAAAGTTTTCTGATCCGAAGTATATCAGTTTTATCGCAGCGAAAAGAATTGTGTGTACAAGATGTGATTTTCCACTTATTATTCGTAAAATTCTAGAAGTATCACTGCTAACACACATTTTTAATCCCCAAATAAAAAATTATTTTTATTTGAAATTTATTTACAATGAAATCTGAACTTTGAAATTCCAATACAAAATACAGATGGACGATTTACCATCTATATTTTGTATTGCTAAAAACTAAATAAATATCCTTCTTATCCATAAAGGGAATTAAATATTAATCTTAAACTTATTATTAAAATCAGTGAAAGACTTTAAACTGTATTCTTCAAAGTAGGCAACTTGTTATTTAATTAATTAAATATATACATAGACGAATTAGTTTAGACATTAAGTTTTTGGTACTTTGTGTATCAGCCAATTTCATGAACGTGATCACATAGTCTTATTAATAAAACTTATACTGTTAATTAAATTATTACGTTCATATGTCTCAACCATTCTTCAGCACACCTTACTTACTTAGTATCTATTTTCCGTTCAAAAAATGTGCTCTTAAATCACTTATCTTGCGAAAGTGTGAAAATATTTGCAGGCGTGCAATGAAATAGGTCTCCGTACTGTATTTTGCAATATATATTAATAAAGTATATTTAATGATAATTTAATAATATATGGTATTTAATAATATATTTTAAAAAATATATATATTGATGTTTGTCTCAGAGTGTAGAAGTGAAAATGTCATAAAATTGGTTTGAAACTGTATGATAGTAAATATATCCATCATTTATTATTCGCGGATCATCAAGTCATCATAGCCTAATATGAAGAAGACGCCAAGTACATGTTTCGTAAACTAAAGGATACTTATGATGAATGGGGATTAAAGATAAATATGAGTAAAACTGAGCACTTAATAACAAGGCGGAAAACTGATATTTTATTGGACGATATAAACATAAAAACTGTTGAGGAATCCAAATACATTGTATCTATCTTTCCTCACCATGCATCTTATCAAAGAGATGTTAATAAGAATAAGAGAACTGGTGAAGGCAGTAAATGAATTGCAATGTTGTATTCTGTTCTCTGAAGTAGTAATATTCTCCCTAAAACTAAACAATTAATTTATAGTACAATCCTGCAAAGCATTTTACTGTATGGTGCGGAGACATGAATCTTAAATGTTTCCCTGTAAAAGGAACTCCTCTCTACAGAAATGGACTTTTGGCGAACATCAGCAAGAACATCAAGGCTGGAAAAAGTTAAAAATTCAATAATACGTGAAATCATGCTATTCAAACAGGATATTGTTCATACAATTGAACATAATAAACTTAGAAGGTACGGACATGATTGCAGAATGAAAGAAGAGCATCTTCCAAAAATCCTTTTAGAATGGAGCTTGGAAGGGAGACGAAGCAGGGGCAGACCAAGGATGGCTTGAAAAAATTCTATTCAAGAATCACTGAAGGCTTATAACTGACGTGCTGTTATTGCCCTGGACAAAGAGAAATGGAAAATAACTCTAAAAAATACTTTTAATAGTCAAGGAAACTCGCTGTTTAGTGGAAATTCCTAAGGATTACGATCATATTTAATATTTTTATATTTTTACATTTTTTCTTAACCATCCAAATAATAATTTGACTAACGAGTATCAGTGTCTAAAACCAGCAGATAACACTTGCATTGTTTTGAAAAGGAGAATTATGACTTAATCCTACTTCATTTTTGGTGAGTCATTATTTCAGTTTCAACTACATTTTCTTTGATTAAATATGTTATATTCGTCAAGATGTAGAAAGTCATAAATTCCTTACCATTAGTTAAGAAATAATAAAGTAGAAAGTAGGATAAAACCGCATACCTCATTATTAGTTGTTTCTTGCAGCTAGAAATTCCAACAGAATTTAATCTAACTTTGTGTGCAAACTCTGTACTTTTTTTTGTACCATAATATTACTTTTAATGTGTATGAATAGTTATTCATATTTTTATTATATATGATTGTTCATAAAAAATCAAATGCTGCAGGTGGAGGTAAAACCGCATGGATACGTTAAACTTACAGCAATGAAAAAGGTTAGACTTTCTCTTAAAAAGCAACAATATATTTTATTTTACAACTTTAACTAAGGAACGTAACTAATAGTATTTCCATTACTAAGCACAATGTAATTACAAATGAATATACTTTGAAGGGCTTTATTAACAAAAGTATAGAAGATACACGCATTTGCGAAAAAAACATAAAAAAGAAGGTTTTGTGAAATTACTAATTGCAAAAATTTATAAATGGTCAATGTGATCACCAGCAGAAACACGAACGACATCCATTCTGTCAGAGAATTCGTCCCATATGGTTTTCAGCATACCGGGTGTTACAGTTGCAATAGCTGCAGTTATCCTCGTTTTCAGTTCAGCAGTGTCAGCTGGTACAGAGGGTAAAAGCACTTCATCGTTTATGTATCCCCAAAGAAAAAAATCTCACGGAGGTAAGTCCGGGGTTCATGGGGGCCACTGATGAATAGCAGCGTCGAATTCTGTTCTGCGACCAATCAACCGTTGCGGCAGTTGCTCGTGCAAAAGATCTCGTACAGAAAGGTGCAAATCTGGTGATGCACCATCCTGTCGGATGAACTCGCAACGGAACATGCCGGTTCACTTTCAACCCGACGTTCGTTGCGCCATCTCTCGCCAAAAAACGAACCTTTACATTTATGAAACTTTATAACTTCTCACTCACTTCGATGTGTGAAATGGAACACTACCTTTTACTGTTCAGAAGATATATCCCTTCAACGTTTGGATATTCATTTGTAACCACCCTGTATAATGATTCAAACATTGTTAATATTTCAAGAAAAATGGATAAGTATATTCACTTAAATTTAAGAAATTGCAGAAAAGATGTCAGATTATCAACTTCATAAAAATCATAATCTCTCTTGTCCATGTAATTTTGATTGCCTTTTCTTCAAACATTGTTTACGGACTCTTCAATTACTCTTTTCCAGTATTATTTTTTTCTCCAAGCAAAAAATTTGGTTTTACCTCAACAGAATGTAGATCAAAAAGCAAGCCGTAAAACTACCATTTTGAATTCTAACAGTTTAACTGTGGGAAATAAATCCTTATTAAATATGCTGCACATAATAACGTAAAAAGTTTCAGTATCTTCAAAAAAGGTGAAATTTATAAATTTTGAAAACTTGAAAGTGAATAAAAAGTGAATAAAATAAACTTTTAAACAGAGAAATTTCTTAAATGCCAGTATGGAGATGTCGTAATGACAGCTTTTCTTCTAGTCTAAAGATAAGTATTTCTAGCATTACCTGCTAAAGGACTGCTCAATTAGCATTTAAAACCAATTTCTTCCGCTTATACGGTTTTACCGAAGCTCCCCCTACATGTTAAGCAGGACATCTCACTTAAAGAAATGTTTTCAAATGTTGGCTCATGTAAGACGCATATTTATTTATATTCCGCTGATACTTAATATAAAGTTAGTAATATATTATGGTGATCTCCAATAGTATATATATATATATATATATATATACTATATATATATATATATATATATACTTGAGGCATCCGTAGTCTCTTTAATGATTTCGTTGCCTACACAGCTTGATGCAGCAATTTCTTACCATTGTCCTTTTATACACCCTCCCTAATAAGCCTCCAAAATTTTGATGATATGAGACATGTCTATATCAGAGAAAGTCCAACTTACATTTGAATAATACTGACAACTGATCAAAGTAAACCACCTCAATAGCCGCGGTGCAGTTACCCTCGAAAACTAACAAATCCAAAGGGCAGATCACTATAAATAAATATATAGAAACGGTCTACTCTTTCACTCTTTGTGCATGACTTTCAAGATCGTGTTTGATAAATGAAGATGAAGTCGAGCAAAATGTTTTATGAATGTAAGAGTAAAATTACATAAATCGTATTTGCATAAGATATAATATTGCGTCAGTTATGTGAATTAGTTTCGCTTTTATTTTTAAATTAAGAAAGCTCATTTTTTAAAACTGAACAGTCCTGCCTTAGAACAAAATATCTTAGTCATTATTTTGTTACCTTTAATTGAATTTCTAGCTTATTCTTCACTATAATAAAGGTATTTTATTTTTCTTGAGATATATATGTTTGAAGTAATGTTTCTTATAAATGCATATGCGTTGTGCACTTGCTGAAAAAGTTTTGAAAATATGCCATTAGCAATCGAGTTAAGATGTATATTCAGACTGAAAAACAAATTGTCTGGTTTTTTTCTACATCGTTTACTTATACTGCTTCATATTGCTTTCTATTCTAAATTTTGTATTCGCCGATATTCTTCACATGTAAATTTAGAAAAGAGCAAGTAAAATAAATTCAAAATATGAGGAAAAACATTATATAAACACCTATAAAATTCCAATCACATTCCCATATTCGAAAACTATTTCAATTACTGACAACCTTATACTTTTAAAAATTGGACAATTCAACTCTTGTAAACAGTATAAAATGAATATTGAAAAGAATGTTACCGTATTTAACAATAGCCGAAACAAAGTAAGTTAGTAAAATGGTCATAATGGAAAGCAATAATGCATTAATGCTAGTGTCTTACTCATTCTGTACTATGTTAACAACCGAGTACCGAACTACAATTTGGATACAGCTCCTAATATGCTCATTTTAAAATAATTAATCTCTCAGAAACTAATCGTAGGAATTTCATTAAATTTGATATCTAGGCATAGTTTGAACTGAAGATTTAAAATATTGTGTCAAAATTGGGTCTTACCATTGATAAAAAAACAAAGTTTGTGTTTCTTTTGATATGTATACGCCTCCTCCCCCCATATCAAACTTTATATACATCATTTAAAAGTAGCCTTTATTTCCAATCTTTTGGTACCAGCAACTTTATTCTACGATAACTTGTTGCAGAGTTAGTAGGGGTTGATCAGTTTTTTTTTCAACGTTTGTATATCCTTTAAAACTTTTTAAAGAATCAAAACATCCAAATTCGAAAAGGCTTTGCTTTCTAGCTTTAAAAGATGAGAATCTTAACATTTCCAGTTGACTGAAGTGTGCTTATAAACAGAAACGAACATTTCTGGCTCCAAATTAAAGACTTCAAGGCGTTGCGTCATGTGGTTGGATGCAGAAATATAAACAGAGTGACTATGCATCAGGACACTGTGGAATGAATATAAAGCTGTAGATACGTCATCAACAAATGAAGGGAGAGAAGAAAAAATCTAAAATTGTATATTCTCGAGTAAGATTATAAGGATGTTTTTAACGTGGATTTTTCAAGAGAAAAAATTAGCCTTTAAAGGCGATATATGCTTTGGAGGTAATAAAACTAAACAGACACATAGAGCTTGCTGCCAACATGCTGGGTCAAACAATTGTCGCTGTTTTTGAATCAAAAGTATCTGAAGGTGTTCGGAGGCTAGTATTATACTCTAGAATTAGCAATATTATAAACTTTCTGTAATTTCTGGTGTGAAATATATATATTTCTGAACTCGTTTTATTATTCTCCTTTTATTATTATACTGCTACTCAAGATATCACTTTAAAGTTATTTATGCAGGCGAAATAAACTTTGAAAACACTTAATTCTATGACAAATACTTCTGTCATTTTAAAATAACTCCAAATTTGAAAGTATGTCTTTCTACTGAAGAGAGGCTTCCAAATTTCCCTTTGTAGGAACAGAGTTGAGTCGTCTGGAAACTTCTTTAGTTTACCTACTACAAGTTTACAAGTACAACAAGTTTAGAAGTTGTTGTATACACAGTTAAATAACTCGTTCGATAGTTTCTTTATACTCTTGTTCCATGAATCTATAATAAATATTAGATATTTGATTGATGAATAATAATGTAGTACTAGTATTAATGAAGTACAGATAGCAGCGTATATACGTCTTTAACATCTTTTCGTTTTGAGATCGGTTCCGTTTCATAACTTTTCTAATGATGAAATGTATCGTTTATATGACAGAACAAATTCCTAATTTCACTTATACTATACGTTTTTCACCCAGTTTTTATGAATCAGATATTTGTAAATAAATAACGTTGAAAATTTGATTTATGGATCTATAAATAATTCTTTTTTTAAATGCAGCCTCATGAGTTCCATCCTCTAAATAGATACTCAATGAAAATATTTAATTTCCCTATACTTATAAATAGATAGATTTTAGTAATACTTTTCAACATTTTTTTTAATCTTGTAAATAGTTTTACTATTCGAAAATATTTTATATCTGTGGTAATTGTTTTATTTTCACGAATTGTATACTTATAAATAGATATATTGATAAAAATGTTTTGTCTGTTTGTAAATATTTTTAATATAGTGTTTTACAACTATCATGCTTCTAAATATATTCATTTAAAGATATTATTTTATTCGTATAACTTGAGAAGTGCTGAGATAACCTGAGAAAATAATATATTTTTTAAGTATACAGTTCATAAAATAAAATAATTATTTACAGATACGAAATCTTTTGACATAATATCTATACCTACAAGATTAAAAAATATATTTATTTAAAGGTATTAATAATAATACATCTATTTTGGGAAATAAATCATTTTCATAATGCATATGTATATGTTTACAGCATGGAATTCACGAGACCGGATTTTAAAAAGGAATTATTTATAGATTTATAAATCAATATTTCAATTATATTTATTTATAAATACCCGATTCATAAAAAGGAAGGAAAAACGTGTAGTATAAGTGAAATTAGGAATTTTTTCTGTTATATAAACGATACATTTCATCATTAGAAAAGTTATGAAACGGAACCGATCTCAAAACGAAAAGATGTTAAAGACGTATATACGCTGCTATCTGTACTTCATTAATACTAGTACTACATTATTATTCATCAATCAAATATCTAATATTTATTATAGATTCATGGAACAAGATTATAAAGAAACTATCGAACGAGTTATTTAACTTTGTGTATACAACAAAAGATTAACTGCAAATGTAATATTAATATGCAATAAAATAGAATCTGATAATATTATTTTTTTTAAAGCATATTGTTCTCTCAAATAAAAGAAACGATAAAACAGAATACTTACAGCTCATATAAATACGTTGCATCTGCTTCTGTTTTAGCTGTCTTTCCTCTCAAGAACAATACAAATCACGTGATAATGACAGGTGCAGTAGGTCGGAGTAGATGAGCATGTGCAAATATTACTTCATTTCGAATTCCATTTTTAAACTTTACACGGAATGATTGTAACATTTCCGAATTTTTCAGTAGCCAACATTCTACACTACCTATTCGAAAACATTTCCGGTATGGAAGGTAACGTTTCTGACTTCTTCAGAGTATTCACCGCTTTGAATATTTTTCCGAAAATACGTGTAACGATTCCTAACTGTGGAGAACACAAAGTTTACTATAAATTTCTGAAAACCTTTCCGCCTTGTGCCGAAATGCTTCTGATTTTTTTACAGTGTATAGATGTAGCAAAGTAACAAAATGCTCAAAAATAAATAAAAATTATTTTTAATTTGGAAAAATTAAATTCTTTAAATGCAAATTTAAAAATATCAAAATCAGAATTTTTGCCTGACCTTTCACAGGAAAATTGGCGAAAATTCTTTTCTTGCTTCGCTATTTCATCGATACCCTCCTCATCAGACATAGTTTTTGTAGCACCCAACTATAGGGACATTTAAAGAATTTGACAATCAGCATTTTCCGGACGTACCGGTTAATTCAACCTTTACAGTATTTCTCTTTTTTCAGAGATATATAATTTTGATAAGTTTAATTAGAAAACTTGATTTATTTATCATTCTAAACTATGTAACTAATAATTCTAAACCATGATTGTTATTATTTTTTCTCAATAATTTCATAAAAAAGTTTGTGCTTTTTAAAAATCAATTAAAATATGTAAATATTTTTTACTCTCGACTAGAACTTTTTTCTGGCTACCAGATATTATGAAGTTTGTAAAGCCCTGGTGATAATCGTATTCAGCGTATTGAAGTTTTTGTTTTCATGTAATCCGTTTGCAGCATCCCCACCAAAATTCATTTATATACAGCCGATGGACCAGTGCGTAATCATGGACTGTTTGAAACGAAAATGTAAAAGAGTTCATCATAAAGATGACATGTTTCGTACACTCACACGGCGACTTCTTCAAGATCGAAAATGATAAATAAATTATTTTGGCTAAGTTTTTGAAAATGATAAACGTCTTTAATTTAATTATAATTGTGTTAAAATTAATGATGCAATTTTATTTAAATAAGGTAAATTTAAAAAAACCATTTGGTTCTTCACATAATATTTTAAATGTATGGTTGTATTTTGTATTTATACGTATTTTACTTTTGGCAAACCTGAAAAATTCCTGATTCTATTTCTTTCTTTTATTCTTTCCTTTTAAACATTTTCCCATATATTAGAAAATTGTTTATGAATTCGGATTCTCTGTCCGTCTGTCTGTCTCTCTGCCTCTCTGTCTGACCGCGGTCTAATCTGCGTAAATATAATCAGATTGCTAAGTAATTGATATATATTTTTATGTTTACTGTGGCATGTTAGGTATTGAAAACTAAGTATGTAACATTTATAATTCGTTTACAGGTAGATTAAGAAAAATTATTTCAAACATAGACTATTTCATTTAAACTATTTCAAACATATTAAAATTGATATTGGTGCACTACAAGATGCTTACTGTAAAATATGGTTTGCATATCAGTTATCGTTTATTTATAGGAACTCTCAAAAGTATTTGGTTACAGTCCTACCTATGAGCGACAGTTGCTGGAAGTGCATTTTTCAGTTGTGGTATGCGTTTTTAAATATAACTAATTTCTTGCATACTACACTGCAAAAAAGTGTTGATTTTACAGTATAATACTGGGATCCCAACTGCCAGTATTATACCGTAAAATTAACAGTAATAAACAGTAAAATAAGCAGTAATACGCTACCGCGCATGTGCATAATGCTTGTATGTTAGTTTTTGCATATTTGTATATTTTCGTTTAGTATTTAATGTATGAAAACTAAAGCTATATATATATATATATATATATATATATATATATATATGAAAAAGGGATTAGCCTATCCGTGATACACAATTACACAGTAAAATAAATTCACTTCCCTGCCTTAAACGGGTTAATCACTAATATAAGGGTAAATACTTGTCTACTCCCCATTAAGGCTCCTTTTGAATCTTGCGAAAACATCCTCTCGCTAATGTTAAAGGAAAGTTAATTTATAATATCGCGTTTAAATTTCAATATTTGTAAACGTTTTTTTTTTCTTTTTTTCTTTAGATAGTATAGCTGAGATTAATCGCTTTAATCGCCGTTTCTGACTTTTTCGATTTTGTTTGCAGGTTTCTCTCTCTCTCTCTCTCTCTCTCTCTCTCTCTCTTTTTTTATGAGCATACTTTCACTTTCGGAACCTGTTTAGAAAATAAAAGTATTCTCATTTAAAAAAAAAAAAAAACTGCAAACAAAATCGAAAAAGTAAAAAACGACGATTGTACAGATTGACCTCAGCTATTGAATGCATGATAGAGAAATTGTTTAAAAATATTGAAATGCAAATGCGATATTATAAAATAACTGTCCCATAGGATAAACATTAGCGTGAGGATGTTTTTCCGTGAATCAACTTGAGCCTTAATATAGTTTATGCGTTTTTGTTTTGGAGGGGGTAGGGGAGCGGAGGAAATAGACATTTTATTTTCAAACGGAAATCACCATAAATTACACAAACTTTAAACAACATATTTTATAAAACCTAACCATCAGAATGGTCAAAACAACAACAAAGAATGTTTCGAATTCTACATCAATGGAGACTTCTTAGTAGTGGACACTGCTGCTTCTAAACGAAAGAGGATTTACAATTTTTAAACCGAATATTGAAATCTGGCAAAGGATTTGCACAGTTAAAATTATTAATATTTTTGGTTTAATTATCAATTGATACATTTGAAAAAAAAATTCTCAAAAGTCACGTTTGCAAAAAAGAAAAGAAAAGAAAAATAATGAAAATATCAAAAAATATTTTAGTGGATCACGAGATAAGTACATGTCTCATATCTGGGTAAAGAAAAATCCGTAAAAGGATAATATATTTCTTCTTTGCTTATATTTCATGGTTTCATGTGATTTTACACTCGGTTTCTATGTTTCCCATTCATATTCCAGAAATTCGACTTTAAATTTCTTCCACCTTTTCATTTCTTCAGATTTCTAATACTTTATTCAATATTTTTATTAAATTTGATAAAAGCATTTCCGAAAGCTTTAGAAACCACATCACATATGCTTTAAATGTCAAAAGAAGTTTTAGAAATATTCATCGTTTTTCTGTAGCTTCTTATGAATCAATGATATTGATTGTGATCAAAGTTTGTGAAGTAAAGTTTAAAAGATACGTAAAAGACCATAAAAATGTCATCAACAGTAACAGCTTTAGCTTGTAAATGTCAAATTAAATACTAGAAAAATGGTACACACCGAGTATTTGATGGTTTTGTAAATACATGATACATTTTAAATTGACTCTTATAAAATAAATATTTTTTTATATAAAATATTATTTTAAAGTTAGTTCGTAATGATTAAAAAAATATGTTATTTTGAATCTCCCATGTAATGCTTTATTTCATCTAATTAAATAATGGACTTCATTATGAAGTGGAAAGGGATGCTACTATAGTTATTTTTTATCGAAATTTAAACTCAGATAAATACGAACTTTCTCAGGATATTAGGGCTGGATTATTTATCAATATATCGGTCAAATATTGATATTTGTAAAATATCGCAATAACGATATCTAAAGTCTGACTCTATCGATATATCCCAATAACAATAATATTGTTTTACGATCACCGCGATTTCAAGCCCCAAAAAACATCGTCGAATACCCCGTACAAATATTTCTTTCAACCCTACTTTCGTCCTATCCATTTCTTTATTCACTGGCCTGCTTCATCGAAAACAGAAAATCTACCTCCGCTGATTATCGCTCTATCTTATCTCAAAGTAAGGAATATCCCAGTATATACCAATACATTCAATCCTTGCAAACCACAAATTCCACTGTTCGGTTAGAGATAAATACTGGATAACACTTTCGCTACTGAATAAAACTAATCCCACGTTTCTTGTTAGGTTGCTGTGATTGGTTCATACATATTGCGATATGTCTCGACTTCTGATATATCATGTCCAATAATGTGAGCTTAAATATGTGTTGGTTATTGCTTGTTACCGTGTGTTTTCGCGGATTCGGCAGGAATTTATATCTGCCCGTAAATTGAGTGTAATGAATCGGGTAGATTCGGTCTTTATGGGTTGAGCCGTTCATAAAAAATATACTTTTAATACATTGACAATTTTTAAGGTGAATTTCACTAAATTATAGAAATTTAACTTATTGCTTATTCTAGTGCATTTTAGTCGAAATTAATTTGCTAAACGGGGAAAGGGAAATGTCTATCAGTTATTCAGCAAAAAAGATTAAGATTTTTTTCAATGAAAGATACAATTAAGAATGTAAATGACGTTAGATAATAATCGACACAAAAAAAAAATTTAACAAAACTTAAATTTGTTGCCATGATTAAATTTTGTAGTAAATCCTAAGCTTCTTAAAATACGTGATATTTCGGAAATTTCATAAATATTTTTAGTCATTTAAGATAATTCGTTGCTCAATTAAAAGTAAGAAACGATAGTGTTCATTGATAAAATTAAGCTTTTTAGGATGGAGTGACTTTTTCATGCCAAAATTAAGCGAAGGATATATGCGAAAAAGATCGTCATGTACTGGTGGTTCGGCCCGGGCGAAATTCCTGTACAAAATAAACGAAATCGATCTCAATCCCTCCAAACTCATTTTGAACAAATAAAAACAAAGTTTCATATTTTTAACCAATATTAACTTATAATTAAAAGTCTATGAAACAATATATATATATATATATATATATTTTAATATATATATATATATATATATATATATATATATATATATAATTTTTTTTAATATATATATATATATATATATATATATATATATTTAATATGGACAATTTTGAATTTTATTTTTTTCAATCATATATTTAATCATATCATACTGGAGAAAATGAGACTTAAAAGAAAAAAGATTAATTATAATAAAAGTATAGTGATAAGTAAATTAAATTTATCAATGCAGACAATAAATATATTTCGTTTGTTAAATAAGAATAACTCATAGAAATTGAGTGAGTTTTCAAATTGATAAAGAAATCGTTACAACAGAAATAATATATATGTTACCGTTAATGTATGGAATCCGTAATTTCTTAAAATGACAAGAAAGTTCATGAATTATATGACTGAATCATTTAAAGCATGTAAAATTATTTAAATCTACATTTTAAGTAAGTTATTTTCTAGAACTACAAATGCCAATCGTTAATAATCTTTGGATAAATTTTTTGTATTATTTTTTAAGAAGCTTAATTTATTTACTAAAAAAAAAACTAAATATTATTTTTTTATATAATAATAACTTCCAAAAATTTAAATTCGATTAAACAAAAACAACTATTATGTTCAGTTCTATTATTTTGTAAAACTTTTGAATTAATCTAGTCGTATTATTACATTATATTCTGTTATTTCTTATTACTGATTAACAAATCTGCGCGTATGTATAAAGGTATTCTTTAATCATTTTAACTATTTATCATAAGTTAATTTATAAAGTAACTAGTTATTACTTGGAAGAACCAAGTAAAGTTTAATGTAGTGTATTTATTTGACCTTTTAATTGATTCAGTCAAGTAATTTATGAAATATACAGTTATTTCCTGAAATAATTGAACTATACACTTTAATGGTAACATGTACATGACTTTTTGCCTAAAGAAACAATATAAAAAATATGTATACATTTTATTATTTTTTTTTTAATCAGTCGTATTTTATTTTTTGTTAAAATGCTATTATCATTTTCGCATAAAAGGGTTAATGCAATATTACATTAAAACAAAAAATCTTCCTGAATAGTACTAATATTTTTCTATATAAAAATTCTTATTTTTTTTCAAAAAAAAAAGAGTAGAATAGTTAATTTTTTTCTCAAAATTGAATTTTTATTAACATTATGAAAAAAAAAACTCAGAGTATTTTAATGTCGTTTTATTACTTTTGAAAGTGTGATTTTTTTTTTCAGTTTTTATAGAACGGTTTCTATTCGAATGAATTCGCTGAACTGCTAAAACTGATGGAACCAAAATTCGTTAGATTTAATTTCAAGTAAAAAAAAACTAATATATATATATATATATATATATATATATATATATATATATATATATATATATATATATATAATTGTGTTGGAAAGTAGAAGTCTGTTAATTGATCAATTAATGTCTTAGTATTATCGGAGTTAGTTTTATCACGACGTTCAATAAAATATATATACAATAAGGATAAATAGGAAAATAAGCAAAATATTTTTAATCGGATTTTTTTTTTAAACATTTCAACATCCTTGAACCAAATAATTTTAATTTGAAAAATGAAGCAGTATCTTTAAGTATGTTCTACTTGTTTACAAAAGAAACTAAATGAAAAATGCCTAAAAATATTATTTTTTGCTATTTTGTTTTCTATGAGATTAATTCGACTTCAAAATACCACGATTGAATGTTTTAATACATTTTAAAAATAAATATTCTTTCGAATTGTAATTCTAGGAATTTCTAGTAATATGTAGTATTGAAATGAAATACGATAATGTACCTTTTAAATAAAAATGTTTTCTAAAGGAAATGTTATGAAATCAGCATTCAAATTTTTATGTAAAAAATGAAATTGAAATTAAGATATACAACCATTGTCAAAAATACTCTTTTCTAGAAGTGCATTAAAATAAAAATAATTTTATCGGAAAGTTTAATTTAAAAGCAATTTCGCATGGAGTAAATGAAAAAAAGAAGATAAAAAGAAGATGGCAAATAAAATGGAAAATATATAATAAGTTTTTGGGTATTACAAAATAATATTCATGGAAGCATTTTCGTGAAATTCAAATATTATTTATTTTTGAGAAATTCATATATTATCTTATTTTAGTAAAATATGTCCAAAAAAAAAAGAATAACACCCATATTTTAATCATCAAACTATCACTGAAAAGAAAGCAAAAATAGCCATTCGACTGAAAATTATGCCTTCTTTAATTTATGATAAAACAATAAAATTAATGTTTCTCTCTATATACTATAAAGTTGTACCAAACTCTGGCAGTTTCAATACGAACATCTAATTTTAAAATTATATTTAGATGTTTTAGTAAATTTTATCTTATGATATAAAACAGGAAACCATTCGGTCAATTATTTTAGGATTTATATAGGTTTACAATTTTAAACTGCTAATGTTAAATCCATTTGTAATCGTTTCAAAACAGATTACAATGCGGGAAAAATTTGAGTATAACTCAAAAACTACTACGTAAGATGAGCTTTAATTTTGTTATTCGCATATTTGAAACTTCTAGAAATTTATTTATGTAAATACATTCAGAGGTGACCATTCATATTGGTTTCGAAATAAATTTTTGAAAACAATATTTTTTAATTAATTTTTTAAAAATATATGCGAATTGTAATTTATAATTTTTTTAATGGAAATCAGTTTTTAGAAGCTTCAAATATATTAATCCAAAATTACAGCTTATTCTGGTAAGTGATTTTAAGTAATATTTAATAAAATTAACTGCATTGTAATCTATTTTGCAACGGTTACAAATAAAGTTAACATTAATAGTTTCAAACATTAAACCTTGATAATTTCTAAGCTACTCCACCGAATTACTTTCTATTTCATATATTGCGGTAAATTTTACCGAAAAAGCCAAATATGACGTTAAAATTAGGTATTTTTGTTGAAAGTTTCAGAGTATGGTTCAATGTCAGTATAAATACAACCACCTAATTTTATTTTTTTTAAGCAGAAATTGCAATAAAACACAATCTTCAGTCGAATTTATCTTTTTTTTTTTCTGTGAGACAATTAGGAGATTAAAATGTATTAGGGGCTCTCTCTCTCTCTCTCTTTTTAATCCAAATCCATCCCCACTTTTTTTAGGTCCGTTCGTAATTATATAAATATGTAGCACCTATAGTCGTCGTCTGGTCCGTCCGTCCGCATATAACAGAGCACAAACTGCCCAACCGAATGGTTTGAAATGATTAGAGCACATGTAGGCACCACTGGTAACGAGCGAGCAGACCTTCTCGCCAAAAATGCAATTACAGAAGACTATTATGATGACATTTCTGTCTTACCATTTCCAGAATCCATTCTAAAGAGTTATTTTAAAAACAAAATCATCACAGATTGGCAAAATGATTGGACCAACTCAACGAAAGGAAGAGACACGTATAAAATTCTTAATAAGGTAGATGTTAAATTTTTATGTGTTCAGAAATCAGTAGCATATTATTTTAGCGGCCATGGAAGCTTCCCAAGCTTTTTATATAAAATTGGTAAAAGAACCACGGATAGATGTCCTTATGACAAAAACCCTGGAACTCCTATACACTACATCTTTGGTAACTGCCCTCTTATGTAATACCATTTTAACTTCAATAAAAATAAAACATTAAAGACAAACCTACAACGTGTGCTATTAGACGCTTCCAATTACGAAAAGTTAGATAAAAACTATAATGTCCTAAATAAAAACTTTTCATATATCAAAGAATTATTATAACCTATCTAAAATTCTTGATCTATAGATTTTAAAAACTATGTTTTAAAAGACTTAATAGACTAGTGCATAATACAATTGAAAATTTTAAGTACAATATTATTATTGTAAATATCTGTAAATATTTATCTTTAATATTATGTAATCTTATCAGTATATTCATATAGAACTTATATACATGTAATAACTTTGGGCTCACCCAGCAATAAGCAATATTGGGTAGTTCGTGTGATTGTTTTTTTCTTTATATATATATTTTTTTATATTTATTTATTTATTATTATTTTTTTTAACTTGCTGGGGACTCCAGGTCTTTAGACACTGGAGTTCCTGGTAGATATAGGTTTTCCCCTCGTGGACTCATAAGTCCTATGCCGAGAGGTTGGCTGTCCACGAGTGGGAGGTTTCTGTTTCTGTTTCTGTTATTTTACACTGTGACCACAGTAATCACTTTCACTGCGTTCAAATGACTGCAGCAATCAGATGTTCTCGACGCTACGTGCCATTTTTTATACTATTTTCTCCAATCGCATGGACTTGTTTTTAGTATTTTTCTGAAGATAAAAAATGAATCCATTGACCAAACTGTTTAGACTAACCTTGTATGTTCATGCCGCCATTCTTGCAAATATGCTATATCCATGTCCAAGGCAGATATAAAAGAATACTCGCCATAAGAATCTTGGATATTAAATTTAGTTTCAATTAAAAATTTGTTTAGTAAATCAATATAACTTTTTTTAGAACGCATTGATTCTTCACATAATTAGAAATTACATCTCTCATACCCTGTGATTGGGAAAAGTACTTTGTTTATTGAAACGAACTACAACTAATATTAATTTATCGAAAATGTACTTAACTACAACTGTAACTACTTGCGATATAAAGTAGCGACTACAAACTACTTTTCAAAAATAGTCACTACTTCGTTACTTTCAGCTTTTGTCAAAGGAGCAATCAATCTACCTTCAAAATTGAGGAAACGGACTAATATAGCTACCCCTCGTCATACGGAGCCTAGCGGGATACAATCAAAGAATTGTAATATAACTCACGACATTAAAAAATGAAGAAAACAAACAAGAAAATAGTTTGTGTTTATCTCCAAAATTTTAGTTTATACACATAGCTACACGTAGTTAGTTTATACACGCACATTTCTTAGCAAAATTAGGCGAAATATATGTAATAACATCAACATTTAAATATACTTTCATAAAAATAAAAAAAATGCGATTAAACTACAATTTATTTTTAAGCGCAAAAATAGAGCTACAGCCTATATCGAGCGGCTACTATTGTATATAACATATTTATGCACAAGCATAAATTTTATTTACTATTCTTTTAGTAACTATCACATTGAGACATAAAGTTACCACTGTCTCATATAATTGTCGATAGTTTTGTTTAATTAATTCTCCAACACACTCTTAATATGTAAATTTTATTGACTTCTGTTGAGAGTTAATTACATTGAGTTGTCTTATTTTATGATTTAGAAAATTACAAAAAAAAGTAAAAAAAAAAAAAAAAAGAAAAAAAAAAGAAAGATGGAAAAGAAAAGAAAAAAAACCTCTACAAGCAAACAATAAATAAATCTGGAAATAAAGCAATTCCAAATGAAGAAGCCCGGCATTAAAACATGACAACCGAATAACGACTAACAAGTAAGTAGATAAGTATTTCCAGCAAGTAAATTAACTCCTTTGGTTGTTCAGTATTTGTTTTTTTAACAAGTGTCTGTAGCGTTTTCATCTTACTGGAACAGTTTAAAGCGAGACTTAGAGCAACTGGCTTAGAGCAACTGGCTTGGCCTTTAACTGGACTCATAATGTTCCCGCCTACTATTCATAAGATCCCTGGTTCGATCCTCAACGGCGCCAACACAATCTCCTCATTGATGATCCGGACAAACAACGCAAACTTCAACAACAATAATCAACTCATCTCATAACCAATAGATGGAAGCACCAAACTAATTATCTCCTACAAGCAAAGTCTGTGAAATGCTCTCAGTTTAAAGCCTGTCATACTGCGCCTCACATATGCATCGATAGCATCACTCACGGGAGCATTTCGCTCGTCTTACGTTAACAAAAGGTCTTCCTCACTGGTGATGGAGTGTGTAGCGATCTCATCTCACTTGAACAGTTTAAAGCGAATTACTAGCTTAGAGTAACTAACCTAGCCTTTTGCTTGACTCGAACGATCTCACCTACTGTTCATGAGATCCCTGGTTCAACGCCCACTGGCAGTGGCAATCTCCTCATGTCAATGAAAAATTTATGATTTCATAGATTGCTAAATACTATAGCTAAGATTCGCAAATTATTGAGTAGAACAGATGTTGAACAAAAGAAGCACGTTGCGATCACGTAATTTATAGAGCGGCATTTTTTTTTCTTCCTGAAGTAATGTTAAAAGTAGTGTCAGTGCTCTCTACAAACTACTGATTTTTTTTTATATCATGGCACTCGATACATTACATTGTCCCAAATGTACCGAGCTGCACTACAAACTACTGAAAAAAAAGCGACTACAGTACTTTCGCTGTTTGTATTGCGCTATTTCCGAACACTGCTCATACCCATACAAAATTTTAGTTAAAAAAAATGCTTTTATAGGTTACTAAATAGTGACAAGAAACTAACTTTTAAAACAATTTAATGCAAAACTTAGTAACTAGTTTTCGCAAGCAATGTTTTGAAAATATTTTAGGTCATTTAACAGACTATATTATTACAGAATACATCAAAAATTTAAATGACTGTGTCATAAAAACATTATGAGTATTTAAAAAAAGTAATAACGATTTATTTTTCTTTCTAAATACACAGCAGTGTGTCAACCAAGTTCGTCTGACATAATAGTGTGTTATATTACACGAACCATTTCTAGCTGTTTTCGCCAAATTTCGACACTCTACTACTGAATATCTATTTGACCTACGTAGGGGGAACTGGGGCACATTGATGCGGTTTTTTTCTAAGAATTTTTTTGGTACCCAGAAAACAAAAATTTCAAGTTATTTGTCCATGTGATGTCACCAAAACTAGTGTAGTGTGTTATTAACAGGCACAATCGTTGTTTTATATAGTATTTCTGTGTGCAATTTAAAAAAAAACTAAAAAAAGTCATTTGTATCAATGTGCCCCGTCCCCGGGGTAGATTGATACACTTCATGGAGCACTTTGATACGTTCGGGAAAAGTGGTGAAAATATAACAGCTATTGTATATTTTCCATAGAAAATAAGTTAGAAAACCATTTTATATTTATTCAAAGAAATTCAGATTACCCACAATTTATATGTAAGGAATGTTAAAGCGATCAAAGTCAAAATTAAACGTATAACGAACTGATGTTCTTGCTGTTCCTTGTCTGGTTGTTGACTAGGGCAACTTTGTTATATCTGGAACTTCAACCCCACAATTATCTTCTTTCTCAGGAAAAATGATAAAGTTACCAGGTTGTCTGTTCATAAACCCGACAAGATGGTCAGCATCACCAGTTTTTCGTTTAACTTGGCCTAGAAAGTGACTAACAATAAACGATCTCTTTTTTGAAAACCGCACTATAACAAAGTCATAATCAACATTATTTTCGTCAGAAGTATCTGCATCTTACATTGTATCATCTTCCAAAGTATCTGCTTCTTCACCTAGCAGGTCACTTAGATTGAAATCATCTGATGTAGAGTCACACCACTGTCCTAAGGGTGTTTCAGATTTATCTGATAAATATAAATCTTCCACTCTCTTTTTCTTCGTCTGTCGCTTCAAAGGTTTGGTGTCTTCTATCCCCAGCAGCATTTTTGCGTTTTTCAGTTTTTTGTCTCTATTCTTTTACTGTGCTGTAGGTTGTTTCTCTTCTTGAACTTTTCTCATGTCGAAAAGCCTTTTTTTCTCTGGAGAATCAGTTAAAATTCGAGATTTACCAGGCTGCCGTACTTTTCTTTTGTTAATTCTACTACCAATTGCTGTTGGGTAAAGTCATGCGTCTTCAGGAGTTACAGATTCGTTTGAACAAGTAGTTGACCATGGAGTCTGGGTAGCATCAGCACTTTGTGGAACATTGCTATCTTGTGACTGAGAGACAGTTGAGGGAGTTGCTGAGTCTGTTTGAGGGGTTGTGACAACAACTGTAACAGAGGAGAAAAATCAGAGCCAGGAAATACCAATCTGCTGAAGGGCACTATGCCTGTCCTCTTAAAACCAGACACAATATTTTCCGGAATGAATGATTCTAAGTTTGCAAGTTTAGTCAACTTTGGAATGTCATAAATTGATAGGTATTTCCCCGGATTATTCAGGTGCCAATCGTTGAAAGAAATTTTCAGCTTTGCTTTAAAGGGACCAATAACTGATACGTCCAATGGTTGCAGTTTATGAAAGGTGTGTGAGGGAGAATGACAAATAAATTATTCCATTAGCACGACAGTTGTCAATGGCATCAATAGAAACGTGTGACTCAAGATTATCACATAGCAACAGTATATTCAGCAACAGTAGGTTTCAGTAGGTTCATAGCAACAGTAGGTTTTCTATTGACGAATTTGTATATTGTTTGACGTGCCTCAGAACTATTAAGAACAAATCTGCAGACATCCCCTGCCATTTCATTACCATTCCAACTTTCAGGATACTTACAGCGTAGTTTTTTAGCAAATTCATATGCCAAGGGCCTTATTTGCTTCAGCGTTAGACCGTGATGCAACTCATTGCATTTAACAAGGTATTCATTTAATTGTTTTTCTTGTTTGGCGATAAGTGCCTGTTGAGATGAATACTTAGAACGTGACCTCTGACTCATTTTTCACCATTTCTTGCTTTCATTTTCTCCAGACGATGTGAGTAGCGGGTTTGGTTTTGAACATGAGTGCAGCTTTCCGGATTGAGAAATTTCCCTCTAAAGCAGCTTTCATAGCTTTAGATACGCCATCCTCGTTGATTTCAGCTCTCTCGGTCTTTTTTTTCTTTTTTTGAAAGAGCTAATCATAGTGGTAACCATGGAATAAGAAAAAATAAAAATCACTGTTTGTAAAAGTACTATTAAATTTTCTAGTTTACAATAATGGAGCTTTTTCACTTCAATAAAAACTAATATAAGAAATTGTTGGTCGGAAATGATTGGATTAAGGAGTATACGAGAAAAAAATAATAAAAGATAATGAAAAAATGAACTAAAATAAATATAGGTTGTTAGCAGCTATTATGGGGCACATTGATACGCATCAATGTGCCCCAACATAGGCTGTATCAATGTGCCCCAAGTAGCCATTTTGAATAATATGATTCTCAAATCCAAAACTTCATAATTTAACTAACAAAAAAGGATGAGGAACTGATAAAAAGTAGTTTTACTTACCAGGGAGGGTATTCTTTCCTGTTGAAAATACTGGAACAGCTGTATAATACCACTGCAATTGTACAACTCAAATTTACTTTTTACCTACAAAAACACTAAATCACCCGTCTCATTTCATCAAACTACTGAATCGCGCCAAGACGTTCTGTAGGTAGTTGTGTACACTAGCGCCATATTTTGGAACTGTTGGGAAACTTCCTGTAATGACCTTGTGAGCAGTAGAGGGGGTGTATCAAAGTGCCCCATGCATCAATGTGCCCCAGTTCCCCCTACTTGTAATTTTAGATGTGTAGTAAGGCTTCCTTAATTATCCAGAATACAAAATTTTATAAATAACGCAAAATTAGTTTCCGAGATATTGATATTTGAAAATGTCTGATAATCGATAATTTTATCACTGACTTACTCACTCACTCATCAAAAACATCTCCTATATCTACTGCACATACAGACTTCAAATTTGGTACGAAGTTCATTTACACTATAAGGTATCGAAAACAAATTCTGAAAATTGATCAATTACCCATTTGGGGGTGTCCATTTTTACTTTACCGTTACGTCTATTAGGCGAAATTTTAATTTGCCAAAAAAAGCGCTTAATGTTGAATCCGGGCTGACCTTACAGCAAAATCACCTGATTATCAGCCATTTTTGGCTAATTTCAGAAAATTAATTTTTTGAGTAATGGTGCATAAAATTTACCTTTTTATACACATTGTGAAAAAACAAAAACATCTTGAGAGAATACATATATTGAAATACGCATATATTTCGAGACATCCGCAGTTGAAATTACTCTAATCCCAGAATTAAAAATGTAAACAAAATATAGTCATTCCTATGATTCAAATAAATATTGATTATGGATGTGTGGCTACCATGGGTCTAGGCAGTGCAGCTGTGGACAACCTTGCGGTGTATCGTACTCTCCACGTAGGTGCTTCGGGTACTCTATCGATTTTCGCTGCGGATAAAGGTACTTTACCGATTGCCGCTGAGTATAAAGATAATGCTTGCAGAGGACTATCAAGTATCATTTCGATGTCTTTCGATAGCGACACGAACTTTCAAACTGTTGGATACGGAGGGTTTTGAAGATGCAAATTCTTGCTTGCTGTAGTTTCGGTGAACGAATTCGAATTTTAATAATTACTGTTTGTTTACATTCAAGTTTGTATGCTGTGTGTCAAAAAATTTTATAATTAAGCAAAAGGTGCATCAGCATTTTGTTTTTAATTATAGTTTGAGCCAATACTTTCTTTCACAAGACTGAAAACCTACATTAGTAAGAGTTAATAGTCAGCCGTATTTTCTTGTTAGTGCTTGTTTAAATTTTATACTATTTGTTTGCTATTATTTGCATAGCTTCGCCATTTTATTTGTAAATATGAATCGGACTGTTGATTTATATGTTAATCAGTCTGTAATGGTAAACATAAAATTATGTCAATTAATATTACTGTTATTTCAGAAATAATAAAAATTTCGAATCAATACATTTCGTTTCGAAACAAACATTAAATACAGCAGAATTAAAATACAGATTTCTGCCGCAAATTGAAAAAAATTGACATTTTGTGGTAGGAAATTTAAATGAAATTGAATGTTGCCTGGTGAATAAAATAGTCATTTGTAAACACATTAAAAACCATTAAGTAAAGTGTTTAAGAATATTGTAACTTACAAAAAGTAATGATATCTTACAAAAACATAACTGTAAAAAAAGAGAGCCAAGTTCCGTAAAAAAATAAATAAATAAATAAATAAAAGTGATATGTAAGTGGGTTTTAAGTTCAAATAAAGTTCACTCAAACTTACCTACTGAAGTGTTATAGTATTGTTTAAATTGTTGTTTAAAAATAAAAATTATTGATGGCATATTAATAATAAATCTAGAACTTGGCAACTTTTTGATAAATATTATGCCTATCATTTTCATGTCTCAAGAAAATGATGATGATAATATTAATAACACTGTCATTATAATAATTTTTAATATTGTTATTATTATAAACAAATGACTCGTGTTAAAGATTTGATAAACAAATAAACACACAGATACACTTCCGCTCGTCTTTGATTATCACTCTAGCGACCCCCACTCCCGGAAACTTCAATACAGACTAAGGCCTGACAAAGAGACAGATACACTTACGCTTGTCATTGGTCATCACTCAAGACACTCCACACCTATCAGGAGCCTCAATACACTCAATTTGAGGCCTCCAAACATGAAATAACAAGTTTTGATATAATAATGTCATTAATAAAGATAAATGATTCTTAAGTAAAAACTTTTTATTATTAATATGCTATCAATAATTTTTATTTTTAAACAATTTAAACAATGCTATAATACTTCAATAGGTAAGTTTGAGTGAATTTTATTTGAACTTGGCACCCACTTACATATCACACATATTTCTTCTTTTTTTTTTTTTTTTACAGAACTTGGCTCCTTTTTTTTTCACAGTTATGCTTTGTTAGTTTGAATAAATTACGTGAAACACCCTCATTCTTCTTTGCTTTCTTCATGTGCATAGTATTAAATTCAATAGTATTAAATTCAAAGTTTACTTAACCGTAATTATGAATTTAACAATGTCAGCAAAAAACATGTGTTATCTACAATTATAAAATAAATCTTAGTCAGAAGACACGTTAAAAATTATTTTCGGAATACTCTGCATACATGAGAGTTAACTTTGAGGAACTATACAATATTATTACTACTACTGCTTTCTTTATTAATGTATCAAAGTTACTATAATTATTAAGATGTTCGAAAGAAGCATCAATTTACATATTAAATGAAGCAAATTACAAATAGCAGATGTTTTGACAAATTTTAAATTTTCTGGAGATAGGTTCCTACTATAGCTACAAATAATCTAAGTAGAATAATAGTGAAACTTAATTTGGAGAAGTTTGGATGAAATTCTTAATGATGGGGAATTACGGCGATACTTAGTTTAAATATTACGATGTTGTTACATAATATGCTCAAACATGTTGTTACATAATATTTAAATAGGATTATGATGAGAATATTTAACCTCTATTTTAGAATTTTATAAAGTGCAGATAATGTGTTAGATGCTTTATTATCTCTCTCTATTTAAAAAGAATTTGTTTGTATATATGTATATACCAGGTGCGTCAAAAGTTTGTTAAAGTCAGAAAATAAAGAAACGAGAGATGATTAAATTTTTGCGTTTGCAAGAACGGTACCATAGAAGGTCAGATGCTTTTGCTAACAAAATATGTTGCAGTTCTAAATGTCATCAATAAAAAGCGTTGACATAAAATACCTAAAGCAAATTTATATAAATAAAGAATAATATAAATATAAATAATAATAATATAAATAATAATATAAATAAAGAATAACAAAAAATATGACAGTAATAAGACAATGTACTCCATAGATTTATTCAAACAATAAGTATCCAACATAACATTCACTTCCTAGTATGTAACAAATACGTCTCATCACAAACGTACGACAGTTGAGTACAGCATGTTTGCGTGTATTCCACATATAGCCGGGTGAATGACATCATTGAATTACGCCACTGTGAACTAGTCGGATTTGCCAATCCCAAAACTTTTTTCTATCTCATACAGGTTTCATATACATCAAAAAAGTATCAACACCATTTTATATCAAGTTCAAACTGAGTCTAAAGTTTTTCTAAATTCCGTGCACTAGTTCTTGAGATATGACTATCGCTAAAATCGTGTGAATACTGAAAAGGGCAGGATAGCAGCGCACCTGTTGGAATATTTAGACGAAAATCTAATCAACAACAACTTATGCCAATGTCTAACTGAATGTGAAGTTTGATGAAATTCTGTGCATTAGTTCTTGAGATATAGCTATCATGAAAATCAAGCAAAAAGTAGCATAGCAGTGACACCTGTTGGGCGATTTACACCAAAACATAATCAGCATTTATTTATGTCATGGTATAAGAGAATCTGAAGTTCAAGAAATTCTGCGCATTAAATCTTGAGATATATCTATCGTCAAAATTAAGAAAAAAGTAACAGTGCAGCGTCACTTGTTGGACTATTTACACCAAAACGTAATCAGCATCTATTTATGTCAATCTTTACAGGGTCTGAAGTTTGAGGAAATTCTATGCATTAGTTCTTGAGTTATACCTACCGTAAAAATCATGCAAAAAGTAGCATAGCAGCGCCACCCGTTAGGATATTTACACCAAAAGGTAATCAGCGTATATTTATGTCATAGTCTAAGAGAATCTGAAGTTTGATGAAATTCTGTGCATTAGTTCTTGAGATATAGCTATCGTGAAAATCGTGAAAAAAGTAGCATGGCAGCGCCACCTGTTGGGTGATTTGCACCAAAAATAATCAGCACTAATTTAAACCATGGACTAACACAATCTAAAGTTTTATTAAATTCCGTGCATTAGTTTTTGAAATAGAGCAGCCACAAAATTTACAGACTCATAGACTCACGGACAGACATTTTCTAAAAACAGTCAAATCGTGTTCAAGACCTTCTAAAGCGTACAAATCCGTCGAAAACTGGATGTCGAAAATTTTCACACATCCAATACTTTCTTATTTTAGAGATAGAAGAAAGTAAAAAGGAAGAAAGTTACACAAGTTACTTTAAATAACCTCACAGCCGCATATCTACCGTAGTAAAAAGGGCATACTACTTAAATAATAATAATAATAATAATAGATTTTTTTAAGACTCTCACACACACCTATGTATATAGAAGAGCAACATTTTCTGCACATTTTAAAAACAACCGTTTAAGAAAATCCCTATAACTACGCGAGACAAGTAACTTAGCAGATGATCCCTATGTAATCAGTGCTTAAAAGATTACTTTATATTCATTTATTTTAAAATGTTAAAAATGTGCTTTGTAACACTCTCCTAGTTTAAATCCGTGCTCTAACTCGCGTAAATATACTCGAATTGCCCTGAAATTTTTGTATGTTATTGTCGTTTACTATAGCATGTTCCCTATTTCAACTGAAGTGTGTAGCACAGTCCAAAATATTCCGTTACATTACAGTCAATGGGAAATAATCATTTCAAGTGTATTTTGATGACGCTACGTCATTTAAATCATAATGGAATTGATATATAATTATGAAGCTCATTAAAACACGATTTTTGTAGATTACGGGATGCAAAGCATTAATTATTCATTTACAGGGTTAAACAAAAGAATTCTGTTACGCATTGTTCTATGGGGGAAAACCGTTTGCTGTGTAATTTAGTGATATTTCGCTATTTCAAACATAATAAAATTTATATGCATTACTGAGGTGCACTATACATTGCTCTCTTGAAAGTATGGTGTGCATTGCGTTTATTTACAGGGACACACAAAAAATATCGGTCACAGTACATGTGCGAAATTTACAGTCTATGTGTGATAAGTGCGTTTTCATCTTTGGTTTGCACTTTTAAATTTAAATAATATTTTTCATACTACGTGTGTGTTTATAAACTCTGTTGTTCATATATAGGGCTACACAAGGGAATCCGTAAGTATTAAAGACAATGGAAGTGAATTGCTTAAGGGCAATTTTTAATTGTGTTACGCATTTTCCTGCTGAACTATATTTAGTAAACTAATGGAAGTTTGTGGAATATAAATATATTCATATACAGGGCTACGTAAAGAAAAAGGTACAGTGTCGTTTACGGTTGCTAATTGTGAGTTTTAATTTGCCTTTTATCTTAATATTTGGTGTGTGCAAAAATCTTCAGATAATAGATAGGGCTGTACAAAAGATTTCGAGTGCATTTCCGTGGATTGTTGAAAATTACTAAATGTGAATATTCTAGCTAAACTAAATTTTATCATGCTATATATCCACATCTATTGATCATATACAGGGCTGCATAAAATAATTCGACTACTTTTTTGACACTGAAAGGTAATTTCGAAAACTGCATTTTTCAATGTGTTATATGTTTTATAAAATGTTTACTTACATAACTTCCTTCACCTTATTTAACGGTGAAGTTTAGTTATAATTTTCTGGCTCTGTTTGAGTTTGACAGTGTGTTTCATAATCTATGCTTGACGCATAATTTCTCGTTCTTGTTTAGATTCGTGCAAGATTTATCTTGAACCACTTAATATTTTTACATGCAATCTTGACGGATTTATAGATTATATCTATATTTAAGCCTGAATTTAAATATGTTTAATACAGATATAATCTAGGAATCTGTGATGATTTCATGCAAAAATAGTAAATGGTTCAAGAGAGAAATCTTTCGCGTAATTAAAAGAAAAACATACATTTTAAACACTTTGAAATAAACAAATTTAAAATATTCTTTTAAGCATAGATTACACAAGGATCACCTTATATGTTTCTAAGATTCTCCCCCGTGATTGCACTTAAACCCGAAAGCGAAAGCTACAAGTTCTAGGAATCGTCATGCCGGTCACACCTGATATGTTTTTAGTCATACCTCGCGTAATTATAGGACATTTTGTGCGTGGTTTGTTTTAAAATGCGAAGACGATGCTCTTCCATACATACATATTTCTCGGAAAAATATAATGTTTTGAAAATTTAAGAGTAATATGCTCTCTTAAGTTTGATGATGGTGGGAGTCACTACTTTAATTCACTGGTTTACAAATTTAAACATTTTTTATATACTTTTGATGAAACACCTATTTTCTTATTCGACTACCTCTTACTAATGAAAGGTGGTATTTGAAAAAAATCTATCACGTCACATTTTTAAAATTTTTACATTTTTCAATATTCACATTTCCTATTCTATATTATAGCTATCACGTCACATTCAACCTACCCGCAGTGTCAACGTGGACTCTATATTCTGTTTTCTTGTGTTTTTGTGAACTAAAGTGGTTTTGTTTTTGATAAAATGTCTAATAGAGTGTGTAAATTAAATTCTGATCGTTTTTGTTACATTTGTGGACAATTTATATTCGCAAAATAAGACAGACCGATATCGGAATGTCTTAAAACAGCATATTTGTATTATTTTGGATTCTCAGTCAGTAATCAAGATAAAAATTGTGTCCCACATGTTTTTTGTGAAAGCTGTAGGCTTACTCTTATATGCTGGCTTCGGGAGAAAAAAAAAGTATTTTCAATTTGGGTCACCAATGCTATGGAGGGAACCTTAAAATCACGAAAATGACTGTTATTTTTGTTTGACAAAAACTGCAGGATTTAATTCAAAAAATAAACATAAAATTCTGTATACTGACATTCCATCAGTCTCAAAACCGATATCACATTCGGAAACTCTGCCATCATCCCGTATATACCGTATATCCAGGTATGTCACGTGCGAGTTGCCAAGATAGTGGCGATCTGTTTATGGAGGATGAAAATGATGAGTTTGTAATCGAAGATGATAAAACGCCACATTTAATAAACCAAAATGAGTTGAACGATCTTGTGTGAGACTTGCAACTATCTAGATCTAAAGCAAAGAATCTTGCCTCTCGTCTACAACAAAGGAACTCATTGACACCAAATTGCAAAGTAACTTATTACCGAAATCGAAGTAAAATTTTTAGCAGTTATTTCACCAAAAAGGATGATTTTTGTTTTTGCCATGATATTCCTGGACTTTTTAATGTTATGAACCAAAATTATGATCCAAATGAATGGTGTTTATTTATCGATTCACTCTAAATATCGCTTTAAAGCTGTGTTACTTCATAACTGTAATTATAAAACTATCTTTACCAATTGGCCATGCCATAAACAGTAAAGAAACCTATCAAACAATGACTCTTTTAATGAAAATGATACAATATGTACAGCAAAATTGGAAAATATGTGGCGATTTAAAAGTAGTTAGTATGTTACTGGGCTTACAGGGCGGATATACCAAGTATTCATGTTTTTTGTTCCTGTGGGATTGTCGAGCTAAAGAACACCATTATATCAAAAAATATTGACCTGTCCAAAATGAATTTACTCCAGGAAAAATGAATGTGAAATATACATCTTTAGTGGATCTGCAACATATAATTTTGTCACCATTACACATTAAATTGGGTCTTATAAAAAATTTCGTCAAAACCATGGAAAAAAAAGTACTGCTTTTAAATATTTACACAAAAATTTTCCAAGTATTTCAGACTCAAAATTAAAAGACTAGGGAATTTTTATAGGTCCACAGATACGTAAACTGATGCAAGATAAGGACTTTGAAAAACTTTTATCTACTAATGAAAAAATGCTTGGGATTCCTTTAAGACGGTCGTCCATGGATTCTTAGGAAATCATAAAGATGAAAATTATGAAAAAAATATTGCCGTTTCATTAAAAAACTATTATGCAATGGGTGTGAACATGTCTCTGAAGATACATTTTCTAAATTCACACCTGGATTTTTTCCTGAATACTTGGGCGCCGTGAGTGACGAGCAGGTCGAGCGTTTTCACCAAAGCCTTAAACTTTTTGAAGACAGACACAAAGGTTTTTGGGACGAAAGTATGTTAGGGGACTACTACTGGTCTATTTTAAGAGAAACAGATCAAGAAACTTATAAAAAGAAGAGTAAAATCAATCATTTATAAATTTTTCTTTTTGTATTTCATGTTATTATTATTTTTAAGTTTTTAATAAATATTTTTTAAACTGGACGTGACAGATTTTTTACAATAATTTTCCCGTACTCAGTGCACTAGAATCTATAAAATAATACACATTTCGGAGAAAGTATATAAACCGTGTAAACCAGTGTACCAAAAGTATACAAAAGGAGTTTTAATGAACTGGCAACGGCCTCTGTAGTATGATCCTGTATGGATGTTAATGCACACCACTTTCCTGCAATGCGGTTTAAACATGTAAATACGTGCTACGTTCACACAAAAGGATGAAAGATTATTCAGAAATCATTGTGGAGGTTTTCAAACCCGATAGTAGGAGTGAAATAGCGAAAGCACGCCAAATCTTTACATGCGATGAATGTAATCCTGTATGCACGGGAATTGAACAGTGGGCATATTTTATGTATTAGTGGTATCTACCGGTAATAATTGCTGGAGTTGATGCAGTGGCATGGCTGTATTATTCGTTATGATAATTGGAACAATTCTGACGCAGTATTTCACTTTATAAAGGTTTTTTTTAAACGCCTTCTAAACGCTTCAGTATCCCAGTACATGAAATGGAACCTTTCTCGTCTTGAGTGATTTTCCAATGCACCGGTTGTTCATTCGCAGTTAAGTAAAACACCTTAAGAAAAAACACATGATCTGGTTACGATAGAATGCTAGCGGCAACTAAAAAGTATTTATTCATAGATTTTTAAATAATTTTCGGTCTATGAAAAAAATTGTTTAAATGAATTTGTTTTAGTGAATTAAACATTTGATAAACTGAGATCGTATTTAGTGACTGTTAATCATAAAATAAAATTATAAAGTAAATGTTATAATGAAATTAAATTTAAAAGATTTATTTTATATATATTAAATTTATATTTTATCGAAACGTGTTTATTTGAGAAATCCAACAAAAGAATGTATTTGAAGCACCACTATTTTTTTTTAACTTCGGAGAATATTAATATATATATATATATATATATATATATATATATATATATATATATATATTAGTTTTGTCCCAGTTATTTTTTTTACAAATAACCAAAAAATTAGTAATTTGTAATAAGTACATTATAATTATATTTTTATAAAATATAATTTAATTTTTTGTTTATATTAGTACGATATTCTTAAATTGCATTGACAAGGAAATTTACTGAAAGTGCGACATTTTCTCACGCTATTATATTAATAAAAAACAAAAAAAACCGTTTTTAAATTTTGGAAATCCTAATTAATTCCCCTTTTAGAATTTACGAAAAAAAATCAATTTGCATAATTTGCATTTGGGGTAAGAAGAAAAAAAAATGTCTTCATTAATTTTTACCTAATTATTTTTCAGACAACCGGCGTTTTATATTAATTATCCATAAGAAAAATCGTAAATTATTACATTTAACAAGAAAGAAATTGTTAACAAGAAATACTTTTAGTGAAAAAAAAGAAGAAATGCGTGTTTTTCTTAGTACATAAAAAATAAATTTTTAAAAATTATGCATGTCTTTCCAATTTCCCTTTATACAGTATCATTATTGTAACTCAGTTATTTCAATATGTAGATTTCTGAGATACAGCCGAACTTGTTTAATACCGGAAAGGCTAAAACGAAGACACGGTTAAAAAGAGCAGATTGCACGTTAAGAATGGTTCAGCATTTAAATAATATTAATATTTTCACGCTTTTTAAGGGCTACAAAAGCATGATCAAGGCTAATACATACAAAACATATTATTTATTTCAATTTATTTTGGACGAAATGTAGATTAGCATTAGAAAAGAAATCCCTTTGATATCGAGCACTGTTCACTCTCAGCTCTACTAAACCGCGCATGCTCGGTAGCGTATTGCTGCTTATTTTACTGTTTATTACTGTTAATTTTATGGTGTAATAGTGACAGCTGGGATGCTAGTATTATACAGTAATATCAAAAAAAAATTTCCAGTGTATAACATTTGTATATTTGTATTTTTGCTAAAAATTGTAAAACACTGATTTGTTTATATGTATGGTAATGAACTGAGAATGAATGTATTATGACGTAATTAATTAAATTTTGTGGTATTTGTATAGACATAAAATATTTTATCTTACGCTTTAGTTTATTTTTTAGTCCATGACAAATATATCCTTTTTCTTAATAAACGATTTATGATTATTTTGCTTGGCTATGCTAGAGTTACTTACTGATTAGCGTAATAAAAAAGAAGTACGATTGATTTTAAATTTTCTTTATCATTGCTTCTATTTTTATTAAGCTTTGATATGCAAAGTGAAACAAAAATTGGCAATATTTTAGTATGTCCTTTAATTATTTTGTTTTTGTTTTATACTGTTTTTAAAATGTATTATACCATTAATGATCTTTCAGCCTTGATTAAAATTTATAGTCCTTTTTAAACAGTTATTGGATAAAAATGTCGCCATGCTGTCCATAAAACGCAATTTTTATTTGCGTTTAAAAGGAGCAATATTTTATACTACATTTGAATCTATTATATTAAAATCTGACTGCCTGTTTGTATTTCACAACTACTCCTCCTATAATATGAAACGCAGCGCCATTAAATTAACACCAGTTATCCACATAGATCCGAAGATGTCGTAAGAACTCTCACAATTTTAAATTTTGAATTTGTTTCATATATATATATATATATATATATATTTGTATTTTAACAACATTTCTTTTAAGATGGCAACTAATTAACTCAATTTTTGAGTTGAAAAAAAGAAATAGTATAATTGTATATCACCTGATATCCAAAATACTGCAGAAATATCTTTAAATTTGTTTTGTTTGAATGTATCATTTTAGTGATTTTTATTTTACACTTTCTTTAATAAAATTTAATGTAAAATATTTTACTTATTTCCATATTTACTAAACATGCTATAAAATAGTTTAAAGAATTTAATGTTATTGATCCGTATGTAATATTATATTCTTAATTTGTATAAAGTGAATATGAATAGACTGTGGTAGAACATGGGTTTTTGAGCATGGAATCTGAACATACGCAGGACATATTCTCAGATTAAAAGTTTTGTTCCACCATAGCAACCCACATTATACAACTTGACGGTGTTGGTATGAACGATTTGGCTTAGAGGAATTATACGAGTAAACAAACGGTACCTTAGCAATAATAGCAAGCTTTCCAAATTTTTATCCAAAACCCTCTTGACGAAAGGAATTTTATTGCCCGCATGTCGTCATAAAGGCATTCTGGTATAATTGTACCAAAATTATGTAACTTGCAAAATGTAATCTCAGTTCATTTACATTGTAAATATGATTTCTTGCTTATACTAACAAGATTAATAAATTTAATAATAAAAATATTTATTAAATCTAAATTAAATTTATGTTTTCCCCAAAAAATCGGAAAACCACGACATAGCAAATAAATGCAACACATCGTGTTTCTGCTCCAGATAGTTCAAAATTTAAATATGAGGTTGATATAGAGGTTTTGAAAAGACATTATTTTTACGTAAAGACATGGTAGTTAGAATAAATCATGAAAATACATATAAAAAGATTTTTATTCCGCGGAAATGTGTTCCGGAAGAAAATTAAAGACTTAATATTTACGATTTAATTTTTGATACAACTGTTATATTGTTTGTAATTATAAACGATTTATTTCTGCATGCGGCTTCTGAAGCCGTTGATTTTTTCAAAGTCATTAGCCGCAGTTTCAAATATTGTATTTTTTATTCTTCATAATATTTAAAATGTATTATAAATCATGTTCTGCAACAAACTATAAGTCTCGATTAAGCACCGCTTTTTTACGCATGGTAGAATCCGCAAGCAAATGGCTTTATTAAAAAATATGTAATTTTTCTCTGTTTATTTTTTAAGATAGAGCAACAGGAAAGAAAAAATAAAACATTATTTAAACTATATTTTTAGGATTTCTAAATTGATTTTACAAAGTATAATCAGAAATTAATTAATATTAAAGTGTTAATTGATAAAAGCTATTTAAAAAAAATAAACTCTTATTTTTTATTTATAATTTATTTTCTCATTTTTAGTGTTTAAAATGTTTCATTCTTCCAGTTTCACAGCCATTTGGGTATTTTGGCGAACTTGAATTGGCGCATAATTAAATCCGTGGTTGTTTCAACTTGTATAAAATTGTGCGAGATTTATAATTAAATCCATCGTTTTTTTCAACTCCTATATGATTGCACGAGTTACAGAGAATATTTAGCGATTTATCACCTGAGGCGGGCTAACGCAAAAATGCTCTAAAATTAAAGTATTAACTTATAATTGAGTTCAAAAAATTTTTTAATGTTATAATGTCGTCAGCAACAAACCTGTTTACGTAATTTTCATAATTCTAGCATATCAGGAAAAGGTGAGAAATCAATTACAAAATTCCCTCTTTATATGCAAAAACCATGTTGAGTTAAATAAAAATGTGTGACAGTAAATAAATAATAATAATAAACAAGAACGAAAAATCACGCATCCGCCATAGGTTATGAGACACCTTCCAACACTAACAGAATACTATTAAGAAATTAATTTTTTTCATACGATGAAATGAGATATCCAAATAAGCAATTTAAAAGATACATATCTCAGTAAAAATCCATTTTCAGCAATTGCAGCCCATAGTCGAAGTTTTTCGTGAGACCCTGCACATGACCTACAGAATTTCTAAACAACACTTAATAGAATACAAAATTACATAAAATTGCATATGACAGCGGAAAGAACACTTCTAGCAATTACATATCATAGTCAGTCCTTTAAACGAGTCGTCTCTGTACATGAACGATAAATCCAACGCGCTCAATAATCTATAGAAAATAATTTGTATTGAACCTTAGTGATCCTTTTAAATTTTACTATGTTTCAAGTATCATAACATGTTCAAAATGCACTGCAAACGATTTTGATAATAGATCATAATGTAAAGGAATTATTTTGTACGTTCCTGTAATCGAACTATAAATGCTACTGATTGTATACTACGGTAAAAGCATTCTGTAGTTCACCTCAGTAAGGCATATTAATTTCAATATGTTTGAAATAAAGTACCATCAATAAAATGCGCCGCAAACGCCATAGACCATTATGTAATGGCATGATTTTGCGTAACCCTATAAATGAACTATTAATACTACAGACATCATTTTCAATACCGAACATTCTATAGCAAAATTCAATGATGTATAAAAATTTCATGACAATCTGAGTATATTTACGGGAGTTAGAAAACGGACAGACAGACAGAGAGACAGACCGAATTCATAAACACTTTTCATCTATGTTGGTAAATGTTAAAAAGGTGCCCTAAGGTGAAAGACAAAATTACTTGTCTCTCGCTTAAGGAGGAACACCATTTCGGTGTCATAGAAACAGGCTTTGGCGATAAAAAGTTTAATATAGAAACGCAACACAAGGGAATTTCCTCGCGGATTTTACATTTGCATCGCAATTTGTTTTTCATTTTGATAATAATTTAAAAAAAATTTAAAAGTTAAAATTTCTTAAGTTTTTATTTTTTTTTTGTTATCGATTCCCGACAGTTTTCTTCATACAAGGATGTAAAATATAACATTAGATGGCAAAAGTGTCGATAAGAACTTGGCTGATTAAAAAATAAAATCCAAAATCCTCATATTCGGCGAAATAGGGTCTTTATGGGGATTTAAGAAATTGTGAAAAATTAAAAATATGTCTGTACAATTTCCAAATAAACTTTATTTTAAGAGAACAAATTTTAATATATTGTTCTTAAATATTGATTTCGGTTTGCTTTTATAGGGGACTCAAAATTGCCACCAAACTTGGAAAATCGGATAAAAACGGAAATTTTTTAGTTCAGTAAAAAAATAACAAAATATCTAACAAAAAAACCCCTGAAATCTGAGGGTCAAGTGTATCGGACTTGTCTTCGTTTATCTCGAGAACTCTACGTGCGATTGATCTCCGTAACCATCGGCAATAAACAAACAAACAAACACAGAGACACACAGACAAACATATTTATTTTATTAATATAGATAAATGGTAAGGTTGGTTAACCAAAGGTGGCCAGTGTTCCTAAGTTAGCCCACCCCTCAAAAGTAGAATTAATTTAATTTTTAATCACAAAATTGTGCTACTGCATTCTTAATCAAGTATTTGCAGTGCCAATGGCTGAATTTAAAAAGAGATCACTTTTATCCTCCGAAATTTTATGCAGTGCTTTCACTTTTGAAGAGTAGTCGTTCTAATTTCCAGGTAAGACTATATTTTAATTTACACGTGTTTACATTCCTAGAATTTAGAGTTATGCGGAATGCTTATTTCTTTCTCTTTAAGCACATTTTCTTCAATTCTAAGAAATGTATCAGATTAATACTTTTACGTTGTGCAAATGTCGACCATGCACATGTTCCCAAGGTGGCCACCTTAGAAAACAAATGTGGAAATCATTGTAGTAAGGGTGATTTTCAAAATTTCTAGATAAATATCACAAAAAACTATTGTTAACCTCAGAGATCACACAAAAGACGCCAGTAACTACCAGAAGAAAATCCCTGAACTATCGTGTACAAAAAGTGCTTCAAGGTCTTTTCGTGGGATAAAATAAGAAGATTAAGAAGAAAAACTCCAAATATATCAAAAGAAAGAAAGGATCATCGGATAATAATAATAAAAAAATAATAGTTTGTTGTGTATTTTTTCACATTTTAAAAGTGATTTCAATACATGGGCCACCTTTGGAACACTATACGCCAATGGTGGCCCACAAGCTACAATTTTGAAATCGTATTATAAAAGTAATTAAATTTTATTTTACAAAAAAAAGTATATTTGATATGTGTTAGAGATAAGTGTAAAATTTTAGAAACAAAAATTCAGCCACGCACACCCAACCAGAAAATAATAAAAAATCCTCAAAGCTTAACTATGGCAACCTTTGGGTCACTACCTACCTTAAGTATTTTCCTCATTTTATGGTTCTGAATAGAGTTTATTTTTAAACAACTTCAAAATAATGCAACAGATTCCATTAAAATTATACTTTCTTGTAAAAATTATTAAAAATAATTTAAACTTTTAAAGTGATATAATAATAATAATAATAAATTCGTAATATTAGCATGAAAGGTAAATGCATTAAATTCTTCAAGTAAAAATATTTTATTCTTTTAATGCGTTTTTTTTATATCCAATGGTTAGAGTATCATAGTTGATATACAGGTTGTTGTCATTACATGGTATACAGCAGTTTCTGTGCTATTTCAGATTCATCATGTAAAATGCTATAGTTATAGCTCAAATAAATTAAATTAGCGCTGCAGTTCGCAACCTTGTCCAACAAATAAAAGTGAGGATATTCCAACCAGGATATCGTCAGTATAGCTCCGTAGGGAGAGCGTTGGTACGGCAAACAAAAGTACCCAGGTTCGAGTCCTGATCCCGGCATATTTTCGCTCTGTTGGAAAAATCTCAGCTATGATACTCCAACCATTGGATGTAATTTACCTAGTTGAATATACTTTCCTCTGTTCATTATGACGTTATTTTTATTTTATGTTATATTTAAATGTAAAAGTTATTAACGGGACTTTAAAATTTTTAATTTCAAACAGAATAATTTAATCACGTACAGTCACATACAATTTAATCACATGCGTCGAACGATGCGTTTGAAGGGACTGGACAAAAGTCGCATATTATACGTGATAGGTATAACATTGCAGGAACTAAGCTTATGTATACACACCTAATCGTTTAAATGAACTTTAGAGCTTTCATGTATATGTTTATGGTCGAAAATTGTGACTTTTATGCAGATTTAGATTACAATTTAAATGTATTCAAGTTTAACTCATTTTTTGTTTTTAAAGGGCGACTGGAATAATAACTGAAAATAAATATGGACTCAAATATGGCTTTATTTTCGATTAATACGTTACAACCAAAAATAAAGCAACAGAAATTATTTTCCTGCTAGCTTAATTTTTTATTAGACAAACCGAAAAAAATTAAATATTTGCAGCATAACGCAGGTTCTTAAAATCATATTCAATACTTATGATAATCAGTATCCTTATAATCAGTCTTCAATTTGCAATATAATTAGAAAAAAATATCCTTATTAATATTTGTGTAAAAAATATTGTCAGCATGGACAAAAGTATAAAGAAAACGTAGAAAATATAAAAGAAAAATACAACCGTCGCGTCGTCGCATTTGTTTAATCTTCACAAATTTCAGTGTTTTTTTTTTTTTGCCTATAACATGCATTGTAAAACATAATAATGATATAACGTACATAAAAAAAAAACTAACAAAAATTATAATAATCTCTAATCATAATATTTTTTACGCCGGGTCCGAACAAGACGTTGAATGCATTTTTAACAGCTGTTGATGTCAAAATAGGCGCGAGTTTGGGTTCGTAGTTACCCTTGCCCTTGCCTACGTCATCCTTAGGGTCATTAATACAATGAAATATCTTTTTTTCGTCTTCTAAACTTCCAAAGTCATTTGTACTTAGTCGATGCCTTAGTCCATGCCAATTACTCTTTGAGGAAGATCTGTTTCTTTTTCTAATGAGTTGACCTACAGCAATTCAATATTGAGGCAGGAGGTGGTCATCCAATTCCTCGTATTGAGCATTGCACGTAAAACCGGCCTCCCGGAGACAGTTTGCATTTGTTTTTGATTTGACGCTTCCCCAATATGTACCTAGGCTGAATTCTATTTAGCAAACAGACAGACCTGCTGCTCATGTTTATATCGATCCACGAGGAACCGATAAACTATACACTTTTGGTAGCTTTGTTTTCTGGCCTTAATTAACCCCTGATTCATTTGTCGAAGCACAGATCCGGAATATGGTGACAAAAACTGGACGTGTACGTTTTTAAAACCCTGAATGTTCTTCGGGTGGGCTGGAGAGTTATCCCCAAATAGTACTACCTACCCAGATTTTTCCTGCATTTGTAGAAGTTGCGCATCTATAAGACTGAAAGATCACCCAGTCATCCAAATCTGCTTCAGGTTTGTATATTCACAGGATGTTTCAAATAGCTACCACTGTTTCCGATTAGTAATATTCGTTTGTATTAATCTGTCATTAAATAAGGAGATTATTATTTGGAAACAGTATTTTTTCTCTGAAAAAATAGCTGAAATTGGCAACATTGGAGAAGAGAGAAGGAATTCGCGTCTCAAGGGAGTTCTTTTGCCTATAGGAACAAAAAATGTATTGCCCATTAAGCGAAATCGCGTAATAACCATTCGCGTATTAAACGTGATCTTTTTACATTAGTCTGTCTAATGTCAATGTTAAAGGGACTGAAAATAATCCGCGTATTAAGTGGATTGATAAAATAACATTAATAATAAAAGAATATTTGAAACGAAAGATTCGCCTTTGTTTATGTACAATAAGAAAAACCTTTTTATGAAAAATGATTTATTTTACACATTATTCGGACATCTGTTTTAGTAATGTGTAAAATAAATCATTTTTCATAAAAATGCTTTTCTTATTGTAAGCGGATTGCGTATTAACCGAGTCCAACTGTAACTATAGCATAAAGACGAAGAATATACGCGTTAATTTGTATAAGAAAAAAATATCATTTTTTCGCCCATTCGTTTTTAGTTGCGTTCGTAATTATATAAATACGTAGCACCTATAGTCGTCGGTTGGTCTATCCGTCCGCATATAACAGCTCAAAAACTACCGAAACGAAAGGTTTGACATTTAATACATATAATCGTTGAATAATTATGAAGTAATTTCAGATTTGATGAAAATCGTATCAAATCTTAAAAATATATTAATAAAAGTTTTCTTTATTATATTAAATCCTATCATACGTAATCTATATATTAAAAGCGCAAGTCATGTGTCTGAGGAAAACAAATACGGGTGAACCACGTATCTTTTCATATGTCAAGCGGCCATTTTTATTCAAAATTATTTTTTCGAATAAAATTGCATAAAAGTTACATTTTTAGAAAGATTGTTAAAAAAAATTGTTTGCTTGAGAGATGAGTTACATTCAAAAATGTATCGTTTCTGAGATAACTTCAGTGGAAATTAGGTTAACAGCCGAATATCTCAATCCATTAAAGTAAGTAGACAAAAGAGATTCACTCATTCTGAGTCACAGAAATATTAAACCATAGAGGTAATCATTCGCAAAGCAAGATCACCATGGTTAATTTTGCAGTGATGTCTGGTGTCGAAAAAAACATTCGCATCTGTAAACATGACATACGTAATAAGAAAAAAAAAAAACATGCTAATTTCGCATATAACAGACGACATAATTCATTTCACTGTAATAATAACGATGATTTTTTTACATTGTAAAACTAGTTATAGTTCGAACGCACCTCATTTGTCACGTTTAACGTACAATTTATAACTTGTTCCCATTTTATTTTACACTTTAATGTATTAATTTTAACACTATTTTTTTTAAAGTTTAAATATAGAACTTTCGATGCATTATATTAACATGGTGAGTAATCGCATTGATTTGAAAATGCAAAATGTTAATATTTCCATTCGTTCTTTGTACGTTATGATATACTTTAATGTAAATGTTATTAACGATACAATTAGATTTTAAACTTCAAACACACATATTTAAATACACAACTTTAGCTTGAAGACTAAAGGCATTAATTTGTGCAAGCAAAGGTTTTATCTTTTCATTGGTTCTTTCTGTTTCATATTATACTTTAGTGTAAAGTTTATGAACGGCAATTTTATTTTTTACAGTTCAAAAAAAAAAAAAAAGTAAAATACATAATTTTAGGATGAAGAGTGAATGCATTTATTTTTGTAAGTAAAAATCACATATCTTCATTCCTTGTGTCTATTTTTATGTTACACTGCTAACACAAATATGCATGATCTACTGTCACGCACTTTATCACATTTGAGCAGAGAGCTTTCTTTTGGTGGATTTTGCTCCGTCATTTTCTTATTTACGTTATCATTTTTTTTAATTTTCAGAATAAGAATGAACATGTGTACTTGTATTCAGACCTTGATCCTTTAAAGTCGCATTCATAGATGAAATATGTGTTACATTTTTAGATTTGTCAACAACGAGGAAAGTTTACTTGCATTTTCAACATGCTTTCAAAGATTGACTTTCTTCTTCTAACGTACCTTCCTTTACTTGATCACTCTTTCTACTGAAGTGAAATGCAAGGTATTAACCCCCTGACTACTCAATTTTTAGATCAAAAACTTTTCAAAATTTATGTTTATATATATATATATATATATATATATATCAAATCTATATATATTTGGAAATTAAAACATGCAATTCGTTTTTGGGAAAGAGATTTTTTTAAATATATTTACACACTGGGAAAATATATGCAATAAGAGATATAAAATTTTAAATACTACAAAATACATGAATTTTTAGACATATTTACAATTTTTCGTAGATTGCCCCCAAACGGAAATAAGGCAGGACATGAAGAAATATATTCCATATAAGTTTTACACCGCTGCATAACGTTTTGCATAGATAAAAAGCCGTCCGCAGACCCATCGCTATCTCAACAGGAATCAGATAAATTACAATCAATATTACTATTGTCACTGCCTTCAAAACAACTAATATCGCTTTCAAAATTTCATAAATCATCAGGAATATATGTTCTGCCACTCGCTAAACGCTTCCGGCCCCAGACATTTCTGATATGAAAATATCGAACAAAGATAAATGGGAATGCTTCTAAAACTAACTACAGAAATGTCACAAATTCAAAATAATCATTGGACAACAATATCCATCTGTTGGCCAAGATCTAATCCAAAGCCTAAATGTTGTATTTAAAGTATTATTACTGGTTAAATTGGGAAAATACGGTAGGCGCTTTTGGATAAAGGAAATAAAGACCGTGCCCGTGGCAATCACGGGTTGAATTGTTGAGTAAATTTTGCTACATTTTCGTTGCACGTGAAAATAGCTGGATAAGCAGGCAAATGGTTAATATTAACGTAAGCAGATTTAGAGTACTTTCTGTACTATTTAATTTAACTAATATGAAATAAATGTAACGTGAGATCCGGTCTATACAACATAATCCAATTGTAAAATTCCATAATTCAATTGCAAAAATATCTAATAACGTCAAGATTTGCTTTTTACAGTCTTTTATTAAATTCCTACTATTAGCTCACACACTCTCTCTCTATATATATATCTTGTTAAAATTTTCAATCGTTAATAAAATATTTTCTATTCATCCACTCAAGTTCAAATAAAATTTTTTAAACTTGTAGTGGATGACACTTTATGTTAACACAGTTTTTTCAAATATTAATTCATTAATTAAATTTAATTAATTAATTTTAGTTTTAAATGGGAGAAAACAATTCCTCCCATTGTTTTGATAAATGAAATGAAACATTTATCTCAAATTAGTGATGCGACAGAAATAAAATACCTCAACGATGATTATAAAATAATGTTCAATAACGATATCGTGGGACATGAATGCTGCACGGGTTTATTTTATATATTTATGATTAAAAAGTAGGAATTGACTTTAAAAAAAATTATATTACTTGTTTTACTCAACTTAGTTTTTGGATGTAAAGATGTAATTTTGTAATCGAATTTTAACTCACTTCTTGATAAGCCAGAATTATCAAAAAATATGTACCAAAGTATGTTTTCGATGGCAATACAACTTTTTAGTGATTTTAGAACTTAATTGTAAACTAATAACTTAATTTTAAAGTATTTTTCGGTTAGCCCATCATAAGTGATAGTTCACCAAATATTCCTTATGTTTAAAATTGTATAAGAATTACAGCAACAATGAATTTAATTATTCGCCAAACCACGTTCGCCAAGCCAACGGTTTAGGAAAATGGAACAATACACTGTTTTAAACACTAAACAAATAGAAGGATAAAATATTAATAAAACAAGAATGTAATACATATTTTTTCTAATTTCATCAATTCATTTTTCGTAGTTTAATCAATTAGTAGCTTAATATTAATTAAATTATGATTATACATTGAGAAGGGAATTTAAAAATCCTGGATAGATAGTTTAAATAATGATTTTAAAAAAGAAACAGAGCAAAAATTATATATATATATATATATATATATATATATATTTAATAAATTCACTAGCTTGCGCTTTCTACTAAGCGTTAAAAAAAGCGCTGAATTTTGCATAATCGGATTTGGTGACCTCGCCAAACTAACTTATTGTAATAGAAACTTTTTGGAAAAATCACGCATTGCAGTAATGAAATTCGACGTGATTTTCAAGATAAACATTGAGCGATTAAAAAAGAGTGTACTTAAAAAAAAAAAAAACATTTTCTCTTTAATACTTATTTATGACTTACTTGATTTCTACAAATATACTAGTTAATTTTGCGTATGTCAAAAACCCTGCATGACAACATGTTTAATTAGTTAATAACTGTATGGAAAAATATTAAGTCTAAAAGATAATAAATACAAATGTAAATGCTTGATTTGTTCTAAGAAGAAGTAATATTGCTACTAATAACTATTGTGTGACATGCTACTAAGCTAGGACTAAATTCATCCTGCAGATATCAACTTATTATATATTTATGGCTTAATATTTAAGGAAATAAGCCTGTATTTATAAATTTTTCAATAAAATAAAGATAGAAATTGAAGATATTAAAACAGGTTATAAATTCTTTTAGTAACATTTACATTTAAATTTCTATTATTCTATGCTGTACTAAGTTTATTTTAATTTATAAATTCAAACATTTCATGACTCATTTTACTCATTTTTTGTTTCAAAAATAGAATAAATAAGTTACAAAAAATAAAGAATTTCCGTTACATTATGGAGAAAAGATCGTTTGCGTTGTATTTTAATTATGTTAGACTTTTTAAAACATATTGAAATTGGTGTACATAACTAAGGTGCACTACAGGATGCTTCCCGTATACTACGATGTGGATAGCCTTTATTGTTCATTTACAGGGCCACCCAAGGAATTCGGTTACATTCAGCCAATGACCGATAATTCATGGAAGTGCGTTTTCAGTTGTGGTATGCATTTTTAGATTTAACTAATTTTTTCCATATGAATTCTGGTGCATATAAATTCTGTATATCCTACGCCAAGCTGCAAAAAAGAATACGAGTACATTTTTGTCAGAAATTGCTGAAAGGTAATTTTCAACTGGCTGATGCATTGTCCAACTGAACTAAATTTTAGCATACTATGTAGGATATATACAAATCTTTAGATTATATACAGGATTTCAGAAAAAAAAAATTAATATTTTTCCGATTGTAGATGGTAATTGCTGAAATTAGGTTTTCAAATTTATTATGCATTTTGTAAATTGTTTATTTAGATATCCTATTTCATCGTATTAAACGGTGAAGTGTTTTTTTTTACAGTATTCTGAATGTGTTGAAAAGTGTTTCATAATATATTCTTGACGCATGATTTTATTTCTTGTTTTGTATGATCAATTTGGTGTCAATCAGCCAAATGGCAAAAAAAAAAAAAATGTATTAATTCTGGCTTTCTGCCTAGTATCATCATTATTCATTTCAAATAATTATTAATTAGTATTGATCTAGAGAAAAATACCTAACTTATAACATTTGATGAATCAGTTTTGAACTTTGAATTGGCATTTAGATAATTAAATGTTATTCACTAATGTTGAGATGCCTTGATCGATAAACAAGTAGGACTTTGCTTACTCTCCTAAAACAAGAATGAGACAGGATTTGAACACTTCGTACTGTTTTCAAAACATCACTAGTTCATCCCCATTCAAGACAGTGGGTAAACAAATTAAGCGTGATAATACTATTGTATCGATTTTCTCATATGAGAATTTGTAAGGTTTAAAACACGAATTAAATAATAGCCAAAATATTTTTGGTGCTCATAATCCAGAGAATATAAAAAAATATATATATTAAAACGAATATATTGCTTTTTTTGTTCAATTTATTTGTTTGGTTATTTATGAATGACGTTTTCATAAAAAAAAATATATTGGGATTTTCAAAGTTTGAAAAATAATTCTTAAAAAAAGGCCATTTGACTTGATTTCTTGTAGCAGAGCTCAATTTACAATTATGATTTTAAATATCGTAATTTAACAAAAGTCATTATTAAACTGCAGTGAAGTTATATATAAAATCAAAATATCACCGAATGTAAACTTGAATATCAGTGAATATAAATAATTAAATCTGTATACATACATGTAGAATACACCCGAAAGGTTTGGAAATCTTATAAGGTACCTTATAATTATACCTTATACGATTTCCAAACCTTTCGGGTTACAGCAAGGTATATATCACCTAAGAGAAAAATAGCATAATACCCCTTGATACTGTAAAAATATTATCATTTAAAAATGAGGAGGAAATACCATAATCATATAAGAAAGTTATACAATACGCCTACGAAAACAAAAAGACAGATTTCTTTGAGCACATTTACCGTAAATTAATTCACATATGAAAAAAATCTAGTTTTTCGTGAAGAAAAAAAAAAAAATTACTCGCTAACGGGGAAACACTCACTGAGAGTTTACTTTAAGATGCTCATTAGATTTATTTTTGCAGATTTAATGGTTTAAAAAAACAGTACTAAATAAACAACTTGATTAATGAGGCTACAAATGAAGAAGTACATACAACCATCAGCAATATATAAAAAATGTTTAGTATCTAAAATAAACAAATTCATATTTTTCCATGAAATGATACTAAAATACCAGTCTAGACAGAAGCGGCTCTCGAAAGTGAAAAACGATATCGAACATCTAGATATGTGGGATGTTAAATTAAAATTTCTAATGTTTCGAATTATAAAAGAGCAATACTTCACTGTTTTGAATTTAGTAAAATGAAAAAAAAAATACAACGTGATAATAAACGTCGTAATAATGTAATTTCATAAGTTAATTGGTTATGCAATTTAAATCAAGCAATTACTGAGACATTTTTCTGTGTGATCTGCGTTTATATAAGTTTGAGTTACAATTGCACCATGCATTTGACGTATTTAATGTCTTATTCAACCATCTTTATTTTAAGAATGTAGAATGACTAGTGTTAATGACGCATAGTAAGAGTCCATACAAATGAAAAAAAAGTCTTTAATGGAATTATTTACACAAAAAATGAAATATACTTAATATGTTCAGCTATAAAAAATAACACGGAAATTTTTAATAGTGCTGTTGATGAATATCGATAAAAGATCCTATAACAGAAATTATAAATATGTGGTCAATGCATTCAAGAAATTAATGAATTTGTAATTTAAGTTTACGGCTTTAACCTAAGATTACAACGTAGAAAAAAAATCTATTTTCTACTATATGAGTTGCTTCTACGAAGTTTTTGATCATAGTTGATTCTGATAATATGAAAAAGAAAAAGAAAAGAAAATTAAATTAAAAATTATAATCAAGGCGATTATACAAATACCAAGAGAATGAGAGAAAACAAATAATTCTAAGTACTTGCTTTGAAATTTTTAAATAAATGGTCCGTTGGAAAAGTATAAGTAGCAAAGAAATTCGCAAATTGAGAAGCTTCTACCACTTTCCTTAATTGTTTAAATGTAAAATAGGGTTATATTTTCAAATATTTTTAAAATATTGAGTTATTAGATGAATATAATAAAAATTTCAAAAAGTATTTTAGGCACATGTTTATCCTTCAAGATTGGAAAAAAGAAAAATGAGTTTAAAATATTGATTATGCTAAATAATAGTAATAAACATGAAAAGCCCTACCAGTGGCTGACCGGTTCTGTTCTCAAAGCTTGTAGACTAAACGTGTGGGGTTCTAAACCAAATGCGCCCGTCGGCCTAATTGTTCGGAGTTTGATATCATTTTCTTCGAACCTTGGGTAACTCTGTATAAATACGGATTAGTTTCCCTTAGAAAGACCCCCATGGAGGTCATACCCTCATCGGAAAATATCGCATAAATACTCGGTCGTAATAAACACCAATAAAAACACACAAAAACAAAAATATAATTAGCAGCTACTTTCAAACTATCTATCAACAAGTTACAGAACTTGTAAGCATTAGCATTGTCTGCGAAATTATGTTGTAAACTTCATTTTTGTAAATCAAAGACAAAATAAATTGCTATATAATCATTTTTTCTTTATACAGGTACCACTGAAAAGGGAATTTTAAATAATCGATCAAATCATTAAAGACGGTAGTTTCTCGATTGCGAAGAAACCGAAAGCCCAAAACCAAAGATTCCGTCACTCTATTCTATATATATGTCGTAGGCTAATTGGGAAATCCGGCTCTTTGCAAACAGCCTAGGCACTTTGCAAAGAGCCGGTCTAATTGGAGAATCATTTCTCTTTTCCCAATCAGCCTAATGTTTTTCAGGCTTATTGAAAAGAGCCTAGACAGCGTTAGGCTAATTGGAATATGGTCATTTATTTTACAATCAGCCTGACATTGCTTAGACTCATTGCAAAGAGCCTAGATAGCGTTAGGCTAATTGAAAAATGACCATGTCTATTTAGAAAATGACCAGTTCTTGGTCAAAATATGGGGTCGTACCCAACTCGAACCTGAAAATTCCATTCGAAGTCAACCCGAACCCGACAGAAAAATTCCATCGGACTGTAACCCGATCCTAAAAGGACAAAATAAATTCTTTCGAGTCGCAACCCGACCCGAACCAAAAACCTCAATTTAACCCGAAATCCGACACAAAACCGACAAAATAAAACCATCGAACCGTAACCCGACACAATAAATTCCTTCATGTTGCAACGCGACCCGAACCTAAACATTCGATGTTAACCAGTAACCCAACCCGAACAAGACATAAAATTTCCATCGAACCGTAACTAGATCCGAACCTGAAAGTAATAGTTTACCCGAAACCCAACCCGAACCAGGAAAAAAATTCCATCAAACCATAACTCGATCCGAACCCGACAAAATAAATTTCTTTGTCTCGCAATCCGGCCCGAAACTGAAAATTTAAGTTAACCCAAAAGCCGACCCGAACCAGAGAAATAAAAATCCATTCATGCGGAAACCGATCCGAACTCGACAAAATAATTTTGGTCATCACGCAATTCTATCTGAACCAGAAAATTGAAGTTAACCCGAAACCCGACCCGAACCCAACAAACAAATCCATCGAACCGTAACCCGATCTGAACCAGAAAAATAAATTTCTTCGTGTCACAACCCGATCCAAACCAGAAAATTCAAGTTAACCCGAACCCAAGAAAAAAATCTATTGAACCGTAACCCGATTTGAACCCGACAAATTAAGTTTCGTAGTTACGCAACCCGATCCGAACTGAAATTTTAAGTTAACCCAAAAACCAATTTGAACACGAAAATTTAATTTAACCCGAAACCAAACCCAAACCTGAAAATTAATGTTAACTCGAAACACAAAGTCGAAACGCAACCCAACCCGAAACTGAAAATTGAAGTTAACTCGAAACCCGAACCCGTCAAAAATTTCATCGAACCGTAACCCGATCCGAACCCGACAAAATAAATTCCTTCGTGTCACAATCCGATCCAAGCCAGAAAATTCAAGTTAACTCGAAACCCGACCCGATCCTGATAAAAAAATCCATCGAACCGTAACCCGATCCGCGAACCCGACAAAATAAATTCCTCCGTTTCTGGTTTGGATCGGGTTGTGACACGAAGGATTTTATTTTGTCGGGTTCGGATCGGATTATGGCTCTATGGATTTTTTGACGATTTCGGGTTTCGGGTTAACTTCAATTTTCAGTTTGGGTTAGGTTTCGGGTTAAATTAAATTTTCAGGTTTGGGTCGGTTTTTGGGTTAACTTAAATTTTCAGTTTCGGTTCGGGTTGCGTGACGACGAAATTTATTTTTCGGGATCGGATCGGGTTACGGTTAGATGGAATTTTTTTCTTGGTTCGGGTTAACTATTATTTTCGGGTTCGGGTCGGTTTTCGACACGAAGGAATTTATTTTATCGGGTTCGGATCGGGTTATGGTTCGATGGATTTTTTATCGGGTTCGGGTTGGGTTTCGGGTTAACTTGAATTTTCTGGTTTGGATCGGGTTGTGACACGAAAGGATTTATTTTTTCGGGTTCTGATCGGGTTACAGTTCGATGGATTTTTTGACGGGTTCGGGTATCTGGTTAACTTCAATTTTCAGTTTGGGTTAGGTTTCGGGTTAAATTAAATTTTCAGGTTCGGGTTGGTTTTGGATTAACTGAAATTTTCAGTTTCGGTTCGGATTGCATAACGACGAAATTTATCTTTCGGGTTCGGATCGGGTTACGGTTCGATGGAATTTTTTTCCTGGTTCGCGTTAACTATTATTTTCAAGTTCGGGTCGGTTTACGACACGAAGGAATTTATTTTATCGGGTTCGGATCTGGTTACGGTTAGATAGAATTTTTATGTCTTGTTCGGGATGGGTTACTGGTTAACATCGAATCTTTAGGTTCGGGTCGCGTTGCGACATGAAGGAATTTATTTTGTCGGGTTCGGATCGGGTTACGGTTCGATGTTTTTTTTTTGTCCGGTTCGTGTCGGATTTCGGGTTAACTTGAGTTTTCTGCTTCGGGTCGGGTTACGACTCGAAGGAACTTATTTTGTCCTTTTAGGATCGGGTTACGGTCCGATGGAAATTTTCTGTTGGGTTCGGGGTCGACTTCAAATGGAATTTTCAGGTTCGAGTTGGGTACAACACCATATTTTGACAAAGAGCTGGTCATTTTCTAAATAAGTATGGTCATTTTTCAATTAGCCTAACGCTATCTAGGCTCTTTGCAATAAGCCTGAAAAACATCAGGCTGATTGGGAAAAGGGAAATGATTCTCCAATTAGACCGGCCCTTTGCAAAGAGGCTAGGCTGTTTGCAAAGAGCCTGATTTCCCAATTAGCCTACGACATATATTCAGCTAGTTTCAGATCAAAGGGAAATCTAAACGTCACCATTTAATATCTCAGCAAATATGAGGCATATCGTTCTGATTTTTTCACAGTAGTCCAGCGGTTCCCAACAGTAGTCCAGTGGTACGTGGCAAGCTCGTTAGTGGTACTTGAAAATAATATTGGTAATGGCGGAAATCACAACAATGGCTCAACTGAAAACACATAAACAAAATTGATTGTTTTGGATTATAAAGTTAGTCTTATGTGTAATTTTTTTTTTACTCTCAAAACGGGTAAAAGGGCTCACTGGCCGTAATAGTTTATTGATAATTCATTGTCACTAGCTCCACCCATCTCAAATCATACAGCATGATTACTTATGTTGTCATTCATTTATAGGTTTTCCTTCGTTTCCGCAAAAAATGTTATTGATTTATTATAAAATAATTGTATTTCAAACCCATTTAACGATTTGTTCTTTTAATAAGCCAAAAAACATCAGTTTCCGAAAAAGAAAAATTGATTGAACTTTGGACAGATTCTTCTCTACAATCTGATTTGAAAAAAAGAAATATCAATGACTTTTGGATAGCAGTAAAAGAAGAGTTCCGTAAATACCGTGATAAAGCTATAAGATACTTTTTACCTTTCACAAATATAGAGCTTGTCGGAAGACATTTTCATCTTAATCATATATTATGAACAAATTCTGCAATAATCTTCATGCTGCTACTAACTTGAGATTATATCCGTCTTCGTTTGAAACTGATTTTTAAAAACTCAGCTCAATGAAACAAACTCAAGGATCCGATTACGAATACGAATTAAAAGCCATGTTTGACTATTTGTTTATCATAATCAAAAATTTTTATAAACTTTCATCGTAAAGTTAGTTAAAAAAATTTAATACTATATATTAAATTAGTTTGATGTTATACTAATATTATTATAGAAAGTAAAAATAGATTTAAAATGTAAGATAAAAATAAGATGTTATAACTGTTACTGTAATTTGAGTCCATTCATTATTTAGCTAAGAATATTACTAAAAAATAAAAACTAAAAAATCTTCTTAAAACACCATCAAAATTTTTAAAATGTGCTAGGCCTTTCGAAAGATCTGAGTCTTTCTTCGTCAGGCACAAAAAGACGTGCTTCTACTATGAAAGCAACAGCAAGACTGAAATGAGAGATAAGGGAGAGGAAACAAGCTGAAACAACAGCCAATAGGAAAGTAGAAATCAACAGCCAATAGGAAAACAGAAGGAGCGGACAACAACTAATCACAGAAGAGTAAAATCAAGACAATAGAATACAAAATAGAAGGGAAAAAAAACAAAAAAAAAACACAGATATATTAAAAAATGGAAACAGATGAAAATTAAGAAATAAATAAGTAACCAAAATATATTAATAAATATAAAAACAGACTAATATTAATTAATACAAAAATTAATTATATAGTAGTACTGAAGAGGTTTTTCCAAGCAACAGAAAGCATTGTGGAATCAGATTTATCATTAACAATAACATCACGATTAAGATAAATAGCTAAATTTTCAAGAAAGTCCAATTCAGAGATACTATTGACATTAAAGATAATTTTAGCATTTTTAAAATTAAAACAATGGCCGGAATCCCAAGAGTGCTTGGCAATAGAAGATTTAGAAATTTCTTGATTAGTTACATAACGAGAGTGTTCTTTTAAGCGGATTTCGAGATTTCGTTCAATTTGACCAATATAAGATAAATCACAGCCATTACAAGGAACATTATAAATTCCCCATTTACGAAGATCAGGAACAGGAGATTTGGTGGAGGGTGGGTGGTTCCTGTTCCTGATCTTCGTAAATGAAAAGGTCATCAGCTGATTGCTACTTCCTTATACTAAATTTTGTCCTTTTTTCGAACTATTATTCTGAATTCAAACAAAGATTTATGAATTTTTCGAGATTTGTTTTATGCGATGTTTCATGTACATGACGTCATTTATGTATTTGATTTCATAAAGTGACAACGATAAATCCCTGTATTTCTTTGTGAAAAAAAAATGTGTCATTATGTTTCTGTTTTAAAAGTTAACAATAATTCTTATTGTTAAAAGGTCCGTGGTGTAATTTTGAAAGGGAGGGGAGGGGTGTATGTCGTAATTTAAATATCGCGTTAACTGTCTGATCAAAATTCTCTACTTCTCCTCTGCCTCCCAAATCAGAACTTTTTAATATTGATCCGATTTAAAGAAAACTTTTTATAACATTCTTCTCATGTGCCCCAGGCACCTGAGAAGATTTATACTTTGGTATAATTTAATAAATTTAAGCTTTGCTATCATTTTTTCAGCCCTTGGTTACCACTATTTCTGAACATTAATCTCCAGTGAGGGGATTTATTTTCTCTTGCTCTTTAGGTCCGATTTCAACCAGAATTGGTTCATTCAACTTAATACGAACTAATTAAGATATAGATAACAGATAGAGATATAATTAAAATACAGATTTAACTCTCCTTGGTGGTAGAAAGTAGAACTAAAAGATTTTGCAGCACGTGCAGATCACGCCTGCTATAAGGATTCGTAGGCAGCGGGGACACGTGCCGGAGTTTCGTTCGGAAAGAGATTTGATATATTTCAGACTGGAACATTTTGTTTTAAACATAATTATCACTAAATTAATTTAAAACGTACAACGATTTTGATAATATATAAATATATATATATATGTGTGTGTGTGTGTACTCTTCTATATAATTTTAAACAAATTTAAATTATACATATAATACTTCCCTTCTAGAGCGAGGAATATTCAAGCTGATGTGCTGATAACATTCTACGAATACGAAACATTTTTCGGAAACGGTTGAAGGAAATTAATAATAGCTTACGCATTAATTAATTAAAATTCTTATTATGTTGGCTGAAAGTATGCTGTTGTTATCATTTAAATGAGATTTTCATGAGGAAATTAAATTTTAAATTTGCTTCTGGAGCTTTATACATTACGAGTAATATTGATCGTATAGTTTTATATTGTGAAGAAATATTTTACTACATATACATACAGGTATGCGATCATTGTGATTATTCTATTAATTAATAAATTTTCTAAAGATAATTTTCTAGATGTCAGAGAGTAAATTAATTAATGGATATAAAAAAAAAAGGTTTTCATGCATTTATTAATGTCGTAACAATATATTTTTAAATAATTGTATTAAATTATACGACGTCATATTTTTTTTTATAAAATTGATAACCTGTATAAAAATACATACCAATATGATTTAAGGTTATAGTTGTAGGAAAAATATGATTAATGTCTTGCTAACTCTGTCCATGCTGTTATATTAGTTTTTTCGCATCCCAACTAATTCTTAGTAAAAATATTATAAGATTACTAATTTTGAATTTAAAAAAAATAACTGTCGTAAATGTATTAAAAGTCACGTTAATTATCGTAAGAAAAATAATAAAAGAACCTTTTTGCTTAAAAAAAAAAAAAAAAAAAATGTTTTAAAGCCAGCAGAATGTCGGCGTGTACTTTCATCAACAGATAATAAACAGCTATATTCAAAATAAAAATATTTTTTGGCTTACCTGATATTTCTTTACTAGCTGACCCGCCCGGCGTTGCATGGGGCCGTGATATTAAAATTAAACAAACCTAATGTTTGTATGATTTTGTACCTTTAATCCGATTTTGTATGAAATTATTTATTCTAAAGCGCTGTTTATTTTATTTTTAGCGCTAATTATTTATTTCTCCGGCTGCCTACGGCAGCGTATAGCAGGCATACTGCGCACGCAATTTGTTCTATACGAACATCCGACACAACTACCCATTGTATCAAGGAAGTTGAATAAACCAATTCCCGTCGAAATTGGGTACATAGAACTCGAGAAAATTATGCGCCCCATGGTGGTGAAAGGTAGCACTGAAATCTGTAATGCGATAGAAAACCAAATACAATCATCCAAACCAAGTTGTGATCGGGCCCATAGAACACGAGATAAATATGCACAGTTAGAGAAAAAATCTTGTAGGTTTGCCCGGAACGGGGCGCTTGGTCAAGTTCTCAACAACAAATAACTTCCTTTGGTTGTTGGTATGCATCAAGTAAATACGGGTTGTGTACTTTTATTAAGATCATATTTTTTTTTTTTTTTTTACGAAACCCGTTATTTGAAATTTATGGTATTATCTAAATACAACATTTTTAAAACGCTACGGGTAAAGCTAAAAATGTTTAATTTTTTAAATGAAATTTGTCTTGAGTAAATCAGAGCAATAAAAATGTTTTTATTAATAAGAGTTATCAATTAATGATAATCTCGCCGCTATGGGGCGCACGGTGATGTACAATAAATGCGATATTAAATAAAAAGGCGTTACACCCCCCACTTTCGCGTACCCGTAAACATAACGAATAATTTGTTCAAGAAAACTCCCTTTCTCTACATTAACGCGATCATTAGAAAAAGAATTATATTTTTCTGATAATTAGAACATGACAAAGACGTTACGCTAAAATATATGACAGATGGCTCCCCTTCCGATCCTAAAATTCAAATCGATAACTTAATTAGTTATCTTAATTTTTGTTCATTAGTTTCTTAGTATTTCCATTCATTTTCGCAAAGTAAATGGGTTGGGTTGGGTTGATTATTGACGGCCAATTATCTACACTAGGGATATAGGCCCGGGGGGAGTGCCCTTCGTGGGGGTCTTTCTAAGGGAACCTAATCCGTATTTACGCATGGATAAATCCACGGCTCGAAGAAAACCACGAAAACTCCGAACGATAAGGCCGACGGGCGCGATTGGGATCGAACCCAGCACCTCCCGTCTACCAGCTTCGAGAGTACAACCTCTCAGCCACTGGTGGGGCCGCAAAGTAAATGGAGGAATCGGTCAGAGAAACAGATCTCTTTCTAGTTCAGTTTTAAATGAAAGCCGATCCCTGTCTGGTGCTTTTTCGGATTTTTTCGACTGGCACTGCCAGAATTTTGCAGCTTTTCGCAAAAATTAAGAAAAATTACCGGCCAAATTTTACAAAAATTGCATTGTCGGATGCAGATTTTTTTTTTTTACATATGCTTTGTAAGTTTCAAATCGATATCTTAATTAGTTTTCTTAAAATTCGCTAAGTAAATAAATTTCAATTTTGTTCATTTCCGCTTGCAAATCAAGCACATGTGTTTTTTCTCTTTAGCGATTTTGATAGAAAAGATGGCATTTTCGATGTGATTTTTAATTAGTTTTCATTAATTTTTTGTGTAATTTTCAAAATATTCAAATTTGAAGTCTTAGGTGCATCAGGAACTGCATTCGACTATCTAAATCTAAATTGTCTGCCTTCTAGGTGCGCTAAATTTTGCTAGCCAACGCCGACAGACACAAAAACAGACAGACACACACACACATACATACAGACACACACACAGAGTGAAACTTTTTTTTATTAATATCGCTGAAATGTCGGTAAAATGTAGAGTAATGTAGCGAAATGTGAACAGTTTTTCAGGTTTGGATTTCTGTTGCTTAGCATTACTGCGATATTTTGTAAAATAACCATTATATAGCCAACAATCTTCTCGGATAACTTCAAAATTGATATCGTTAAAATAAGTTCAATTCTTTCATGTAAAGTTGTAAAATTTTCAAATATATTTTTAAAATAATTTTAGCTTAAACTTCTCTCAAATAATTAAAGTCGTGGTTAATAGCTATACATATACTTTTGTATTTAGTCGTGTAGAGTAAAGGGAGAAAATTAAATCCTGTTTATTTGAGAATTGGCAACATCCGAATATTTTTTTAGGCAGGAAATTGACTTGATTATTCCAGGTTGAGAGCACCGATTAATGCATTAGAAAAACTACTAGGAAACGTTTTCGATAATCAGGGGCAAAAAAAGGAATTTTCCGTTAAAAAATTCTTTCAATCTCGAAAATACGTCAGTTTTTGAGTTAAATTCTTCCCTGAACAAAAAATTTCCAAATTCAACAATGAGTTTAGGTATATTTAATGTTATTATATCGGCCCTGGTAAACGCCGAAAAGTCATCTAGTTATTTATTTGTTTATCCTGTTATTTTGTAATTATGTTTTAAAGTATTTTAAAATAAACGATTATCGTTCTCAAATAGATAATTTCCAAACTATGAGCTTTAGAGGTGTAGCTGCAAGTGCAAAATAGGTTCATATTTTGTTCTACATCATAGCAAAAACCATTTATTTCAAAATATTTTTTTCTAAATTTACGAAATTTAAATTTGTATATGGTCACTGAATACTATTATTTTAACTATCTCCATACCCTATACAACAGTATACAAACAAAAAAAATCATTTTGTATGACTAAAATTTACTGAGTTATTATACTTTACACTTTAGGAATTTTCAGCATTTTTTTACACTAAAAACAGAAAAACACGTTTTTAACTAATAAAAAAACAACTATTTAAACGTGAATGGATTTTCTTATGAAGTAGTACAACATTTGAATGACTTTTGCAATTGGAACTATACCTCTAAAGCTGACGGTTTACGAATAAATTATTTGACAAAGATAGAGTACACACTGTATAGTGATAAAGAATTCAACTTCACAGAAGATACACAGAAGAGTTAATTCTAAATTTTACAGAAATCTGGAATAATTTCTTACTAATTAAGACTGAAAAAATGTTTAAAATATCCAAAATAGATTTAATTTTTTTTTCAGTTTGAACCTAGTTTTACATTAAAATATTCTTCCAAACATTAAAATGTATAAGAGACAGTTTGTGCGTTGAAAGAGACTGTTCGATATATTTTATTTTTAAGACATACTACATGTAAATTCACAAAAAATCTTTTCGAAATATACATAAACAGTATAATGAAGTTAAAGTTTAATTTATTTGTCTTTTAAAAGTACGACAAAAACAAATTCATCTTTTTTTCCGCTTAAACTCTGTCGCTGTAAGTGCAACAAGAGAAAAATTATGCAATATCTGAATAAAGTAAACAAAATAAACAAAAATCTCTTTAAGAAAATATAAAAGAAGCTTCATAAAACACACAGCTTTAGAATTCTTTTTTTTTTTTTTTTTTTTTTTTTTTTTAATATCATGTTATTAATGAATGAAATAACTATTTTTTTTTTTAATTTTGCTTCAGTTATTTTTTACTTCGGTGAAATGGAGTATTGTTTCTCCCCCCCCTCTCATAAATAAATCTAAAAATAACAAGATATCTTGATTCAAAATTACGGCAATGAAGTTAAAAATATTAAAATGAATTTTTTTATTTTATTTATTTCCAAAAAACGGTTAAGCAGGAAGATTATTTTTTTACTATTATTTTATTATGCTATTATTTTATGTCTCTACACATTTTTATTTGCTTTAAAATTATATTCTGAATTATAAAGTATAATTTGTGAATTATATAAAGTATTCTAAATATATTTAACAATTTCATATTGTACAAAATGCTTTGAATTTATAAACTTGTATTAAATTTCTTTTATCCATTTCTATGAAGGTTTTTTTTTATTTACGTATAGATAGTTAATATTTTAGACTGTATTTTGATTAAATAAGTAGTTTATGATCTCATATACAAAATGAGTTTGTACTGCCATGTCATTACACTGTTTTAACTGGTTATACCGGCGTGGTAGCTTATTAACCCTTTATATCCTGAATTAATTTTCCAGCTACTTTTTAGATGCTCAGAATCCTCGATTATTCCCACCAGTTATTTTTTGTGTAAAGTTTTCCTTATCTAATCATAGCATTTTTGCGATTCAATTAGGTGAAAATTTCTCATTTGAAAAACTGGTGGTAACAGATTAAAAATTCTGTAAAAAACGCTCGTCGCGAAGGAATTAAAGTGGTACTTATAAGTACCGTCAGGATAAAAATTGTTAATTCAGTCAAAAATACAAAGTGTCTAGCCCGAATTTTTGGTCATACCTGTAACTCAGTGGCGGCTTGTTGGTTATTTAAACGGGGATTCACAATACATAAACTGCTAAAATGATATCGGCCAATACGTCTTAATGTACAGGTTGAAATACAGGGTGTCCATAATTAAACGACCCTACTTTAAAGTTGTCTACAGACGAAACTATTGGTCAGAAAGTTGTGAAATTTTGTGAAGGACATACTGAAGGAATGGGAATTTGTTTAAGCGAAAAAAATTTAGTTCAAAATTTCGCCACCAGATGGCGTTTTTAATGACTCAATCGCATTTGAAACATTCTGTAAGTCACGATAAACCAAGAACTTTACCTGATCTCATCCCATAACACACTGTTGTCAACAGTGGAACATGCTATCTTACGATTCCAGATGGTAGCTGAAAATGATGGACGTCATGTGGAACACGTTTTGTTGCAATAAAATATGTAAACTATCTAAAATGTATGCTAAATGTATAATTCATTAAATGTTCTTGGTTTATCATGACTTACCAAATGTTTTAAACGCGATTGATTTATTAAAAACGCCATCTGGTGGCAAAATTTTGAACTAATTTTTTTTTTTGCTTAAACAAATTCCCATTGCTACATTATGTCCTTCACAAAATTTCAAAATTTTCTGACCAATAGTTTCGTCTATAGACAAATTTAAAGTAGGGTCGTTTAATTATGGACACCCTGTACATTTGAGTTTCTAAAAGTTAAATGAAAACTATTAAACTAAACGAAATAACAAGCCCTCAGCCAAAGTGTAACAGTTTACGTTCTATGAAGGAAGATAATATAATCAAACATATAAACAAACAAAAATTAATTAACTAAATATAAGAAACCAAGGGAGATTTCAAATAAACAACAATCAAGAAAGAGACAGCGAAATATTCGAACTTTCGCACACTGAAGGTTGTGCGAATGCAAATATATGAGTATGCCTCACTTCCTCCTCGCCGCTTTTGTCCACATAATCTGGTTTCGAAGAGTATTTCGTCGATCACACAAGCGATCCTGAAGTGACCGGGCGCTCGCTATAGATAATTTTCGAAATTTACATTATTATAGCAATGTTTTGCCAGGTACGTTCTTAAAAGAGGTGATAGTGTGGGGAGTGGGTAGGGGGGCGTATTTAAACTCACACTGGAAATTCACAAATATATAGAAATATGATTAATATTGTTTTATTTAATTTGTTAATTTATTTCTTCGTTTCAATTTCGAAGTTAAAGTGCTCATTTGCTCCAATAGAGGTGTTACCACTATTAACCACAGTTAACTGTAACGAAGATATTTTAGAGAAATATTAAATAGTACTCAGTGTTTATGGGCATGGATGGTGTTCACTTTAGTACTTCTCATGATGGCATCACGTTTCCCAGGAACGAAAGTTTATATGTATCCTTGCAATATCATCATTATTTTTACAGATATGAACGTAAATCCGGTAGTCCTAGAATGGGACATTATGTATTTTTAACTAAATAATAAATAGCAATTTCGGTTTTCTATAAATTCTTTGTTTGTATTCGCATTTAACAGCCCTCCTAAACATTTGAGCTAATAATTTCCATATGCCTCTGGAACTAGACGTTAAACATTTACATGATCAGAGAATGGTAAGTGTATGTAAATTTTGACTCAATTGCGATACACGCAGGACTCATTCTTACAGTTGACCTACAGCAAATTTTTAATAATAAAACTAAATTAAATCGAAAAATCGCGTTTTTTGTTCCGGGAAAAAATACAAATTTATAAAATTCAAAGTATCATAGCTCGGTACATCGCCAAATTACCAGACTACAAGGTCTTTGACCCTGCCAACCGTAAACTACTAAAATTTACATTGACTCTTGAGGATGAGACCTGAATTGTTTCTCTGTCTTTCATGTCAATCTTTCTTTTGCTTTGTCTCTTTATTTGTTGTTAAAAAAATACCCATTAGTCTGTTACTCATGTGGTAATTATATTTCTATATTGAAATATATAATCATTGAAAAGCGTCTTTTTTTCTTTTAAGATGGGGCTAGTCTTCGGTTGCTGTTTGTTTTTCCAGCTTAGGAACTAATGAAATTTTCTCTTTTTTTAATTTGGTTAAATTTGTACTATAAACGTAAGCTCTAATTTAATTTTTCTACTAGTTTTTCTTTTTTATATTTTTCTTTATTTATTTTAAAATTCTCATATATGTTTATAAATTTTCATTTTTATGTAGTTCTAAAAGTTGTTAAACTCAATTTTTTGTAATGGCTCCCTTATGTCTACGCAAGTCGCTTGCATGTCGTTTGGATGTAAAGTTTGCTCCCCAACTAGGAAGTCGATGAAGAAGTGTTATATTGTTCCATTGTCCCAGATTTGGTCGCACAGAAATGAAATGTTTACTATTTTGTTTGTTAGGATGGAGGAAGTTCTTTTGAAATATAACTTATAGGACCCAGAAACCTTTTAAAAATATAAGTTTAGAAACTAAAAAAAACGAATATCTATTTTGAAGCAAATGAATTTTCATAGAACGAAAAGCATTATTTAAAACTTCTTTGTAATTGAAACTATACCTCTAAAACTAATAGTTTAGGAATTAGCTGTTTCTCTGCTTTCGTTAAAATAAATCATATTTATATACATTTATAAACTTTTCATGAATTACATGGTATGTTTAACGGTAACGTATTTTATACCTTGCGTTCGGATTAATTTTTTTTCTCGTTATTTTTGTGTTTAGAGACAATTCCCCTTGCAGCGAAAAAAACATTGTCTTAAAGCAATTTAATATGCATTATTTAATAATGTAGAAAGGGAAATTAATATTTGTAGCAACAATCTAAAATTAACCTTCTCAAGTGTTGAAATATAACTTTAATTTAAATTTCACGAAAATGATTATATTTCTTTTTCGATTAGAAACAAGATTTCTAAGAAAGTGTCAAAACAACAAGAAGATGGGAAAATAATCAAGTTTTTCATCGTAAACGGATGCTTTTAAAGAAAGAAATTTATTTAAAACATTTTTGAAACACAGATACACAGATGGTGAAATGTGATAAAGCATTTATTTTCTTTAAAAGAAAAATCATTTTTAATTTTGTATATATATATATATATATATATATATATATAACGAGAGTATTGTTCAGATTTTCATATGCATATAAAAAACATTTAATTAATTTTTTTATGTAATTAAAGATATTTACTCCGTATAATTGTTGTATATTTTACTTCTTTCTGCCATGCATCTTACTTTATTTTCTTTTTTTGAAAATGTATGCACTTTATTTATATATTCTTCCTTAAATAATAATTATAATAATAATAGTAAATAAATAGAACACATTATTGAGGATAAATTGAAATATCTAATATAGTATTAAATATAGATTTCATAATATTTCAACTTTATTTATGAATAAAAGTAATTATAAATGTAATATATTTATTTAAAAAAAGTATAATATATCTTTTAAACAATGTACCCTGTAATGAAATAAACGTATACTATGTAATATATCTCAATGTTCACTCAATATTTTAATTTGATTTGTATTCTTGTACGTAATATATTGAAATAGCAAAAAATAAAACATACGTATATTCTAATAACATTCCTACATTAAAAGTTAGGGGATAGCGGTGAAAATATTTATATATAAAAGATTCAAATAAATAAAAGTGTCAGAGTGACAAAAAGACAATTTAAAGATCAATATGTTTATTTTTTTCAATTTTAAATATAAAAAAACTTTTATAAATTGATAGTGATATATTTTATAGATAAACGATAGTTTTACAACAAAATATTGTCATTTTGTACTTTCATATAAATAGTACAAATTGTCACTTATTTTAAAACAATTTTAATCTTTTAAAAAATTTGTTGTGAGGAAATTTTCTTTTATTTTGTTTCTTAATTAAACAGAATTATATTTTCATTTCATGATATATATTTTTTTAAATTTACTATGACCAATATAGACTTCTTACAATACTTGAAGCAAAATTCTTTTTGGTAAAGTTTTAAATTTAAATACTCAATGCAAGATTTTGTTCAAATATAAATTATAAAAGTTTCAAACTCCTTAAGCAATACTTTAAAGGCAATAAAAGCTTCAAACTGTTAAACATAAAGTCCTTTCAAAGAGTAAAAATTAATAGTAAATATATAACAAAATAAAGTATTTGTTTCATTATGTGTATTTTAATTTAATTTACCTTTCTTTTTTCTGACATTTCTTGCATGTTTTATTTAAGAAGTTTCAGATGTTCTGCTTCAGTTGATTATTTTACAAAGAATAGTGAATTGGATATTTTCCAAACGTTAGTTCTCTCTCTCATAAATAATTCTTTCTCTTTCAAAACCAAAACTTTAATATTACATGGAAATGCTTTCATCACTAGAGCACGAACCTTAGTTAAAGTAAAACGAGATAACACGTCTAAACATAAATTTTAATCAATCGTCGAGTTATATTTCAAAAGAAATACTTTTAATACTTGAAATATTTCACTTTTTATGAGAGCTAGTAACACATATGTTTAATAATTAAACGCTTTTATTTTTATTTATAATGTTTATTTATTTACAAAACAAATTATACGAAGTGAAAGTTTATAGTCATCGAATCTAAAATCTTTCAGCAAAGGCGATGCTTGTTTTATAATTTTAGAAAAGATACAGAATTAAATTCGTAAGTAAACTTACTTCAACTGCTAATAATTGTTTACATTTCTCAAATTATTCCCAAATTTGTGTGTTTGAAGACCATGTATATAGTATATACCTATGTATAGACCATTATACCCTTATAATTTAGAAAGTATAAGAATTTTTCCTAATTATCTAAATTAATTTCATGAATTTAAACACACAAAGAAAAGTTTTCAGAAATGCTTGACACATTTTATGATTCTAGTCACGATAGTTCAGTTGGCAGAACAGCCGACTCGTAATGTGTAAAATTGTAATTTCGAGGGTCGACGTCATCAAATATCGTCCTGCACGCTAATAAAATCTGGTGCAGCCGTATATCCGTAGTGGATGCAAAGTCTTCGAATTACCTCAAAAATGAAACTCCTGGCGTGTAAAACTGGATCCAAATTACACGGCCTCTTAAAAGGGGTCGGTACTTTTTAATTTTTTTGATTTGAATAATTTATAATAATTGTTTGCCATATTATTAAATTGCTTTGTGAAGAAAAAGAACTTAATAAAGAAAAAAAAAATATTTTATGCCAAAATTTGAAAAAAAAAAAATAAACAGTTAAGCAAACCTAAAACCACACTTTTCCTTCAATTTTGAACTTTTTGCAAAATTTTTACTTTCATCTATAAGCATTAAGAGAACAAAAATATTGAAAACGTGAAAATTTTCGACATCGTTTTATAGGGTTTCGTTCATCTCACGAAACCCTATTCGTCTCGCTACGTTGTCTGTCAGTCACAGAGCTGGATCCCAGAAACTATATAACTTACAGACTTGAAATTTTGTGTACTTTTAGCTGAATACCTACTGTGAAGTTGATAATCATAAAAAAAATTGTATTATTTTAATATAGAGAGATAACAAAATCAAAAATCTAACAACCTTTTCCTATGAAATTTAAACATTTTTCATTATGGCAGTTGCCAACAATTAAAAATCCACAATAAAATTCTTTCTACAATAATTATACAATAATTAATTTTCTATTGAAAGATTTCCAAGATAAAAATGAAATAAAAGTTTTCATTAATTAAAAAAGATTAATATGACGTCATATTGGTAATAGAAGGGAAGATTTCAAACATTTCTCAATAATACAAGGAGTATGAGTGTGTGTAAGGACAGAAAGCAGATTAATATGATGTCATCAGAGAATTAAAAAAGAAAATTAATCTGACGTCATATTGGAAATTTAATGGACTTTTTCAAATGTTTGAGAATAATACAAAGAGAGTATAAATATGAGTAACAGAGAAGGCAAGTAGATATGACGTCAGCAAGTGATTATAACGTCATAAACAGTTTGAGGAACGTATTGAATCATGATAAAAACGCGATTATTGAAATATTGGCATATTTTAACATTTTGAATGTCTCTGTACAACATGTTTAATTTTTTTAAAGTGATTTTTTTTAAATATTGCATTCGGTCTACATGACAGATATTATTATAACAGAGTACAATAGCGGGTTTCGCTCGCTATCGGACCGGTTCAGATTTACGACAAAACGAGAAAATTAACCGATAAATTTTTACTTTATAAAAAACATGACTTTTTTTTCTGTTTTGGAAAATAAAATTTATTTAGATTTATTAAAGATAGGATAAAGTATTGTAAAAGGAATATTAAATGAAACCCTTTGTGCGATCTTCGATCACACTTACCCACTTGTTTTTCATACTTTTCTTACAAGTATGTTTTATTGCAGTAAAGTCCAGATTTCTAGAAAGCTAATTAGTTTTGAAAAAATAAAAAATAAAACGTTTTTAGAACTCTTAATATATAGAAAAATACGGCTTAATGCTTCCATTTTTAAAAAATAAATGATTTATATTACTGAACATCAAATATTTAATTTTATGAAATGTACAAAATTATACAGGTCATTAAAAAACAAATGTTGAAGATTTAGCATTATGATCATACTGATACACTTAAAAAATGAATTTAAAAATTGCGACTCTGAATCATTTAAATGGAAATGAACGCAGTAAAATGACTTTTTCATATATTTTTAATTATCAGATCTTTACAAAACTTAGTCAGAATATAGTACGGATGTCTATATTCATTTTCAGCAGACAATTGGAAAATAGTCATTTTTTTGCAAAATGAAGGATACCGAACAAATTAAAGAAAAGACGGATTCGAGTATAAAAAAAAAAAAAAAAAAAAAAAAAAAAAAACAAGTTTCTAGATATACAGAGATTCTCCCCTTCAAATGTCTCGATCATTTGATTAAAAACGGATCAGTTTTTGAAATTTTTTTTAAAAAAGGTTACCGTCACCCCCACTTCCCCCCCCACCACACACACATAGAGAAAATTAAACCAACGACGTTAATAAATTAGGAATTATAATTAACTTTAAAAACAGAAACAAAATGTTTTTTTTTTTTTTTTTTTTTTTTTTTTTTTTTTTTTTTAACATACAAAAGCAGTAAGTTATTGTTTCCAAGTTGACAATTTCTGAAATCAAATGCATAAATGACGTCACGTACATGAAAAAACTCTAAAAATCGCATAAAACAAATCGCGAAAAATTACAACTCGATGTTCGAATTGCAATTAGCTGACGTCATTTTCATCTGCTAATTACAATTGCCCGGTTGACTTCCAGCTGTGCCTACAATCCTATCAACTTCTAGGGAGCGATTTGTGACGTCATTTGATACAAAAAAACGCTGGAAAACATGAAAAAAAAGGTCAAAATATGAAATTTTATATGAAATTAAAAAAAAAAAAAATCTAATAAAAAAATACAAATCTAATTAATAACCGGCCTTTCCCTTTTAAAATCATGATTTTTAGGTGCGTTCGTAATTATATAAATGCGTAGCACCTATTGTCGTCGCTTGGTCCGTCCGTCTGTCTGTCCGTCCGTCCGTCCGTCTGTCTGTCCGTCTGTCTGTCCGTCCGTCCGCATATAACAACGCAAAAACTACCCAACCGAATGGTTTGAAATTTAAGATATATTATCTTTGCAGAATCTTGTCGAGACATTTCAAATTTTTTAAAAATCGAATCAAAACTTTAGGAGATATTAATAAAAATATTTATTAAGAAATTTGATTTTTTTTTTAAATCGGTGCTTTCTTGTTAGAAGAGCTTCCGAGGTTTAATCGTCAAGCGACCGAGATACTTATTTTATGACAGAAATTAATCTGCAGACGATACAATTCATTTCACAGAATTAAAAATCATCAAGATCTGAATATTTATATAACTAGCTAAGGTGCGAACGCACCTCATTTGTCACGTTTGACGTACAATTTCCAACTTGTTTTTATCTGTAAATAATTATCAACTCTCTCCAAGCTTCAAAGAGAGGAAAAAATGAAGATTCTTAGCGTAACTGAGGTCGAAATAGAGGCAACCACCGAACCAATCAAGCAATGTGAGCAAAATTTTTTATTGTTGAAGGAAAAAGATCGCCAAAAATTCAAAAATCGCTGTACGAATTCCGAAAAAACGTTATTGAAAGAGGATAAAATTTAGTATATTGGGCTAAAAGATTGGAACCGGATTCCTGTTCCTAATGCAGAAAAATTGCAGCAAAACATGAAAAAATGCTAAAAATCGCATAAGAATTTAAATAAAAAAAATCTAATCAAAAATTCCAAAATCGGGCTACGAGGTGCAAAACTAGCTTAGAGGTACTTTCCCACGCAATTTTGTAGCTCTGCGTGCAGCGGTCTCTTCAGAACATAGCCCACAAACACAGACACACACACACAAACTTCCTTCATTCTTATAGTTAGGTATAGTGATAGATCAGACGAATTAACAGGCGCCCAGGACAGAACTAGCGAATAGATTTATTGATATAAATATCTGGGTTTAACAGACTCGTAAACATGCAGAGTGTTCTAATCTCATCTGAATAGTTAGCGCTTTATGAATTAGGAAACTTATCTTCACCAAAATATTTTTGCTAAAATTATGCTTACTATTTATTGTCTTATGATTTGCCTTGTCCATTTACCAGTACATATCTCATTCAAAGCCTACCCACACTATTTCTCCTTAGTTGGACACATTTCTTAATACAGCGCCCTTACTTACTGGTACAAAAATAAAGGATTGCTTGCTATTTGTTTCAATTAATTAATCTTCAAAAATCGATCTCCGTATATTGCTTTTGTCGAGTTTGATCAATCGTCAACGGAAGACATCTAACATTTTCATATTGTGTATATTGTTTTTATTTCTTGTCAGAAAATTATTTACTTTACTGTATCTGCACCATTTTATTCACTTTTTTTATTATTAATTAAGTTGACCATTGTATGACTCACTAATTATAACTTACACCCAGACATTGTAATACATCGTATCAGTATAGTACACAACTACACCTTTTGTAAAACAGCATTCATTTAATGCTGTTAATGAATGTTAAATCTTGCAAAATTATATTCTTCCATCAATATTTGACTAGCTTAAAATGAAATATATTGTTATATTTACATTGTGTACTAGTGTCCCTCTTCTAGGAGAAATGTCTCTAAAAGCTAGGCACTTGAGTATCCAGGAGTACTTTCCTGTTCCCTGAATACTGAACAGTATATTAAAAATTATTTAACGATATTTTGCGAAAATATGCGATGCTTTATGTTTAATTAAAAAGCATCATGAAAAGTGTTAGAACTAGCCGCTATTCGCGTCTAATAAAATCTCGTTAACCCTTAATTTTTTTTTTCGGAATGTGGCTGCTTGTACGACTGGTGTCGTTGAACAAATTACATCCTCGATAACTTTTTTTCATGTCTCTACTTCTGACAAAAAGTAAAGTAAGTTACAAGTAGGAAGGTAAAAGATCGTCATTGAAAATATCATTTTCGTATCTTCTTTGCTGTGAAATGTCAACGTCAGACTTTGAGTGAGATATTCTGTACAGTTGATTGACTTAGTGAATTGTGACATAGCACTCCACAGCTCAATTCCTTACTCTTGAAATACTCTCGCACTGTTTTGTTTTCTTGGTATTGCTTAAGACCAACTTGTATATTTAATTTTTTTTCTACTATTACTTTCATAAGGTTCCGACATTTCATAAGTTGTATATAAACCGTCATACATTTTCCAAATTTTATATATTTTCATAATTTATAAGATTACCGCAGTATATAATTATTATTAATAAAAATGTAAGCATATACTACTGAATTAAATTCATTTCTATTTATTATAAGTGATAATTGGGATTTTTTAAAACGCTTTCATACAGACTTATTGAAAATCTAAAACATTTCTGCTTTCAGTATTAATTATTAGCTAAAACATATACATAGAAAAGTATTTCCCTGAAATAAGCAAACTTTCTATTAATAAAAATGTAAGCATATACTACTGAATTAAATTCATTGATATTTATTATAAGTGATAATTGGGATTTTTTAAAACGCTTTCATATTGACTTATTGAAAATCTAAAACATTTCTGCTTTCAGTATTAATTATTAGCTAAAACATATACAAAAAAAAATATTTCCCTGAAATAAGCAAACTTTCCTGTGATGACTGTTATTATAGATTCATACTACGGAATTTAATTCATTGATATTTAATATAAGTGATAAATGGGATTTTTTAAAACGCTTTCATGTAGACACACTGAAAATCTAAAACACATCTGGTTTCAATATTAATTAGTTAAAAAACATATGAACAAATATTTCCCTGAAATTAACAAACTAAATCATTCTAAAAGATTTAATATTAAACTATTCAAAAATGTTTAAAAAATATACTACAGAGACGATATAAAAATAATTTTTTCCAAATAAATATACGTATGCACATAAGGAATAGCATAAATTTTTAATAAAAGATCTTTCTTTTATAATGTTCCCAAAATAGTGTGTATCTTATATGACACTTAATTGATTAAATATGTTTAAAAAATACAGAATTGGCAATTTCCCAAAAAATCAATAAGGAAGGAACAAGGCCTAATTCTCCCCACAAATAGTAACACGTGCAAATAGTGAAGATATAAAAATAATAAGAAAGAAATGCATCGTAATCTCTTCCATGTTTTTATGGAAGAGATTAGACGGCCATTTGCAAAATGGCTGATATAGAAACAGCAATATGGAGCTAACAATAGCAACTAAGAAGAAGTGAGTTTGGAGAGATATGAGAAAGATAAGGTAAACGCAATGGAGCAAAATAAATAAATGAAAAACTGCTGCACAATGAGTAAAAATAAAAAATAAAATATCTTTAAGGAAATATTTTTTAACAATGTTAATTATTCAATATTGTGAATTGAAATGCTCAAAGTAAACGCCGTTAAATATACATATACAACCATTATCATAAATGCTAAAATATAAAACATGACTTTCTAATCTAAATTATTGTACAATAAGAAATGCATCTATTTCATTATGTTAATAAAATCTTCCGTTATGGTTACATAGACATGTAAAACTAAAAATTCTAATAAAGCAAAATATTGAAATTTCAATTATAGATTTTACCATTAGCTGGCAGAATCAGTGGCCGACAGATATACATATCCATTGAGGAGAAAAGCACAAACTCAAATGAAACACCGTATCTTAATTTACCTTATGATTCGCATTTATTTACATCCAAAACCTCAAAAATGGGGGGAAAAAAGAGGTCTTGTTTATGCGTTCTCTGCCCACTCATTCCCATTTGGTGGATTCTAGATTAAGATAGAGTAAATCTCATACGGAAGAAGCACCTTGAAATGCAAGTTGAAAAAAAGAACTATCAAGAGAATGTTTATCTTAAAAAAAAAACGGTAAAAATTCAAAAGTTATTTTATAACATTTGTACATTAAAAATAGTGTAGCGGTATGTGGATTGGAGTTCTATTTTGATGTTTTGCGCGACTCTGTAATATTTTTTGCAACGTTAATTCATTTTTTATAGTCTGGCAAATAATTTTGTTTCTTTAATGTAAAATTTGCCCCAATTTATAAAAGGAAACTAAATACAGTATGAAGGAATGAAGTTGTATTAATTACAAACACTCTATTCAGAGTTCAAATGCCTCAGGGGTTCAGGGGAGTTCAGACGTTTGAATACCACACTTTTCATAAAGTAATGATCACCATATCTAAATACAGACTTTTTTTCATTAAATAAGGCAAATATTATTTTACGAAAATTCTGGCATTTTTACCCTGTGGCGTACGAATCCTGTTACTCCAAATTAATGTAAGAGTTAATGTAAGAGTTTATTTCTAAATAATTTGTGATAGGATTATCAAATATAAAAATGCCTTTAATAAAATGGATAATTAAAACTCTGGTCGATATAAAACTGGTCTATAAAACTCTGCCAGGTCGAATAATGCTTATATTTATTTTCGATCACAATATTTTTCATTTATAATAATCAAATAGTTATACACGACTTCTGCAAGTCAGTAAGGGTTGTGCATTTAACAAACTATGCATGAATGTATATCATAAGGAAACAATTCCATAAAAAATGCCGTTAAAAATAGCATAATTTTTTCTGTTATCATAAATCATATAAAAGTATGCTAAATCCAACATGGCGGACAAGAAAAGTGGCATTTTAAACGAATTGTATTTCTTTGAATCATACTGAGATAAAAACTCAAAGGAGGGGGGGGGGGGTGTTAGCAAAATGATTACACACATTTATAATTTATAGAAATTTAAGAGTTACAAAACATAAACAGACAAAAGGTTGCGGTCGGTCTACTAGCATGACAAAATTATTTGCATTCAGATGTAAATCATTTTGCAAATGCTATTTGCTTAATTCAAAAATGTTCACACACTGCAGTGGAAATCACAAGAAGTATTCATTTTCACATAAATGTAAAATTTATAATTTGCAAGCGTAATCTGTTTATATTAATAAATGCCTTTACAACACCAAGCATGTTACAACACCAAATCTTTATCGTCTCCAGTAAGACTAATAATTTAATTCGACAGTAACGATAAGAAGTAAGATTTACACTGCAATTTTAAAATCACGCTTATTAGATTACATGACAGTTCTTATAATGTAAAGATCAACAGTGATTAGACTTAGTTTCTACAGGGTGAGTCAGAAAAATGTATACACATTTTGAATGACCATAACTCCAGTTTTTATTCACATATAATATTTAAATTGCAAAAGAATCTACATAAAATTTATAATAATTTTTTCCTCTTACCGCAGATGTTCAAAATTATTACCGTTCTGTTTAATACTTTGCTTATAATAAGTTTTTATAACACACTCTGTATGAAACATGCAATGATGTGATTACTACAATGATGTGAACTTTACAGATTACTAAAACTGAAAAAAATAAAATCTAACGAATTAAATTCTAATTATTTTAGATTAAGTTTTGTCTCAATGTCCGTTGCTTAAGGACACAAGACGATCCCAAATATTTTTCGTATAAAGTTTAACGCGTTTTTAGTAACTTTTAAGCAAAAGTTAGGTGTTGAGGTGTTTAATTCATTACATATTCTTATTCTTTCTAAAATTCTGTACTCCAGTTAGAATAATTTTAAATTTTAATATTCGTTTAATATTCGTACATTTTAAATATGTTCCAGTATTTTTATTTATAAATTATTTATTCTAAACAACGTATATATTTCTTATTTCATACCACAGTGGACACTATTTTAAAGACATTTTTTCTTTCCGTCTTGAAAAAGTAAAAACAGACCCTGTTCATCTGACTTCGTTATTTTTACGCATTAAGTAATATATCGAATATTTTCACGAATGTTTATAACTTTCATACGGTAATTGCTAATTATAACTATGACACATTTACAGCTTAGAAAAGAGTAATTTTTCTTAAATCTAGGAAAATATAATATAACCACGAACGAAAATATACAATAACCTCCTCCGAGTTAACCACGATTTCAAAAGGCGTTTTTTATCTTTAGAAAAACAGAAACCAATATAATTTCTAAATTTAAAGAATAATTTATAAAAACAAAGTTTATTTTGCTGTCATTGATTTTCGGAAGTGTTTCCGAGTAGTTTTTGTAGTACATTAAACAGTTTTCTAAACCTGGAATATCTGTTTTTATGATGCTATCAATTTTCAAAAAAGCATTTTCTTGTTCAACAAACAGGTTTTACAGACAAACAAGGTAAATTAACAGCATTAATATTAAATTTAACGTTCAAAATATTATATACAGGGTATCCACGTATGACCTGACCGACCTTTATTTTCGCAACCGTTGGTCCTAGATGCATACTTCCAATTAAAAAAATGATTTAAATTAGGTAAAGAATTATTTTTAAAGCGATTTGGGTCATGAAAAACATTTATTAAAAAATTACGAAATTTAAATTTTTATACGATCCCCTGGTCCTGTAAGTGATATTTAGTAAAAAATTACTGTGAAACTAACAAGTAAGACAAAAAAAGTCCCATTCATCTAACATTAAAATTGATCGAGTTATGAAACTTTGAAATCCATGACTTATACCACTTTTTTGCATCTCAAAACAGATGATTTCAGCCATACTTTAAGGGGTCGTATATAAAGTATTCAAACTTATTTCAAGGTATCTGCGCTTTGAAAGATATCGTACAATTATTACGATTGAGTTAACTTTTATTAGTTAAGTTTCATATTAGTTAAAATATTTGTATTTTAACATATGTTTTATTTTGTAAGGCTATGATTTCTTTTAACAAAAATTATGTTATTTTCGTAAGATTTTATTTAACTTGCAACGATCGTCTTCCCAGTTTAAAATTTGTACTCGAACTTTAATTCACTTTCAAATGTCCGATCGAAGTAAAATTTTACATACTGACTTAAATCCGATGACAATGTAATATTATTATGATTTTCGACGCTTACCATCTTATACATACTTATATTAGAGGATAACATAAAAGAAATTCGGATAGATTACCGTCAACAAGTTTAAGAAAGAGTTTTAGATTAGATAACATAAATCTGCGATGATTGTGTTTTTTAACTTTTATAATTACGTTTTATGTATTTTTTAACGCTGAATAAAAAAAATACCTTCACTTTTAACCATCATGTTAGGATTTTTCGCAAATCGTAAATTTCAAGGTTAAAAAATAGCGAAAAATCTGATACTGTAAAATAGATTAAGACATTTTATTCAGTTTAATTTTATTTAATTCAATAATTTATTCAAATTTTTGGCTTATACTGGGTTTCTTACAGCTAAACAGCTCAGGGGTACGATGAGGTTGAGAGGGAAGGGGGTATCAATTTTAACTTTGAGCTTTTTAACTTTGAAATTTGCGATTTGAGAAAAATCCTGACCGGGTGGTTTAAAATGAAGGTCATTTTAGGATTCAGCGGTAAAAAATGCATAATAATCAATTTTCAAAAGATAAAAAACATGCCACAACCAAACATTGGAAAGACAGTGTAATCTAATAGCATTTTAAAATCTGTGTCATTTTGTAAAATATTGAGACTGTTGTTTTTCATCCTTTTATTTAACAAAAATTCTGTTATTTTTATCCCCTAATATGTTCAGTACAAATTGTATATTTTGCATTAATATGTCAGAATGATTATAGATTTCACATTTACATTAGATTGCAATGTTAATTTTGCTCTCAAATGTTTTTTTGACATATCTGACGTTAATTTATATTTCTACTACATTTGTGAATGACCCCTATTTTGCAGCCAAAAATATACTCCAACTTTAAACACCTATTACTCGGTCAATTTTAAGGTTAGATGAATGGGACTTTTTTTTGTCTTACTTGTTAGTATCACAGTAAATTTTTACCAAATACCACTTATAGGACCGGACGACCGTATAAAAATTTAAATTTCGTAATTTTTTAATAAATGTTTTTCTTGACCCAAAACGCTTTAAAAATAATTCTTTACCTTATTTAAACCATTTTTGTAATTGGAAGTATGCATCTAGGACCAACGGTTGCGAAAAAAAAGGTCGGTCATGTTATACGTGGACATGGACACCCTGTATATATTTACGCTTGCATGTATAAATTCATTTACGCATCTAAAAATGTTTAATTGGAAATTGAGAGCATCCTAAAAACTGACATTTCAGTTTGACATAACTGATTAATACACTATAAAAACTACTCGGAAATGTCTCCGAAACTCTTTGGCAGTAAAATAAACTTTATTTTTATAAATGCATCATAAAATATATTGGTTTTTGAAGTTTCTACATATAAAGAACGCACTATGGAATCGGGGCTAACTCGGAAGAGGTGATTGTACATTTTCGTTCGTGGTTGTATGATATTTTAATAGATTAATAAACAGTTGTTCTTTTTCACAGTGTAGAGTGAAAACAAAAACAATATGACTAATAGAGCGCGTCACATTTGCTTCAACAAACATTCATAATTTATTTTTACTATTGTTCGTTTCAAAGAAAATAGGGAAAGAAAAGTATTTTATTCATATACCAGCTGACCTGCTCAAGGCGTTGCCCGGACCCGTGGCATAATTAAACAAACCAGAAGTCTGTAGGATTTTATATCTTTAACCCGATTTAGTAGGAAATTATTTATTTAAAAGTGTTGCGCAAGTGAGGAAAATCCTTTATTTCCACTTTCATCCGATAGTGGTTGCATTCTGATATAAACAAACCTACTACACGTGTTCCCTACGCGCGTGCATCACACATGCTGCAAAACCTTTTAGTTCCACCTTCCGCCGCCAGGGGGCAATCTGTTCCACACAAACCACATTCCAAACGAAAATCCGGCACGTATCCCCGCCTCCTCCGGCACTGTATAGCAGGCGTGCTGCGCACGCACTGCAAAATCCTTTAGTTCCAATTTCCACCACCAGGGGGCGCATTTTGTTCTATACGAACATTCAACATAGGTACCCACTGTATCGAGGGTGAATGAACCACTTCCCGGGGAAATCAGGACCATAGAACTGGTGAAAATGAAGCGCCCCACATAGGAGTATTTTACGAAAAATGTGGACAAAAATATTTTGTGAGATATATCAAATTGAAATGTTGCAAAAAGCTATTTAGAGCCATTATATATAATTTTTAAAAAAACATACAATTTTTTTTAAGAATTTACAAAAAAATCTTTGCTTTTTAAAAAGTAAACTATCTATTTAAAACAATTCAGAATAAAAGTTTGTGATATTTAATGAAATATTCAGTTTTTTTTTGGCATATTTATAAAAAGTTTTTTTCTTTAACTTATCAGATTCATCTTCATGTGTTTCATCTTCATCCTCATCTTCCTCTTCTTTTGGATGTTGTCCGTATGGTGTTTCTGGGAGTAATATCTCTATTGTTTTGCTAGAAAATTGCTTGCTTTTTTTTTCTTAGGCTTTGGTCTTGAAGTACTTATAAAAGGATCAGAATTTAGTAAAAGTCTGTTCAAAACATCTCTATTACATTGCTCTCGAGAAAATCTTCACGAAAAATTTTGCCTAGGCGGAAATGATTGTTTCTAGCTTCAGCAGCCTCCTCCGATAGTTGCCCGATAGGTAATATTGCATGTTTAATTACGCTGGACCCATGTACTAAAACTTTATGTACTGTTGGTGACATTGGGTGCCACCCATATAATTCGACATAAAGCTTTGCAGTTTCTTCGGAGTAATTATCCAATTTCTTAACATCAATTCCATGTCCACTGGTCAGTGCCTGTAAAATTACTTTGAACCTTTTTATAAGGTCAATATTTATTCCAGTGATTCGGGAAGCAGTATTTGGGTCCACAAAAATTCTTTTTGTTATATTTCCCTCTTGCCTGTTGCCAAAACCTGCCTTGTAAAATCTACTAGATCCATTTCTTTTTTTAAACTATTTTAAATTCGTTTTGTTTTTCTGCCACAACTTTTTTGTCTTCATTGATTCTCGCTTGCCACTTTTTTAAAGGAATTTTATGAGAGAAATGCAAAAGTGATTCATAAAATCGTTCCGTGCATGAAGAATTGATAAACCGAATCTTAAGGCATTAGGATTCTCAGAATTCTTCTTCTCCAATTTATTAAAAAAATTTGAAGTTTCTCCACGTATGCAGCATCTCATTGTTGATGAAGTACTTGTCACAGCATTGCAAACCTTCACATCTACCATAGTAGGTATCAGCGTGTGTTTTACGTAATATAAACTACCATTAGTAGTAGGTATATGTTTTCTTAAGATTTTTATCTTGATTTTCAATGTATTCAATTTTTTCATTAGTAATATCGTTCGTTTCATGAACAAAACGAATGCATATTTGCCTGCAGAACCCTGTAGTAGAAGGTAGAGGGTTCTGCTACAAAATCTTTTATTGGTTAAACGTTATCAAAATATCGTCATCTTCTGATACCATGTTTTTATAAAACAGTAAAAAAAAAATTGGTGCAAGCATGGGCAAGATATTATTTTATGAATATAACAAGGAATATCTAAATTTTATATTCCAACAAAAAGTCTTGCCGGGCAAAGGGCGGAATGTATTTATAAATCACTAATAATTTAAAAGAACTAGTAACTTCTACAGCTAATTTTATGTTAAGCCAATGTTCATTTACCTTAAGAAAGAAACATTTTCCCTATTGGCAGCCTTCCATGTTTCTTTAAAATCCGCATTGAAACGGCTTAACAAACGTTTTACTGATTCTTGTTCATCTACTGGTCATTCCGTCATTTCTATAACTGTGCTTTCCATGAAACATTATTTTTCATGTATTTTCTTATTAGGACAATCTTACATCAGGTCAAACAGAAACTTTATTGAAACATCTTTTGCTATCACTGAAGTTTCTAAAAGAAAAATGAAGATTTTTCGTTTTCAAAATATCGTCATCTTCTGATACCATTTTTTTTTATAAAACAGTAAAAAACAAATTGGGGCAAGCATGGGCAAGATATTATTTTATGAATATAACAAGGAATATCTAAATTTTATATTCCAACAAAAAGTCTTGCCGGGCAAATGGCGGAATGTATTTATAAATCACTAATAATTTAAAAGAACTAGTAAAAATTACATTTATTTTTAAAGATAAAACAATGTGGCTATATTCATAATTATTTTCCTTTATAACTAAAACTAAATACAGTAATTTAAGCCACATACCTGCCACTTCTTTGTCCATAAAGGGTTTTTTCATGTCTCAACTCTATATAAGGTTATATGCAATTAAATAATGCGCTTCGCACCACAACGCTAAGAAAAGAGACGTCTGCTATGCACGACAGCTGTGTTCAGACGCTACAGATAACGCGACGGGAAGTGTCACCGAATATTCCTAAGATAGTGTTTACGTGAAGCACTGACTGCTAAGCTATACAAACAAATAAAGTATTGCGGTTTTTAACGAAGTTCATTTTTCGACTTTTGTCCAGTTTTTTCAGACATACTCCTCTGTGGCGCCCCCTGACGGTAGAAGGTGGAACTAAAACCTGTAACGGTATCGAAAACCAAATCCAATCATTGAAATGCCGTTGTGATCGTGCTCATAAAACCCGAGATAAAAATGCAAGTTCTCAACAACAAATTATTTATTTTGTTGGTATACATCAAGTAAATATGAATTCTGTATTTTTATTAGGAACATAAATTTAATTTTTACGAAAATCGTCATTTGAAATTTCCGTTATTCTCTATATATAACTTCAATAAAACGCTACGGGAGAAACTAAAAATGTTAAATTTCTTCAATGGAATTTGTTTTGTGTAAATCGGAGCAAGGCGTTAACCACTTCCTTCCCCATACCCGCAAACATAGCGAATAATTTGTTCTAGAAAACCACCTTCCGCTACATTAACGCGATCATTAAAAAAATAATTAAATTTTTATTAGAGCATTTAAATTAGAGCCTAATAAAGATGCTAAAATAAAAAGCCGCCAGATGGCACACCTTCCCATCCTCTAATTGAAATCTATATCTTAATTAGTTATCTTCATTTTTGTTCTTTAGTAAAAATTGGCAATTATTTCCTTTCATTTTCGCAAACTAAATTTTGGGATCTGCCAGAGAAACAGATCTCTTTGTAGTTCAGTTTTTAATAAAAGCTGATCTCTGTCTGAAACTTTCTTGATTTTTTTTTCATTTTTGTGACTGGCGCGATTTTTTTAAAAATTGCATTGTCAGATGCAGAAAATGCTTTTACATATGCTCATAAATTTTCAAATTGATATCTTAATTAGTTTTCTTAAAATTTGCTAATTAGTAAAATAATTTCCAATTCGTTCATTTCCGCTTGCAAATCCAGAACAGGTGTGCTTTTCTTTAGCCATTTTGATTTTAAAAAATGTCATTTTCGATGTGATGTTTAATTAGATTCTAATTAATATCTTGAGTAATTTTAAAAATAATAAAATTCTGAATCTCAGGTGCACCAGGACAGGTTTTGGACTATCCTCACCTAAATTTCAGGCTTGTAGGTGCGTAAATTTTTCTAGCCATCGCCAACAGACACACACACACAGAGAGCAAAACTTTATTTTATTAGTATAGATATGATAAATGGTAAATTATATTTAACACTTTTTACTTAAAATTTTTGGCTCCAATACCTTTATATTTATGAAATTTAGATTTAAAAAAACATATTGGGCAAATTAATTATAAATATAAAAGGTAATAGAATAAAAACTTTTTTTTTTGTTATTTATTTTGTGGGAACTTGTTTTTTGCCGAATTTAATAATAGAAGTATCTTTAGATGAAATATATGAATTCTGTGTAAAATACACATTATTCATACTATTTTACTTTTGTATATTGATAAAAACACTACTTATAAAACATCAAAAATTAAAAAATTTAAAGCATATGAATTTTTCTGAAGTATCGCGTTAAAGGTTTTTCATATTTCCAAGTTAAACTTTAAAAATGCACTCTATAATTTCTACTGAAGCATATGTGTTTAATCCTATTTATTTCTAGAAGCGGGAGTTTCCATGGAAGCCGTTACTTAAAAATTGGGAGATCAGCCAAGAAAATGCCAAGAACTTATGGATAAACAAAATATTTTGAGCTATTTACCTAATTTCATGTTTCACTCTAAGTGGTATTAATGGAGAAAATTGAGCAAGGAAAATCACTGTCATACTACTTTTAAAGTAAAAGAGGACATATTATCATACCGGATTGAAAACATGCCATTTAAATCAGTCATCAGAATCATTTATCTTCATCGCTTAGAATATTTATGAATGTAAGCAATTTTATTTTTGTAAAATGTGGGGTAAAAGGATGTTTTAAAAAGACTGTAGAAGAAAGTGAGAAATATCATTTTTTATAAAGATAATGCCTAACTTATTCCCTAACGATCGCGTCAAAAAGCACATTAAAAAATCATATATGTATGTATCAACAAAAATCCAAAAATTTTTTTAATATATGAAATTCAAATTTTAAATAATTCAAATTTGAATTTCTATAGATTTTTATATTTTTGGAATGCATTGTGCAATTTGTTGATCTAAATAAATTTTAAAATAAAGAAAATTTAAATAAAAAAAAATAAAATTTGAATTTCGATAATTTTTTATTCATCTTAGAAAAAATTCATGTAATACTTTTTTCCAGATGTTTAAACAATATCTTATTATATCAGATCTTTTAATAATTCGTACTGGCTGTGTGTTTTTGCACCGTTTTATAATTCTTAAATTATAAAAGCTTTTTTTTTCTTTGCAGTTTTGTTTATAGTATGACTTATTTATTATAAAATATTAGTTGTAAGCAAAATATACAACAATAAGTTTTTGTGGCAGGAAATTGTTTAATGCACTTACTTCAATGAAAGTTTCATGTTGGATTACCATATCTTTAAAATATCATTACATTTATAATACTATTGTTAATTTAATTAACATCAATATTAAAAGAATAAATAAACAAACCGTTATCTTGCCCTATCTTCCTTGCACAAATAATCGGCAGTAAAAAACACCAACCAGCTTCGTTAAGTTGCACCTCTTGTTTTGTTATGACACTTTTTTCGCTTATCAGGATGTATGACAGCATGTCATTTCTATGTTATGAAGTAAAATTATATCCGTGAGTAACGCTGACTATATAACGGTGGCAACACCTGATCAATAAATTTCGATTTCACTGAAAATTTTTAAGCTTCTAAACATTTGCAAATTTTCTATTTTTGCACCGTCGAATAGAAAAAAATGTTCTTTCAAATGCAATTTTTTGGAAAACTACATTTCAATTTATTGACTTTTTATGGTTTAAAAATAATTTTCATCCCTGAATTTCTTTTAAATCTGGCTCTATCGCATGCTTCCCGATTACAAAAGATTAACACGTTTGCACTTAAATCGATATAAATAGTTCAGCATTTGTTTCCGGCTACATTATACATTTAAAATACATTAAATATCCGTAACGAAATCACAATTTCATCAATAAATAAATATATAATAATATAAATAAAACATAAATATAACAGACATGGAATCAAACTTAAGTAACTGAAAATATCAGAATCAAAAGGCTAAGTAGCGAAATGTTTGGCGATTTCTTCGGATATTGACTCCTGGTAAGCTGCTAATGCGAAAATATCGCTTTACTTGAATACATAATTGGTGTATTAGAGTTTTTGATAATTTCAAAATATGGTTTAAAACTACATTATGTAAACCGCGAAGCCCGTCTAGGATCACCTAAAATCTTTAAAATCAATCATATCGGCTATATAAAAATACAAAATAGCTCAGTAACATTATCAAATTTAATATATAAAGTTTTACCTGAAATTTCTTGATGAACTTCTCACTCACACTTTAATTTCGCAGAAATCAACAGATTAAATAACTATATGCTTTGCTATAGCTATCTATATGCTTTGCTTTTCCGCAAATTTCAATAGTTTTCTAACGCAATACTTTTCTTTTAAAATCCCAAGACAGAAAGTTTGAATAATGCGTTTAGATTTTCTATAAGTAACTTACTTCAAAACACTAATGTCTATCAAGAGCTTCATTATTAGTTTAAACTAGCTTTAAAGCGGAAAGTCAAGGACCATAAAGATGTCATCAACAGCAGTGGTTGTAGTTAGTAAATGTCAAATTAAGCACTAAAATAATGTTAAAATCTGAAGAGTACGATAATCTAATAGTATATTATGGAAGTAGATTTTAAATTTTCATTATTATTTAATATGGTTAATTATTAACGTAATATTTTGTTTCGTGATATCATTTACTTTTTAAGGAAGCTTATTTATTTATTTATTTTTCAAAATCTTCTGAAATCTTAGTAAATAAGACAAAATATAAGCAACATTTGAACAATCGTCATAAAAAAGTAATTTAGAAAAACAAACAGAAGAAATAACTATTTCCTAAACATTAATAGCAAAATACTATAATAGCACTTAAAGTTCGTAGTCATGAAGTTTTAATGAAATGTGTGGGAGAAAATGCTGTTGATTACATTGCAATGCGTTGAACTTGTAATAGAAACATTACCATTTAAATCTCAGAAGTTATTAATATTTGAATCAGAAAACAAGATGCAAGCAAAAGTTTCGACACAAATAAACAAATTTCAAAACAAGAATTATTGAAAGTTTTCCCGCACGTTTTAAATAATAATTTTGATATGAAATTTTCGTGATATGAAATTTTCGTGATATGAAATTCTTGTGATTGAAATCAAATGAGTATGAAGGTAATCAGTGTTTCAGTTTAATATACAGTCTGTTAAAAAGAGTTTCATTAATAGCGGTAAACGTTACGTGAGTTGTAAAGAAATTTAACCACGAAGTTTCGTTTAAATCGAAAATGTAAGAAGATTTAAAATAATTTTCATTTATTATGGTAATTTTGAATTTATGTAAAATTTATTTGTTTATTTATTATCATGCCATAAAATCTCCTTATTTTATTTCCTTAAATATGTTTAAAAAGAAAGCGATTTTCCAATCCACCAATTTAATACTAAAAAATATATACAGCAATTTTTATTGGATGCATTAAATCTGTTAGCAGTGTAAGAGAGCTTAGTCATTCTTTTTATTACGAGCATTTTACTAAATAATTTTTATGTCCCCCATTCATCTTAAAATACAACGGTTTCATAAAATTATTCTAACAAAAAAATACAACATTTGTGAAATTGTTGAGCGAGCTTTGTTTAGTTCTGTTCAGACGGATACGTTGCCATTCGTCCTGAAAGAGCCAATGTTAAAGTGTGAGCATAAAATGTTATTGCTGTACTACTTTTCAATAAATGTTTAAGGTAAATTCCTTGAAACATGTTGTTGCTATGAACCGCCTAGCTTTATGTACCAGAATGCTACACTAATCGTATACCTTTCTTTTCGGTTTTTCAATTCACATGTTGATAATAATAAAAAGTCTGGAAAATAAAATATGTAAATCATTCTTACTCAATTTTGATGATGCGAGCAGCCTATATTTTTGAAGAATCAAGAATAATAAAACCAAAGGAAAAGTAATAAAAAAGCGGTTATCCGAAATATATGTAAAACAAAAAGATTGCATTGTCGAATAATCAAAATATTAAATTTTCAACATCATTTTACGGTTTTTTTTTAGTTTCTACACAAATCAACGTACATCAACTCAAAAGTGTTTCAAATCATGACGAAAATATTGTTTGCAAAAGTTTATAATACAATGTATCATATGCTAAAAATTTAGAAAAACACTTAATACGGTAGAAATTTTAGAATTTTTAATGGAATCTGCAAAATAATTCAAAATCTCATTTTAATTCTTACTACTTAAGATAATGTTCGATTAAATCCCTATGTCGTTTATATCAGTTAGAGACAAAATAAATCTTCTCCCGCCCCACATAAAAAAAACACTATTTAATCTATTGATTATATACAACGTAATCAGTGCTCAGAGACTTTCATACTGATGCTGTAAATATAAGCTACATGGCATTTTACTTAAACTTCAGCAACAGCTAAATGATTCCAAGAATACATTTCAGAAGACGTAAAATAAATCTGCTCTTTTAATCCAAAAACAATTTAATTCATGAAGGCTTTACAGAAATAATTTACAATACAAAATACAGAATAATTTAATAAAGCATCTCACCAAATCAGGAGTTGAAAAGATAAATCAGTTCGAAGCTTGAATCTGATCACATCTACGGCACTTCATGCTTTATACTATAGAATCAGCCGAAAATGAATATTCAAATTTTTATACTTACAGGAAAAGTTTTCCTTTCTTGTCGGTTTCTCAATTCACACATAGAAAATTATAAGAAGTTTAAAATAGAATACCTGTAACTAAAACTATGTTAGCATATCCAAAATTTAATGAAAACCACTCATTACAGTACAAAAATGTTTTACGTACTACATTTAACCAATTACCACCACTACCTTTAAATTCAAATATTTACTATCAGAAATCAGAAAGTGTTTAAAACTTCATTATCGATGAGTGAAAACTTTTTGCCGTCCACATTGAAACGACTATCGATTGCACTATCGGCAAGAGTCACCAGTAATGATTAGTATTGAATTTGTAACATCCACACCTCACCAGTAAGCAAGTAGTTATTTTTAAAATATGGAATCGCTTTCATTAATTCTTCTATTTAAACATATATAATTTTTACTATTTGTCTTATCTCAGAACCATGGCATGATTTGAATTGTAATCCTTTTATATAAAATGCCTACTTATATTCCTGACCATGGCATGTGTCATTACAACTGCATGCGACTAAATATTAAATCTTGAAGACATTAAGATTTAAGAACCATATTTCAAATCATTCAAATCATTGAGATAAACTGCATAATGCACACTGTGTTGTTGTAATAAGCGCATAGAAAAATAAAATGCTGCACAATTTGTCCAAACAATCAATTTTGAAAGTCATAATACATTTATAATTTTGATGTGTCTCTATCTAAAAAATATATATGTTTGATTTGTTAACGATTGTAAGCGAAAAATCTTTGTTGCGTATATCACTAAAACTTTGCAGCAATTCTATCCTTGTATTAAAATTTGCAAAATATGATGCGACAATTATTTTTAATATATTACTGTTCTTTACTTTAATAATATCTCCAAAATTTGGAGAAATTAGCCAATTTACGCCAAAATTAAAACCCAAAGAAACAGAATAAAGAATATATTAACATGCAATTTTGGGCTTATAATAAAATTACACAGGATCTTTCACAAAACAAAAACTATTTTATAATAATATGCAATATATATGTATATTTTAGTCATATATTATAAATATGGCAATCAAATGTTAACTTTTCACAGATGAATGTTTAGCCCATTTTCCAATGCTTTTTATCTGAGAAAACCGATATGAAAGGAATACAGAATTTCTGACTCTCTTTCCCACTTTATATAAGATTAGTACCTAGACTATATCCAATAAGACAATTACCTAGACCTTATTGAAACTTACGCACATATAAAAATGGCATAAATGAACATAAAATCAAAAGGGCAGTAACTCACATTCTTAAAAAAGCAGCATTCACAATTTTAGCAACGTTAAAAAATAACAAAATAAGATACTTAAATTACTTTTGCTTTGTTTCTTATTAATAACGTAAATAAAATAATGTAATAACTAATTATAGAAAAGGGTATTTTTCATGCGGCGATTAACTTACAGTTAGATAACTTAAGTACAAATTTAATGTATGGTAGTGGAAAAAAAAGATTCCCCCCGCTCCTAATTAACTTTACCAAAAATCATCCTTTATAACTTATACTGGTACCAAACGATTAGTCATAACGTCTACCGATTAATGCTCTGCTGAAATTATGCTTTGTGTGTCGTCTACATATTGAAATGGTAATATATATATTTTTAACTTTTCAATACAAAGTCCAAATTTTGATATCATATTTTGGATTTTCAGTAAATTTTATGTTAGGATTCCAAACGGGAAGTACTTGGAAGTTGGTCAAGTAGTTTAGGAAGTATGCATATGTAAAATTCTGAACTCCTAATGTTAAATTCATTTTTAAACGTTGTAAAACGGATTCCAATGTGGGTATCTTTTGTTGCATAGCTCAAACACTTATTGGCGGAATGTGTTTTAATTTTGAACTCACATATTTGACGATCCTAGAAATCAAATTCTGTTAAAATTGTAGGAGATTACGAGAATTGTAGCAGATTACCTATTTTCTTGAATATTAATTAAAAATATATAAAATTTGAAATTAATATTTGAATAAAATATGTATTGTAACCTACAAACATTTTAAATAAAATATATTTCTAGAAACTTTAAAAATGCGAATTAAGAATCACAGCTTATCCTTACAAGTAGTTTTTAAATTAGGCTTGAAATACTGTCTGCATTACAATCTGTTTTGCAATTATTAAAAGTAAGTTTAGTAGTAGAAGTGCAAAATTTTACATCTGAATAATTCCTAAATAACTTGACCAGGTAAATACCTGTTTGATGTCCTAAGGTAAAATGTACCGAAAATTCTAAATACGATGTCAAAAGTAGGCGTTAATACTATAAAGTTTTTAATTTGTTGCACTTTCAAAATGTAGACGACCCCAAAAGTATAACATTATTTAAGTATAACATTAATTAGTAGATGTTATTAATCGGTTGATGTCATTATCATTTTATACGATTTTTTGCAGCAGATATAGTAGAAGCGGGTATCTTTTTTTTTCAAGACTGTGAAATTTTAATCATACAAGAAGCTCTTTGTAAATGAAGAATAATACACTTGGTGTGCTTTAACAAAAAATGCAAACACAGTCTAAACTAAAATATTCACTTTCTTTTTTTTTCTCGTTATTACTATCACATTATATTATTCATATAACGATGTCATACTGTAACTTATGTTTTGCGCTTTAATATTTCAGAATGTCTTAATTTGTACTTTTTCAAAAAGATAAATACATATTTCTTAAATAAGTATTTAGATTAATTATTTTTTTCTTACAAAATAAAAATTCTGCATACTTATGAAATTTTAATAACATATTTTACTGAGCTGAATTTTATTTATTTATTTATATATTTTCGTTTATTTCAAGAAATCATTATGAAAAAACAAATCCTTTCATTTTGTATATATAATATTTAAAGCATAAGGATAGAAAAATATACATTCTAAAATTTTAAATTTATGATAAAAAAAAATTTTTGTAGTCATATTTTCCATTTTTGACTTTAAAAAAACATTCAGCTCTTTTTTTCTGTTATTGTATTCTTTTATATGCAAAAAATGAATGCCTAATAAACCACTTCAAGGATAATATTATTATAAAAAAGGGAATAAAAATTTTTTAAAGTTCCACTTAACATAAGTATATCTCAGAATTTATTATTTCTTTTACTGAGTAAAAAGTGCTTTTTCTGTCTTTTAGATTAAAAGCGTGCATGCAGTTAAAATAAAATACTCTTTTACTTTCATAAAACTAAAAGTTTTTGGGAGTACCTTTGAACAGCGAAAATTTAAAGTGCATATGTTGTAGAAAATGCTAAGAATAGAAAAATAAATTCCTCTTATGCTTTGTATTTTAAATAATTCTATATAAATTTGAATATAAGGGTCGACCAAATGAAAATAAGACTGTCGATAGTGCATCCATATTTGAAGAGGCATAAAATTGCACGCGGGGCAATAGAGGGCTCTGAATGTGATGAAGATAGGCTGTATTCCAGGAACGAACGTAGTTGGCTGTGAACCAGCATAGAAGCAAGGTGACTGAAACGATTCCTATTATGCTGATAAAATAAAGTTTCGATCGGGGTGTCTGTGTGTGTGTGTGTCTGTTGGCAATGTCTAGTGAAATATAGCGTAGCTAGAAGCCTAAATAATTTGATTTAGGCAGCCCAAGGCCTGGTCTGATGCATCATGGACTCAGAATTATAATATTTTGATAATTACCCAAGATATTAATTAGAAACGCATAGAAAATGCCATCTTTTTTATCAAAATGGCCAAAGAAAAGCACGCCTGTTCTGGATTTGCAGCGGAAACCAACGAATTTAAAATTCGTTTATTAATTAGCGGGGAATTTTTCTTAATTTTTGCAAAAAACTCCCAAAAAATCTGACTGCGCCAGTTAAAGAAAAAAAAAAAAAAAAAAAGTTTCAGACGAGGATCAGCTTTCATTAAAAACTAATCTACAAAGAGATCTGTTTCTCTGGCCGATCCCTCCATTTAGTTTGCGAAAATAAAAAGGAAACAATTGCCAATTTTTACTAACGAACAAAAATTAAGATAACTAATTAAGATATAGACTTGAATTATGCCATCTGGCGGTTATTTTAGCGTAGCGTCTTCGTTATGTTCTAATTATCAGAAAAATATAATTCTTTTTTTTAATGATCGCGTTAATGTAGGGGAATGTGGTTTTCTTAAACAGATTATTCGTTATATTTGCGGGTATGGGGAGGTAAGGGGTTAACACCTAGCTCCAATTTACACAAAACAAATTCCATTGAAGAAATAACATTTTTAGCTTCTCCCGTAGCCTTTTATAAATTTTATATATAGAGAATAACGGAAATTTCAAATGACAGTTTTTGTAATAATTAAATTTATGCTTCTAATAAAAATACAGGACCAGTATTTACTTGATGTATACCAACAACCAAAGTAAATTATTTGTTGTTGAGCACTTTCATTCTTATCTCTGGTTTTCTGGCCCGATCAGAACAGGGTTTTGATAATTCGATTTGGTTTTCGATCGCGTTACAGATTTTTGCTCCGCCTTCCACCGCCAGGAGGGGCATCATTTTCTCGAGTTCTATGGGCCTGATTTCAACGGGAATTGTTTCATTTAACTCCCTTGATACCCATGTCGGATTTTCGTATAGAAAAAATTGCGCCCCATGGCGTGGAATGTGGAACTAAACAATTTTGCAGCGAGTGCGCAGCACGCCTGCTATACGGTGCCGGTGGAAGCCGGGACATGTGTCGGAGTTTCATTTGGAAGGTGGTTGTTTGGAACCTCTTGGAGTTCAACCCCTGACGGAGGAAGGTGGAGCTAAAAGATTTTGCAGCGAGTGCGCAGCACGCCTGCTATACGGTGCCGTACATATCGGCTGAAAGTGGGAAGAAAGGGTTTTCCCCGTGTGCGCAGCAATTTTAAGTAGATAATTTCATACTAAATCGGGTTAAAGATACAAAATCATACAAACGTTAGGTTTGTTTAATTTTATCACGTGTCCGAGCAACGCCGGGCGGTACAGCTAGTGCTATATAAATTTGAATATAAGGGTCGATCAAATGAAAATTAGACTGTCGATAATGCACCCGCATGTGAAGAGGCAGAAAACTGCACACGCGGCAATAGAGGGATTTGAATGTGACGAAGGTAGGCTGTATCCGAGGAACGAACGTAGTTTGCTGTGAGCCAGCATAAAAGCAAGGTGACTGAAACGGTTCTTATTACGTAATAAATCTATATAAATTTGAATATAAGGGTCCGTCAAATAAAAATGAAGCTGCCAATAATGCATTCGCATTTCAAGAGGCAAAAAACTACGCACGCGGCAATAGATGGATCTGAATGTGACGAAGGTAGGCGGAATCGAAGGAACGAACGTAGTTGGCTGTGAGACAGCATGGAAGCAAAGTGACTGAAACGGTTCCTATTAAGCATGCTTTCAAACAATCTCAGAGACACCAGCACCTCCTTAAACAAACTGAAAAAAAAATCTATAATCGTCGACGTGTCATGCTGTAAAAAAAGGCTTATTTTTTTCATTATAACGCATGCACTCACGTGGCTACCTTGCGCAAAGATTCGATGAAGTAATTTCAATGGGAAGTTCCGTAAAATCCTCCGTATAGCTGTGACTTCTTACCATGCGATTACCATGTGTTTGGACTATTCGAGAAAGTTCTTAAGGTCTATTCATATTACATTTAACGACGGCGGCTCTTTTTTAGGCTTCTTTGATCTTGTGAAATTTTGTCGCTCTGTAACAGAGAAGGATCGTTGATATGTTCATCACCTTCTCTGGGAATAATTTATTTTCTTTATTTCGTACGCTTTGCTTCCAAACCTTTGAAGAGCAATAAAAAAATTGCTCCTGTCTGATCGCAGCGTCGCTGAAAAATGTTTCCAACCTTAATCCTGGAGGTTCTTCGCTCAAGTTGATCATAACGTGGTCTGCTGAGAACCCTGTTTCGACCTTCACGGCAACGATATCGATGTTCCGTATGTATCACTCTATATTCTGTTTACATAACACACTGAAATCATTAAATCGTTTGTGAAACTCAGAGTACTCTCAGTATCATTTGGGCCACCCTTAGACAGTGTATCTCAAAAGTATATGGTCATGTGATTTTTTTTAAAATAACAGTTCAAACAAATGAAGCGATAATCACGAAAAAAATAATTAGCATATGGAATCATAACATAAGTTTATTTAAAAACAGAAATATCATACTTATATCACATATTATATGTAAAAAACTAAAATTCAAAATAAGCTGTCCCAGAAATATATGGACAGAGAAACGTATCGCTTTTATTACCCCTGTATCAAAAAAATTTGTATATTCTGCGTTCTGTACATGTGTCCTAACAACTTTGAATTATAAAATCACTTTGCATTCTTTAATTCCCGTATAGTTCGAAAATGCTTCGTGGCGTTCAACTTTCTGCAGCTCATATAGCTAAACTTTGGCGTTTATAGGCTCAAAATGTTAAAGTTTCTGATATTGCTAAACAAATGGAGCGTTGCAAATCTGGCATTTATGAAATTTTTATCGAAAGGTAACAATGAGATTGCAGAAAAGCGTTCATAACGACAAACACAAAATCTCAACGACAAGATAGAGGGATTTTGCAAGCAGTTTCAACCCTGTTCGCGAAATTGCGAGAACTTTAGTTTTACAATTTCTAGATCTACTGTTCACAAGCAAGCAAATTTCAAAAATACCGCAGAATGTGTCGGACACCTATGCTGAAATTGCACCATATTAATGCACGCGTTCTTTGTGCTAAGAAACATGTGCATCGGAGGGATGAATGTTTAAATGTTTTCTTCAGTGACGGAAAAAATTCAATTTGGATGCCCCTGATGGCTAGGCATACTATTGGCAAGAACTACGATGCGAACCTCGCGAGTTCTGTAGTTGGAAATAATGAGGGGCCCTCCCATGGTGTGGGGGCGCGTTCTGTTTCAACGAAACAACGGATATTGCTTTTCATATTGATTGACAGAACTCTGAGTATTATCAAAATGCCCTCAAAAGCAATCTACTTCCAATTTGAAACATCTTAGGAGAGGAAAACTTGAACTTCCAACAGAACAATGCGCCGATTCACACCTCCTAGTCAACAACACCTTGGTTTACGCAAAATCAAGCGACTGTTATGGACTGCAAGCCATCAGCTCAGACCCGAATCCAACTGAAAACCTTTGGTGAGTATGTTCACGAGAGGTGTATGCCCATGATCGTTAGGTTTCGACTATTCATTAATTAAGGCAACAAGTAGAACAGATTTGGTTCTATTTACAGTGACACATTTTCCAAACACTAGTTCGAAGTATGCCTGATAGGATTTTCAAGATAGTTCAAAAGAATAGATCCAACATTTAAATATAAATACAAAATACTCGAAAAGTCCATATATGTTTAGGACAGCCTATTTTGATTTTTATTTTTTACAAAAATTCTGTAAAACTTATATTGTATTTTTTTAATAATAAACGTATATTATGATTCCACAACCCTATTATTTTTTCATGATTATTGCTGCTATTTCATAACTGTTATTTCATAAAATCGCCTGTCCATATACTTTTGGAAAGCCTTGCATAATAGTAATGATGATAATAATTCAATATTCTTTTTGTTGATAGTTTTATTTTTGATATTGCAGTATTTTATGTATTGCCTATTGGTTTTTCTTAAGTGGCACCTTTTCTTATCATCTACATAACAGAGAAGTAATTTTAATATACTAATTAGGATGGTTTCTTACGGCAGGTTTTTGACTTCGTGAATTCCTGTTTTAGGAATTTACATTTATCCCTTAATTTAGGCTCTTTTGTGATTTCCGTTTCTGGAAAACACTTAAAATTCACTGAATATATATATATATATATATATATATTTACAGAATTATGTTTTAACAGAAGTATGTAACAGGAATTATATGTAAAGTATTTTAACAGCAAATTTCGAAAGAAAATTTATTAACTTTCGTTCTATAAGCATTTTCATAAAAGAAAAGTATCAAAGACCCCAGATGCTATACAACAATACTTGGAAAATCTATTTTTTTAAGGACGAGGGTAGGAGGTAGATCCCTTATCACTGAACCGAAGTTGGTCGGCATCCATTATTATAGTTAATAACTGATGGCATTAATATAAATACATCCTAACATTTTAGTGATGCTCATATAATATTTAGAATATATAAATAATGTGACAGTGCTGTTTTGCGCTTGAAATTCTCTGAATATATGGAAGACTGGAGGTGTCCAGACGTAACAGTCCATCTAACTATGCCATCAAATTGTAATTACGTGACATTATGGCTTGTATAACATAGTTAAGCTATTCAGATGTGTCAATACCAAAACTTTCCTCTATCTCATATATGTTAATATTTCAAAATAACAGAATATCAAGTTTGATGATTGTCTGTGCATTAACTCTTGAGATATAACTAACTGTAAAATCATGCAAATCCTGAAACACGTAGCATAGAAGAGCCACCTGCAGGGCTATTTACAACAAAACTTAATCAGCAACAACTTACACCCACGTCTAACTGAATCTGAACTTTGATGAAAATCCATGCATTAGTTCTTGCGAAATAGCTATCCTGAAAATCGTGAATAATGCAGCACAGCAGCGCCACCTGTCTGGCGATTTACACCAAAAACTAATCAGCACCAATTTACATCAAGGTCTAACTGAATCTAAAGTTTTATTAAATTCTGTTCATTAGTTCTTGAGATAAAGCGCCCACAAAATTTTGTCAGACAGACAGCTAGACAAACTCACAGACAGATATTTTATAAAAACAGTCAAATCGTGTTGAGAACCTTCTAAAAAATATAAATCCGTCAAAAACCGAAGGTCGAAAATTTTCAAGAATCCAATAATTTCTTCTTGTAAAGAGAGAATAAATTTAAAAAAAAATTAAATCCCTTTATGTAGAATGTTCATTAAGATTTTTAGAACACTAAACTTAAAAAAAAAAAGAGAGAAAGAAAAGTAAACCAGCGGGACGAATTGATATACACTGGCCTCCAAAAGTTAAGGTACTACCAGTTTTTCGACGTTCACTGTTAAAAGAATGATAATAAAGGTTAAAAGTATGGATTAAATGAATGCTCATAAGCACTTCAGTAAAAACTTGTGAACTATTTATACCCATCTCTATTTTTTTTATAGAATTGGGCATATATAAGGCAGTAAAGGGGAAACTCCGAATATCCCAATTTTGTTATTTGTGTGGATTTTTTTATGCCTGCTGATATTGAATTGCTAGTGCTAAAATAATGTTTATCACATCTAAGACATGTGGTTTATCTTATTAGTTAAAATGACGGACAATTGGAGGAATGGAAATGGGGTTATCACAAGCTGGTGCTGCTAGACGTCTTAATTTATTTCGTAGTGTGGTCCAAAGACTCTGGGATTAATTTGAATCCGGAAATTCGGTATCAAGAAGACTTGTTCCACAACACTCACGGGTTATAATGCCTGCACAAGATCGCTACATAGCTCCTTTGGTCCGAAGGTGGTTGTTTGGTTGGTTGATTTTTTGACGGCCAATTATCTACTCGAGGGATATAGGCCCTAAGGGGAAGAGTGCCCTCTGTGAAGGTCTTTCTAAGGGATCATAACCCGTATTTACGGCAAAGTTTAAAAAAAACGCTGCAAACTCCGAACGGTTAGGTGGACGAGCGCGACAGGGGTATGAACCCAGTATCTCCCGTCTACCAGCTTTGGAAGCAGAACCTCTCAACCACTGGTGGGGCTTGTTCCGAAAGAGGAGGAACATACTGTGGTTCAGCTCATTTCATTTCTCGTAACGCAACAGGGATGACAATATTTGCTACTACGGTGCGCAGACGTGTTCGCAATTAAGAACTCTATTCAAGATTACCTACTTATGTTGGCCCCAAAATCACGTTACCTGAAACAGATAATGGGTTTCTGTACTGTTCACAGACGAGTCCCTGTTTGCTTTGGAGAGTGATTATGTTCGTATGCTCAGCTGGAGAAAACAAGCCATCAGTTTCTATTTACACTGTAAAAAAAATGCAGTAAAATTACGGGCAGAGGCCGATCATGAATGATAATAAAGATATGGGGTATGATTCCAGTCATACCCCATAAAAAAACAATCCATGCCCATCATTTTGTGCAGCCCGTAATTTTATGGTGCGAAGTAATACAGCAGTAGAATGCACAGGATATAATGCACTTTAAACACAATAACACTTTACTTACTGCCCCGTAGCACGTAGCACGTTAGATAATCATCACAGAATCGCTTTTATGGCGGGTTAAAATTTTTGAAACACGAGTAAAATGAAGGGCTACACCCTAACGGAGGACAATGTATGGAGTCGTACCGTATTTTTGCTAACATATGGGCTAGAACTGTAAGGATATGTGGATTGCTCTTATTTTTCTAAGTATCTAAGGGATAAGGCCGCTTATTTAATGGATCAGACCGTTTTTCATCAAATAAGGCTGTTGCCCATGAAAATTGAAGGGCAAACGCTCATAAATTTACAGTTTTTTCTGAGAGTGTATGTAACATTGTTGAAAGACACAGTTATAGAGGTGATCGGGTCAAGGTTTGAGCTGAAATATCTATGGTGGTCACATGAACCTATATGTGTGCCATGAAAGAACTCTGATTGCTGTGAAATATCAGAACGAGATCCTTACTCCGTTTGTCACACCGTATGCTGGTGCTATTGGTGATAAATTAATCTTAATGAATGATAATGCCCGATCGCATTGAGCGAGAGTCGTTGATGAATATATAGAGGATCAATGTTTTGATCGAAGGGAATGGAAAGCACAATGTTTGGTCCTTAATCCAATAGAGCCTCTTTGGGACTTTCTGAGCAGACAGGTGGCTGACGTAAGTCCTCCTCATGTCATTAAATGAGCTGTAACAGACGTTGCTCCGTGTAGGGGCGCAGTTTACCATTCCAGTGTCCGACAACTTAATTGACAGAATGGAAAGTCGATGTCACGAATGCATTACAAGTAAGGCGGGACACATGCCTTATTAAAATATATTTATTTTTTTCACAAAAAAACTGCCATTTATTTATTTATTTATCGAAAAGTGGATTTTTTCAAAAAAATGCAATTTTTTATATGTGAATCATACTTGATGTTAAAATTGAGTAACATTAGATAAATAACTGTTTAAAGCAAAATTCTTCTAAATTTCTTGTTTTTATCTTCATTTTTTTTCGCATAGGACACAAAAGACTGGTTGTACTTTAACTTTTGGAGGCCAGTGTAATATTGCTCTAGGCTCAAGGGCCAATCGGATATTAGTCACGGACTGTTGGTTGCCGCCAACTGAAGTATCATGTCCATAAGGAATTTTCTTTAAAACTCTGTTTCATTTTTTACACGAAATGTTTTGCGAAAGTCTTTCTTATGTAATGTTCTCGAACGTAAACTCTATCATATGCATGTATTAAGCATAAAATATCTCATGCTTTAGAATAAATTACTAAAATAATTCAGCTTTATAAATTGCATTGTCAAACTAAAAATATAACTAAAAAAATAAATAAATACATAATGCCCAATAATATTTTCTAGCGTTAATCAATTGAAAAAGCAAGAAATCGCTCTCATATGTTAACTTGATTTATTTATTTAACAAAATACAAGTGGCATTAGATTTTAATTATTCATTTTAATTTATAATAACGTCATTTGAAATCATACATTTTACAAAGAATTCTTCCAGCAAAAAAAAAAAAAAAAAAAAAAAAAAAAAAAAAAAAAAATGAAATTAAAATATCAATTTCTCAGTAATTTATTAGCTATACTGTTAATTCTACATAATATATATTTTATAATTTTTAAAAACAATAAAAAATCCACATAAATAAAACAGAAAATCAAGATTGAAAATAATGAAGTGAAATGCAATTTGATAACTTTTATATTTCTACTAAAAGATATTTTATATAATTTGATTGAGATCATTTCACCCGCTTAAGACGCCTTTATAAAATGTTAAGAATAGTTGATTAGGGTGCTTAAAATATTAATCATTTTAATCTGCTCTGTTCTTTCTTGATTAAGATCTTGAGCATAATGCGAAAGTTTTGAAACGGAAGATGAATTTAATATTTGCTACAGAAACATCATTAACTATCCGTAATTATATAGAAGCTACTGTTGTTGCTTTGAATTTTAAACATTTATGTTATAAAATTACAGATAAGAATATTGTTGATTTTGTTCTAAAATTTAATATATAAGAATAGTGTACCATTAATTGACCAGTGAGACATAAAACTGTATAAAACAATAGGTAATGCACGGGAATATTAATTTATATTGGTAATCAATGATACACTTACTCTATTAAAACATAGTTAGAGTTACTTACCGTGTTTGTTACTTACCGATTATTTGGGGTACTATATTTGTAAAATTTAGATTAAATATTATTCTTTAAGTGAATTATGTATAACGAATCTCACTGTGATTAGTTCCGATAAAATATTTACCATTACAAAATTATTCAAACATTTTCTAAAAAAATAATTTGCTGAATCTACATTAAAACTATTTTAAATGTAACATATGCGCAGACAGATTCTGTCTCTATAAGGAACTTTACATAAATTTCCAAATTTCGCGCAGTTTTAAGTACCAAAGAAGTACTATAGTCATAGCAGTACGTTGTATAACATTTACAAGTAGTATTCTTTCTTAATCTTTAAAAGTGTGTACTGAAATAAAAAAAAATAATAATCAGTTATTTTAAGCATTCTCATAACTAAAGATTAAATATATGAAGCACAGTTAAATATCTATTTTGTTATGCTTTGTATAAGTTAGTCATCTATTAAAGTTTAAAAAATAAGCAGAGTTACAAAATTAATTGCTTCTGTAAATAGAAACAACATCCTTTTACAAAGTAAAATACAATGCATTTTAACAAATGATCTATTACAAAACTATGTTTAAACGGAACTCAAGTCTTCTTTTGTTTTATAAGCTACTAAGCGAAGACTTTTACAAGCATGATACATCACATTTTTTCCATGTTTACGTGATACTTTACAGTTTATTCTTTTCCCTATTTGTACGAAATCCATTATGGAACTTTTTTTCTTTGGTATATTTCCTTTTTACACAAAGCCCAAAATTTTTCTATCCCTCTAGCCTGAGGAAAATTATGGCGTATTTTTAGATATTTATATGAATTCTATGTTTTTAGATGCCAGATTAACCAGTTAAGATTTTTGCATAATGTTAAGAGGCCATATCTGGCCAAAAAAGTATACATCATTTTCATAATGCTTCTTAATAAAAGGAATAAAATAAGTTTTGATACACCGTTCATGATAAATTTTTTCATTGAAAGAGCCTTCACAAACAAACTATTCTGATGCATTTCCAATCTCATCTAGGACATGCCAAACTAAACATTTATTGACAAATGCTTGCTTATGATTGACTTTACGACTATAAATAGATTGATTTGGATTAGAAACATGAAAATATTTACGTACTGGTACATCTCCTGGAGTTTTAGGCACTTAAATAGCATCATCCAAAATGAGAATTTTCATAAGCATTTTCCTATAAACGCTTCAACACCCTGATTTTGCTCGTTTGCTCTGATCCTCCGTGTTTTTTGGAATTTTTTCTTTTATGTATATAAATCCTGTAATCCCCAGTGTTTTCTTTTTGATATACATTAAAGTTGAAGCCGCTATGGAGATGGAAATTCAAGGGGTTTTCTTGAAGAGATTCTGTATTTTGTGAATTATTTTTTGTGTAGATTTAGATTGCGCACGCCCTTTATGTTTTTTTGTATTCTGCTGTTTTATTTTTTTATGCATCTTAATTATTCGATATAAATAGTTATTTTGTTCTTTTCGTAATTTGGAAATTGATTAATGGTCGTTATTACATTTCTTCCAACATTTTTTTTCTAGTATTGGACAACACATTTTTCAAAGGTGTTCTTTTCGGCTCATTGTTTACATGTTATGAAACACAATGATGGGTTCGAAATATTTTAACTATTGAAGCTTGTTTTGGTTATCGCAAAATTTATTTTAGAAATGCTAGATAGGGGACATTCGAAGATATGTTGATATTGACAGTTAATTACATATTTACAAAGGTATAGATTAATTTTACCTTGAATTCGAATAATCCTACTTTACACAATAAAAGATGATCCTAAAATATATCTTCTATCTGCACTTTTTTTAATTCTCGTCATGCTTTTTCAGGAAAATAGAATTATTTTAAATAACATTCATAGCTACAGACAACAAAACATTATTTTTAACTCTCTAATAAAAGAAGATGCCAATTTCTTTTCCTAAATAACCTTTATTTAGGAAAACTTTATTATAACCTTTTCATGTGAGATAAAAAATGTAAAAAGAAGGGGAAAATTTAACAATTACGTTGCTATAGCAACGAGCCGCGTTTAACAAATAAAATAAAATATAAAAGAAAAAAAAAACCATTGCAACGAAATAAAAAAAACAATTTTATCGGCATTAGCCAAAAGTCGTCTGCATAAATAAAAATAATAATTTACCGATTCTTAACATCTCATGTTTTAAATCAAAGAGAAAACATACGAGCAACGTTTCTTTACGAATCAATAAACTTGGTAATGATAGTGTAGACATAGATCGAAAGTTCTGTTTCGGTTTCGCGTTCAACCAAAAATCTCAGTTTTGACGAACATTCGGTTTCGCTGGAAAAACAGTCGAACCTTCGGTGCATACCGATACTATAGCCGGATCTCATAACAGCTTCTAGAATAACCTGGGCACAAATCATAATGCTTTCAGGTTTTTTTCTTTCACACTATCATTGTTTGAAAATTTGAACAACATTGATGATGATAAAATACTTTGTAATACCTATAACTGTTTCAATTTTTGTAATAATAAATATACATAAACAAAATGTGTAAGAATAAAATTCATTGATAGAAGTTGAATTTGAAGTGGATCTGAATGTCATATCTTATATATATCATATATATCATTTTTTATGTCAATATTTTTTCTATGCCCATACAAAACGCACAACGATAAATGAGATACTATACGAAACGTTTTTGAAGATTTTGATGCAATATACTCAAATTTCGTTAAAATAGTTGTTTGATTAAAAATTGCAGTTAATTAATAATTAATGAAAAACGTATTAGAAATTAATCTAAAAGATTATATTGACAAAGTCTCGCATAGGTCCACTGAATGATTTAAAAAAAAATATTTATACCCCTTTTATACTTTTCTTATTTCTGCAAGAATAAAATATATACCTTTTTTTCACAGAATGTTTATAAAACTTTATAAAAATTTTGTATCGTTATCAAGATATAACTATTCGCATTAAAATTTTCGCTAAAAAAAGAGGCATTTTTTCTCTTGACAAATTTGCTTCATTCCTATTTAAAAACTACTACTTATTACAACTACTGCCTATACTGCTATATTTGTCTTTGATAAAAAAAAAAACCTCTCATTAAATATTTCACTTCTTTAAATAATAAACTATACAATTTTTAACGCTTTCTAACATATGTGAAATGTGTTTATGAATTCGGTTTCTCTGTCCGTACTCTAACTCGCCTAAATATACTCAAATTGCCATGTAATTGATACAAGTTATTGAAAGTTTATCATGTTTGGTATTGCAAACGAAGCATGTCGTATTTACAGTTCATTTACAGGAGTACTCAAAAGTATTCCATTACATTATGGTCTATAGGGACAAATCTTTTTCGGTGTATTTTAATGATTTTACACTATTTTAAACATAATGAAATGTATATGTATTATTGAGGTGCACTAGAAAAAGGTTATTATAGAATATGTTATGTGTAGCATTTACAGTACGTTTAAAGAGGATCTCAAAAATATTCCGTTATATTATAGCATATGGTTACTCTGTTTCAAACATAATAAAGTTGATTTGAATTTCTGAGGTGCACAAAAACATGCTTTTTTTGTAGAACATGGGGCATTTATCATTCATTTACAGGGTCAAACAAAAGAGTTCGGTTGTGTTATGGTCTACGGGTAAAAACTGCTTACAGTGTATTTTAATTTTGTTCCACTGTTTCAAACATGATGAAATTGATATGTATTACTGAGGTACAGTACAAGATACTTGCAGTAGAATGTGATGTGCATCGCATTTAGTATATTTTTACTGACAAATAATAGATTCTGGATACAACACTGTATACAAAGTACTGTCAATTATTGCTGTCAGATGATTGCTGAAAGTGCGTTTTCAGTTATGTTATGCGTTTTTAAGTAATTTTTTGCATACTACGTGGTGTGTATAAATTCTACAGTTCATACACAAAATAATTCGTAAGTATTACTGGGGGTAAGCGTGAATTGTTTAAATGTTGTTTTTTTTAATTTTAGTTATGCTCTTTTAACCTCACCTACATTTAGTATACTAAAAGATGTTTGTAAAATATAAATAAAATCATACACAGGGCCACACAAAGAACTGGATAGGTGACCGCCTCATAGATGATAATGCGATTTCAGCAAAGAAATGAATACATGGTTGCCTATGCATGATAATTCCCGGAAGTGTGATTTCAGCGTGTTTTTGCCTGAATTAAATTTAAGCTTAATATGTGGAGTGTATAATAATCTATAAATATTATACAAATTTGTACAAAGAAATTCAAATAAGTTTAAGTTTATGGGTAGGAATTGCTGAAGGAGAATTTTCACTTGTGTTATTAATTGTTTTACTAAACTTTATTTTAGCATAATATGTAGAATATATACAAATCTATAGATAATATACAGGCCTGCACAAAAGAATTGGAGAACTTTCATGCTTATAGACGGTAATTGCTGAAATCTGCTTTAAAAATGTGCTATGCGTTTTCGGCGAAATTTTCTTAAAGTGTTCTGGAAGTGTTGGAAAGTGTGCTATAATCTATTCTTGACACATGATTTTTCGCTTTTGTTTATGTTTAATTTTGATTTTTATGAAGTTCTCCTTATTAATTAAAATTATTTTTACAGCTGTTCTGAGAGTCAGATGCATAATTTTTAATATCCCGGCATGAGGGATAGGAAAATATTGATTTATCTTTCTGCATAATCACTCCTCTCAACCACCTGTCTGCCATATGTACGAATATATTTGAATATTGACAAAACTAATAGAGTTTTTCCTAAGAAACAAATGTTTACCTATTCAAGTTTTTGTTCCTAAAACTGATTGCGAAAAAGAAGTTTGTGCTGATGGTTCTTGTAAATATCTTAAGTTTTTATGAAAATATTTCTTAAAACTATTGAAATGCTGATGTATTTTCAAATGCATTTATGCGATATAATGAATTTGAAAAGGGCGTTGTATAAACATGGCTTAAAAAAATCAAATAATTGACAGTTCATTTCTAAAAAAAATAGTCCTATGTAAGTAAAATAAATAATGTTTATTTTGATTAAAGGACGTAATATAATTAAATGTTGGGTTTTTAAATATGAACAACTGAAATAAATTAAGTAGCTAAATGTTAATTTTTATAGATACAATTACAGTCTTATCACTAAAAAGATTTACTATGCATAATTTTATGTTTTTAAAATATTCATTTCAGCCATTTATATAATTAATTTACACGTTTCTAAAAATTAAAAACTAAGAGTTTTTTCTTTATAAATTGCTTTCAGTTATGCGTCGGTATCGTTTTAAATATATATCTCTAATCGCATATAAGTAACAGGTCACTGTTTTAAAAATAATAGAAATATTAATAACAAATTGAATATATTTAGCATTTAAGTATATATATATATATATATATATATATATATATATATTCATGTCTATATATATCATGTATATACTATATTTTAAAATTGCTACTGAAGTAATAATAATATAAATTGAAAATATCCCTCACCTACACACACGCACCTTTCGGATAATGGTTGTGCTTTAGAAAGCAACATATCTTAAATAGCACACTTTTCAAGCATCATATTTTCAATGCTTCTTTTCGACCAAGTGAAAAGCTAAATATTAAGCATTTTGAAACTATTTGTGCGAATTTGTATTTCAAGAATAACATAAAAATTAAAAATCACTTGGTTCTAGAATTAAATAATAATAACAATAATAACTCTGCTTTTATTGAAAACAACCACTTGCACATTCACGCATATTTATAAATAAAATTGCCTCTGTAATGTATGTGTATTTGTAATTTATTAATTTATAATTTTTGGATGCATGTATATGTATAGATATAAGGTATATATATATTAATACCTTAAAATTTCCTTTTTTGGAGAGTTTCACTTTCATTTACGTTTGTTGCCGAAACTTAAGAAATGACCAAAATTTGGTATCGGTTCTGTTTCGGCCGCCTTCTAATGATGATTTTAAAATTTTAGTAATAATACTTCTTGTTCGAAATTTATTACATACGTTGATTTAGTGTACAAAAATAAAAATCATTATTAGGTTTGTTAAGAATGGAGAAATTTCCATTAACATAACTTTCTTACATGCATCTATTATATACGTTAAATGTATATGTGTATGTATAAACATCAGTTTATTCAAAATTTGTAAAAGAAAATACTGAATTAAGAAGGAAACATTAATCAGAAGGAAAAATATTCATTTATACATTTTCTAAATATATTTATAAGAAATTGAACATCATTTGGAAATTGTTCAGTGCGTGAAATTCAATTACCGCTTGAAGGAGTGGTGGAACGAAAGTGAAATTGTATTTTATGTCAGAATTGTTCTTTTATAATAAACTGGTGGAAATCTGTTTGGGTTAGAGAGATAGTACACGAATAGTGAAAAATGCTTAATTTTATATACATAAGAGTACACAGGAACAATCATTAGCTTTTAAAGTTATGTTAATTCGTGTTTAATGCAGTATTTCTGATTTAATTATATGGTATTTCTTGATATTTAGTTAAATTATAATTAAAGATTGCTCTATAAATTCAAACAATTATATTTTTACAAATTTCATACGTTAAAATTAATTTTCTTGATGTAAACAAAATAAAATGTCGAATCTATGAGTATCTTATATAATAGAAATTTAAATAGAAAAGATATGTGTGCGTGTGTGTGATTTACGAAAACTTGAAATAACGCAATACCCTTTTAAAAAAAGAATGTGAAACACTTATTTACACATTTTTGCCTTATTAATTTGATGCTCTTTGTTGATTTTCATTATATATAAACAAATTTATGCTCCTATAAATGCTTATTCCCCATAATGAGACTGTTGCTAGTATTTATAGGTGTAATTTTAAGTCTTGCTCATTGGCTTGGGGTTAAACCGGACATCCTATGTTCGATATAGAAGGATTTTGGAAAGAAAAAAATAACTAAAAAATCCTTAGACAATGTTTGATAAAACGGAAAAAAACTAATAGTGATTGTTATTTTTATATAGCTGAAGACGAGGTGAAATTTCTCGTATTTCTCAAATTGTAACAAAAATATCAAAAGAAGAAGGATTCTTTTGTCTTTAAATTTTTAGCAGACCGCTCACCAAAGCGACAAGCGCAACTTAGGTGACAAATTCTGAAATTAAAACCGGATTCTTCTTTGTTCGTTACCTGTTAACAATGAAGAAACAGATTTGAATCCCAGAAATTATGACCTAAGTTGCGCTTGTCACCTCAGTGTGCGGCCTGTATTAAATATCTTTTTGCTTTTAAATAGTAAATCAGCAGACGTATAGCTGAAATATTATTAGTTTAGTTCCTAATATTAAAGTTGTATTTTAAAATATATTATTCTTAAAAAGAAAAAAAAAGTCTACACGTTTTCCTTTCCTGTAAGATTAACATATTCATGTGGTTTTACCGCACAGCGGGGTAATGAATAAAAATATGATGAAGTAATCATATATTTAAAATGATATTATGGTGCAAGAATAAGTGCAGAATATGCACGTAAATTAACATTAAATTCTATTGGAAATTCTGACTTCATGAAGTAACTAATGATAAGGTTTGCAGTTTTATTCTACTTTCTTCTACGGTATTAAAACCGTATATCTTTACAGAAGATCACACTGAGAAAAATGACACTTTCAAATCTGAGAAAATCGATGTTTTCATTTTGTTATGAAACGTTTTGTTTCAAATACGACCTCCCAATGCTTTCCGTTCTGAAATACCAGAAATACTCAGAATATTAAAACATGGACCATACTCAAAATTGAGCCCACACAGATCGTGCCATAACAGTTCATACCCATTTTCGAAACATGGACATATTCAAAAATGATTAGAATAAGTTCAAACTCACTTTTGAAACAGGGAAGTACTAAAAAATGAACATATAGAAGTCAGTTCATACTCATTTTTGAAACATGGACATACTCAAATATGAGCACATGATGTTTTATTCTTGAGTGTGTGCATGTTTTCAGAAATGACTATATGCATGTTTCAAACCAAACTTGAGTAAATTTGATTCGGAGCCATTTTGACTATGGGACATACTCAGATTTAATTATTTTTTTCTCAGTTTTGAAAATGTCGTTTTTAGAGTGCATTTATCCCATTTTCTAATGATTTTCACTTGAGAAAACCCACTTTAAACATAAGTAACATTTCTACCCATTTTCACCACATTATATAAAACTATTTATCTTAACGCTTTGCAAAATTTCTGCAGAAATAAAAATGCTGAAAATAGACACCGCATAGTCAGAAACGCAGTTACACACGTACTTTACTATATTGTAGTAACACTTTTAACAGTGGTAGAATATAATAAAAGAAATTATTAAAAATTTTTGCTTTTATCATAATAATAACATGACTAGTTACAAAAAAAAATGTTCGTATGTATACATATATATATATATTGCGCAACGATCAACAGAGATCATTTAGACGCAAATTTAATGTACAGATTTAAACATAAAAGAAATGCTTTGTGGAGAAAGAATGATATAACCGGTGTTTATTACCAAGAAATTCAGAAGTGTATAAAATAAAATTATGATTTTTTTCCACTAAGATAATTACTGGCATAGTATATTATTAATGCAGTCATCTCATAGCAGAAATTTGTTTTTCGCTTTGATATTTCAGAATGTCTTCATTTGTATTTTCTTTTAAGAGACGCACATTTACTTTAAATGTCGTAATACCTTATTATTAATAATTTAATTACTGTCATTAAATAGGGAGAGTTTTACTACACGGAAATTGTGATGAGTATCTGAATAAAAAACCTCATCCCAATTGGCAACACCTATTAACAGCAAAACAAAATGAATTGATTTTTAAGTTTAAAGACAGCTAAGAGTATATGTCATTTGGAATTATAAAATAAATAATGACATTAAAAAAATTAATTGGAAATTATGGAAAAAAAAAACAAATTATGATATAACACTTGTATTTGTAAAAACACATTCTAATATTACTGAACCTTATACAATAAATAAAATAATAATAATTCAATAAAATACATAAATTTTAATTTAAATACTCAAAGATTTAAAATCTTTTTATTCGTTATGTTAAATAAATCAAAATATGTAATGATGGTCGTGTTTCAGATGAATTAACTTTTATCCTCAAACAAACAAAAAAAAAAAGTCACAATTCAAGTAAAAAATTCATTTCACAGTTTTATAATCACCCATCACGGGGCATTTTAAATTTACTTATGTTACGTTAAAAAGTTTATCTTAGAAGATATAAGTAGTACTTTAAGAACTTTTTGAAAATAAGAAAAATTTAAATCAAAAAGGTGTTTTCATGTTGCACTATTTTTAAAAGGAAACATTCTATGTGGATGCAGAGTGAGTTATTGTGCGAATTGGTGTTTGTTCTGGAGTTCAAACTTTTGACAGCTATCTGAAATCGTTTTCTTTTCATGTTCTTATGATTAGTTTAAAATAATTTCACATTGGTATCCAGAAATCGGAGATCCTAAGCCACTTTTTAGATGCACGCCTTTACTCACGCACGCCTTTAGGTTACATGTGAAAGTGGCCATCTTTCATAGGTGGGGTTGGTGTAAATATGGGTCCCCATTTAAAAGGGGGCCATAATTATATCACCTTTTCTCTTAAACAACATAAATTATTTCAATAATATTTTACGGGAAACAGAAATTACCTACATTATACATATTACCAAATGTATTATATTATTAGCGGCGTAATATTGTCGATTTTAGGCATAATGCTGACAATATTTGTTGAAATAACATATACTTACTATGAATATTCTTATAAAGCCCATCTGAAGATTCTCTAAGATATTCATAGTTTTCCAATTTTGCTTTTTCATACTTTTATGTATAATTCCTTCAGTGTCCATTCCATTGCTTCTTATAGTGTTTTATCCTTCCTTCTTCACATGTGTATTCATTTATATATATATAATTTCCTGTGCAACTTCAGGATCTTTTAAATAGCACATTTTTACCTGAAAACTTTTATTTAGAATAATTACATAAATTTAATATTCTTTTAAAAAAAAATGCTTTTATTTTAAAACTACACCAGCAAAATTAAACAATTATTTTGTTATACTAAATGTAAAATTGGTTCGTGGCAGCAGGCCACAAACACACCTATGCAAATCTCTTCGAAATTTCTCCCATGAAATGCATAAAAGTGCAAATGCTCATTAACTATGCGACACTGCTATTATGGCGTTCATAAATATGCTTTCAAAGGCGTATTTAAGTAACGTAAAAAAACGATCTTTTCTTTATGTATGTGAAATGGCTCTCACCGGTTTTTGTAGTAGTTAGAATACAGATGCATTATAAAAAATAAAACTAAATAGACGATAATCGTATAGTTAGAAAATTAAGAAATCAAAAGTAACAATTAGAATACAATTACGAGCATGCTATGATGCATCGGATTTTTGCGAATTTAAGTTAGCTTCATATTAATTTTATGTCTAAAATAAAATGAAAATCTCTTTGTTTATTAACAGACTTTAGTTTAGCGCCAAAGTGCAGTATTTTAACATTAATGTTATCTTATGATGAATCTGCTTTCAATTTTCATTTTAATTTGTTCGAGGCAATCAGTTGCTAATCGTGGTAATTCTTTCACTTGTAACTTCACATAATTCTCCCCCAAAAATGCTTATTTTGGTGATAGATTTTGTTTGAAAAATACTGAAAAAGTCTTAAATATCATTTTATTGAGCTACATTTCTAAAACAAATTTCATACGAAAGTACATTTCTACACAATACTAAGATCCTCTATTCTATGATGTAAAAATTGAAATTATGTGATATTGTGTGAGTTAAAACAATAGCAAACTGAGTTTAACAGTCAAAAGGGGAAGCAAATTTCCAACAACGACATAAAAGTTCGTTATGAAGAAATTAGGATTTTGTCGCTAGTGAAAATCCAGAATATGATTGAAAGTAGCAGGTATCGAAATTTGGTGTATTTGTGATAAACTTTGGGCTTTCAGTTAAGAAGTTAAATTTCGACAGCTCACTGCATTGAAATTTCCATGCAATGGGATAAGCAGAAGAACTTTTCATCATATTTTTATTATATGCTTCAGAAAGAAACTTTTTAAAATCAAGTACATATCCTCATCTATACTTCAAATCAAAAATTCCCCATGTAAACTATGTTAAATAATATTTTAAAAATAGAATGCTCGACAATTAAATAAAGTTTTAAAAAGCGCATTAAACCAATATTATACTGTAAAAAAATTAAAAATATAACTACAAATTTTGATTCTCGGTAAAATATATAGCAAGCAATAAATTTGGATTCATTCTATCCGCCAAAACTAGTTTGTACAAAGAAAAAAAATCATTAAGTGTGGTATTGTCTTATTTTATATTTCAAGATAAGATTTAGTACCAACTTTCCAAAAAGTATACTTTTTGTCACATGTTTGTTAATCACGGCAATAACTCACTAATTTTTTTTTTCGGAAAACAGCTTGGCGTGTGAATGAAACCACATTCAATGATTTGCTGACGACAAAAAGTTAACACTCTCACAGAGTGAGTTTTTTAGTTTGTTTATTTCTCTTTGTTCTCGCGTCTCTTTTTTTAGCCGTTGTTGGTCACAGAAAAAAAAGCATCTAACATTTTAATTTTTTAGAAAAACCAATGTACTAGAAGCATGCTTAAGAACTGAAAACGCTAAAACGAATATATAGTGTATATATATAACCTGCCAAATATATCTTCACTCACTCAGTATCTTGAATGGACAAAGTATGTTAGTTAATAATTAATTAAGTTTTTTTTTAATATTCATACATTGCTCAAAAGTCTTTTATCTCATACGTTTCGTATTTTTAAAAACCGTGCAGTGACATTTTATACTTAAATGAAACAAATAAAACAATGAGACAAATCAAATAAAAAGGGAGCATTACGATTATGTAACGGGAATGTTTCAACAAATATTTGAACAAAATGTTATTCGTAAACAAAAATGAAAAATCATGCGGACCATAAATGAAGTTAAACTGTAACCAATATATTAAAAACCATAAATAATATACATAGAAACAAATAGCCTTATATGCATATATGACATGAACTGATATTTAATTTCTTTTTCCCTTTAACACTTTCCAACGTAGTTGAAAATTGTTTATGCATTCAGTTTGTCTATCCGGAATCTGGTCATGTTCTAACTCACGTAAATATACTCAGATTTCCATCTAATTTACATATGTTATTGAGATTTACCATGTGATGTTCGGCATTGTGAAAATGAAATGTGTAGCATGTATAGTTCGTTTACAGGGAAACTCAATAGAATTCCAGTACACTATGGTCTATGGGAAAAAATCACTGCAATATAATTTAACGATACCTACACTATTTAACTAATATTAAAAGACTGGAGTTCTCTACAAGGTACTTATTGTAGAATGTAGTTTGAATATGTAGCGCTTATAGTTTGTTTACAGAGGCACTCAAAATAACTTCTTTATATTATGGTCTATGGAGAAAAATCGTTTGCGGTATATTTTAATTATGTTACATTATTTCTGAGATAATGAAATTTGTATGAATTGCTGAGTTGCACTAAAACATGCTTCCTATAGAATATGAAGTGTAAAATATTAATCAATCATTTACAGGGCCACAGAAAAGTATTGGGTTACATAATGGTCTACGGGGAAAAACTGTCTGCACTTTTTAAAAATTGTGTTACATTATTTGAAGTACATTACTGTGGTTTAATACTGGATGCTTGCTGTAGAATATGATGTGCATTACATTGATCGTTCATCTACAGGGACGAACAAAATATTTCGATATAGTACTGTCTATAAGCGATAATTGCTGGAAATGCATTTTCAATTATAGTATGCGTTTTTAAGTTTAACTAAATTTTTGCATACTAAGTAGTGTGTATAAATTCTATAGATCATGTACAGGGCTGCACAAAAGAAAACATGAGCATTACTGAGTATGAGTATGGATTTCTTAAAGATGGTTTTTATGTAAGTTATGCACTTTCAATCTGAACTATATTTAGTATGCTAAAAGATGTTTGCAGAATATAAATAAAATCATATATATGGATAAGCAAAGAACTGGATACAGGACCGCCTACGTATGGTAATTTCTGAAAATGTGATTTCAGTAATTTTAGGTGTATATTTACGTGAATTAAGTTTTAGCTTAATATGTCGCGTGTAGTAAAAGTTTTAGGTAATATACAGGGCTGTGCAAAAGAATTCAACTACGTTTCCGGCTATTAGTAAAATTGCTCAAGGAAAATTTTCCACTGCTTTATACGTTTTCTTACTAAACTAAATTTTATCTTATTACATAGAACATACCCGCATAGCATGCACATTCACAGTGACGTCATTGTGACGTCAATGTGAGTCACGTACGTCACGTCACATCTGTGACCAAAATGCCACCACTTTGTAACGTCACACTGTGACCAAAATGTGAACGTCTTGGAGATATAAAGACAACTTAAAATAAACTTTAGAACATCTTATAACATAAAGAAAACTACTTTTTGACAGCTTTAGAAATTTTTGTGACGTTGCAATGACGTCACTGCAAGTCACATAAGTCACGTAAAAACTATGACCAAAATGCCAACACTCTGTGACTTCACGGTGTGATCGGAGAGTGAATTTGGAAAAAAAAACTCATAAAATATAGATTTGAATTATGTCATGTACCTAAATCATTAATAAAAATATTGTCACACACTATTTAAATATATTGAGTATTTCCAAAATAAAATAATAAATAAATATCTGTCTACATATATGAGGCAGATAATTTTTTACAATTTTCATTACCATTTTCATGAAATTTAACAAAATATACTGTATAATACACAGGTAAAAATCCTTAAATATAAATTTAGTTATTTATCAAGTTATAAGCAATTCGTGTCACGTGACGACCAGTTTTTCTCCTGTCTTTCACTGTCACGTCGGATATTCAAATCAAAACGCCGACTTTGACATTCTTTTCTGAAAGATCTTCTGCTTTTAATAAAAAATGGAAAAGGTTTTTCAATAACATAGTTTCTGAACAAAACACGAGCCAATTTCGTGTATTTCCGAGCAAAAATGAATTAAAAACATGATATAAAGTATATGTCATTCCTATAGCAATTTATCCAAAACTGGCCAGTGCTTAGTAAGATGTCACCTCTATTAAATATATTGCTCTTTTCGATAGAGTGTAAAAAATAAAAAAATTGTACTTAGGAAATTTGATTGCAATTTAAATTTATATCGAAATTACTTTATAAAGCCTATTAAATCAATTATTATTTAAAATTTATCTTTACTTTTGACGTCTAAAGCAAATGTAATGGATTAAAAAATATATAAAAATGTAAATTTTCACAGCTTATTTCTAAGAAAACAAAAATCTCTCATATAAAAAAGAATATTATAGCATCATTAGAAGTTCGTTTTTCAGCCGTACAAATTACAAAGGTTTTGAAATGTCTTTATTTAAATTATTTTCTTCCTATATCATTTGCGGTAAAGTTGGAAACATCTGCTAGCTGTTATTTTGTTGTGTTTAAACAATACTGCGCGCGCATATTGAAGGCAGGTGACTTTTTCTCATTCGAAGCTAGGATTAGCGTGTGTTGGGTTCTTTGAAGTTTGTAGATTTATACTGTGTAAGTAAATTAACGTTCTAAAGTGAACAATCTCCATTTTAAAGTAAACCATCCATTTTAACATCTGCCTGTGTCTAGCCGGGTGCATTCATAAGGCCTGAGTGACATTTGATTTCTCAGATCTATGAACTCACCTCTCTGCTGGAATAATTTGAAAATTATTGTAGTGGATGTACAGTCTAATTTTTCAATGGAAGGAAAGCAGATAAGGAGCATTCAACAATAACACCTTTACCTATAGATCAGCAGGTAACTTTTAATGTCTTCGCAGTTTTGTTAATAGTGCATGTTTAGTACTAGTACATTTAATATTGCATTATTTAAAAATTAAGATGTTTAAATTTTCTTTTAAAAAATCACTTGTATTAAATTTTATCTTTAATGTTTTAAATTTTTTTAAATAGACTATTTGGAAAAAAGCTTAAAGAATTTACTAACAATATGTATTCTAAATGTAAAGTGTTATGTAAAAGGAGGCATTTATTTAATGTTTTGCGTTTCTTAGTTCAATTTTCATAGTTATTCATTATAATTAAAAACATTGCAATTTTTAAAACTATTAATATTTGATTTGCAATTTAATAATTTCGTTGCTAGTGTAGGTTTCCAGAAATAATTTTCCGGTATATTTGAAAAAAAAAAGTGACATTTTAATGCATTGAATAATTTGTTTGTCGAGATATGTCAATGTTAGATGCACAAAAATAATAAATATTGATGAAACAATAAAATAACTGTTTAGTTAAGGTAATTTTTCCAGCTGTGTTATCGAATGTGTTTACTGTAAAAATTGATATTTAAGTTCTGCATTTAGTATTCTATCAAAAACTATAAATAAAATAATTTGTAAAGAAAAAAAAATATATATATATATATTTTTTGGCATTTATGAATCTTAATTTCTATATTTCATTTACAACGAAAACTGTTTTACTGCTTGATACAATGTTTATTATTTAATAATATCGCACAATAGGTATATCTATTATTTAAATTGATTCCTAATATAAATTTTTCAGAATGTTTATTTGAAAATGTATACTTATATTTTCTTTAAAGTTGTTCTCAAATCCAAAATAGCTAATTTCTGGCATATTTCTGAATTCATTTTTATTCGGAAATACATGAAATTGGCAGGTGTTCTTATTCAGAAAAGGGTAGATGTGCCAGTAATGGACCGCCTTCCAGTAATGGGACATCTTCAATGTTTTTGGTTTATAAAAAAATAACCAATAAAAATTCAGCTTTATTTATTTCATTAATATGCTATCTTTAAATTCTAGTTTTAAATAGTGCTCGCGATTATACGTATAATACGTATAAAACGTATTGTAACCGGTAACGATTTTTAATAGAAATCATATGGAAAAAAGGCTTGACTACGTATACGTTTAAACGTATATAAACGTATAATTGCGAGCACTAGTTTTAAATGCAATCATAATATCATTTATCTATTACTTTTTGTGAGGTGTCCATTACTGGAGTTTAGGGTGTTTTGATTTATTTCTGTTATTTACAATTAAATTTAGATTCACATTGGGAAATGTGACTATGAGCATGGTTAAATATTGTTGGTAGAGTAATATAATATTAAAAAATGTTGAATATAACAATTATAACTATTAATTAAAAAATAATTGTTAAAGAAATTCCTTAAGGGTGTCCATTACTGGCACATCTACCCTATATATAATCGAATGGCGTTATCCATTTTTTGGTAACGGCAGATGATGTTTCAGAAAACACTATCAAAGTCGGTGTTTTGAAATAAATTTCCGACGCGCAGCGTCAGAAACGGGTAAAACCTGACCGACATTGATCTTAAGTATTACATTTATCTAAAAATGGAAAACGCTATTCATTCCAAATAGCTTTAATAATCAGGCATGCAAGTGCCATGCGTTTAAAAGTTTGTTCATAAATGTGTCAGAAAGTTTCGTGTTAACCGGTTTCTCAATCAGATGCAAAGTTTTAATTTGAATACGAGTTGCATCAATAAAAATGATTGCCGATCCAATCCTTATCATCGATCTTATCCGTATTTGGTGAAATCTTGTTATCCGAATCTATGCGAAATCATTTATCAGGTTCGGTCGGGTTGTGGGCTTACAGATTTTTTGTTGTTGTTGTTGTTGGGTTAGGATAAGAATACGGGTTGAATCAAAATATAGTTTCAGTCAACCATCATTCATGTTCAAGTTGACATTCAATCATGTTCAAGAAGTATATAACCGGATTCGTGTATGACTCTAGATCCGAGCCGACATCAGAAATTGTATCGTAACACAATTTCTGGTAAATACTGGTTACTCGGTCTTATGCAAGATTCTATTCCAAACAAGACTTACAGTAAAAACATTATACCCGACTCGGGTCAGATCGGGTTCACGAAAATCAGGTCACACGACAACTAATCTAAATCTATTCTGTAGCCAAACAAATCCAAAAAGATCGATCCGAAGTTTCTGGATTGGATTCGGGTAAAATCTGATCACCCGACCCGGTGCAGTGTCGTCGCAAACGTCACAAACTTGAACCATAAAAAAATTTTGATCCGAACAATCCGTATAGGATTCGGGTAAAATTTGGTCACCCTATCCGATGCAGATTCGTCACATTTTTCACATTGAAGTCGCGCGGTGACTTCACAAAGTAGTCACATTGTGAGGTCACAGAAAGCCTTGAAAACGGCCATAACGACCTCGGATTTACGTCACAGTGACTTCACATCGACGTCACGTGACGTCACGACGACGGTCACAAAGTCACAGTGTGACTTCACAGTGACGTCGCCGTGACGTCACCATGCCTTACGGGTATCTAAAACTTACGAACATGCAGAGGACATCACAAAATAATTGAAATACTTTTCTGGAAATAGACGGTAATGGCTGAAATTTGGATTTCAAATGCGTTACGCATTTTCTAAAATGTTCACTGAGGTATTTTCTATAACTTAGCAAACAGCGATGTTTTGCTAAAGTGTTGGAAAGTTTTCCCTAATCTATGTTTGACGCATGAATTTTTTTCTTGTTTTCTGTGAGGAGGGTGGGTGGGTGAAGATTTATCAGATGTAGAACTTTAATCAATCAAATTCAATAATTTTATTCGAACAATATAAAACTTATATTGGTTAGTATTCGGCTTAAAGTTAAGGAAACACAACTAATTCCCACTAAGAAATGTAACCTCTTGGTATGGACAGATTGAAGGAAATACACGCGAAATGTAAATTATTTGATAGCATTAACAATAAAATACTTTTGTGCTTAATAGCTATAAATAAACTTTAAAAACTTTTTTTTTTCTTAAATGCATATTCTAAAAATTATACAGTCTGTTTTTTTATATAAATGTTTCCAAAACTGAATTTAGTACATGAAGCATTAAATTCGTTTCTTCACAAGATGTCGCGATTTTTTTTTTAGTCATTAATTATTTTGCATATTATACACATTAATTACAAAATTTAAAAAGTGCACAGGCTGTCATAAGATATATATTATCATTTGCACTGAAGTGAAATTAAAATATTTCTTTCAAAGAAAGAATTTTATTTCGTTGTTGGCAAATTTTTAAAATAAATCGTCTAAAGTTAAACATATTTTTTTCTCGTAATACAGCTTTTTAATGTATCATTTTAAATATGAAGGATAAATTTTTTTTATTTAATTTACATTTTGAAAATTTTATTTTAAAATTAGTTTAACATTCTTTATGAATTTTATTTTAGAATATGAATTGTTACTTTATTAATAACCATAAATAAAATAAGTTTGTTTTTTCACGAGATATCATGATTTTTTTCTTTTGTTCAAGCAAAGTTTACTTGAAATTTGAAGAAAATCTTTGAAAGCCTTTCACTGAGAGTACTTTAATTTAAAATCAAGTGAAATAAAAATGAGTTTCTCAAAATAACCTGAAATATTACAAAGTAATTTCCTATGCCCACTTATTCTTTTTTTGAAAATTTTATTTTGTAAAATATCGTATTTTTAGTTATAGCTACATATTCTTTATATTTAAAAATAATCCCATTATCATCCTCTAAAAATTAACAAACGAGAAACATTTTGCATTTTTTTATATAATAAAAGTTAGAGGCAAATAATTGTATTGTTACTTTAGTTATTCTAAAAATAAACATTTCATTCTTTATGTTTTATGTTAAAATAGAAACTAATCGGATGCGCCAATCGCAAAACTTTCATCTATCTGATACATGTTAATAATCATAAATCGTAATATTTTAAATTATGCATTTTAGAATTAAAAATGCAGCATAGTAGCACCACCTGTTATATAATTTACACGAAAACCTAATCAGCACCAGCCAAGTTCTAACAGAATATGAAGTTTATTGAAATTCCGTGCATTAGTTCTTGAGATATGACTATCGCTAAAACCGTGTAAATCCTGAAAAATGCAAACTAGAAGCGCCATCTGTCGGGCGAATAAATCCAAAAATTAATCAGCCACGACTTACGTCAGCGTCTAATTGAATCTGAAGTTTGATGAAAATTCGTGCATTAGTTTTTGAGATAGACCTATTGCGGAAGTCGTGAAAAATGCAGCATAGTAGCGCAAACTGTTGAGATATTTACATAAAAATAAGAAAAAAAGAAAACAAAGTAAAAAATCAGCACCAATTTATATCAAGGTGTAATTGAATTTAAAGTTTGATGAAATTCCGTGCATTGCTCTTGAGATATGAAAATCTCTAAAATCGTGTAAATTCTGCAAAATGCAGCATAGCAGCGTCATCTGTTGGGCGATGTACACCAAAACCTGATCAGCAACAAACTATGTCAACGTCGAATTGAATCTGAAGTTTGATGAAAATCCGTGCATTAGTTCTTGAGATAGAGCTATTGCGAAAATCGTGAAAAATGCAGCACAGTAGCGCTACCTGTTGGTGATTTACATCAAAAACTACTCAACAATTTGATAAAAATTCAATTCATATCAAGGTCTAACTGAATCTTAAATTTTAATAAATTGCGTGCATTAGTTCTTGAGATAGAGCCCCTAAAAATTTTGCCACCTATAGACGCACACACACACACACACACACACACAAACAAACTCACAAACAGACATTTTCTAAAAACTCGTGTTCAGGACATTCTAAAACATATAAATCCGTCGAACACCAGGAGTCAAAATTTTTCATGAATCCAACATTTGTTTCCTTCTAAACATAGAATTAAGTAATAAAAAGCTAATGTTATCCTTACGTCGTTTTTTCTGAACAACAACAATTTGAAAGTTTTGCATTCGATATTTGGATATGCCGTAAAATTTAAAAGACTTCTCCCCTCTTACAAAGCTCAGTTAAACATAAACCCGAACTTGCATTTTGAAACTTGTTAAATCATTTTTATACCACACTTTTTCTCTAATGACACTGCGTGTTAACCCCTTGAAGGGCACCGGTATATTATATATACCACTTAATTTTAATCCCAAAATGCCACAATGACACCAGAATTTTATAATAAAATTTTGAATTTATGAGGTACATGAGGAAAAGCATTTACTTATTTTAAAATAAATTATTTCGTGAATCCTGGTGTCAACCACTCATTTCAATAATTTAGCTACAAGCGTGCTTTGCCCCTGAAGGGGTTAATACAGCCGAAATTACAATTTAATGCTTGGAAAACATGAAAATTTTTGTTTGTAACTTAATCGGTATTTGTTAGAACGAAAAAAAAGGTTATGCGTTTTGGTAATGAAAACAAAACGAAAAAAAAAAAACATTTTCTTTACAGAACATTAGGCATCTTTGCAGAAAAGTGTAAAAGAGAAATAATTGCAAATCCGATTGAATAAAAATATATTTTAACGTTGTTATCAGTAATAATGTATACATGTTGGTGTTGTTTATTACAGCCGATTATCTACGCTATGGATATAGGATGAGGGGGAAGGTAATCTTTGTGTGTGTGTGGGGGGGTCTTTCTACGGAAACGTAACCCGTATTTACAGAAGGTTACCCAACAATCGAAGAAAATCGTGGAAAACTCTAAAATATTAGACTGACGGGCGCGAATGCGTTAAAACACAGCGCCTCCCATTTATCATCTTCGAGAGCAGAACCTCTGAGTTACTGGTGGGACAGAAATGTATAGGACTAGAATAAATTGACGTATATTTTATAGCGACATACAAAATAGAAACATATTAAAGATGTTTTACCGTAGTTTACTAGAAATGAATTATTTTTCAGTCTGGTTACCATGAAAAAGGCTGTTAGCAAGTATAAAACTAGCGTTTTTATCACATCTACACAAATGTTTCTTTAGAGTTGGACCTTGAATATAATATAACAACAAACATTTCTGTCTAAAACTTAAATCCAAAGTTTAAATTTTTAAATAAAAAAAAAGGAAATTACTTTACATAAATTAAGAATGTTAATTTGATTCAATTTCTTAACGTAAGCTGATTTATATTATTATGTACGGGGCTTTACAAATTTGATAAAATCTGGTAGCCAGAGAAAAATTCTAGTAGCCAGTAAAATATATTTACCACCCCCTCGTTCCTCGTCATTAATTTTCAAAACGTACAAAAGTTTTTATGATTCAATTGAGGAAAAATAATAACAGACATTGTTTATAATTATCAGTTACATAGTTTAGAAAGATAATATAAACTAAGTAGATTTCTAATGAAACTTATCAAAATGATATATCTTTAAAAATATATATATATTTATATACCGTAAAGAGTGAATTAACCGGTATGTTCGGGTTGAGGGTTGATTTATGACGGCCAATTATCAACACGAGGGATATAGGCCCTGGGGGGAGTGCCCTCCGTGGGGGTCTTTGTAAGGGATCCTAACCCGTATTTACGCAAGGTTGGAAGAAAACCACGGAAAACTCCGAACGGTTAGGTCGACGAGCGCGACAGGGGTATGAACCCAGCACCTCCCGTCTACCAGCTTCGAGAGCAGAACCTCTCAGCCACTGGTGGGGCCCGGTATGTTCGGAAAATGCTGATTGCCGAATGCTTCAAATGTCCCGATAGTTGAATGCTACAAAATATCTATCTGCTGAGGAGCGCATCGACGAAATAGTGAAGCAGGAAAACAAGTTTTTGTCTATTTTTCTGTCGAAATCTCAAATAATTCTGATTTGATTATGTTAAAAATTACATTTGATGAACTTATTTTTGCTAAATTAAAAACAAAAGTTAAAAACATTTTTCGTGCGAATATAGTTTCAAAGTTTATTTTTTAATATTGGGAAAGGGGGGGGGGGGGCGATGGCATTTGTGCTCACTTCAAGGAAGCGTAGGGCGATTTTTGTACAAAAAAGAACAACAACAAAATAAAAAACCCATTAGATTAAATAACTTGGTCGCCAGTGGCGACCTGGCGACCTTATTTGTCAAGCCCTGCTTATGTAAATGCATTAAAATTTTTGGGGTAGAATAATAACTTTATATTTGTTATCTCTAAGCATAAAACAGCAATATGTTGTGTTTCTTGTTCTGTTCGACGTTTACAAAATTATAATTAAGTTATTAAAACTAATTTAAGTTTAATAATTAGTGAAATTATACAAAATTTTATATGGCTGAGATTCAAAACAGAAATTAAATATGAACAATACATTCAAATAGATACAGCATTAAAGATAAAAAAAATGCAATTTTATGTGCACTAAAAATTTACAGAATTTCTATGTACCATTATAATAACTAACTGCGTTACTGTTCCATTTAAAAAGTCACATTTTCGCATAAAACAAGAACATTATACAGACGCTTTATACTATAAATTTGAAAAGTGATTTACTTGCAACATAATATGTTAGTAAAATAATATATAATTTTCTGTTTAAAAAAATAAATAAATAGGAAATCTTTTGCAAAAGAAAAAGTTATTCTCTAGTTAAAAAAAACCATAAAGTCACTTCTAAACAAATGATATAGTTTAAAAAAAAGAAATGTCTGAAACTTCGAATTCGATGTACAACGAAAAACTAACTTTAATTTTAAATTAATAAAAATGATCATTTTTCTCTTCCGCAGACAAAAAAAAACTCATGTTTTTATTTTTCAATTATTCTTTATACAAAGGCGTCAAATTTTCTTTTAGAAAATAAATGTTTCCATTATAAAATATGATCTCGTGCATTTTCATAAAATTTAAATCATGTTTCTAATTTTTAAAAATCTGAGAGCTTTTGTGTCCCTGAAATTTAATGAATATCATTATTATATTCTGTCTTTGTTTGGAGTAATTTTATTTTTTTTAAATTGTTTAAAAAAACCTATATTTTAAACAACAATAATTTATTCGTCTTTCGAAGCTTTCTTTTAATTAATTTTGCAATGTACAAAAATAACAAATAGATAAACTGATATTATTTTCCATTTCCTAGCAGATTAATTTTTTAACGTGTTGACACAAATTGTGGCAATCTTATTTAATATTAGATATTTTATTCGTTTATTTATTTAAACATTTTTATTAACAAAATCCTATTTTTTTTTTACTATAAACCCTTTTGTCGTCTCCATAAATTCATAGCTAAATTTGAGACGGCTGCCGAATGCGGTTGCTATGTATAAATATTCATAAAGTGGGTGGCTACGACCTGCTCCAAAAAACTGACCTGCGAAGTGGACAATATCAGATCCAAACGTTACCCCTGTTGCTCCCGAAAAAGTAGAGAAAAATTATAATGAAGTCACAGCAAAAGCCGTAGGAAAGCATCAAAATTTGGAAAAAGAAAATCTTGTGTCAATTACAGTAGACAACACAGTACAAACGGTCCTCAAAAGATATACCTCAAATCAAAATCAAGATCGAATACATTTTCATTAAGCAGAGCTAAACAAAATAAAAGAAGAAAATTAAAATCTAAAAAATAAAGCACAGAAACTCTAGGAAGAGAAACAAATACTAAAAAAATGATTAAAAACTAGAAGCACAAACAAAGACTTCAGGTACAAGAAACAAATAATAAAAATAAAGAACAAATAAATTTCATGAGTGAGAAAACATGTGAAACAGATGAAGAAAATAAAAGACTACTTGACTCTTTAAGGGATGTGGATATCCCATTACACCAAGTGACAAACCTTTTAAATCAAAAATTCAGTTAACTTAAAATAGAATTAAAGACAAATCTAAAACTTCCCCAAACAGTGTATCCCGATCCAACACAAGACTCACCAACTATTACAAGCTACACAAATGCTTTAAGGCTCCCGTTGAGCAAGCGCTCGGGAATACGGTGCTAATGTTAATCCAATGGGGCATTAATGTGCTAATATCTCGCTTGCATTTGAATATTTTTAAACGATTTTTTTTTGCACTGGATAGCAGAGATCAATCTCTATTTCCGCCGTTGATTACTTTTTCGATTTTCTTTGCGTATTTTTTTTTACGAAGATAGTTTCACTTTCGAAACCGGTTCCGAAAGTGAAACTATCTTCGTAAGACAAAGGTCACGGCTGCCGAAGGCAGTCGCGCATCATCAATACGCAAAGAAAATCGAAAAAGTAATCAACGGCGGAAACAGAGATTGATCTCTGCTATCCAGTGCAAAAAAAATCGTTTAAAAATATTCAAATGCAAGCGAGATATTAGCACATTAATGCCCCATTGGATTAACATTAGCACCGTATTCCCGAGCGCTTGCTCAACGGGAGCCTTAGCTCTACAATTTATGTTAAGACTACAAATAACTTGGCTGCATGATTTACTAGCGTTGCTTTCTTCCTAACCTGACAACTCAATACAAGATTATCAATGTTAAAAATAAAAGAAATACTTTAGAACTAAACTTTTGGTTACTAAAAGAAAATTATTTTTAAAATTATTAACATAGCGTCACTCAAATTTGATATCGTTACTTTTAAGAACCATATTTAAAATCCTTAGAGCCATAACAAAGCGCTGCGTCACAAACTTTTAACCCGTTAAGGGTTTTTGAACTGATAATGGATTTTAATTAGGGTTTTTCTGCTTATGAGTTGTAAGTAATATTATTTTAAATAAAAATGCTTTCTTGCACCAACAAAAGTTTTAAAACAAATACTTACTGCTTTTTATCGAAATCAATATTTTCCCTTCAACCGATGTTGATATGACTACTGCTGAATTGTATGTAATGCACTTGCATTTCATTTGTTTTCTGTTAAATAGCGAGATCAAGGACATACCTATGCCCAAAATCTACTGTGAACCATCAAGAAATAAAAATTATTCAATTGTAAAATCAGAAACGGAAAAAATACTAACAACTATAGGGAATAAAATAGAAGATAATACATACCTTAAATCAATCATGGACGTGAAATGACTTGGCGAGAAGAGAAAAAGGGTTTTAATTATGGATATTCCAGAGGAAGATATCAAAGTTAAAATTAGCACGGAATTGAAAGAAGGCATATCAAGTAATGCGTAAAATTCGTATTTACGAAGAAATATTACGAGTATTTACGAAATTTTAAAACAAGAGCAGAAAACGTACAGATTAACGGTTGACCTGGAAGAACAACAATCTACACAACTACTCAAACAAGGTCGTTTACTGATAGGAGTTCTATCTTGTAAAATAATACCGTTTTTTCCCAATATACATAGTAGTAAATGTCAAATGTATGGTCACAAAGAAATAAACTGTAAACTAAGACTGACATGTGCATTCTGTAGGCAGGAACACAATTCAGAGAATTGCCCACAGAAGAGTAAACCAAATAATCATAAATGTGTGAACTGCTATTATACTGAAGACTCCGGAGGAAATAACTTTCAATTTAATCACAGTGTGCAATCTGTAAGGTGCAAGGTCTTTCAAAAAATATATATCAATAATAGTTATTTAAATTCAACGAATTAATTCAAGAAGACTCAGTCGTAAAAACATTAAATTTTTCCTCATGATAAATTACTCATCAAAATCACGAAGCTTTTGCTTCACACCTTAATTTACTCCTTTCAAAGACACTAAGCCTGAAAATATAAAACTGGCACAGATCAATTTACAAAAGAACAAAACAGCGACTGCAGACCAAATTAGAAACCTAATAAAAAATAATTATAACTTCGCCTGCCTACAAGATAGCAGCTATTTATCAGAAAATTGCCCGCATGTCCTCCCGTCGTCATGCGCATGTCATTCATCAATTTCAAAAAACAGTCATATAATATTATTAGATACAAACTTATAACATATTCCAGTAATGAGGAATGTAAATTCAATTTTTATCAATATCAAAACAACTGAAGATGAATTGACTATTGGCTCACAATATTCACCGCCATCAGCAGATTTACAAGGTGATCTTCAAGAGTGGTATGATGACAGAAGAATGAGCAATAAATTTTTACTTCAGAGAGACCTTAACTCCTATAGTGCTGTTTGGGGATATGCAAGGAAGGACTACAGGAGCCCTCACGTAATACATCTAATGAATGCAAAACGTCTGATAGTATTAAATGATCCAATTTGTAAACCAACATTTGAAACACATCATTCCAATGGCTGGCCGGTTGTCTCGCTTGCAATACGCCATATTCCCGAAAGTTAGAAACTGGGAAAAGATGAAATAATAGAATGAATAGGAGGAAACAAGTAGAATATAGTAATAGGTTGAAGCAAGTAGAAGATGAAATAATATAGGGAGATCATCGCCTGACCATGCTGACAATAGATCTTTTTATACCAAATATTCGAATAAGAAGGCATAGAAACAAGCAGTGTTCATTCAAGAAATTTAACATCATACTGAAAAGAAAATTTGAAGACAATCAAATATTCTTCTCAAACATATTGGCAATACAAGACTTTGAAAGACAATATCATAAATTCAAAAATACGTTAACGGAAACCGGCAATGCCTCTCTAAAAGGAAAAATACGTCCTTTCAACAAAAGATTACATGGTGGACACCACAATTAAGAAAACAACGAAATTATGTAAAGGCCTTATAACGAAAAACAAAATTGTCTATATCTAAACCATCAGATCGCATAAAATACAAGATGGAAAGAACAAGACTACTAATACTAGATTAAACCGCTAAAAAGAACTTATAACGTCCATATTTGGTCATTCAACTCCAGATCAAGCAAAAAAAAACATACAGCTTCAAATTTTACTTTAAAAGAACTAAACACATCACTGCACTCATTTAATATCAGTAAAGCTGCGGTCCCAGATAACTTCGATCATATCATATTAAGAAAAGTCATCCAACACTACATCTGGACATATTCAACGCTTCTTTACAATTAAATTATCTTCCTGCAGATTGCAAGATCGGGGAGTTCGTTCATTTTCTGAAAAACAGCAAGCCTCTAGAAGACCCACAGTCATATCGTCAAAACACGCAAATTGCAATACTTGGAAAAGTGTATTAAAAATGCTCTTGAAAATAATTAATCACTCATTAAGAATTTCACAAGATATAGAACATAACCAGTGTGGTTTCCTAGAGGATAAATCTACGGAAAGGGCCATACAGGAAGTCTTATCACAAATTGATATAAATATACAAAATAACCGTTACACCGGTCTGATTTCACTAGCTTTCCAAAATGCGTTTGATTATATGCCATGGGAAACAAAATTGATAGAATTGAAACACCTAACATTAGATATCCCATATTATAAAAGAACTAAATCATTTCTATAAAACAGAGGAGCCTTCCCGCATTGCATGACAGGTGAATTCCATTTGTTTCAACTGGGTTGACCACAGGCTTCCTGTATGGTCCCTTTCCTGTGGCTCATATTTGTGAATAGTTTACTTCGTCAAATTCGTTTAAGAAGTTTCAAGGGTTTCAAGGTGGTCGCATACGCGAACGATATTCTGATAATTATCTCGGGAAAAACAAGAAGATAACTCGAATCGCTGGGTAAACAACTATTAAATCTTATCAGCAACTGGATCAAAGAACATAAAATGAAAATATTATATAATAAATGTAAGGTACTCAATCTACGTAGACCACGCTTTCTAAAAGGACCACAAATATTTAAAATAGATTATCAAAGAATGAAAAAAGATACCACATTACAATATCTTGGGATCACATTTGATAACACGCTCTCATTTCTTCCCCATCTCAAGAATAAACGTTCAGAAATAAACCAGATAACTCAAAATCTAATGAAACTTGCCACGGCCTATAGAAGAATTAACAAAACAATTTTAAAGGTATGGTACACAACGATATTGGAAATGAAAATAGTATATGCTGCAGCTACCTGGTTCCATCGGTTACAAAAAGCACATGGATTTCGCCATTGCCATCTATACAGGCACAATGTCTCTTACAAATTTTAAAAGCATATCGCAAAACGGCAACTACAGCCCTCTGTACACTCACATGTATTCCGCCTTTATTTTTTTATTAGAAAAAGTAAAATACTTCGACAAGTCCTAAGACTTAATATTCCAACAAATAACCATGGCCAGCTATGTACGAATGAAAAGTATTAACAACAAAGATAATACTTCACAAAGAATATCTATCTAAACTGGAGGACTAACAGAACATGGGTGAGATCCAAATCTATACAGACGGTTCCAAAATTGATTCAAAGACAGAATTTGCATTTTGCGCCCTAAAAGAAAACATACCTCAACATACAAATAAAATAAGGATCAACATGGGAAACTCAGTTTATCAAGCGGCGTTATTGGCATTGCAAGACTGAAACAAGACTACAAACTGGGCAACTTCAACAACCTACAAGAGATTTACAATCTGCACAGAAAGTCTTTCTTGTGTAATTGCGCTTGAAGATATAAATTCAAGGAACCAAATTATAATCGAAATTATTCAGCAACTACAACAAAACTTACCTCTAATGGATGAAAAGTCATGCAGGAATAACAGACAACGAATTAGCCGATAGTTTAGCGAAAGACGCAACTGCTTTAAGCGATATAAAATTCCATCCATTTCCTCATTCTCACTTAAAGAGATTAATGAAACAATAAATCCTCACAAAATGGCAAAGTGAATAGGATAATGCCGAAACTAATTGGTATACGTATCAACTATTTCCAAAAATAAAAGGAGACATAATTCTGCATCACAGAAATTTATACCTATTTGCCTGAAATCACGATCCTTTTACATCCTACTTGCATAAGTTTGGAAAATCGCCTTGTAGTCTCTGCGTATGTGGCCTCAGAGGCACATATCTCCACTATTTATTAGAGTGTACTCTCCCATCAACATACCATTTAAAGAAACCTGTCTCCATGCCTCTATCCAATTGTTTTAGCTATGTTCTAAAAAGAGCAAATTTACAACAGAACGTAATATTAAGATTTTGAAAAAAAAAACTTATTTTTTAAAGCGTGGCACTTGCAGACCAATTAGAAGATTGGTAGAGTTTTGGATTGCTGAAGAATATGATATTTTTCTGTAATTATGTAAAAGCCTAATGGCCTCATTTGTAATTTTTTTAAATACACATACCGAGCAGGAATTGTAGAGCTTAAGCCATATGGTAGTCCTCATCCTTGGTTGAATTTGAATTTAAATTTGAATTTTGTATTGCTCAAACACGAATTCTTAATACCGCAAAATTTTAACTTTTACTGTCGAATAAAAAAAAACCTGTACTTTCGAATGAAATTTGTTTGACAATTATGACTCAGTTTATTGACTTTTTACCACTGTTAAAATTATTTTAACAGAATACATGTTTTTAATCATATTAATTGTGAACATTTGTAGCAAAAATACAACATTTGACAATTTATTGTCCGGAGCAAATGAAAATGAAAAAAGAAATGCAGATAAATCATAAGATCAGTTTAAAGGTGAGGTACACCACTTCGGCGCTAATCTTAAACGTGCCGGCTAAAAGACGAATATTCATTTTATGTTGAATATAAAATTTAACATCAAATTAAGTTGATTAAAGGATACGTTGCATCAAAATTTGATCGGAAATGTATTTTAACTTCTTTATGGTAAATACAAATTCTCGAGACTATTGGAATCTTCAAAACTGGCAGTTTATGTCAAATTAGTGTGTTTTTACGGCCGTGTATTTTTTTGTATATTTATTTTATTTGAATATGGTTGCAAATGATGCGAAATAGCTGACTTTTAGTGAAAGTTAACACACAAAATAATAGTTGAAGAATGACATTTTATGTATATTGTATATTTTGTCTAACCATTACTATTAACTTTTCAAGCATTGTATATATATATATATATATATATATATACAGTATACTCTCGTTAATGCGTCTGCACTTAAGACGTACCTCCGGTTAATGAAGACAATGTCGTTTTCATACCCATTCCTATTTACAATTAGTGTTAAGGGCCTCGCTTATTGCGTACTACTAACCGGATAATGCGGAAAATTTGTTTTACAAATCAACAGGACAAGATCGATAGATTTATAATAGATTATTTTTAAAAACTAACTTTGGTACTATAGGAAGAGAAAGGTAAAATTCTACCACAAACAGCGTTAGAGGTTTAGTGCTGCTCGCCAATATTACAAAAAATATATGATGTACAGACCAAATTTTTGATTTTGTCTCAAAATGAGAAATGGATGCGGCAAAAGGATAATTTATTCAAGTATTGCAAAAAGTGTCATTTATTACTTTAAATACAGTGGAAGACGGCAATTTATTTATATATTTTGTTTACTCTGAGAGTCTGATTATTTCCCTTTTTTTTTTTGGTATTAGAAGGTGGTCATTATTTTGCGTTTTTTACTAAAATTTCTAAATTAAAGAAAACCTTCCTTCTTTCAGCATCAATTTCTAAATTATTTCATTTCTTTCAGCAAGGGATTATTTGTATACACTGAAATGTTTACATTGCTTAATGAGGGCTTCAGTTAGGGAGAAAGAAAAATGCCTTCCTTGGAAGTCTTTCACTAACAGGAGTTCCTTTTATATATAAAGTTCAGTTAAAATAAAGATTCATATATTTAGAAAAGTTAATGTAAAACACTTTGAAATTAATTTTCGAGCCGATACCGCCTTAAACAGGTGAGAGAAAATTGTAAAATGTTATTTAATATTATAATTATGTTTTTTTATCTTATACAAACTTAAATACAAACGACGCAAAGTCATTAAACCCCATTTAGAGCAATTTATTATTTGATGACTAAAACACCTAAGATTTTTTTTCTTACTTTTTTACTTAATTGTATACAATGAAAAATGAGACGCTTACAAACCTATATGAAACGCTTCGTTCTTTCAAATCAGATTACTTATTACAAGATACTTCAAGAATTACACGTGTTTCATATCCCGAGGGCACTAAAATCATGGTAATTGGTTCTGTGTTAAAGAGAAGAAGTTCTAGAGATACAGAAAATCTAGAAATACAGAAACTGCATAGCCATTTAAATAAAAACATTTTTGAACAAATGGCCTTAACGAAACAAATCAGCATGAAAAGCCTTTTTAATTTAGAAAAGTCCTTCCCCCGCTCAATAAAAATATAAGGAAAATCTTGAAAAAATAATTAAAAACGAAAAAAAATCTGTTGAAGTTACGCCACTTTGTGTAATCATGCTAAAATTAAAGATTTATTAATGAAAATGAGCATGATATGCTGAATATGATGTAGGTTTCATATATAAACGCCTTATATTTTATGTTTTAAGATTATTTTTATAAGATTATTCGTAATCTTGATCAGCTTTTATTGAAAATGTGCTAACAGAAAAACAGTTTCATGTGTCATAGATGAATTCCATTATAAATAAATAAATAAATAAATGTGTTAAATAATTTTAAAAATCATGATGAAACTAAATGTTTTTTATTAATTAAGGCGTAACTTTCTGCATTAAAATATCTCTATTAAGTACAGTTTTTTTTTCTAGCTTCATGCATAAATATTTAATGTCTAATCGGGTACTTTGGAACTTTTTTGATTTTGGTTACAGTTTCCTTTTAAATACCCCAGAATACCCCAGAAATTCATTTTATCAGTTAAAATAACTATAAATGAAATCCTGTGGATTCCGATGGTTCTTTATTCAATTAGAAAGCTCAACCTCTTACCAAATTGCCAAAATCGCACACCTAAAAATTCTATCCAAACTGCTAATCGTAAACGCCACTTAAAGTCAACCCATTGCTTGAATTTCATGAGAGAACTCAAAAACCCGAGGGCGAAATCCGTTCCAAATCCACTTATTCCAACTACTATCGCACTTTATATATAACTACTACACAACCACAATTACCTAATTAACATATCATTTCAAAAATAACCATAGAGACCAGATTGTTGGATATACATACTTTACGAAACTTAAAGAAATGGCAGAATAGATCTCATTCACTCACAAATGTTAGAATTCAGGGCACCAAGATCGCACGCAAAACCGTAAAACTCCCTCATCCACTAGAGTACCCTAATAAAAGTGTAGCTAGGCACCATGCCACAATCTCTCACCATTTCTTGTTTCATTTACTTCAGTAATATCCCTGTTCTTTTTATCTGTGATAGGTAGATATATGAAATGCAATCATTGATCTAGCAAAATTATTTCAAGAAGAGAGAATTCCCAAGTCATTTACATATTTAAAAGTATTATTATTTAAACTTTAGCGTGAAATATCTTTTGTATATATCTGTCGCATGAAATTTTAAGTCAATATTTGCTTCAATTTTTGCTTTGTCAAACTTTGCTTATCATTTTTTGTTATTTGAAATTACATGAAAATGTAATGTTTATTAAAATAAAATTTTTGAATATTATTATTTCACCATTCATTTCTAAATCTCAACCTCGTTTATTAGTTTAGAGAAATGTTTAGATTAGATTTATTACTAATATTATTTTATTAAAAATCTTATTCCATAACGCATACAAAAAATAAATACGCAGATTGAATAATATTTGTTAATATACATAAAAATGGGAAATAGGATATTCATATAAATATAAATATAAAGATAAAATTTACAATGATTTATACATGTTTATATTACTTTTATTTTATTTTTTAACCTTTCATAATTTTATATCATTTAGCGTCTCTTTTGACATGCGGTATTAAAATAAAAACACGAAATCACTAACAGTAATGTATTATATAACATTATGTTTCTTGAAAAAAAAAATTTAAAAACATGTATCAGAAGTATTTCCATTAAATGCATAAAAATGATATAAATATACTAACGTAAAAATAAAATAAAGAGTATGAAAAATTTTAACACAGAAAAAAATATAATACACATTTATAGAATAAATGTGGAAAATAATCTCAAACAACGAAAGAAATCTCGCATTTAACTTTAATTATCGATAATTAATGGAAAATAAAGGAAATTAATAACAAGTAAAAATGTCATGGCTTAAATGAGACGCGCGCGAAAATAAAATTACAAAATAAAAAATTCTTTACAAGTATTATACGAATTTCTAGGTATGCAATAATTGATATACGGCTTCTGTGAAAAGTTCCAGTTGCTTCAAGTACGAGAAACTTTTCTCACATGAACTCCATAAGAAATAATTTAAAAAGTCGAATAGAAGTTGGAATTTATATAAAAAAATACCTATATATTTAAAATTCGAAGCTGAATTCTTAAAACTGATTTCGGCTGATCTGTGTATTGAGTTTTTTGAAAGGTTTTTCTGCCACTAAACAGAGTGGGAAACCAGTTTTTAAGTTCCTTCATTTCAGAGGATGTTGATCGAAGTCGAGATGGCCGAGTGGTTTCATGTGTCAGAAAGGTGTAACGAGGTTTCTATCCTCACTCTTGATATAAGTTGTTTCTCTAATATTTTTAGTAAATTTATAACTCAATAATGTAAATTATATTTGATTTCAGGAAGAAAAGTTATAGAACTTGCTTCTTTCTTCCTTATTATTATTAAGTAAAATTTAACATTCCAAATTACAAGCTTTGGAATGTAATTATCAATAATATAAGTTAAAATAATCTACAAATTTTGGGATATTTTTTATTACAATTGACTTATAAAGCCTATGTAGGGGAAGGTGGCCTAAAATGGTCCTAACGGGCAAAACAATCCACATATGTTTTCTTCCAGATAGGTCGTGCTATCTACAGGGTAACATATAAACCAGTTGTAATAAGTGAAGAAGAAGCAATAGCGGCATTCAAGCGATCGCAGTATTACAGGTCTGAATAGAATTCTTTGAAAAATTGGGTTTTATAACATCTGTTATAAGGTAAGCACTAACTTTCATAAGGTAAAACTCGGAGAGTCATTTCAAAAGAATAACAATAAAAAATCTAAATATTAATTTTTTGCTAAACTATTCATGAATAATTTTTACTTAATTTGTTTTTTATGCATTTCCATTGTTATTTTGTTGTTATGTTGCAATTTAATAGAACAGTTGTAATAAAACTAAGAAAGTTATTTTGCGCAATTATATATCTGTCCTTACAGGGTCGGTGTGATTGCGTACATGGGTAGGAGAGATTGTTATTAATAATAACTACAATTAAATTGTTAACAATAAGAATTACACTTAAATGACATTGTTGTAAGTTTTATGTGAACAAATATTATTTTATTAGGAGTGAACATTTCAACCTAATGATTATAGAATCAGAAAAAGGAAATAATTTAATAAAAGATTAAAAAATTTTAATTAAAGGGGAAAATATTAAGAATCAGAAAAAACAAAAGTCCATATAAGATTACAAAATAACATTAAGTTACTTAATAACACGTTTAACTTAAAATTTAGTCCATTTTCATTTTTCATTTTTTATGCAAATTTACCTATAAGCTGCGTAATCTCTCCTAGCATGGAAACTAATGATAACAATGCGCCATCTTTCCTAAGTAGCAGATGCGCAAACTCTCCAATTTTGGTAGGAGAGATTGTGTGACCTTTTATTTAAAGATGGCTGCTATTAAAACGAATCGTTGATGTTCACATTGTTAGTCTAGATTAGTAGCTTATGAGAAATCGTTTAAGTTTAAAATATTTCGTACTACTGACATTGTATAGAAATTATGATGAATAGCTATGAAAATTCAAGCACTTACTTTGGGAAAACAAAACAAAATAGCAATGCTTTATCTTAGACGCTCAAAACAATCAACGTGCACTTTCAAGTAGACACTCCACTACTGCTGTTTTACAACTACCTGGAGTCGCTGCGCGCCCACACTACTCCTTCCCCCGAACCTCTATGTGCACAATCTTTCCTGGCTTTACCTTATTTATTTAGATATACAGTCTTTCATGTACAGTAATATGACTTGGTTTAGTTAATGGAGTATAACAATATAATAAAATATAACACCTTGTAATTATATATTTTTTTAAATGCTATAAAGGTGTAAATTAACAACATAAAATAACTTTATTAGGTTGTTTGACATGTTTCGGCTCACTTGTTCATCACTATCTCATTTGTTATTTTTAAATCGCTCGGAGTGAGCCGAAACATGTCAAACAACCTAATAAAAGTTATTTTATGTTTTTAATTTACACCTTTTAGCATTTAAAAGAATTATGTTAATGGAGTATGTTTTTAGATGTGAATTACACTTATGTATTGTCATAATTACTTTTATATCCTTTATTTTGCTGATAAAAATCAATTTACAATTATTTTTAAATGAAGGATCATTTTGCCCTTTTGGCGAGGGTAAAATGATCCTTTGGACACATTTTAAAAATCAATTTATTTCATTACTCAATCTGGGTTTAAAATATTATTAAAATGTGTTTATAATGCAAAATATAGTGTAAAACATACTAGCAAACGGCAAAAAATTTATTTAAACTGTTATGTCATTTTACACAAGTTTTTCCCTTAAGGGGATCATTTTAGGCCACCTTCCCCTACTAATAAAAGTAAATGATTATTTTCTGGAAAAAAATAAGGAAAAATATTTATATGAAAAACTGTGATGTCGTCTATTGGTATCGGTATTTGTAATGTAGTTAAATATTTATATTTCAGAAAAGAAATAAAATTTTATCTTCAAAAATTTCTTTATTCGTAAAATTTTTAAGAAGAAAAAATAAACTTGGAGTTGCTATTTTTTAGATCTGAAATATGAATTCTGTGAAATATGTTCTGTTTTCTGTATCCTTGTAAAGGCAATTAATATGCAGCCCTCATATAAAAGAACAGCGCACTAACGCTTCCAGCCCACTCCCAAAAGGGGAGGTTTTTATTTCTTTTAACTATTGCTAACTAATATTCTGTAAAAATGTCTGACATTATAATTATGTTATGAACATTTTTTTTTTTGTGAAACCTTTAAGTGCTTTCACCCTCAAGTGTTACAGGTACTAACTAGTTAATTATTAATCTGAATGGAAGTTGTTGATTTTTTTAAACGTGGATAGAGCTGTTGGACATTAGTATTTATAAAGTAAAGGTGTTTGTTGAGCATATTAATTATCTAATGTACTACATATATACTACCATCAGTTTTCCAATTTAGCGGAGTTTTTTATTCATATAATCCGAATTCATTCTAGTAATCCTGAATACTGACGTTGCTTTATTTTAATTACGACCAATCCGTAAATAAATAAAGCGAAAATTACTATTCAAAATTTCTGGTATAAATTTGGAATTTTGGAATTTCTAGCATACATTCTATCAGGGGTAATAGGGTATTAGTAATGTTCATAAACATAATGTATAAAGCATGAGTAAATTTTATTTTCGCCCAATTAGAGTAAAGCTTTGTATTAATTTGCTTAGTTATGAGTAACTGAATTTACTGGCTTTTCCAGCCTGCTGGACATATTTCAAGAGATTTTATTACTATTGAATAAGACCCTCTTGGAAAACTGAAAAATAAAATAAATCAAAATTTTAATGTTCCAAGATATTTTAGTACCTTTAATAGTGTTATCCATTCTTTGCATGAAAAAAAATACATCTTGAAAAAGCAACAATTATACTTTTGTGATGTCTTATTTAAAAGTTATGTATCATACAATATTACTAAAATATTATTGTAAAATTATAGAATAGGTTTCATCCACGTGTGGACACGATATTTTCGTCTACACAAATTTACACGATTATAAATCTGTGTTATAGATAATATTTCATCCCAATTAATTGTTTTAGAGAAGATACATTCATACTATTCAAGAAGTATGGCGATGTATCAATACCATTGGAGACAATTATTGTTAGGTTTGTTGAAAAGTGCGCGTTTCTTTTACATTAAGAAATAGACAATTCTAGGTATGTTTAAAGAAATATTAAGTATTTCTAACATAAATTAATTCTGTTGCTAGAATGTTGAAACGATTGAATGTTGCCAGAATTTAATAACGGAGTAACTAAATGTTTTTCGTCCTGATAGCAAAATTCCATTCATAATTCTGTACAAATGTGGCCTTTGCGTATTAAATTTAAGTTGGATAAATGTTTCTCACTATCTTAAAAATGTTAAATTTAAAACTAATGTGACAAACATGCAGAAGCGCGTTTTGAAATTTAATTGTTTTACCTTCTTATATATATATATATATATATATATATATATATATTACAAAATTTAATTTTTTCCGCAATCTGCTAAATTACACTATAAATTTTTTCCATTTAATAATGGTCCGTATAGAACCCCGGCATATTAAAATAACTCTTATTATTAAAATAGTCTTTTATACTATCCATATGTAAGTCCAGTTTATCCTAATCCACTTAATAACATTTATTCGAAAGTAGTTAGGTCTAAAAATGGCGATAGCTTTTTTAATTTATTCTTTAAATAGAACATCTTTATCTTTAATCAATTATTAAAATTCATTATTATTATTCCCATGTGGTCAAATTGCTATAACTTCTTTATTTAAATGCTAAAATATCACATCTCTTAAATTATTCCGCTCAAAAAACCCTATTCCCGTGTAATTATTCTATTATTAAATATTAAATGTCTATTAAAATATTTCAAAAAGCTTTCGTTCTTTTTTTTCCGACATCAAAGTTTCATTTTCTTTTTTTTCTTTATGCGTATTAAATTCGAGCTAGTTTTAAAACACACTCTCAAAACATAGACTTTGATTTGTTGATATGTCTTTCAACTGGTTCGAGATTATCGAAGATTGCAGAAGATTTTTTCGCGCCGGGAAACCGTTTTTCGTCAAGATAATTCCATCGGAAATGTTAATAAAGTTCTTTAAAAAACCTTGTGATTCGATGAAGGTCGGTCACGTGACGTGTTTTGTGTTCTTTCGCAACTGAGTTTAAAACTACTCGCACGTCCGGATTCAAAGAGAAATTTGACATTTAGCGTTGGCTAAAGAACAGAGTAAAATTTGAACTGGCTTCTAATTCGTAATATCGTCTTTATAGTTAGTAATGTAGAGATTTTTCGACGATGGGCAGTAGCTGAAGGAAAGCGAGAAAGTTTTTTCTGGGCGTCTAATATCCTCAAACGTCCTTTATAATGCAGTGATACAATATCTTTACGGGTACTTAGTGCCAAATTGATACGTCCAACTAATCTAAATAAAAGTAGTGAGTTCTCAAGAGGAGATTTATGGATCATGCAGACTGTAGCAAAGTAATATATTAATTCTTCGGGATAATTTTGATTCATCGAGCATTCCTCCTGAAGTGATGTCTTCAAAATGTTAATAAAGATTTTATTTCCAACTCCAGTTTGAATGAACTGAAAATTATTTCCACACTGCCAACCTAATGCAGTTTGAAATGTGAGACCCTGTTCGTTTTGGCGAATTTTTATTGCCAACTAATTTCGACTGCATTAATTTGGAGATGTTGATAATATTTTTTCTTCGACTGCTGTTAAATTCAGAGTGTGCCAGAAATTCCTCAATTTTGTGACATATATATATATATATATATATATATATATATATATATTACATTATTAAATCTTCCTTCGCGATGTTTCTCTGATTTATAATAAATTATCACCACACACACACAGTTTCAATATTTCCTTATTCCTTAATAATATCGATCATTAATTCTATTTAATTCTATTAAATTCCCCTTAAATTCATTATTATTTTGCCCAATATACTTAAATATAAAGCTCTAAGTTACTCTTAAATTATATCATAAATTCTGATCATTTCTGAGGATTCGAATGTTTTTTCGAAAGCCATTTTATTTTATTTTTTCTTTTCCTCTTTCCGAGTTTTCCCGCGCTCGTTTCTTTTCACTATAAAATGCGTCCGCTTAGAATATGTTAGAACTGTTTACTTTATCATCCTCATTGGTCATGACGTAGATTGTACACGTATTCCTTTTCTCTCATTGGTTAGAACACGCGTTACGTCATGATCTGGTACCTTTCCGCTTATTCACAAAAAGCGAGTGTAACCGTGCTTCCCTCAGTTTTTTGGCCATTTTGCAAATGCTAACAGTCCCCTGGCTGCGCCTTTTACTCATCGTATAATCTAAATAATTAAACCTAATAGTTATCGAGAAGTATGATCATATTCGATGTATTTTAATAACAGCTTGTGACAACTATTTCAGTGAGAGACGGCACTGCACATTTGAATCATGTGAGAACTGCTTCCATGTCAATTTTTAAAATAAAACATGGAACTCTGAATAAGTTGTTTTTTCTTCATACTGGAGAAACAACACCCACGATGTCAATTCATTGCCTGGATCCGCTACGACGACTGCCACTATATTTATTCTTTGGATAATCGACGACTGCGTCCAGCTTTATTCATCGAAAGAACAACTCACTTCACTTATATAATTCAACTGCAATTCCGTACATCTTATCGCCAATCTTCTTCAACGATTTCATCGAATTATAACACACACACACACACACACACACACAAACACACACACACATATATATATATATATATGCTTAACTTAATATCTCCAAACTATTATTGGCCTAACATGACAATAGATATTACACAATTTGTTAAACATTGTGATACATGCCAGAGAAATAAAAAAAAAAAAAAAAGATTTGGCTTGTTACAAGCTATGCCAGCTACAGATCAAACTTTTGAATGTCTTTCTATTGATACTGTGGGTGGATTTATTTATTACAATTCAACAAAAAATTTCTTACACATAATAATAAATTATGCAGCTAGGTTTGTTAGGGCTTTTCCATCCAAAAGTGTTACTAACGAAACATATACTAACTGTTTAAAACCAATTTTCAATATTCAAACCCCTAAAACAATACTTAGCGATAGACATAAATCTTTTAGGTCTCCAAAATTCAAACAATTCCTCACAAATATCATATTCAACAACATTTTACATCATCACATCACCCCCAAACCAATGGGAAGGTAGAACGAGTTAATCAAACTATAGTTACTAGACTCAAATGTAAAGTTAATTCCATTTTATATAAAATAACTTGGACTAGATTATTAGACCAAGTCATCCAAGAATACAATAACACACCACATTCCATAACCAAATTCCCACCTGCCCATTTATTTTATGGTCAACTACCTTATGAATCTCCTTTAAAACAAAATTATTACCCTCCTGTTAATAAAGCACTCAAAATTGCAAAAGCGCAAACTCGTGAATTCCACCTTAAAAGTAAAAAATTCTATGATAGAAAATTTGTTGAATCTCCACTAGAAATAAAAGATTATGTAATTTGTGAAGAATTTAAATATTCTAACACTCGAATTATTAGAACCTACTCTATCTGGGGCATACAAAATAATAAATAAACTTTTTGATGTAACCTATGAAATAGACAAATTTAATTATGAGACGAAACTAAATTCAGTTATTGTGCATGTTTCTGAATTACGACCATATTTTTCACCAGATAATTTCAGACTATTTTATGAGCAACCCAAACAACAATCAAAACCACAACAAACATCACAATCACCATCACAAAATCAAACTAAAGTAAAAACAATAAAGTAAATTCTAATTCTTTAAATTATTATAATAGTTTTCAATAGTATGATGTATATCTTTGGTGCACAACAGAGATGCTACTGATTTTTGAAATTTGAATATTTTAAAACTTTAAAATAAATTATCTTATAATTATTTCACATCTTTTATTTTCAACATCGTGGGTATATTTTAGCCTGATCAACTAAAATATTTACTTGTTTTTGGGAGTTTTTGAGGTTAAATAGACACCTTATGCAGGCATAAGATGAGTATTTTGATTTTAGGAATTTTCAAATTGGTGTTGAAAAATGAAATTAAATATTTTTAATTCTATATCAAAATAAACTATTTTTACTTTACTTACTTTTTCTTAAACCAATTGTTTCAAAATTTAATATTATGTTATTTATTTCAATAGATAATCAAATAGTAACAGTTTATAAATATTTCTATAATTATATAAACACATAAATAATTGGATAATGATGATGTGATTTTACAGTGATTGTTGTGTGTAACAATAGAAAATTAAGTCTTTAGACAAAATTGTCTTTATATTCCATTTCTCAGCTAAAATTAACATATTTTGTTTGTGATTTATTGTCTTTATTTATTCTAAGTTTGCCAAAAAACAACTCTCTACATTTAGGATATGGAAACTTATAACTTAACTGTATAATTTTGTAAAACAGTATCAGACAAAAAAATTATTCTAAGGGACTACTGGTTGAGAGATCACTTTCTAAATATTTAGATTAAAATTTATTTCGATTTTGAAATTATTATATATATATATATATACTTTCGACTGGCAAATATACTTTCTTATATAATTAAAAAATAAAAAAATATATTTATTTGCTGTGTAATCACCAATTGTGCGTCAACCAATTTTTTCCCTAACAATAAACAAACAAATTGTGATATTTTCTTAGATTATACTGCTGTTATTATATTATTATTATTTCTACTATTGAATTATACTATGAATTACAACTTATGTTGAGAAATATTAGTTATATTGAAAGTTATTATTGTTATGGTTATGAATTGAATTTTATTATAGTATTTATTTATGTTGCTGAGAGTTATATTATTTATTAGTAGAAAAAAAAATGTTTGAAAAATATTAGTTAAAGATGGTGGGATCCCACAGGAATATAACAAATAGAACAGAAATATAACAAATCCTAAGTAAAAAATAAACGAGCTCAAGAAAGTAATTTGATAAGGCAGCCTTAAAAGTAGTTTAGTCATTACCACAAGACTTGTTTATTATGCAAAAAATTACTGTGATATTTAAGATAAATATGTTGTGACAAAGTGCTAGAGTTGTAAAGTATTGGTAAAAACATTACACTGACGAAATGACTACAGTTTTTAAAATTTAATGGAAGAATGTTTTAATTTTCAGCCTTTATAAAAAACTTTATTTAAAAAAGGGACTGTATAAATCATGTTTGGAAACATAGGACTTTATGAAGTTCCATAAAAGAGACTCATTAAAAAGTTGGATCTAAAAAATTTCCAATTTGAATGAAGTCGAATTTTTTTTTAAAACTTTGTTTTAACAATTTACTTGTGACTACTTATTTTAAACTTTGTGAAGTTGGTGAAAGCAAAATTTTTTTATTATTATTGTCTTGTTTTTCTTGTTTATTAATATTTATTAATTATTGTTATTGTATTTTTTCCTGTGCACTTACAAATGGTAAGTGAGATTGTAACCTTTTTGTATTGCAGGGAGATTTTCTTTCACGTCCTTCTTCTTCAAAATTTTAACTTCAAAATTACTGTACTTCGCTCTTTTTGATTGCTTCTCTTTCGCCAAAGCCAGTGCAGGCGCATTCTAAACTACTTCAAAATTTAATTTTTTTTCTCGTCTGAAACCGCCGTTTTATAAAACAGCTTGTTGAGTCTAGAGTTTTTAAAGGGGAATTATATAACAATAAATTATATACAATATAAATTACAACAATAAATTATATACAATAAATTAATAATATAATTATATAAATTAAGGAGGGATAATATAACAAAATTTAAAATTTATCGCGATACGCTAAAGTTATTTTTATTCCATCCTATTCTAACTTACTCTATAATATTTATTTCCTCCGTTTATTAATGTATTTTAACACTTATTTATACTAATATTTTTATTGATGCTAGTTAGTTCAATAAATGGAGTCTTTATCTTTAAATTATAAAAACTCTCTAATATTCATACTTTTAAAAAAACTGCTTAATTCCCTTTTAATTTTCTAAATTCCTAAAAACGCTGTATTTATTTTAATAAGTTCAAATATTAAAAATAATTCACCAAATCATAAAATCTTTTTCTTATATTAAAATGTAAAACATTTTATTTTAATTCCATTTTGGCTGTGTTCCAAGTTCAATAAACCATTTTTAGGGTTTTGTTCACCTCACGAAACCCTATATCTCCCGCTCCGTTGTCTGTCTGTCACAGAGCCATTCTCGAAAACTATGTAACTTACAGAGTTGAAACGTTGTGTATAAATTAGAATATCCGCTGTAAAGAGCTGAAAATATTAAAATTTGAAAAATTCGTATTATTTTAATAAATAGAGATTAAAAACCAAAATTCTAACAGCCTTTTCTTATTAAATTTTACATTTTTCGTTATAGCCGATGCCAAAAATTAAAAATCCACGAAGAAATTCTTTCTACAATAATTAATTTTCTATCAGACGATTCCCACGTGAAAAATGAAATAAGAAGTTTCACCAAATGAAAAAAAAAGATTAATATGAAATAAAATTGATTGACGTCACATTCGTAATAAAACGGAAAATGTCTAAGATTTCTCAATAATAGAAGAAGTATGTGTAAGTACACAGAGCAGATTAATTACATGTCATTAGAGAATTATAACGAAAATCTGACATCATATGGGAAGTTTAACTAATGTTTCAAATGTTTGAGAATAATACAAAGCGAGTATCAACATAAATAATAGAGAATAGTAGATATATTAGTTTGAGGTTTGAGAAACATATTGAATCGTGATAAAAATCCGATTATGGAAATATTCGCATATTTTAACATTTTGAAGGTGTACAATCTGTTTAATTTTGAAATTATTTTTTTAAATATTGCATTTAGTCCGTATTACGGATATTAGTATGACAGAATATAATAGCGGGGTAATTTTTTATTTTTATTTTTTTTGGCTAAATGAAATTTGTTTGAATTTATTAAAGAAAGAATAAAGTGTTTTGAAAGGAATACTAAACGAAACCCTTTGAGCGATCTTCGATCACACTTACCCACTTGTTCTCATTTTTTTCTTTTTCCTAAAAGTAAAAACCATTCCATATTCCAAACCAATAATTAACGATAATCAGTTAGCTGAAAACACTTTGGGTCATAGCTAATTTATCGAACATCGTAGAATCTTCTGTAAATTTCTTTGGCACCAATTTATTAGCACCATTTAATTCCAATATTCTGGCGCCTTCGCGGTTCTCGATTGGCGCACAAGCCGTCACGGGACCCATTTATTCCTACTCTTACTGAAATGATATACCGCCACTTTCTCGCTTTTGAGAGCATTCGAAAGAGGGACGCTGGATCGGAGCTTGCTTGGTTAAGTTGGTAATCAAATATCTGCCTGGCATTGGCGTAGAGTCCAATGTCATTTTATTATACTCCTTCGGAATGGATAATTTAAATAACTAACCATCATGCTCTGCTATAATGGGAACCGTGTGATTGAAACAAAAAGATGACTCGAGTGAAACGAGATCTTCCCTTGATGTCGTTTTAAGTTTCTAAATAAAATCTTTTGTGTTCTTAGATGAAGTGCCACCTTATGATTACGCACACACGCCATCTACGGTGAACAGTAAGACTGCCAAAATACTAACGCGGAAATCACTTCGGTTGATTTATGAAAAGAACATCTCATATTTAAAAAAAACATTTATTAAAAAATGGTATTGCTGTTGCACAATCATCTCGGCCCTGGAAATTATCACATATATATGTATGTATATAAATACACACACACACACACACACATATATATATATATATATATATATAATGTTTGTATGTATGTATGTAATAATGTATGTATATTTTTGTTTAACATAGAACTGAAATCGTGTTTTTAACAACATCTGTTTTGGTAGCATATAATTACCAGCTTCATTCAGCAGGAGTTTAATTTATTAATTTTGTAGATGAAAAAATAATGAAATAATCTTCTATATTTTTTTATATTCAGTGTATTTTACCATTATTATTTATCTAATAAATACTAAATAACGATATGGTAAGCTTGATTATACATTTTCACAGAAGGATAATTTTATTTGAAATGCTTGCAAGACGAAAATCATCTATTACTGTATACATTTTATTTTCATATGAATATTTGCCTTAAATAGCATTTCTTGATATATAATTATCATTATTAAATGCAGTACACCCTCCCCCCTCAGTTATATCGCACATACCGGGAGACATGAGAATAGTATCATATACCCGAATGAGCGGAAAACAGAAGGTACCTAAAAATTAAGGTAGATGATAAGGAACAATGAAATGTTATATATTTGTTCGCAAAATTTTAGTTTATACACATATTACAATTTTCTTCATAAAATAACAATACGGAAGTGATTTTTTTATTGTCGCGTTATATAACTACTACTAAAAACTCCACTAAAGAAAAACCTATTACTGGGTTGCTTGGAAAGTTCTTTCCGCTTGGAAAAATTGGTTCGTACCGGAAAATTCTATCACTTAATTATTAGACATTAATTCCGATATCTAATGTCTCATAATTGATGGGTAGAATTTTGCAGTACGAATTGGTTTTTCCACACGGAAGGAACTTTCCGATCAACCCAATATTTTTCGGGTAATACATAAAAAGAGTGATATATTCGATTGAGGGATATTACGAGACGTGATATAACGAGATCTAGTTTTGTTATGCCTAAAAATATGCTGTATTTATATAATATGAGCAAAAATTAAAAATTGTGCATCAGGCATTATGAAACATTTTTCAACAGATATCTAAAATCAGATATCTAAATAAGCAATTTAAAAAACACATAACTTAAAAATATATTTCCAGGAATCGCTGGCCCATACGCGGTAATGTGTACGAATTTTACAGTGCACCCATGTATATGATCTTTGGAATTTATACACCTAACGTAATACACTAAGAATTATTTAAGTTTAAAAATGCATTCTACAGAGGGAAACCTGTTTCCAACAATTATCGATCATAATCAATTATGTAACTGAATTATTTGTTGTGTAAGTGAACGAGAAATTGCTACGCACTGCATAATCTCCAGAAATATATATTATAGTGCACCCTAGTTATCCATATCAATTTCATTATGTTTATGTAGTGTATGGTCATTGAAATACTCTGCACAAAGCTTTTACCCACAGATTAAAATGTAATGAAATACTTTTGTGCGTGCCTGTAAACAAACTATAAATGCTACTTACTCGTACTTCTGAGAAAGCATGTAGTATTCCATCTCAGTGATGCATCTCTTTATGTTTTAAATATCGTAACATCAATAGAATGCACAGTAAATGTTTTTCCCTATAGATCATGATGCAAAGGAACAATTTTGCATGTCCCTGTAAACAGAGTGCAAATGTTTCATACTTGATTTCCAATACCAAAACATTCTGTACTAAACCTCAACAACATTTAAAGTAACCAGGTAATTTGATTATATTTACGAGAGTTAGGGCACGGCCAGATCGACGCACACACCAAATTCATAAACATTTTCCAACATTGTTGGACAGTGTTAACAAAAATGACGAAAAGCGAAGATTCAATCTTGAATATAAACTTTTTACCGGTAGCTGGTAGCAGAAAAGGCCGACAGAGATACATATCCTTACTGAAAGAATGCTTGCGATAAACTAAAACCCCGTAGCTTAATTTACCTTACGATTCGCATCAACTTAGATCCACTTCTCCCTTAAAATTTAGGAAAAATAAGTTTGTTTATATGTTCTCATCCCACTCCTTCTCATAGTGTAGAGCTGTGGTGATTCAGAATGAACTCACAAATGTAAAACTAGCGAGAAATTTCATAAGACGAGAAAATGGTGTGATTAAGATTAATGGGGTTTTAAGTAGAAATAAATGAGACATATGGCTTTCAATAAAAGCGTATCTTGCAGATTTTGTGTTAAGCAGTTTCTATTTTTGCATTTGATTTCGTATAGTATATTTTTATTAGATTTATTTACTTCCTATATTTGTGGAACATTTAAAGTAATTTCTTTATATTTAAGGTAAAAATATGAAATTGCAACATTAAAATAATTTTTAATACAAATAAAATATTAATCCCGGTATAATTTTTTAAATAAAATATATTGCTCATCTTCCGAGAAAATAAATAAATTTTAAAAGAAAAAAAATCCTTAAAATTTTTCTGATACAAAGTTGATAATACTTAGTCATATTCTTCTTTTTCATAGAATTCATTTTAATAAAACCAGAAACAGCATGCGTTAAATCTAAAGTATAAATTTCAAAATGTATTTTTCTGTCATAAAACAGAAAAGTAATCATTGTGTCTGAACCATAATAATTCATGTATTATTATTTGAATTTGAAACATTAACCCAACATTTTTTATTTAACTGAAAAATTACTCGGGGTAACATATTAAAAGAATTATTCTAGAGAAAACGTTATTTTTTCGGTATGTGGTAGTTAATTTTTGACAGAATACATTAAAAAAAATTTTAGCGGTTGTGCATAATAGAACACATGGAAAAATATATTTGATGAAGATTGATGATTTTTTTATAATGAACTGGGGTATACATGTATGCCTCTTTACATGTATACCAAATTTCCTTTATTAGTATCATCGCTTATTTTGAGAATATGATTAATATATATGTTGTTTTTGGGATTTCCATTCCTCAGAACATTTGATTTATGAACATGATGAAAAATATTATTGCATATGCGTAAAGTACAACTAAAAAAGTTTTTTAATAACACTAACAAAGTTACATATGCCTAAAGTTGCAACTCAAAAGATTATTAATCAAATAATTATTATAATTAAATAATAATTGATAATAAAATTTTATCAAATTTATCAAACCATTAATAAAGTATGAGCACAAAGGTAGATAGATATTGTATAATTCATAATTAGTTTTTTGATTAATTTTTGAAAATTTCACATTAATTATAATTTGATTATTATCGTTGTTTGAGTCATAACGTTTTGAATTGCAACGTTATACCTGTGTATTTTTTGTGTCATAAAAAAACTTTTTTGGGCTATGTATATACTTTTCAAATATGCAATAATATTTTACATCAAATTAAAAGCCATGAGGTAACGAAAAAACTACAATAAGTTATGGACTCCCTGTATTATTCATTCAATAAAGAATTATTTTCTCTGAAAATTCTTTGTTTTATAGAAATAAAATTTTTTAAGACAAAAAAAAATAAAGTTTTGTTTGAATTACAGTTACAAACCTTTCTGCTATCCCACGTTACAATACAATGTTTTGCAATAATTAAAAGAAATAGCATTCATCCCCTAATATAAATATACAGAGGTAAGAGACTTTTATTTTTAATGCCAGTTGTTAGCCGTAAATCTGAATATGCCGTTGCCGTTTGCCGCTAATTTGGAAATGTTCTTACTGTCCTAGAAATGGTCATGAACTTTTTGTATCCTCCGTTCTTGATTCGAAAACATAAGCATAATTTATTTAGTAAAAATAAGGCCTTAATTCATTTGCTTTAAGATTTTTTAGATATTTCCTTCAAGTTTCATGTTATGATCTAAAAAATCATGGCATTATGCAAACAAAACATTGTTAATTTGTATCCTCCTCAGATTAATTTTCCGTTATAAAATTATTATTGAAATTACCATCTAAATCTCTAGAAAACAAATTAAATACCAAGTAATTATGTACCTATGAATATCAATACTAATATTTTTTATTTGAATTTTATTATTTAAATTTGCACTCTCAGAAAGTAATGTTTCAGTAGAATTAGTCAAAAGTACCTGATGACAGATGTCAATAAATAAATTAAATACACTTACATGATATATATTACGAATATTTGAAGACATGGATTACTGGATATAAATGAAAATTAATTTTAAATCAATAAACTCAGCCAACTTGTCATGTACCACTAGTACATGACAAAGGAGAAAGAATTTTTGCTAACCTTGGATAACTTGCAATCGAGGTGATAATCATTTAACGATTTAAGAGATTAAATGGCAACAGAAATCTTAAAATTCATCTGGACTGTATATGTATATTCAATTGCTAAGATAAAGTATATGACAAAGTCAAAGAAAAAAATAGTTCACCTCATCGTTTTTAAAAGCCTATTAGGAATAATTGACGACTCATTAGAAAGGCTTACTAGTATAAAATAAAATCCACTACAAAAAAAGACAACTTTAGTGATATTATAATTTTTTTTTTTTTTTAATTCATGTTCAAATATGCTGCAGTGTCTCGCTTTTAATAAAGTTCAACTTAAAATTGATAAAAAAATGGTTCAAAGATTAAACATTTTTAATTAAAAAAATAAAGCAAAATTTGAAAATTAAAATATGCTACACTTCAATCACTGAAAATGAGAAGTTTGATTGAACGTGTAAACAAAAGTAGTGTCCTTTAAATTGTATTTTTTAAAAATGAAAACGTGCTTTTTGTGCCTCTTAAAGTAAGCAACAAAATTTCTTTCGGTATAGTCGTATAAAACTTAAGCAAAAATGATAAAAATATTTCGAAGCTTTTAAAAGTTTGTACTAAATTGTTTTTAGTTATATTTTAAGAAAATGTGAAAGACTGTCTATATTATTTACTAAAATGAAGTCTGGGGGAGCAACGGGACGGGTTGATGTCAGCTTTACGAAAGGGGATGGAAATATCTGGGGGAAAAAGGGAATCTATACTGTCAAATGTACTCGTTGACACACCCTTACGTACTCCTGATTGAAATACCCGTAGCCGTGACGTATCCCCAATGGGACGGGTATGGGGGCTAATGGAACGCATGGAAATTCCTAAAATAAATTATTTCAGGCTTTTGTTAATAGATAACAGTTTCAGCATTACACAAGCATCTGTATTGAATTTTTTTTCCATTAGCTGTTTGCAATGGAAAAAGCAAAACATTCCTAAGCCTAACTTTCAGGGATTTTTTATGTTTAATAAATACTTGTTTTGATAAAATATTGTTTCTGTTTTTAACCATGATACGTGTGATTATGAATCTGTTATTCAATGCTATTCAATTGCAGTATTCGTTTTGTGTTAGTGATAAAGAGTTAATGTACAATGAGCGTAAATACAGTTCAAAATGGTATAGGGCATGTCAGCATGGAGAACCCCTGAGTTATCATATATATGCATTGCATCTGAAATGTATGTTAAATGATGTATTTTGTGCACAAAATATTGCCTTATTCTTTTGTATATATTAAACTTAGTACCATTTTACAAAATTAACTTTTTGTGAAAGAAAAGAAAATATAGTCTCCACCAATTTTCTTTAGTAAGTTTTACAAAATTAAAAAGAAAATTTTAATTTTAAAATAAGATTTTGTTTATTGGATTCACAATTGTTTTGAATAGTGCTTTTAAATTTGCCTATTTAGGAAATATTTATGGTTAATAATTCTGTTTCATAACACCCATGGCAAGTCATTTTAGACTCTGTTTCATTAGTTGGGTCTAATCAGACAAAATTTCATTTCACAAATTAAGGGTTTTTCTATTTCAATAATTAACACCTATGAATAAGATTTTTTCCTATTAATAGAAATCTATTTAAAATAATCGTCTGTCAAAAAGAAGAGAATTTTGTAAATTACGCTTTCTACAGAAACATGTCACATAGTCCCTGGTTACCTTTATAGTATATTAATAGACAATTAAATTTAATATGTTTAGTTAGTAAATATATATATATAAACCTTTGAATTCAAAATACAAAAAGAAAAAAAAAGAAAGAAAGAAACAAGTTCCAGCAAGAAAGCTGACCAAATCTCCAATTTTTTAAAGATAGGTAAGTAAAAAGTGTATACAGAAAGCTGTTAAGTTAATAAATAATTAACCAATTCAAACATCAAATTACCGTAGCCCCAATCCAGAGCACGCAGCCGAACATACATAATAGTTTTAAAGAGAAATTAGAAAATAAATATTTAAAATGATAAAAGATGTCATAAGAACAAAATGAAATTTAGATATAAACTGATAGTAAAAAGGAATTGGGGGAAAATCAGGAAGACATGTGCAAAGCATCATATATAATATGAAGAAAAACATCAAACAAGTTCTATTGAATTCTGACACAAACATCAGTTTAAAGATGGCATAATGTAAGTGCATAAAGAATATTTTAAGTTAATAAATAATTAATAACTTCAAAAAACAAATTACCGAAACACCAAATTAGACATGGCATAGTAATGCATGCATAATAAGTTAAGAGAAAATCAGAAAAATAATAAATAAATAAAATTATAAAAGATGCAAGAAAAGTCAAATAAATAAAAACCAAACACAATTTGAATAAGCAATGGAATTTAGATATTAAATGAAAATAAAATGGAATTCGTAAAAAGACATGTGACCATGTGTAATCATCAGTTCACAGCACATGCCACATGTCAAATGTAAATGCAATATTTCATAGAATTATATACATAAATATATATGTGTGTATGTGGTATTATGCACTAGTTTGATGGATCTTGCATAATTCCTGCTTAAAATATGACTGGTGCTTGTAATCGAAGCAAGCTGAAAGAGTGAAATGGTGATATGACCGTTAAATAATTATCAGCAGATGTCTTATGAGTAATAGCGGTCACGAACCAGCATCATTATGTAAGAGAAGAAAAAAACTTGCAGTGAAACTCGGGTCACCCCCAAGATAGTACAAAGACTCTTCTCCAATGATATAATCTTCATTGAAATAATAATCTATGATTTAGCACAGCAATTTATTTATCAAGTTCTTGCCATAATTGGTAGAGAACTCATCACAAACACTTAACACTATTTGATGTTGGGATATCCGCTAAAAAATATTAGGCAAACAAATTCTTAGGATTGAGTAGAAAATTAAACTGAGTAAAAATCCAGAAGATATCATAATTCCATAAGCAATTCTGTACAGCACAGCAAAAACAATTTCGTCGCATCATTCGAGTTTGTTAGGGAGTGAAACACACACAAAGGGACCTCTGAGGTCGCGCAGACAGTTAAATATCTAGTGCGTAAGAAGACATTATTTCATAAAAAACCGCATTACGAGAAAAGTTCTAATCCAATAAAAATAGGCGTTGGGCAACTTACTAGTGGGTGCATCAAAGCCGTGTGTACTTGTCTCTTGCTTTGCACGGGAAGAGCACTATGAAGCGTCCCCAGAAATAAAACAAAATATTGATCAAATAAAATGTTTTGAAAGCGAATAAATTCAGACGAGAGAAAAAAAAAATTGTGAGGCGTCAACAACATTGAAAATTAGAAAAGGGAAATAAATGGTGAAATACTTTAAATTAAAACAAATAATTTAAAAGGGAAAATTTTTTAAATATTGAACACTAAAGCATGTCATATATATACGCCGATAATCTGGAATACTTAAAAGTTATGATAAATATTTTAAATTCTCAATTGAATATGATTTTGGTTATACAATATATACTTTTTGTTTTAGGATGTATGAAATGATGCAATATCAATATCATACAATATTTATAACTTCAGCTGTATATATACATATATTTGAGTAAGTTGGATCAAATTTCGGTTAACAAAGAATTCAACCACAGAATGGGATTCTAGAAAGAAATACTTTTGAAAGCTGAAGTATCAATATTCTATACTAGTAAATAATTTTCTATTAGTAAATTTTAAAAACGCCACATAGAACTGAATAAAACTGTTTTATTACAACATTAAAAGAGAATGAATGTACAATATGAGTGTCCCATGAACCATTTTCAAAACTATTTTTAATAAATGCAGAAAAATGCAGTTATTTTCCGCTTAGCAAATGCATTTTAACTACGCAAATTTCGGGATTCCCCTGAAATGTAAATTTAAATTTAAATTAAAAGACTGCTGTACACATATCGACATTTCTTTGGCAGCTTAACAAAATCTAGTTTAAGCGAAGATACATCTTACCACGAACAAAAACAATACAAATGTAATTTTTTTTTTCTAAAATGAAGCGCTTTGTCGAATCTTTTAACGCAATCTTATGAATTTCAATTGAAATTTTAATTAAAATTTACGAACAGAGGAACGAGATTTTCTGGCAACTTTGAACAAATTTCAGTTCTTTTGTAAAAGTGATTTGCTTAAAAGCACTTTCACATATTAGAAGGAGAAAAGAAATTTGAGGTATATGTGTATTACAAAATAAAATGAAATGAGTAGAGACTGAAATTTATTTTCTCTAATTAAAGAAAATAATTCAGTGAAAAAAAAATTATATAAAATATATGATGCTCTTTACAACTTACGTTAACGTTATACAGTATTTATTTATTTATTTATTTATTATTTTTTGTATTGATAAAATCAGATTTTTTTTTGGTTGTCCTAACGTTTTATCAAATTATGAATACAACTTGAATTATTATTAATACATAATAGATTTTACATTTTATATAAATGTAATAGGTATTACTAACAAGTAAGCTGCAATAAAAAACTAGCAAATGAAAATAAAATCTGCTGTTGATGAATAAACGATTTTCAACAGGTATGTATTTATGGTGACCAGTAATTTTAATCTTGCGATCGCTTTTAGATTTGAAATATTGTGCTTGCATTAGAGTTTTAATTTTTACGAATGAAGGTTCAGGTTGTAATTGTTTATGATGAACTTTTTGAGGATAAAACAGTCTTTTTAAAGCTCTAAAAATAGATCAAAATGTGTGAAAATGATTTAATTTTCTTTAATACTCATTATTAAAAAGGGTAAAATAACATTGTTAACGAAATTGATTTTTTTTTAATATAGACATTTTTAAGCTGGATTAAAAAATTCAAATAAAAAAAATCAGACTTTTGTATTTTGAAAATATATATACATATAGAAAAAATACGTAGCTTATAAGAAAATAATAAAATAATGGTGATTAATAAACATAAAAAATATTTAGAAATTAAATAGTAGTTTTTATGTCAAAATTAAAAATCATTCAAGCAAACTTGTCGCACTTTTCGATTAAATTAATTGAAAATGTATTAAGTTCCTAAAAAATCTCGTTGAAGATATCGCTTCATAAAGTAGATTGTATTAATTTATTTTATTGAACGATTATTTTCTGAAAAATATTTTTAAATAAATCTTATGCTGTAGAAAGAAAATCCCTTTTTAATTATTTAGGCTGCTTTATTAATTTTTATTAAATACAACGCCACTATACACATTTTGAATATATTTAAAATTAATAACACGTTGTTTCTAATTATAATAATATTTTTTTTACAATTCTCACATATATATCGGTAATCTGATGTTTGTACTTGTTAATTATATATTAACTTAATTGTATTCTGTATACACTTTACAATTACCTATCTTTAAATAGGAAATTTGGTTAGATTTGTTTAATGTATTTTCAAATTCAAAGGTATTACAATTATATATATATATATATATATAAGTACGTGCCTCTTGTATAACCTACCACTGTTTTAACATAATTTTTTTAAGATGCAAAAATAAATAAAAATTATGAAACTCAAGTAACGATTAGAAAAAGCTCAATGTCTTACAACAAAATCCAGATTCTGAAAATCTGATTTATTAATTCCGGACATCACTATACCAGAATAAAACTACAGACAACTGACAAATTTACAAATTTAAAAAAATGTCAAGAAATACAAATTTAATACAAATTATTTAATACAAATATGTTTTATTTTATTTATAGTTTGTGAATCAATATGATAAGTTAAAGTTATCTCTGCTACTCGTTGGTATATCTAAAACTATCTTTAAAACAATCGATTTAAATTTATTGTTTCCAAAGATTAAAATTGACAAGACATTGGAACGATAAATCGTTGAAGGAGTTGAAGGAGCAGTTTAGAAGATACATAAGAAAAGCACTTTTAGCAATATGATTTCTGTGAACCCTCTATATACACAAGTCAGTATTCTGGCTTATGGTAAACAAACATAATTCAACATACACAATATATCTATCTATCTATCTATCTATATATATATATATATATATATATATATATATATATATATATATATATATATATATATATATAAAGAGAGATAGACGTGTAGTCTCTATATTTCACTTTCTAGCCACAACAACCAAGCGCATACCACTGGAATTTGTGTGTGGTAATAGTCTCGCGTCTGCCGTCGTGCACTACGGTGGTCGCGTGTCGGTAACTGTGGGGGTGTGGGAGATAAGGTGGTTGAAACTGGCCGACCTAGGGCATTTCCATATAGAGGTCTATGTCCCTATATTTCACTTTGCAGCAGCACCTACCAAGCGCAGACCACTGGTTTTTGTGTTTAGTAGGAGCCTCGAGTCTCTCATAGTGCACCATTGTGGTAGCATGTTGGTAGCTATGGGATGTGTGGAAGATATGGCTGTTGAAAGTGGTCGAACAAGGTCATTGTCATATAAACGTGTGGGTTCGTATATTGCACCTTGCAGCCACAACTACCCAGCTCAGACCACTGGTGTTTGTGTGTGGTAGTAGCCTCGAGTCTCCGATCGTGCACTATGGTGGTTGCATGTCTGTATTTGTAGGGGTGTGGGAGATATGATGGTTGAATGTAAGTAATGGACCCAGGGCATTTTCATATTTCGACCAGAGTATTCTAAGGAATGTTTGGAATCTTCTTCAACGGGAATTGTTTCATTCAACTTAACATGAACGAATTAAAATATAGATAATTAAGTAAGATGATTCGCTCCCCCTAACGGTGGAAATTGAAAATAAACCATAATGCAGAGCGTGCATAACACGTCTCTTATACAATGCCGTGGGCAGCTGGGACAAGTGCCGGAGTTTCGTTCGGAAAGAGGTTTGTTTAGAACAGAATGCACGCCGAAAATGACTAGTTTTATTGAAATCGCAAAACAAAGTTACTCATTTCCGGGATCATTCAGTATAATTCTAAAATTTTCACATGCCATGTATGTTTTATCATTATTAACAAGTATCTTTGAAAATATTATTTCAACGTGAGTCATAAGGTTGATCAGATTTTCAGTGTTTTCAAAATTAATACTTACATACTGCAGATTTGACGTTTTGACATAATTCAGTCGACGGTTTGCAAGTTTTTAATCGACCGTGTGTCCAATCTGTTTATAACACATTTACTGCTAACTACGATATAAGTCGTATCAGGATTCTAGTCCTAGATGCTTACTACGAGTGTACGCATTTGCCCGCTCGATTTATATTGCCATGTACGAATCAGGACGTTTGGGGTAAGAACTTGCGTATGCCCCGTGGAAGTCAATTCGTCAGAAAATTCGGCATAAAGACGCCCGTGTTCAGTGTCCCCAAAATCACGTGAATCGGACAGATGAATGGTTGAGTGTTCTTTTCAGTGATGAAGATAAATTTAATTTAGATGGCCCAGATGTTTGGGCATATTATGAGCACAATATTCGTAAGGAACCACGGACGTTTCTTAGCAGACAACAACGAGGGGGTTCACTCATGGTGCGGGGAGCATTTTCATATAATGGAACAACCGATATTGCTTTTTTAAAAGGTCATCAATGTTCCGAATATTACTAGAAAACACTTGAAGTACAGTTACTTCCATTCGGAAAGTTGGTAGGTGGGGACAAATGGATATACCAGGAAGACAATTGCTCCATTCACGTGTCCAACTCCACAATGCAGTGGTTTTGACAAAAAACAAGTAAGTGTTATAGACTGGCTAATCATAAGTCCTGACCTGAACCCAATAGAGAACCTCTAGGGAATATTAGCTAGAGACGTATATGCTAATAGGCATCAATTTGCAATAGTTCAAGTTTAAAGCTGCAAATTGAACGAAGTTGGTTTTCTTTAAGCCAGAATTTCACAAACTCTTGTTTTAAGTATTCTTGATCGAGTTTTTCTGGAAGAGCAAAATTTATGTTTTAATTTTTCTCGCAAAGTCTGTCATTGTGTAATATTATTTTTGTCTTGATATTATTTATAATTATAAATTGTTTTGAAATTGTTACTCCTCATTTTGAATTGTAAAATAAGAAATCCTCGTTGTCTTTAAACTTTTGGGACACACTGCATATGTTTTTGGCTAAAGCCAGTAGCTCTCAGTTGAAATTGAGGTTTCATAAATATTTTTTGACGAAATTTTATATTTAGATTTAATGAGTTAGATGTAAGGCCAAGGTTTATATAAACTTTTGGAAAAAACGGGCAGCCCTGAAGGGGTCGCTGTGATAGTGAAGTTTGTTCGAATTTCTGGACAAGCGCGGTAGCTCTTGAATATAAAATCATAATAAATCACCCAATTGTACAATCAAAGTAAATTTGCATATTTGTAATCAGCAAAAATTTCACGTTTTTTGATATAATTACAGATTGATTAGACTTCATTACGTATTTTCTTTCCTACCCTACCCTACCCCCTCATTATATTGAAACATTTATCAACAAAAAACTTTCAGTGCAATAAAAAAATATTGCACATTTTGATGTATTAACATGTAGTTATAGAAAAAAGTTTTGGTATCAGCACATCCGACTAGTTCCTTTTCGGAATCCAACCACATTATTTTAGTATCAAAATGTTCTGCTAACGAATGGAAAGTTATCTGTGTTCCATAGTGTTCGATCTGTGTTCTAGAATCATTCAGAAACCATTTATTGTGGATCTTGTTCATGCTACCTGACTTGTAACGTATTATGTTATAAAAATTTCTTTAATGATGCCTTTGACGGATATTGCACAACAAACTGTCAGTCCACATAGGTGTAGCGATCGAATTATTGTATGATGATTATTTGAACTTCCTCCGAACTTCTATTTCTGAAACATATCTTTCAAGATGAAAATGCACCTCACCACTCAACAAAAACTCATCTGAAAAAGATTTCGTCACTTTCAACCATATCAATCATTGTATTCGTGAATTTAAATATTTGAACATCATCATTTTTGGTTACTAGCTTATTGATTTAAATATTCTAAGGAAACAAAAAAAATACATATAAAATTCGGTGAACTGTGCTTTTATGCATGCTTAGTTTTCTTTTTCCATGTTTTGCTTTGAAATTAATGGAGTTACTTCTCAGAGTTTTCTATTTCAATATTTTCAGTTCTTCCAACAGTCTTTTCTTTTGTTTTCATCATTTCCACATAGCCAACCTTCCAATTGTCTCGAATTTCTCGTAAGTTCATGCAATAGTCGTTCAATTGATTTTACTTTTAAAGACTCCACCTCCACTCCACCGTGCCACGTGCCACATGCTGCCAAACTGGTAAATTTACACTATTACCGCTGGTGATTGCAGTTTCAGCGCCATAAAAAAATGATGGTTCATTGCATCTATAAGGAAAGAAGTTTGTATGTATATGTGTTTGTCTGTCGGCTGTGTTCTGAAGAAACAGTTGCTCGCAGAGCTACAAAACTTCGATTTTGGAATTTATGAATAGATTTTTTTTATGCGATATTCAGCGTTTTTTGTGTTACGAATCGATTTTTGTACATTAATAAAAAGAATACGGCTTAAATTTTTATCCCAATATAGCAAATTTTATCCTCTATACATTGCTTCAAATTTCGTAAAAATTGGTCTAGAAGTACCCGAAATATTAATTAAAAACGCATTAAAAATCTCCCGAAATTGTAATGCTTTTTTTCCCTCAAAATGTCGAAAGAAAAAAAAAACACCTACCGAGGGATCGGTTTCGTGTTTCATTAAATTCTGCTTCAGGGACCAGACACTTTAGATAATTTCTGAAAAGGAAAGGAAATAAAGTGGGAAGTCAAAAAAAAAGCCCGCCATTTTGTTTCTGTTTCAAAAGTTACTGATATTTGTCAATGTTAAAGGTTATTTGTTAAATTTTAAGGGGGAGTGGGGAGTTCGGTAATTAGAATTTAAATATCGCGTTAATGTTAAAGATATATAGATATGGCACCCCTGGCGGTGGAAGGTAGAACTAATTTATTTTTGTATTGCGTGCGGAGCACGCCGGCTTTACGGTGCCCTAAGCAGCGGGCACCCGTTTCGGAGTTTCGATCAGAAATACTTTTGTTTCCAACAGAATGAGCCACCTGGCGGTGGAAGGCGGATCTAAAAGATGATTTAATCATTCGAGGTTCTTTTGAAAAAAAGACCAGTGAAGAGGGCTGCTAGTATTTACTTATTTTTATAGCATATCTGTAATATGTCTCGATTAGAATCTTAGAAGACTTAGAAGAACATTAGAAGAGATTAGAAGACTTTAAAAAGAGGCAAAGTCGGTGTTTGGCCTTTTGAGTAAAAAAAGGCTGTTTTCTTTTATATTTATATATTCTTAATTTTCACTAGTAAAATAAACTTTCTTGCGGATTAAATTAATGTAGAACAGAATATTTATTTATTTTGTGATATTTTTTCCCTTTACATCACTCACAGTTGCAATCTTTAAATTCATTTTTTTCAGTTTGTGTTTTTTCAATGTAACATAAAAATCTCAAAAACTATAACACATATTTTTCAATTAACTTACTTTTTCTAATGGACGATTTGTTTTGGTGTCCTTCATAAAGTTAAAGAAAGGATTTCAGTTAGTATTTAAATTTTTAGTATTTAGATATGTCCAAAAATGTCATGGAAATATTTTCTACGAAATTGCATTATTAGACTGTGACGTTATATTCAAAGCCTCTACGTTGGATATCTAATTTCACATTTCGATGATCTCTGTTAGAATTTGAAGAAATCACAAACAGGGACCCACTGGGATCCATTTTGTTATTATTCGTTAGTTAAAATATTGACTTTTCAAAATACAATGAACTTTAAAGGATTATATCTAGCTATTTAAAAATTTTGTTTAAATAATAAGGAAATAATATTGAAAAATAATTATTAATATCTCAAATTATATTTTGAAACACCGCGATGTAAAATTAGAAATAAAATATACCTTTCAAAGTGGGGTTTTATATAGAAAATTATTTATTGTAACACGTTGTGAAAACATTATTCTCCTTGTCACGTATTTTATACGTATCAGTGACTTTTTTATTTGTTGACATGTATATCAAAACATGTTCAATGATCTGATGAAAGCAAAAAGTTAGCAGTCTCCTATTCCTAGTTCAGAATATTCTTTTTTGAATTTGAAACCCGTAGCTCTCTCTAAATGACATTTCTTGAGGAAAAATTACGATGTGAAATATGAGTTGGCGATGAGAAAAAGGCATTTCAGATGTTCACAAATATCAGACGGAAAATAGCAACGTGTTATGTCTCAAAATATATCACACATATTTTTATAATTTCGTATAATATCCAGACACTTTAATTTTAGAGGGTGGACAAATATAAAATGGCATCAAATAATAACCGAATATTCCAAATAAATGACATTTCTATATATATATACACACTTGAAAGTAATTTTTTACAAAAAAAGCAACAGGACGAAAATGATACAGGATGATTTCTTAAGGAGGTTATGGTATCCTTCATTTTGAAAAAAATGGCGAAAATAATAAATACCCTCATAATTTACAGAGGAATGTTTTTTTCAACTTCGTAAATCATATTCAGTGGCTGGAGTATCATAGTTGAGGTTTATTCCAACAGAGATTTATTCCTGGTCCCGTCATTTTTCGCTCTGTTGGAAGAAATCTCCACTACGATACTCCAACCATTGAGTATAATAACTCACCATTTGCTTTGCTCAAAACGAATCGACACATCCGTAGTATATTCTGATAAAGTTTCGTAAAGGTATGATAACTAAAAATATGCTAAAGATATTTTTTCCCTTATCACTCACAGTTGCAATCTTTAAATTCATTTTCTTCAGTTTGATTTTTTTCAATGTACAATAAAAATCTCTAAAACTATAACACATATTTTTCAATTAATTTACTTTTTCTAATGAACGATTTGTTTTGGTGTATTTCATAAAGTTAAGGAAAGGATTTTTGAGTAATTTATATAATTTATTTTCTTAATATAAAAATGTTAAGTAAATAATCAGTTTTCTGTATTTTTAAACATGTGATTGACAATTGATTTAATTTTTCTTAATTAGCTTTTTTGGAATCTGGTCCAGAGCACACTTGTAATAAAAGTATGAAAATAAATATTGCAAAAGGTTTTAAAATGTAAGAGAAGTATGGTTTTAAAGTTTTCTCATATTAAAATAATAATAATAATACATTTTTTAAATTTTAGCATAGTCCCCACCAGTGGCTGAGAGGTTCTGCTCTCGAAGCTGGTAGACGGGAGGTGCTGGGTTCGATCCCAATCACGCCCGTCGGCCTAATCGTTCGGAGTTTTCGTGGTTTTCTTCGAGCCGTGGATTTATACATGCGTAAATACGGGTTAGGTTCCCTTAGAAAGACCCCCACGAAGGGCAATCCCCCCGGTCCTATATCCCAAGTGTAGATAATTGGCCGTCAATAATCAACCCAACCCAACCCAATTTTAGCATAATAACTGAATTCTTTCTAGATTAAATTTTTTACTTCATAAAACCATATAACAACATGTCAAACATATATTTTAAAGTACATAATTAAAAATTAGTTTAAAAAGGTACTGAAGCCCATCTTGCCTCAAGTAATTTTTCACACATGAATGTGTTATGAATACACATTCCTGCGTGACACAAACAACAACACTTGTTAGCTACAGCCTTGAATATAGTGTCATGGTATAGTAAAAGAGTATGCGACACACGATAGTGTACGTGTCAGCGCTTCCAAGTGGTAAATTCCGCAATTAGAGATCGCATGCCGAAAACTATATTAGATAAGACCAAAAGTTATAATTTAAAGTTGTAGAGCGGCATCTATTTAATACTAAAACCATATTATGCACGCCTATATGACAAAAACTCACCTGTACCGAAGAAAATATTCGCAACAGATAAGAGAAGTTGATGAAATTTTGTTTGAGAAAAACAAATAATGGTACATGAAAAATGTATTTTACAATTATAAACATTCAATTTTAAAGATAAAAATGCCTAATTATAAAACATAATGCTTCAGATTCGTACGCTATACATGGTTATAGTAGTCGCATTCTGGTTTGATAAAATTACACTTGAATTCGTTTAAAGAAATCTTTCTCATTCGCAGAAAATTCGTGTTTTACATTAAAAAAAGCGCCACTGATTAGTATAATATATTTTGTTCAGTACATTCAACTATTTATCAAAAATACCAGTCAGCTGGCTCACCAGTGGAAGTTGTTGTCATAGCATCATAATGGTGTACCCTGTAATGTGAAAAGAAAGGCAACCCAATTACTGATGATTGTCTGCCAGTCGATATGACATCAGTAATCGGATCACCATTCATTTCACTTAACAGCGGGCTGTTCGATGTTGCTGTGGTAACACTCCCACTGGTTCGCCAGCTGACTGGCAGTTTCATTATCTGTAAAGTATAATCTACCACATAAGGTAAATGTGCCAGAAATGGACACCCTCCCGTTAGTGAACATCATCCAAAGTTTTGGATTTATAAAAAAATAACTAATAAAAATCCAGCTTTTATTATTTTTTTCATATCTCTCCCTTGTATATTTAATAATCTGGATTTTGGCTGACAATCTTAATCAAACCAACCTGGAAGTATAAAATAATGATGATTCACAGTTCCGCTGCCTTTCAGTGAATATTTTACTATGAGCAAGTGAAAGAGCTGTTTTCATTTAATTAACATAGATCTCTTTTATTCTGTTGCAAGAATTGCATGTTTATGAATTTATTGTAATAGCAAGTTTTGAATTTTATATACTAATGGTCATTAAAAAAAATTTCAATTATTTTTAAGGATGTAGGACCAGGGTCTAATACTGGAATGCTTAATTACTCAATTTTAGTATTGGGCACTCCATGTGGCCTAAAATTTCAATAATGGTCATTGGTCATAGTGCATAAAATCTTTTTATTTAACTTAAAAGCTAAGTAATCAAATTTAACTTTTAAATTGCACTTACTAGAATAATAAGCCCAATTGTTTAAAAAAATAGGTGCTTTTAATTAATATCATGTCGTTAATAAATTTTAAATATTAACCCAGATTATTTTCTTCATAACTCTACCTTGCATAATTTATACCCTCTAAATTAATAAAACCAGTCATGAAGCAAATAATAATGTTTAATGCATAGTAAAATGGGAAGCTCATGGGGTACAAGCACTCTCCATTCAAATAAAAACAATTTTTAAGTCACATGAGTTGTAAAAAGATCTGTTATTTTCTGTCTTCTATGTTTGAATATTCATCTCTGACAAAATAACTCTGTGCGTAATAAAAGTACTTTAAATATTATTTACAGCAGTAGTAATTTTATAGCAGTAATAACGCTAGTAAATCTGCAGATCATGGACCTCAAACGTCAATTTTGAAGTTTTATTTTGAAATAACTTTATTTAGCACTTAAAATATTCAATCCGCAGTACCATTTCTTTTCTATTTGTTTTACTAATTACTACAGGAATATGTAAGATAGTTTCAAGAAACTTATCTCTTAAGAAGTGTAACGAAAATTATGATTTCATGCCCAGATACTCAAAGACTCTTTTCTAATATATATTTTGCTTTTACTAGCACCCATGTCCCAATAAATGTGATAATTGTAAGTCTCTGAAGTTCAGTATTTCAAATCTTCTATCTAAAATATTTAAAATATTGATCTTGAGATAATGATAATTATTAATTTGAATAACTATTATTCTGATACATGTGTTTTTAATTATTGGTATCCTAATTGAGAAACTTATTTTAAAATGACTATTTTGTTCCATGAGTACCCTTCCATTAATTTCTGATTCTAAGCATCAACATAAAAGTTAAACGGTGGGTGTCCATTACTTCAACAGAGGGTGCCCAATACTTGAACTGTGGGTGTTTAGGTGTTTTGAATAATTTCTGATATAATTAAATTGTGATTTGCAGTGGGAAATGTAACTATGCGATTGGTTAAATATTGTTGGAAGAATAATATAATATATAAAAAAAAATATATAATAATTATAACTATTAATTAAAAAAAGAAGTTTAAAAGAAATTCCTTAAGGATGCCCATTATTGACACTCTAATTCTATACCAAAATCATCTAAACTAATATTGGTTGCTAAAATATGACGCTGCCTACCGAACTATCAATAATTTTCAGTTAAAATAGCAGTAGCATTTAAAAATTGTGTTAAAAGAGTATTTTTTCCACTTTTCTGAAAAAAAAAATAATCAAACATATTTTTCATTTTACTAAAGATATAGTATTGAACATATTACATCATTATTTAGTATAAATTTCGTTATTTATTTATTTTTTGGCGTACTGAATTTCTTTTAAATACTTCCAACTTTAGCTACTCTTTTATATCCAGTACAGTGATGTTCGACATTCACCATGATTATTTTAATCTAAAACTTCCAATGCTCTAGATTTTTGAATGTAATATGATGAAAATGCGCACTTTCTTCCACTTGTTAAACAGGGAGATAGTGATTTCCATTAAGATTTGAAACAGATCTTTTATGCAGTATTTTGGCATATGTCCAAAATAATTCAGTTCACTTGGAAACTTACGAGTGGGTGGATACTGAAGTTATAACTTTCTTACTTAGAAGCCTTTCTTATAGCAATTTTAGAAATGATGCTTTTATTTTTACATGCATATAAATATACAAGATTTTCTTGAATACATATGAATAAGATAGGTTGATCTTTAAAAAATAGTAATAGATAAATTCATATGCCTTTTACCAGTGCTATGAATGTTTCTGTTAAGTTAAATCATTTATGATGACGCTACAAAACCTTTTATTTCTGAAATGTTTAAAAACGATTTATATTTTTAATGTTTAGAATATACATTATACATATAAATAGATTTAAAACACAATTTTTGGTAGAAAGAAGTAGCTGAATTTTTTTTTTAAAACATTCCTTATATGTCTAATAACACCGTTTTCAAAGAATAAAGACACACGCACATATATATATATATATTTAAATATATCATTAAATAATGCAAATGTTTCATTTTATTACTTTTAATACTTTTAAATGAACTTATCTATTATTATAGAATATTATTTGTAATATTATATGATTAGTGTTTTAAAGATACTTTATAAAAGAAATCCTTATATGAACATTTTTAGACGATTTCCATGATATTTTTACAGAACTAATTTAAATAAAATACTTGTGTTTTAAATGTTCAGTATGATAACCCTTATTCTGACTTACCCTTCTACACCTTAATTTACATGGCAATAATGCCTTTTGTAGTTTCGGAAGAGCTATTTTTTCCAATTAGTTTTGAACGGCTTTCCAAAGTACATGAAAGTTTGTAGGTCGACGTTTGGATAACTCGCTTTTTAAAAGTCCAAAAACACAAAAATCTTACATCAGGATTTTCAGCAGGTATATTAATGATGGGCATATTCCTCATACTCGTTTCTCGTTCCATTTTGTCCAGGAAATTAAAAGTGTATTTCGATGCGTGGCTGCTTGCTTTCTCTTGAGACAGTTCAAAGGATTTATGACACTGGTGGTAAAGAGATGGTATTTCATGTTTGAAGATTGAGAGTAAAGTATGTTTCTGATTGTATGTGGAGTTGGTTTTAACATTTTTCTCCACTCACTTTATTTTTAATTTGCCGTTATATGCAAAACCAGCAACAATCATAAATCCTTTGATAAAACTGTTTTAGATACATAAACCATGTTTTAAGATTTTCTTCTCTTTGATGATAATAAATAGATCTTCGCTTATTGCAATTAGTTAAATAGACCCAATATCCCTACATTGTAACAACCAGACTTGTATAAAACCAAAAACTTTCTGCGCACATAAATATTGAGTCAAAAACTTTCTGCAAATTAATTTAATGTTTAATAAATAAACTAAAAAAAGTAGTTTAAAATAATTACCATTTAAAATTAATTAATATTAATTAAAGAATTATTATTTTGGTTAAAAATAATAATAAAACTAAAAATCCATGATAGGAAGAGCTGAATTCTTATCAATAAAATTTTTTCAATGCATTTAGAAAAACCCCAATCCTTAATATTTGAACCTCTTCGCAAGCGTCTGTAATGTCACAACAATGTTTTGCATCTTTAAAATTTTGAATTGTGCGCAAACAGTAAATAAATCGTACATAAATTGGGGAATATTTTTAATTTTTTGGCCCAGTGACAGAACTATCTTCAAGTGCCTGCAACGCTAATAATGTTTTCAAAAATAGTCTGCAATACGCAATAAAAAATTCGCGTTTTTCCGCGATCCTCCGACGAAATTTGCCGTTTTTTCGAGATACTTCGACAAAATTTGCCGTTTTTTCGAGATCATTCGACGAAATTTACCGTTTTTTCGAGATCCTCCAACGAAATTTGCCGTTTTTTCGAGATACTTCGACAAAATTTGCCGTTTTTTCGAGATCATTCGACGAAATTTACCGTTTTTTCGAGATCCTTCGATGAAATTTACCGTTTTTTCGAGATACTTCGACGAAATTTGCCGTTTTTTCGAGATACTTCGACGAAATTTGCCGTTTTTTCGATGCCTTCGACGAAATTTACCGTTTTTTCGAGATCCTTCGACGAAATTTGCCGTTTTTTCGCGATCTGTCGGCAGAATTCTCCGTTTTATCGCGATCCGATGATGAAATTGACCGTTTTTTCGTGATCCTTCGACGAAATTTGCCGTCTTTTCAGGATCATTCGACGAAATTTACCATTTTTTCGAGTTCCTTCGACGAAATTTACCGTTTTTTCGAGATCCTTCGACGAAATTTACCGTTTTTTGGTAATCCTTCGACGAAATTTGCCGTTTTTTCGCGATCTGTCGGCAGAATTCTCCGTTTTTCCGCGATCCGACGACGAAATTTGCCGTTTCTTCAACGAAATTGACCGTTTTTTCGTGATCCTTCGACGAAATTAATTCTTTTCCACGATCCTTTGACAAAGTTGGCGTTTTCTCTGTAGCCCTTCGGTAAAATAAGCATTTTTCAGCGATCTTTCAACGAAACTAAACTTTTTTTGACGAAATTCACGTTTTTTCACGGCCTTTTGACTAAATTTGTGTTTTTTTCGCGATCTGTCAACGAAATTAGCCATTTTTCACGATCTTTAAATAAATTTCGCGTTTTTTCTGCGATTCTTCGACGAAATTCGCCGTTTTTTTCCGCGATCCTTCGACGAAGTTTGCCGTTTTTTCGCGTAATTTACGCACTATAGCGCTGAATGTTTTCTGTCTGCAGGTGCCCTAAAAAGTCTGCGACGCCCGTCGCAGCGTCGCGTACATTCTGCCACAGGTTTTGCCTGCACAATCTTTTGAAAACGGACCGAACTAATTTGTAAACCCTATAGGAAAATCTCATTATTTTAATACTGACTTGGAAATTTTAACACTGACCTGAAAATGTCTGGGAATTTCAACATAAGATCACATAAGACCACACTGAATTATCATTAAGTATTATGCATTCTTAAAGTAACAATCTCCCCTACACCTAACAGACACATTCATTTTGCACTCTTGATAAAGCTAAAATACTTTTTAGGCATTTTTAGCAAAAATGCTATAGAACAGAGTTTCTTAAACTGTGGTCCGCAGACTCTCAAGGGTCCGCGAGCTTACAGCAAGGGGTCCTCAAGCCCAATGCTGTATACAGATTTTTTTCAATGCTGTATACAGATTTCTGTTGATCCGAAGGAGGAGGGATTTCATAACACTAGTACTTCTAGTTTAGATCATTAATCAGCATAAAACCCCAAATCTGTCGTCGGAGACATTTCAATGCTCCGGAGGTGGAATATGCGTGAAAATATTAAGAACCGATTGATTAAACATGTACATAATCAGTTATTTTTTCATATTGCCAACTAGATGTACGTTTAGACATTTCTAATACTGTAAGTCTGATAATTTTCATTCATTATGAATTTGGTGGTAATATATGTGACTGTTTTTTGTTTTGAAAATCTCTTCCAACTCTCATAACAAGTGCAATGCCATTCACATGATTAAACGTTTCATACAAGAAAAAGAATTAAACTCTTCAAGATGTGTCGGAATAAGTACAGATGAGGCTCGAGCAATGATGTGAAACTTTTAATGGTTCAATCATCTTAGTAAAGCACCACTTAGCTAAATCATCCCGTGTAGTTTACGACACAGACACACTGTTAACCCTGAGTCGCTGGTTGCCAAAAAATGCCTGGAGATTTGAAGACTACATTCAACGAAATTGTTTCAGAAGTAAATTATATCAAGGTTCATACATTGAATTCAGGAGTTTTTAAAATAATGTTCAAAAAAATTGAAATCAATATAAATATGTACTTTTGCATACAAAAGTTAGGTTGCTGTCACGAGGGTTAAATTAGATTTTTTCACTGCGTCATGAAGAAAGACTGCTTTTAATGTACTCCAAATTCCATTTGAAAGATCGATTCAATGATTTCTCCTGGCTTGTCAAGTCGGCGTGTATGATAGTTATTATTAATTTTCTGAATGAACTGAATTTAAGCTTACAAGGAACTTTGGAACACATTTTCAAAGTCCAGAACTAAGTAGAATCAACAACAAAAAAATTATTTGAGGGCAAATCGACTTGAAAATAATATTTGAATCATTCCAAATATTATTCGATTTCATACAAACGACTGTCGACACAATATTAACAACATTGTTCCATTTTCTCCCGAAAAATGCTTCTCAAGAATTCTGCATCGTATTGTACCTTCTGCAATATGTCGTGGTGAAAGAGAATGAATATTTTGTTTTTTTGGCCTTTTTAAAATCAAGTTAGTGTTAATGATTTTGCAAACAATTGACATTGAGCATTTTAGCTATTTAGCGACAGTCCTTTGCTTTAAGAATTTTCTTTTAGCATAAAAGATTTTACCTTTGTAATATTCGAAAAATTCCTTTTTGTTCTTGGGTACATATTTGGAACAATTTTTGCAATTGAAGCCAGGCATTTACGTTGTTTTCCCTGTCTTATTGACAATATTACCTACTGTAGCTTTAAATATAGAAAAATCGAGCCTTTCAAGAAGTTTTTAAATGACCGATTAAGAATAATTCTCATCGGAAACTGCGGAAATATACCCTTTCATCCATCGGTTCTTTTAAAACGTCATGTTGTACTTAAACAAAAATTTCAGTTGCCAGACGAGGATTTATACTTTCAAAAACATATTAGCTGTTAAAGGGCTACTTCACTCAGTCGAAAACACCGGTTCGCTAATGTTAATCCTATGGGAGAAATATTTTACGATATCTCGTTCGTACTTCAATATTTTTAAATGATTTTTTTTGCATTGGATAGCGGAGGTCGATCTCTATGCAGGCCCTTTTGTACTTTTTCGATTTTGATCACACATTTTTATTTAAAAACGTTCCAATTTAAAAAAAAACTGCAACTAAAATCGAAAAAGGAAAAAAGGATCTACACAGAGATTGACCTCAGCTATTCAATGAAAAAAAATCATTTAAAAATATTGAAATACAAACGGGATATCCTAAAATATTTCCCTCATATAATTAACATTAGCGAGCTGGTGTTTTTGACTGAGTGAAGTAGCCACTTAAAAATAATTTCTGTATGCAGACCATTTTTTACAGCAAACAAACTCGCATAAAATATGTGTGAACAGCCTCAGTATTCATCAACATTTTCTTATTATCAAGCAGGGCGGTCGCTCTGCCAAGCCAAGCTTAAAAAAAAAAACGCTACACAAACAACGCCAAGAACTGGAATAAAGACCGCTAATGCTTATATACAGAAAGCAACTTCGCAATGTTAAATCGACAAAACATGCCAGATTAAAATATCAGATATCAAACAAACCAAGCGTCGTAGAAAAAAAAAAAACGAAAACTAGAAGAATCTAAGGAAGAATTTCTTCAATTTAAGACCAAACTCATCTTCATAAGTGATTTATAAACAGAGATATAGTTTTTTTTAAAAAAACGTCGAGTTACTTAAAATGATCACTATTTTCTTCGTCAAACTTTTTTTTTCAAACAAGCTACAGGCCTTAATATTGGGCAGAATAAAAAAAGGATTGCATTTTTGGACAAGTAATTACGTAATATATGTGCTTTTATAAAATTCAGTGTAAAAAAAATTATTTTCTATCCTTAATTAGCAAAAAACTGTTAATTAACTTGGCGATTAAAAAATTATGCCAAAACAGAGATAAAACCCGCCAACGACCATGTACCATCTGTATTAAAATAGCACAAATCAGTTACAGGTTATAATATAACCGCATCAAATTTCATCTGCAAGTCAGCCATTTTCTTCTGAAGATATTTTTTTTTAAAAATAAAACTTCACAATTATAAGAACACATATTTTATCAAATAATTAAATATGACTGCAAACTGTGGCAGATGATTGTTTCTAACATGAATAAGTACGAGAAATTGCCGGTTACGGATATGGATCTGGGTAGCCCAGTCGCAGAGCGTCGGCATGGTACGCATAAGGTCCCAGGTTCGAGTCCAGGCCCAGGTCAATTTTTCACTCATGTTTGTTTAGTGTATTTAATTGTCTGATAAAATGCGTATTCTTATAAATATTGTAAAATAAAGTAATCAGACGTAGTGTTTATGCTTTAAAAATATTTTAAATATATAATTTACGTTTTTAGAAAGATCTTTAAAAATAAATTAGTTTTTGAGGGAAGATGTATCTTCTAAAATGTATACATTAAGAGTTATCGCCATTTAAAATTTCTTTCCAAACGTAAACAAAAATTTTGAAATGAATTAAATGTGATTCATTTATTTCTAAAAATAAAAAAACACGGTAAAGGACAGGCATTTCGTTCGCAGGAATACCTTTCACGTCATCTACTATATATACGAGGCTAGCTATATATATAAAACACAAACGGAAATTTCGTTCCGTTCCTTTATAACTCGAGATCTGCTGAATGGAATTTGATGGAACTTGCACTGTTCGAGAGATAATCTTTCAGGGAAGGTTTTAGTATGTAACACAACGTTCTACGTATAATAGCTATCGAATTATGATAGAAAGTTCTGTTATTTTGGCCGAAAAGGTTACCATTGCTAATTTTTTGGCGATCGTTACTGTTGCAGAAAGAAATGAAAAGGCTATACATCTCGAAAAATAAAAGAAAAACTGTTACTAATTTTATTTAAAAAAAAAAAGAAAGAAAGAAAGAAAACCGGTAAAAATTCTACCTTACGACAGAATATAGATTGACCACCCACGGCTGTTATCGTTGAGATTTTTTCAGCCAAGTCTAACTCGTCAAAAAAAAAGTGTTTGTTAGCATAAGCCAGCTTCTCCACTTTAGAATTTAGTTAGCGCTCTAAAATTTTTTGTGAGGTTGGCGGAACATATTAGGCACGAACACACCAAGTTTTAAAAAGATTCGGTGACTAGAAGTATTTTTAATAAATATAATATAGCGAGGTAGTTGTTGTTTACAAATGTGCTAGCTTAATGACACCCTTTAAACTGTTTTTAATGATTCAAGGCATTTTAGCACTTAATAGATAACCTAAAAAAGGTAATGAAAACTTCTATGATAGCAGCTTTTATGATGGATACAGCTAAGAGAAGTTGTTTAACAAATGATGAGTTAGCATTAATTGACGGGATCTTGGAAAGTGGTGGGGGGAAGGGAGGGGGAGCTATACAAAACACAAGTGCTCTACGAGACCCGATTTAAAATAAATCCTAACTTGCAATTGAGAGATGGGACTTTAAAAGGGATCCCCCTTTTCGCCCCTCTGACGGTCCCCCCAACAGAGATACGTAAAACCGAGAGCGCCAAAAGAAGCGGGGGGGGAATACCTTTAGGCGGTTTACAGTTAATTTTGCTGAAATTTTGGAGCTGTCCGGCCCATAGGAACAGCGAAAAATGGGAAAAACTAAAATAAATATGAGAAATTGAAAAAAATAAATAAGCAAAGTGCTCCTGACAGGAGACGGGAGAGAAGGAGTGGGAGAGTTGAACCAGACAAAAGTGCTTGATGAGATCAAACTTTTGATATGATACATGACGGGGTTTGAACACCTTGAATGTCTTCCCCGTGGGGGGGGGGGTGTAACTCCGGTCCTATGGGAAATAAGGCCTCGGGACCCTCTTAGAAATGTCGGCCTCGACGATTTTAACTTCGTTGGGTCCTTTAGCCTACGTCCTCTGTGGGGCTTAAAGGGGCTGAGAAAGATGGGAAAAACTAAAATTTAAAAAGAGTTGAAACAGATAACTATGTTTCTTAAGGGAGGTGGAAGTGAGAGGCGGAGAGTAGGACCAGACCATAGTGCTTCACGAGATCTATCTATTGATATGTTACATGAAGGGGTTTACATGGGGTTTACATTTGGTGGGAGCACCAAAAAGGTCTTACTGAACCTTTCCCATGATTATGCCAAGGTTGCAGTTATGATTTCGCCAAGATCATCGCAAAGTTTATATAGACATCCTATATACGCATATATATATTCCAAACACTCCTATATGTGCCATATACGTCATTATACACATATTATTTGTGTTTTATATGTCGTATATACATCATATACACATGTCATATATATATATATATCATACATGGCTATAACTTGGCCACATATATATATATATATATATATATATATATATCATAATATTATTATAATGTCATACATGCTTTATAATTTGGCGATAAATCTTGGTCGCTTGGCAGTTCATCCTTGGAAGTCACTATAACACGAAAGTACCAAATTTACAATATATTAATGAAAACAGAAACAAAAATATTTCATGCTTGGTGGCTGCTATAACACGAAAGTACCAAATTTCTTTTTTATTTTTCATATCTGATAATTTGCATCTATCCTTTTTTGTAATGTTAACATTTTTGTAATGATTTTATGCATTTCTATTGCCTATTCAAAGAAAAATCCTTCTAAAGTTACAGAATTTCGTTAAAAACGGTTAAAATAGTAAAATGTGAACATCGTTTGGTCCATTCTCGACCGAAAGCAACAACCATTATCATTATCTTTTTACGCGTGAAGGTTTCGTTATGGTACTTCATTGTGAAGTTTGGTAATTTTTGAAATTCATTATTTGAAAAACGGCATAATCATTCGATTTAAAATTTATATCAAGAAAAAACAATTTTTTTCCTTTCTAACGCAGTTTGTCTAACAATTTTGTGACAAATACTTTTTGAGCTATTAATTTTTTTCAGTAACTTCAAATGTTTCATTTTCCGAGATTAACCTGTGGCAACGATGGATTGCTGTGACTTTTCATAAACATGAAAAATGATAGAGATTGAAAGAATAAGCCTCCCTGTGGGTGGCTAAAAAAAGAGTTTTGATGAGAGAATATTATAAAACGAAAATATTTAATTTAAACATGATTAGAAATGTTCATAATGCTTAAAACGTTATTCAAGGGGCAAGATTTCTATTGAAACAAATTTGGCGATTTTGATTTTACTTTTGACCCCAAACAATTTGATTTTAAGCCAAAAAGTGTCTTTTTTTGTTGCAGAAAGAATTGAAATGGCTATACATCTGGAAAAATAAAAGAAAAAACTGTTACTAATTTTATTTTTTTAAAAAGAAAGAAAAGAAAAAAAAGAAAAACAGTTTTGATGAGAGATTTTAGGCCAAAAGTTTTTTTTTTCAAGTGTACGACTGCATTTTTGCAGTATTTTTTTTTGGTACTTTTTGGTTAGCCGGGCACCAGTGATATATATATATATATACACACACATATATACACATATATCTACACAAATACATGTATATACATACATATATATATATATATATATATATATGTGTGTGTGTGTGTGTGTGTGTGTGTGTGTGTGTGTGCGTGTGAGTGTTCATATATCACTGGTGCCCGGCTAACCGAAAAGTACCTTTTTTTATTCAAATGCAAACTATATTAATGGCAATATACTTCTATTTACTTCTACATATATGAAATTTCGTTCCGGCTGCTTATAACTCGAGTTCTGCTGAATGCATTTTCGTAGAACTTAAACTAAGATAATTTTTAAGGGAAGGTTTTATTGTATAACATATCGTTCTACGTAGCTTAGTTATATAATTATTCTGGGAAGTTCTATAATCAGATCAATCCGATTATGAAAGATTAGCCTTTTTAAAAGATTTTGCCGAATGTATTTCGATGGAACCTATACTGTTAAATAATTTTCTAGGGAACGTTTTATTACATAACGTTGCTTAGTTCTAGAATTATAGGGGGAAATTCGAAAATCGGGTGACCATTTTTTTTTATCAAATATTAGCCTTTTCAATATTTGATTCCGATTATGAAAGATAAGCCTTCTAAAAAAGTTCTACTGAACGGATTTTGATGAGAATTGTATTGTTAGTTAGATGCTATTTCAGAAATGGTATTAATGTACTATATATTGTCCTACGTTGCTTAGTCCAACAGTTATGTGTGAAGGTTATATAGTCAAGTGAACCCGATTCCGAAATATTAGCCTTTTTGATAGTTTTTACTGGGCGTATTTTTTGCGACTTGCATTGTTAAGTAGATAATTTGAAAGGATTGTTTTAGTATATTTTATATCGTTTTGTTGTTTTAGAATTATGTGGAAAAGTTCAATAATCAGATTATCAAAGATTAGTCTTTATAAAAACTTCTTCTGAATGGAATTTGTTAGTTAATTTGTTTGCATTGTTATTTCGATAATTTTTAGTGATGGTTTTAGTATATTGCATATAGTTTTATCATTCTTTAGCAAACCCTAACTGTAAATTACCAAATAAAAGAGTTGGTCCTTAACAGCTAAAATTTTGACTGCACATTAGAAAATATAATAGCGCAATCGCGTCATTTTTCAGTAATGTGGAAGGATATTCCACGTAAATATACAGATTGCTTTCAAATACAAGGTCAAATTAAACGATATATTTCGTTTGATTCAGGATTCATTTGTAGAAACCGACCAGCGCAGCGGGCGTAGCTTGCTAGTTTTCCTATAAATTAATGAAATTGTTAAATTATTTTTGTTTTAGAAGTGAAGTTTCCATTTAAATTTATTGTAACAGTACAATGTTTAATTGACTAAAATAAGGTAAATCTAAGAAATTGCTAAGAAATTCCAAAGGGCAACGCAAAAAAAAAAAATAATAATAATAAACAAAAAATAAAAAATAGATAAATAAATAAATAAATAAATAAAAATCAGCTTTCAGAAATTCTAAAAATTGTTCCGCTATTCATATTATGTATCTTCGGGGTCCATCCTCCCACTTTCAGCCCTCCCACCCAAAGGGGGCACTTTTCTAAATTTTGCCGACACCTCTCATGTGATATATCATTGGAAAAGTCTGTGAACGCTTAATCATAATATGCAGGGGGGGGGGGTATTTTCTAAATTTTGCACATACCCCTCATGTGATACATCGTTGGAAAGGTCTGTGACCGCTTAATCCTATTATGCATCTCCGGTGTTCATCGCCCCTTTTGCCCCCCAAGCGCGATTAGTTTTCACCACCAGGGGACGCTTTCCTATATCTGTTCCTACGAGTCGGACGGGGTATGGCTCATTCGACTCGACATCAATAGAGCTTTCCGATTTTAGTTCGTTTTTTCACCACCAGGGGGCACTTTTCTATCTCTGGTTCTATGGGCTAGATCACGACGGGGTACAGTTCATTCGACTCGACATCTATAGCCTTAACGATTTCAGTGCCCGAGGTTCATACAGAACAGATTGCGCTACCTGGTGGTGGAAGATGGAACTTGAGCGTGCGCAGCACGACTGCTATACGGTGCCGAAGGCAGCGGGGACCCGTGTCGGAAGTTAGTTTGGTTAGAGGTTTATACTATTCGATTTGCAAATTAAGGGATTATCCGGTGCCGAAGGCAGCGGAGAACCAGGTCGGAGGTTCGTTCGGTTCAACGTTTTACAAGATTCGAGGCCCCGATATAAATTAGGGGTCCACTAGCGGGCGAAGCCAGCTAGTGCTAATAATAAAAGAGCGTGATATCACGTTTGATTTCAAATGCAGCGCTGACACGCTATGTACGTATTGCATTTTTATTCATTTCATCGATAAGTCAGTGATATTTTTTAACGGGGGATAGCAAGTATTATAACAAGCCACATTTAGTATGTTGTTATTAGTTTAATTTAAAAATCTACTGGTATTTCTAGTTAACCTTTTAAACAAGGACTGAAAGTAAAATGTAATTTTAAATTATTTCTCATGTTTAGATTATTTAAATTATGTTTACTCTGTTTAAAAAAAAAGAAATGATATCTACAAAAACAACTTTTCAAAAGTAAAAAAAAAGCCAAGCGTAAAAAAAAAAAAAAAAAAAGTTGTGGCTAAAAAATGGTGTGATATCAAATTTCCAAGCTATTATATTACTTTTTTAACTTTTTTCCATTAAATAAGTTATCATATATATAAGTCGAGTGCCTACGTATATGTTAATAGAAATCGTTTTCTCCTGTACTAAATACATCCTAACGAGTTTCTGAAAATTCAATTTTTTTCAAATTATGCATGATGGGCTTGGCGGCCATCTTTTCATATTTCTAAGCACCCAAATTTCTAAAGTAAAAGCGTAATATGTTTGCAATGTAATATGTTTATAACAATTTCGAACTTCAGATTTTAACTACGGACAGATAAATTAGATAAGACTGATATTTTGAGAAATTGATTTTTACTAGTTTGAAATTATTAATTACTGTAAAAAATAAATCATAAGATGAATCTTTCAGATAAGTCATCATTATCTTAAGACACAATTTTCAGATCATACAAATCTATAAATGAAACGCTTAAAATATTTGCTTAAATAACAATTTTGAATTTCGGATTTTAACTACGGATTTGGATGCTTAGAATTTTGTGAATAATATGCAAAGATGGCCGCCAAGCCCATCATGCATAATTTGAAAAAAATTGAATTTTCAGAATTTTCAGTTAGGATGTATTTAGTACAGGAGAAAACGATTTCTATTAACATATACGTAGGCACTCGACTTATATATATGATAACTTATTTAATGGAAAAAAGTTAAAAAAGTAATATAATAGCTTGGAAATTTGATATCACACCATTTTTTAGCCACAACTTTTTTTTTTTTTTTTTTACGCTTGGCTTTTTTTTTACTTTTGAAAAGTTGTTTTTGTAGATTGATCATTCTAAAAACCCAATAGATAATTAGTTCGGCTAAAAATGTTTCTTTTGAAGTTAAACAATATCTAACCACATTAAAATATTTAATCAGAAATGTTTCGAAATCCTTTATTGTTAGGTTATTCAAATTTTATTTTAAAACCCCTGTTCTGTGTCGGAAGAAAGTAAATAGCTGAAAGAACATACTTTGTATTAATGTTTGAAACACGTGGATTTAAAAAATTAAACATTTAAAATATAACTAAAATGTATTGAAAGGGATGGTGTTTTTTATTTTTTTCTTATCATTAACTGAATAAACCTGTCTGCGATTTTTTTATTATTTGGCATTGTCTTTTAAATGAGCTTTATGTGAAAAAGCCAAAATTCCTACTAACATCCAAGGTATTCGTCAAGACGTACACGTAAGTAAGTTCGATCTTTGAAACAAAATGATAGAAGAATTAACATAATGCTCATACATTTAGCAGTGCGGTGAATATTTCTTTTGTATTAAAATACTTCTGAATACACTACAAAAACTTTTATTTCGTCTAATTATTATTATGTTTAAAATAATTATAATTTAAGAAATAATTAAATATTTCAAATCTAGTTTTTTCTTGAAAAAAAAGTAACTATATCTATCTGTATTTGTTTTTGTTAATTTTTAAAAATATTTTCATATAAAAGGTTTAAAGTTACATCTTAACTATTACCAATAAAAATAATAAAGGAAATCGTCATATGTTTATGACAATCATTGTCAAAAATAAATTAATTTATAGCTTCGTTTCATTAAAATGGCAGAACCTTTGTTTTTGTTATTGTTACTTTAATTCATTAAAATGATAATATTACAATTGCTTAGAACTATTTTTCTTATTGAAGATATTTTATATGTAAAATTTCATTTGTATTTGAAATTTTGTATAACTGAAAAGAATATGTATATATTAAAACCAATTATTTTAATATTAAAGCATTGTTTCTAATTTACACACACAAATATAAAATCTGCTATTGGCAAGCAAAACAAATTGTTATTAGTGCGATGTGCACCTGGCTAACAAAAAAGTACTCAAAAAATTATGATCATAGAATGTGTTGCTAAACATTGTAACTGGGATTTTCCACTGTCATACGCAATAGAACATTTTGCACAAAAGGAAGTAACAATCCCATTCATTTGTAGAATAACATTTCGTTTTTTCTGACATAATGTGAAAAGCAATGTCAGTGCTCGTTTCTACATATTTTTTGTATTGTATTCCTCGCTATGTTACATTTCCAAAAAGTAGCAAGTTGCACTATAAACTAGGAAAAAAATAGCCACTGTTTTGCTACTTGTAGCACTACAATTCGAGAGGCAGTGCACACTTTTGCAACAACAGTAATTGGGTTACCATGTATTTCAGATTATAGCAAGATGTAATATATTACAATAAAAACATCACTTGCTGGTTCACCAGCTGACTGACAATTTCGTTACATGTACTATCATATTAGCAAAATCATTAACACTAAAATTGAATTCGGAAATGTGATTTCTCTGGCTGTATTTTATTGTAATTTGGGTAGAGCACGTGCTTAAAATCCACAGAGCTCAGTCTTTTCAGATTTTATGTCATTGCTTTGTTTACATTTTAAGCCCTCATGAGCTGCCCCCTAATCTACTACTTCTGATCCCTGGACATGAAGTATCAATTAAAAATAATATAAAACCAAAAAGAATGCAAATAAAATAAAATAAAATAAAAAATATACAAAATCAGCTATGATTATAATTAATCAAAATTATTCATTCTATAAAAAGCACTTTAATGATTTGTATTTTCATTAGATATATGATTTTTATTAGCACTTAATATTTATAACATAATTATTTCAAGAAATAACTATTCTGAGGAGTTTTTAAAATGTAAACAAAGCAATGTTAGAAAAGCAAAGCCCTTCGTCCTAAGCTCCGTGAATATTTCAGAGTGTACTGTACCAAAATTAGAATAAAATACAGCCAGAGAAATGCACCCACAGATACAAACTTAAATAATATGATGATGTTAAATTCAACTGATACGCCAGTATTCAAATTTGTTGGGCACAAATCTGCCAAAATCACAATTATTATTCCTTAAAAATATCATTGCGCAGCTATGGCAGAAACAAATGAGTTCTCTTTTCCAGTAATTATGGAAAAAGACTTACAACAAAACGGAAGGATAGACAAGGAATATTCCAGGGATTCTTTATGTTACTAGCACTGACTGTGCAGAGTCTTCAGAATCAGATAAAATACTTCTCCTTATATTCCATCAATAACAATTCAATTTTCATTTAAACTGATTTGTGAAAGATTGTTAAGCAATTTAAGAAGCTTTAGACTATCATTATTCTTTGTCAAATAGCAAAATTTTATTTTTGTCAATTTGTAAATAAAAAAATTCACCTTGAGCTAAAGCCCAAAGACTAGTATAAAAATCGAGACCGCTTCATCTCTAATGTGTACCAGAGTTTGGGTCTTTTCTGGAGCCGTAGCCAGACGACTTGAAATCCAAGCTCACCCGCGCAGAGACATTTTGTGTCATCAGAGCCCGGCATCGAAAGTGCGGAGTAGAAAATCGTTAATAAAATTTTAAAATGGTTTCAAGATTAATTTTTGCTATCACATTTTGCAGCAGAACTGAAATTACGCTAGAAATTAATAAACAAATGATGTGACAAATTAACAAATGATGTGAATTATCACTTACTACACAGCGTACAAGCAACAGAATGAATAAATTTCCAGACCTGATAACTCATATGGTAGACAATTGGTTTGTTAATCCAAGTGTTGCGAATTCGATTACCAGTCTGGACCTTTCCCCCCTGTTGGTTGTACGCTGCATAGTATGTAATAATTCACATCCTTTGTTATATTCATTAATTTTCTCGTTTATAAATCTCTTCTGACATAGAAATGACTATTGCTTCCCATTAATACTCTCCCAAGATGGCATTTTGTGATTTTTATGCCTCTGAACCGTTTCACTTAATGCAACAGCAAACTGTTTTTCTTCAAACTGCTACTGCTACAAAAGTACATCTCAGTTAGTCCTGAAAAATATTAATGGATTTATCTTACATTATACGGAAATGTGTGTGATTGGAGTTTCTTTCTGTAGAAGTAGCATGTAAGGGTCAAAAAGAGCTAGGTAAGAAATAAATTGCTAATAAGTAATTGTGCTAAGTTTCTTCATGCAACTCACGATTTTGTTATACACTATATCAGAATTGCAATCTGTATGAAATTTCAAAGATGAAGCACTGTCGTGAAATTTTAAAATATACAAATCCCTCATAAGTTGTTCAGGTTTACTTAACTGTAATGCCGATTAATGCCGCGGTACAGATGTCACTGTAGTCTGAGAAAAAAAAGGAAAGATCTCTTTTAGAATTGTGTATGAAATCTTTCAGAAGATGCAAAGATTTCTTTTGCCAACAAAAAATTGACATATCTAGTAAAAGTATTAAATCATTCATACAGCATGTAAAGAAATCTCATGCACAGGTATTGAGAATTTTTCTAAAATCTTACCAGCCAAAGATTAATTTAAAGTCAGCAGGAATCAATAGTTATGGTGAATTTTTCGTTAAAATAATTCATTACTATCATTCTACATATCATTTGCCAAGCTTAATATTAACATCAATTTTGCTTGCATACTTGCCTAAAAATTACATTTAGATGCCCAACTGCCCCCTCCCCCCTTTATAGGTGAAATTCAACGTAAACAAGTATTATAACCTATATTTAAAAAGTATATATTTCCAGGAAATTTTATTGTATTCCATTTTAATTAAATCAATGTTTATAAAATACTATATGAACATAAATTTTGCCTTTAAACCATAACCAGTCTTATAAAAAAAGATGCAAAAAATGAATATTTTCAGGTTAGCAAACTGGGTGAAAAAATATGTTTACTTACATTCTATTCCATTCTAAAAAAATTCTTTAAATAAAAAAAAAAATCACCTCTTTATTATGAATAGGCAAATGATATGCAGTATTGGGGCAAATAATATGTAGAATAATAGGAATGAATTATTTTTGCAGTTACAGAGATTTTGTCATAAGTATTTTTGACTGTATTAATACATGATACTGGCTGACAAAAAGAAATCTTTGGCTAGTACAATTATACGAAAATTCTCCATCCTTGTACATCAGATTTTGTTACATGATGTAATATAAACTGTTTAGTAATTTTAATATATGTCATGTCATTCATTACTTCTTTAACGAATCAAATCTTTACACTTTCTAAAAGAATTTATACTCAAATCTGAAACAAATCTTCCCTTTTTTTGGCCGGTAAATTATCATTATCTTTCTTCGCGGACTTTAGAGATATCTATACCGATCATTAACTGGTGTTACAATTAAGTAAACTTTAGCAACTAATGAGATATTTGTAAACTTCAAATTTCACGACAGTCTTTCCTCTTGGAAATTTCATCCACATTGTAATTCAGGTGTAGTATATAACAGAATCGCAGGTTGCTTTAAAAAATCAAACACAATTATTTATTAGCATTTTATTTCCTACCTGACTGCTTCTTGTTTTAAGGCTTAGATGCTACTTCTACAGATATAAACTCGAGTGGCGTAAATCCATTAGTACTTTTCAAGACTAACAGTGATGTACACGTAGCAGGATCACTCAATCGTAGCACCAACAATAAATTTTTAAAAGTGCTTATCTCCGAAGGCAAAATACCCCCTCCCCCATCCAGTGAAAATCCAGCGAAGGCGACCAGTCCGAAACAGCAAGTGATTATTTGACTAATAAAAGTACATACAGAGTTGTAAAATCGTAACACAAACAAAAAAAGCGATTTCCACTAACAAGACCAAAGACAGTTACAAAACATTATAAAATACAAAAAAAAATTAATTAACAAATAAATAAATTAATTAATTAAAAATAAAAAGAACGTAATTTAAAGTCCAGTAAAGTTACACAGGACTCACGAATAACACTATAACTGTCAGGTAACACATAAACCCAAGAAAACTGCAAATGTACACTTTTAAAGTCATTAATAGTTACAGTGACTTTAACCTAAAATAAAAATAATAAAAATAATCAGAAGCGAGATGAATAACAAATTTAAAGTCATTCACAAATCTGTTACAAATGACTGTAACTCATTAAAAACAATGCTGACACTATACATTCTAATAACATTAAATGTCCAGTAAAATAAAACAAAGTTGCTACACACTAAAACTTTTTGAAGCAATTCGAACGATAGATAAAATCAAAATTTAAAGCGAACGAATGAATACAGTTCATTTCATTTATTGTAGCTATCACATAATTTTCTGTAATTTGAACGTGTAAACAAAACATTTGTCAAATTACGACATAAGGTAGAATGTCTATTAAAGTTAAATTGATGAACCATATGCGGTCACTTTCCAAAAAGATAATGCGTGACATCTCCCTTCTCGCCGCAGTTGCACCTATTATTAGCTCTTTTACCTATTTTGTATAGAAACTCAGGAAAAGCACCGTGTCTAGAGGCATAGTACACTAAGACATGTGAGTTGCACAAAAAGTCTGAATTAACCATATCTAATATTTCATATATGCTTCTGCCAGCTGTATTGTTAGACCAAGAGTTTTGCCAAGAATTCCTGGCTTTTCTCTTGCACAAAGGTGTGAGTACTGATTTTGGATTAGGAACAGTCATTACCTCGTCGACTTCACCAGTAGTAATAACAGACTTAGACAACGAATCGGCCCTCTCTTTTCCCCAAAGTCCAACGTGGAACTTAATCCATCCCACCATGGCTTTCTTATCTGTGCTCTGAAGTCAGTGCAAACTGTCAGTATATGTAGCAGTAGGAATTTGAAGAAAAGCAGTTTGACATTGCATTAAGTGATGAAACGGCCAAAATCCCAAAATCCAAAATTAATCACACAGACAGGCGAGTCGCCATTCCTAGCTACATTAAAGAAAAACACTCATTTGACATTGCTTCACTTGTCGCTCATGGGTGATTCCAGATACAAATGCGACTTCTGAAATGTCTAACATTTTAAATGTCACATATTCCGACACTCAGGCATTTTTTTCGTTTATGCCATGATCATAGAAAGACACTTATATATCTTAAATTCAGACATCGATTATGTCTGAAATTTCATATTCAGACACTTAAGTGTCGGAATTTTTTTTTTTTTTAGTCACACGTGTTTCTGAATTTTAAAAGGCTCTATTTGCAATGAAAGCAGTGTAAATTGTTAAAATGTTCAAAATAAGTTAGGAATCAAAATGATTTTTATGAAATAATCCAGCTCTTTTTAATTTTTTATATAATCCTTGGGATCTAAATGTTTTATTTGAAAAAGAAATTTCAATTCCATTCATTTATGATTAAAACGTAATTGGTTATAATACATTGAATTTTATGAAATTTTGAAGCTTTGAGGCACTAAAATATCTTCTATCAGCTATAAGCGCTGGAAAGCTACGGAACGTAATGAAATGCAAAGTGTCATATCTCCAAAAACGAAAATTGTACTGTTCTACTTTTCAAAGCATTAACCCATTAGGCGCCGCTATATATATTAAGCAATTTTTTAATGAAACAGTTATTTATGAATAGAAAGTCTTTAAGGTATTTCTGAAGAAAAAAATTAAAAAAATTCGAATATTTAGAAAAAATAGCATGTTCCCAAAATGGGAGCAATAGCGCCTAATGGGGGTAAATTTTTTCACAAATTTTACTTATGCCTCCGTGCATTTATGTTTGTTATTTCTCAGTTTTTTCGCTATAAAAGGGATAATATCATTCTGAAACTGATATTTTACGATTAATTCATATAAATTAGTCCAACATCTACATTTATAATAAAAATAAAAAAACAAAATTTCCGATTCCATAAGCATTTTCACTATCCACCTCTTTATTTTTCTTCAATACATAATTTTTGTCCTACTATTTTACATGAAAATGATTAAACATTTTTTATGCAGCATTATATTACATTTTTTTCGTTTTCTGAAATTGGTTTTTTAACAATATCTTTTTTTGTTTTTGCATTTTGTTTAGTTTTTTCCATATAATAATTTAAAGTTCGCCTGAACTTTCATCTAAAATATCAAGCCTGTGTTTAATACTTTGTCTTTTTTTAAACACTAAATTAGATATTTCTTGATTGTCTCTTGATTTAGAATTTACAGAAAGTTCTACTCCACCAAATATAACATGGGATAAATCATCACATAAATTATTTTCTATTACATATGTAATAGAAAATAATTTATGCGACATACATATGAGGAAGATATCTTCCTCATATGTTACAATACTGCAATCGGGTGGCAAACAAACGATTTCCGGAACATCCGAAAAATCATCCAAATCTAAAAAATTGTTCAATCATCTTCCATGTAAAATAATCAGAAAAAATTATGAAATGATGAAAAATAGAGAGATGGATAGTGAAAATGCTTATGGAACAGGTAATTTCATTTTGTTTTTTATTATAAATGTAAAAGTTGGACTAATTTATATGAAATCTTCTAAAAATATTAGTTTCAGAATGATATTATACCTTCTATAGCTAATAAGTTGAAAAATAAATACCACAAATGCACGGAGGCACATGTACAAGTTTTCAAAAACCTTACCCCCATTAGGCGCCATTGCTCCCATTTTGGGAACATCTTATTCTTTCGGTAATTGTGATTGATCTATTATACATATTAATTCCGGATTGACGTTGTTTAACATAATACACTGTTATGAACATATTTTAACTAAAAAATATAATTTTTATTATAAAGTTTTTTTTTTTTAATTTTTTTTTTCGAATACTGCCAAAAAGCTATTTTTCGCCTTTTTTAACACGTTTTAAAAAATAGAAATTTCTAATGAAACTTAACAAAAAAATTTCAGATGTCATCTAATATATTCAAAATGCAAATAACATGAACCTTTTAACAATTTATAAAATACGCACTTCAGAAAAAAATCTTAAAGCAATGTTCCCAAAATGGGAGCAATGGCGCCTAATGGGTTAAGAAAATATTTCTGATCACAACTTATAAGAAGTAAAGACTGTATCAAAATTTTAAAAAATGTAACTTTTGGAAAATTAATGGTAAGACTATTTCATAAACATAATTTTCATTCCTATCCTATTTTAAACAATTTTGCAATTTATATTGACTACCTATCTGCAACAGGGAAAAACATAAAGCACGTTTGAATCGTTTTACGACATTTTGTACAGTTGAGATGGAAAATGCATAACACATTTAAAAACAAGCGAACTTTACTATACTAAACGTACTGTAGCAAATCTCAATAACATATATCACTTGAATGGAAATCCCAGTATGTTTATGAGAGTTAAAGACTGACAGACAGACAGGCGGTATGAAGACAAACCGAAGTCATAAACACTTTGCAAATATGTTGGAAAATTGTTTAAAGTTAAAATTATTTTTTCAGTGATTTTACTAGAGATATTGTTTTTGAGATTGTCACAGCTTTGGATCACAACATTTAAAAAAAAAAATCTTAGCTTTTTTTTTTAAATTAATATAAAACCGTAGTAATATTATATATATATATACATCAGTTGCCATTGGAAATAAAGACTTCGATATATAAATCACTGTGTTGATAAAGAGCAATAAAACTGAATCTTTGTAGAAAGTTACAAACTAAAGTATAATTGAAATGCAGATTTAATCTACTCAAATTGTACTTCTAGACAGAATTCCTTTATGATTGAGGAAAAAACTTAAATAAATGTAAATTTGCAGCAATCTTTAATTTTAAGCCTGAAAATCTTGGCTAAAAGAACTTTATCTGAACATTATTTTTCATCTAGACTTTTTAAATTAAAAAACAAAGAAAAAAAAAGTGGGAAAATATGTTTTCAGAATGTGCACGGTTAAATACAATTCCATTTGTTCTTTATTCAAATTCTCATCTTCAAAAAATTATTACATTTAAATAAATATTTTAAAGAATGGATTAATTTACTTTTTAGTGGTAGGATTGTTGAAAATATTCAAACTTTTTTATTCTGAACTAAAAATGGAAATGGATATGTTTAATCAAAATTTCAGTAGTCTAGAAAATACCAAAGAATTATCTCTACTGAAAATATTGTCATTAAACGGATAGTATAAAATATTTTATTTTCCAATACAATCCCTTTTTTAAACGCAACTAATGGAAATAAATGTTTCTGTATCGAATATTGGAAAAACAATATGCGTTGTCACATTAAAAGCTTTCTTGGAAAAGCTGTCATAAATTTATTATTGTTTCAATAGTATAACGATTTTGTTTGTCCCAAACAATATATTAAACAAGTAGATAATACATTTACCGAAACGTAATTTGGGGAATATTACAGCAAATTTTCAAATACATTTTGTTATTGATTTGTCATTCAATTCAAAATTATCAGAGTTGGAGCAAGAAATTTTAGAGAACCTTAAATAATTATATAAAGATAACGCACATAACATAAGAGCATTTTCAGAAACTTGCTTTGTTGGCAAAACAATTTGAATTCCACTTGGTAACTAAGCATAGATGCATGTTTTGATAATATTATATCGTTTTCAAAAGTTAACATAGTAATTAATTAAATTTAGCAGTTGCAAATTGTTAGAAAAATTCCTCGTATGTTTTTTTCAAGTTATTTTATTATCATAAGGAATACTTTAAATATAAGAACAGTTTCACTGAAAAATATAAACTAATATTTAAACATATTAGCATTTCTCAACGATTGCATCTGCCAGTTATCAAAAGAAAAGTACCATGAGAAAATTTATCGTACACATATACTCAGGATCTGAGTATTCTCTGGGGGAATTTCTGGATATTTCATTTATGCAATTTGTTTGGATTTAATTTACACAATTTCTGTGAATTTCATTTAGTTAATCCTGAATTCCCAGCTCGGAAAGTAGGCTTCGGATTGTCTTCTCTAAATGGGAGGCTAGAAATTGAGTTCTTAAATACGAAAATGAAATTTGCAGCAATTATAGTGTAATGTTAGCACATTGCGTTATTATAAGGCAAATTATTAATTTACATGCTTTTCATATTTATTTTTTTGCAGATGCCTATATATATTTCTAAAATGTAACTAATTGAAACAGGAATATGTTTATTTTTAATATATTTATGCTATTCTTTCTAAATAAGTAAATTATTTATTGAAACTAATATGTTTGCATAACTTAAACACGCATACATATACATACAAATAATATCATCAATTTTATATTGTACAGATTTCTGTGATTTTTGTAAAATGTGTTTACTTATGCATCTTTAAAAATTTATTATGATGTGTCTAGTCACATTTACCAGTTTACTAATATAGTAAACTTGAAACTATAGAAAAACTATATTTAAAATCATCTTAATTATTTTAATACCCAATATTTTCTTATCTAAAATCTAAAACTTAATAGATATTTTAATATATATTTTTTTTAATTTTGTTAACTTGAATAAAAAGAAATTTTCCTGAAATTATTTCACTTTATACATTTTATTGCAAAAGGTTTAATTTACTTCATTTTAGGGTGAATAATTTAACAATAATAAGTTCAAATAAACTGTATAATGCCTCACGCTGGATTCTTTTGAAAGGCGTTTTTTGCTAGTTTGTTTGTATTGCACCAAAAAACGCTGAAACGCACTATATATCTTTATCTGTTTTAGATATGTAAGCAGTGTAACACTTGCGAAATATTAAAAACGATAAAAAATAAAATTAAAAAGTCCTATTTTTTATGTTTTTAAAATGTTACACTTTTTACATTTTTACATTAATGTATACGTTATATTAAAGAATCATATTAACTCCATTGAATATATATATATATATATATATATATATATATATATATATGAAAAAACAGGATTCTACTAGATGGAAAAATATGGTAGCCATCAAAATTAATTACCTCCCTTCTCTTCTCCCATCGTTGTCATTTTAAGTCCTATTTTTTAAATCGTTTCAAAAAGCATAGAAGTCTTTTATAAATTGCCTGAAAAAGAATAATGATGATCATAGTTTAATAGAACTTAAATTTTGCCTTAACTCTTCAGTTAACTTTAATAAATTTATTTAGAATGTTAATATACCTTAAGTTTCCCAATGAACCTAAACAAAATTATATAACTCTAAAAAAAAAGAAATATACCTTACAAAGTTTGGACAAATAAAGTATCCAATATCATGAAAAATAATTATTTCATACTCACATCATTAATATATTTTTTTTCAAAACAAATATTTTGAAAGAAATTACATAGACAAAACATTGTCCATTGTTTTATGTATCAGCTTATAGTCTAAAAGCTAGCAACGTTTTCGTCACATGATTGTGGCAAGGCTCATTTTTCTATATATTCTCCCTCTCTAATGTGTAATACGCATGCCTCCGGTCTGGCTGGCGGAGACGTTGCGTTTACCTGTGGGGTGAGGGGCAATTCAGGTAAAAAAGTGACAAAATTACGTCATTTTAGCATGGGTTTTGGTTATAAAACTTGTTTCTGCTAATTATTCGTGATATTAAACCATTATTGCCAGACCGTTTCAATGTTGCTAAGACCGTGCCAGACCCTGTTTTAGAGGTAAAATAAGGTGTCAAATTCACGTCATTTTAGCACAGCTGAAATTTTAGTATGTTATATTTTGGCTATATGTATGGTAAGCCATAATTAATTTTCCAGACCGAAATTCCGTTGCTAAATTACTGCCAGACGCCGATTTATATGTGGCAGAAAAAACGCCTATTAGATGGATTGGCAGCTTTTGTAGTGCCTTGGCTACTTTCAATACACATCCAAGGTTGTGTTCAGGAAAGAAGATCGCGCGGCGCGCGCGCGATGGAGAGAAGGGTTATGGAGTAGGTCTTACCGGAAATTTAAATAATTTAATATATTGAAATAATTTAATTATTTCAATTATTTTAAGCTTCTGTGGCTCGGATTAGGTGAAACTAGCGACTACACATCTTTATCCTCCAAAAAAATGGATCTTATAATAGGAATATCTATTTTTATTTCATCATAATAAACCCCCGAAACATTCATGAAAAACATCACGTGATCAGATAGACCGATCAGCGTTCATAACCTGCAAATTTTTAGCGCGGGCTGCGCGCGGGTGACTCACAAAAATTCTGTGGGCGATTTGATCACGTGATTGGGCTTTTTTGTGTCTTACTTGGTTTGGTAGGTTGATTGATACAGCTGTAGCAACATGATCGGATATCTGAAAAATTTAAAATTTTTAACATTCTAAAATGATTTTTTAAGCCTTTGATCCAACATAAAAATAATAGAATACGAAAGTATGATGTGTATATATATATATATATATATATCATAGTTACATAACTGCTGTCAACTTATATGTCTCTAAAACTACAGCACCTACTAAAACTGATATATTAGTTTAGTTGATAGCAGTTACATAAATATATATATTGTACAAAACAATGCATATAATATTGTAAAGTTTAATTTTCTATAACCAGTGCACATTTAACTAACAAGGGAGAGGACGTTCGGATCACCGAATTCCTGAAACACAGTATTGGTGGTTTCAATAAAATTAATGTAAACTCTAAAAATATAAAAGTGGGTACTTTTTGGTTAACCGGGCACCAGTGAAACAAATATAAATATATACACAGACACACACACACACACACACACACATATATATATATATATATATATATATACATATATACACAAACATACATGTAGATATATATTTATATTTTTTTTTTCACTGGCGCCCGGCTAACCAAAAAGTACCAAAAATTGTTATGTACTTTACTGACGTTTGGGTTGTCCTACACAGATGAACCTGAAAAGTAGGGATACAAAGTGAATGCTCGCCGTTTATTTCCGATTTTCTTCCCCTATTTTTATTAATTTAAAAATTATTTATCAGTTGCTTTATATTTTTTGGGATAAATAGAATGTTAATAAATCAAGGTCGTGATACCAACATATGTTAGTATCACGACCTAGATTTACGATAAATCTTTTAACATATGTTAAAAGATTGATTTCTTTATTTATAATAGTAAAATAAAATCTTTGTTAAAATTTGATAAAAAAGCTTTTAAACATTTTATTAAAATATATTTTTCGATAACAACCTTGTTGAAACATAAATATTAATTTCTAAAAATTTATTTTTCTTGAAATTCATTTTTCGATGTAAATTGCATTATTTATTATATTGCAATAAACATCATAAAACACGAGAAACAAATGCTAAAACACTTGTACATTCAGTAGAAAATTTATAAACATTCTAACTATATTTTATTTATATTCATTACGAAACTAGACGGTAAACCACATGTATTTTACTTCTTTACAAAAATAGGTACTGATATTTCTAGTTAAAATAATGTATATATTTTATTTTTATAATATTTTTTACATTGTAAAATATGCTTTGCATTCTATTCGTACTAAAAATTCACTGTTGAAATACTCATTATAAAAACATGGAGAAATTCGTGCAAATTGACTATATTTTCATTTCTTATTTTACATTTGCTAAAAAGAAAAAAAGAATAATAATAATGTTTAAATATTAAAAGACACTGTAATGTAAAATTTTAATCGTAAAATAGCTGAATTTGTTTTATTTAATTAAATAAGTAATTGTTAATAATATCAAATTTTGCTTTTATAAAATATATTCCATTAATCATGAAAAATACAAAGCAACCGATTAAACATTAAAAAAAAAAAAACAAAAAAAAACAGAAAAATCAAACAGAAATTTTGGGGGATCGAACCCGCAACCTTCAGAATCAATATCAGTGCTCTAACCATTCGGCCACCAAGTTCACTTCTTAATTTAACAAAATATCATTAAAATACGGTAATTAGTCAAATGAAGGACCGTGTTCATTATCATTGATTTGGATGTCCAAATCAATGATAACGAACGCAGGCCTTTCAATTTCATTCACAGTATAGACTCACTCGATATTTTAATCTCCATCACCCGCGAGCCGCCTGATCTTCTGTTCTGAACAGCCCCTAATGCGTAACAGTTGCCACACATGACCTTCAAATTCCACCAACACATATATCAAAAATAAAATAAAAACCTTGGGCAATAATTATAAAGTAGTTTAAATGCATTCGTGTTCATTAGAAAATATTGAATTTTTAAGTATGAATTTAAAATATACTTTTACAAATAAATGGTCTTTTCGTAACTAATGTTTTTTCATTCCATTTTAAAGATCTGTGCAAATGCATTAATAAAAAGAGGAATTCGGAAAACCAAACACAATTATTTTTTCAAATTTCATTTAGTAACTTTTATAACATTTAAAAACACATAACTTAAAAAAATTCCAAGAAACGTATAAAAAAAACTTGAAAATACTACATTACCCTTTAATTTTACCAGAAAACTGACTGTTGATTGTTTTTGTTGAGTACAAAAAATGTTAAAAAATTTTGGTGAAAGTTTTGGGGCTGTTCAGAACAGAAGATCAGGCGGCGCGCGGGCGATGGAGATTAAAATTAGAGATCGACCGAAATTTCGGTTTCGGTTACGGTTTCGGCGAAAAATCGGAGTTTCGCCGAATATTCGTTTTCGGCGAAACTGCTGCCAAAATTTCGGCCTGACCGAAACTCAACCGAAACTATCTGTATTTCAAAATCTCGTTCCATCATTCGGAAATTTTCAACTTTACTCATTGATATAAGTTGTATCGGCTCAAATGAAACACTGTTTATTGCTGTGAACTCCACTGTTTATCACTATCGGTCATGACTGATACATGATGCGAGTGTAAATTATAAAGCAAGCAGTGCATTTATGACTAAACCTAAAAGACACTTATCACGTGATCTTTAAAAGCTGCAAACTTAACAGTAATAGAAAATTTTTACTTTGAAACTCCAGATTGTTTCGAATGCGTTATGAGAAAGGTGTTGTTAAAACCAGGGCTGCGGAGTCGGAGTCGGAGTCGAGTATTTTGGGTCAAAATAGTCGGAGTCACTAAAAAACAGGCCGACTCCGATTCCGACTCCAGCTTGTTTTTTAGACAGTTTGAAGTGAAATTAAACCAATTCTATGTAATTTTAAATTTATAAACTGAATTATTATTTTTATATTTGGACTATATATACAAGGAAACTCAGGTTAAACAGGCCTAATATACTGTCCAGTGTACAACATATTTAAAAACTGTTTTGAGTTGAAATCTCTAGTTTATATTTAGTATATAGTATATACCCGAAATAAAGCCAAAATTATAAAATTAATGCAGGAAATATAAAATTTTCCTCTTTATTTTTTTCCATTCTCTCAGAATTTTTCGGGTTCTGGAGACCCCAAATGATACTTAAATTGTAAAATTTTTGTCTCCTATTTTTTGGGTCTGCAGGAATAGATATAAAACCAAAATTAAACATCCTTTCAACCATATTTTGGTATAATATATGTTTGATTTGGCATAAAATATTTTGGATATACCAACATATTATATGTTGTTTGGATTCATCTGATTGATCTTTGTGTGTGTTGTTCAAAGTAAATTTTGGAAATTTATTAGATTTCAACTGTTGTTTCTATCTAATAGCTTCAAGTTTAACTTTTCTATTGGAATTTACATGCATATAAATATTTTACATGCAGTTTTTGCAGAGTTTTGACATAATTAAATTTTACCACATATAAAATTTAATGCGTATTGTGTGTTTATTTGAGTGCATGTGCATAGAGTATCTGGGAGGAGGAGGGGGGGGATGTTCAAAATATCTTCAGTCTTGACCAGAGCCAATTAATGTAGGGTCAAAGTTCCACAGGCATTTTATAAGAATATTTTTGCCTTATTTAAAAAAAAATTCTGCATTTAAAAAAAGGTGAAACTTTTTATACTAAAATACTGTCGGAAGTTTGCCGTTGCAGTAAATGAGTCCTAGTCTTGACTATACCTATCACAGCTTACACCCATAATTCATCCAAAAAAATGAAATTGAAAAAAAAAAAATGTCGGTTGATATGTACATTATATGCTTCAAGGTCAAACAGGAATGTAACAGCAGGTTGCAGTGTTGCCAGTTGAGTTTTTTTTAAAATTCAGATTGCTTGATTGCTGCCACTTTTTTTAAATAGTAATATTTCCTTTATTTAATGACATTTAACAAAGCGACTATTACTGTTTCAAAACAAATGACAGCAATGAAGCAATCTGAATAATAGGAATCAACAGGCAAAACTAGTACTTTAGCCATCCCGGAGTCGGAGTCAGAGTCGGAGTCTGTTCCTTTAAAATTTCAGGAGTCAGAGTCGGAGTCGGAGTCGGTCATTTTTCCCACCGACTCCGCAGCCCTGGTTAAAACATATGATGATTTACGAAATTTATTACAAAAGATATATCGAGGTATGTATACTTCAAATATTTTTTATTAGATGAAATTCGTATATTTGAAAACTATTTCTGTCTTATTGATAAATTAATTACGTTTTATTTTATATGAAAATAAATAGTTTTTGATAGAGGCACAGAGAGTCAACTTGGCACCGGAGATAAAATTTTCAAACAGGGGTGCCATTTCAGGGGTGCCACTTTCTTAGGGCGGCACGGAGTGGCAAAGCTTTTTTTTGTGGGGAGGGGTTGGCGGAGGCAGTGAGTGAGCAAAGATTTATTTTGATCTTATTGTGCACATCCTAAAAGAAAATTGACAACTGTTACATTTTTATCCTTATATATATATTTAAAATTAGCTAAAGTACAAAATAATGTTAAATATGTCTCACTTTGAGAATATTGAAATGGAAAATAAAGTTTATAATTAACAAGCGGCCCGTCCCGTCCCGGCTTTGCACGGGTAGACAATGTAATTTTTTTAGTACATTTGTTTTCCTGAATTTCGCGCTACTACCAAAAACTGCTCCTGAGATATGGCGAAATGACCTAAAACTTTCGAATCCCCCTTTAACCACCTTAAGGGGGGAGGGTGATTTCTAAATTCACTGAAATACGTATTTAGTCATTTGTTTAGAAGATTTATTTTTTCCTGAATTTCCCGCACCTACATAAAACAGCTGCTGAGATATGGCGAAATGTCCTAAAATTTTCGAAACCACCCCCTTTAAAACCCTTCGGGGGGAATTTCTAAAATCACTAAAATGCGTGTTTATCTATTTTTTAGTAGATGTGCTTTCCTGAATTTCACGCTCCTACCTAAATCTGCTGCTGAGATATAGCAAAATGACTCAAAACTTTTGAATACCCCTTTAACCACCTTCTGGGAAGAATTTCCAAAATCGCCGAAATACGTGTTTAATCAATTTTTCAGTAGATTTGTTTTAATTAATTTTGCCCTCCTACATAAAAGCTGAGATAGGGCGAAATGACGTAAAAAATTCGACCCCCCCCCCCATTTAACCACCTTCTGGGGGGAATTTCTAAAATTGCTGAAATACGTGTTTTATTCAAATGAATAAAACACGTATAGTAGATTTATTTTCCTGATTTTCGCGGTCCTAACTAAAACTACTGCTGAGATATGACGAAATGATCTAAAATATTCTACCTCCCCTTTTAACCCCTTTTGGGGGGAAATTTCTAAAATCACTGAAATACGTGTTTAACCAATTTTTTAGAAGATTTCTTTTCTTTAATTTCTCGCTCCTACATAAAACTGCTGCTGAGATATGGCGAAATGACCTAAAACATTTGACTACCCCCCTTAAACAACTTCTGGGGGGAATTTCTAAAATCGTTGAAATAAGTGTTTAATCATTTTTTAGTAGATTTGTTTTCCGGATGTTCGCCCTCCTACCTATAACTGCAGCTGAGATATGACGAAATAACCTAAAACATTCGACCACCACCCTTTAACCCACTCCGGGAGGGCAATTTCTAAAATCGCTGAAATACGTGTTTAACCAATTTTTTAGTATATTTGTTTCCTTATTTTCGCGCTCTTAACTAAAATTGCTGCTGAGATATAGCGAAAGGACCTAAAACATTCGACCCCCCCCCTTTAACACCTTCGGGGGGGGGGAGAATTCTAAAAACGCGGAAATACGTGTTTAATCATTTTTTTGTAGATTTGTTTTCTAGAATTTCAAGCTCCTACCTATAACTGCTGCTGAGATATGGCGAAATGACCTAAAACATTCGACCACCCCCTTTAACCTCCTTCTGGGGGGAATTTCTAAAATCGCTGAACTAGGTGTTTAATCATTTTTTTAGTAGATATGTTTTCGGGAATTTCAAGCTCCTACCTATAACTGCTGATATGGCGAAATGACCTAAAACATTTGACCACCCCCCTTTAACCCCCTTCTGGGGGGAATTTCTAAAATCGCTGAAATAGATGTTTAATCATTTTTTTAGTAGATTTGTTTTCTGGAATTTCAAACTCTTACCTATAACTGCTGCTGACATATGGCAAAATGACCTAAAACATTCGAACCCCCCCCCCCCTTTAACCCCCTTCGGGGGGGGGGGATTTTCAAAAATCCCTTCTTATTGCTTGCCTAGGCCATAACAGCAATCTACAGTCCAAATTGCGTGACCCTGACTTTAGTAGTTTCGGCTGGGCGTTGATGAGTCAGTCAGTCAGTCAGTCACCGTTTCCTCTTTATATAATAGTATAGATAATTTCTAGATTTAAAATGTTGTCTTAATGCTAATTTTCCTTTTTCAGTCAAATTGAACAAATTATTTTAACTTTCGGTTTCGGCCGAAAGTGGGAAGATCACCGAAATTCGGTTTAGGTTTCGGTTTCGGTCTTAAAAACCTGTTTCGGTCGATCTCTAATTAAAATATCGAGTGAGTCTATACTGTGAATGGAATTGAAAGGCCTGCGTTCGTTATCATTGATTTGGATGTCCAAATCAATGATAATGAACACGGTCCTTCATTTGACTAATTAGCGTATTTTAATGATATTTTGTTAAATTAAGAAGTGAACTTGGTGGCCGAATGGTTAGAGCACTGCTCTTGATTCTGGATGTTGCGGGTTCGATCCCCCGAAATTTCTGTTTGATTTTTCTGTTTTTTTTCATTTAAAAATGCTTAATCGGTTGCTTTGTATTTTTCATGATTAATGGAATATATTTTATAAAAGCAAAATTTGATATTATTAACAATTACTTATTTAATTAAATACGACAAATTCAGCTATTTTACGATTAAAATTTTACATTACAGTGTCTTTTAATATTTAAACATTATTATTATTCTTTTTTTCTTTTTAGCAAATGTAAAATAAGAAATGAAAATATAGTAAATTTGCACGAATTTCTCCATGTTTTTATAATGAGTACTTCAACAGTGAATTTTTAGTACGAATAGAATGCAAAGCATATTTTACAATGTAAAAAATATTATAAAAATAAAATGTAAAATATATACATTATTTAAACTAGAAATATCAGTACGTATTTTTGTAAAGAGGTAAAATACATGTGGTTTACCGTCTAGTTTCGTAATGAATATAAATAAAATATAGTTAGAATGTTTATAAATTTTCTACTGAATGTACAAGTATTTTAGCATTTGTTTCTCGTGTTTTATGATGTTTATTGCAATATAATAAATAATGCAATTTACATCAAAAAATGAATTTCAAGAAAAATAAATTTTTAGAAATTAATAATTATGGATTCAATTGTGTTAATAATTATGTTTCAACAAGGTTGTTATCGAAAAATATATTTTAATAAAATGTTTAAAAGCTTTTTTATCAAATTTTAACAAAGATTTTATTTTACTATTATAAATAAAGAAATAAATCTTTTAACATATGTTAAAAGATTTATCAACATTCTATTTATCCCAAAAAATATAAAACAACTGATAAATAATTTTTAAATTAATAAAAATAGGGGAAGAAAATCGGAAATAAACGGCGAGCATTCACTTTGTATCCATACTTTTCAGGTTCATCTGTGTAGGACAACCCAAACGTCAGTAAAGTACATAACAATTTTTGGTACTTTTCGGTTAGCCGGGCGCCAGTGAAAATAAATAAATATATATCTACATATATGTTTGTGTATATATGTATGTATATATATATATATATATATATATATATGTCTGTGTATATATTTATATTTGTTTCACTAGTGCCCGGTTAACCAAAAAGTACCCTTTTTTTTTTTTTTTTAGAGTTTACATTAATTTTATTGAAACCTGTGTTTCAGGAATTCGGTGATCCGAACGTCCTCTCCCTTGTTAGTTAAAGGTGCACTGGTTATAGAAAATTAAACTTTATAACATTATATGCATTGTTTTGTACAATATATATATTTATGTAACTGCTATCAACTAAACTAATATATCAGTTTTAGTAGGTGCTTGTAGTTTTATAGACATATAAGTTGACAGCAGTTATGTAACTATATGATATATATATATATATATATATATATATATATATATATATATATATATATATATATATATATACACACATCATACTTACGTATTCTATTATTTTTATGTTGGATCAAAGGCTTAAAAAATCATTTTAGAATGTTAAAAATTTTAAATTTTTCAGATATCCGATCATGTTGCTACAGCTGTATCAATCAACCTACCAAACCAAGTAAGACACAAAAAAGTCCAATCACGTGATCAAATCGCCCACAGAATTTTTGTGAGTCACCCGCGCGCAGCCCGCGCTAAAAATATGCAGGTTATGAACGCTGATCGGGCTATCTGATCACGTGATGCTTTTCATGAATGTTTCGGGGGTTTATTATGATGAAATAAAAATAGATATTCCTGTTAAAAGATCCATTTTTTTTTTTTTTTTTTTGGAGGATAAAGATGTGTAGTCGCTAGTTTCACCTAATCCGAGCCACAGAAGCTTAAAATAATTGAAATAATTAAATTATTTCAATATATTAAATTATTTAAATTTCCGATAAAACCTACTCCATAACCCTTCTCTCCATCGCGCGCGCGCCGCGCGTTCTTCTTTCCTGAACACAACCCAAGCCATGATTGTTGCCAAAACAACGATCCTTGCTTTCTATAAAAGTATATATATATATATATATATATATGTTTTGTCGAAATAAATGCTTAAATAAATATATTTCTTACACTTATTTAACGTGTCTTCACTGAATATATTTTTCCCCTTGATTATCGCTACAAAAATACACGTTTTTCCATTCTGGCCTACGCATTAAATTTTCTTTTGAAAACACAGAGAACATGCTATGAACGTATTATTTCAAACAACAAATGACCTATTGACCTTGAAAAGTAGCAGTTGACATTGACTATTTTTTGCTAGCCGCTATAAGTTTATTCAGAAAATTAAGAGAAAATATTATATATTGTATTATTTAAAATTAAAAGCGAATATTAATAAACCCTTATTATAATATTACTTAAAAATTAAGGGAGAAATTAAATGAACATAACGGTTGGCAATTTACGCCATGGAGTGTTTGTTTTGCTCTTTTTTTTTTTGCTTCTTTGTCGATTTCATTAATCTGTATAATTATAAAAGAACATGTCTTGATGACTCAGAATCAGTGCGGAGCTTCAACCACTGCTCCTAGGACTATGAAATTTGGAAGATATGTTCTCTTACACAATGTAGGCACCCACTAAGAAAGGATTTTTGAAAATTCCCCCCTAAGAAAGTTAAATAGGGGGTCGAAATTTTTAGGTCACTTTGTCCTTTCGCCATATCTCAGCAGAAGTTTTAGGTAGAAGTAAGAAATTCAGGATAACAAATCTACTAAAAAATAGTTAAATATGTATTTCAGCAATTTTAATAATTCAATTATTAAGTAGGTTAAATCATTGGTCAAATGTTTTAGGTGATTATGCCTTTTCCCCATATCTCAGCAGCAGTTTTAGGTAGAGGCGTGAAATTCAGGTTACCCAATCTACTAAAAAAATAGTTAAACACGTATTTCAGCTATTTTAGAAGTTCAACCACTAAGGAGGTTAAATGGGGGGGGGGGGAGTTTTAGGTCCTTTGTTCTTTTCACCATATCTCAGCAGCAGGTTTAGGTAGGAGCGTGAAATTCAGGATAAAAAATTTACTAAAAAAATAGTTAAACATGTATTTCAGCGATTTTAGAAATTCAGCCACCAAGGGGGTTAAATGAAAGTCGAATGTTTTAAGCCATTTTGCCATTACTCAGTAGAAGTTATAGGTAGGAACGTGAAAATAAGGATAACAAATGTACTAAAAATATTTAAATAAATATTTCAGCAATTTTAAATATTCATCCACCAAGGGGGTTGAACCATTACCCCCTATATAAGCAAGCCTCCGCACGGAAACAGTGACGTCGCTGAAGTAGACCATTGTAGGTGTCAGCGCTGAATTTGCGCCGATGTTCGGCACATCTGGCTAGGAAATAGTTTGTGTTTAGCTTTCTTTTTTCTCTATAGATGATTTTTTTCTTATGACTGAAGCGAGGGTTCATTGATTTAAATCATGACTTCTTTTTAAAAAAATCATTGATTTAAATAAACTTTTTGAAAAAAGAAAAAAATTAAGGTCAAGATGTTTAGTAATAAATATTATGTTTTAATAAAAATACATTGGAAATTTAATGAGTGAGAAAGATTGAGAACTCAAAATCCATGCTTTTTAAATTTCATTTAAACAAGTATCCCACTTTAAAATAAAAATCATAATTTTTAAATACAGAATCTCAGCTGAAAAATGTTAAAAGATTAATGATTATATTATCTATTGAAAATATATCTAAATCTTGTAATTTTATATGTAATTTTTATAATACTGAAACATGGAAACTTATGAAGATATTGAAAATGTTAGAATAAATAAATATATAGGTTATTTAAAAGTATTTTTGTTGATATTTATGTAGAGATCTTATTCTTCCTTGTGCACATGTAAATCAAATGGTTCAATATTCCAATGTGGTTTTTTGAAAGACTTAAAAAAATGATTTTTTTATTATCAAATAAATCCAACTTCAATTCACTCTAAATTCTGTAATTGCTTAGGAACTCATAAAGTTCGAAAATTGGTTCTTTTTATTCAAACATTTTAATAACAAAGAATAATTTTTTCAGATCCATTGAAGTTTATAACAAAAAATCATGATCATTTTAAGTATAAGTGATACATGCTCCAAATTCATTTAATGAATATTTTATGTATTCCAGAATATTGTATATAATCTGGAATAGATATATGTTTAAAGGAATACATTTTCAAATTATATTGCTCCAATGCTGTTTCTATTGCTCCATTCTTTTAACTGTATATATATATTTAATTGTTTATATGATTACAAAATTTCATATTAACCAAGTGAATGAGTTTATATTTTTCTTAAATTTCAAATACATTTAAATGAGTTTTAGCGACGATGGTTGCAAGCACTTTGCCGAAAGGATTTCATAGTAACACCAAACTCAAGAGTAAATTGACCTCATTTGTAACATATATATTTTTTCTCTATTTTATGGTTCGTAATTGTTTATGCAAAATATTTCTATTCAAAGCAAAAATGCACCCCCCCCCCTCCCCCATTCCTTAAAAAATAGATCTGACAAGTTTGTATATCAGTAGAAACATATAAAAAAAGTTTAAAGCTGATCTAGCATAGTTTTATGAATTGTTAATAAAATTCACATAAAATGGTTATAAAACCCTAGAATTATATATTATTTGAACTTATATATGAATTTTTTAATTTTAAAATTTATTTTGAAATTCTGAAATCTTTTATAAAATGAGGATAACATTAATATAAAATAGAAAGTTTTGAAAGTGACAGAACTCAGCAACACTATAACTAAATTAGAATGTATATATGCAATAAATAATTGCACATAGAGAATACAAAATACCCAAGGAATAATCACTATAAATAAATCTTATTGCAGTAAAACAAATTAATGTTATTGTCAATTTTTGAACACAAATGCAATTTTGAAAACTTGTGTTTTAAATTATTTATTTCTTAGAAGCTAATAAAATTTAAAATACTTAACAGAAAAAAAAAAAGAATTAACATGACTTACATAACAGATAACTAAGTTTAAAAATAATATTTCATTAAAAGAAAAAAAAAATACATGCGTAATAATAGAAAAGAAAAGAATGACTGAATGAAGTGTATGAAACTTACATGTAATCCCCCCCCCCCCACCTTAAAAAATAGAGCTGGCAAATTTGTATATCAGTAGAAGCATATAAAAAATAGTTTAAAGCTAATCTAGCATAGTTTTATGAATTGTTAATAAAATTCACATACAATTGGTTAAAAAAAAACCTAGAATTATATATTATCTAAACTTATATAAGATTTTTAAAATTCTAAAAATTATTTTAAAATTCTGAAATCTTTTATAAAATGCAGAATCAATTAATGTAAATTTGAAAATTCTGATAAAGTGGCAGAACTGGGCAACGCTGTACATAAATTACACTGTATGTATATGCAATAAATAATTGTACATATAGCATTAAAAAAAATTATTTAAAAAGTCAAATTTAAATTTTAAAAATCTGATTTAAATAAAATTGCAATTAAAAAAAAATTAACGTATTTTAAAACAACAGACATATTGAACAAGGAAAAACAATAAACTTGGTAATTGTAAACAAACATTTAATAGACAGGAAATTTCGCCAAAAAGCGCCAATCGGTTAACAATTGAAACGGTATTTGGTTAATTTTATGACTAATTTGCTTAAATGTATGAAAATTAAAGAATTTACTCATGTATTTTAAGAGCTTGGTGAATATTGAATAAAAATTATTTTTTTGGTGGAATTTGGGATAGTTCAGCTTTTAATGTTAGATTCCGGCAGTAAACAAATACGATAAATTATGGAATGTAACTTAAGACACGTTTTTGCTTTGAATAGTCCCAAATATATTTTGCATAAACAATTACGAACCATAAAAGAGAGAGAAAAAAAAAAAGATAAGTTACAAATGAAGTCAACTTACTTTTGAGATTGGAGTTACTATGAAACCCTTTCGGCAAAGTGCTTGCAGCCGTCTTCGCTGTAAGTCGCCATCTTTTGGAAACGAAAAAAACGGGAACTTTTGCTTTATCTTTATAATTTCCTTTACAATTTATAGCACAACACCTGTACGGCATTCTTCACACACTACAAATTTTGTGTAAAATTGAAATATAACAACGTATTTATTATAATAATAAAAGCCAAGCAACAACCAAAACAACACGTGTCTACATGCTTTTTCGCCTTCGAATGAAGAAACAAGAAAAAGCTAAGCTAACGTGAAATGCATTATGGGGAAAAGGAAAGGATAGACGGTAAACTATGGCAACCATGCTGAATAGCTAGTGTGGACTACTTAAGATACGTCATTTCAAAGTACAGTAACCTGCAGGGCGGCTTGCTTATATAGGGGGTAATGGTTGAACGGGGGTCGAACGTTTTAGATCATTTCGCCATTTCTCAACTGCAGTTTTAAGTACGAGCGTTAAATTCTAGCATTACAAATCTACTAAAAAATAGTTAATCACGTAATTCAGCTATTTAAGCTGAAGCGAGTTTGTCGCCAACATCGGCTATGAACCCGATCATGGAAGATTAGACGTATAAGACAACTATAGCTGATTTTTTATTAGATATTTTGTGTGAATTTTTCCAAGGAAAAGTTTTTTTTTTTTTTTTCATATTTTATATATTGTTTTTACGCTTTTTATCGTAAAATTAAAAATTAAAAATTAATTAAAATTTAATTAAAAATAAGATTAAAATTTTTATACAGAATAGAATACATTTCCTCCTCTGTTCAAAATACATTTTTTGGATTTAAATACTAGTCGTCATATTTATGTGCCCGGGTATGCACAAGGCTGTGTTACAGTGATTGTCGTATAATCAGTTGACAGGCATGCAACCCAAAGGGCTCTGTTAAAATAATTTCATTATAAGGATTTATGCACGCATAATGACTGAACCTCTTTATAATTATCGCTGTATTAACGATATATGGGTGAGAAAAACACAGGTCATTGTAATTTTGACCATGACATTAACAATTTATGCGCGTGAAACTACACTGCCATGTATCTTATCCAAACTCGTTTTTTTATATAAAACCTCTCTCCCTTCCCCTTAGATAATCACGGGCAGTGCCGAGAAGTACTTTCTTAGGGGTCTCATGAAATATATATATATATATATATATATATATATATATATATTATTTTTGTCACGAAATTTTTATTTCCGTGTTTTTTTTATATTCTTATTAGTTATTTTCATATCGTTTAAAATAAAGTATTTTATTTACATTTTTCTTTTTGCATGTAAAATGCACTTTCTGGGCCTCAAGCAAAGTCAGCGCTGTACGCTGCAAACGGTATCTGGGCCCCACTCGGAAGTGACGGACTAGCTAACGGTATATGGCTGAGAAGAACACAAGACCCCGTTATTTTGAACACCGTATTAACAATTTATGGGACTAATATCACAGTGCCCATTTACAATGATCGATATGTATCTTATGCTATCTCATTTTTGTATATATTTATCTGAAAGCTCTTTCATTCCCATGGGCAGTGCCGAGCGTGTCTTTGTCAGGGGCTAATGGAGTAAAAACGTATTTATGTCGCGAAATTTTTATTTATCAGCTTTATTGATAGACTTATTAGTTATTTCCGTATAGTTTAAAATAAAGCATTTTATTTATAGTTTTTTGTTTGCATATAAAATGCACTTTCTGGTTCCTCAGCGAAAGCCGGGCTAAACACTGCAGAAGGAAACTTGGCCCCACATGGAAGTGATTGGCTAGACGGGCAAAGACCGGCTTGTTAATAAATGTTTCTTTTAAAAAAAAATAGAAAAAAATGTGGATAAATATTTTATTTTCAAAATTTAACTAAGCCAAATAAGAATTACAATTAATTGATACATTAATTACATAAATTAAGCCTTTTTTGACAAATCATATATGTATATACTTCTATAGAAAGTAACAATCATTGCTTTGGCAACAATCGCGGCTTGGCAGTGTACTGACAATAGCCAAAGCACTACAAAAGCTGCCAACTCTTCTAATTGGGGCTTTCTCTGCCAGATTTAAATCGGCGTCTGGCAGTGAATCTAGCACGGTCTTAGCAACATTGAAACGGTCTGGCAATAATGGTTTAATATCACGAATAGTTAGCAGAAACGCATTTTATAAACAAAATCCATGCTAAAATGACGTAATTTTGTCACTTTTGTACCTGCATTGCCCCTCACCCCACAGGTAAACGCAACGTCTCCTGCCAGCCAGACTAGCCGTATTCGTATTACACAATAGAGAGGGAGAATATATAGAAAAATGAGCCTTGCTAAAATCACGTGTTTTCTGACGTTGCTAGCTCTTAGACTATTTATTAATGGGACTCACTTTAGATAAGAATTTTAAAAATACTTTTCTGATACGGTTCTTAAAATTCTGAATGTTTCTAGTTATTGCAGTTTCTCGCATGTCATTGTGTATGTTTGGATTTTATTTTAAACACAAAGTACCAATCAATCCACCAAAACTACAAAGTACCAAAGTATCAATAGCTTTCTATTGTATATAATCATTAAGTAAAAGACCGTTGAAGGAAATCATTGTTAGATGATAAATTTTTATCCTTCTAGTAGCCACTTAAAATATTTTGTTCACCAACGGCGACCTAGCGACTGCATTTGTTGAGCCCTCTCTTTAAAACATGTATGCATGTAGTTAGTTGTTTCGTTACACGACTTCTTCATAATGTAATCACTGTCTGTAGCTAAAATCGTTTGAATTCACTAAATGCGATTCTTAATGTATGGTTGTTACAAAATTATGCAATTATGCATAAAATTTCAGTTTGTATTCTAAAGTAAAAGATTTTTTGATCTCTGTAACAGAAATCTTTACCATCGTAAAATATGTATCATAAAGAATTATAGTAGTGTAAATCATGTGTCTGTCATAAACAGTTACGGGCTGATCACTTCTCTTTTCATATGCCAGACGTTCATGCTTACTCAAAATATTATTTCGAATAAAACTGCATAAAAGCTACATTTTTTAGAATGATCGTTCAAAAAAACTAATGTTTGAGAGATATGTTACATTCGAATATGCGTATATCCTGAGATAACTTCAGTTGAAATTATGTTGACAGCTCAGTATCTCATTTCAGCAATGTAAACAAACACAAGAGATTCGTTCATCAAGAGAAATAAAAATATTAAACCATGAAGGTAATCTTTCGCAGAACAAGTTCTCCAACGATAAATTTTTGCAGCGCTGTTTGGTATCAAGAAAATAATTCTCACTCGTAAGCCAATCAAACTTTAGTATAATTATATTTGGTGAAGTTCTATACAATACAACTTCCTTCACGATCTTTTGTTGACAAAGTTAAATGTAAACAAATATAACTCATGTAATAATATTTAATTAATCAAATTTTAAAACGAATCGTCTGTTAATACGGTACTTGCGTACTATCCGTGCCCGAAGAAAGATCACTGGAAATAATTGTCAATCGCCAATCATATTTACCATTGTCAATAGCCAATCGTGCTAAAGAGAGTAATTTAATATGCATTTATTAAGTATATAACATCACTTAGAAAGGTAAATAGTATAGAGATAAACTAACATAATACAAAACAATAATTTAATACACATTTATTAAACCTACAATATCAGATCGACGACTTTTAGCTAAGATGTTTTCGATGGTAGTTGAATGGCCGTTATAATGAATACGTGATATATATATTCTAATCATATACTATATCTATGAATATAAACTACATCTATATCTATATCTATAGTCTACATACAGTTATATATAAATGCTTCTGAAATTGCTTTTAATATTTCTGCTATATAATATTAACTTTAGATTTGCAATATAGAAAGGGAAAAAAATAACGTTAGTGTATTTAGCCATTGTTCGCGCTGTGTATTTACTTGGCACGGATCTTAAAAGTCAATAGACATTAAGCATAAATGCCCAAATCAGTGAGTCACTCAGTCATGAAAATTCCTGAACTGTATCAAGAACGCAAAGATAAACAAAATCGAACAAAGTTCGGCATTTGGTAGAAAGTCGGCAAATTCTAATTAGATTGTACTTCAAGGTCAAAAGTGGGCGATACTGACAGCAAATGTGGTTAAAAAGGAATGTGACTATCATAAATAGCTTCCGAAAGTTCTATTTTTCATTAAACAATACTCGCTAGAATACGTCTATTACACAGTTAAAAATTTGCAGCAAACTGTCCAGTCATTTGACCGTTTTTCTAGAAAACGTTTAGATAACCGTAATTTAACTATATTATGACCATAAAATGCGCAATAATACGGTCAGTATATAGTTAAATTACGGTTATATAACCGTTTTCTACAAAAACGGTCAAATGACTGGACAGTTTGCTGCAAATGTTTAACAGTGTAGTATGCAGCTCGATTATGACACATTATCTAAGATGATTACAAGAGAATACTGATAGATTTCCTAATCTCCCGTAATCGAGTCTACAGCGAAGGTTAGCGTGAAACAAAAAGAAATTAGTAACAATATAGTTTAATGTAAATTTGTATATTATTGAGGAGCTTTTCACAAAAACAAAAACAGTTTTATTGCAACAAATGGTATTAGTTAAAATAAGTCAAATGACAGTGGATCCAATTACGGAAGATTACTTAATAGGTTTTAAAATCACCACATTAGAAACTGCTAAGCAAACGGACATGATGCATCAATGCTTAACTGAGTTAAGATGTTTTTGTCAAGAAAGATGAAATACACAACAATAAAAAATATACGAAGAGCTGACATGATCGGAAAGTGTTCTCGATTTATCTATCAGAATCTTCTGATTTAGCGAAGGACTAAGCAAATAAATTAAATTATGAAAAAATGTAAAATGTTTCAATGCTAACCACACATTTATGGGAGACCAAACCGGTCACAAAAGGCGGATAGTAATGAATAAGTGGCAATTTTAAAACATGTTTCATAATCCCTGCATGGCGCATAATCAATTGATTTATCTTTTAAACAGAAAATATTTTGCTATCTGTCAGTTAAAAATACAAATATTGTTTGAATTTTTATTTTTAATTTTCATTGAATTCAATTAACATTAATTGCATAAATAATGGAATGAAAAAAAATGGTGTGAAAGTACAGGATGTACCAAATAAAAAGAGCTATTGCGAATATAAATAGCAAATACGCTATTAATTAAAAGGTTAAGAGACTTTTAAAAACGCCATGTGCAACACTGGAGTCTATTATTTAAGTGGCTAAATCGTCATAGCGAACGGAGTTTAGAATAAATACAATAAACGTGAACGCGTGCGTATGTACGTCAACACGGTGTTTGAATGTCGATACATTATCACAATTTTTTATAATAAGAAATCGTTTATACAAGTGAGTAGACTCAATAAATAACCAAATAATGCAGCGGATTCGTAATATTTATACAATAACCTGGCATTCTGAAACGAGACTTCGTAAATATGATTAGGCGTACACATATGTGTCTAAAATCACACGTGCGTGTCTACTTTGCAGTTAGAAGAGTGCGGTACGAAATTTGCATTAGAAGAGTGCAGTTGAGACTTCTTGTAGTTTAGAGCAAATAAATACGTTTTTGGAATTTCTTCGTAATTTTTTGAAATTTCAGTACCGTTTTCTTTTTTGAACATCCTGTTAAATATATATTTATATCTTTTGTATTTTAATTTTAATACCTGGTTTTATATCTGCATTAGGAGCAACCTTGTAAATTTTGAGTGTTAAGTAAATTTTCGTATCTCAGAAAACAAAATTAATTTCAGCAATGTGTTTATTTTTTGCTGTGTTTTAATTAGGATAATTTTAATTTTTTGAGTACAGTTCAGCTAATAAAATGAAGTAATGTATATAAGTGATGTAAATTAACAAAAATTTAAGGAATTTATTGAAAAGAAATTTAAAGAATCTATTCTAAATCTCACTGAAAAATAAAAACAAACAGATAAATTTAAATATGTACGGAAAAACTGCACCGTGTGTGCAATTCCCTGCATACAATGTGGCCCTAATTAAACTGACAGTGCTCAGCACGATCTAATTGCGAGAATGGAGCCAAATTTTGTAGGATGGATAAGCAAAACGAGAGACGAAAGATATTGCGATAAGAAATTTGCTTCAGACGTCAAATAAAAGTTTAATGGCCATCTTGAGGTGGCCATAATTACACTAACAGTACTTAGCGTGTTCTGTAGAGCGATCTAATTGCGAGAACGGAGCCAAATTTTGTAGGAAGATTAAACAAGACGAGAGACGATGGAATATGCGAACAAACAGCGCCACATATACTCAAGAAAACACTTTGAAACTATTTTTTCGCGGAATCTGTCGGTTCCTCTCTCGCAATTAGTTCGCGCTACGGAAATAACTCATTACTACCTGTTTAACTATATCCACCTTATATATCAAACATAAGGAGAAATTAAACAAATTTAAATCAATTTCTATTTGGTAATTGACTAGTTACCAATAACATCATGCTGTTTTACAGATTAAAATTCAGGAAGTCTTTTCAGAGTCCGATAACTTTTAAAGCAACTATTGTTTAAATACCCACTATCGCCATTTTTTTTTTTAAATATATATTTTAAAATAATACGAACAAAAAGACATATTGTAACTAAATAATAAATAAATTAAAGATATAAGTATGAAATAATGTGCTAGATTTTAATGAGTTTAATTTATCGGACTTTCGAATTTTGATATTTACTACCAAAAGTTTCTTTACTAGTATTTCATGATATTGTATTGTTTAAAATACTGTTTTTTAAAACACAGCATTATAAATTATGTGCTTTCTGACATTTTGTTCATTTTGGTAAATTAAACTTAACAAACAAATAAATAAAATCTATATTTGTATTGGATTAATTTTGGAAAGATTATAAAAGTTTTGGAAAATGACACAAAGACAATAAAAAGGCTTATTTTCAAAAGTAGATTATTTTTAGGAACTTTAAGTAAAGAATACCTAAACTAATCTAGTCTTTCCTCTTTTATTTGAATTATTTCGTCTTGATCCAATTTGGGATCAAGTCAGTCTTTCATGGAAATAGTGTTTCAGAATAAACATTTTCCCTTTTGTCTTTGATGTTTTTATTTTCTTAACTATTCTTTTATTTTTACATTAGATCGTACAAAGAAATGTAGGAGCTTGATTTTTTATGTTTCATAGATTTCAAAACAGATTCTTGTCTATTTCATTTGCAAATGAGCCCGAACTAGCTATTTTTTTTAAGAAATATTTCCAATTTTATATTTCATTTTTAATTAAAAATTTTTTTATTGAAATTGCTTCAAAATGGTGACAAACGGGTTACTTCCATTGTTGCAAAGAAAAGGAAAATGTGGAAATTTCTATATCATTACTGATGTCATTTTCACATTAAAATAACTTATAAGAAAATTTGAACAGAAAGTGACGTCATTTAAAAAAAAAACACATAAATCTGTTACATTTTTTTTTCATTCCGCTGACACTGAGTTTGAGACACTAAATTTAAAGGGATTCGAAATACTTCAGTGAGTGAAATATACGTCATATTTAAAAGTAAACGGACATTTTGTATGATAAAAGGAAATATTTTACTATGAATGCGTCTAAAAGAGATACATTTCTAAACTTTCTAGTCGCTGTTACTGAAATTTAAATCTCAAGTCAAAAGTGCGAATGTTCATAGTCAAAGTTGTAGCTGGCAAATGGAACGTCAAGTTTCGAAAAAAACATTTATTAATGATCTATTCTGCGTTAAATATTTTTTAAATGCTGAATATGAATATGGGAAGTACTCATTGTATATTTTGCAACGGTGAAAATGATCTTTCGTTTAGATTTCATTAAAAAGAAAATATGATTGTGTAAAACGGACGAAATTTTTGTCGATGTTTTATTCCGTATTACAAAAAATCAGAGCCCCAATTGATAACTTCATCATATTTACTCATCTTCATTATATATTACTGATTACTTATACAAACAAAATTTAATTTTTCGAAAATTTGAAAAGTTGGAAATAGTATTTTGGTAACTTTGATTAAAATTAATATATGTTTTAAGGGTTAGAGTAGCCAATGTAAGACTGATTTTTTATTGCAATTATTTTCGTAGGTTTATTCGTAACTTCATTTATTTCGTAGGTTATTTATAAATTCAATTTAAAAGTTAATTTTCTTTTATCGAATTTTGACGGGTTTTATCTCGTATCAGTTTTAAAAGTACAGTTACAAATAAGCAATTAAAGAAATGAAGTAGAGTGCATTTCATTGAATTCAACAAAGAATTACGGTTATTAATTGAAGAATAAACAAATCATAGCCTAAAAAGCTCCCTGATGTGTACTCAAAACCAATTTTTGACTAAGATATATATTTATATTTAAAACATCAAACAGAGATTTTGATGCATTTCTACCCAACAGACAGTAAGATACACATCACTCATCGCAAAAGCGAAAGTCAGCCCCCGCAATTGAATGATGAAATTTTAAATTGACTCAGCGTATTTCTTTTAAAATAAATGTTATAGGTATTCTGTCATATACATCGGATTGAAAAATGGCAAAATGCATGATCAATATTTTTAATAAATCTATTTAGGGATATGAAAGTTGCACCCGCCAACTTTGCCCCCCGGTAGGGAAACGGGGGCAGATTTGAAATTTAAAATGATGACCCCTCTTTTTTATTGCAGATTCAGATTCTAAGGGAAAAATACGTAACTTTTGTATTGAACATTTTCTTCGAAACATTGTAGATGGTGCTGTAATCGAGTGCAATGCTGTGGAAATCGTTACCATTGAAATGTCTGAAAACGCTGCAATAGCTCGAGAAATATACATCAGATTAAAAAACGGCAAAATACGTGTTTAATATTTTAGAAAAATTGCAACTTTGATATCCCTAAATAGCTTTTTCAAAACTGTTGAACATGCATTTTTCCGTTTTTCAATACAATGTATATTTCTCGAGTTATTCGAGCGTTTCCAGACATTGCAATGGTAACGATTCTCACAGCATTGCACTCGATTACGGCGCCATCTACAATGTTTCGAAGAAAATGTTCAATACAAAAAATACTTATTTTTCCCCGTAGAATCCGAATCTGCAATAAAAAATGGGGGTCATCATTTAAGATTTCAAAGTTTCCCCCCTTCCCCCCCGGGGGCAAAGTTGGGGGGGGGCAACTTTAATATCCCTAAATAGATTTTTCAAAAATAATGAACCTGCATTTTGCCGTTTTTCAATCCGATGTATATTTCTCGAGTTATTTGACCGTTGCCAGACTTTTCGGACACCCTGTAGATAAAGTATAGTCAGCACATACATCGGCGAAAACATGTCATAGCAATTCCATGCGTAAGACGATGTATTCCAAAACATAATCAACACCTATCTACGTCAGGATCTAATAAACATATGGTTTTATGGGATAGCGTTCATTAATTCTTGAGTTACAACGCCCACAAAAGTTATCACTACACCAATAGACAGATAGACATTGACCCGAAAACAGTCAAATCGTCTTCCGTCTATACCAATGAGTGTAAATCCATCGATTTAATAATTAAGGATGAAACGTTTATGCTTTCTAAAGAGAAGCAGAAATCATCTTTGTAAATCAATAAATACATTTTTATAAAGTTAGTAAAGTTCGAGAAAAGTTTTTTAAGGCGTAAAATTTAAAAAAGAAAATAATAATAATTTTGTAATGAATACACAATACAATTGTTTATTCATACATACATAATACAATTGTTTGTTATACCGAAAATTGAACTGGTATATAATGAAGAAATATAACGATATAATGAAGAAATTTATTCCCATTTTGTTTTCCGACAAACTATAAAGTTTCAAAAGTCTGCACAAATGTAGCAGAAACGTTACTCTAAGTAACAGTGGTTTCTAATTATTAGGTAAAAGATCAATCTTAAAGTTCAGAAAACAATTGGTTTCTGAGTATTACAGGCATCTTCTTATCTTGCGGTAATCGTTTATTTCATAATAGGAACCACTTCAGTTATATTTACTGTAAAGTTTATGTCTTATTTAAATTTACAACAAAAATTCTTTAATAAAAGTTATCTGGAAAGCCATTACGTTTTTAGCGATATTTCCAAAACTGTTTGTCGGGGATTTAAATATAATAACTATTTGGAAAAATAAGCAATAAATTTGTTACTGATTGCGACACATTTTATATTATAAAAAAGTAAAAAAATAATAATATAGTTATACATTGAATATTTCTAAATTTTTTGAAAATAAGATGCATATCAATTCAAACTTTCAGTGAAATAAGATTATGAATATTTTCTGTGGAGATATTGGATTTTATCAGCATAGTATAAAAAAAAATATATAATGAATTATTTAAGTAATAACTTCTTATATGACAGACAAATACTTCATCATTAGTACAACATAAGAAACATTTTATCGTTTCTGAAAAAATAACTTTATGCTCCGGAAGTTTTTTTTAACAATATGAGGATTAATTGTTCTATTACACCATAAATAAACACCATCTGTTCAGATATCACTTTGTTAATATAGTATACAGAAATATATAAAGAGTTATTTTTGAGTAATATTTTTTATAAACAGCAAAACACTTCATCATTAGTACATCAGAGGAAACATTTGACCGTTTCTTAAAAAATTACTTTATGCTTCGGTATTTTTATTAAAAAGTATATGCGATGTATTTTTACGTGGTAGAAAATTTAATAAAAAACAAAAAAAACCATTTTATTAATTTTTTAACAATTAATATTTCTAAATGTGTTTAAATTAAAAATTGTTGTTAATCCAGTAAATTTTAAGCTTATTCCACACATTGTCTTGACTTGTTATAGAAATGGTGTAAGTTTGATCTTAGCTCAGGAGCTATGTTCACAAACACAATTTATTTATGTGTAATACAATATATGAACGACAAAATCATTCAACTGAAACTCTAACATACAGTATACCATTAAACACTATTCTGTTTACATGCGATAGTAGTCGATTCAAACATTATTATGTCAAACTTATTATATACCTTCATCCTTCTTGGCAAATTTGACTGTAAACTACAACTCTTCAAGAATAATTATTTGAGTTTGTTTACAGCATTCGGTGATGGCCTGAAGTTGAATTAAATCTTATTGGGACTGTGCGGAAATACTGACACTTAACTTTCAATAAAATGTTTTCGATCAGCCAAAAAAATCCATGAAATTATTATATCACACTTTCATTGAACTCTAAGGCTTTCAGATATTTCTCATCAATACCAAACTTAAATCGATGATTAAAAATCGATGAAAAGGCCTCATTCGCTCGCACGATTACTGTTAAAAATTCATATGAAGTTTTCTGTCTCAAACTTCCAAATCTACAATCTTATATCAAGTGATTATGGATAGTATGAAATCGGTTCAGTGTGGTAAGATGTTCGAATATGATTTTCTTAATGTGGTGTATTGTTTTATTTTACCTTTCTTCGTTAACGTTAAAATATAAAGTGAAAAATTTCCTCTGATCTACTTAAAAACATTAGCAACAAAACTGTAGTCTTTGTAGAAAATAATTGGCAATTACTTTTTATAACGTGGAGCAAAAAACACATATAACAAATGGATAGCATCATCTTTGTTATTGCAACGTTAAGTTTACAATCCTTAAACCTTGTCTCATTTTCGAATAATTCTGATGTTTGTTTTGAGAAATAAAGCATGCAAATCGTTTGGTAATGATGTCTATTAACGATAAACAAAAACTTAATTTATTTTGGGGATGATATCTATATGAAAACAATCCCAGAGTTTCAGTTCTTTGATAGCTACTTCTAATGTCAATATGATAAAGTTAAAAATGTTCTAACATTTCCCAAATATGAAATTTTACTTTATTTCTACAATTAATTTTAGAATTATTAATTACTCTAAAATGCTCTGATTTTACGGGTTGTCTCGAAACTGAAATCCGTTGTTCCAAGATTCTATAAAATAATTAAACCTACTTTTGTGATTATATAAAATGATTAGACCTATTTCTATCATTCTATAAAATTGCTAAACTAGTTCCAATCCACTGTCATATTTGTAGCTAATTAAAAAATATTTTTAATTGATTTTTTTTTGTTTCGACAAGCGGATCATACGACATTATCGGTTTCAGCATTGATTTCAAAAACCTTTCAAACTACACTTAATTGAAAATGAAATTAATGCATATTCAATATGTTAGTCATTGAAGTTCCATTTACTAGATATTTTTGCCATCATTATTAAATTCATTTGAGGAATTCTTTTTTTTTTAATTAGTTGATCAAAATCGATTACTATACTTAATAATGGAAAAAATATTTTGCTTGAAAATTACCGTTGAATAGTATGGAAAAAAATCCTATGAGAAATCCGAACAAGATAATGCCATTTTGACAATCTACAATACTGCTTTTAAGTCAGAAAATAAACTTGAAGTCGGTAACTAAAAGCTTTGATTTTTTAAACCCTTCGCGATGAACGCCCCGTACCTATTTGTTAATGTTTTAGCGCCAGTAATTCAAAAGAGGAATCTTCCTCCAACTCAATCGCAAAAATTCTGTGATTAAATAAGGTAACTTTTACTGTTAAAAATTAATGGTAAGACAAAGTGAGAATTGTAATCATTCTATACGTCACATTAACGCCACACCCATCTCAAAGGAGTTACTCATAGTTTATTTTTACTGAAGTCTGCAACACCTGATTAATTATATACATACATTCACAGCAGAAGAGTGGATATAAATTTTACGACCACAAAAAGTGTAATTCTAAAGAAACCTCTAACCGAGAAAGGAAGAATATTGTATATAGTCATATCAGAAAAGGTAAAGATGTGGGTGTCTTCACAAAATAATGATCTCTGGCCGCCGTGTGTGTCGAATAATTTTTATACGAAGTGGCTCCAAACGGTTGAAACGTGGTTTAACTTTTTAAATATTGGAGACAAATAGCCAGTGCAATTTGGAAAGAAGCATAAATTAAGGCAAAAAATAATATTACGTTAATGATATAGTCCTCTACCATTGATTTTCCATTGCTTCGCTTATTCTTGTGGCTAGAGTTTCTCATTGTCGCTTACTTTATTACTTTTCTTACAAGTTATTAAAATAGAATTCCAGGCTGTTAAACATGAGCATTTATGACACATGCTGCTATTCGCTCACTATTCAGAGATATCCAGTCGACACGGGGAATATACGAAAGCCGCCAAACATGTACTAGAGATTCCTTCTGTGCATGAAGTTGAGGTAGTTCAACTGAGAACGACGCGATGGTATTTGTCATGCTCCAAATACAGTAATTTATACTTTATGCTTCTTTTACATTATGGCGTAACCGTCTCCCTAGGTATGCGATGTCTGCGAGGCACAAACTGCCCAACCAATCAGCGTGTTCATTGCTTGTTTATGTCTCCGCTGATAGGTGAAGTCTTATGAATTAACTCCTGCAACACCAACGCCAAGGACAAAAAGCCATAATTTAAATTGGCATTTAGAGACGTGGGACGATGGATAACCCTTTTGAGTTTGATGAAAATATATTCAACCAGCTGAGGCATTAAAACTACTGGAATTCAGGACCGAAATTTGGCTGATCAATTTGCGTGCGATCTAATGACTCTAGAAAATCATCTTAATTCATTGTGGAAATTCCAAAAATACTCATGGTGCATCGAGTTCCCACGCTTTAAGAAAAACATCAAATTTCAAAACTCCAGGACTGCTACCAGATTGCTTGTTGCAATTGAAAGCGAAGAGCAGGATCTAGAAATGTAAATTTTCCCACCTTTATATTCCATTGTATTCATTGTAAAAGAGAAAAAAAAACATTAAATAAAGTATTTAGTAAAAAACACATTCTTACAACAATGATAATCAACCTATACTCAAGCCAATACATATATAAAGTTAATCTTAAACAAAAGGTAATCAATGCTTTCAACAAATACTCAAAAGTACTAAAATATGTGCAGAAGCATTGTTAAATGAATTCAGTTAAGTATTGGAGATTATGAAAAACTTTGAACATTTTTTGTAAATTGTTTTTAACGATTTATATTTCTAATGTTAATGCTAAATTCTTCTCTTTACCTGATCATTTACTACGTAACACTTAATGATGTTTAGATATATATCATGTGCTAATTGCTGCAATCGCTAACATATGTTTCAACTATCTACATATGTGGGCTTCACCGAAGATTTTTTCAAAACAAATGAGAATATTCTATAGTTGCACGATCTGTAATGCACTGATTTTACCAATCTATACCATCCATAAATTATAGGTGAAACCATTGAAACTGTGACACGTAAAAATTCAATATGTAATGATAAATCTTCATGTAACCTACCCAAGTTATGGGTTGCTACGTTGATATTCCATTGTTACCCCATCGTTACGTGTATAGAAATTAACATAACGATAAAATAAAATAACGCAAGTAATCAGAGAGAACGTAAAATCGTGAATGATAACGTTTCAAATCATTCCATTACTAGATGGTACAACTGTAGAAAATTCTCATTTGTCTTGGTAAAGGCTTCGGTGAAGCCGATATATGTACATAGTTGATTTATAAAAACTTTGTTACTGCTTTTATTGTTTTTATTTAACACCTTTTAGCAATAAATAAAGAGGAATCAGATTTCCAATGTAAGGAATCAGATTTCCAAAAAGTCAACTTGTATAAGACAAAGGAAATACACTATCATCACATATGTAAAAATACATTAAAATGACTTTTTACGTCAAATTTTTATTTTGTTTTACATAAATTCTTTATATTACTGAAAATCTGATTCCTAATTTTATTAAATTCACCTTAATGATTGTCCAAAAGAAGTACCAGTCAATTGAAAAATTGAAGTTTTTAAGTTTTGATAATACTGATATTTTAAATAAGAATGAAAAATCATGCTTCAAGCATACATTATAAAACACTTTTAAACGCATTCAGAATACTGTAACAAAATTTCACCGGTTAATAAGGTTAAATATGACGTCTAAGTAAGCAGTTTAGAAAACGCATCATACATTTGAAAAAGCAATTTCAGCAGTTGCCATCACCATTCAGAAAAATATATTTATTTTGTGCAGCACTGTATTATCTATAGATTTTTATATGTACTACATAGTATGCTAAACTACGGTTCAATTAGGAAACGCATAGCACTGTTGAAAATTCCCCTGCAGAAATTTACGTCAATAAACGGAAATGTACTGGAGATCTTTTGTGTAGCCCTGTATATGATTTATAGAATTATACACACCAAGTAATATTAAAAAAAAATTAGTTAAATTTAAAAACGCGTACCACAACAGAAAACGCACTTCCAGAAATTACTGTTCATGTACAGTACTATAACCGAATTATTTTCCGTGTTCCTTGCGAACGATTAATGCTATGTGTAACATATTCTATAGTAAACATCTTTTAGTGTACCACAATGCAAAATATCAGTTTCAATATGTTTGAAATAGCATAACATCATTAAAATACACTGCAAACTATTTTTCTCCGTAGACCGTAATGTAATGGAATTATTTTTTCAATATCAAATATGTCATGGTAAACCTCATTAACACATATCAATTGAATGACAATCGAACAAGTTAGAGCACGGACAGACAGACAGACACACTGAATTCATAAACACTTGTCAACGTTGTTAGAAAAATTTTAAACACAAACTGAGTGAAATTAATGATGTCTAAATATATTTTAAGCAAGAAATACACTCTACAAGAAAAAACTGTAAATTTATGAGCCTTTGGCCTTCAATTTTCACGGGCAACAGCCTTATTTGATGAAAAACGGTCTGATCCACTAAATAAACGGCCTTATCCCTTAAATACTTAGAAAATTAAGGGCAATCCACATATTCTTACAGTTCAAGCCCATCTGTTAGAAAAAATACGGTAGTACCCCATACATTTTCCTCCGCTAGGGTGCAACACCTTCATTTTAGTCCTGTGTCGAAAAATAATGTCACTTAACCGCGACCGTAACATATTTTTTAACCCGCCAAAAAAGCGATTCTGTGATGATTTGCTACAGCTACGTGATACGGAACAGTAAGTAAAGTGTTATTGTGTTTTAAAGTGCATTATATCCTGTTTTAAGGAAAAATGATATATTATTAGTTATATGCAATTTATATTTATAAATATGTTAAAATCTGTGGGGAATGAAAAGCCTTATAGATATGTATGTTACGTAAACCATTTACATTTATGGGTACAGTGATGCCGCAAGGCTTTTGAAATCCAGTATTCCTGGAACGCAGACACTTTTAAAAAACTGTTTCCTTTTTTACAAAAGAGGATCCTCTTTTAGAGATAAGACAGATTTAATGTATTTTACACAACATGTACTACTTTTGCGATCTTTAAACAAAAAATATGCATCCTGAAGGACCCATAAAAATTATATTAATGCATCCGTTTTCCAATTATTTGCTTAAATTTTGCGCTATAGCGCATCTCCGGTATCACTGATGGATATTTGCTAAAGTATTAACTCTTTAAAAAATATATTAGATGTACTATAACTAGATCATACTTGCAATATGCAGAATAAATTTTTACCTATACAAAATTTATAATTTATTCCCTCTTAATGATTGATTACATTAATTTTGTTTTGTTTTCCCATTTAAACATGAAAATTGCGAGGTTTATGCTGGCACAAAAAATCCTGCAGCAAAATGACAAGAAATGTTAGTTGTTTAATTCTTTATATTCATTAATAAATCTATAATTCTTGTTATTCATTAGTAAGGAATGCTTTCTATTTAATATATTTGTGCAAGTCAAACCTGTATTTAAATATATGAACTATTTCTGACAGGGTTGGCAAGTTTTGGGGAGTTTAATCATGGTTTAAACTGTTGCATCAAAAACCCTGTGTCAAAAGCCTCCAATATTATATTTTATGCTAAAGAATTTACAAATTAAAAAAATTAAATTAAATATTTTAAATGCTTAAAAGATGAAAATACATCTTAATCTTAATATTTATTTTCTGCTTAGTGATTGAAATATGGAAATGTGGCTTCTTTTTAGCTATTTAAATTTTAAAATGTTGAGAAATTTCAAAATTCATTTTAAGCTTGCTTTATATATTTTATTCTACTAAATTTATAAAGTTGCAAAGTATAATCAGTGATAAAACTTTTTATTAACTGCCTCTAAATTCAGAAATTTTCAACAGGAAATACCGCTGAATTCAGTATTTATGAAAATGTGGTGTGTCAGTGTTTAAAAATGTATTTTTTTTTATATTTAAATAATTGTTTTAATTTATTTGGTAACAAATTGTTCATTGCTATCGCTCAGAAGTCAAAGAGCCATTAACTATAAAATTATGAAATGAAATATTTTAAGAAAGTATGTTAATAACATTATAACTTTTAGCAAAGACTGCTCGGGTGATGGCTCAGGGTGCAGATCCAAATTTCAACGGCAAAAAAGAATGAAATTTAAAAAAAATCTTAAAAAAAAGAAATTAAATAAACAGTATTGTATATTTAAGATATCTATTTTTATAGATTATTAAATTATCGAATCAAATCCAATCAACAGAGATTCTTTGTATGCCGTTTTTGAAGGAAGTGCAGCAGGAAAATTGTATCCACCTATTGTAATGTTTAATTGCACAAAAGAATTCCATCAGGGTAGGGTGACTACAGAACCTGGAAATCTCAAGGAATTTCAGTGATCTGGAAAAATCTGGGAATTTGTAATACTTAAAAAATCAGGGAAATTGATTTTTTTGGTTGTTGCACGTTTTATATTTTTTAGAAAATGTTGCACTTAGTCGGCATCATTCTTAAAAATGTGTCATAAATTTTTCACATTATTGTCTATGAATAGAGACAATTATTCGAAAAGAAAATGGGGTGATCTGAACAGCATAAAAATCTCAAACCAAATGAAACTTTCGATTAGGAATGCAAGAAAAATTATGCTGAAGCAACTGAAAATAATTGTTAAGAGAAAGTTTCTGCCTTGAAAAGGAAAAGAATTTAATTTTAAAAATTAGAAGCTAAGAAGCAGTTTTTGAAAGGAGTTCGTAAAGAATCATATAAAATTGCAAAAAGAGATTCTCTTGCATTCTATTCAAAAGACATATTTTGTTGAACTGGTTTGTTTTGAGTCTCCATTAATCCGTAGAATTTTGCAATATTTTCCTGCGACCGACAGACTAATTTTGTGACATCCCCCCCCCGACTGACTAATTTTGCGATCTTTTCTTGAGAACGATATTTTTGAGATTTTTCTTTCCTTTGATAGACTAAAGATTTTTCGCTATTTTTTCTTAGGATCTATAGACGAATTTCATGTTTTTTGATACATTTTCCCCCTGTGACTGATTAATGAATTTCACAACTTCTCTCCCAATTTACAGACTAAGCGATCTACAGATTTTTCACTTCTGCTGAATTTCATGATTTTTTCTCGTGACCGATCGATGAATTTCACATTTTTTCCTGTGACTGATAGAAGGATTTCGGGAATATTTTTGACGATCCACTGCTGAATTTCGCATGTATTTACCTGCGACCCAAATTTCGAGAAGTTTTCTTTTACCGATTGACAAATTTTGTGGCTTTTTCTCACGACCGATTAGCAAAAATCATGGATTTTTTCAGCGACTGATCGTGATCGACAAATTTTGCATTTTTACCTGTGACCTGAATTTCAAAATATTTTTCTTTTACCGATTGGCAAATTTTGCGGTTTTTTCTCAACCTATTAATAAAAATCATGGGGTTTTTTCAGCGACTGATCGTGATCAACAAATTTTAAATTTTTTCTGCAACCGACTAATGATTTTCGCGATTTTTTTCCCACGATCAATTGATACATTTCAGTTTTTTCTCGCGACTGATTAACGATTTTTGCATTTTTCCCATGCGGCTGATTGAAGAATTTAGCAACCTTCTGCACAATCTACAGATGAATTTTACAAATTTTCCTCGCATCTAGTTGACTAATTTTGCAAAATTTGAGATTTTTCCATCCACTGGCAAATTTTACGCTATTTTCTCGTAACCGATCGATTAATTTCAGATTTTTTTTTTCCGCGACTAATTGAAGAATTTTTTTTGATGATCCACTGATGAATTTCGGATCTTTTCCCGCCGCAACCCATATATGAATTTTCATATTTCTGTCAACCGATTAGCAAATTTTGTGGCATTTTCTTGCTACTGATTAGCGAAAATCTCAATTTATTTTCATCAACTGATCGACAAATTTCACATTTTTTCCACAACTGGCATTTCACGTTCGACTGAATTTCGCAATTTTTCCCCGCTACTGATTGACAGAGTTGTATAATATAGATGCATGGGCGCATGCTGTGCTTGTAAAAAAATTCCACAAAATTTAGAACTCTGCGGAAAAAATTTTAGAAAAGAAAAATGTAATTAAAAAAAAAAAAAATTCTTGTAATTTTTCCAAGAAAGTATTGGATTCATGAAAATGTTTGGTTTTTGATAGATTTATAGGTTTTAGGTCCTGAACAGGATTTGAATTTTTAGAAAATGTCTTGATTCGTTTTTTTTTTTAAATTTGGAGGCACTCTATCTCAAGAACTAATGCATGGAATTTAATAAAACTTTCGATTCAATTAGACCTTGATATATACTGGTGTTGGTTTGTTTTTGATGTAAATCGCCCAACAGGTGGTGCTGCTGTGCAGCATTTTTCACGATATATGTCTCGAGAACTAATGCACAGAATTTCATCAAACTTGAGATTCAGTTAAAGTTTTGGTGTAGATATCCCAACAGGTGGTGCTGCTATATTACTTTTTTCATGATTATCACGATAGCTATATCTCAAGAATGAATGCAAGGTATTTTATCAAATTTCAGATTCTGTTAGACCTTCACGTAAATAGATGCTGATTATGTTTTGGTGTAAATAGCCCAACAGGTGGCGTTGCTACGCTACTTTTTTCATTATTATCGCGATAACTATATCTCATGAACTAATGCATGGATTTTCATCAAACTTCCGGTTCAGTTTAAACGTTGACATAAGTTATTGATTAGGTTTTGGTGTAAATGTCCCAACAGGTGGCGCTGCTATAATGCATTTTTCAGAATTTACACAATTTTAGCTATACACATCTCAAGAACTGATGCACGGAATATAATAAAGCTTCAGATTCAGTTAGACCTTGATATAAATTGGTGCCGATTCATTTTTGGTGTACCGTAATTTCCTGCCTATAATCCGGATTATACGTTAAAAAACTTTCTTTCTTGTAATGCAGATTATATGCTGCTGCGGACTATCTGCGATTTTTTTCCTAGTTGATATCTTTGCAATGTCAATAAACATAATTTTTTTGAGCAAATTTACATATATCTTTCTTAAAAATCAACAGATGGTGCTGCCGCGTAACTTATTAAATCTTGTTAAGAAAAGTCGAGTTTACAAACATCGCACTTTATTCTTTATCCATTACAGCTGTTCATTCTCCGCATACGGCGATATGATTCAAACGATAATCGAATGGCTTACTTTTACTTTGACACTTTTACTTACATTTACGCCAGACAAATCTTTGTCTGATACGCTGATCTCGTAATATTAAATTAAAAATAAGACAAAAGAAAAAACTAGTACAAGGATTTTATATTTAATTTAAACAAATATTTAAGTAATTAACTTACTTAATTATAATTTTATACTAAGTAATGTAAATCTTCTGAATTTATTCTTACTTATGTGCAATACAATTTCAAATATCTTTGTACTGAATTATCAATTTTTTATTTCAGATTTATTTATTTATCAAGTGTTATATTAAATACAAAAGTTAAAAATTAAAATATTTTACAATAGATTCAATATTTTTTCTCTTATGGCTGAACGTTTGTCCTGTAGATCTTGTGAAATTTTTTTTAAGTGAAAATTTCACCTGCGGATTATAAGATTTTTTTCAAAATATCATAAGATTGACACCTGCGGATTATATGCCGACGCGGATTTATAGGCAGGAAATTAGGGTATTTGAAACCTGAATGAGATAGAAGAATTTTAGGATTGGCACGATTAGTTTTATTTTATTTTTTATTTTTTTTATTATTGAAAAATTTAAAATATTTCCCAAATTTATGTTTGATTTATTTATTGTTTTTGCACAATTCAAAGTTTAAATACGCAAAATATTGTTGTGACATCACACAGTTTTATTTCTATTTTCTGCAGACTGGAACGCGGCGCTGATTGGTTTTCCATCAGCACCTGCAATGACTTTTTTGCCTGGTGGTGGCGGTTAAATCGATTACTTTCATATTGTTAGAAAACATTTTTAAATTGAATTTCTTTAAAATAATTTAAAGCTACATTTAACTATTTCAAAATGCATGAAATTTTAATGTTCATCAATGATTTATTGGTGGCTGGAAATTTTTCAAATAGAAATAAAAATAATAGAAAAAAAATAAATGACACAGAGGAAATCATGTATTATTTAAGGCACATGTTTTTTGGGGGTTTTCTCAAATTAGATTCTATAAATGGACCTGTACCTACAAAATGTGATTCAGTTGTTTCAGAAGCAATGTCACATTATTTCTGAAAACAGAGTGACTGGCATTTTGTTTGAAGAGGTCACAATATTAAGGATTTGGCTGTTTCTAAATATATTGACAAAATAATTGATAAGAAATGCACATTCCTATCATGGATTTTTACTTTTTGAACCAAACAAATTATTCTTTAATATTAATTAATTTTTAATTTAAATGGTAATCATTTTAAACTAGTACTGTTTTTAATTCATATCATCAAAATAATATAACATGTAATTTTATTAAACATTAAATTAATTTGCAGAAAGTTTTTGGTTTTATATAAGTCTGCCAATTGATGAATTTTGCTATTTTTTTACATGAATGATTGAAGAATTTTGCGGGGTTTTTTTTTCTGATGTTCGGGTGACAAATTTTGCTCTTTTCTGGTGATCAACTGATGAATTTTTCACTTTTTTACTCAGAATGAATGACAAATTTCGTTGAAATTAAGAATTTGAAATGTTCTGAATAGAAGCCCATTATTCTGCGACATACGTCGCACTTTTAACCATATTCTGCTTTTGGTGAAAACTACTTTCTAGGGAACATTTATATTATTTTTGGCGTCACTTGCACTTCTGGCAAGAACTCAATCTATTAAAAGTGAAACAGATGAAGAAAACAGTGTCTGGTAGATATCCCGGGTTTGATTGCTCTCTGAAGATCACGAGTGTGTAGTTTTATTGTGTAACAAACGACTACCATGAGTGATCTTCTGCAAGCAAGAAAAGTTTGTGCCTGTGTAGCATAAGAGTGTCGCTGCTGTGCCGAAAAAGAGGAAAATGAAGTAAGTTTATTGAAGTAACGTCAAAAATAATATCAATGTGGAAACAAACTACTCTTTTTTATATATACTTAATTATTTAGCTAATCATTACTTAGCTAAATAACGTTTTCCTAAAAATAGCATGCTAGTTTCGATTAGTCGGCGGTTTTATGATAATGAAAATCAAATTTTGATAGTTGCATTCTGAATCATCCTTGGTTAATTGGTAAACATTTCCTTTTTAAAAAATACTTCTGCAAATTAATTAACTTTAGGTACTTTGTTGTTGTAATGCCCCCTCCTCCCCCCACACTTAATAACAGTGTAAAAACATACCTTCAAATTACGTGCCAAAACCGTAAGATAATGGTTAAACATATACGATCACTCACTGTTAATTTACAGTCTTTTTTACGCCCTAACCGTAGTAAGGCAGACCATAAAGTTACATTCATGGACCATAATTATACGGTTAATGCTGTATTACTTTGCCCCGTAAAATTACGGGCTGCACAAAATTATGGGCATGGATATTTTTTTTACGGGGTATGACTGGAATCTCTGCTGCCGGCCTCTGCCCGTAATTTTACAGGGATATTTTTAACAGTGTAGGACATTTGGCACTTACGTCATTTTTCGTAAAGTGAAGGCTTACCGTGACCTCCTGAAACGATGCAAGGGAATTGTAAGCAATAATTATAATCATCATTTCTGTAAATAATCTCTGACTATTATTTAAACAACAGACATAAATTAAGGAATATCTCCGACAAATAAAAACTTCCCACCTGTAATTTATCTCCTCGTCCCCCTTCCAGTTTTTACAGTTTTTTCTCTACTGGTTTTGAAATTGTTTGAAACTATTGTTAAATAGTTCAAGATATAAAAATAATAAAATATTTTAAAAATATACAACCTGAGTAGATAAGACTTCAAAATATTTTTTTATTTAGTACAAAGTTTGAATTATATTGCACGTCAGTATATTTTTTATAACTTTTCTGTGTATCAGATACTTTTCTGGAGTTTTTCTGTGGTAATTAATTTCTATGTGTATATTTTATAAATACATTTTATGATATTAACTTTTTTTTTTAAGAAATACCTTTTATTTTGCGTTAACAAAATATGCAATGAATTCTTGTCTTGTAATATATGCTATCTTTTTATCATTTATTTTGATGCAAATATTGTTACAATATTAATTAACTCCTTTATTTAAAATATGGAAACATTGTAATTTTGTAAAACGCAATTAAAGACCAAATTCTATCAAAACCAGATTTTCTTATACGATTAATAAAATAAAATGGCAAAAAACGCTATAAAAACACATGAAATTTACAATATCGAGACGTTTTGTAACGCATCCTGATACCTCATCAGGTTATTCATTTATCATCGATCGACACACATAAAAACACCCAGAAAATCAGCCACATGTAGTTACAGAACCAGTTAAGCATACAGTAAAACTGGATATTCACCCGGTATAGCACATGATTTATATATGTTCATAACTGTATAACACTGAATTTAAAAATAATCTATTATTAAAATATCAGAGCTACATTTAATATTATATTAAAAGAACATTTGATTGCAGAATGACAGATTACGATAACAAAAACTTGTGTTTTCAAAAAAAATATTTAAACAGTAATTTTTTATTTTATTAAAATTAATGTTTAGTGTCAATAGTTTTATTTCTTTAGTCTTCCTTCCCTTATTCCCTTTTTCTACTCTATACATTTACTGTATCATTAACTTAGTTAAAAAAAAAAATATGATGTGCCTAAAATATTTTCACGCCATTTGCAATAATCACTTTTGTGTATTTGGAACCAAAAATATAAAGCATCGTAGAAAAAAACAGCTTTTTGTAAAAAATCTTTGATTATGAATGATTGTTCAGAAGTATCTACCGACTCATATATTCCATCATCAACATAAAGGTTTTGGATTGAAGCCAGCTCACTGAATGAAAAATCTATAAACAAGAACGAAAAATCATGCGTCAAGCATAGATTATATAGCACTTTCCAACGCTTCCAAAATAATTTTACAAATCATACCGTTTAATAAGCTAAAAGCTAACATCTAAGTAAACAATTTAGAAAACGCATAACATATTTAAAAACATAATTTCAGGAATTTCCAACATATACAATATTCGGAAAAATATCCGAATACTTTTATTCAGCCCTGTATAGGATCTATAGATTTGTATATATACTACATAGGATGATAATTTTAGTTCAGTTAGGAAACGCGTAGCACAGTTTAAAATTCTCCGTCTGGAGTTTGTCAATAAACAGAAATGTGTTCGCGAACTTTTGTGCTGCCCTGTATAGGATCTACAGAATTTATACACACCACGCAATAGACAAAAAGCAAGTTAAAATTAAAATCACGTTCAATAACTTAAAACGCACTTCCAGGAATTATTGTTAACAGACAGTAGAGAATTCTTTTGCGTGTCCCTGTAAATGAACGATGACTGCTATACACACAATATTCCGTAGTAAGTCTCTTGTAATGCACCTTAGTGATCTATATAAATTTCAATGCGTTTAAAATAGTGAAACATTATTTAAATAAACCGCAGACGATTTTTCTCCATAGACGTAATGTAACGGAATTATTTTTACTGTCCCTGTAAAGTAACTATACGTGCTATGCACACCCTGTTCCATATTAAGCTTCTTCTAATGCACCTTAGTAATATATATAAATTACAATGCGTTTAAAATAGTGAAACATTATTTAAATAAACCGCAAATGATTTTTCCCCATAGACCGCAATGTAACGGAATTCTTTTGAGTGTCCCTGTAAAAAAACTATAAGTGCTACACACTTCCGTTGAAATAGGGAACATGCTATAGATAACGACAATAACATATAAAAATTGCAGAGCAATCCGAGCATATTTACGGGAGTTAGAGCACGGACAGACGGCAGACGGCAGACGGCCAGACGGCCAGACGGCCAGACAAACCGAAGTCATAAGCACTTTTCAACTAGGTTGGAAAGTGCTAATAAAAATCACAATGGTATTCATTGTCAACATTAAGTTTAAAAATGAAACAATATCAGAAAAAAATAAATAGTACCTATCAGAATGAACGCAATTTATTTTTAAATACAAATGCATCAGTGTAATGTATTTATAATATTTAAAGGGTAATCTCTGGTGTCAAATCACTGAAAAAAAAAATATTTCTCAAAAAATTGCTAACTTGAAAATCTTTTGCACTTTCTGACAAGAGTGGAAAATCATGGGTCAAGTATAGATTGTGAAACACTTTCCAACACATTCTGAAAACTGTAACGAAACTTCACCATTAAATAAGATATTGTTAAGAAGATATGTAATAAAAAGTTTGGGAAATATATAACACATTTAAAAATCCAGTTTTATCAATTACCTAACATAGTCTTCCACAGTTTCATGGATATTCGAATTATATTATGCAGCCTTGTACATAATCTATATAGACTTGGATATATGGTACATAGAATGATAAAATTTAGTTCAGTTAGAAAATTTACATTTAGCAATTTTCGTCAATCGATGGAAATACATTCGAAATATTTTGTACAGCGCTGTATACTATCTAAAAACTTTTGTACACATAACATATTAAACTAAAATTTAATTTAGCAACAAATAATCATCAGGCAACTGAAAACTCACTTCCAGCAATGACCAACCATAAACGACAATGTTTCTTCTACTTTGTGTAGACCTGTATATGAACTAATTTATATTCCAAAAACTTCTATTAGTCTACTAAAGCGTCTTCTCTAAAAGTCTACTATTTCCTAAATTCAGCAGGAAAATGCGTAACACAATTAAAAATACCCTTAAGTAATTCATCCACATAGTCAGTTGTATTGTGAATTCCTTTATGTAGCCCTGTATATAATCAACAGAATTTATAAATAGCACGTAGTACGCAGAAATTTAGTTAAACTTAAAAACGAATGCCAAAGTTGAAAACGCACTTATCACACTTAGACAATAATTATCGCACTAAGACTGTAACTTAACTTTTTTTTGTGTCCTGTAAATGAACGATAAAATCAATCTACATCATACTTTTCAGTGAGCAATTTATAGTGCACCTCAATATTGCATATAAATTTCATAGTGAAAAATTAGCATATCAATTCAATAGTGAAACATTATTAAATTGCACTGCAACGATTTTCCCCGTAAAATATTGTGTGACAGCATTCTTTTGTAGGACCCTATAAACGAATAATAAATGCTTTGCACATCATATCTTACAAAAAGCATGTTTTAGTGCGCTTCATAATTGTGTATCAATTTCATCATATTTCAAATGGCGTAACATCATCAAAATGCACTTGAAACAATTTTTTTCCATTGACTGTAATGTAACAGAATATTTTTGACTATCCCTGTAAATAAACTATAAATGCTACACACTGCATTTTGAATAGGGTCCATGCGTAAACGTCAATAGCACGTAGCAATGTAGTAAACGTCAGTAACATACAAAAATTTAAGGGCAATCCGAGTATATTTACGGAAATTAGAGCACGGACGAGCGGACAGACAAACCGACGTCATAAACACTTTTCAACTAGGCTGTAAAGTGTTAAAAATGATTGTATACTTACTTTATAGAAGAAATATTATATATACAAATATGTAGTTTTTATTGCATATATTTTTTGGAATTTGCTATTTTTAATGCAGTCATGTAATTTCATCTCACTCCTTTAGAACGAAATCCGTTCTGTGGACGCTAATTATACAGGCCTCTGTCATAAAGAAATTTTCCTTAAGTGGATGGTGTTTCTTATGCATTTTTTATACTCGTACTGAAATTGGAAATTATTTTTATGAAAAATTCTATTACATTCTACTACAGTATTCTAGTACAGTTTCGATATCAATCGAGATTTTCAGTATAGTTAATAAATTATAAATTTAGTCATAAAATCTCTAAAATCCCCAAATGAAGGAACTTCTTCGAGGGATCAAAGAGCCACTATATTTATACGATATATATTTGTATCTGACACCGTGAAAGCTATAACATACACTGTTAAAAAATTTCGTTTATTGACAGGTTGTCTTTCGTGAATTTTGATCAGAAAGTTTCCGTTTTGTTAGAAAAATGGAATCTCTCCCGTATATCTGTTGCTACCCAGCTAGAAAAAGTTTGCAAAAAAAGTGCACAAAATTCGAGCGTATTTGGCACCTCTACTAATGCATAAAAACTGCAAACTGAATTGTGCACAAAAAGTGCATAAACTGTATCCCTAAATTGTACACTTTTTAGACTTTTAAGATTACAGAGTTTCAAATACGGAATTATTAATGTAAAAATCTATCATCCAATGGGATTGCAGTATTTTGATCGCCACACATGCGCTTAAACTCCTTCGCGTCTGTAGCGCGCCATTTATGGACTACAAAGACGGAACATTCCTCATAAAACAGAAACATTAAGGCAACTCTGCTGCCAGTCCTTTTTCCGTAAATTGACGGAATTTTTTTTTTACAGTATAGTTTTAAAAATAATCTGAAATTCACGGGTATTTTTTTCCTGAATTTCACAGAAAAAGTCACTTTTCATGACAAAAGGGCATTTTCAGTTAAAAGCAGAAAATTTCCTCACATAAGAAAGCAGCCAACGGAGATATTCCGTTATCTGCTGCATGTTTATTTTCAATATTTCAAAAACTGCACTGACGTGTTGCTGCACAGAAAAACTAAAAATTCCATAAATTAAATTTTCAAGTTTATTTAAAACAACAACAAGAAAATAGAGCCTTCGAATTTTAAAAAGCAAAAATTAATTCTTTCCATTCTTTTAATATTATTTGCAATTCATTTTTTAAAGTTATAAAAAAGTATTTGCACTTAAAATATATTCTAAACAAACAGATTAATATACATATAAAATAGCTAAATTAAGTGAAAAAAAAATCGATTCTATTTAAAAAAGCAACAAACAAAAATAATGCTTTCGAATTAAACTCATTCCTTTAAAATTATTCGCAATTTATTTTTTAAAGTTATACAAAACACTGACACTGAAAATATATTCTAAACGAACACATTTAAAAAAAACTTAATAGTTGATTAAAAATCAATTTTCGCAAAAAAGCAAAAAAAATATCGAATTTAATTCAAAATATAATATTTATATTTTACATATAACAGTCAAATTAAGAATATATATAATTCATGTTTTTATCCTATATTAATACTATAGTTTTCAACCATCATCTCATTACGAAATATCCCCGCAATTAACTTCAAAATTACCAGTTTTCTAAACCCCAAATTGTTTAAGTCCCAAGATGCGATTTGAAGACATCCCGTATAATCGTTTCCTACTCTTACTCTAGCAAGGACCCGCTGGTCTTGCTGTAAGGCACTCAGCTCAAGCCGCTAACGTCCCCAGTTCAATCCTCAGGTCTGGCAGAAAATGTTCTTCCATTGTATCAAATATTAAATTAAATACTCCCGTAATAATCAATAGATGGCAGCACAAATAGAGATGACATTTTTTTAAAACCAAGTTTATTTACAAAAAAAAATAATAAAATAAAATAAAATAAATAAAAATAAATAAATAAAATAATAAATAAATAAATAAATAAATAATAAAATAAAATGAAAAAATAAATAATAATAATAATAATAATAATAAAATAATAATTTAAAAAAAATTACCCTTCCTTTATCTTTCAAAACTGAAAATGTACTAACGGAACGGAAAAAGTCCGGCAACTTTGCTGCCAGTAGATTTACCGTGAATTTACGGATTTATTTTTAACAGTATACGTAATGTAATAATAAAATATAACATGCAGTTTATTTTTTAAAGCTTTTGAAAGAAAGTTATTTTTTACTTTGCTATCTAGTTTGTGTGATATTTTTTAGGTTTTCATTTTTCCTCTCTGTAAAAGCTTTACGTGGCAGGTAGAATAATTAATATTTCTTAATTCAGTGTAAATAATAATAATAATAATAATTTCGAAACACCTAAAATGGTACAGAAAAGAAAAAAAAACTACTACTTTGCTGTTTGTGTTGTTTTTTTCTTTAATTCTTTTGAATAAACCAAATGAACAGAATTAATATCATACAGCTTTATAGGCATTCCTTTTAAAATATGTAAAAACGGCAAAAAAAAAAAAATAACCAAATTACCTTTGTAAAAATAAAACCGGAAATAGCCGTTCGACTGGAAATTATGTCTTTCCCAATACATGTTAAAAAATAATGCTTGGGGTTCGCCATCCTACTAAAATTGTACCATTGTACCATTTTAAATACGAGCATTTTTTTCCATCATATTTGGCTGCTTTGGTACATTTTACTTTAAGTACTTCATACCGTCGAAAATATATATGGTTTGAAATTAATTTTCTAAAAGTATTATGAATTGTAAACTATGATTGTTTTAACAAAAACAAGTTGCATAAGCTGCAAATATGCGGATGCAAAATTACAGCTTATTCTGCCAAATAGTTCTTGAATTAAACTTAAAAAGCTCACCGCATTACAATCTGTTTCGCAACAATTGCAATTGAATTTAATGTTATAAGTTTCAAAGTGTAAATCTTCATAATTCCTAAACTACTTGACCATCGTAAGTTGAAATTTACCAATTTGAAGATTAAAGTGTATAAAATGTTGTCCTTTTTTTGTTTGGCTGATTGTAGCTCATGTTTCTTTTAACACGTTCCAATAATGTTGAAACGTTTTTGTGACGTTAGTTTTTTGTCTGTCTGTCTGGCCGTCTGGCCACCATCATGCTGTAATTCAAGTAAATATACTTCTATAACCATGTGTTTTTTATATTTTATTGATGTTTAACACAGCACATTTTCATTTAAAAATGGAGTGTGTATCACTTATACACACTTATAGTTTGTTTACAGGGACATACAAAATAATTCTTTTGTATTATGGTCTATGGGGAAAAATCGTTTGCAGTGTATTTTAATGAAGTTACAGTATTTGAAACATAATTGAATTAATATGCATTATTGAGGTGTATAGCAACAGACTTTCTTTAGTGCATGGTATTAATCATTGATTTACAGGAACACGCAAAACTACTCAATTTCATTACAACCTAAGGAGAAGAATCGTTTGCAGTGCAATTTAAAAATGTTAGTCTGTTTCAAACATAAATTCATGTTCTTTGTTGAGGTTCAGTTAAAGATGCTTATTACAAAACTAAGCGGGCTTCCCCAAAGACAGTCGTTTGGGAGAGGAGGGGTGTTAGAAAAATGAAAAGTGCACCTGATTTCGTTTGAGTTACTCTAATGCCTGCCACAATACAAATTTGGCATTTCATTGTATCAATATCAAAATTAAAGGCATAATCGTATTACGTCATATAATGAAAAACAATTTTAAACTAAGTAAATTGCTATTTAAATATCTACTTTTATTTTATTAAACAGTGAACTTTCGTTACAGTAGTCTGGAAGTATTGGAAAATGTTTCATTATCTAAGCGTCACAAATGATTTTCCTTTCTTGTTTATTTACAAAACGGCATACTGTCTGGACTTTTGACCCGAAAGGTAAAACATATTCTATATTTAATAATGAATTTATGTATGCTTTCTTATTTAAATGCAATACGTTGCCAAAAACAGATTTTGTAATGATTGCTTTAAGAGTGCAATAGAGTATAAACGCATTAATCTCTTTCTTTCATTATAAAGTGCCATTGTTAGGAAATCCCGATGAAATATTCATCCTATTTTCCTTTCTTGTTTATTTACGAAACGGCATACTGTCTGGACTTTTGACCCGAAAGGTAAAACATATTCTATATTTAATAATGAATTTATGTATGCTTTCTTATTTAAATGCAATACGTTGCCAAAAACAGATTTTGTAATGATTGCTTTAAGAGTGCAATAGAGTATAAACGCATTAATCTCTTTCTTTCATTATAAAGTGCCATTGTTAGGAAATCCCGATGAAATATTCATCCTATTTTCCTTTCTTGTTTATTTACGAAACGGCATACTGTCTGGACTTTTGACCCGAAAGTTAAAACATATTCTATATTTAATAATGAATTTATGTATGCTTTCTTATTTAAATGCAATACGTTGCCAAAAACAGATTTTGTAATGATTGCTTTAAGAGTGCAATAGAGTATAAACGCATTAATCTCTTTCTTTCATTATAAAGTGCCATTGTTAGGAAATCCCGATGAAATATTCATCCTATTTTCCTTTCTTGTTTATTTACGAAACGGCATACTGTCTGGACTTTTGACCCGAAAGGTAAAACATATTCTATATTTAATAATGAATTTATGTATGCTTTCTTATTTAAATGCAATACGTTGCCAAAAACAGATTTTGTAATGATTGCTTTAAGAGTGCAATAGAGTATAAACGCATTAATCTCTTTCTTTCATTATAAAGTGCCATTGTTAGGAAATCCCGATGAAATATTCATCCTATTTTCCTTTCTTGTTTATTTACGAAACGGCATACTGTCTGGACTTTTGACCCGAAAGTTAAAACATATTCTATATTTAATAATGAATTTATGTATGCTTTCTTATTTAAATGCAATACGTTGCCAAAAACAGATTTTGTAATGATTGCTTTAAGAGTGCAATAGAGTATAAACGCATTAATCTCTTTCTTTCATTATAAAGTGCCATTGTTAGGAAATCCCGATGAAATATTCATCCTATAACAAAGTTTTATATAGGCTTTATTTACCTATACATTGGTGTTTACTTTCATTAATCTAAGAATGTTTTGAAGAAAACTTGAAAGAACGGTCTCTTATTTAAATAACAAATCAATCTATTGAGTAGTATGCATCTGTAATGAATTTCTTTCGGTTTTTTATACATTTATCAAGCTGTATTCGTGTAAAAAGGCCTTTGGTAAATATTTAAAATAGCCTTGGGTATTTCGTTTTATTACTTTTTTATGAAGAAATCTGCTACAAGTTTTTTTATGTTTGCGTTTGAATATATTAGAGTTTATCTTGTTTAAAAAAATATGATAATTACTTATACTATGTTTTTTTCAAGCTGAAAAAAGGAAAATATTGTATATATTTGAAATATTGTATAAATTTGTATCTAATTATTAGCGTTAAACGCAATTTTTAATGCTTTCTGAAGAAAAAATGACTTTTTACCTCTCCATGTAACGCTTATTTTCATAAAATTATCAGAATAATAACAAAATATAGTTTTAACTAGTTTAAATAGTCTGTTCTCTTAAACTGATAGAAGTGGAATAAAGCTTGTTCTATTTCCTTTTAAGACAATATCTTCAGTACTTTAATGATCCATATCACAACATAAAAAAAATGGTATAAATCTCTAATATAGTAGGGAAAATAGAGCATATAGATGGGAAATAGAGCTATTTTTGGTTAATAGGTTACATCGTTTCACAGTACCATTGATAATATGTTCCAATAACCTATTATTTTTGGAACTTATAACGAACTGACAGGTATGTTACCAACGGATATTTTAATTTAACAGCCTGTTTTCGAAATGTCCGAAATTATTTTGAGAAGTACAGATTATTTATATCTGTTAAGAAGAATGTACGGTGATAAAATCTATTTACATAGCATTGTATAAACTTATTACAATGATTTTGGCGAAATTAAAATGCAATAAAACTGCTAAGCAATTTTATCATAATAAACATATAATATTAAATGTTGCTACAGTAATCGTCACTTCTGACGAGAAAGACAAACAATAACTAAACATGCACTAACACTTCACTAAGTAAACAAACAGCATTAAGAAGCAATTTTAGTACTACACTTATTACATACAGGGCGTACCTTCGTATCGTGGATCAAAAGCTAATTCGAAAACCGTTAGTTCCAGAGGTATAAATACACTGGTGTGCAAAACTTAAGCAACAAACACAAAATGCTGATTTCTGAACACGTCAGTACTCAAAAGGAAATTCTATAAAGAGCAAGTGTAGAAAAGAGGTACTACCCTAACAGCACGGCCAGTAGATGTGAAGTCCCCTTGACGTCACACATGGTTAGAAGTGTCCCAATCGCTACGGTGAATCAAAATATGGGATATTTCCTGTCTCATTATTACTCTCAAATGATTGTTAACACTGAAAAGTCACTGTGACTGTCGCTTTGTGATGGGTCACCAGGTGACATTACAATGAAGTCACCTTGTGATTCTCAAGTCACTGTTAGTTGAAGACTGAACTTTGAAGTCATTGTAAGCATTGCATTATGATGAGTCGCCAAATAATGTTACAATGAAGTCGCATGGTAACTTTCCGGAGGTCGACAATCTATTGTAAAGTCATCATTGTACTCCTTTGTGAAAAGTCACCAGATGATTTCATTTTCTGTCACTTGGGAACTCGTCACAGAACAGTATCATGATGACTTTACAATGGACTGTCAAATTGACAATCACGTGAGAGTCACAAGAGGATTTCATTGTAATGTGACCTAGTGACTCGTCAAAAAGAAGCAGTCATGGTGACTGTTGAGTGGAGTGACCAAATGAGAGTAAAAATGAGACGAATGAAAGATATCATATTTCTGTTAATTGTAGTGACTGTGACAATTGTGACCATTTGTAATGTCAAGAAGACTTCACATCGACTGTCTGTGCTGTTAGGGTAGTACATATTTTCTACACTTGCTGTTTATAGAATTTCCTTTTGAGTACTCACGTGTTCAGAAATTAGAATTTTGTGTTTGTTGCTTAAGTTTTGCACACTAGTGTAGTTCCAATAGCAAACACGCTCCAAATGTTGATATTCAATCATACGAAAGTCCATTTACGCTAAAGTAATTATTTTTTGAAAAGTTAAAAATTTTAAATTTTATGCTGTCACTGTATGTTATATTTAGAAAAGAATTGTTTCCATTCTCTAAAAAGCAACGATCTAAATTCATTCATAACCGCGTGGACAAAGCCCGTACATATTCATAAAAACTGCATTTAATGTTCTGATTAATTGAAACATTTTCAAATTTATGGTTGTGCATTTCTTTTTTGTCATGAATCACAAATTTTAAACGTTATTCTTATGGTAGTAAATTTCTGAACATTCTCACCGAAGATCACAGGTACAACAAAACAGGACACACATTACTTAATAGCAAATATAAACATTCACAAGACGTATGCAAGATACGTTCTAATGAAAGTAAAAAGTATCAATAAAGTATTAAGTAGTATTATTGATTTTTTCAAAGGCAGGGATATCATCTATTTACATTGCTAAGAAGATTAAACATTGATGTACTGGGATTTCATGTTGGAGTTGCAATTAACTTTAGTATATTATTTTTAAAGAATGGAATGAGTAGAACTCAACTTATGTGAAATTACGGAATGTAAATGTTACAAATTTCCTCAAAATTAATTTATTAATTCATAATTAAGTTCTAAAAATATTAAAATGTGGTATCGTCATCGAAAAGTACCTATATATATATAATTTTAATACCTATGAATTTCAAAATACATTAAACAAGTTCTTTCAAATCTAACCAAATTTCCTATTTAGAGATAGGCAATTACAAAGTGTATACAGAATACAATTAAGTTAATATATAATTAAAAAGTTCAAACATCAGATTACCAATGAGCCATTTCAGTGACGGCACGCAGCCAAACATACTTAAAAGTTTTCGAGAAAATTTAGAAAATAAATATATATAATGATATAAGATGCCATATAATGTAAGAAAAAAAATGGAATTTTAATATCAAGTGAAATTAAAGTGGAATTCGAAATAAAAAAGGACATGTGCAGTGTTTATTCCTCAGTCTGGCAGAATATATATATATATATATATATATATATACAGGGTGTTTCACAAAGGACCCCTAACTTAAAAAATCTGTGCTATTTTTTACTAAATTTTGAGATTAACGTATAAGATTCTCACTATTGTTTTAATAAACATACCACTGGTTACATGTTTCTATCTATCATCGTTTCCGGGTTATTGATTTTTAAAGTTAAGGGTTCTTTGTGAAACACCCTATATATATAGTATATTAAGTGAAATTGAAGAGTACAAAAGTGTGTTTACTTTCAGCGTAAATGTATGTTCAAAACATTTTTTTAATATATCTTAGAATAAACAGAAAGGTAAATGACACTATTTAACAAGTGAAAATGCGCCGCAATGCTCTGTTTCAAAACTGACAGTTCCTTTTTTCCTGTCTTCTTTTTACATGTCACAATGAGAAATCTTCGTGTGACAGTTGTGGTAGCAAATGTTACAAAAAGAAATGTTCAACACAAAACACAGTGACACAAGATCGTAGTAGTTGCAACTCGTTAATTTTCTGAAATAATAAATGCTATCTAAACGTACATAGGTAGTGTCGTCAACGAGTAAAGGAACTATGCTGATTCACCGAGTGAAAAAGATGCATATTAAACAAAGTTCTATTAACATATAAGAAATACTCTGAAAGGTTTCATTATATATAGACATTTGGTGATATGTATTATAACTAGAAAGTACCGGGGACGAATAAGACTAAGGAGAGGTGAACCCTTTTATTATAACATAAAAGATTTCCTAAAAATTTGTCGTTATATTTTTTAATTATTTATTATATCTATTCAATATTACATAATAATTAGGTTGAATATGAATGTTATAATGCCAAACTTGGTGCCAAATTTGACCATTGGCTTACGCATTTTTTTCAAAATTTATTTATTTTTTCTTTACAGAGCGAAAGAAAACCAGTTGGTTTTTATACATAATAGGTGTAAACGTGTTTACAAAATATTAATATAAATTTAATGCCTGAATTTGCTGATACTTGAAAAAAAAAAAAAAAAACGTTTTCAGTTGCTATTTTGTTTACTGATTTTAACATTTTTATTTATTTTTATTTACGCCCACAGTGAATGAAGATACCATTTTGATGTAGATATATATTTCTCTTATGGGAAAAAGTATTTACAAATCATTAAAATATAAATAGAATTTCAATTTGTTCATACTTAAAAATCATTTTTTGTTTAAAAGATAAATAAAGTGTATTGTATTATAATTTATATATTTTTTTTGCTATCACTTTTATAAGACAGTACAATTACTGGTATATTCCTATCGCAGATGTTAAAAGAAGCCGCCACGAAAATTTTTGTTTAAAAATAATGGTAGCAAAGGTTAAAAATTTTTAGAAACGCTGTATGCCTTGCTTATATGCGATGTCTGTTCTGCTTATAAAACAATAATGTAGAATATAATATATAAAGTTTTACAGCAAAAGTATATTTTAAGATATTTTTCTTTTTTTATATTTATAGCTATATAAGGTAAAGCTAGGAGAGTCTGCGCGCAATTCAACAGAACAATAAAAAAACTAAATATTTGTTTTTTGCTAAACTATCCATGAATAATTTTGACTTCATTTGTTTTTTATGCATTTCCATTGCTATTTTGTTGTTATGATGTAATTTAATAGAACATCTGTAATAAAACCAAGAAAACTATTTTGCACAATCTGTCCTTACAAGGTTGGTGTAATTGCGCGCATGGGTAGGAAAGATTGTTATTAATAATAACTACAATTAAATTGTTAACAATAATAATTACACTAAAATGAAATTTTTGTAAGGATTTTGTGAACAAATTTTATTGTCTTAGGAGTGAATAATTCAACCTAATGATTAAAAAATCAGAAAAAGGAAATAATTTTAAGAACAATTTAAAGAATTTTAATTAATGAAAAAAAGATTAAAGAATCAGAAAAAGGCAATAATTTTAAAAACAATTTTAATTATTTTAATTAATGAAAAAAATTAAAGAATCAGAAAATTCAAGCCTTGATAAGATTATAAAATAACATTAAATTACTTGGTAACACATTTAACTTAAAATTATTCCATTTTCATTTCCACAGTTTCATGTTTTATTGTTTGCTGAGCGAAGTTGTCGTCATCCACAATCGATGTATTAATTGTGGTAAAAGGTGCATCTTTCGCGCAACCACCTGTCTCAAGTAATAACATTGAATCACGTCACTGGTCGAACTTGCCTCCTGGTACAGTTCCAGACATTCAGTGCACCCAACCCACTTTCCTGGAAGTATCTTAACTTCAGCTGTTTACTTTTCTTTTTGCAGCTGCTTCCTTCTGAAGCCTTTTTACATGTACTTTGTGTGGATCAGTAACATTAATTGTACTCTGTTTCCTTTTTGATTTTGATGGCATTAAACTACTTGGAATGAATGAAAGATTTTCAAAAACCTTTGTAGGTGTATTTCTGAGAGTAACATTAGACTCTCCCAGAAGTTGATGGTTGACAAATGCATGTAGCTGCTACAATGGGATGCAAGGATAGGCGTAGAATAGGAGCAGATTAGGTTACAGTGGTTGTAACGAGTACTGTTGTTGAAATGGATTAGTGATCTGTTGTTTCTGATGGTAACTCACCGGTTTCGGGAACAGTTTGATTCCTGCCTTGATCGCAGTCTAGCAAATGTGCGTGTTCTGGAATCATTTCAATATTTAAAGGGTAAATTACAAATTTTGATTATTATGTGTTTTTCAAAAATTATTTCAAATTTGATTCATTCATATGTTTCACATGTAATCTGCAATTTATGCAAATTTACCATAAAGCTGCGTAATCTCTCCTAACATGGGAATTAATGGGAACAATGCGTCATCTCTCCTAAGTAGCAGATGCGCAAACTCTCCCATTTCGGTAGAAGAAGTTGCGCTGCCTTTTATTTAAACATGGTGGCTGCTAAAAGGAACCATTGGTGTTCGCACCGTTAGTCTAGAATAGTAGCTTATGAGAAAACGTTTAAATTAAAAATATTTTGCTCTACTGCCATTCTATAGAAATTCTGACGAATAGATATGATAATTAAAGCACTTAACCTGGGAAAACAAAACACAATATCAATGTTTTATCCTAGACGCCCGAAACAACGTGCACATTCATGTGTACACTCCACTACTGCTGTTGTAAAACTATCTGGAGTCACTGCACGCGCACTCTACTTCTTCCCATCGACCCTCTTTGTGCGCAATCTCTTCGACCGTGCCATCTCTTCTGGCTTCCCTAATAAGCTAATTGGAGATTCATCTGTAATGATCCTTTCTGTAATCAGACTGATGTTTTTCAGTCTTATTGCAATGATCCCAGAGAGCGGAATCTGGCCATATATTAATCAATTAGCCTGATATTTTTTAGGCTTTTTGAAAAGAGCCTAGATAGCGTTTGGCTAATTGAAAATGACCACTTGTTTCTCAATCAGCCTGATTTTGACCAGCCGTTTGTCTAAATATCAACTGACCCGCAGCTGAAAATTCCATTTGAAATCAAACTAGAACTCGACCTGAGCATAACAACAACAAAAAAATCCGTCGAACCGTAACCAATATAATTTCAATCAATTCAAGATCAATATAATTTCTGTCGACACTCAACCTAACCTGAACTTGGACTTTCCGTTTGAATTTATTCCGACATCCGACCCGAACTCGACAAAATAATTTCCATCGAACCGCAACCCAATCCGACTCGATGAATTAATCTTCGTCGACACACAACCCGACGAGAACGAGAGAAATAATTCTATCGAACCGCAACCCAACCTGAACCCGGCAGAAAAATTCTACCTAACTGCTAACCGTTTTGAACACAATAATTTAAATCAACATGCATCCCGACACAAACCCGCCACATTTCAACCTGAACCCAAAATTGATCAACTCGAACACCTAAATGAAAGTAAATTAATTCATGTCTTAATTCAATTATGAAAAATAGGCTACACTTATATCACTAATACCAATTTTATATGTTTTATTGAAAAATGGAAATATCTATATTCTTTAACATCCAAATATAATACAATTTCTGAATAATGGACATCTCTGCATTGATTCGGGTTGTCCCTAATTTGTTTTTTTTTCTGGTCGGAGTGACTGTAAATTTGTTTCTGTGAGTCAGGTTCACTCTAAATATTTCTTGCAGATCAGATTTAGGTTTTTGCTACCGTAATTTCCGGCGTATAATCCGCAGCTCAAAGAGTCGTTTTTCGACCCAGAAATATTATTTTATAAAATGTAACAGATCGCTGTAAAAGATCGCTGTAAATATTTAACTACAATTATTGAATAAAATTTCTGGGTCGAAAAACGACTCTTTGAGCTGCGGATAATACGCCGGAAATTACGGTACTCTAGAGGTTAAAATTTTCACAAACAAATGAATGAAATTAAACAGAGCTATGTTTCAGATGAATTAAGTTTATTCTATTAAGTTTTAAAACGTTTGTTATAATTAACATTTTAAACTTATTCTTATATATTGGTCGATACTTTTTAGCTCATAAAAAATATATATGTTTCAATTTTAAAGGAATGAGTAAGTGGATTGCCTAAAACATTAATCTAGTGCTACTAATTTATTTATTTTTAAAGATTTTCAATAATAATATATAAGCAAACTTTTAGTTTAATTTTACTTCGGCTTCGGATGTAAATGTGTTGAGTTTCGGCAAGGTTGCGGGTCGACGAAAATTATTTTGTCGGATACGCGTCAAATTACGGATTGATTTCGAAATGGATTTTTCCGTTTCATGTCAGATACAACCCCACCCTCGCAGGATTCTATTTTTGAACCAGTGCGTTATTCGGAGGTTTCTAATATTCAGAAGTAAAAGCTTACAAATATATAATTGATTGGAATCGAAAATGAGTTCGCGAAATAGAAATGTGCACTTTTGCGGTGGGTTCATTATGCAGGTTTTGTTCTATATACATTTTTCAGATGAAAAAATACCTGGTATTTCTTTTGAAAATTCGGGTCAAATCCAGCCCGTTCCGCAAGAGTCAAAACCTTACGCAAACTCGAACAATGAAAGTCAATCCTACTCGTAGCATAAAAAGTAGAAGTCCACTTGAACGGAAACAAAAAAATGTAGCACCGACCATTGGCATATTTCATTTACACGACTGAGAGTCTGAAGTTAGTGAATACTTCCTTTTTTGCAGGTATATTTTTTACCAATTCCCCGTGCACAAAAGGATGAAAAAACTCTGCCGATATGGCAGGTTTTTACTGTTTTCCCAGCGTTATGAGAAAAGAAGAAATGCTGATATGATAAACTATATAAGAAAAGTGTTATATAAGGATATCTGCATATAAAAAGATTTTTAATTATTTCCCAGCAAGAAGAAGGGTAGATAAATAAAATTTCTTATAAAACATATATGTAAATTTCAGATATAATAAAAAGTGCAGATGAGGCAGTATTTTAATATTTTCCTCGCATAGTGAGAAAATAATAAATAGTAATTTAGTAAAATTTTTGAGAGAAGATGGATTGCTTATGCAAAAAAATTATAAAACATATATAAAAAATGTTCTACCGATGAAATCTGCATATGAGTTATATGTGATTTATAATTATTTTTATTCACCAACCCGTCTTCTCTACCTAACTCTGGAAAAACATTAATAATCTACCTTATCTTCAGATTTTACTGATGCTTTTGCACGGGGCAGTTGAGAAGAATATAATACCCTTAAAATAAAAATGAAGTATTCACTAACCTTAGATTCTCAGTCGCTTAAATGAAAATCATAATTGTATTATAAGAAGAAATTTCATTATTCCTTTCATTTAGTGTTCGAATTGATGCATTTCGGGTTCATGATGAAATATGTTGGGTTCGGGTTGGCTTCAAACGGAATTTGTAAGTTCGGGTAGGGTTGCTCGTCGACTAACACTATTTATTCCTTTTCGAATCGTGGTCCGATTTAATGAATTTTATTTTTTTTATTCGGGAGGGTTTGCAGTTAGATTGAATTTTGACAAGTCTGCTTGGATTGCATGTCGATGAAATTTATTTTGCCGTGTTCTGATTGGTTTGCGGTTCGATGAAACTTTTTGGTGTTCAGGTTGACTTCAAATTGAATTTTCAGATCCGAGTCGGGTTTCATGTCGTCGGAAATTATTTTGTCGTGTTCAAATCGCTTGGCGGTTCGATAAAATTTTTGGGGGTTTGGGTTGACTTCAAATAGAATTTTCAGATTCGTGTCGGGTTGCGTGTCGACGGAAATTATTTTGCCGTATTCGGGTAGGTTAGTTGTTCGATGGAACTGTTTTTTGGGTTGACTTCAAATGGAATTTCATTTTCGGGTCGGTTTATGTGTCGACCGAAATTATTTTGTTGTGTTCGGATCGGTTTGCGGTTCGATGGAACTTTTTTGCGTACAAGTTGACTTTAAATGTAATTTTCAGGTTCTGGTCGGGTGCGTGCCGACAGAAATTATTTTAACCTGTTCGGATCGGTTTGCTATTCGATGGTACATTTTTGGGCTACGGTTGACTTCAAATGGTATTTTCAGGCTCTGGTCGGGTTGCGTGTCGATGGAAATTATTTTGTCTTGTTCGGTTCGGTTAGTTGTTCGATGAAACTGTTTTTTGGGTTGTCTTCAAATGGAATTTCATTTTCGGGTCGGTTTATGTGTCGACCGAAATTATTTTGTTGTGTTCAGATCTGTTAACGGTTTGATAGAATTTATTTTTGTGTTCGGGATAACTACATATGGAGTTTTCAGGATCGTGTCGGATTGCATGTCGACGGAAATTATTTTGTGTTCGGATCGGTTTGCGGTTCGATGGAACTTTTTTGCGTTCAAGTTGACTTTAAATGTAATTTTCAGGTTCTGGTCGAGTGCGTGTCGACAGAAATAATTTTAACCTGTTCGGATCGGTTTGCTATTCGATGGTACATTTTTGGGCTCGGGTTGTCTTCAAATGGTATTTTCAAGTTCTGGTCGGGTTGCGTATCGATGGAAATTATTTTGTCCTGTTCGGATCTGGATAGATTTCGATGATTTTTTTTTGTCGTGTTCGGGTCGTGTTTCGGATTGACATCAAATGGATTTTTCATGTTCAGGTCGGGTTGCGTGTCGACGGAAATTATTTTGTCATGTTCGGATCTGGTTGCGGTTCGATGAATGTTTAATGTAAGGTTGGAGTCGGGATGCGGGTTGATTTCAAATGGAATGTTTAGGCTCGAATTGGGTACAACACGATATTTGGACAAACAGCTGGTCAAAATCAGGCTGCTTGAGAAACAAGTGGTCATTTTTGCAATTAGCCTAACGCTATCTAGGCTCTTTGATATAAGCCTAAAAATATCAGGCTGATTAAGATGTAAATGGCCGTATTCCAATTAGCCTAACGCTCTCTAGGCTCTTTGCAATAAGCCCCAAAAATATCAAACTGTTAGTTAAAAGGGAGATGATTCTCCAATTAGCCCGGCTCTTTACAGACTAAGTCTCTTTGCAAATAGCCGGATTTCGCAATTAGCTTACGACATATACACATTTTTAAAGTGAGTTTCTTTTCATGTTAAGAAACTTCTTTATTCCGGATTTAATTTGGAACTTGTTTTATTTTTTTTTATTTAAAGTTTATTTTCGGAAAATTAATTTCTGAATAATACAATTTTGTTTTGTGTTAGGCGTACGTTTGACTTTATTCCTATTTTTCTAGAGATAAATCTTAAGGTATTATGTAAGAAAAGCAAGTTTATAATTTAGATTTTTGTATGTAGTGGAATATTTCACCTTTTATTAAATATTGTATGACAAATGTAAGCAAAAAATATATAATATAATGCTTTTAAGTTATTTTTTTTAAATAAAATTTATTTATTACCTGTAATATAAGCAATAATATATTATTATTGCATTTAGGTCATTTTTGTCACATTTAAAGTAGTTGGAATCTAAATAAGATCAATAATGTACCTGAATGTGGAAATGCATTTTATGCATGTCACTTCATCTTAATTTTATTAATTAATTTATAATCTATATTTTCAAGTGGTCAATTCAACAAGATTCTGCATTATAATTAAATGATGCCATATTTAGCATTGATGCTTTAAAACCCTTTTACTTTGACAATTAATAAACCAGAAGCTACAAAAGAATGACCAATACAACGTAAACTTTGCCAAAACATTGCTTGCTACTGTATGTTCTACGCAATTATTTAATAAACTAATTTATTTGTATTTAGACATTTCTAGAACAAATATTTAGAAATTCCTATAGTTGTTCCTATATTTTAAAATTTCTGGTGATGTCATAGGAGTCAAACTTTCGCTATTTTTTGTCTTAAATAGACAGAATTTGAACCAGAAAAATTTACTTAATGAAATGTTTCATGTTCCTTTGTAGTTATTTATTAGCTTATTTATTCTATTAAATTTATGTGTTTAATTGATTTGAACAAAAAACGGGAAGTTGTCAATTTTATTCAGTACACAAAATATTTTATCACACAATTCAGTTCTGTTTCCAACTTTTGGGATTACTCATTATAACTGTGCTTACTTTAATTTTTTTACCTATCGTAATAGCAAAAAATAAAACCTGGGAAAATTCACCTGCATACCTCGATACAGGTGGATTTGTAAAGCAGTAATTACATAACTGCTAAACCTAATATTAAGCTCTTTATTTAATATTTAATCAGATAAGCTAGAGTGACTGAACCCCCAAAATACACCCTTTTACTTGACTACGTATTGTTGAGGGTGGATTATTATATTTTTAAAAATCTTTTTAGATCTGAAGTTAAAATAATACTACAATTACACATTCATTACTTTTGTTGAAACAAAATGTCACCATAGAACCCAGAAAGAGCCCTTTTTCTGAAATTAATACTTTAGCGCAATGGTAATTTTGGTTCACAAATAAGGATCTAAAATTATTTGCCCCCTTAAAATATGAATTGAATTAACAATAACCTAAATTTACGCATCAATAAATTTAAGGGCTGAAACAAGTTAATGATTTACAAATCCTCATGTTTAACGCTTTCCAACCTATAGTTGAAAAGTGTTTATGATTTCGATTTCTGTGGCCGTATGGCAGTATGGCCGTCTGCCGTCTGTCCGTGCTCTAACTCGCATAAATATACTCGGATCGCCCTGAAATTTTTGTTTGTTATTGTCGTGTACTATAGCATGTTCCCTATTTCAACTGAAGTGTGTAGCACTTATAGTTTTTTTACAGGGACAGTCAAATGTATTCCGTTACATTACAGTCAATGGGGAACAATCGTTTCAAGTGCATTTTAATGATGCTACGTCATTTAAAACATGATGGAATTGATATATAATTATGAAGCGCATTACAACATGCTTTTTTTAAAATATGGGGTACAAAGCATTAATTATTCATCTATAGGGTCAAACAAAAGAATTTTGTTACACATTGTTCTATGGGGAAAAATCGATTGCAGTGTAATTTAGTGATATTTCACTATTTCAAAAATAATGAAAATTATATCTATTACTGATGTGCACTATAAATTGCTCTCTTGAAAGTGTGGTATGCATTGCGTTTATTTACAGGGACACACGAAAGTTATTGGTTACAGTACATATGCGATATTTACTGTCTGTGTAATAAGTGCGTTTTCAAGTTTGGTTTGCGTTTTTAAGTTTAACTATTTTTTTTCATAGTACGTGTGTGTTTATAAATTCGGTTGTTCATATACAGGGCTACGCAAGGGAATCCGTAAATATTACACGCTATGGGAGTGAATTGCTTAATGTAGTTTTTGATTGTGTTACGCATTTTCTTGCTAAACTATATTTGGAAGACTAATAGAAGTTTGTGGAAAGTTTGTGAGTTGTAAGTTGCCTTTTAGCTTAATATGTTTTGTATACAAAAGTCTTTAGATAACATACAGTGCTGTACAAAAGATTTCGAGTGCATTTTTGGCGAAAATTGCTAAATGTGAATATTCTCACTGAACTGAATTTTATCATATTATATATCTCTAACATCTCTAACATCTATTGATAATATACGGAGCTGCACAAAATAATTGGACTAATTTTCTGAGTGAAAACAAAGACTCATACACAGCGCAATATTATTTTGCCCCATATATAGCTACGATGAATATTAAAAGCTTTCGTCAAGTATAACTCAAAAATATTTGACGTATGTCGTCCCCTTTTTCAGAGCAGGTACCTATAAAGGTGACAATGGCACCTATTTATTACCAAGAATAAATTTCAACCCATTTGTAAATCATATTAAAAAATAGATAAAAAAGCAAAATTAAAGTTTATAAGTCACGAAAATTTAGTGCGTACGTCATTTTCGCGGCGGGAAATTTTCGTAGACAACCGGATTTCAAAAGTTCATGGAGTAAGGTAAAGCCAGGAGAGATGGCGCGGTCGGAGAGATTGCGCACATAGAGGTTCGGGGAGAAGGAGTAGAGTGAGCGCGCAGAGACTCCAGGTAGTTGTACAACAGAGTCAAGAGTCGGGTAGAATAACAGACGGATAATGAGAGGGGTATACATACGAGTAGAGATACAGTAGATAGATGGGTAGGGAGAAGTGTAGCCAGACGAGTAGAGAGACAGATAGACAGCTAGTGAGACTGATAAACAGGCGGGTAGCGAAGAACATAGAGACACGGCTAGACATACGAGTAGTTAGACGGGTAAACAGACGGGTAGACAGACGGTTAGAGAAACAGTTAGGTAGGTGGCGAGACCGATAGAGAAATATACAGACAGGTAGAGAGACGGGTAGAGAGACAGATAGACGAGTAGTGAGATGTATAGTCAGACGGGTAGTGAAGTGGATAGAAACATGGTTAGACATACGAGTAGTTAGACGGTTAAACGGACGAGTAGACAAACGGTTAGAGTAACAGATAATGTAACACTCAAAGACGAAAAAATGAAACATCGTAAAAACATTTTTATTGCCATATTGACCCTTGTCCTTGGTAAAAAATTTCCAAAATATTATTTTTAAAAATAGTTGTAAGTAATACATAAAGTATATAAAAAATTGCATATTTCAATATAATTAATCAGGGCAATTAGTTAGATTAATTATAACATTTTATTTTGCTAATTTTTAACAAATTTTAATTCGAATGTATATATATATATATATATATATATTAAACACATACGTGAATGTTTGAATTTTTTATTTTGTTTTTTTATTGTTTAAAATATAGTTTTAAAACTAAAAAAATCTGTGTTTTCGTTATTTCTGTTAAACCGAAAAATATTTTTTTTAAATAAATTATTCCGTAATAGATAAATGGGGGAATGCAGAATAAAATACAGCATGTTTTAAATATTTTCATTCAAAATTGCATCATATTCAAATCCTATTATATGAAGAATTTCGTAAAATTATTTGCATTTGTTTTAAATAACTTTTTTTTTTTTCAAAATTCTTATTTTTCATTTATTTCTTATGTAATTTAATTTGAATCTTTTTTACAGAAGTCCCTTTCCTATAAGAGGCACATCTTGAAATTATATAATACAAGCATAATCGAAAAATATCACATTTTTAAGGACGCTACCCAAATTACATTATAATTCAATTCAGTATTGTTCTATCTGATTATGTTTCACTTACAATTACAGTTTTATCTACTTGGAAATATTTAAATATATTATGGTAAGTTTTAAAGTAAGTTCAGATAACACATAATATTGAACAATAATTATGATAGTTTTAATTTGGAAATACGCTTTTAAATCTGATGTAAGCTAATTAAAAAATAATCCAAGTTTACTTTTTCTTTTTTTATAAAAGTTTATGAGAGCACTACAAGAAATCTCTATTTAACAATTTTTTGTATTTAAAATGTAATTTGATTTCATTATGGATCTTTTTTCTTTAAAATGCACTACATTAAAATGTATAATTACAGCAACACACACACATATATATAGAGAGAGAGAGATAAGTAGACGTAAATAACTCTCTTTCTCTCTCTGTATGTCTGCAGGAAAACTGCTTTAAAAATATTTAATTAGATACAACTAAAAACATAAACATAATGTTTATAATAAAAATTATCTAAAGTAGAATTTTAGTGGTTACAGAAAAAAATCTTTTATTTATTTTTAATTTAATTTGAGAGACTATGTTTTAACCCTTTGCCTTCTTTACAGTTTAAAATACGGGCAGGGTGTTATCGACAATTACTTGCATGAGCTCAATGATTGTAATAAAAATAAAGACAAAAATGTGAGATAATTCTATAAAAAAATGTCTCATACTTTCTTGTCTAATGTTTTCTTATATCTAATGTCTTATGTGCTGTGGTTTTGCATTTTCTATTGTCGTTTCTTGTCATAAACATATCTTGGAAAAGTAATAAAAAAGACAGAAGAAATAAGGTAAAATTCAATAGTATAATTATTGAAGCTCTTATGAAAAATTAATCATTTGTGATTAAAAAATAAATATGAAAGTGCTCTTTCTTTCTAACCGCTGACAAGGACCCTACCTACCGGGCAATGACCCAGTTTTACGAGTTTGAGTGTGTGGCGAAATCGCCTGATCGTCACATGGCAACGGTCTGCGGGATTAGCACTTATGCCGTCTTAGTGCCTGGAAACGGGGTGAGATCGCCTGGTCGTCACATGGTGACGGTCTGCTGGATTAGCACTTATGCAGTCTTAATAGCAGCTCTGTTTTATTTTGCTTGGTTCTATGTTGGCCGTTTACTTAAATGGGGTTTGTTTGTTTAATTTCACGGCCATCTCGACGCTAGTTGGTCTCGTAATTTATAACCTTGTACAGGTGACGAGACCTTCACGTGACTAGGCACCTCCAGAGGTATAATTCATAGGGAACTTGGAGGATTTCGCACCCACAATGGATTTTAAATGCACCGGGTGCCATTAGAGCACATGGCGAATTTTTAGCTGGCAGCGAGTCTCTAGATGCATTGCCAACAGGGTAACCGCTGCATTGGATGTAGATTTGTGTTTCGCAACTCCTCCTCTCTTTTTATATATTTATATACACTATAATTACAATGATGAACAGTCACTTGCGATTTTAGACGTTTTATTAAATATCTGGAAAGATACATGAGGAATTATCCTGAAACTTCAGGAGTGTAAACAACATGATAAACGTCATATATTTCCGCGAAGATTTTTTCCCCAAACCCCATAAGGGGCCATCAACAAATTGAAGAAAACGAATACATTTTGGATAACCCTGTAAAAACTAATATTGCAAAAGCATTCAAACTGTAGATTATGATTAAATGGATTATTGTAATAATTTGGGTTCATTTTTATGAAGATAGCATATATAATGGAAGAGAAATTCAGGTTTTTATAAAAACAGTCCCATATTTTTAAGTTTTTTGCTTATAATTTGCAGAGTTTTTAATATAAAAACAAGTTACTTTCAGAAAATATGACAAACAAAATTGTACACAACATCCTGTAATCAGGATTAAAAAATAATAAAAATTGTATGAAAATTGAGCAGGTTTACTAAATATTGTTTCACTGCGCATGCGCGAATTCAATCAAAATATACTGTGCATAATATATTAGCTAAATGTATAGACCAACTTTTATAAAAGTCTCAAAAACGTAGCTTGAAAATTCTGATAGTAATCGTCCATAGAATAAGCTCGAATTTCGCTGTTCCCAAAAGAAAGCAAAAAGATGCGGGGTTGTACCCAAATATACTAGCTTATGAAAGTTGACATAATAAGAATGAAGTATCTCTCATTCTATATTTCATACAAACCCTCATCTTTTTGCTTCCTTTTGGGAACTGAGAATTTCGAGCTTATTCTACCGACGACTACTATCAGAATTTTCAGGCTATGTTTTTGAGAATTTCATAAAAGTTGTTCTATATATTTAGCTAATATATTATGCACAGTATATTTTGATTGAATTCGCGCATGCGCAGTGAAACAATATTTAGTGAACCTGCTCATTTTTCATACAATTTTTATTATATTTTAATCCTGATTGCAGGGTGTTGTGTACAATTTTGTTTGTCATATTTTCTGAAAATAACTTGTTTTTATATTAAAAACTCTGCAAATTATAAGCAAAAAACTTGATAAAATTTGGGACTGTTTTTATAAAAACCTGAATTTCTCTTCGATTATACATGCTATCTTCATAAAAATGAACCCAAATTATTACAATAATCCACTTAATCATAATCTACAGTTTGAATGCTCTTGCAATATTAGTTTCTACAGGGTTATCCAAAATATATTCGTTTTTCTTCAATTTGTTGACTGCCCCTTATGGGGTTTCGGGAAAAAATCTTCGCGGAAATATATGACGTCTATCATGTTGTTTACACTCCTGAAGTTTCAGGATCATTCCTCATGTATCTTTCCAGATATTTAACAAAACGTCTAAAATCGCAAGTGACCAGTCATCATTGGAAATACATAGTGTATCTAGAAACACACTCGATTACACGGTTATGTTTCTGCGACACACTAAACTCACGATGATTAAACACCCTTGTGGCGATTTCTTTGCATAGGTGTTGTCTCTTCTTTTTTGGGTTTTGTCTCTATCGATGTTGATGTCATTTTAGTTATGTAGACTTTGTCGTTGGAATTGTTGTTTTGGTTTCTCGCTTAGAGAATTCTTAAGGTCATACTCTTTCGAGTTTGATCATTTTTACTCTATCTTGGATTCCTTTTTGTTGTAACTTTATTTTATCTTGACATTTGGATTTTGTCTTTTTGTCATAGTGATGGTTGTCATGTTGCGAATTTTCACCGTGTTTTTGTCACAGTTTGTAGTTTTCATATTGCGATATTTCGCTGGGTTTCGTCTTGATGGGATTTTACTTTTATCAGTCCTTATTTTGAGGCCGTGATCATTTTATTCGTTTGGTTTCCTTATTTCATTAAACTTTTTATGGGAATCTGCCTTTAGCGATCAGTGCATTGATTCCTAATAGCTGTTATCAAAATTGGTCGATGCAACTTTGTTGCGAGCTATTTGAGAGGGTTGGTGCACTACCGGTGTGGGGCATATTCTTTGGCCATTAGTTCGTCATGTTGTTTATGATGTGTGTGATATGAAAAATTTCTGAAATCGTTGAAACACGTGTTCAATTATTTTTTTAGTAAATTTATTTTCTGGAATTTCACGCTCCTACCTAAAACGGCTACTGAGATATGGCGACATAATTTAAAAGTTTGGAAAAGTTTCGAACACCTCTTTAATCCCCTTCGGTGGGGAATTTCTAAAGTCGCTGAAACACGTGTTCAATTATTTTTTTAGTAAATTTATTTTCTGGAATTTCATGCTCCTACCTAAAACTGCTGCTGAGACGTGACAAAATGATCTAAAACATTCGAACCCCCCTTTAAACCCCTTCGGAGGAGAATTTTCAAAAATCCTTTCTTATTGCTTGCCTAGGCCATAACAGCAATCTACAGTCCAAATTTCGTGAACCTGACTTTAGTAGTTTCGGCTGGGCGTTGATGAATCAGTCAGTCAGTCAGTCTCCGTTTCCTCTTTATATAATAGTATAGATAAATAATAAATATTTGTCTTTACTCAATTAATCTATGAATTATGTAGAAATAAATAATAAAGTTTTCTCTTTACTCAAATACAATGTTGAAAATTGTATAAAAGTAAAATAGTTTATTTAAAAACACTCTTTTATAATGTAATTCATGTTTATTCCGCAAAATGTCTGAGACAATACATTAATTTGGCATGGTCATTATATCTAAATTGATTTCTCAACATATAGTCGTAAATTAATTAATATTAAACTATTAATTGATAAAAGGTTTTTTTTATATAAATATCACATTCTTAATTTTCTATTTATAATTATTTTCTATTTTATCCCGTTAAAATATTCCATTGATGCAATTTATGGCAACCCTTTGGCATAGTTTGGAGATCATGTGTTGGCGCATAATTAAATCTATTGTTTTTTTAATCTCCCATACGACTGCACACGTTACGGGAATATTAAACGATTTATCGCCAGTGACGGGCTAACGGCAAAAATCCTTAAAATTAATGTATTAATTTATAATTAAGTTCTAAAAATATTAAAGTGTTGTATTGTCCTCGGAAACATATCTTTGCGCATAATTTTTATAATTTTAGCATATCAAGAAGTACGTTGAAAATCGATTGCAAAATTCCATCTTTACATACAAAAACCAGATTGAGTTAAATAAAAGAGTGTAGAAAAAAGAGAGGGGGAAATAAAAGTAATGTACGTACTACTTAGCTGCTATTGCTCCTCACTTTTTATTAAATAAAGTTAAATAGATATCTATATTAATACTTACAAGAGACATTCAAATAGAGGCGTCTTAAATTCAGACACATATGTGTCTGAAAAAGCAATTTAGACACTTGTCTGAATCACTTTCAGACATTATAGATATCTCAATTTAAGACACATAAGTGTCTTACTATGATCAGGGTATAAAAGAACTGCGAAACATGACTGAATAACTATTATATGTCTGAAATTCAGACAATTAGAAAATCAGACACTTAAATGTCTGAATTTGATTACAGGGCCGTAATCAGACGGAGCAGGGTGGGCTGAGTCCCTCCTAGCAACTTCTTGAGCTCCCTCTAGATTTCATAATCTTTCAATACGAATAACATCATTTATTACATTTAAGAATTTTAACATTTTATAATCAAAAGTTTTATGACAGTGAGGACTTGCTTTCTACTTCTGTCTATATTCATATATCCTTAAAATAGAAGGGGCAAAGACAAGCTGTAAATCAGCCCCATTTCAAAGCCCCCGTCCACTTCGACTCTGGCCGCTGGTTACTACACTTATTTGATATAATGGTATATGCGCGATGACTGTGATGGAATCGTGCCACTGTATGTATATGCCAGCAATATCAGATGTTTCCGAAATATATATGCAAAATAGATAATAGATGGCAGCACATATTATTAGACTTAACGGTATATAAGGGAATGAACAAATAATTATTATGAAGTAATTAGAAGAATTGTTATAAAAAGTAAGCTAAATTATGATTTGTGTGTCAGGGCTCCATACGCAAACAATCTTTAACATAAAAGTGACGTAAAATTTAACAATAAGAATTATTAAATATTCAAAAATAGATTTTTAACAATATTTCTAAAAATAAAGAAATAAAACCGTTTTTTTTTCTGTCAGGAGGCTCTGCCCTCCTGAATCCCCAATTTAAGCTAAAATACAAACACATAACTTTAAAAAGAAAATATAAATTAAAATTGTCTTTTAAGAGGGGTTCACTGAGAAAAAATACGTTTCTATTTCTTCTGTTACCGTGTAAATCATTCAGCAGTCACTTGGAAGATTAAATTTTATATTTGTAATAATCATATTTAAATTTGAAAACCCGGTTGAGAGATGTTTCCGCCGGTCCACCGCCTAGTTGAAAACTGCCTTGAACCATCCGTTTGTGAATTTTTTTTAACTCATAAACATTAAAAAAATATGTGCAATTCATATCTCCTCCCCCCACATAAATAATAAAGTTTTACATTCTTAGCCATCATTTCAAATTGACCAAATCTCCCCCAAATATTCTTTAAAATTTCCAATTTTCTCAGCAAGATATGAATCAAACTATGTTCTACCCATTTGTTAAGCAAAGAAAATTTCTCTAATAAATTATATTAATCAAATTACATTCTAAATAACCATTAACAATAAAAAAACTCTAGTAATAAATTAACCTTACTAATTAAAAAAAACTAAATATTATGACAGCACCGATAAATTATCATCTCTCCTATAAAAATATCAACACGTAGCCGACTTATTTCCGACATTACTTGCATTTAAAAGCACTCACTCACAAGTCTTGATAGCTCAATCGGTAAGGTTCTGAGGTCGTAATCACAAGGTCCCAGGATCGTGCCTCGCGTGGGAAGGAAGAGGATCTTCCAATACTCAAAAATAAAGGTGATTACATTACATTGATGGCAGCACTTCACTTTTTTGAATATTTCTTGTAGCAGTTTACCCGGGTAAAAATGGCGATTTTTCAGGCATTTCAAGTGTCTGAAATTCAGCCGCAAACAAGCGTATGAAAAATTAAGACACATAAAAGAGTCTCTTTTTTTAACCATCCGTTTCAGTCACTTAAGTGTCTGAATTTCAGACATTTCAGTTTACAGTGAGACAACACAATATATTTACAATAGATTACAATATTTAAACAATTAGGGTCAGGAGGAGCTATTCTGAACGTATCAGCCATCAATTATCTTCTAGAAGAGCACACATTGGACTGTCTGCCCGATTTGACTTCTAGATGCACTCCGCCTCAGAACTGAAAAATCAGTTATCACGTCTAGCTCATGAAATCTGCATATCTCATCATTTCTGTTCTGGGATGGACGTCTAAGTCATGTACTGACCAAGGCAAAGTGCTGCGTCGCCTGTTGCTAGGGTGTCTGTAGTGTGAATCTTATAACCACACATATACAAAAGTATAATATATATACAAAAAACGCAAAAAAATCGCATTGACAGCAATTTTTATTATAATTTTTAGAAACTAGAACATATATTCTTTTGTAGAAATGAATAATGAAAAATTGTATTTACTTAAATACAGTATGAATTATGTAGAAATAAATAATAAAAAATTTTCTTTACCCAAATACAGTGTATGAATTTTGAAGAAACTAACGAGCAAAGCTCGGTCAACCACGTACTTTATGATTAAATAAACAAGATGTGACTCTAATTTCCTGTAAAACAGCCAAGAGAGACAACCCGGAAAACACGAGTTACAGAACATAGGTAAAAATAGTTTTAACTGGAAATTGTATTAAAATTTTTACAGTTAACTTTAATTTTTTCAGATTGTCCATCATTCAAAACAATACCAAAAAACATTTTCTATATGAAAGAAAGTTCAATTAAAAGCTACCGCGTCAAGCCTGGATGGTAAATCGTGCTAATGTTACTTTAAATTTAAACTTATTATAATTAGAAATTCGCCAAATTAGCCTATCAGCAAAAAGTTCATTTTCCTTTTAGTGCTAAACATGGCAGGTGTGTGCATTAGAGGTGATTTCGGGCTTTTTTTCAGGAACTGGCGCCCGATGATTTAAAATCTGAGCCTGATACCGAACGTAAGCAGTAGAAAACTTTTTAATAACACTTTAAAATTGTTTCAAAAATAATTAACTCATTAAAAAATATCTACATAGAAATAAGTATTAATCCTAAATGCTCCACCATTGCAAAGTTTCTTGTTTTAATTTTTAAATTATCTGTTAAGTTTTTTGTTAGTCTATTAAGTTTTTTGTTAATATATATATATATTGGGTAAGATCGAGTAGCCCCGGACACTTGGATAAATTGCAAATAAAAAACAAAGGAATGAAATTTCTGTCTTTATTTTAAAAATAAAATTACGAACATTTTTAATGATTTTAATTAAACATTGCTAATAATATCGAATAATTTAATGAAATATACTGAAAATAGTTTATCCTTATTTTTTGGCGTCACAAGAAACGGCGGTTAGCCGCGGACGTATTAATCAATGGTGTCCCAACCGCTTTTTTGGCTTAGAAAAATCACAATTATAATAAAAATCCGATGCATCTATATAAACACAATCTTCATGTGCCCAGTCTTTGAATTCCTGGCACTGAATCCAGTCTTCCTCAAATGTTTCTCCGCATATGATGCATTCTGTCTTGTTTTGTCGAAATTTTATTGATGAAAACAAAACACTCATTCACGACCAACTTACTCGGCGCCCTAGTCGCAATTAAACTGTATTTGTTTCGAGTCTGGAGGGCATTCATTTACAATAACGCTTTATTTACGCAACACTTTGAATTTCTTAGAAATTGAAATGTCCGCGGTTACCGCCGTCCGCGGCTGCCCGACTTTCTCCTATATATATATATATATATATATATTAGAACTTCTATGCTGACGAAGTTTCCTTGGTGAATTTATTGATCTAACTGTAATAAATTATTTACTAGGGAACAATTATGGTCATTTTATCAACAAGCAGATATGACATATGTACCGATAATAACTTAGCACTTAGTAGCTAAAGTTAGAAATAGCTATCAGTTAAAAGAGGAAGCCTATTGTTATTAGAAAGTTAGTTTAATTCAACATCGTAATATTTCAAAATTAAATTAAGTAAAAAGTCTTATTGATTTAAACAATTTTTATTTTAGATAAAAATGGAAGTTTGATGTCAGTCTTCGATTCAAATTTGAGTCTGGCATGAAGGAGGCTTATGGAACTCGTATATCTATGTATTTCAGTTCAGAAATTGTAGCTCGTACTAGAAATAAATTAGGACTTTCTTTTCGGAACCTAGTCCAAAAAATATTGTGTCATCAAAATCCGAGCCAAATACCGAAAGTACTCAGTAGAAAAATTAAGATTATTTTTCTCATTTAAAAACATCATCTTCCATAGAAATAAGTATTACTCCTAAATACTCCCCCATAACACCGTTTCGACAATTTCTTCTCCCCAAAAACCTTTTTAAAATATTATATTTGTTATTTATATCTAACCACTGACAGACAGCTGAAAATCTCACAATTCTTGTTCTTTTAAAATATCAATGTGAAAAATATTGCGGAAAGACATGAGTTCTGTTTTCCAGTAATTATGAGAGATTTGTGGGACTTCAAACAGAGAGCGAGGATAGACAAGGGATATCCCACGACTTCTTTATGTTAGTAACACTGACCTTTCAATGGCTTCAGAATTGTATATAGTCACATAATATTTCTCCTCATATCTCATAAATGACAGTTCAATTCCTAACCAAACTGATATTTAAAGTATTGTGAAACACTTTCAGAAACTTAGAATACATTCATCTTTCTCCAATAGCAAGTGATTTTTTTCCTTTTTTTAATTTGCGAATAAAAAAATATTTCCCTTAAAGCCATAGCCGGTCGGAGCTCAAGCTCAGACCTTCAACTCTCTAGTCTGCATGAAGCGCACGAAACACTATGTGGGTATGTGCTTAAGTGTTGTATGTCCACATACATAGAAGTTCGTGAATAATTCCGTATAAGGGTACACGGCAAACTGGTATATTTTGGGGAGTGTAGTTTGGAACATAATTTGCTCCATTGTTCCAACTCTGGTGCAAATTAAACTACATTTTTGCCAGGATTATTATGACGTCAGCGTTTTTGATACACTGCACATGTTTATGCTTTATAATATAAATATAAAGACAAAATATTTGAAAGTAGACTAAAAAGTAGCCTATTTATTATTTCGTAAAACTTCCGTAATCGGGTCTATATTTTAATTGATGTATTTCAGTTCATTTTTGAGATAGATTTAAAAGAAATAATGCATGGAAATTATTTAAAAATCATTAAAAAAAATCTGTGAATTGGATCACTTATTTGATTCAAACAAGTATTATTCGAAAGCACTTTATTTAAATTTTATTCAGTAGCGTAAATATTAAAATTGGGCAAAGTTTAATAAATTTGCTATAAAAAGGAAATTGATTGTTCCAGTTGCTCCAACTCTACTTGTGACGTCACAGTTTCTAACAGGACATGATTTTTCTTGATAATACAAATTGTTTTTTATAGTGTGTACTCTTTACCTCTTACAGTTAGGTCCGCGTTTTTGAAACATTCTGTATTTAAAACAAAAATTCTTGCATTTTACAAATACGATTAATATAAAAACTTTCAAAATATAAACAATACCGATTCTGTACCTACTTCTCCACCTACTCTCCGAATAAACATTTCGTGTTCACTTTCGATGACTTTTTAAAGCTTAATAATAATCAGATATTTTCGGACTTTATCACTGCTACCATAACGTTTCCTGAGAAAACATCACGCTACATTGACTAGAAAATTGCCTTAGAGCATTCGTCATCTATCTAACACTCGAATATGACATTCTAATCTAATGGAGCTTCACTGTGCAATGTACTTATTATACGTTTCAGTGATTTTATAGTCCATTGAAAATTAAAGTGGCATACATGTGCACCAAGATTAAATAAATAATCGATTTATTACATTGTAGATGTATTTTTTATTATGATTTCATTTTTAATTTTCTTCTTAAAAATGATATCTTCTTTTTATAAATACAATAAAGTTTTGTGAGATATGATTTATTAAAATTAAATGCTGTGTTTGCAAAAACGATGCTTGATATGTTGCAAAAACGATGCTTGATATGTTGCAAAAAATAAATTTTAAATTAAATTAATTTTATAAATAGGTACAAGAGACTAGGAATGTAACAATATTGTATGTAATGTAACAATAATATAACAGTACTTTAAGCATTAAATAAAAAAAAATATTTCGTTTTAAATTAAAAACAAGATATCTTTTTTCTAAGCCTTTGTAATCTGTTACATTTTAATACATCGTTAAAACGAATTTAAGATTTTAAAAATAATAAATCTTGTGTCTAAAGTAAAAATTAAAAACAAAACTCTCATTAATTAAATTATTTTAGAAAGTATGTGTCTACGTGGTCAAAGTGTTTGTTAAAAATGAAAAAAAAAAAGAATTTCTTCTCAGGTAAATTATACTATGTAAATTTGAAAATAGTTAAAATTGTACTTATATTTTACCAAAATGCTTACAAAAATGACAATTTTGAACAGAAATTAACCACTTGTTTGTTTTTATGCCAGCAAATAACTGCACAATTCTTTCTGCTTAACTTTTAATGTACCGGCCATGCTTGAAAGCAAAAAATCTTTGTTGCCTAGTCTTATATTAATATATTTCAATTTAATCTAATACATTGAAAGTTATCTGTGCAATGAACTAATTTTTTTTTTTATATTTTAAGAACGGTCTGTAATATGCTGATTTTTCTTGAAAGAGTCTTTTTTTCTGCTTAAATATCTATAACTGAAACAGTTTTTTTTCTTAGACCTACGCCTTTATTTCAAACACTGTTGTGTAAAAAAATGGAAAAATTTAATGTATATCTGTAAAATATACGAAGTTATCGGTTTTACAGCAAATCAAAGATGCTGACAAACAAGGTTTTTAAATTACCCATTTTTATTATATATTCACCTAATAATTCAAAAACTCGAGAATGAAACGTTATTAACATTAATGTTTTCTAATATTTAAACATATATAATTATTGTAAAAAAAATTGTGTTTGTTAAAAATTTTTAGTCGTTTAACTATTATTTGCGTTTATCGAATTAGTTTCCAATTTACTAAATAAGCTTAATAGTCTCAAATAATTAATCTAAAAATTAGAATTACGTATTTTTTTACAAACATAAAGACCAGCTGAATAAAAGGATCGGTTTCTACTATTCGATTAATGTTGTGTCTGTCACGTGACCGACGGATAATCGTTTTACTGTACACACTTTTCTAGTAATTGGAAATGGCTACAGTATTAATAGTAGCTTCAAATATTTACCATACATGCATTATATATGTATGCATTTAATAGTAAAATTTATTTTCTTTACATATTTCCAAACCAATTTCTTATTTAAAATATATCAGTGACAAATCGATGTAGAACAGAAACAAAACCATTACAAATATAAAGGCCTTTTTAAATATTTCCCAACTAAGAAACTTCTTTAGCATATATTGTGATTGAAATTAGCATTCATAAGCAGATTTTTTTATTAGATCAAATCCTTTAGATATATCTTGAAAATAAGTTGAAAAGAAAGAAATAACGCACAATCATTTTTACCAAATCTCATAAAGAAGAAATTTTCAGTCTGTATTCAATCACTAAAAGTTTATACTTAAAAAAATATATACTACAAACAGTATTTAAGATAAAGTAATCTAAAATTTTGCATACTGTATACTTATTCATTGATATAAAAATTCCTATTTTATATTTTTATATTTCAACTTACTACCAGAAAGTTTCTAAACAATTTTTTTAAAGAATTAAAATCATTCCATGAAGGAGACTAGATTAATTTTTAAATTAAAAGTTCTTTCAGGCTGCAGTCGACCAAAAATTAGTATACGAAGGAAAATGTTAAGTGACCCACTTCTTAAAAAGAAGTTTTCTTTCATTATAAGATTATCTACCGAAATATTCTAAAAGAATTCAAAACAAAAGTATTTATTTCTAAAGGAACTGTATTCGAAATTTCATTTATTTCCTTTCAAATTATATAACAATTTATTTATTGAAATAATATTCGACAGAAGAAAGGTAAGTGTTAAAAATAAATGGAAGAGACAAAAATATATAAAATTAAGTTTTACACAGCTCTATAGAAGTGCTGAAAAAGGGTATCGTTGCTTAATAGATTATGCCTTAGATAAACAAAAAGTATACTTTGTTATAATTAAACTTCTCCATTTTGACCTTTCTTTTCATTTGAATGCTTTACCAGATTGTTTCAGAGTAAAATTTTCAAAAAATAATTAAACTTATACCAGAAACGGAGACTAAAATATTTTTTAATTAAAAAATTTAAACGTCTCACAACTTGAATACACCAAAAGTGTATTAGTGTAGCGTATGTAAAGTTTAAATGAACCACCTTTTTAAAAATAAATTCTCCTCCTTTTATTTAGAAAATTGTTTATTAAAATATTCTGAAAGTTTTCGAAACAAAAGTGTTTATTTTAAAGTATTGTATTCAAAAATTAAATTAGAAAACTGCATTTACCCCCTTTCAAATTATATAACAACTAGCTGTTACCCGTGACTTCGTTCACGTAACATTAAAAGAAAAATAAATGTACTAATCAAGCAAAATATTTCACTCCCGATAATTAAAAACGTAAATAATTAACTAACTCTTTATCACATTTCATAGAAGAAAATACGATATTTCTTTGTTATAAGGGCCTTAACATAAATCAGTTTAAAAAAAGTAAAATTTTGTGCCAAATAACCGCGAAAAGGAAACTGCAACCAATGGAAAAAAGACGGCCAAATGAAATCGTGTAAATCGGCGAATTGGGTAAAAAGAAATGTGAATTTTACTTGATAAACCATTTCACTTTTAACGACTTTGAGAAACGTTTTAACAGCCATCATTTAAAAATAATTCATTGGAAATAATATATGATTTTTCTTTAAATTCAATTCTTGTGAATAGGGAGTAATAATTCTACACCTAAATGCAAGGAGCTTCAATTGCAAAGCTTTTTGCAGCCCAAAATTACATGCAAACGTAACACTTAAATTGTAAAGCTTTTTGCAACCCAAAATTATATGTAAACATTACTTTGCATGCAATTTTCATTGCAAATTAACATTTATTACGGTTCAAATTAAAATTAATTTGAGTGCAAATTACAAAATAAATGTTACGTTTGCATGTAATTTGAGGTTGCAAAAAGCTTTGCATTTGCAAGTGTTACGTTTGCATGTAACAGCAAATTTGTGTCCTTGGTTTAATCTATAGCTGAAACAAATGTTGATTTCTTGACAATATGCTGAATTATAGCTGAATTATAGACAATAGCTGAAAAATATGTTTTTATTTTTCGGAAATTTTACTGTAATCAAGATTTTTTTTTCACCAGCTATTCAAATTGAAAATAAAATAATTTTGTTCAGTTTTAATGAGAAAATGGCATAAAAAAATATTAATCTGTTTTATTTCTCCCTTTTTTTTATCCACAAAGATGGAGTCATTTAAGTACCGTTTTTAGAGAAATATCGTTAAAATTTACAAAACAAATATTAATATCTCGAAATCTAATTCAAAATTTTAAATTCTCAGAGTTTATATGACATCCTCGAATCAATGATAACCGGTATTAAGTAAATTGCGTTGCATTAAGAGGAGTAGTTGCGAAATACACACAGTCAGATTTTAACTTAATAGACTTGTATTCAATTTTCTTTTCCTAATAATCTTACTGATACTTGTATTATTAATCACAGAGTTCAGAGAATAAATAGAGATAAAATGTTCATGTTTGGTGTGATGCTGAAAATGCAACCCTACAGTCGGCCCAAACAACTGGCGGCTTGCTTTGAAAACCTCTCCCCGTCCAATGAATCCAGTCCTTGTTCCACGTGCAGCCTCTCTCCATCCCATGAAGTCAGCCCTTGGGCCTAATGATTTGAACGATAACCGGCTTCATATTGCAAGCCGATTTTACGGTTCATTACCTCTCTATTCTTTCACTGTACTCAGTGATTATTAATGTATGAATTTGATACACGCTCCATTTGAAACATATTTAAAAAATCCCGTTTTATTATGACGTCACTTTGATCCCAGAAAAATTTCTTTTCAATGATATAATACTTGTTAATTTTCTTTTCCTGGCAATAATGACGTGAATTTTAGCAGAAAACTCACATCTGCTTGTAACTGATATTCAAGCTTATTATTAATCAGTATCAAAAAAATATTTCAGTTATTCATCTTAAATATGACGTCCATTATGTATATACTTTTATTATACACTGACAGTCATGCTCTTTGTAATACTACGAATATTTGAAAATACATGTTTTATTTATGACGGAAGTCATATTTGTTCAAGCCAAGAAGGATACTTTTCATAGTTCCATGGTTCAAGCGAAATCTTTTTCTTAGTAATATAATTATTGTTAATTCTTCTTTCTAATTATAACGCAATTTTTGACAGAAAAAGATCTTTTTAATGTAACCGATATTCATACTTCATGTATAATAACAAATACTCCATATTGTTGTTTCAAATATCACAGAAATTCATCTTCTTTTGAATTATTTTCATTTTTCTCGTGAAAACCGCTCAATTGAAACTTAATTTTTGAGAAAAAAAAATTTCCGCATTTTTATTTATTGGCAACGATCAAAGCCCTAGCAACGATAAAGTAAAATGGTTAAAATTTTACATAAAAATGTCCATTGATTCTCTATGAAAATAATCAAATTTTGAATTATTAAGAAAAGTATTTGCATAAAATAAACAAAAACCAGTCTATGTTCATTTCCGGGTTATAATTCACCTATATGCAAAGATACAGGGCCATTAATTTCTCCATTTTGACGCTGGCTTCAGCCTAACATTTGCACACAATCAGATTTATAATATTATTAGGATTAAGAAATACATACTTTTAAAGATTTGCTGAATCACTTATTTGTTTACTTTTTCATGCATTATATTATTGAAGATTGTTAGCTCTCTTATTCTTTTAAATATACCCTACTTATATAAAAATAGCGTGTGTTCTCTGTGGTGTTTCGCCTAAACGTTGTAAAATTCAAGTTATTGGATTTTATCCAACTTTGCTGTCATAATTGCTGTTGAAGCAGTCATTTTTGGCGATTTTTTTGTTAACTGTAAAATGTTTGTTTTTGGTATAGCCCGAACTAAGAAAAATTTGGGTACTTTTCCGTTATACGGACACCATTGTCGCCAAGCATACATTTACATGTATGGCATGGTGTCGGTATAACGGAAAAGTACCAAAATTTGCGATCGACCAAATAATTGAATTTCGTTAAGCATAAAATTTTCTGATTACTTCTCTATTATCCGGTCGACCACTTTTCATAACAAAAAACTATCGCCAAACTGTAAAATTAAACGCCAAAAATGCAGTCCGATTTACTTTATATCAGAAGCATTATACGTATTTGTTACGTCATCAAATGGTTTTTAATTCTACATTTGCGTCTATTTTTCAATATTTTTTACTGATTTATTAGTTATTTATTAATTAAAATAACAGTCGTGTCCTTAAATTCTTATATTTTATATATTTATTTATTTTGATATTTTAATGGCAACGTTCTCCCGTTTATTTGGCGTTAGAGTTTGGCGATAGTTTTTTGTTATGAAAAGTGCTCGACGGGATAATAGAGAAGTACCAATTTTCTTCTTTTTAATCCGAGAAATAAAGAATAATCATGGATTTAATTAATTTTGAAATATGCGGTGCAACCAAAACAATTTCGATTAAATCGGCAAACGCACCGGGGTTAATTTTTGAAGCCTAAACGATTTTTGCTTTTTATGGCAACCTGGTGTTTTATAATAAAATTGAATTTGTGTGTAAATAAATAAAATAAAATAGGTACTTTTATGTTAGCTGGGCGTCAGGGATAACTCTTCAAATCTTGTTCCAATTGGAATCATTTAAATTGCAACATTTTACTCATAATGATATGTTAATGTTAGGTATTTTATTATGATTATATTCTAGCTAATTTTAAGTAAGTTTTTTTAAGTTTTTTTATTTCAAATGTTAAAATATTACCTAGTTGATATTAGCTAATGTAAAAAGATTTGCGAACCACAGAGTTCAGAGAATAAACTCTATCCCTCTCAACAGTGGGAGTTGCCGACTTTATGACGTCATAAGCAGAAGTAAAAGTTTAATTGAAAATTACGGCTAATTAATTAAATTTTCGAACAAACGAATGCACGATAACAAATCTGTGTCCAAATATCTTCTATTTAAAAAAAATAATGGTGTAATTTGATGCAGTAATTTGTTCTCACGGATTGTCGAAAGAAATCGCTTAGCGTTTTAAATATATAAATTTTGATATTTTCTTTTTCGAGAAGCATCTTGATGTGTTAAATTTTAATATACATATTTTTGCAATGTTTTAACGATATTTTAAAAGACTGTACCACGTGTACTGCTGATGACAACTCTTGAGTAATCGCCAGCAAAAGTGTTAATTTTTCGGCAGCGAACGTGTTACATTTTTTTTAAAATGACAAATTATTAAAGTTAAAATGAGAAAGAAAACATAAGCTAGTTATAAAGAAAAACATAAGCTAGTTAGAAAAAAAATGACATTAATGAAAATGTTATTTATTATACTTATATTATGTTTTGAATGAACTTTTAATTATACTAATTTTAAAAGACAGAAATCATGTTCTTATGTTATGACGCTCCATTAAATCCATAATATGAAATTATTATCAAGTACTACAGTAGCACCTCATTATATTGTGTCTCGTCAGATTGTGCATTATGATGTATAGCTCTTGTTAAGTGTTTTCCAATAACAATAAGTTCTACTTTAACCGCATCTTTTAATTCATTCGATTAAAAAAAAAAAGTAATTATTTATAGTTATTTAAGAAATACACTGCTCAAAACAATTAAAGGATATTGCAGTTTTAGGTGGATTTTGTATCTGGGAAACTTTTTAGCTGATTGATACATGGTCGACAGACATAGTAGGTTATATGAGAATAAATTACACATGTTTGGCAGAAAAAAATGCATTTTATTGCGCATTTGTGTACAAAAGGAAAAAAACACAATTTGTGCATATGAGAAAAAAAGAATAAGAAAAGATGTTTTCTTCAAAGAAAATCATTTTCAGTACGGGGTATGGTTTCCACGGGCGGCCAGCAACGTTGAACACCTTTGAGGCATGGACTCAATGAGGCTATTAATGACGAGTTGGGGTATTCTGCCCCACTCTTCCAGAAAAGCTCTTTTCAGTTCTTGGAGAGTTTGTGGGGGTTGTTGGCGGCCAGAAACTCGTCTTCCTAGAGCGTCCCAAACGTGCTCGATTGGATTCATGTCTGGAGAACACGCTGGCCATTCTATTCGAACGATTCCTTCCTCGAAAAGGAAATCCTCCACCAGGTTTGCACGATGTGGCCTGCAGTTATCGTCCATTAAAATGAAGTTATCTCCGATTGCTGCAGCGTAAGGGACTACAATAGCTCTGAGGATCTCATCCCTATATCGGCGACCAATCAGAGCTCCATCTCGAATGATGTAGAGCTCAGTGCGCCCGTCAATGGAGATGCCACCATACACCAACACTCCTCCACCGCCAAATCTGACACTTTCTTGCACGAACGCAGGATTATTCCTACTGCCACGGTCCCTCCAGATGAAAATACGCCTATTATCCGGATGAACAGAAAAACGGGACTCGTCAGAAAACAGAATATTGCTCCATTCATTTCTCCTCCAGTTGACATGCTCGGTTGCCCACTCCCTGCGGTCGCGACGATGCCTTGATGTTAATCTAACACATACCATCGGTCGGCGAGCATACAGACCTACAGCATGGAGCCGGTTTCGGACAGTCTGAGTTGAAATCGTGGTGCCTGTAGACGAGCGAAGGTGTCGTTGGAGAAAAGTAGCGTTCATGTTTCGGTGTCTCCGAGCTGTTAACGCTAAATACCGATCTTCATTGGGCGTTGTTGCCCGTCTACGACCTTGCCCTGGTCTTCGGCCTGCACATCCACTCTCCAAAAAACGGTTCCAGATCCTGGAAATGACACTTTGTGACACTCCAATGGCTTGCGCTACTTCGGCTTGAGTTTGGCCCCCTTCTAACCTACCAACAATTCTCCAAGCTTCTGAATCTGTCAAATAACTTCGCTGAGACATCGTACTCATCGAAACAAAGCAATCACTGAATGCCGATCATCCTTGTCTTCATTCTCTTTTATCCAGTTGAAAGTGAAATTTCATTCGCTGCCGCTGAAGCGACGTTTTTGACGTCGAACTCAAAATTTGCATACTCCACAGTTTGAAAACCAGAAAAATTTGCATTTGTGATTCTCTTCTTCTATTTTCGGCAAAAAAAACTTCGTTTATATCTTTATTTTATATAAAACTTCAAATATCCTTTAATTGTTTTGAGCAGTGTATATTAATGGATAAAAAGCAATATCTATAAGAAAAATAAAAAACTTTTTTCCGTTTGTCATCATTCCCTAATTTTTAAATGTCCTCGGTTGTATCACGCATTTATCGCACCTCTATAAAAGCTCGATATAACGAAGGGCAACGTTATTATAAAATGCGCCCGTTTCACCAGTGTATAATAACAGTAAATAAACAATGCAGTAACAACAAATTACCGTTATCTCAGAGTTTTTTTAGGAGAATTATTTTGCATACATTTAATTAATTAATAAAAATTATGTATTTAATAAAGGCATACCAGCATTTTTTATCGAATTCTCTGTTCTATAATTTCATTTCAATGAAAGAAAATTGAACATAAGAAACTGCTGTATTTTAAAGCATTGGAAATATGTCAAATAATTAACTTTTACTTTTACCATGAAAATGACAAATGATTTAAATAGTATTATAACATTTTCTTGGAGATGTTAAAGTAAATGTTGTCATTAAACGTTAACATCGGTAGCAGGAAATATGTGTCCTTCAGTTGCAGCGCAGTTGGATGACGAATGTGTGATTTTCGTAAAAGAGATCTAGTTTATATTTTCTTTGCGACATTTTTAAACTGTTCACTGGTTATGACGAAATATTTCGTCATACACGAACTACTACCGTAATATTTTGAACGCATTACTTCCACCAGTACAATTTTAATAGAAATTTTCATCTTATTAAAATGCCCTATTCTTGCAAAATTACTGCCATGAATAAGAAAAAAAATTCTATTATTTTTTACTGGTGAAAGTGAGCCCCGTTGGTAATCAGGCATACCAGTTGAACAAAAGTTTATTCCTCGGTTAACTAGTTAAATAATTACAATAACATAGTTACAAATCGTCTTACTTAGAAATTGCAACCAATAAATGTAAATTTTAACCATTATTTTATTGAAAAAATTGTAACATTGATGTAAAGAAATATGTTATAAATAAACTATAAAACATTTCTTTGTTTGTTATCATATTTTTAAATTTTAAATGCTACCGGTTATATTGCGCATTCGGATATATTCGTGTATTTCGGTATACGCGATATTACGAGGGACTACTGTATAAAAACTATACTTGGTTCATAGCTGAAACGATATGTATAATTATAAAAATATCAATTAAAGACTTATGCCTTTGCAAATCTGTATTTAAACACTTTCCAAAATCATTAAAAAGTTTTTATGAATACCGTTTGTCTCTCTGCCGCCTGACTGTGCTCTAACTCGCGTAAATATAGTCGGATTTCTATGCAATTGATATATGGTATTGATGTTTACAACGGTATGTTCGGTATTCAAAATGAAATGTGTAACACGTATAGTTCATGTATAAGGGCACCCCAAAAAACTTCGTTACATTACGGTCTATGGGGAAAATCGTCTGTGGTGTATTTTAATGATGTTACACTATTTCAAACATATTGAAATTAACATACCTTACCCGTGGCCCCAGAAAAAAACGCAAACTTATAAACAATAAAATTCTTGTTAATAGTTTGTCTAAATAAACAATAAAATTCTTGAAATTTCATTCTTATAAAATGTATTGCATTGAATAAATAAAATAAAAGCAGTCGCACACTTACATTTAGGTATGTAAAACATTTTCCCTCTTAAAAATAGAAATTCATATTGTTTTGCGCATTCCATTAAAAAAAAGTTTTGACAATTGCGATTGGCGGGATGTTTCCAACTATGCAAATTACCGGATCTGGCATTTGTTATTTAAAAGAAAATCGGTTTCAGATAAATTAATAAGAAGAAAATAAGTGGTAAAAGATTGGCGGTGAGTTACGTAAGAAGTTAATCGAAAAACGAAATAGTGGGTGTCTAATAAGACGAATAGACGGGGATTTGATTATTACTGAATCGACAGTGCGTTATGTTTTGAAAACTTTCGTTGCAACCGGGTATATACAGTCAATAAAGAGTACCGGCCGCTCATCAACGACAACGGCTCCAGAAGATCGAATGTTGCGTCGAGTGGTAATGAACAAAAGACCAAGAACTATGACAGAAGCCTCATCCCTATAGCAAGACAGCATAGGCCGACCAGTAACTCGTAAAATAGCTACAAAATGATTGCAAAAAATGGGTTTCAAATCTCAAAAAAGCAAACGTAAGCCGATATTAACTCCTGATCAAAAAAGAAAACGTTTTCTTTGAGCGGTGGACCACTTAAAATGGACTGATCAGCAGTGGAAAAGTGTTATATGGTCGAATAAATCCCTTTTTGGCGTTTTGTATGTAAATATTGGTCGTCGAGTCGTACAGTAAGCAAATGAAGCTTTAAAACCAATATGTGTCATACAAGAGTGCAAGATTCTGTTATGTGTTCAAATTTGGGGATGTTTTGGTTATTCTGATGTTGTCCAAATGATGCCATATGACAGGACTATTAATGCAAAAAGTTATTGGAACATTTTGCGGAATCAATTGTTGGCCTTCAACCAGGTTTCCTTCTTCAACACTAATTAGCCAAATCACATTCAGATAGGACAACAAAAGTCTGGCTTCAACAAAATGGTATTCCTGTGCTAGATTGGGTTCCGAGTTCCCAAGACATCAATCCTATCAATGATTTGTGGCGATACTTAAAGAAGGGAGTTTGAAAATAGAAATCATCTGATAATCAGCAGTCGAAAATAATTCTTCTTGAAGAATGGCACAAAATTCAAATTTCTGAGTACCAACGATTAGTTTCAAGTATACCGAGAAGAGTGAGAGATGTTTGCGCTGTCAAAGGAGGACCAATGAAGTAGTAAGACTTACTCATTTCTTCTCATTTGAATATGCGTAAAACATTAGGGACATAAAAAACTTCCGAGGAAATGGATTTCATTGTCCACAAAGTTAATGTCGCTTATAATTTTTGTTCAGTTTCACTATCTAATAGTAAAATGTATCATTTTTCATTAAAAATAATTTATTGACAAAAAATCATCGATAAACTAATGCGCGAAAAATTAGGGCAACGGGTAAGGTATATCAAAGAGAGGTATTAAAAGATGCTTACTATAGAATCTGTTGTGTATAACATTCATCGTTCATTTACAGGGGCACACAAAACATTCGGTTACAGTACTTCTGTTTATGAATAATGATTTTTGGAAGTACGTTTTCAGTTGTGGTACGTATTTTTTTATTTTACAATTCTTTTGCATTCTACTTGATGTATATAGATCATATATAGGGATGCACAAAAGATCTCAAGTAAATTTTCGTTTATTGACGAGAGGGGACTAAAAGGGCATTTTCAACCGTGCTATGTGTTTCCTAATTGAAGTAAATTTTAGCATACTATGTATTATATATGAAAACCTATTGGTTATATTCAGAGCTGCACAAATTAATTTGAATATTTCTCGAACTGTTGACGGTAATTGAATTAACTGGGTTTTCAACTGTATTACGTGTTTTTCAAACAATTTCCTTAGACATCATATTTCATATTATTTAACTGTGAAGTTATGTTACAGTATTCAGAATATGTTGGAAAGTCTTTCATAATCTGTGAAAGCATGACGGATGGTTTTTTTCTTGTTTTTTATGCTGAATGTCCGTAATTTTTTCATACGTTAAAATAAATAGAAAATTCGCAATAATGTATATAAAGTTAATCTGAAAATAAAAGATTAGTTTTTGCTAGATTGTGGCACAAAAATTTCGAATAATTCGAAAGGGGCCCACTCAGATCAGCGGCTAGCAAGCTGGTAACAAAATGAAAAGCCAGTGCCAATGCTCGTGTATTCGAAATCAGTTCGGTCTGGCAGCGTGGCTGTAAAAGGATTTCAGGGTTTTCTTTATACAAGAACGATAATTCGGTTCACTTTCCCTACTATGTCCTGACTGAAGAAATCCCTCCTGTAACAATATAGCCCAAACTGGTCAATGACTAACATAAAACAATCACATCTACATCGGACAATTCCAGTAAAACCGCCATTTCATTTTAGATAGTTAATTGTTATTGAATATTAAACTAGAAATACAGGATATTTTAATACTTCATGATATTTCAAAAAATTAAAAAAAAATAATTCCATGTTTATTTTTTTAAAATTCATATAAGTATTTTTTAATAATATTAATCATTTAATTAGTAAAATAGGTAGTAAAAATTACAACATTTGAGTAGAAAATTTCTGAAACTCTGACTAGAATGACTGAAATTTACAATAGAAAAATAATAATAAGTAAGAAGAAATCATCTTAACCAAATTATCTCCAGATTTTAAAATATTAAAAATATATGCAGCTTTGTTCCTTATTACTGTTCTAAAATACTTACTTGAACACTGGTAGCAATTACAATTTAAATTCTCAATTGCTAAAATGTTTTTTTCCTATTTAGAGCACAATTTTTAAAAAATTAAAAAAAATGCCCATATAATGTTACATACAACTATATGCATATACTGTTATACGTATAAAGCAGGTATGTAAACACGTTTGTAAATCATGTGTGAATTAATCAGTTTTTTTTTTAAATGAAAATTTAAAAACATCCGACGAATAAGACAAAAGTAATACAACAACAAAAATCAAACGGAAGCTATTTCAATGTAACAAAATTATACATATAGAAATATATGCACTTACGTATGCTCGTAAAACATTAATGTGTGTATGAGGCATTTAGTCCTTCGTTTTAATTCATTCGTATAACATTTGTAGCATATACCTGTTTTAAACACAAATTTATATTATACATATGAAAATACCTTAAATAGGTAAAACATTTCGATCTTTCCTTAATTTGAAATGACGGTTAAAATTTAAAATATTTTAAGAATTTAAATTATTTTTTTACCATAAATATATACATTTTGGTTCAGGTAACTGTGAAGTGATTTTAATGAAGTTTTGTAATATATATGATGATATACATTCTATATATATGCAGTCAACAAATATATGTAAGGCAAATTTAGCACAAATAATTTACGGCTTCTTTGTAAAAATTGATCATGTAATTACAAAATCTCTTAATTAGAATGAAGAATGACATAAAGACTTACGAACCCTTACAGTGACTCTTACGAATCACTGTTTTGTTCATAGTTTTTATCCAGTCACAAATCCAGAAATAATTATCTTTCTAATAAACCATGATTAATTTTTATTTATATTTTAAAATTATTATTTTTTCTAAATTATCTATTTTCACACACAGTTACTTTTATTGATATATTTCTAAATTTATTGGATAATAATCTAATGCGTATTAAACTTTTATATTTTTATGCACGTTTGATGCTGTAATTTACTATAAATAGCCAGTATCCACGTTTAATCTGTGGATAATTCTCCAATCATTCTGTTTTATAAACCTAATATATATATATATATATATATATATATATATATATATATATATATATATATTATATATATACGAGGGTAAGTCATTAAGTAAGTCACAAAAGATAATTAAATAATAACTTACAATGATATTCACTTAAAAACTATTTTTATTTCTCAACATATTCACCACCAATATTTATGCATTTATATCACCGTTTTATCAGTGCCCCAACACCAGCTTCATAACATTCTTTGGATTGCAGTCTCAGCCACATTAGGACTTCAAGTTGAACCTTTTCATTATCTGTGAACATCATCTTGCTTCCAAGATGGAATTTTTAGTGGACTAAACAGATGAAAATCGAAATGCTAAGTCGAAGCTGTATGGTGGATGTTGAAGAAGTTTCCAACCAAACTTTTGAATTGTCTCCTGTGTTCAACTTCAAGTCCTAATGTTGCTGAGACAGCAACCCAAAGAATGTTACACAGCTGGTGTTGGGGCACTGATAAAACGGTGATATAAGTGCATAAATATTGGTGGAGAATATGTTGAGAAATAAAAATAATTTTGAAGTGAATATCATTGTAAGTTATTATTTAATTATCTTTTGTGACTAACTTAATAACTTACCCTCATATAAACGTTTTTAAATAATAACCATTAAACCATATAAATAATCGACAATAGGTAATCCGATAATTACAATTTAGTAGATAAATGTACCCCAAAATTTAAGATTCTCAAAATTAAAATGAGTGGGAAAAATTCTTAAAGTATGTAGAGAAAAAATCCAATATGCAGAAAGTGAAAATTATTACAAGAAGAATTGGAAACTTACATAGTAAAACACTCTTTCAAGGGCAATATTCCACTAATAAGAATAAAATGTAATTGATTTCTGTTTGAGTTAATAGCTAAGAGCTTAATTTATTAACCCAAACTGTCCAATCAATTACCAAATGAAATTTAAAGAGAATTGATTAAAAATGGACAAATATTGAGTACCAGAACATGATAATTGCGAAATTAATTAATATTGCGTATTATTAAAATACAAAAACATATTTAAAAATGAATTTTTAGACAGAAAGAGAAATTGCAGTAAAACATACCCCAACGTATAATCGTATTAATTATAACAATTATTTATTAAAAATGTTATTATTTCTTATTTTTCTTATTTATATTAAATACAGATATTTGGAAAAAATTCTTGAACAGGAACTTAATGGATATTTTCATAAACTGAAATATTTAAAAAATATACTCATTGTTTGATAAAAACCTGTTTTGAAACATTGCTTTAACACTTTTACTTCTTATAGCGTAATTATTATGTAAATAGTGTGTTTATTCGAACTGCATCTTTCCAAGATTTCCTATTTCTTCAAATTGGGTGTTCTCTGTCCTAAAAATGCATTAATTCTATCCTATATAAATAACTGTATAAATTTGAGATTGTAATACACGCAACTCTGTGAAATAAAATATATGTGAATATATGTCTTTTTTCTTGGTGAATTTTTATAACACAAATAATTGCATTATAATAAAAAAAATTGTTTGTTTAAATTAAATATTCTAAATAAAATAAAATATGAAATAAGTAGAATACTTCTTGTAGGTTTATAATAAAAAAAATGTTTTATCAAAATATTCAAAGTTTTACGTAATGATCGAATTCGCAAAAAATGAAAATGAAATGTACTGTCTTGCAAGTATTTCAGTATTTTAATGTTATATGCTCTGAAAATACTACAAAAACATACACGCACACATTTTCCCTTACCGTCTTATTTAAAGTAACGTAAGAAAATACATAAATTATTCATTTCTCTTCATGTGTTTACTCAGTGATTTTATTGATGAGGGCGCAAAATAAAAACAATTTTATGCAAATATTATATAACAAACATTTTTCGCACGTATAATCATGCATATGTATACAATATCAGTACCAATGTAAAGTTCTTATAAAAATTCTATGCATATTTATATGTTTTAAAATTACATGTTGGACTGTGCATTATATAACATTTAAGAAAGTGGAATTCACTAAACTTTTACACTGAGATGTCTTAAATAGCTTTTTTATATTTCTAACTGCGATACATTTTTTTGTTTAAATTATAGGCATGCAATATGCCTGTGATATTTGCTTTAAAATTACACACTAAAGTTAATTTTCTGATATGAAAAATTTTCTGATATGATTTTAAAAAGTACATGAAAATCAAATGATAGCATTTTAAATAATAACTTCAAAGACAGTGCAATTATAGAATATTCTCATTTGTTTTTGATAATGGCTCGGAGTGAGCCGAAACATGTCAACAATTTTACTGTATATTATGTTTTAAGTTTATACCTTTTAGTTTTTAAAAGAAATATATTATTACAATGTGTTCTAATTTATTATAACGTTCTATTTATAAGATGTTCTATTTAAGAAATACACAATGAATATAGGAATTTAGAATGTTAGATCTTTAAAAATTAAAAAAAAAGTTTTTTTTTTTTTCTTTTTTTTTTTTTTTTTTTTTTAACTTTATTGCTATTTGTTCACGTAATTACAAACCAAGCTACCAACAAGAATATTTTAGAGAAAAAAACTTCTTTATTTTTCATGATTGCTTTTAACTGTATTATGAGACTCCAATTTATAAAATTTTCTTTATTTCTTTTATATTATTTTTCATTTTACTGAATTCTGAGTAAGCATTTTTTGAAAAAAAAAAAATCATAAAAACTTGTATCATAAAATATTAGATTTAAAACTTTATAATTTTTACATTTGGTATACATTTTTATATAAAGACGCCCAAAAAACTGTTATCTTTAAGTATTGATACAAATAATTAAATACTGATACATATTCTTTTGCACAGTGGTAAGAAGTCGTTTAGGAATTTTGAATTTAATATTTGAATTAAATTTAAATCACATACCTTTTTGTAATATTCCGTTATAGGGCACTCAACATGTATTTTGCAGAACTCCAGTAACGCTGCTTGCAATTCCCAAGGTTCTCTGGCAACAAAGTAAAATTTGAATAAATTAAAAAATTAAAAAATAACAAATAAAACTGAAATAAGAAGGCAAGAAATTATATTGTGATAAAACATTTACTAAGCTGAATTTTAGGCCTTTTGTAGTAAGTATATTTTGGTTTTTTTTCATCCTTCTTTCCTCTTCCCCTTTCCATTCTGACGCTATGTAACATTATTTCTAAACAAAGTTATCTTGTTAGACATAGAGTACAATTGTTCTAAAAAGTTTATGCCATACAAATTAATGTAAAAAGGGATACGGCAGTTTAAAATGTTGAGATCAACTCACCTAAATTGTAAATGTTTCAATCATGAAAATGCTTTTGTTTTGCGAGTTATGGGTATGGTTGCATTTTAAGAAATTTAATATTCTAGAAGAAAACAGTTTTTGTAGATTGCACTTATTATGCAAATTATAACGTTTGTTAGAAGAAACTTTTTGTGTGGTACATCATCAGCTTTTTTTTTTAATATAGAATCGGAAGCGAAATTGACTAAAATCTTTGACTGCATTTTAAAGTTAAAAAAACTCATAATATTTTTTAAATATCATTTACAATATTTTATTTCAAATTCTTTAGTTATTTAGAAATAGAAAAATAAATATTCTACATGTTTTGTCAAATAACACGACTATTTTTCAATATTATTTTTATTTTTTATATTAAATATGTGCAATATCTTTAATATTTTATCGAGAGTAACATGGATATTTTATACACGTTTTACTAAATAATATAACACGCTTCTGAATGCAATAAATTCATACCATATATATAAAAAAAATACTGGAATTGCAATTTCCTGCAGCATACAATTGATATACAACTTTAGTCCTTACAAAAAAAAATGCACATGCATTAATTTTAGCATTTTATATGTATTAAGATGTTATTTTATTTATATATGTAGTAAGGATTGTGGGGTACCCTTTGGGCCAGTCAGCTAAGAAAATAGCCATAACTCACAAATTAACAACACCAAGGATTTATTAAAAGCAATAAGTAAGGATGGTGGTAGTGGAGCAAGCTTATTTAAACTAACGATGATTCATTCTAAGCTCGAAACACTAAACACTGGGTGGGGGAATGCTATTCTAGAAAGATTCCCTACATTCAGACACTGACTTATAGCAAAACTGCTATTCAGATAGTTCGCAGGAACCGAAAAAAGTTCACCTCAGATCACTAAAATCACTATTTCTCTAACTAAATAAGCACTATAAACTATCACTAAAAGTCTTAAAATGTCACTTTACAAATACTTCAATAGCACTAACAAAGGGAACCTCGTGTATTCCAACTGTATTTATTTGAAATACCAAGATTAACACCTTACCACGATGTCGAATATTCTACTCCAAAAAGATTTAAAAATGGACACTGGCTATTAAACACATGGCAAAATCCAATTCCAAAAATCCACTAGAAAATAACTCAAGAATTATTCTCCAAAGAGTAGGATGCGACTAAATTCGCTGGATCTAACTTCTTCCATTGTATTTATACCAGCTAGTTGACCACATAAACCTAATTATCATATCATTGTACAAAATAACCATGGAAATCAGATTCCCGGAGATTCAGGCAACTTTTGCGAATTTCCGGTCCAAATGAGGTGTGTAACATCATTTCCGAATTCATCAACCCAATTAAGTACAATTTTAGCTCTTGTTATAATCTTGAAACCGTGTATCTATAACTTGTTTTTCGTCCTTCAAAAATTTCAAATATGGCAACAGTTTGTTTTCCAACAAAGTCAAATAGTCCGCATCATTATCTTTCATGCGATTGGACATCTTAAATGAAGGTTAAGCTCCAACACTAGAGAAAGACCCCCAAACACTTGGTACTTCCTCCTGCTTTGTACAGCTCTTTGATCACATTCAGGTTTCAAAGCTTACCCAGCTCTCCTCGTTACATTATAGGGGAAATCATTAGAATACAAACAAAATGTCGATGCATAAGCTTATAGTCTCGTCTCAATTTCTCCATAACCCAATAATTATGACCTTTTGATCACGGTACACGCTTTTTTTTGAATGGTTGTTAATCATGGACGTTTAAAAAATATATCAAGTAATATGGAAGCACGATCGTTTTCAATAAATAATTTAAAACGCATTTTATAATGATACTTCCCATTTAGTAAGAAGAAGACTGTGCGGTTATTGGTACGATTGGTTAGTCAGTTTTGATCTGTATTTAAATATTGTTAACTATTAAAAATATTTATATATTTTCTTTTATAGTCATTCTCTTTTTAATGTAAAAACGTGTCTAAACACTATTTTAAAATAAGAAAATCAGCACAATAGTTAGGAATCTAATGATTTTTTTTTCTTCTTTATCATAAAGCAATGACTGCACGCTGCATAATTTAAAGGGAATATGGGAATATTTTTATTTAAAATTACTTCAATAATAATTATCAGTTAACTTCTATTTTTAGATTTTTCAAAACTATTGAACACATATTTTTGCGTTTTACAATCCGAAATATATTTCTCGAGTTATTTGACAGTTTCCAGACTTTTCAATGGAAACTATTTTCACTGCATTTTATTCGATTACAGCGCCATCTACGATTTTTCGAAAAAAATGTTAAGTACAAAACTTACGTATTTTTCCCTGTAGAATCTGAATCTGCAATTTAAAAAAAAGGAGGGGGTGTCATTATTTAAGATTTCAAAGTTGCCTCCTTTTCCCCCAGGGGGGCAACTTTGACATCTCCCTAAATAGATTTTTCAAAACTATTGATCATGCAATTTTCCATTTTTCAATCCGATGCATATTTCTAGAGTTATTCGATCGTTTCCAGACTTTTCAATGGAAACGATTCTCACTGCATTTTACTCGATTACAGCGCCATTTACGATTTTCCGAAGAAAATGTTCAATACAAAAGTTACGTATTTTTTCCCCGTAGAATCTGAATCTGCAATAAAAAACGGAGGTTATCATTTAAGATTTCAAAGTTTTCCCCTTTCCCCCCAGGGGGCAGAGTTCAGGGGCCAATTTTGACATCCCTAAATAGATTTTTAAAAAATATTGAACATCCATTTTTCCGTTTTTCAATCCGATGTGTATTTCTCGAGTTATTCGACCGTTTCCAGACTTTTCGGACACCCTGTATATAATAATGTAAAACATATTCTATTTTGAAAATATAATATTTAATTTTTATTTCACACTATTTTTATTGCCTTTTTAAAAATCTATTTAAGTACTTTATTTTCTAAAGCTATAATTTCTTAAACCATTTGTGAATAGGTCTGTAAATACGTCTTTCTTGTATACATTTATTTTTCTAAAAGGACTGCATAATGAATAAAAGGTGTCTGATATTTTATAATAATGGAATATAAAAGAATCAAATCTATCAAAACTTATTTTTATTTGGTAATTTTAGAACTTCAGTATTCGAATCCAGACTATTTAAAAGCTAAGCGGAGCAGTTATTGCATTTATAACCAACTAAAATATATCTTAACAAAAAATAAATAAATAAATAAATAAATAAATTATTTATCGCAGAAAAATAAACATTTACATTCTTATTGCAGAAGATTATTTAAAAGGCGTACAAATTTCCAATATGTCCGATATACATATTTTTTCATAAGATGACTTTGATATAAAAAGAAAATGAAAAAAATAACATTAAGCATGATTTTATGTACGTTTTATGTATCATTTCATACAAATTCTGTTCTGACCCATACAAACTATACATATTAATTTTTTTTTTAAATAGCAAATATCTTAAAATATACCTTTGGTAGATTGTTTTATGCATGAGATCCACGGTGATATTTTTTAGCTTTCCTAAGTATAAATAAGTGGAATAATCCATGTACTTAAAAAAATCTCAATCATAATCTTGTCTTTTTTACATAATATTTGAAGATTTATCTCCAACATAATAATAATAAAATCAAATGTACGTCTAACACATAACAAAATTGTATTATTTAAATGCAATTTTTCGTACAGTAATTAAAATTACTTTTCGGAAAATAACCTTTAAAACTTTAAAATATAAAACAAGGTCAAAATTAAATCCAAAATGTAGAAGTTAATCTTTTTCCTTAAAAAGAATTCATTTTAAAAAATGTGAACATGTCTTTAAATATAGAAAAATGAAAATATATTTTTGCTGTAAAGCTTTATATATGATATTCTTGATTATTATTTTTATAACCAGAACAAATCTCGCAGCGGTTTTTTTTTCGCTTTACTATGCTACCATTATTAAAAAAAGAGTCGTGGTAGATTCTTTTAACATCGGTGATTGAAATGTACCAGAAAATCTACTGTCTCACAATAGTGATAGCAAAGGTAGAAAGTTTTAGGAACACTGCGAGTGCTAACAGTAATAAGTTACATTTTTGTTGCACATTAAAACAAATAAACTAAACTCACATATAATGATTATAAAAAAAGTAGTTTTTTTCCAACAGAAAAGCAGAAAAAATTAAATTCATATCTAACAAAAAGAATAATTCCTTGAATGCAAATTTAAGTATTTGAATTAAAATTGATATTTTTAACATAACGTAATACAAATTTCACAAAATACATAACCTAAATATGGAATGTGATAGTGAATCTTGTCCTTGCAAATCAATGGCTTTTGAAAATGTATTTATATCTATAAATAATGAAATACTATTTGAGATTTTCGCTTATTGTATATCAAAAGAGACATTTCAGCTTAAATTCATAATAAACAAGAAAAAAAAAATCATGAAATATTTTTCAACACTTCAAGGATACTTCGACGGAATTTCACAGTTTAGAAAGGTGTGAAACCATATTTTTGCAATTACCATCTATAGCCAGAACTTGTACTCATATTCTTTTGTACATCTCTGTATATGATTTAGATCTGCACACACGCTACATAGTGCGCTAACACTTACCTTATTTACGAAACGCATCACGCAGTCGAAAATTCATCCTTCAGCAATGTCCAGAATCCTTCAATATTAGACGGAAACGCAATCGAATAATTTTGTCAGATTTTTATAAACTCCTCATATTAAACTTAATTTTAATTAAGAAAAAAAAAAACGCATAACAAAACTGAAAATGTACTTTCAGAAATTACCATCCATAGATGGCAATGTATCCGGTTCTTTGCGTAGCTTATACTCTAGAAAAATGTAGTATATTAAATATAGTTCAGCTGGAAAATGCATAATTCAGTTCTAAAACACTCTTAAGCAATTCACACTCATACACAGTAATGCCTACAAATAAGCCATGTATATGATCTATCGAATTTATACACACTACGTAATGTACAAAAGACGTAGTTAAACATAAAAATCCATACTACATCTGAAAACGAAACTCCAGCGTTTATTTCTTATAGACAGTAGTGTAATCGAAATCATTTGTGTGACGCATAAAAAAAAACGATAGCTGATAAGCACGTTATATTCTACAGTAAGCATATCCTAGCACACCTCAATAACATATATAAATTCCAATATATTCGAAACAGTGCAAACTTAATAAAACACGCTGCAAGCAATTTTAACCATCGACCGTAGTTTTCCCAATAACTAAATTATTTTGAGTGATACTGTAAATAAATGATAAATGTTTACCACAACATATTCTGGAGAAAGTATCTTTTAGTGCACCTCAGAAATGCATATGAATTTAATTGTGTTTCATATAGTGTAACTTCAATAAAATACAGCAAAAGCGAATTTTCCTCATTGACCATAATGCAATGGGATTGTTTTGATTGTCCCTGTAAACGAAGTATAAATACTACGCACTCACTTTTCAATAGCGAACATTCCATAGTAAACCCCAATAACATGTATCAATTATATTGCAATCCAATTACATTTACGAGAGTTAGAGCACGGATAAACATTCGGCAGATTTCCGACAGACAAACCAAAGTTGTAAACACTTTTTAAATACGTTGGAAATTGTCAAAAACACTCTTAAGCATTTGACGCTCATTCACAGCAATGCTAACGTATATACTTTTGTGTAGCCCTGTATATAATCTATAGAATTCATACACACCACGTAACATCCAAAAAATAAAAAAGTTAAACACGCATTCCAAAACTCTAAATGCACTTCCAGGATCTATCGCTCATACATGCTGCCATCGCTCATATGTCTGCCTCATTCGACTGCAACCGAATTATTTTGTTTAACTCTGTAAATACGTGATGAATGCTTTGCACACCATATTCTACAGAGAGAATATTTTAGTGTACCTCATCCATATCAATTTTATTATGCTTTAAATTGTACAGGGGGGTTAAAATTAAACTGAGGTACTCAGAGGCTCATAACTCTGGTTATACTGAACAGATCCGAATGAAACTTGAGATATATATTATGTAGTTCACGCGGCCAAAATTTTCGTAAAAAAAAGTTTGAAATTTTGTTATCAGATTTTGCTGTACTCTAAAAACCATATACAAATGAGTAGTTAGTGCAATTTTGCTATAAAAGTGGAACGTATTGTTCAAAGAAATCATTTGTCAGCAGTGAACATGCCGCTGAACAAGAAGGAATGCTGGGGATTGTGGAGGAAATTGCGATTGCAAAAGCTGATGCATATTCAAATTCTTCAAATGATACTGCTCCATAAGTGGCCGCTCAATAGCCCGAGCATTGTACATTCCATGGGCAACCGTGCGCATGATTTTATGCAAAATTCTGAAGCTCTACCCTTTCAAGATGCATATTTTGCAACAGTTGAAACCGTAAGATCACACTGTGCTTCTTGATTTTGCGTTGCGTTTTCTGGCGAGGATACAAGTGGATGAATACTGGCCATCGCACATCTTATGGACAGACGAGGCTCATGTTCACTAAGATGGTGCTGTGAAATTCCAGAACTGCTGCATATGGGGTTCCACCAATCGTCATGTCATGCAACAACAGCCACTACATTTCCTATACGTCATGGCTTGGTGCAGATTCACGGCGAATTTTGCCCCTATTTTTTCGAGAAAATCACAATGAGCGGGTTTGTTAGACGTACAGTAACAGGTGACCGATACAGCAGACTCCTGGAGAATCATTTTGTCCCGGCTTTAAGTCAAAGAGGCTGTTTGACTATCACAATATTCATGGAAGATGGAGCAACTGCTCATACGGCGAGATGTGTAAAGAATGTAATTCAAGCCATCTTCTCTGATGAACGTGTCATTTTGCGTACTTTCCCAATTTCCTGGGCAGCAAGGTCACCAGATCTGAACCCATGTAACTTCTGGCTGTAGGGTTTTCTTAAAGATCATGTTTAGCAAGGACGTGTAACTAATTTAGCGGACTTGAAAGCTAGCATCGTATGCCATGTCTCCTTCATTCCTACTGATATGTTGAGTGCGGCCGTTGATAACGCGGTAGTTTACTTTTAGCATATTGTTGACAGCCACGGCATGCACATAGAGCACACAGGTGTGTAAATAAATAAAATATTCCGGTATTCTTTGATTTTTGAATCTTTATCTTTCATTTTACATTGTTAAAACGCAACCTGGTGGGATAATTTGCAACTTTTTTACGAAAACCTGAGCTGCATTAACTACATAACATTAATCTGCTGTTTCATTCGGAAGCGTTCAGTAGAACTGGAGTTATGAGCCTATGAGTACTGTCAGTTTAATTTTAACCACCCTCTATAACATCATTAAAATACACCGCAAAATATTTTCTGCATAGAGCATGATATAACCGGGTTATTTGAGTGTCCCTGTAAATGAATTATATATTCTACACACTCCATTTTCAATTGGAACATTCCATAGTGAATCTCTATTACATGACAATCCGAGTATTTTTACGAAAGTTAGAATATGGTCAGACAGACGGCAAACAGACACACCTAATTCATAAACATTTTTCATCTATGTTGGAAAGTGTTAATAATATAACGATAAAAATTATAAAATATATTTGTTTTTTGTAAAGAGAAAAAATTGTACTTTAAAAAATTCTAATTCATTTGAATGTGTATATATTTGTTTATGTAGCTATAATTTTTAATATTTGTGCAACTCAATATATATTTAAGAAGCATTTGCATTAAAATCGGTAAGCTTCAAAACTGCTTTTTTTATCAATTCTTATGTCTACCATTGAGCTAAATGAGAAAAAAGAAAATTAGTTATATAAAACATTTTAAAAGCTCAGTTACTAATAGGATATTGGCATTTATAAAACCAAAATGAAGAAATATACGACTTTTAAAAGAAAAACTGCCTTTTCTGAAATAGAGGCACTTCTTGAATTAAATATTTTAAAAGCTCTGTTACTAATGGGATTTTAACTTTTAAAAAGCCGAATAAAGAAGCAACAATTTTTTTTGCTGCGTTCTCTGAAATAGAGGTACAAAACATTTTCAAGGATTATTTTTGAAAAATATTGAACAAACATTTTATCTATAAAACTCTATACTGTCAAAAAATAATATTACTGTCCGCATTACTAATAACCATATAACGTTCTTTCACTTTGATTTTTTCCAACTGATTCAAGATTTTGTTTAAGAATTTTATAACATGTTAAATATATGTTAAATATATAGTTATAAACAATGTTAAATATGTCTTCCCGGCTATTCGATCTACATGGGTGTGTTCTTAAATCAAAGTTCTGTTATTAATTTTTTTCTATCTTTACAAGAAGAAAGTATTGGATTCACGAAAATTTCCGACTTCCGGTTCTCGACGGATTTATACCTTATAGCAGGTAATGACCACAATTTGATTGTTTTTAGAAAATGCCTCTCTATGAGTCTGTGAGTCAGTCTTTATGTAAGTATGTGACAAAAATTTTGTAGGCGCTCTATCTCAAGAACTATTGCACGGAATTTAATAAAACTTTAGATTGAGTTAGTCCCTGATATATATTGGAGCTGATTAGTTTTCGGTTTAAATCGGCCAACAGGTGATGATACTATGTTACATTTTTCACGATTTGTCAGGTAACTATATCTCCAGAATATATGCGCAGAATTTCATTAAACTATAGATTCTGTTAAGGTCTTGACATAAAGATATGCTGATTACGTTTTGGTGTAAACAGCCCAAAAGGTGGCGCTTCTATGCGACTTTCTGCAAGATTTTCACGATAGCTATATCTCAAGAACTAATGCTCAGAATTTGATCAAACTTCAGATTTAGTTAGACGTTGACATAAGACGTTGATGATTAGGTTTTGGTGTAAATCTCCCAACATATGGCGCTCCTATGTTGCATTTTTCAGGATTTACACGATTTTAGTAATAGTCATATCTCAAGAACTAATGCACGGGATTTAATAAAATTTTAGATTCAATTAGACATTGACATAAATTGGTGCTGATTCCATTTTGGTGTAGTGAAACTTGTATGAGATAGAAGAATGTTTTGGGATAGGCACATCCGACTTTTTTTTTTTTTTTTTTTTTTTTTTTTTTTTTTTTTTTTTAATTATTATCTTAAAATAAAAATTTGATATTTTCAGCCGATTGAAAAAGAAATAAGGCTTTATGTAGATTTTTAGGAAGCAATTATTTGCAAGTAAGTGTTTATCACAAAATATTTTATTCTATTACAATTACTAATACTGTTTTACGTTCTATCGATATTCTAGATTTAATTTATTATTTTTTTTAACATATCTATGAAAAGGTATGCAGTTGCGGCACATTCGAAATAGGCGAAAGTGTCATTTTAAAGAAGGATATTTTAGTATTGTTTGAAATTTATCTTTGTCAACTTGAACATAAAATGTCTACATTATACTTTCAGCAGTCTGAGTAAGAATATTTTGTAAACTTTTAAATACAAATGACTTTTAAGGAACTTTCTAAATGAATCGTTAATTGAAAAAACTACATAAGTTTACTGTTTCAAAATGCATTTTGTTTTGTTTTCTTAAAACGCATACTTGAAGGTAAACTCACACATGGAAAAATTACAGATGTTCATTTATCCGTTGCCATTCAAAATTGTCGTTTATTGAAAAACAATACTTTAGCCAATGAAAATACCAAGAAATTTTCCAATGGCTAACTACAGAACAAGAAGAAAATGTGATCGAAAACAATGATGAATATGCTTACGTGCTATAGCGAGTAAAGGCAATGATTGCACACTTTAAATAATACTATTTTCGAATAGTTATTATCGTCGCATTATTTAATCGTAGTATTCTTCGTTTATATATGATGAATATTATTAGTCGGGAATAGTGGCATTCGAAATACATAATATCTGGCAGCGATGCAGTTAATGCCAATTTTTAAAACCATTAATTACTCACGCAGTTATATTTAGTACAAATCTTAATACACATGATATAAATTTACATTTTTCGGAAGTATTGTCACAAATGTCTAAGTTAAGGCTGTTGGTCATTGAGATCTGTCGTGGAATAATGCAAACTTATTTTTAAAATATATCATCAGGAAATTAATATTTTCAACTTTTTTATTTATTCAATTTATTATTTATTCATATTTATTTTATTCTCTTCTTAAAGGATGTTTTTTAATTTATCAAAATATTTTTAAAATATATGCCTAATTTAAAATTTTATCTGATAAAAGCTGACGAGCTGTGAGTCAGATTTCAACACTTCAAATATAATTATTTATATACTTTGGAAATATTTTGACAGTAAAAAAAGAGAGACATTCTATAAAAAGACAGCACGGAGAAACAAAATAAGAAATATTAATTTCCTGATGCGATATTTTAAAAATAAGAATGTATTCCACGCTCATATGTTTATCAGCGATGGGAATTTGAGATCTCACTGGCAAACTGCCTTAAGGGAAGTTTATAATATTATACTATATAGTAATTGAATTTAACTTAATCCTATTTAACATTATTTATTCTCTAGAATTTTCGAAATATATGGTGTAAAAATTCCACCATAAATTACGCGCGGTAAGTTTTGCTGTTTGAATTTGCTCGAGTTACTAGTTAACAACCAGATATAAATGATTTATGTCTATTTTGAAAAGTACCTAATAAAAATATTATTAATATCATTGTCTTGTATCAGTTGTTTGGCACGAAATCGCACTGACTGCAAATACATCATAAATCCATAGTTTTTTTAAACAGTTATTTATTATAAAACAACTGATAATCGACATACATAGTTAAAGTAATAAGAAATATAGGGAATACAGAAAAGTTCTTAAAAACCATTTGTGTGTTGCAAAGTTTTTATTGGTTGCTGAAAAATCATAAATATAATATTGGATTCTTAAATCATGTAGTTTTTTAGATCACAGATTCAAATTTTTAAAAAGTGTTTTTGCGAACATTTTTAAATCTGTTTTTGGTTATTTTTAAACAAATGTTTCACAAGAACCAATTGAATTAATAAAAAGAGTGAAATTTTTTAATTTCTTTTGCAAAAATATTTTTAAAAGTTAAACTTCCTTTACAGATAAGATATTATTCGTTTTTCATTTATTTATGGCTTCAATTTTTCATTAATATTTTGTGAGTTCATATTATTTTTATATAGTTTATACAGTTAAAAAAATTATGTGAAATTTGAAATAATGTATAAACGTAAATAAAATTCCGTTTACTAAAAAAAAAATTTAAAAAAAAGTGTGGATTGGAGTTTTTTTAATGGTGTTTTATTCTGAGTAAAACGATATAAACTGCAAACAAATGTGAAAACCTTGAAAAGATTAAATCAAAGACATAAATATTTCTTTAAATACTATAGATGTTACACAGTCTATAAATATTTCTTTCCAAATAATTTAATTTAAAATAATTGAACGTTTGATCGAAATGCTAATATTCTTAAGTTAAAAGCTTTATAAAAGCAGTCACAGATAAATTATTTCATGGCTTTCATATAACAAAGCAAATTGTTGATAAATGTTTGTAAAATCTACTGTAATAGATTGACCTATGTGAGTACGACTCTAAAAAACTTTTCTGATAGTTTTGGATACACGGACTGTTTCAGTTCAAAAATCTTTAAGATTATATGTTCGTTACATTTCGATATGCTTTTCATGCAATTTCGTTATTAGGCCTTTTAAAGATAATTAACTTGTTAGTTAAATGTGTAAATTCCTACCAGAGAAGAAAAACGGAAAAAAACAAATGCTGTTATTCAGTATGTGAACATTATTTAGAGACACTTTTTAAAGAAATACCTTTTTTGCTCAAAATAAATTCGCTTTAATGCATTTCACTATTTTTGACACATATTTCTTATTTTAATAATCCAAAGATGAGTATACTACTGATTGTGTCAAATAGAGAAGCATATAAAAAGCCATTTTTATTAGTTAAATAAATTATTTTGATAATTATTTTTAATTTTGACAGTTTTAAAGGAGTGTGTGTGTGTGTAGGGGGGGGGGGTGTAATCATTGATGACGACCAAAAATGTCCTCATGACAAAAATAATGATAGTTTACTCATATTTTATGTAATTATACTATTTAAGGTACTAAGAACGTAATGAGCTATACGAACTAAGCAATAAGATAAAAACATCCCTTCATATATTCGTTTAGATATTATTTTGACGATTTTCTGTGTGTAATGACAAAATAACTGTAAAATTTAAGCAACTTTTATGCCATATCAGTGTTCATTGTGAAATGTGATAAATGAATTTTCTTTGAGCCATAACAGATATTTTATTAAAAACGGCGAAACAACTATCTTTATAAAATAATCTTTGAAAAGGAGAAAGTAAATTTTCATAAAAGAAACTAATTTAATATTGTATAAAGCAATATTTCTACAAGAATGATAAATGATATTTTGAGCCTTTGTTGGCTTAATTTCATACAGTTTTTCTAAAAAATGCTCATTTTTATATAACATTGTAATAACTGTTGATATTGTTATTTTAATTTCTTTTTCGTCTAACTTATGACCATTGAAATTCTACATATAAAAATTACTCCTGCTACTAAAATTTACAGACTCATTTCATCATGTGTAATAGATGACTTATTTTACTTTGTTCTGAATAAACAACTTTTCCTACAAGTATTAAAACATTATATATTATTAGATTAATTACTCTTTTTACTGTTAATTTTATATCACTATTAAAATCTTCTATCTGTTCAATATCATCACAAATCTTACTACATACTGCATGCATGTCAATTGATGGATACAATGAAACAATATCAAGACTAGCCATTATATAATTATCTGGTAATTGTATATGTTTGATTTTTTGAATGAAATCTTCCATTGATTTAATAGTTAATGTAGAATCTGGTAAAATATCTCTTAGGAAGGGAACATAAGCTTTTTCTAAAAAATAAGTCTGTCCTGAGCACTTTGAAACTATAGGACGTAATGGCATGTTGTTTTTATGATCTTTTTAGCCTTCCAATAATAATGATAAGAAATTCACAATAAAAAAAAAGACTTAATCTAATCATTCATAATAACTGTTTCACATTCAATGGTAAATATTATAAGCAGAATTATGGATCCCCAATGGGATAACCTATTTCAGGTTTATTAGCTGAATATACTCTTCGCCCATTGGAAACTGAAGTTTTTGGCACATTTGACTTAACGCCTCACACTTGGTTCAGATATGTTGATGATATTTTTATAATTTGGCAGTATAGTCTTCATGAACTTAAAATATTTATAAATCAGATAAACTCAATTGACAATAAAATTAATTTCACTATTGAAATTGAACATAATAAAAGTCTTCCATTCCTTGATATAATGTGAACCAGAACAGGTAAATCTATCGATATAACTGTTTTCCGAAAAAGTATGACTAACCAATCTGCCATACCAAATAACGCTTGTTCTCCATTTACATACAAAATTTCAGCCTACATTTTTTTCCCTAGAGTGGCCTTTATAGTATGTACTGAAAATAAATTGAATAATGAATTAGATAATATACATAAAATTGCTTGTAGTAATGGTTGTAAGGTACACCATATTAATAAGTTAATCATGGATATCGCCAATAATAAGAAACCAGAAAACAAAGTTGATTCGCAAAAATACAAACTTTATACTCTTCAATGTTAGCCAAGCTTTTTTGAAAAGTTTAAATACAGCCTTAAACGTTTCAATATCTGCTTAATAGTGAAACCCCCCTCAAAAATTAAAGAATATCATTTGCAGTAAATTTGACCCATTTAATTTTGAGAATTATTCAGGAGTATATGAAACACCTTTTATTAAAGAAGATCGATCTAAAAATTACTATATTGGCATGACCAGTAGGAAATTTTGTAACAGAAAAAAGGATCATATAGCTGATATTAAGTATATTATAAAAACCACAGCACTGGCAAGATTATATCAAGAAGAAACCATCCAAATAAATTTCGATGAAAGAAAAATAATTTTTCCCTCCAGTCTATACTATCTATCCATAATAAGAGAAACTATAGAGATACTAACAAGCAAAAATACAATATGTAACGATGCAGCATATTTTAACTTACAGAAATTGTGGCTCGAGTTACACCATGGTTACAGATATGAAAATAAAAAAACAAGTAAAAACAAAAGATAACGTGCGTAATTTTTTTAAAGTATATGAAAATTAAATGTTAGCATTTTAAATAACTTCAAAGACCGTGCAATTATGGAATATTCTCATTTGTTTTTGAAAAAGTCTCGGAGTGAGCCGAAACATGTCAAACAACCTAATAAAAGTTATTTTACTGTGTATTTATTATGTTTTAATTTACACATTTTAGAATTTAACATAAATGTATTAGTACAAGGTATTATAATTTATTATATTGTTATGTATATACTCATTTCTGAAAACATGGACAAACTGAAGAATAAAACATCATGCGCTTATATTTGAGTATGTCCATCTTCCAAAAACGAGTGTGAACTGACCTTTATGTGCTCAGTTTTGAGTATTTCCATGTTTCAATATTCTGAGTATTTCTGGTATTTCAGAATTGAAAGCATTGGGTCGTCATATTTGAAACAAAGTTTCATAAAAAATAAAAACATTGATTTACTCAGATTTGAAAGTGTCATTTTTCTAAATGTCCAGTCTCCCTTTAATAATTTTCAAAAGTCCATCAAATAATTGAAACATTATTATATTTATTGTTGTAAAATTGTTAGCTATTAAAATGGAATTTGTTTCGAATAGAAGAGTATTTTTTATGCGTAATTTTTTTTTCAATTTCACTATGCTATAAACATTGATTTATGATATTTCTCTTTTGGGAAACTGAGAATGTTTTATTGTCCACGCAAAAATGCATTTTTTAAAATTGATAATAGAATTTTGTGTGTGTCATTCTGTAAGTTTATATTTAAATAAATACTTAAAAGGTCAATATTTTAATAAAATAAAATTTTAAGGTGAAATTTTGCGGAATATTTCAAAATTTACTTTTTTTTTCTATTATATCATCTTTTTAACTTTAAATAGCAAAACTAAAAAGCGGAAATTACTGAAGTAAAATATATGTTTAATGTTAATAAATGAGAAAAGCACAAAGGTTAATTTTTATAAGTATTTATTTAGACTCTACATGCAGTAGAACTCCAGTAATCCGAACTAAATGAGACTGTTACCTGTTTACATTGGCGAAATTTCGCATTGTCAAAAATTTCGACATAAATGGAGCAACAAGAGAGAAAGCAAAAGGGCTTGGAAAATATGAGAAAACAATTCTTCGTTCTATCATTTTTTTCAGAGTAATACAGTCTGTACAACGACAACGACAATAGAATTCAAATGTAAGGAAAATGTAATGTAATTATTTACATGTCAGAGTTGCCAAGTCTCTGGCTTTTTGGACACCAGTATTTTAGTACAGAAAATGTTGTTTTATGTAATCGGAACATTCTCCGATTTAAAAGTACACCATTTTTTCTAAGATAATACTGGTGTGCAAAAAGCCGGAGACTTGGCAAGTCTGACAGGTAATGTAATGTAATTATTATTTTGATAAAAAGAATAGAAAAAAATACTCATCATTCACAATCTCGTTGTTAAACTAACTAATATGTTAACTTTTTTCTGTTATCAACACACTTTTCATTTGATTATATATATATATATATATATATATATATATATATATATATATATATATATATATATATATATATATATCAAATAAATTTCATTTCAAATTATACAGATTTTCGATTAGCCAGTTTCCATTGTAGTTTAAAAATTTCAGCTACTTTTCGTATTCGTAGCTTTTGTAAATTTAATTGAAAATTAAACTACGTATTATATGAGATTTTAAATGTAAAGAAAATGTAATGTAAAAGAACTAAAAATTTTTAATTTAAAAAATATTATTTTTTTAGCATATATATTATTGTATCTCTGTATTCTAAAAAAAAAAAAAAAAAAAAAAAAAAAAAAAAAAACGTTGCTATCGCCGTTGTTGCCGTAATTGAATTTATTTTGACCTTTTACTTTCTGTGATCATAATATAAGAAAACTATTGCATATAAATAAAAATAAAACTGGTAGTTTTATAGAAATGTGTATGATAAACACGCTGAAGCAGACAGTTTTTAAATCGAAGAATTATATTAAGTGCTATGTTGAAATTGCTCAAAGTAGCTCAGTTAATTATGTTTTATACAGTTAATTATGTTTTATAGGAACGAAAACTACCCATAGCAACTTAACCGTCTTTTTTATTCGATAAATACGTATTATATATATATATATAGACAATTCAAATATACTTATTAATTAAAACAAACAATTTCATTTTATAAAAAACTTTAGCATATGCATGAAGTTGCATTAAAATAGAGAAAAGAATTCATGTATATAAAATATATCACTTCCTGAAAATATCTAAAACTCGATATAAACATAAAATATAACCGTAAATTTTCTAAACTCAGTGCTTTTCAATGGCGCGGGTTGGAATTCTATTCCCAAGCATTGTATTTGTATCCTCAAACCCAAAGGAAGAATATTGTCATAGCAGCCTCATAAAAGTCCGAGAGGCAGTGACATATTTTATTTAACCATTGTATACAAGATGATTTTAAAATGTGTAATTGATCTTACTTATCACTCACGAAAAAAGCCGTCAGCTGTCGAGACAGTGGTTTATGCGGCCATGAGAGCCAAAAAATACACCATTCAAAGGGAAGAGCATCGCAACTCGATTGCAGACGATCGCGACTGTTCGTGAAAACATTGTTCTGCGGGAACTGGGCGGGGGGTTATTTTGATAAAAAGAATAGGAAAACAAGTGGGTAAATGTGATCGAAGATCGCTCAAAGGGACGTTTAATATTCCTTTCAAAACACTTTATCTTTCTTTAATAAATCCAAATAAATTTCATTTAGCAACAAAAAAAAAATAAAAAGTCATGTTTTTTATAAAGTAAAAAATTACCGGTCTATTTTTCTCTTTTTTTCGATTATCTAAACCAGCCCGCTATTATATTCTGTCATAATAATATCTGTCATGCGGACTAAATGCGATATTTAAAAAAATAATTTCAAAATTAAACATGTTGTACACCTTTAAAATGTTAAAATATGCGAATATTTCCATAATCGGATTTTTATCATGATTCAATATGTTTCTCTAACACATATATTTACTATTCTCTATTACTCATATTGATACTCGCTTTGTATTATTCTCAAACATTTGAAAAATTCGTTAAACTTCCAATATGACGTCAGATTTTCTTTTTAATTTTCTAATGACGTGATATTAATCTGCTTTGTGTACATACACATACTCATACTCCTTGTATTATTGAGAAATCTTTGAAAATTTGCGTTTTATTATCACTATGACGTCAATCATTTTTATTTCATATTAATATTTTTTTCGATTGGTGAAACTTTTTATTTCATTTTCATTTTTCACGTGGAAATCGTCTGATAGAAAATTAATTATTGTAGAAAGAATTTCATCGTGAATTTTTAATTTTTGGCAACTGCTTTAACGATAAATTTTTTAATTTAATAGGAAAAGGCTGTTAGAATTTTGGTTTTTTATCTCTATTTATTAAAATAATACGAATTTTTCAAATTTTAATATTTTGAGCTCTTTATAGCTGGTATTCAGCTATATACACAAAGTTTCAACTCTGTAATTTACATAGTTTCTGAGAATAGCTCTGCGACAGACAGACATTGGAGCAGGAGTAATAGGGTTTCGTGAGATGAACGAAACCCTAAAAATACTCATCATTCACAATCTCGTTGTTCAGCTAACTAATATGTTAACTTTGTTTTGTTATCAACACATTTTTCATTTGATTTTTTTTTATATCAAATAAATCTCATTTCGAATTATACAGATTTTCGATTAGCCAGTTTCCATTGTAGTTTAAAAATTTCAGCTACTTTTCGTATTCGTAGTTTTTGTAAATTTAATTGAACATCAAAATACGTATTATATAAGATTTTAAATGGAACAAATTAGTAAAATGCAATTTTTTTAATGACTTAATTTTTTATTCCTTATATCTTTACTTAATTTCATATCTCTTCAATACTTCCAAAGTTCATATACAGCTTTTGCTCGCATAATGTACGCCCCTGCATATTTTCTGCAAAACCTACTTTTGAAAGGGAATTTTGGTAAAGAAACAAATGTACAAAGTAAATTCTGTAGGTAGAATATGAAGCAAATTGAATTACTGAACAAATGTTAGAATCACATATGGGCTTACGATATTTATTTTTCAATCTGTTTAAATTTTATTCTGTGCATCCAAATGGCGAAATTTAGTTTATTTTCTTCACCTACTACAAGTGTGCAGTTGTTTTTTCAGTCATCAGTGGCATCTATCAAAAATGTGACACATTAGAATTTTCTGTTAAAAGTTAATCTTCCTCTTTAAGTTAAGAATTCCCTATTTTTGCTTATATTCGTCATGACTTAAATTTATAATTCTTATTGAAAATAACAGATTAACACTTTCAGCAGTTTTTTATTATCTATTATTTATTATTATTATTATTATTTGTAAAAAAAGTAATAGCATAGCTAACAATAAATTTTAAATAAATATAGCATATATTTAATAACTGTGAAAATAAAAGTATAAAATAAGTAAAAAAGAACAAAAATGGATGTTAATATTTTTTGCTTCCAAATGTAGAAAATATACTAGAGATAGACCTTACGAGTAATAATATCTTTAGGTAATACGAAATTCTGCTTGTAATATCTAAAATATTAGAATTACAAGCATGTAAAACAGCTCTTTATTTAAGCGTTTACTAGTTAATATTAATTATCTACTAAAATATTATTAATCATCTTCAAATCAAGCCCGTCTTTAAATGTTTCAAGTTGTCTTTCGAGAAAATTTAATATCAAATAACACTTAAATAATATATCTGGCGTATTTTTCCCATTTCTTCTTTCGATATACAAAATGTGTGAAAAATATGCAAAGAAATATACTGTACTGTGCACTTTTTAAAATTCCTTTCTCTTTTCTCACATAAGAAATTTTAGAATTCTCCCCTCTTTTAAACTTTTACAAAAAGAAAGAAACAAACAAAAAACATTAAAAGTTATATTAAAATGGAATTTTTACGTGTCCAGTAGTTTCGTCTTTGTCATAAATGTTTCACTATATCATGGGCAAATGTATTTTCGTTAAAAGCACTTTTAGCCTTATTGACATCAAACTATTAAGTAAATTTGTAATTTTCAGAATAATCTTTAAAAAAAAAAGATTTAATACATTTTTCTTCCAATTTGACATTTGCGCATGAAAATTCTTCCTTCCTCTCTCTGATGGCAGGAAATTAATTCACGAAAATAAAAGTGGTTTACATGTATGTAAATTTTTAGTGCATTCATTAGCGTTAATCTTATTCAATACCTGTTGTATAATCTTAATATTTTTCATGCGCTATAATAACTCTATCTACCAATGAAAAAGTGGATTACTTATTAACTTTTTGGTATTTTTAACTGAATTATACTGATTGGCAAGTATATTTGAATTATTGATTTTTTTTTTTAACTGAGGGGAAACGTGTCGAGACTGTGAATCGAACGCAAAACCTGGCTTAAATTGCCAGCTCTCTGCCTATTGAACAGATACATTGTTTATAATTCGAACCCCAGCTAGGACTTTTTTTCATTTAATTGGAGAGAAAAAAAACAATAATTCCTGTATCTTTACCAATTAATATGAGTGAGTTAAAAAAATAGAAAATCTATCTACATATCCATCGTTTGACTGTGTTTCATTACCTGCGGTACATTCTATTAAATGTTCTATATGACAAAACAGACGCTATTACCGAAAACGTTGTCTGTGTGAATTGTGCTGGCTCTTTGTACATCCAGGTAGCTCATGAGGCAGAATGTTGACAATTTGAGCATTTTGAGCAATTTGAGCATTACATATTTTAAAAAATTAAAATCCCCCCCCCTTTTAAAATCGGGTTCTATAGTATTTAGGAACTGTCTCTCTAAGTAATAAAATACTGACAGAAAAAAATCTTCTACAATGTTAAACACCCAATAATAAAATTTTAAATTTCAAGTAGGCAAGAGCAATGGGAAAGAAAGACAGGTGAATGATGATTACACAGACAAATGTCAAGGGACATGACAGGGAAATGACAAAAAGTAATGTTGACTTATCTACTATCATATTTACATATACAAATATGAATCACACTTAAAGATAACTTTAAAAACTCAATACAAATAATGTTTAATCGATGATTGAGCTTTCATTACAAAATTAAGGCAAATAAAAGAAACAGTGGAAGGACAGTCAATAAAATTACTTACCAGGATATAACTGGAGATCTCTAACTTTTCTTTGTGTTCATGCTTGTTTCTGAAAAAAAAATTCAGGATAGCTTGTTTGATGATGCCAGGCGGAATTGTGGAGTAATATGGCTGTTGCCCGCTGTTAAAATCATTATTTTAATTTTATGATTGGGGAATGACAATAAAACCAAAGGTAATTAATTTATTATTATTATTATTATTATTATTATTGAGGAAAATTCAAATAATGAAAAGTCTTTACTTTTCCAAATTTTAGTATTATATAATAGGGTGGATCGATGTTATATGGTGAAAAAATAAATATTATTAATCGAAACCTACCTATGCGGAAAAGATGTTCTATTGTATGGAGATTAAGAGAAAAATAATTAAAAAAATTAATTTTAAAATTTAATACTGCCGCAAAGAGTTTGAATTTTCGAAAATAAATTGGAAAACGACCTAATTTTGGTTAGATGGTTTTTGATTCAAAATAATTCTTTTAATTTTAATTAAAACATACCTATGCGGAAAAGATGTTATATTGTATGGAGATCAAAAGAAAATTAATAAAAAGTAATAATTTCAAAATTTAATACTGCCGCAAGGGGGTTGGATTTTCGAAAAAAAGGGCAATTCCAGCTTTTTCATTCTCCCGATTTATCATTCCACCTCTCCATAAGTTGGAAGCGCTACATCATGGAATCTTCCCTACGTCATATGATACGCCCATGTGGCTCTGAATTAGGGCTCCTATAAAAGTTAAAGGAGCCTTACTCTGAATAATACTGGATAAACGTATTCCCACCGCTCGCTCATTTAGTTCAAAGCTAGCGGCTTACGGATCGGTCGCTGTTCTCGCAAAGTGAAATAAAATTCGATTTCATTGCGTAAGTTTTCTTTGTAAGTGTATTGTGTTTCGTAGTGTATTTTGAATATTATTTCACCATGGCGATGTTCAGAAAAGACATGATTTGCCCTATATATTGGTCTGGTTGTGATATGCCAACGAATATGCTTCCTACCTACAGTGACGTAATAAAGTGCGTATGTTGGCATTCAAAAGAATACCGAAAGAAGGAAACATTGTCTACATCTACACTTTCCTCCTCATGTGAAGAAATTGCTAATAAGTTAGAAGAGACCTGGAAACGAGCTTCAATCCCAATAATTGACCACTATATTATTTTGAGAAAAGTTCGATTATACCACGACAAATATCGCGGTCTTCTTAAATCTTACAAAGCCAGAAAAGGTATTGAAAGCTATCGCAAGTAGATTGACGTTTTCCGGAAAAACTCAAATGCTGTTTTTGATATATCGGTATAAATCATTTGAATGTTGCTTCTGTAAGAAAGAACGGAAAGTACCAATGAACGAAAGAGAATTTCTAGTAGACTTGCGAACTGTAAGAATAATGGTAATCGGGTCGGTGGATCGGAAAGTCACTTGACAATTAACTAAGGCCGACAAACGAAAATTAAAGCAATGGCGATACGTGGATAAAAACAAAAACACTGCCTGATGTTTCTTCCACTTCAATATATTTGAATATGAATATGAATAACGGGTGTAAATTGAAGCGGCGTATGTGCGAGCATACTGACTTTTCTTCATCATCGCTATCATTGAAAGCGGCGCCCAAAACGCTGACGGTGTCACTGTCACATCTGTAGTGACGAAATTACGTGCCGTATCAAAGACAGTGGACCGTTTTGGCATTTCCGACCGAGCAGGCGCTGCCACCGTGTCAGCTGCGCTTCAAGATGTGGGCATTATCTCACAAAGCGATGTATCGAACATCGTTGACAGAAATAAAATTCGACGTGAGAGAACAAAGGCAAGAACCACTCTACCGTCTCAGTCAGTTGTGAAAGATTCTGACCATGATCAATTTGGTTTATACTTCGATGGACGTAAAGACAGGACTATATCACTAGGAGATAACAGAAGAAAAGTCATAATAGAAGAACACGTAAGTTTGGTAAAAGAACCTGGTTCCGAGTACATCGGACACGTATCTGTAAATTCTGGGAGAGTGCAAGTCATTGGAAAAAACATCGTAATGTTTTTGTCCTGCGTTGATAACAATATAGATGTAACAAAGTTGATTGCGATCGGTTGCGACGGAACATCTATTAACACAGGTGTTAAAGAAGGTGTTATTCGAAATTTAGTACTGATTTTGAAGCGTCCACTACAATGGTTTGTGTGCCAGTTACACGCCAATGAGCTTCCACTACGTCATCTTTTCACGTACGTAGATGGAACCATGACTGGACCCAGAAGCTTCACTGGTGGAATAGGACCTTATTATTAGGAGAAATGGGTGTTTTGCCATCCTGAAAATATCCTGATATCGATGTTATCTGACGACGGAACTCACATGAGGCAATTGTCCCTTCGAAGAATTCTAAAAGGGAGCGAAGTCAAACGGTCTACTGTAATCCCAAACATTTCAACGAATAATATCCGTATCTTCAAATTACCAGATTTTGAACTTTGTGCGACGGATTATATTGATTTGATTAAATGGGAAAATGTGACAGAACCTCCACTAACTAAACGATTTAGTGACGACATGATTTTAGAACCAATAGTAAATCCAGCAATTATTCCGGCGGCAATAATATCTACTATCAAGGGGTTTCCGTGCCACACTCAAGCTACAGAACGGATAGTCAAAACAGTCACGGAAGCACCTTCTGCTGTTTGTTGATGATATAGAAAAGACGGTTTTATAAGAAATCGCATCGAATCACGAAACCTCATGCCTATTTTCAACACGAAACGTGATTATCGCCCACTGTAATTTCGACGATTTTATAGGTTTTTCTTTATTTAATAATAAAAAAGCTGGTAAATAAGAAGCTGAAGTTTTCTGTTGTAACCAACTAAGTGTCCTCTTATTGCAATTAATATTTAAAATTACTAAAATGTATATTTCATTTAACAAAAATCACTTTGACTTTTTACCTTAAAAAGACTCAAATACATACATTTCAAACACCTTGCGGCAGTATTAAATTTTGAAATTAATTTTCCTAATTATTTTTCTCTTAATCTCCATACAATAGAACATCTTTTCCGCATAGGTAGGTTTTGATTAATATTAAAACAATTATTTTTATTAAAAAATTATCTAACCAAAATTATGTCATTTTTTCATTTTTTTAGAAATTTCAACTCCATTGCGGCAGTATTAAATTTTAAAATTAATTTTTTTAATTATTTTTCTCTTAATCTCCATACAATAGAACATCTTTTCCGCATAGGTAGGTTTTGAATTTGTGAAAACAAAATTTTCGATCCACCCTATTATATAATAATTTATAATAGTTTAAACAAAAAATGATCGCAAATATATTCGGATGGTCAACTTTTGTGCTAAGGTGAAGGCAGGGACACACAGGAGAATAACATTTATCACATAAATAAATTTATTTAAGTGGCTTATATTTGTAAATAATATGCTTTTTACCGTTATACAGCGCAAAACAGGTGATTAACGTATTCTACCATTCTTTTTCATTTTTATACAAATTTATACATCTTTTTTGAAGCTGGGAAAGGAATTTCGCTGTTTAAACAAAATGACCTACCTATGTTGAGCAACATTGACGACGTTATCGTTATATATATAATTTTAATTTTAGATTAAATTTTTTCCCTTATTTTGTGTTCTTATTTCTCAAGTAGCTTTAAAAATACTAGCTTTCATGTCAAGATATTAATGAAAGCAAAAAACTTAAAAGTACTTTCAATATCCATATAACATGCAGTATTTCTTTGAAGTGTTTCCTCTTTTCTTACAAAGAATAAATATTCTAGCAAGTTCTTTCCCCTTTTAAACTTCCTTAAACAACAACAACAAAAAATATTTCAAGCTTATATTAAAATGAAATTTTGATGTGTTCAGTAATTTTTTCTTTATCATAAATATTTCACACATGACAGGGAACTTTATTCTCATCAAATGCACTTTTAGTCTTGTTTACGTCAAAATATTAAACAATTTCGTAATTATCGAAATATTTTAGGCACTTGTAAACAAATTCATATCAAAAAGTTTTAATATATTTTTCCGTCAATATGACGTTTGAGTAAACAAATACTTCCTTCCTTTCTCCGTAGACAGGAAATTACAACACGAAATTAAGTGTAGTTTTACATTAATACCGTTTTTAGTACTTTCATTAACACATTTCTCATATTTATAAATGTTATATTTTTAAGATTTTTTTATTTGCATGTAAACGTTCATATATATATATATATATTTAAAGGGGATTACGAAGGTTATATAAATTTTAAACAATCGCTATATATAATTACTAAAATTATGGATATTTTCCGATTAATTAGATATATGGATAGTTAATACATAGATTTCATATGTAATCATCCATGAAGTCATATATCAATCACTAGAATAATTTGTTGTACCTATTTATTCAGATATTGCATTGCTTTAAAATACACTGAAAGATAGCGCATATGTGTAATAGTTTTTAAACATGTTTTCAAACACATTAAAATATACTGCAGATGTATAAAAGTTTTTAAAATATCCTCCCCCCCTCACTTTCTGTCTTGAGGCATCATGAGTTAATGCTATTAACGTACCATCGTCGTCGCTAGCTACTGTCATCGAAGATTTCTCTATTTTATATCCGTAATTCTGAAAAGCGAACCATCTGTTATCAAATTTGTCATGCAACATATCTTTGCATATTCCGGAGTTTACTGTGGTAATTCCTATGGCCTCTCTTAGTAAAGCTTAATTTAAACTATTATAACCTGCTAATTTCTCGATATTGTTGAAGTTTATCGTAATTCATGTGATTTATTCTTTAATTTGGCTATTGCCGTGGTGGATTTAATAACTGATGATACGACGGAAGGATATGAAAATATTTTAAAAACTTTGATACATAAGCACTACCTTTCAATGTGTTTGAAAGTAATTTTTAAAAGTTTTCGACATTTGCATCATATATTAATGTGTTTTAAAGCAATATAATGTCTGAATTAATAGGTAAAACAAGTGATTCTAGTAAAAATAATATATAATTGGCAGCAGAGTCCTAAACATATAGCTTTGTGAAAAACTGCGTTTGGTATAAATAAAGAAACCATTCGCTTATCTTTATCCATAACAAAAGTCTCTAACACCTTCTTTCAATTAATTAATTAATCAGTTTAAGATTTGCATATTTTATATTAAGTGACATATTTAGAATTTCTTACTTACATCTTGCATTTTAAATTATATAATACAAAAATAAACTAGATGTAGCATGAATGAGTAAATTTATTTACGCTAACAAATGTACAACTGAGAACAACTTAATAAGCTGTATTTGATAATCAAGTTTCAAAACATTAATTATTTTAAATACAGAGCTATAAGTAAGTTCCCTAGTTCCTTTAATATTATCAGTAGTATTTACAAACAATACATACATAAAACCACAGAAAATACTATAAATAACTTTAAAACATTAAAAATGCCCCGCTAGAGACATTTCGTTGAAATAAATGAAACTAAACAAATTTATACATCAAACAGACATTTGAAGTAATGCGTATAAAATCAACAAAACGTAACAGAAATGTAACAGAACAAAATGTAACAGAATGACCTTTTTACTGCCGGAAAGCACATAATTCATAAATTCAAAATATCATTACTAGGTAACCATTTGGTAATAAAATAAGAAGTTTTCCTTAATTATCTTCTTAGGCGCAGGGCAGCATTTTCATAGTCATAGGAATAGGAGGGGAGGGGACTGGAAAAAATTAAATTTCGTATTTTAACTTGCATTTACGCCTCCTTTGTAAAAGAAATGCCATATCTGAAAGCTATACACTATACTTAGTTACAAACGTTTCTTAATTTAGCTCTTATCGTTCTTAAGCTTTGCGAATACATAATATGACCTTTTCAAAGTCACCAACGATTCTGAAAAGCATCCCTTTATCTTCAGAAATCTCAAAAATCACTAGAATTTTGAAATTTAACGAAACATTTCTGAAACAACAGGTTTTTTTTCCCTTCCGTAATTTCCGGAAACGTTTCGAAGTAATTTTTACAGCGTATTAATCAGTTTTTCTCAATCCAGAATATCGATTTTTTGGATGGCATCTATTTTCAAATAAACATTTTCATGTTTAACAGTTGTGACAAATTAATATTATTATAGCACTAAGCTACAACATTAACATTAAAAGTTAATTTTTTTTGTTATTTTTAAATGCATAAATTCTTTTACGCTACTGAAAATATTTACTCGAGAATTTATAGCATCCTTAAAAGCGATAGTCGTGATTGAGAAAAATGAACAACTCACTGAAAAAACAATTCAGAAACTTTTCCAAAAATTACGGGCAGCAAAGGAAACGTTTGCTATCGACAAAATTCTTTAAATATCGGAAATCTTTAGGTTTCAGAGGTTTCTAAAGATAAACAAAATACTTTCCGTAATCGCGGGTAACTCGGAAGAGGTTATATTATATTTTCATAAACCTTAAGAAATCTAAGAGGTAGAGTAAGAAACTTTTTTTTTTGTTTTTACGGTGTACTTGATTTGAATACATTGTTGTAATTTCAAGTACATTTCATTAGTTGTTTAAAATATAATCATCATTATATCTAGTTCTTTCTCACCACCCAGTATATTTATTCACACACACATACATATATATGTGCGTGTGTGTGTGCGCGTTTGTCTATATATATATACAGAAGGAAACCAGAATCGCAATCCACTTATTAAATCAATAATACAGGGCATCTCACACCAATTCCAATCCACATTTTCGTTCATAACTGTAACAATAATGAAAATGTTTCAGAGATATCTTCAACATAGTTACTTTGTTTTCTATAAAACATGATAAAAATACATAAAGTAATAAAAATGACAATCCTCCATGTCCAAGTAAAACTGAGATAGACGCTTCAAATCTCGCAAGCTAAAACTGACAAAGTATACGATGTCACTGATCGAATTACAGAGAAATTCCAACAATTCCCTTGATTGCACGACATTTCACAAAAGACAAACTTATTGCGTTGAAAATTTTGCTAAACTATTTTCATTATGTATACAATTATGAACAAATATGTGGCTTGGGACTAGTGTGAGATACTCTGTACTATTGATTTAATAAGTGGATTGCGCCCTTTTTTTTTATACAAAATTTTCTTGACTTCAGTTACACCTTGTATATCTATCTATCTATCTATCTATCTATCTATCTATATATATAAATATATATATATGTATGTATGTATGTATGTATGTATGTATAAGCGCGTTTCACTACACTGCAAAAAATGACCAATGTTTCTTATTTTATGAAAATATGCTATAACTACGAACGAAAATATAATATAATCTTCTGAGTTATCCGAAATTTCAAATAGCATGTTACATTGTCTTTTGAATCCCCAGAAACGAATACATTTTCAAAATTTAAAGAATAATTTATAAAAACAAATTATTTTTAGCTGCCTGAATTTTTCAGAAACGTTTCCGAAGGGTTTTTATAGTGTATTAATTAGTGTCCTCAGGCTGGAATACCTGTTTTTCGAATGGTATCCATTTTCAAGTACACGTTTTCAGCCGCATAAGTTAATTTATACATGAAAGAGTAAAGAAATAATCTTAATTTTAATGTGATTGTTAACGCTGTTATTTTGCATGTTTGTCTGTTAAACATTTTTTTGAGCATGAAAATGTTTACTTCAGAATTGATAGCATTCGAAAAACAGGTATTCCAGGCTGAGGACACTAATTAATATCCTATAAAATCCCTTCGGAAACGTTTCTGAAAAATTCGGGCAGCTAAAAATAATTTGTTTTTATAAATTATTCTTTAAATTTTGAAAATGTATTCGTTTCTGGGGATTCAAAAGACAATGTAACATGCTATTTGAAATTTCGGATAACTCAGAAGATTATATTATATTTTCGTTCGTAGTTATAGCATATTTTCATAAAATACGAAACATTGGTCATTTTTTACAGTGTAGTCGTTAAATTCTGAAGATACAATAATACGGCTATAGTTTTGTGTTCGCCCTACATCGACGTGACGGAAGACGATTCTTTTTTCGGTTTCTTTGATCTGTGGAATCTTTGCCGCACTACAAGAGAATACGACGAATATCAGAAAATGATCCCTTACATGTTTATCACCTTCAATGGGGAGAATTTCTTTGTTGATTTTATGCGTGTTGCTTTGAAATCTTTGAAGAACAATAAAAAAAGGTCACAACTGACCATAAAGCATTTGAAAAGAATTCCCAGAGAAATAGTGGGCAGCTATACTCTCTGATACTCTTCACAGAATATTATCTGCATTCGTAGATTACACGTGTCCAAAATAGTCATTTTCTCTAAAGACATAAGAAATAATGAACATCAAGATTTTTCGATGGTCTGAAACTTGATTTTCTTCTCTGTTTTCCTCTTTTTTTCTGATAGGGATTTTTATTCCCAGAGACATTTGAATACTTATGGTCTTGGCTAAAGTATCTGGTTAGTCGACTGTGCGGAGATTCCAAATCCAGATATTGTTATTATTTATAAGACTTATTTTTAAATGTTGCGAGTGTTTATTAATGAATCTTAGTTTTATTGGAAAAATCAATTTTCTTTTTTTAAATTCATGTTCTTGTAGAATAAAATCCCACTTTTATCAACATTTAAGTTATTTTCTCCCTAATCCTCTAAAACAACAAATCAAATATATTTTAGGATGTTAAAACAGCAAGAACTCTCTTACTTAGGAGATACTTTTCTGTGTTTTAAGTAATTTTAGTCTCCATGATAATAAAACATCTGGACTTAGTCCGCTTTATTATCCATACATTTATTTAAAAATTAAATGTACTAATTTTTCTCGAATACATGGATTCGGGCTAAAATATGTTTAGTTAATGCAAGAGAAAAAAATAAATCAGCCAGTCTAAATATAACTTTTGATTAATTCAGCAATCAGAGATATGTTGGTCACATAAAATGGCATTTAATTTACCCGAACTGGAAAGGATGTACGTGTATTAAGACTTCCCGTAACGTGGCGGACAAGATAAATGAGACTACAAAGAGCAAATGCCAAGAGTGTATCTCTTTATTTAGTGTCGTGTCGTGAAATTTCGCATTCAGCTGCTGAAAGAATTTCCGTAAAGCTAAGTTATATACTTTAACATAAAAATGTAGTATCTAAAATAAAAATAACAGTTTTTATACTACTGTAAGAATCCATATATGGATAATTTTCCAATACAGATTTTTTTCTTCTTTTACAAATGTAAAATTTATTTTCTACTTTTTACAATAGTCCATTAGATAGAATTTTAGACTTTGTATTTTTGAATCTGTAAATAAAGGTTATGATTATTTATTTGTAATTCCTCAAGAATATACAGGGTGATTATAATTAAAGTTTAAGTTTCAAAACGCTCTAAAAAACGAACCACTTATTAGAATGACGTTAAAATTGAACGGCGTATTATTGAAGAAGGGAGAAAGAACATGAACAAAAAAAAAGTTCAAAATTTTAGAGACAGATGGCGCTGTAAGCGTCAGAATTTCGACTACAAATGACAAATCGTAAAACAACGGCTAAGGCGTAAGTTACACGATAAAACAATTGTACTGTTCAGTGTGCGTGATTGTACAGGTGTGATACTGTTAGTTACGTAAGCCCATCCACCACGGCAAGCTCGTATCACATCGGATGGGAAAAATCGGTTTTTAACTGTGGCGAGGTCAAAAACCGCATAAAAAGCATCCATCCAATCGGTTTTTAATTGTCCTGAGGCCAAAAACCGCACAAAAAGCATCCATCTAATCGGTTTTTAATTGTCCTGAGGCCAAAAACCGCATAAAAAGCATCTATCCAATCGGTTTTTAAGTTTCGCGAGACTGCCGCAAAACATGTTCAATATGCTGTCCACCGTTGTGTGCAACAAGATTAAATCGGGAAACAGCATGTTCCACAACCGATGGAAGTGTCACCGGAGTCAAGTTCAGAATGTGTTGCGAAATGCGTGTCTTCAATTCAGCTACGTTGGAAATCGGAGTACTGAATACAACATCTTTCAGATAACCCCACAGCCAGAAATCACACGGATTAAGATCAGGTGATCGGGCCGGCCAGGCTGTAGGGAAATGACGACTGATAATTCTAGCATTTCCGAAATACGCCTCAACAACTGCTTCACTCGATTTGCAATGTGCGAAGGAGCGCTATTTTGCATAAAAATGATACTATCCAGACATCCACGCTGTTGCAGAGCTGTAATGACGTCATTACGCAAACGAGACTCATAGCGCTGACCATTGACAGTAACGGTAACAGGACCGAAAGCACCCGTCTCCTCGAAAAAATATGGCCCTACAATAAATGATGCCGTAAATACGCACCACACAGTGACCTTTGCAGGATGAACTGGTACTGGGTTCGTTGCGAGTGGATTTTCTGTTGCCCATATTCGGCAATTCTGTGTGACATATCCCGTCAGATGGAAATGGGCTTCGTCTGTCCCCAAAATATTCCCCGGCCAATCATTGTCCACTTCCATGCGAGCAAGAAATTCCAAAGCAAAATCTTCTCTTGCTGGCAGGTCAGAAGGAAACAACTCCTGCACATGGCAAATTTTGTACAGATAGCATTGCAGGATGTTTCGTAGAATGTTATGCACCGTGCTCACAGGCCTGTCCAATGTTCGGGCAATTCTCCGTGCACTGCATGGTTGCACACCACCGCTCGACTCCTCCTGAACTGCTGTGGCCACTTCTTCAACTACCGCCGAATAACATCTTTTCCTTCCTCTACATGACTGCACATCAAACGAACCTGTATTTTCGAATTTTTTCATCAATTTCACCAGACCGATGACAGTCATCGGTCCAACGCCTTTTTTCATACCCTTGAGGGTCCTGAACTGCTGCAGAGCTACTGGTGCAGAATCACCGTTCTTGTAATAAAGCTTTACAAGCAGAGCGCGGTCCTTTATTGAGACACTCATGGCGAACGTCTGAGATGCGAAATGAGGAAATGCCGTTTACCCATCGCTTTTATAACACCAGAAATGGCCGTGTGCCTGCCATGTATTTTATTTTACATCTTCTGACGCTTACATCTGTCATTAAAATTTTGAACTATTTTTTTTTGTTCATGTTCTTTCCCCCTTCTTCAATAATACGCCGTTCAATTTTGACGTCATTCTAATCAGTGGTTCGTTTTTTAGAGCGTTTTGAAACTTAAACTTTAATTATAATCACCCTGTACTATAATTTACGTAAATTATATACAAATGCACAAATTAGCATGAAATACCCCATAAAACATTGTATAGTTTAGTAATATATACACACTGTCAAAAATTAAAAAACGATTTTTAAAACCCATTAATATTTGCATATTCTATAATTAATTGTCACAAGGGTTTATTAAAATAAAAACGTGGAAATACTTTTCCTTTATTTTATGGTTTAATTTAAATTCTGAATAGAAAATTTAAATACCAACGATAACTATTTCTTCCTAATTTCTTTCTAAAAATATATAAAAATATTTTTAACTACGCATTTATTATCAATTATATATGTAATTCAGTAACGTGAAAAACATCAGTTAAATTGTATATTTTTAGTAGCGCATAAAGTAGCAAATAATTTCACAGAAAATTAATAAAATAAGGGCCCTAGTAAATGTTTAAATAAAAATCTTATTTAAGCATTTTACTTTTCTTTCATATATTACATATCACCACTACTAAAGTTTAAAATAACAAATATCACAATAACAAAGGATGTGAATTTTTCACTTTGCTACACAACATACAACCAGTAGAGTTAAAAATGCCCAGACCGGAGATCGAACCCGGATACCTTGGTGTAGCGCACCAAATGCTTTACCATTTAAGCCACCAGGACGACATCCAGTCTAGCATTTTCACTCTTATACGGTGGCATGGCCGCAAACCAGCAGCATAAGAAGGAAAGTCAAACTTGAGCACACAACTTAGTGGCATACACGAGACGAACAAGTTCCCCGCATCGGAGAATATATATTTACATCTTAATTAAATTTTCAGAAGATCTGAAACTGCGTCGGAAATTAATGACAATGCCACTAAGTTGTATGCTCATGTATGACTTACTAATTTGTGCTGCATATTTGCAGCCTTGCCATCGTATAAGAGTGAAAATTATGAACTGAATGTCGTCCTGGTGGCTTAAACAGTAAAGCACTTGGTGCGCTATACCAAGGTATCCGGGTTTGATCCCTGATCTGGGCACTCTGATGGTTGTATGCCGTGTAGCAAAGTGAAAAATTCACTTCCTTTGTTATTGTCATTAATTTTCGGAGTAGTTTCAGCTCTTCTGAAAATTAAATTAAGATGTAAACAAATATTATTTTTTAAATATAATTAATGTGAAATAACAAACGAAATTCATAAGAAAATAATAAAAATATATTTATATTTGAATGCATCTACTTAACATTTAAGTTTTATTTGTTTTATCAAATACAGGCGTTTTGAGAAAATACTTCTAAGAGAAATCAATTTCTAAGTGCGTAAAATCCCTTGAAAATAATGATGCCTCACTATAGCCCCCTAGCTGTCTCACATTAGCTTCATTCCATGTTGGTAATATTCGATAAGGCTTTAAAAAAATTACCCTTTTTTATGACATGCAATGTTTTTCTTTTCCCCATAAACAGATAAAGGAAACAAAAACACATGTTACAGTACTTTTTGTTTGAGACTAGATTCAACAGATTGCAAGGGACTATGGACAGAATAATTCCAACTGACGATATATTTCTAAGAGAAATAAAACTTATTTGTAAAGCAAATAATAAAATAAGTAAAGGGCTTATATATTCTTGGCTTTATTTTATTTTTAAAAAATCACATGGGAATAAATGTAAAACTGAAATGGGAAGTTATTCATAATAGATATTAAAACTATACAAATAAATGTAAAGTTATATTCAATTTATGCTCTTAAAGTTTATTTCTTTTCTAAAAAAAATCCTATTCAGTTAACTAAAACTTATATTTAATGTATAAAAGGTTTGAATAACTTATATACTTCAATTGTTTTACATTTTACCTTATTTTAAAAGGTCAAAAGCTGTAAAATGTAGAACTCTAATATCAAGTTACAAACCTTTTTATATTAAATATTAAAATTCTATTTAAGTTTATATTTAAATGAAATCTAATATCTTACAATTTAAATCTTTGCTGAAGTAGAAAAGTACTTAATAAACATTTCAAAGCTATATAAAAAGTATTTTTAAATAATAATAATAATAAAAAAATGTTAGAGTGAACTTAACATTTTTTTTCATTTTACAAAAGCATAGAAATTTCAAATTCCAATGATTAACGCTATTCTACCCTTCTTAATGATAATTGTAAAGAAATAATGCAATTAAATACTTCTGAAAAATCTCTTGAGCATGTACTTCATTTTTTAATGCTGCGAGTATGACAGTTTTGACAAAATGAAGTGATATTTGAAAATCTTATCAGACCGTAAAGAATTCTCTTAAATTCTTAATATTTCACTCGAGAAATAAATTGTAGTTATCATAAAAGTTTCAATGAGAAGTATAAAGTTAAGAAAAAAAACTGTTCGTGTAGGGTCGGTTTGGGGATAATTTGTTTCGCTTTCGGTCGGGTTTGGTAACTGCTCTTTTTTTATTATTTTTTTTTTTAAGTTTTATATAAAAAGTATATATGTTTGAATATAAATGAGTATATATGTGCTCTCTTTCCTACATAAAAGATAAAATTGAAATTAGATATATAATTAAAGGTTACTTTTATGTAACCGAATTAAAATATTAATTAATATATGTACATTCCGTGTTTCCTTTTGAAGTACGTAATGTTCAAGTCGGTTACAGGATGACGAAAAATATATTGCCTAGTACTGTATGACTGCGGGTACAACACAATTTTTTTTGTCGGGTTCGGAACAGGTTTAAGGTTGACTTTAAATAGAATTTTCGGGCTGTGGTTGGGTAAATCCAAACCGTTCAGGACTCTAATGTGAGTAACAATAAAGGATGGTTACTCGCACAAAAAAATAACTCATAATAAAAAATAATCCCTCGGCGTTGATTTTATTATTGTTTGTATTTTTTAAAATTTAGTTTTTGGAGTTTACTACCTTCTTAATTGTATAAAATATCAATTATTTACATTTTTCATTCAAGCTAGCTAAAATTTTTTTGTTTTTTTAACATGGGTAAAATTCAAACAAAAAATATTGTGAAAGGCAAAACATTGTGCTACATCTTATATTTACAATAACATATGCCTAAAATGTTTTCTATTTATTTATACTGATTCTATATATTTTTGAGATTCTTATTCCAAAAATGACCCCAATTGTTTTACTATCATGCACAGTTTTTTCATAGTCTGCGTCAACATGCGTTACATTGATGTACATTACCTGTTGAACATACTACTGGTAAATAAACAAAATAAAACAATTTCATTTGAAATCTAATACATCGAGATATGCGTATACATATAGAAGGCATTGGAACATTTTTTTAAAAATTTAGTCAAAGGTGTTATGCGGAAGTTTGATTTTTACGTATGCATAGTGAATGCATTGAGATATATAATTTTTTTAAAGATCTTATATCGCCCTTTCATTTTGCTAGTAAAGCTTCGCTATTAGATTTCCAGTTATGCAATAATTCTGAATTTTTATGATTAAATATCCAACACTAATTGGCAAGCATATATTCCACTAAAAACCCGTGTATCCCCACTAAATACATTTTTTCTCCTATTATGTAAAATAATAGCTTTAAGATCTCTGTTGGTATAGTCAGTAAAATGCCATCGTTCCTGGGCTCTGTATTTCATTTTGCACTTCAATCTACGGGCATTAATATACATGCAGTAATCTTAGTCATTCTCCTGTAGAAAGTAAGTGATAAACTCCAGTTCTGTGGTTATATACAAAATAGTATACGTTTAAGGAGCTAATATCTTTTTCTTTAGGTTTGGAGCCTAAAACTTATAAAGATCTCATACACGCCGCAAATTACACGCTGTTCAAACACGCTGAAAAACATCATCAGTAACATTATGTGATCAGAATCAGCTGAGTGATCGAATATAAAAGTGGTTCTTTAATTTCTGTACCGTGTGAAACAAATGTCAATGCTGATGGAAGTTTTGGGTACATAAAATCTTTCTTTTTAAAAACATATAAGTATCACTATCATCCCGGAAGAAAAAAATCACAATGATTAGTGTAGTAGATAGTCCCACTTCCTACCAAAGGGATATACCAAATGTGAATGCTTATTTTTACCTTTGGCCAAAGTTCTTACACCCTGATCACCGCATTTCTCTTCTAATTAGGTGAAATATGCTTTTTTCTAGTGGGTAATTTAGCACACATATATTTCGTGGAATAACAAAACGTTTTGTTAAAAGAAAGTTTGTCCATTTAATTTAAATTAGGCGTTGTGTTTCCAATAAGCAGATTGCGATATCGCTTACATATTATAAAAGTTAATTTTGTGCAAAAATGGTAAGAGACAAAACATTATATTGGTATTTTAAAATTAAACACAAAATATTGCATACAGAACAATTAAAATTATGAAAAAAGCTTTTAAATTGTAGGTATGTGAATTACACTTCATTACACGACATTTCCATTTTGGCTTTCATTATAGCAGATCTTATATTCATAGAACTTTGTTACAGATATTTAAAAATATATATTAGTTTTAGCCATAAATTTACTTTTATCGTGATTAAAACTTAAATGCCAATTTTTTATTTCTTGATATTTAAAGAAAAACTATAATAAGTGCGCTGTCAGGAGCAGAAGTTTGATATTTTGTTGCAGGAATTGGGACTGTTTTACTTAATGGATAATTACCTCTGACTTCTTGATGTAAAATGACCAATGAAAAATTACACATAAAAGTTAACGACTCTGAAATATTAAATACTTTTGTAACAGATACATAAAATGAGATTTGAAATTCTTCAACAAATGGTTTTAACTTGTGCATCGAAAAAAAAATTATTTTACTACAAAATATGTGTGGTTTGAAAATGTACTTACGGAAGCAAGCTAACTATCCAGTTGTTTTTGTACCATTTAGGACTTATTTTGCATTTAATTAAATGTAAAACGACAAATGTAAGCTAAAAATGATTTTTATTATTCTTGTAAGTCTAAACTAATTTCATTTGCAGGAGTTGTATTACTATCTAAATTTTGTGTAAAAATATAGTATTGTCTCATTTAGGTCATTTTTGTCTCATGCACAGTAGTTAAAATTAAACTAAGATGTCCAAAGAACCTAAATGCATTTCATACATGTCACTTCATCTTAATTTTATTAATTTAATTGGTATCAGTTTATTAAATACTTAATGCAGAGTAATAATTAACTGATAAATCGTTTACCGTTCATCCTTTTCGATAATAAACAGGGTGTATCATAAAAGATGGGTAAAACTTTAAGAGGTGATACTACACATCCAAAAAAATAAATTTCATCAAAGAATGTATGGTCGGAAATAAAACGCAAAGGTGCTAGAGGGCGCCGAAGCTGTTGTGATACGCAAAACACACAAAGAACGATTAAATGAGAAAAGCAAGTTTAATGACACGTGATTAGAATAAGTGTTCAAAACAATGCATGCAGTACAATGGCGAAGAAAGGAATGGTGATCTTTCTGAAAAACAAAAGGCATATCGCGCTCTTCCCCTTAAACGGCCGAAAGTCTGCGACGAGGTCTTCTGCAGATTCAATAGGAGCCTCACACATAAGAGCCTTCAGCTGTCCCAACAAACAGAAATAGCGACATGAAAGATCTGGCGAGTGTGGTGGCCAAACTACAGCACCAACTTTATGAAGCACCAGCCCTTAATCAATGGTGCTCCAACTTGCTGGAAACACATTACCCGCCAGATGTGTGGGACTACGGCTTTCAACATGTCTGCCAGGATCTGTAGCAGAAAAGTAGGGCATTTTTCCTGTCAAGGCGTTCTGGCAGAAGATAAGGTCCGAGTAGGTGGTCTCGGATTATTTCTTCCCAAATATCGATAGAAAAGCGTCGCTGATGAGCATGTGAATAAGTGTCATGTGTATTTACATTCACCCATACATGTTGATTGTGGGTGTTAAATGCGCCTTCACGTGTGAAGGTACATTCATTCGCAAAAAGCACAGTTGCTCTAAAATCTGAATTTACCGCGTTTTTCTGCAGAAACCAGCAGACGAATTCCACACGACGCGCACTCAACCTTTAGCCAGTTCCTGGACTCGTTTAACATGATAAGGATGAAAACGTTCAACCTCCAGTATTAGCCATGTTGTGGAGTGTGATACATGTAATTGCCTATCAACTGCTCGTGCACATGTACTTGGCTCATCAACTAACATTCCGTCCCGTCTTTGCACGACCTGCATACGACCGGGAAGCGAGAAAGGATCCTGTGTCACACAACTGTCGGTGCAAGCACTCAAATGTTTTACGGTCGGGAAACCGCCTGTTGGGAAACCGCTTTCCGTACAATTTTTGAGTCTCTGAGCCATTTCCATTTGCAGTTCTATAGATAAAATTCATATCAGCCACTCCCCTATTAGTGAAGGGCTACATATTCCGATACGTCCGATACCGCATTTGATAGTTGAACGCTAGGATCAGAGGTTTTTATGTCTTAACTAGCATGCTACGCCCGCTGCGCTGGGCCATTTTTCTAAATGTACCTTAAATCATGCGAAATGGCTTTTTATTTTAAAGGAATAGGGATCTTCACCTACTGATGCTACCCTAGTCAAAATTTTCAAACGAATTATATCAATGGATTTGAGCATGTATTTTAAAGCAATAGGGACGTTCACCTGGTTTTTCCTTCAATATTGCTGTAAACGATGCGAACGACATTGTGTTATATTATATCATACATTGGACAATATTTGGGCTAATAAGAAGCAACTTATTTAGTTGATCATTTGTAGTAGAGTTTGGTAGGGAAATGAAGCCATTATAACCATAAGACCATTATGGCAACAGGAACTAAAATGTTCTTTAGTCAACATACTACTAAAAAGAGAGCATTAGAATGATTGCATAGACTGATCATTGCACTTAAATAATGTTCGGATGATTAATTTTCGTCTGTAAGTACTTGAACTCCGTTCCCCTTTCTTGTCTCTATGTGAGGTTCTGGTAACGTAAGTACAATCTCACTCTGTGTTACGTTATATTTCGTAATATACGTCCTCTTCAGGCATGTCTACTACGGTTTTTCATCTTTCGATTCCAGCAGAGTAAATACAGTCAAAAACGTAATAAATTGTTTGCACATAAAGAACAGTGTTTAACTTTCCTATTTAAAAAAACTGGTGAATCATAAAAAAGTGCTTTTTTAAAGCTGAATAGTTTGAAAAAAATTAAAATGACGCCATTTTCACTGTATTTCCATTTTTAAGACCAGTTGCATTCGTGTAATCGTTAACCTGAAAAAAAAACCCGATGGTAAAATGCGGTAGAAGAATAAACCTCTAGTTTGCACCCAATAAAATCTTCCTAATCTTCCATAATCTTGTCGATATCCAAGTTTGACGTCAAACATTAGAAGTGCTTGAAACGATATGGTTACTAATGTACCAGAGTTATTTACAAAACGAAGTTATTGACATGCCAAACTATGTTCCATTAAATAATGTCAAATTACTGTTAATTCAATTATAGATCTTTCATTAGCGAAATTCCATACCTTATACAAAACTGACAATGATATAGTTAAGCAAAATGTTCAGTAATAATCTTTTTGGTGAATACTTAAACCGAATATTTTCTTTGCATTTCACTAAAGAGCATAATAACACGCAGAAATAAATTCATTTGCTACTATGTTTAGCTTCTAGAAGTCGAAAATACTTTATAATGATCAAAAAATTATCTAATCAGAATTTTAGCTACTCGTTTTTCTTATCCAGGCTGAAATGATAAATCGACAAATATTATTTATTCCATTCACCACCATTGACATTACAAAGTTTTTCCGTACATTGATTGGAAGCTTGGATTTTTTGGTAAAACTTTGCTTCATAATGAAAAAAAAACCCCATAAATTTAGCAATCGCTAATTTCAAAAGTCGTCTAATCTTCTGTAATCTGAATCGTCGTCCAGAGTAACTTTGAAACATAAACGAAACTTCCAACAGTATAGTAAAAATGCCAACTGGCAGGTGACCGGAATACGGACGATTAGTTCCATATCTTTTAAAAACAATGACGAATCCAAAAGAGCATCGAAAATTTATTTCAGCACGCAATTTTTATTGCAAAATGTTGCCTTTTGTGATAGTAATAACGCATAATTGCACACATCTCCTTAAGAATATACTTTAGTTCCTAACTTTTGACGCAGTGAATATTTATATAAGTGAAACTGGCGATATATTAAAAAAACAAAAATAAAAGAATAGACAATATTCGTTGATCTGAATTCGAGGCTATAAAAAACCTTATGTTTGGTGAAAACAAACCGGCATGTTTCCGTAGTAAATTTTTAAATGTCTAAAATTTAACTATTTTACAATATGTGTTTGGGTGGCAGACATTCACTAAAATTTAAATATTTGATTGCATATTTATAACAATAACTGCTATTTATATTATTTGCGTTTGAATATAAAAATTTACTCTAAAAAGGATCTTCTATACCCGAAAAAACACTATTATTGCTAATAAAGCTCAAGCTGATGTCACGCTTATGCATTTTTGGCTTAAAATCACATTGTTTGGCACCAAAGTTAAAATCAAAATCGTAAATAAACAAATAACATGTAACTCATAAATGCAGTCATTTTTACAATTACATGTGCTAGTTCCTCCTGTAAGTCACATGATAGGGGAGTTATATATATAAAAAAAAATTAACAAAAATACAAAAAAAAATGGAAAAAAATTGCCATCTAATCAAATGATCAGATTTTGTTAACCTGATGCAAACGATAAATCGCCAAATATTTAATATTTTTAAGCATTACAAACATTCCTTTGGGTTTAAATTAAATATTTTCGCTTTATAATATTATCCCTCACTAAAACAGTTTTTTTCTTTTTCTTTTCCCTTTTTTGCGGGGGAGGGGGGATTTTAAATAATATTAATAAGAGAATTTTTCTTTTAGTTTTGTATGTGTTTGAATTATTTTCTGATATAGCCGTTTCAATTCTTTCGCCAATGATAACGGTCGCCAAAAAAAAAAAAGACCTATGGTAACCTTATCGTCCAAAATAACATAACTTTCCATCATAATTCTATAACGAATCTACGTAGACGTTGTGTTATATACTAAAACCTTCCCTGAAAAAATATCTATCGAACAGTGCAAGTTCCATCAAAATCCATTCAGCGGCACTCGAGTTATAAAGGAACGGAACAAAATTTCCGTTTGTGTTTTATATATATAGTAGATAGTAGATGAAGGCGAAATTTTGCATGCGCGTTTTTCTTCTCCTCGATAACTCGCAACAGGAATGGAGCTTTATTGTTTGCATGGACCAAGTTTCCAAATGCGCCAGCACCTTTTCGTTTTATTTCCGACCATGCATTCCTTGATCAAAGTTGTTTGTTTAGATGTGTACTATTATCTTTTAAAGTTTTGCCCATCTTTTATGAAACACCCTGTATATCAATTGTGGAAGAAAAAGAAACTTTATTGTATTATACAGGAGAATATTTTATTGATACGTTTTTGTATCTATTTATCTCAAATAAAAATTGAACGTTACTTCTTCAGCATCAAAGTAATTGATTTAATGATATTCAATTGAATCAGAGTTGGAGGTGTTTCCTATTACTTTGTTGTTTCAAGAAAGTATTGTAATATATTTTATGCGTATTGAGTGTTTCTGTATAACGTTTGCTGTAAGATCAGAAAGTATGTACGATGGATGTAAATTATTAAGATGCCTGTAGGAAAGCATATATGCAAGGGAAGCATGGACAAAAGCATGGAGATAATGCATTAAATATGGAGTATTGATTATGTAGGCAATTTACTAAATGATAAAAATAATAATAACAACTTTCACGATATAGTAAAATTACTTAATAAGTCTTTTTTCTTATTCTTGTTTTTCTCAAATTAATATAATCTTGTAAAATAACTTTTCATATGCAATGATTGAAATTTAAAGTACAATGAAAACTGAAACTTTAAATAATAGGTTCTTGCATACAAAAATATTTAATATACGATGGTTTCGTTGGAAATTACCTTCCATTCAAATTCGTTCTTAAGCTAAGAAAAAATAAAACAATAAATAATTAATTACAAGATTCTATATGGAAAGACACAAAATTGTCTTTTGCTTGAAAATCTGCCACTCTGTGTGTTTGTTTGGAAAAAGTTGAAATGTTGAAATGCTAGTTAAATGAATTCCCTCGTTTTCAAAATCTGTGGAAATAATAACAATGTTTTAATTATTTTTTTTTAAATAAAAATTGTTCAAATGAAAATTGTTTAAATAACATTATTTAAATAACATTTTTTTTAATTTCTGCAAGCAATTCAATGAACAAATGAAAAAGAAAATGGATATGACATGGAATACAATTCACATACATATAAGTGTTTAATATCTGTGAAACACGGAAAATCACAAATAACATTGTGCATATTCGAAAGCGATAATTCATAAGACATTAAAAAATTGTATGTACTCAAAAAAATAAAAAACAAAAAACAACAACAAAAAAAATACATAGTTTTTTAATTGTTGTTCGAAAGTAATTGATAAAACTTTACGTTGCGAAAAATAGGTCCAGGTGGGATTCGAACCCGAACAGAAAAACATGGAAGCCAGCGTGCTACCAGCCACGTTGCTGAGCCTCTTGCCAACGGACAAACGTTATCCGGTTATAAGTTGTAATGTAAACTTTGAGACCTATTTTCTCATGTACCCCTGGGCATTGCACTTAATGGCTTTCATATATTCATATAGTAACTATACTTTATGGATACATAAACATTCATCACATTCATCGCATTCTGTGTCACCGACCTCGGAAGCTCTCCTTGTCAGACGTGGTGGCGTGTTAATTCGGGTGTTCGTGCATAGCATTTGTAGAGCTTGATAGGTTTAAGTAATAATAAAAATATTTTAGACAACATTTCAATGTAAAAACTTAAAGTAAATGTGCAAAAAATTGTAAAATTCAATTTGTCGGCTTCAGCCTATGCAAGAGCCAGCCGAAAATATAGATCATGTATATCGTTGGAAAGAGGAGGTTATAGGCCACGCACATGTTTCAAAATGTCAGGCACTGATTTGACACAGCGAGATTGGTGAACAATGGTTTATGTTAAAGTAAAATTTGGTAGGAAGTGAATGTCTCGTTTTCATTTCAATTTAATGTACTAAAGGAGCATAATTGCCATAGACAACTCACGTTAAACCAACGGAACTAGAGCACAAAATGTTCTAAATAAAACCATCAGTGAAAATGTGAAATTCGACTGTATAAGTTTGATCAAGAAAAGAGAACTGAAAATGCAAATTATTTTAATGATTTTTCTAGTACAACTTTATCTTTTTTTCCACATAGTATACTAAACGCTTCTAGAAAAACTTTTTGTTGCATTTTTTTATTACACAATAATGTGGCAACTTGGCCTATTTCAAGATTCGTTTTATATGTCGTTTAATTCCAAATGTAGCCATTTAGCAAAATTCGAATTCTGCCTTTATTATGGATAACTATTGGCTTAAGATTTCTTTTTAAATCAGATGAATTGGGAGAGAAGAGAAAAATAAAATACTTCTATTATTGGCTAAAATTTTAGGTAGCTTAAAGTTATTTATGAGTACTGAAGCACAAGTATATTTATTATAAATAACATGTTCTTTTATATAATAATGTTTCGTAGACAAATTCCTAAAGTATTAATAAAATAAAAATATTCATTTTAAAATATTCTACATAAAGAGATAAACATTGTAAAATTTAAATGTTTATTTTTTGAAATATTTAAAAATCTACTTTTTTAAGCACAAAAAATGGTTGCTTAAAAATCCCCTCAATGTATTACGAAAAGTGCATACAATATCATTCAAGATATGACTTTGTGGTAAAACGGGTTTGCTCATAAAAAAAACTATAGGAATCATTCAAGTTAATCAAAAGATGAATGTATAATATATTTCTTTTAAATTTTTAATATTGTTAGAATGTATAATATTTCATTTCAAAATCCTTTAAGCCTGAATATTATAATAATTGTGCCTAGTCTCTTGTGAATTTCCCACAGAATTTCACCCCCCACTATAATGGTAACAAAAGAAAATGCTGCAATGAACTAGTTCAAAGAAAATAGTGAAAAATAGTGCGTAGTGTGAAAACTGTAGCAGGAAAAGTTAATAGTCATTATAGAAATAAATTAAAGTCTTCATGGAGAATGACTAATTCTTTTGTGAAGAAAAGAGATCTGAAAATGCAAATTACTTAAAAAAATTTTCGAGTGCTACTCTACTTTTTGGTTTTTCTAGTAAGTATACTATGCGTTAATAGAGAAGTGTTTCATCGTAATATTTATATTATAATTTTATGCTAATCCTAAAGAGCATGGTTTAGCAATTTAGCACATTTCAAGGTTCGCTTTAGAAATTCGGTACACTTTCAATTTGCATAAATTACGGATAACAGTTGACTTGAGAATCTTTTTAAAACATTTTCTGATAAATGTGATGTTATTAAACTTCCATGTTTATAGTGGTAGGAGAAAAATGAAAATAATGCATAGGCTTAATGTTGGGTGTTTTTCAAAACTATTTATGAATTCTATGGCTCAGGTATATGTACAATATATAATTATGTTAATTAATAATGTTTCATGCAAAAATTCGTACAATAGTTATCAAATAAAAAAAATTTGGAAATATTCGAATGCGTACCCTTATTTGATGTATGAATATTTTTATTTTTCAGAACATAGCGAAAACGGAAATATCCATAGAGAATAAAACTATAGTTAAAAAAATGTTTCATTTTCTAAATATTTTAAAAAGAAAACTTTAATATTCCAGAACAAGCTGCTTAAATTTATCCCCCTAAATACATTGCTGAAAGCGCATAAAATCATCCTTGGTACGGCTTTTAGATCAAACGTTTTTGCTCATAAATAACTATCGAAATCCTTCATGTTAGTCTCGAGATGAAAGTGTAATACATCATTTTAAAAATTGCTGTTGGTAAAAGCTCTAAGCCTGAATATTATTATGCAAGAACCTAGCTACTTTTGTATTTCAAAAAGAATATGGATATGAGCCAACATATTGTATAAAAGGATTATTTCAAATGTTAATAGGATTCACCATGACTTTTAATATTTAAAAAAAGAAAAAAGTGCATTTTCATCGTCTTATTTTTTGGAAACTAGGGCACTGAAATCTTGAATTTAAGTCATCGGAGAGTATTTTGAATTAAATTACATGAGATGGATATAGGAAAGGGAATAGAAAAAGCAAATTATTAAAAAACTTTCTGGTTCAAATTTCTGTTTATCTATGAATATATAGGTTTCTGGAAAAATTTTCCATCGTCTTTAGAAGTGTATTTAAAATTTTGAATGCTTTTCTGCTTATTTGTCCACCTGCGCGCTGTTATTTTCAGAACAAAAATCGTATATCAAGAATATGCATAAAAATACTTTGAAATGAAAATTATTTTTTTTTATACTACATAAATCTTGGTTTGGAATTTTACTAAATGGTATAAATACAATTTGATGCATTTACAAAATTTTCTGTAGGTATTTATTAGAATAAAATATTTTCTTCCAAAATGAAATATTATATATAGTTTAATACGCATGTAAAATTTGCAATAATGCTTTTTATACGATAGCATTTAAAAAAAAAAAGTTGTAAACCACATGCACTAAAAAAGTTTTAAAATAATTTTACAGGCTTTAACTTCTGTTTCTGAATTGCTGTGTCGTTTGATTTCACAGCAACTCCATTGAAAAAAGATAGGCTACAGCACAATGAATAGCATTGGACAAAATATACTTAATATACAATCGCATATGGACTATCAGTATATGGTACTGATAACATAGGCATTTTCATTTCAACATTGTGCGTGTCTGAAAGATGCACTCTGGCAAAATATATTTTAAGTGTATTTAATTCTTTCAAGTTTGCCATTTCTGAACCTCAGAATTTCAATCGTTTACATTTATTAGAAAATTTTATCACTTTATGCAAGATATTAAAGCATTAATCAAATGTGTAATCATACATATGAGCAGGGTTGTTGAAAAACACCTAACATGAAAGATACGTAACATGACCTAACATAAAAAAAGAGGACAAATACTTATAACTATCAAAGAGTAAAATTATAGTATACGCACATACAAAATATTACTTTATCATTTTATGCACAATTCACCCTACTTACTTAAACCTACTGATATTTTTTCATCTATCTATCATATTAGGCAAAACGTTACAGGTACAAAGTTGCCATAAACGGCTATTATATATATATATATATATATATATATATATATATATATATATATATATATATATATATATATATATATATATATATATATATATATATATATATATATATTCTAGCTCTATTTTCAAACTTCAAATAATCCACCTCAAAGATTAGTAGATATCTATGATAAGGATCTGTATATTTAAAATGCAAAGAGGATCCGTTAGGACCGAATCCGGATAATCTGAGCATGCGCAATCAGAACTATAGGGGTTTTTGCATGGGTAAACAGAGTGGGAAACGAGTTTTCAATTGGTTTCTTTTAAGAGGATCAATGAGTAAAAAATTAGATGGCTGAGTGATCTAAAAAGGCATAAAGAGAAATTTTGTTTCTCTAAAGGTAACATGGGTTCAAACACTGCTCTTGGCATAAGATGTTTCTTAGATATTATTATTGTTCTGATATTTCTTATATATTGTTAGTGTTCTGATAATTCAGTTAAATGATGCATATTATATTTGATTTCAATTGGAAAAGTTATCGAAGTTGTATTTTCCTTCATTATTATTAAGGAAAATTTACGATACCCAGTATGTTTTTAATTAATAATTTTGTATTTAATTTTTTTTAATTAAAAGATTTGGTATGTAGTTATCGGTTAAATAAATTGAAATGATCTACAATTTTTGGTATATTTTTTATTCCAATTGATCTAAAACGTAAATGTACTAAGAAAAGAAAAATATTATTTAGAAAAAAAGAAAAAAAATTCCGAAAAAAAAAAATATATATTTATATAAAAACTGGGGTGCCACCTATTGGAATCTTCGAAGTAGCTTATTTCCGCTTCGAAATAGTATTAGAAAAAAAATAATAAAATAGTTGTCAGTGATAGCCCTGCCCTGTACTTGTAACGTTTTGCGACTTATCTTAAATACATAAGAAAACTAGTACGTTTAAATAAGTAGGGAGAATTTTACATAAAAGGATTAAGTAATATTGTGTATGCATTCAATAATTTTACTCTTTGATAATTAGTAATTCTTAACTATTATATATAAAACTAACTCTTTATATGTAACGTAGATGTATGTAATAATATAAAGTATATTTTCTCTTTTCGTGTTAGGAAATGTTAGATATATTTTCATGTTAGATGTTTTCAACCACACTGCTCATATGTATGAATATACATTTGATTAAGACTGAAATATCTTACGTAAGCGATAAAATGCTCTAATAAATGTAGACGATTGAAATTCCAAATTTCACAAATCGCAAAATCGGAAGAAAAAAAAACACACTTAAAAGAGATTTTGCAAAAGTGCCTCTTTCAGATATGTACAATGTTGCATTAAAAACGCCTATGATATCAATGCCATATAGTAATAGCCCATATGCGATTATATATTGGTAAAATGTTGTCCAATGCAATTTAAGATGCATTGTGATATAGATTACCTTTTTTTTATATTTCAGTGAGATTGCTGTGCAATCAAACGAAGCAGCAATCCGGAAAGAGATGTTAAGAGTCTATAAAATTATGTAAAAAAACATTTTTAGTGCATGATACTTAGGACATTTTCTCCTGCTAAATGCTATGGAATGAAATCCGTTAATGCAAATTTTAAATGCGTATTAGACCATGTAATAATATATTATTTTGTTCGAAAATATTTAATTGTAGTAAATACCTACAGAAAATTTTGCAAATGCATCAAATTTTATTTATCTTATTTAATAAACTTCCAAGCCAAGATTCATACAATATAAATAAAATAATAATTTTCATTTCAAAGAATTTTTATGTACAATCTTCATGTACGATTTTTGTCCTCAACTTAACATTGCGCGGATGGACAAATAAACAGAAAAAATCTTCAAAAATGTAAATGCACTTTTAAAGGCGACGAAAAGTATTTGCAGAAACCTATATATCATAGGAAAACAGAAATAGAAATTTTAACCAGAAACTTTTTAAATAATTTACTTTTTCTAGTTCCTTTCCATGATCAAACTGATGTAATTTAATTCGAAATACTCTCCGATGACTTGAATTCAAGTTTTCTGTGCTCCAGTTTCCAAAAAATAAAACGATGAGAATGCACTATTTTCTTATTTTAAATTTAAACAGTCATGGTGAATCCCATTTAGATTTGAAAATAATCCTTTTATACAATATGTTGGCTCATATCCAAATTCTTTGAGTTCTTTGTGAAATACAAAAGCAGCTAGGTTCTTGCATAATAATATTCAGGATGAAAGCTTTTACCAACAGCAATTTTTAAAATGATGTATTATACTTTCATCTCGAGACTAACATGAATGATTTCAATAGTTATTTATGAGCAAAAACGTTTGATCTCGAAGCCATACCAAGGATGATTTTATGCGCTTTTAGCAATGTATTTGGGGGTATAAATTTAAGCAGTCTGTTCTGGAATATTAAAGATTTTCTTTTTCAAATATTGACAAAAGGATTTTTTTTTCAACTATAGTTTGGTTCTCTATGTATATTTTCATTTTCTCTATGTTCTAATAAGGAAAGTATTCCTATAGCAAGAAATGGTATGCATAAAGATATTTCTGATATTCTTTTTAATTTATTAATATTGTATGAATATTTGAATGGAAAATAAAAATTAACATAAATATATATATAGTACATATATCTGAGCATTAGTAAATATGTTTGAAAAAAATCTCAATCTTTATTCCTATGGATTATTTTTATTTACCCCGTCCTGACAAAAACGTGAAATTTTAATAACATCACACAAATCTTTAAATGTATTTAAAAATCAAGTGTTATGCGTAATTTATGCAAACTCTAAGTGCACCAAATTTCACAATCGAAACTTGGAATATGCTAAAATGCTACTACACCGTGCATTGTAGGTAATAAAATTATAATATAAAAATTATGATGAACACTATTCTATAAAGATATATTATACTTAGTAGAAGAAAAAATTGCAAAATTCTACTCGAAATTTTTAGTAATTTGCATTTTCAGTTCTGTTTTCTACACAATGGCATTCGATATTCCCCATGAAGACGACTTTAATTCATTTTTATAAAGAATAGTAATTTTCCGTGCTTCTGTATTCAGAGTACAATTTTTCACTACTTTCTTTACATCTTTCGTCACTAGCTCATTGCATCATTTTATTGTGTTGCTATTATAGTGATGATGAATTTTTTCGTGAAATTCCCAAGAGACTAGGCACAAGTATTATAATATTCAATTGTAAAGGGTTTTGGAATGAAATATTACACTTTCATCTTATGATTAGCTTGAATGATTTATATGTAGTTTTTTTATGAGCAAACCCATTTTATCACAAAACCATATCTAGGATAATTTTCTGTACGTTTAACAAAACATTGAGAGGATTCTTTAAAGCAACCATTCTTTGTGGGTCTAATAAAGTATATTTTTTAAATATTTCGAAAAAAAAATTAATTTAGAAGGTTTATCTCTTTATTCAGAATATATCTAAAATATTTCGAAATGAATATTTTTATATTATTAATATTGTATAAAATTTTGTACAGAACATTATTATACAAAACGAACATTTTATTTATAATAAAAATATTTGTTCTTTAGCGTTCGTAAATATGTTTAAAGAGCCCAATATTTGAGGCCATAATGCAAGTATTTTATTTTTCTCTTCTCTCCAAATAAATGTGATTTTAAAAACACTTCACTTACAACAGAAAATGTATTAGAAAAACCTTTATGTCAATAGTTATCCATATTTTATGTAAAATCTTAATTTTTCTGAATGGCTACATTTTGAATTGAACGAGATATAAAACAAAACTTGAAATGTGCTAACACGTAAAGCATCGTGACGTCACGACGACGTCCGTGTGACGTCACATTGTGACTTTGTGACCGTCGATGTGACATCACGTGACGTGTATATGAAGTCCCAGTGACGTCAATGTGAGGTCGTTATGGCCGTTTTAAAGCCTTTCTGTGACTTTACTCTTTGACTAATTTGTGAACTGTGTGACTTCAATGTGGAAAATGTTACAATTGTGATGATTATACACACAGTGGGGTGACCAATTTTTACTCGAACCCGATCCAGAAGGCTCGGACCGACATTTTTCTTTCTACAGGTTTGTGACATTTGTGACGCCTCTGCGAGTTCGGCTATACCGGACTTGAACCTAATTTCTATTTCAAGTCAGCCCTTAATCCCACTTCAACCCGGAAAAAAAATTCCGTTGACGCATAACCCGACCAAAACTCATAAACGACGAATCGACGAGTATCAAAACGTCACTTATCTGGACCAGAAAATTGAAATCAAAGAAAATATATAAGTAATTTAACACAATTATAGAAAAGTAGTGTGTAATCTTGTTTTTCATATCTATTTTATTGTTTATATAGAAAAATTGACATTTATAACGATTCATTCATATTAAAATAAAGTTTTTCATCTGAAAAAATATTGTAGTCTTTCTATTGAAATATCAGGTTAACCCGAACCCTAGATGTCAGAAAAAAATCCCATTCCGAAAAAGAAAATACAGTCGACTTGACCTAAACCGCAATAAGAACAAAAACAATTATCGCAGATCTGACCCGAACAAAACTGCGGTCATATCGAGTGGGGAAAAATCGAGTTATTCTACCTGATGTGGCATTTTATTCAGGTCTGTATTTTTTTTTCAAACTTTAAATTCCGGGTAACCAGATTTTACCAGAACTCCTCACTACGGAGGTAAATTTTCTACTGCCACATTTCCTCCTGTTTAATATCCCGAAACTTTCTGACAACATATTTTTAAACGCAAAAGCTAAGCTTTGTACTATAAACAAAACTACGAAGACATTAAAAGTCACCTGTTGATCCATAGGTAAAGCTACTGTAGTTCTAGGGGTTTCCGTTTTAATCGTCCTGGTCTGCTTCTCTCTCATTCAAAAATACATTGGAAAATCCACTATTTTCCAAAGTGTTCCAGCAGTGTGTTCATAGATCTGAGATGTCAAATATCGCCCAGTCCTTACGAACGCACCCAGCTATACGCAGACGCAGAAACGATTTGTTCTGATAAAAGTTGAGGATTTATACAAAGTTAGTACATTATATATGTATTTTTAATGCCATAGCAGCATTTTTAAAAGGTTTGCAATTATTACATAATATCTGATCCGCCCGGCGTTTCCCGGTCCGACAAAAAATAATACGAAACGCGAAATCACTCTAAAAATCCCTGCGCGAAATCGTTCCTCTGGTAACTCTTTGTCTTTCGGAAATTAAATAGAGAGATGGACCCCGAAGCGCGGAAGTAAATTCAATACCACTTCCTCAAATGTCTGGATCGTTTGATTCAAAGCGGGACAGTGTTTGGTCAAAATTAAAAAAAGTTTACCGTCATATTTTCCAAAAATTTGCATTTTCGGAATCCAAAAACTAAACCACGCACAGACTGTGAGTTTCGATTCAATACCAACAATACATTTCTCAGTACTCAAGGATGAGTAAAAATTAAACTATTTCGTTGTCTGGAGTTATCAAACTGGTAACTTTCTTTTGCGGTTTCAATAAAAATAGCAATTTTCAGTGCATGCGCAGGAAAATCTTTTAGTTCCACCACCAGGGGATACATGCTGTTCAAAACAAATTTCAGACACATGTCCCCGCTGCATACGATACGGTGTATAGCAGATGTGCTGCACACGCGCTGCAAAATCTTTTAGTTCCAATTTTTTTAGTTCCAGTTAAGTTAAATGAACCGTTTCCCGTTGAAATCGGGCCTATAGAATCCGAGAAGATAAATCCCCCCCCCTGGTAACAAAGGGCTTAAAAAATTATATAAAAGTTTATTTAGTACCTGGGAGACCTGGGAAGAATGTTTGAAAATATTTCGTTCTAATCGGTCCAAGATTAAATGCAAAAATTTTTAGTTGCGTTTTCCACCACCAGGAGGCGCACCCTGTTCTAAACAAACCTCTTTCCGACCGAAACTCCGACACGTGTCCCAGTTGCTTATGTCATTGTATAGAAGGCGTGCTGTGCACGCAATAAAATCTTTTAGTTCCACTTTCCACCTCCAGGGGCACCAAATCTATGTCTTAATTAGTTATCTCTATCTTAATTAGTCCACGTTAAGTTGAATGAATAAATTCTCGTTGAAATCCGGCGCTTTGTTTGAATCGGATAATTTTTAAATGAAAAATATTTTAGCCCCACTTCCGACCGCTAAGAGCGCACTCTGTTCTAAATAAAACTCTTTCCGATCGAAACTCCTGCACGTGTTCCTGCTGCCTACGACACCGTATAGCAGGCGTTTTACACATGCGCTGCAAAATCTTTTTTTTTTACATTTTCTACCGACAGATGGCGTCAAAACTGCATCTGAATTCGTTATCTATATCTGAATAAGTTCGTATTAAGTTGAATGAACTAATTCTAGTTGAAACTGGACCCATAGAACCTGAGAAAATACCCCTCCCTGGTGATTAATGTTCAGAAATAGTAGTAATCAACCGAGGTTTATCTAGTACCTGGGGGACCTGAAAAAAGGATCTGAATTTGGAGGCAGGGAGGAAGGAGGGAGTTTCGATCATATTAACACGATATTTAAATTATAACCAGACACTGACCTCCTCCTCCCCCCCCCCTCGACCACAGAATTAAACCAACGACATTAAAAAAATTAGGAATTATCAACTTTTGAAACAAAAACAAAATGACTTTTTTTTCTTTTTCTTTTATTTATTTCTTTTTTTTTTCTTTTTTTCTTTCTTTCTTATTTTTTTTTGACATACAGTGAATTATAGTTGACAATTTCAAAAATCATATACATAAATCACGTCACGTACATGAAAAAACTCTAAAAATCGTATAAAACAAATCGCGAAAAATTCACAACTCATTGTTCGAATTGCAATAAGCCGACAACCTTTTCATCTGCCAATCACAATTGTCCGGTTGACTTCCAGCTGTGACTACAATCCTATGAGCTACCAATCACAACTGCCCTCCAACTATGTTTGACTTCTAGTATGTTTGACTTCTAGTGAGCGATTTGTGACGTCATTTGAAACAAAAACACTGCAAAATATGAAAAAAAAAGGTTATAAAACTCATAAAAAATGAAATTTAAATAAATCTAATCAAAAAATCGAAATCGGGATAATTATCAACCAGTCTTTCCCTTTCAAAATTATGATTTTTTTATCGGTAAAGAATTATCAACTCTCTCCAAGATAAAAAGTGAAAAAAAACTGACGATTCTGCGCGTAACTGAGGTCGAAATGGAAGCAACCACTGAACCAATCAAGCATTCTGGACAAAATTTCTTAGTGTCCCCAAAAATTCAAAAATCGCTGCACGAATTCTGAATAAACTTTATTGAAATAAAAAGAAAAGTGTCCAGTTATTACTGATGGCAGTGAGCTCACAGGCTATTCACACTAACTGTATATCATACTCTTTTTTCAGCCCCTCGAAAAATAAAGAAACCGACAATAAATTAAGGGGGGTGTGCCCCCCCGTACCCCCACTTTATACTTAATGAATGAGCCCCCAAAAATAATCAGAGAAGCGCCTTATCACTATAAACCTGGATACAAAATTTGAAGCAAATCGGCTAATTCTGCATCAAAAACCCCGTTATCTAAATTGAGGGTGGATTAGTCCCCCATCCCCTACTTTATACTTAACCAATGAATAAACAAAGCTAATCAGGAAAGCGCCTTATCACAATGAAAACTGTATACAAAATTTGAAGCACATCGGATAATTCTACATGAAAAACTCATTTATCTAAATTATGGGGGTATTACTCCCGTACCCCCCTTTATACTTAATCAATGAACCCCCAAAACTAATCAGGGAAGCGCTTTATCACAATGAACCTATAAACAAAATTAGAAGCACATCGGAGAATTCTGTCTGAAAAACCCATTTATCTAAATTAAGGGGGGGGGATTAGCCCTCGTTCCCCCAATTATGCTTAACCAATGAACACCCAAAACTAGTCAGGGAAGCGCCTTATCACAATGAACCCGTAAACAAAATTTGAAGGAAATCGGATAATTCTGCATGACAAGCCCATTTATCTAAATTAAGATAAAGCCCCCATTCCCTCTTTTGTAATTAACCAATGAACCCCCAAACTAATCAGGGAAGCGCCTTATCACAATGAACCTATAAACAAAATTTGAATCAAAACGGATATTTCTATCAAGAGTTATAGCTTTACTTACATACGTACATACGTACATACGTACATACGTACATGCATACATACAGAACGGGCGGACACATTAGCTCTCAGGCTTTGTTAGCCTGTGAGCTAAAAAGGATAAAATTTACTATATTGGGCTAAAAGATTGGAACCGAATTCCTGTTACTAATGCAGAAATATTGCGGCCTAACGTGAATAAACGCTAAAAACGCTATAATTCGTATAAAAATTAAAGTAAAAAATAATCTATTCATTGTGCAAAACTACATGCTTAGAAACACCTTCCCACCAAATTTTGTAGCTCTGCGTGCAGCGGTCTGTTCAGAACAGAGCTCGCAAACACCCAAACTTTTTTCTTTATTATAGTTAGGGATAATTCCTAAATAAACTAATGTATGAACGAAATGTTCATAATTATTTGTTCATATTTGTAATTTATATGTATGGGAATCTAATTATTTATTCGTAGCTTGTTATTGCTTAGTCCCAGCTGAAATATTCTGAAATATAATAAATGTAAAGTTTTCGATAGTTGTCTTTCGCACAATGTTTTTAATAAATTTATTTTTTTAAATATTCAGAACCAATGTAAATTATACTTGTTTTTTAGGAAAATAGAAAAATTCCTAATAACAGTTGCTATTAGGGTAAGAAATAATCATAAAATAAATTAATGCAATTTTTTTAAGTTTAATAACATATTTAATTTTTTTTATCAACTACTAGGATGTAATAGTTTTGAATCAAATCATCAAGATTGGTGCAACTAAATCATAGCTATACATAACTATAAATATAAACTCACGCATATGGCACTTCTTTTAAACAGAGAAAAATATTTATAATGCAATATGAATAACATTCCTAACTGCTTAACTCTTACGCCTAAATATAAACAAACAGTTAACAAAAAAAAACATTTTTTTTTTTTTTTTTTGTTAACCATAAAAAAATATTTTATGATGTACAAAAAATTTAAGAAAAAACACATTACTTATTACAATTTTATCTTTTAAGCTGGAGAAAAAAACAAGATTAATATGTCAATTGATTTTTTTTTTCTTTTTTAGAAAAATTAAAATAGAAATTGCTTTAAGTCCATCATCATATTCTAATATAACAAAATGTGAATTTTCAAAAAACAGAATTATAGTTTGATACCTCAAATAAATGGAACAAATTAATTCACTTCTTATATTACAAAGTTTAGATAATTATTAAAGAATAATCAAACATGATTAATTTATTTTATTGTGTATTACGAAATGATAAACAACTGCTAAAGGTTATTTCAATTTATTTGTAAAACATAAATAAATATTGCTTCTAAATTTTTTTAATATATTGTAAAACTAACTTTGACAAACCTTACATTTAACGATATTTTCTGAATATTTAGCTTAGTTTAAGCAACAAAAAACTGCAAAAAATACATTATTATTTTCCAGATAGCATTTAAAATAAAACGTAAGTTCTGTTCTGCATTCTGTTCTAGTCCTAAAAATATATCTTCTTTGTTGCAATATGTAGAAGTAATTTATTTAGCTATTTTATAGCAGTTTAAAATTATTTAATAGCATTACTATGGCATTGAAAAAACTTTAAAATGTTAATTTACTTACACGGTATAAATCCACAAACTTAAAAGAACACAACACATTCTAATCCAAACTTTAAATGACATCAAAAATATCGTTTGCTTTCAGTATGCGCAATATTTTTTTAATCACAGAGTATGGAGATTTAAAGAGAGAATCAACTCTCGTACACTGCAATGGTAACTTCTTTAACATGGGATTACACATAGACAGTGGCGATTGCTGCGGATGACGCAGAAACTACGGCCATAACAGAAGCGAGGTTTCTAATAATGGCTATACATCGCTTTTCTTGGTGACAAATGAGGAAAGGAAAAAAAAACGGCGACTGCTTGTTGCTGCTTGTTTTTTAAATCTCATTTTTGATATAATTTAACACCGTACAATCCGCAATTATTATTTTTTCTATTGCATGCATATTTATAAGCATATAAAATTCTTCCAATGTTCCAGAAATTAGAATCATTAAATTAAACACGGTGTTACACAATTATAGTGTAAAATTCTGATGAATTGCTTATTCTTTTAGTTTTTTAAATAAACAGGTTTTCATCAGCAACGAATAAATTAAAGTGGAAAGTAAAAATTAACGCTTTTCAAAATTGTAAGAAATATGAAAAGATGTTTATATTTCCCGAACAGATGCAAAAACCTTTTTACATATTTTAAGCAATTAATTTCTAAATTCTATTAAATTTATCGGCAAAATTTTAAAACTATTGGTAATCCATATCGAAAATTTAGCATTCATAATTTTACTTCTAAATCCATTATGCAAACGTTCCATTTTCATTTCAGATACAAATGAAATTTGAAAATCATCTGCATCTCCATAGGAAAGCATTATGACCTAAAAAAATGTTCTATATTTTCCGAACGAATGAACCAAATTTAACTAAAAACTATACAGCTAATTCCGGATACCTCGCCAACATACCTGCTAAAAAACAACCCAATCGGACCGTTTTTACGGAAAACAGACAGACGGAAACCAAAAACTTTTCGTGTCTCCACAGTGAGCCTTAACATGAGGTTTCGGCAAAAATCTGTCAACACTGAATATACATAAAATATTTCAAACATTACGGAGCTTGAAAAACAAGAACAAAAATAACACATGAAAATAAATCATAACTTATATTTTGAAGAATTATAATGACCTATTTGATCTTCAAAGAGTAATTTTAATAATAAATATTAATGAAGATTCAAAAATCAAATAGCGAACGCCGAAAATTTGCACTTGTGCAAATGACAACAGCAAAAGACGAAAAGCAGAATAGGGTTTCAATTAAACGGAAATCACGAAGATAAAAATCGCCAAAGCGATGATTTAGTTTTTCAGTCATCCGCTGCAGTCGCTCTTTTCAGGCGAAATTGGGTCTCTGTTTAAATCTCTTTACTCTGTGTTTTTAACTACATAGTAACGACAGTCTGACAGCAGATATTTCCAGCTTATAGCAAATGATATACGTACAAAGAAAAGAATTTAAATAAGGATATTTCAAATGCTTTATAATTTATATGGCTAACAAATTAACTTCTAATGATGTTATAACATTCTATTTTTATATGAGAGAATTTTGTATTTAATAGCACTTTCTGTCGCAAAATTTTAGAAATAAGCTGTGTAAATTTGTATTTTTATATACAGGGTGTGCCAAAAGTCTCCGTACAACTTCAAAAATTTATTACAAAAAAAAATAATAGGCCTACAGCAAAAATAATTACAACAGTACATAGAGTAACTTAAAAGTTTTTTTCTACTATCTTAGTATACTTGTACATGAGATCCTTTGTTGCACGAAGAATATCCAGTCGATATTCCAATTCCATCCACGTGCATTTCAGCATGCTAACATCAACAATAGTTACAACTGTTTGATGAAATCTGAATAAAAGTTAATAGTCTCATGGAATTGAAACAAAAGATCCAAACAGCAGTAGCTACTGTTGATGTTAGCATGAAAAACGTTCGTGGATTGAATTGAAATATCGTCTTGATATTCTTCGTGCTACGAAAGGATCTCATGTTGAAGTTTACTAAGGGTGTAGAAAAAAACTTTTTAAGTTACTCTATGCACTGTTGTAATTAATTTTGCTGTAGACCTTTTTTTTTTTTGTAATAATTTTTTGAAGTTGTACGTAGACTTTTGGGACGCCCTGTATATTTTTAATGAATTGCAATTGCTGAAGTATTTTGCATTTGCTTTAGACGTTCTAAGTAAACAAACATTTTAAATAAAAATTCCTTTAATAGGCTTTATTAAGTAATTTCGGTATAAATTTATATTTTTCTTCGATTAAATTTCCTAAATACGAATTTTTCATTTTTTACACTCCATTGAAAAAACCAATATATTTAATAGAGGTGGTATCTTATTAAGCACTAACCAGTTCTGGATAAATTGCTATAGGAATTATGTCTCCAGGGAAACATTTTAAAGTGAAGGTAACCTGAAATAATTATACCGTACAGTATAAATCCTGAAACTGTTGCACGGTCACTCCGACCAGACCGCGTTGGTATCGAACTCGCAAACATAGTGCCCTGATTTTGTGACCAGAAAGCTGACGATTTTGTTGAGTGCCACCTCAAAATAATTAAAGATTAGAGATTTTTAAAGAAATATTATTAGTATTACAAAATTAGCAAATGATTTCCATGCGGCGGTAGGAAAAAAAAAAAGAAAACGTTTGTAATTAAAATGCTAACAAACCTCTCAATTGCTAACAATTTTATTACAATGGGAGCTTTTTTTCCGAATTACTGTGCGCCAAAACTACACGTTATTAAATTTCTATTTAAGGATTTTTACATTTTTATGATGTAGTATATTTTGTAAAGTTCTTGAAAATGAGAATGAAAATTGTAAAAATAATCTCCTTCATATATATAGATTGATGATTATTTATTCTTTTATTTTGAAAATACTCCATTTATTTAAATAGTGTGTGACAATGTGAAAGATTTAGTCACATGACATAATTCAATTCTATATTTTATGAGGTTTTTTTTTCCAAATTCACTCCCCGATCACACCGCTTCGTCACAGAGTGTTGGCATTTTGGTCATAGTTGTTTTTTGTGACGTCATTGCAACGTCACAAAAATGTTCAAAGCTGTCGAAAACTAATTTTCTTGATACCATAAAATGTTCTAAAGTTTATTTTAAATTTTCTTAAGATCTCCAAGACGTTCGCATTTTGGTCACAGTGTGACGTCACAAAGTGTTGACATTTTGGTCACAGATCTGAGGTGACGTACGGGATTCACAGTGACGTCACAATTACGTCACTGAGACTGTGCTTGCTATGTGGGAAGCGGCCACACCGTACTTTGAATGTACAAAAAAAATATGCGATGAAATTTTATTCTAGAAGCGTTTACTGTACTTTGTGAAAAAACTAACAAGAAAGAAAAATCATGCATCAAGGATAAATTTTGAAACACTTTCCAACACTAACAGAATACTTTAACAAACCTTCGCTGTTTAATAAGGTAAATAAAATTCCTAAGTAAATATTTTAGAAAACGCAAAACCCATTTGAAAACCAGATAGCAGCAATTACAGGCCATAGCCAAAAATGTACTCCCATTCTTTTGTGCAGCCTTGTATATAATCTACAGACTTGTATTTACTCTATGTAGTATACTGCAATTTTGTTTAGTATAAGAAAACACATAACACAGTTGAAAATTCATTTTCAGCAGTTTCTACCAACAGACGGAAACATATTTGAATTGTTTTGTACAGCGCTACCGTACGATTTTTATACACACCACATATTAAGCTAAAGTTTAATTCAGGCAAAAACACGTTGAAAACTATTGAAATTACACTTACAAGAAATTTTGATACAGAGACGGCCATGTATCCAGTTCTTTGCGTTGTCCTGTACATGATTTTATTTATATTCAACAAACATATATTAGTATACAACATATATTTTACAACCAACGTGCATAACTCCTTTTAAGCAATTTACGCTGATCCACAGTAATGTTTGCGAATTCTTCTTTGTAGGCTGTATATGATGTATAACATTTATACATACCATATAGCAGGCCTGCCCAACCTTTCATTAAGCAAGGGCGCACCTTACCTTGTGGCACACAATAAAGGGCGTCATTATTATTCACATATGATTTAAAAATTCAATAAAATCATCGCACTTTATCAGTGATAGCGATACCTACACATCTGCAGTTTACAAAAATATATAACAGCGGTAATCATTGGCGCACTACGATGAAGTGGCTCATCTAAAAATATGAAACAATACATATGAAAGGGGGGGGGATCTCAGGCACTTAAAGCAGCCCAAAACACCTTAATAACACCTGTAATTAAAAAAAAACATGCAAATATTGTTTTAAGGCAAAGTAACTTTGGAGATGGAATTTGTTTTAAAGAAATCCAGAAAAATGAAACATTCGAAAAGGCACCAAGAGAACCTTCAAAGAGTGCCAAGGCGCCCTCATCCACCACGTTGGACAGCCCTGTCATATAGTATGCAAAAATTTAGTTAAACGTTTTTTAGTTAAAGTTTAGTTATACCTAACTGAAACCCCACTTCCGTAATTATTGTTTACTAGATAATACTTCGGATACAGTACTGTATCCGAAATATTTTGTGTATCCCTGTAAATGAACGATAAATGCTATGCACATCATGTTATACAACAAGTATCTTGTAATTAACATTGTATATCAAATGCAATATATTTCAAATAGCGTAACTTAATTAAGATACGCTGCAAACGGTTTTTCCCCGTAAACCATTATGTGACCGAATACTTTTGTGTGGCCCTGTAAATAAATGATAAATTCTTTACACTCCATATTCTACAGAAAGCATGTTTTAGCGCATCTTAGAAAATGATATCAATTTCAATATGTTTGTAAGAGTGTAAACAGGATTAAACGATTTTTCAATATATATTATAATATAACGGAACTCTTTTGAGATATCCTGTAAACTAATTGTAAATACTACACTTGCTATATTCGATAGTAAGCATCTTGTAGTACACTTCAATGATATCTATTAATTTCAGTTTATTTGAAATAGTGTAACATCATTAAAATACAATGCAAAGGATTTTCCCCCATAGACCATAATGTAAAGGCATTCTTTTGAGTGCTCCTGTACACGAAGTATACGTGCTACATATTTAATTTTCAATACCGAACATGCCACAGTAAGATTCAATTACATATATCAATTGCATAACGAACCGAGCATATTTACGTGAGATAGACTACGGACAGACAGACGGCAGACAGAAAAACAAACCGAATTCATAAACACTTTTCAACTATGTTCGAAAATGTTAAAAAGATAAAGTTGCACAAGAGAAATCTTTAAAATAATTTACATATTCAGTTATTTTCTCTAGAGAAAACTTATGAAGTCGAATTGGACATTTTCCCAGATAACTTTATATGTAACTTTCTGTGCTCTAGTTTCCAAAGAATCAAACGATGGAAATGCATTTCTTTTATTTTTTTTTAACAATGATGGCAGATCCCTTTAAGATTTAAAATAATCCTTTTATACAATATATTGGCTCATATTTAAAAACTTCGAACTCTTTCTGAAATACAGAAAAAGGTAGATTCTCGTATAGTAATATCCAGGCTTAACCCCTTTAGCTACAACTATTTTTGAAATGATGCATTATATTTTTATCTAAAAAATTGCATGAAGAATTTCAATAGATACTTATGAGCAAAATGTTTCAATCTCAAACCCATACCTTGGGCTATTTTATGTAATTTTAGGAATGCTTCCACGGTGTATTTTAAAGCGATCATTTGGGAGATACTAAAGTTTTTTCTTTAGAAATATTTGAAAAAAGTAAGGTAATATGTAAATGTTTTGTCAGCAGTTGCAAAATTTTGTTTTTGAAATGTAATTTGATTTAAACGTAGGAAAATGAACTTCCTTAGATTAGGTTTTCATTGTCTTTTTATGATTTTATATGAATTTTTATAAAGCACATGTTTAAAAACTTAAAAGTAAACTCTAGAAAAAAAAATTATTAAGATGATGTTATTTATAATCCTAACATTATGATAATATATATATATATATATATATATGTGTGTGTGTGTGTGTGTGTGTGTGTGTGATAGAGAGATAGCGATTGGATTAATTATTTTCCGCATTTTAATTAAATGGCAATTTCTGAAAATGTTTATTAAAATTTTAATAGTTATTTTTAAAGGTTAGTTCTTTTTAGCTCTTACAAGCAGTGTTCGTATACATTTTTAAGTTTTCTAAAATTATATAAAAGGGAATGTTAGTAGAACAACAATAAATAATATAAAAAATTTGAATTAACTAAAAATATTTTGAACAAATTGTGCAGTAAATCTTTTTGATTAATACTAATATATTTTGATAAATAAATCATACCCTTGACAAACAAAGAGAATAGGACTAAAGAAACAAAAACAAAGTTAACTTTATTACGAGTTTGAAAATTATAAAACGATGCAAAAGCACATCATAATCAGGAAGTATTAAAAAAAAAAAAAACGTAGATGTAATCAAATATTGATGAAACAGAAAAGTATAACTATTACCTATATGAATTCTTCCTAAAATGAAAAAAAATCATAGTAATTCCCATTTAATTATTTATGGAGCATTTTAAAATAATTAGCATATATTGTCAAATTGCAGTTTTTGCAAAGAGTCAAAAACTATAATTTGGCAATATTTTTTGTAAATAAAAAATTGTGAAAGGCAACTAAAAAAATTAATAGAAACTTTCAAGTTTTCAAGAAAAATATTGTTGTTGATCCAAACAAACGAATTTCAAAAGAAATATAAAACCTAAGAAAATGATGTATTTTCAAAGAAATAGCAGAGAATGGATTAAAAAAATGGGCGGGGCACCGGCCTTTAGTTTAATGAGAAATGTTTAAAGCAGCGAGTCAGTTTTAGCGTATTGGATTGAAATGAAAACAGGACATTGACTGCCTACCATATTTTATTTTAACGTATGCCGTTATTAACCGAGCGCGCCATGTCAAATTTGCGACGCTCCCAATTTTTCTCAAACAGTCTCGGTTGCTCGGTGCAGGACATTTGTGTGCCTGTGCGATGCCCATAACCTCCATTTACAACGATATGCGTCATTAATATTTCTGGCTGGCTCTTGCACTGTCTGTGGCCGACATATTGCATTTTACACATTTCCGCAAACTTACTTTAAGTTTTTACATGGAAATATTGGCGATGTCATCGCAATTCCATCTTGGCCGCGTGCGGAGACGCAAGAATACTTACATAATCTAAACTTTTAAATCTGGTTTTAATCTTTTTAACTTTTTCACTGAAGATGGAGCTTTAGAGGCTCCGAAATAGCTGTTTGCTACTTTATATCTATTTTATTTGTGCTATTTTTTACGTTGATCGTTTATATATTACGGCACAAAGTTCAATCATACTATTTTAAATCCTACTTATACTCTTACCTTGAGGAGTGATGATTTTGTCGCTAGTAAAGTGGTGCGTTTTAAATTCTACAAAATATAAAATAAAAAACAATCGTAATAGAGAGAAAGTTAAACAATTCAAACAAATCGATATTTTTTTACAAGTTTCTGCAATTAATATAACTTAAATATACATTTAATGCTGTAAAAAAATAAAAAGTAAGTTGTTCTTTACAAAAGCAAAAAAACATTTTTCAATCTTGAAAACAAAATCTTTTGTAAGTGAAATTTCTGGTTTCTATTTAAAAAATTTTAATGCAGAATCAAAACGAAAGTAATAAAATTTATGCAATCTGGCTAGAAAAAAATGTCAATTTGACGATTTGCTGCTGGTGGTGCTTTCCAATTCCCGACAAAAACCACACTACATCGGACAATATTGAAAATTAGTCAGTATATTTCCATGTTAAGCATAATTTTTATATCTAAAACGACTCTTTTTTAGTAGTACCACATTCCAAATAATTGCAAAATGAAATGAAAATGCTTAACTTCGAAATATAATTGAAAAAAATGTGGAATAAAATATTTATAATATAAATGTGTAATTATTGTGTTTAAAAATTTTTATTCTACAGCTGTGATTTTTAATATGTTAATAGTGGTTTGATATATCCCGTCTTTATCTCTATTACCATACTCTCTCTAGAGAAATTATAGAAGTACATTGTTTGGAAAATTTCTTTGGAGCTTTGGGCATATATATATAATGCTGAAATATGTCACTTTAATTTAATTCAGCTTCACTGAGTGACACACTTATAATGCATTTCATTAACTTTGTAGATCATAAGAAAATAACAGTCAGGGTACTCCAGTATAAAACAATTTATTTTGTCAAAGAAATATATCAATAGACTTACGAGATTCCCTATTAGATATTGTTTAAATCATACAGTATGTATACTTAGTGTGACATTTAAACAAAGCAAGACGGATAGTTAAAATTTATAATAAATTTGTGTTAATTTCCATGGTGTTACATGAAACAAAAAAAATTAATGCGTTGTAAAATTACGATATAATTTTGGTTTTATAAGCTTTCTCGTGTCACATGTATCAATATGTTCTCTATATCTCAAAATGGCTATCCAAATAGAATCTAAATTCTTGACTGGTAAATATATTTTTTTTAAGCAAACGTTATAGCCTATTTTACTGTGTTATGTACAATGTAAAAAAAAAAAGACAAACATTTCTTAAGCTATGAAACATAATATTTTACTGTGTTACGTACACTGTGAAATATATGAGGTGTTTCTGAATCTATTAAAATATAATTTAACCATGAACGAAAATATACAATAACACCTTCTGAGTTTCCCATGATTCCGAAAAACTTTTTTTTTATAGTTAGAAACCCTAATAACCAATATAATTGCGAAATATAAAAATGCATTTATAAAAACAATATTCCTTTTGCAGCCGCCGATTTTTGGAAACGTCTCCGAGTTGTTTTTATAGTGTATTAATTAGTTTTTTGAAACCGTAATATCAGTATTTAAGATGCTATCAATTCTCAATTAAACATTTTCAGCTGCGCAACTGAATTTATACATACAAGAGTAATAAAATAATATGAATTTTAATATTAATGTTAATGCTGTTAATTTATCATGTTTGTATGTAAACATGTTTTTTGAACAAGAAAATGTTTACTTGAGAATTGACAGCATCCGAAAAACTGATATACCAGATTGAGATAGTGATTATACACTCTTACAACTACTTTTAAACAATTCCGAAAATCAGTGGCAGAAAAATAAATTTTGCTTTTACAAATGGTTCTTTAAATCTCAAAAATATATTGGATTCTAGCCTTTCTAAAGATAAAGAGCCCTATTCAAAATCGTGGGTAAGTCGGAAGACTTTATTGTATATTTTCGTACTGGGTTATATTATATATTTCCAGATTAAGAAACATTTGTCATTTTATGTTTCGTTCGTAATTATGTAAATACGTAGCACCTATATTCGTCGTCTGGTCTGTCCGACTGTTCGTCTTGTCCGTCTGTCTGTTCGTCTGGTCCGTCCGTCTGTTCGTCTGTCCATTTGTCCTCACATAACAGCGCAAAAACTACCCAACCGCGTGTTATGAAATTTAACATATATAACATCGTTGCGGAATTTTGTCAAGTCATTTCAAATTTTAGAAAAATCGAACAAAACATTAAAATATATTAATAAACGTTTTCTCCATTCTATTAAATCCTATCATACATAATTAATTCAATTATATCCCATGATAGGTGATGATTCTAGGTTGCCATGGTACTTACGTCATATTTAAGATTGAGTCATATTATTTCCGTATTACTGAATTGAAAACCCGAATTTGTGTACTAAAATTGTTTAATTATAGTAATTATATAATCTACCTAATCGGAGTTTTTTGGATAGATGTTTCCAATGAAATATATATGAAATGGAAAAGAGTCTAAATATGGATGTCAAGTTCTGAAAATTGCAAAGCTAGGCTTAAGTTTTCCATTGAAATTTGCAGTAAATATCAACAAAAGATAAAATGTTACCAACTTAAAATTAACTTATTTCATTGGAAAATTAATTATATCATAATAACAGACGATATAATTAATTTCACTGAAATAATAACGATATTTTTTTTACGTTGTCTTGTATGAGGTACTTGCGCATAGTATAATTTTAAAGTAACAGAAGTGTTTGTAAATGTGTATTGAAACTTAATTTCGTAAAATAAAATTAATATATGTAATATGAAAATCTGCACATAAATTAAATTTTGTATTCATGCACTTTTTCATAAGAATGCAACAGCAATTGCTCCAAGATCTGAATATTTATAAAACTAGTTATAGTACGAACGCACCTCTTTTGTCACGTTTGACATACAATTTTAGATTTGTTTTTCCGCGTGCCATTCCATGAATATTGGCAGTTATCTTACAATTTCGATTTATTGATATTCATATGCTTTCAATAAACCTGTTTGCGATGTGAAATAATAATTATTTTTTTAATATATAGGTGCGAGTTCTTATTATACAACTACAGTTGTTTTTCTTTTTCTTTTAGCATGTTATATGATTTTTGAATAAAGCAGCATCTCATTGTAAGAATTTTGTGCGATTAAACTCCTTTCATCCACACATTTTTAACTCGGTGAAATTTCATGGTAGGAGCTACGTTCAGGATTTCTTCAATGATAATACACTAACCGTTTCAACATGGTTAATCATATTTATAATCCTTACAATAAATGGTATTTACTGAAATGTAATTTTCATTCTAACATTGATAGAATTTAAGCGTTTGAACAGTTTAATTCAGTCAACTTATTTCTCATTTATGTACACTGTAAAATAAATAAATAAATAAATAAATAAATAAATAAACTGTATTTTACAACAAAAGGAGCTGGCACCCCGGATGCTAACACAGTTGCTGTAAAATTTACAAGCTGCTGTCTTTATGGGTGCTGTGTGTTTCCGCCCTCTCAGATCTGGGGAAAGCCGCGTTGCTATCTGTTGCATGGTGCATGTGACAGAAATAATTCGATTTTTACTTCACTTTTGCTTGAATTCGATTTGCTTGAATTCGAAGTTTAAAAGTTTTTTAAAATATCACATTTTTATTAACAACTAGCTGACCCGACCAGCGTTGCCCGGGCCTGTGATAAAACCTTAAATAAACCCCAAATTTGTATTATTTTATATATTTTATTCGATTTTGTAATGAGTTTATATCTTTAATGACAAAATCGAAAATCGTAGAAAAAAACATTTACTCTTTTTTCACGTAGGATCGCTATATAGTTTTAAAAAAGTAGCTTTTGTTGTCCAAAACCTTTGAAATTTTTAATGGTCATAAATAAAACGATTTTACAGCCCGTGTAAAAAATACGTCAGAAATATTGTTATCTCGTTGTGAAATAAATATGTTTTCTTTTCGCGTCGGGTCTGTTGACATAAAGAAAAAATAGTATTCGTCGTCCGATCTCTCTGAAATTTTAGTCGTTTATAAATATAACTGTTTCCAAGTCCGTATAAAATTATGTGAAAATCTATGCATTTTAAAAAGTGGAAACATTAACCGAAGCTGAGCGTGACCGCGAAAAACATCCCGTTAATATAGATTTTCGCCGAAAATGTCTCAGATTTTTTTTAAAATACTTGTTCTTGTCCGAACGCTTCAAAACTGTTGTAAGTGATGTAAATTTGATCTACCGATATGTTCTAAATAGATTGCGTCGAAATACGAACGTTTAGTAAATTTTTTTGTAAGAAAAAAAATCTTCTCGCGAGTTGCGAAATGACCTGCGTTTGCCGATGTTTTAAAAAGAGTTAAAATCCGAATTTAAAAAAAAATAGTTATATCGTCTATTAGAAGAAGGTTTCAGCTCTAAGAGAATATGTTTGGTTTGTCTGTATCTCTAAAATTGTGCTATTGAGGGTCGTTGGCGTAAGGGAGAAAACATAAGCACGGGAAAACGACACTTTTTCAAAAATATTTTTGAAAGGGTTAACTTAATTTTTTTTCAAATTGATTACGGCATTAGAGACGTAAGCGTGCGGTATTTCAGAATATGCTTTTCCTTTTTAAATAAACCAAACGGTTTTGTCGATAGAATTTAAAACAGAATTTCGAAATAAACGCAAATGATTGTTGGTTATAATAGAAAATAACAGTGATCAACAGCATTTACAATTAGTATTTTGTTTGGTTAATCTGATGTCTTCATGCAAATGATTCTTCATTCTAGTGCGCTGCCGTAAATGAGGTTTTGGGCATGTGCGAGTTCTAAAATCCGGTTCGCAAGACAAGAGATGAGTTATTGATCAGTTTTTAATTAATATTTTTGTTAATTGTCAAAGTATTAAAATTCTGAGACTCAGGTGCACCAGGCCATGCCTTGGACTATCCACACCTAAATTTTCAAACTTCTATGTGTGCTAGATTTCATTTTGCTAGCCATTGCATACAAACAAACACACACACACACACACACATACTGAGAGAGAGAGAGAAACTTTATTTTATTAGTATAGATAAACGCCATCTTATTTCTTAACGAGAAGCTTAAGAATATATAAATTTAATAGTGAAATATACAGTTTTATAACTTCAATAAGCTGTACACAATGGCTCTTCTGTTATGTGTTCTCAAAATACTAATTTTTCACTTGGTTTTATGAAATTTCAGAAATCTATTCTTTACATTGTATGATAATAAATCTTAAGTTATAATAGTCAATAAATCAATAAAAGTGAAAAGAAGATTCCTGGGATGATAAATTACTTTATCCATAACATAAGTACATTTTTTTTAGAAATCAAAAGGTGTACTGCTGACACTATTTATTACTGGCAATAATATATTATGGACTTACAAAATTGTGGAGGCAGTTGTCTAGTATAACAATTTCTAAAAGATTTATTATTAAAAGGTTTCCAATATAACTTTAGGCAGTGATCAGTGGACATTCTTGCTTTGTCTTCTTATTAGTTAAAAAAATATGATACTTGAAAGATATTGTTTGATAGAACTTTTTTTTTTCACAAATTAATGAACAAATCACAATGCTTCCTATAATAAAACGGAGCTTTATTAGAATTTATAATTTGAAATTACAATTTAGTACAGGTGAAATATACCAATTTATCAATTTATTTTATATTTTGCGCCACATTTGAGATTTCTAACTAATTCTTCCATACGTTTATCATAAAGTTTTTGTATTTTTGTACCTATCTATATACAGTGGCGGTCAAACGTTTCCGGCCAGCATACAATTTTTGGTTAATCTGTAAGTATAGCCATATGAAGAGGAATCTCAAAGTGATACTTGTACATTTTATTAACATAATACTTAGGAACTTATTTATGCAATAAAAAATAAATATTAATAAATTTAATTGACAAAATTAATTGCAAAGGAAAACGCGTGTTCTCAAAAGTTTCCGGCCATCTTGGCAAGTTTGGAAAAAGTGGCGTTATAATAGAAAATAACAGTGATCAACAGCATTTACAATTAGTATTTTGTCGTCATACCTTTAGCAATAAGTTCTGCGGCGCAGCGTCGGTTCATCGATTCAATGAACGGTTGAAGATCGTCTATGGTAAGTTTTTTCCACTTTTCTTCCAAATTTTTGGAAAATTCTGCTGAATTGGCATATTTATAATTCCGCACACGTTTGTCAAGTTCGTTCCAAAGATTTTATATTGGATTCAGATCTGATGATTAGGCTGGCCATTTCAAAAGCGGAATTTTTTGGTGCGAAAGCCACTGCTTGACAAGCTTGCATGTATGCTTTGGGTCGTTATCATGCTGAAACAAATAGTTGAGACCACAATTTTTTCTCCAATAAGGCAGCAATAATGTATAAGGATTTTGCAAGGTATCCTTATACATTACACCATTCATCTTGAAGTGGATTTCAACTAACGGAAAGACACCTTTTCCAGAAAATGCTCCCCACAACATAACGTGTCCTCCACCATGTTTCATTGTAGGAATAACATACCTCTAATCATATCTTTTGGTTTTAGGTCGTTGATCGTAGTGTCTGCCATCACTCCCAAAAAGGTTGACCTTCGATTCATCGGAAAATAGTACTTTTTCCCCGTTTTCACTTGACCAGTCTTTGTGTTCCTTGGCAAACGCCAGTCGGGCCCTCTGATTTTTTTTACTTATGAAATGTTTTTTAGTACCGACTCTTCCATAAAGTTCTACGTCACGTAAGCTTCTTGACATGGTAGACCGACTTTTTCAGCAATATTTTCACTCCGTAAATCGCGGGATATTGCAGCGCAGGGGCGCCATTTCGGGCGGGGCTGGGGGGGGGGCAACCGCCCCCCCTAAGTAATTTGAAATTTTAGAAAAATTATCAGTATCACAGGTTTGACCAAAAAAATTATCAAAAGCTAAAATAAATTTTGATTTCACATATTTGATTGTAATAAAAAAACCTAGTCTGATGTGCCAATCCCAAAACTTTATTATATCTCACACAGGTTTCACATACACCAAAAACAAGTCAGCACCAATTTATATCTGAAGGTCTAACTGAATCTAAAGTTTTATTAAATTATGTGTGAGTTCTGGAGATACCGAGATCGTAAAAATCGTGCAAAATGTCGCATAGCAGTGCCACCTGTTGGGCTATTTATAACAAAACGTAATCTACGTCTATTTTTGTCAATGTCTAACGGAATCTGAAGTTTCGTGAAATTCTGTGCATTAGTTCTTGAGATATAGCTACGTAAAAATCATGAATAATGTAGCATAGCAGCGCCACCTGTTGGGTGATTTACACCAAAAACTAATCACCACCCATTTATATCAAGGCCTAACTAAATCTAAAGTTTTATTAAATTCCGCACTGTATTTCTTGAGATACAGCGCCCACAAAATTTTTGTCACATACAGACACACACACACACACAGACAGACAGACTCACATATAGACATTTTCTAAAAACAGTCCAATCGTGTTCAAGACCTTCTAAAACGTATAAATCCGTCGAAAACCGGAAGTGGAAAATTTTCATTAATCCAATACTTTCTTCTTGTAAAGATAGAAGAAATTAATAAACATTTAATAAACACTTTAAGCATTGAAACTAATAATTATCAAAAATGTATTCTAAAGCCTTGCTATTGCAACATTCTATAAGTGAGACATTTATCATTAATGAGTATTTTGGCTAGTTTTAGAAATATATGTGAGAAAACACTTTATGAATTGCTTCTCAGCTGTGTACAGCATGATTAAAAGAAAACTCGTCACCCTCAAGGCTACAATTTTAGTAATAAATTCTCTCTTTAGCTTAAAATTTAAGGGAAATTTTGTTCTTTTTTTTTTCAGGGGTGGAGGAGGTGTATTCAATTTCCTAATTATTTGATTTGTTAATTTTGTTTTATTAGTGTCACATTATATTTACTTCAATCGTTATAATGCTATTAAATCATTTGCTTTATTAAATGATATTGTATATACAGTGTGCTCTTAAAAATATCCACAACCTGACACTAGAGTCCTGCCCAGATTGGGTTGTAGCCGACCCGAATCCTGACTTTAACCGGACAGACTTCAAACCAAATCCGAAATATCCATACCTGAACCCGAAGTGAATGAAAATGAGTGTATATTTTAATACATTTATGGAAAAGTGATCTACAAGTTTAGTGCTTAGGTACAAAAAATAACACATATACACCCATTAATATTCAAATATATAGTTTTCATTTGGAAATTATTCAGAACCTCCTTCTGTATAATCAGTTCATCTCGAACGCGATTCGAAAAAGCCAAAGTTTACTCAACCCCCAACAAAAAAATTGAATCAACCAAGTCCAACACGAAATGCATTTCGGGTAGCCGAAGCAGGACTGTAATTATTTCCATTAAACCCGGAAACGTCCAAAAAAATTTCATTGACCGCAACCCCACCCGAAATGAAAGAAAATTAATCCATATTTCAATAAGATTATGGAAAAGTACAATTATATCTCTAATAACAATTTTATCTTTTATGTAGAAAAATGATTTTTTTTTCATCTGAAAATATTTAGGATTTCTTTCAAAACTCGGGCAATACGAACCCGACTCAAAATAGTGAAAACCCAACTTGAACCCGAAACACTTATCCTTTTGACACTGGCCAGGATTGATGACTAATTTTGCATTCAATCGTTCTACAATTTCCAAAAAAATTCCTAGTGATAGATTTCTCTTAAAAATATCCTAATATTAGTGTATGACAGATTTCAAAAAGTCGTGCTAATAGAATAAAAAATATTCCACTGAGACATATATGTCCCAACCGTAGTCAAATGTTCCAAGCAGAGTTGCAAAAGGTGGAAAAAACCGGGTTTATTCCCGGGAATAAACCGGTTTTTTTGGGAGGGAAATATTAAACATTCCCGGGAGTTTTCAGAAAGTTTTAGCCATGGAGTTTTCTAATTTGTAAACAAAATGTTCTTTTATTAATGTAAACAAAATACAGAAAAATAGCACAGTTTGTATATAACGAAATACATACTTAAGCTGCAGAAATATTAAGCAAGAGAAATTAAATTATCATAAGTAAGTTGATATTTTAACCGTGAATAAGTACAAAGTGCAAGAGGAAGATGACAGATTCATTTTGCCTCACATGAATATAAATATCACCCCTTGTTCTTCGATTCAGACGATGAAAAGAAAAAAGAAAATGAATAAAACTAAAAGAAATCAATGAAAATACAATAACTCACAAGAAAATTAATATAGAGTACGCCTGAATAGCTAATATGCCCGCTAACAGAAATTGAACAATTTTAATTTTTAAAGAAACATTCAAATCCTTACCAATTTAGAGCCGTAAAAAATATGCGTGCAAAAGCCTAAGTTTTGTGAATTTATAATGAAAAACCTATTTTAAACTTTTCAGAACAGTGCCTGAAATTTCTTTTAAAAAAATAAATAAATTGAAAATGACTAGTTTTTTTTTTTTACTTACAAAACTCCTTCAAAATTTCCGATATTCCCCAAAATTCCGAGTTTATTCCCAAAAATTCCCGTGTTTATTCCCGTCCCTCAAAAACTGCGGATTTTTTGCAACTCTAGCTCCAAGTGGACCTGGCCCACAACGAAAATAAGCCGCATCAACCCGGCTCGATCCATACTGCAAATTGGGCCTGTTGCCCAACACAATGCAGGAGCAAGGGACCTGAGACTAAGAGTTTTGCAGATTTCTGAATTGTATGGAATTTAAATCATAGTCTGAAGAGTAAGACAGAAAATGATTGCAGAAAATTTTTACTGACAGAAAATCATTAATGAGTATTTTGTTATACCTATGGATCAAAACATTTGCAAATTTCGTAACTTCTTGGTGGTGTTCGTGTGCTGATTACCTCGTGACCGATTGAATTTCACGACTTTTTTCCTTGATTTTTTGACAATTATTTTTGGGATCATTTTCCAAAATTCTTTATTTTTCTGTGAATCGTTGACGGACTTGATTTTTTCGACCATTTGTTTAAATTCAAGACTTTTTTTGTTCGATAAAGTTTCCTGTTTGTTTTAGCCATCTTTTGATGAAATTCGCGACTCTTTCCTACGATCGTTTGTTGAAATTCGGGAGTCTTTTTCCGCAACCGACTGACAAAAATGGCTATTTTTTTGCGCGCTCTTTGACGAAATTCCGATCGTTGACGAATTTTTTCGACCATTTGTCGAAATTCTCGACATTTTTTTTCTTTGCAACTTATTGGCGAAATTTGCTATTTGTTTTCGCGATCTTTTGTTTGAATTTGCTGCTCTTTTCTACGATCGTTTGTTGAAGTTCGGGAGTCTTTTTTTCGCAACTGACTGACAAAAATTTAATTTTTTTGCGTGATCTTTGACGAAATTCCCCTTTTATTGCACGATTGTTTGACTAAATTCATGATTTTTTTGCTCAATCTTTGGACGAATTTTGCGATATTATTCCGCAATAATACTGTAGTATAATTTAGTATACTGTCCGTATACTAAATTCGTGATTTTTTCCGTGACCGATTGACGAAAATCGCTATTTGTTTCAGTGAACTTTGGCGAAATTCGCAATATTTTTCCACAATCGTTTGAAAAATTAACAATTTTTTTCCGCGACCAATTTGCCAAATTAACTATTTTTTTCTAATTCCAATTCGTAAAATTCGCGATGTTTACTGCGATCAGATAACAAATTGTTTTTGCGTAAAAAAAACGAAGAAAAAATCGCGAACTACCACTAAAATAAAAAAAATATATTCGCTGAAGAATTACATATTTGTGAAGGAAGTTAAGATAAGAAGCACGCTGCATTTTTTATTGCGGGAGCCTATTCCTATTGTGTGCACAATTTGGGCAATACTGCACGCTATTTCAAATCCTGTCCCGAAAAAAAACCTCTGAACCCCTCCCCCTCCTCGAATCTCTTGAAATGGCGCCCCTGCAGTAAAACCTGCAAAGAAGGAGTTGAAAAGGACTGAAAAAAAGCTCCATTTTAGACAAGTCTCAATCTTAGCAAGTATGGCGTTTTTTTCGTCGAAACTTGCTTTTTTTTCCCGTTTGAGAAAGAATTATGTTATAGACAGGTTTCACTTAAATACGTTTCACTGTAATACACATATGCTCGTCAGAAGTGTTTTATAGACAGGAGGATTTAACAATCTTAAAGAATACCTGAAAAAAAAATCGGTACCTGTCTATAACTGAAAACTTTCATAATATTTTAAAATTCTACTTGCTAAGACGAAAACCTGTCTAAAACGGAATTTTTCAGAGGACCCTTGATATTCCGTATTAGAAGTATTACTGTCTTTGTATCTATGATTCAGTAAACGTTTCTCGTTCGGAGAGGTCGCGGAGGGGGGGGGGGGAACTCCTACTTTGGCTATGCCACTACCTTGAAAAAAACTTTGCCTCTCCCCAAGAAAGTTCTGAAATGGCGCCCCTGTTGCAGTGGAATTTTTATGCGGGTCATCAACGGCTTTTCTCTTGATAATTCTGTCCACACGAATAGTCGTTTTCCGGGGTTTCCCGACCGTGGCAAGTCCTGAAGGCCATGGCCATCTTTATATATTTTTTAAAATATCGTTTACAGTAGATTTTCTGATTGATAACTTTGCCGCAATCTCACGAGAGAATTGATCTTTAGCGACAAACAAATCACTCGTTTACGAACAATAATTTTTGAACTTTTCATTCTTGAATTTCAACCACGTTATTTATGTTGATTTAATAACAAACATGGCAAAAAAACACTTTACCGATAGCAAAAACTAACGAATGGACAAATGGCCGGAAACTTTTGCACACGCAAATTTCGAACTCCTCCCCTTTGCATCAAGTGTCTTCAGTATCCAATCAAAATGTTCACGTGGTCAGAGGTCATTTGCATAGTCCTAACTATTGGATCAATTGCTCTTCTTCTACGCTGAAACGTTCTGGCGAACAAATAATAATAAAAAAAAACTGGCCGGAAACTTTTGACCGCCACTGTTTATATTTATCTTACGTGGCGCAAAAATAGGGCTGAATTTGTAATTTATTGTTTGGCAACAACCGTAGTTTCCCGAGTTCAGACCAATGAACAGACTAGATTGTGTTAGATCAGCTTCGCTTCCAATATGGCGGTCAGTGTGAGAGCAGTGAAACCATAAAATGAAACTCAAACTAGCAATTATTAAATATAAAATAACATGTACGTAATCCAAAGGGTCTGAGATGATTCCTCATTTTAATTATGAGTAATATCATTAATTTCAAATGAATTCTCAATTCTTATTGAGAATTCATTTACGAATTTCACTCACTCAAAAGTCGGAGAAAAAAAATCAACTTTCTAGATTGCACCTGCCGCCATCTGTTGCTGTTTTGATGACGTAAAAAATAATTTCTTTTGTAAAAATCTATAATCAATTAGAACAATAAAATGTCGAACGAAATTTAAACAATGATTAATGATATATATAAACTGTCTTCCTATCACGTAGTTTTTTTCTAATGAATAACGAAATTTAAACAATGATTGATGATATATATAAACTGTCTTCCTATCACGTAGTTTTTTTTCTAATGAATTTAAGTCGTGCTGTACAAAAGATCCTTCTTTCATAGTATTTAATTGATTTATATGCCCATTGGTAGCGCCAACTAAATGCATTTTCAGTTGTGTTTTCAACGGAGAATTACTTTTTTACATTTAAAAAAAATGTCAATTTTATATGTTCAAATGTTTTATGGTAGAACTTATTCCGGCTAGAATTGCTGAAAAGTAAAAAGGGGCGAGCTAGCGAAGCGATCTGTGACCGCGTAGCGGTCTCAATGTGAATTGCTTCGCAATTCACGGGGGGTTGGAGAGCGTTAGCGAGTAGGGAGTTGAGCCCCCTAGTTACAATAAAGTTGTCGCAAATAATATCAACCCACTTCAAAGAAATGCAACTATCCGATTCATTCGTTTATTTATTTTTTAAATGTATACCGGGTGTCCCCTCTTATCGGTATGAAATAGTTAATTCTATAACCTTTTTTTTAAAAACATTGACTGCCTCCGTCTGTGACGAAGTTGCTTTTGTAGCAGATTTACAAAGTGGTTTCGAGTGTTTATCGAGTTGTTTTACAATTTCCAATCACGGTAATGCTTGTTAATTTTATACATCTTTAATTCAAAAATATCAAATTTCAGTTACATTGTTTATACATCCAGACGGTATAACACCAGACGGAATTCTCTAAACAATTATAAAAAACAGCAGGCCACCAGGTCACGGGGTTCTTTTTTAAAATACATAATATTTGCTGTACTTATAATGCATCAGTAATATGTGTTATATATTTCATAGTAATAAATTTTCTTCAATGAAAATATTGATAGCACATGCTGTGGTATGAATCTTATGATATACAATGTGAGTATAAAATCTTGCTCTGATTATAAATATTTATTGTACGAAAACTATTATAATTAGACAAATGGTTTTTTGGATACATTTTAAGTATTGTCATAAAGTTTTTATTCAGACCACATACTTCTTGAAATGTCAACGTGTGCCCCTTTGGTTGCTCGGAGAATGTCAGCACGGTATACTAGTTCTCGCCAAGTATTCGCTAACATGTTTTCTGTAACAACACACACAACATCTATTATCTTAGCCTTCAGTTCTTCAACGTCAGCGACTGGTGTGGAAAAGATTCTGTCTTTAATAAAATACTAAAGAAAAAATCAAGAGGAGTAATGTCAGAAGAGCGTGGAGACTATGGAACTACAGATCCCCAGAGAGGGTGTGCTCCATCTTGCTGATAAGCTTGCTGGTTGAAGCGAACACTTGGCAGGAACTAGAATACCGAGTTGACATTTTCTGCACTATCAAGGATTCACACATTGAAATTTCATAAAGTATATGGTCTTATTAAAAACTTTACAACAGTATTTCCAATGTATACAAACAACCTTATGTCTAATTATAATAGTTTTTACACAATAAATATTTATAATCAGGGCAAGACTTTGTGCTTACCCTGTATTGCTGGCACACATATTTGTGTACCATGGCAGTCATTGTGTTAAAGGCATAGTACTGACATACAAAGTGTTTAAAATATTGTTCTTCGTCAACTCAAACGCTATTTACATCAAAATAGTATTTTTTTTTTAAAATTGCGTAATTAAAATTTTTATGCATCCCGAGTTTCTAAATGAGAAATTTAGAAAAAAATCCGGTAAGAATGGAGAAATTTAGAAAAAGTTTTCCTTGCACTAACAAGTAAAATAATAAAGAATCAATTCTTGTGCGACGAGTAATGATACTTGGAGTTTTATGAATTTTCAGTGTTTATTGGCTTTAAAACACGTTTTTTTTCTTTCAAAGTCACATTTAGAGTACTTTAATGTTACAGAAGAAAATATTTGTACCGATTCCCTTGTGTATGATAATTGTTCAATTATATATTTTAAAGAACTTTTTTTCCAAAAATTAAAATTATTATAAGAAACAGAAAATAAAAGCTTTCAATGGCTATACAATTTTGAAGCCTTTCAAAGTCATTCGAAGGAAAGCATGATGAATGCATAATTAAATGATTCATTTCTGGAGAACGTTCTATGAAGCAGAATTTTTTCTTATTTAAATAGTAAAAAAGAATTCATAAGAAGAAATTTATTTTTACGAAGATCGTATTTCATTATTAAAAAGGATCACAATTTTTTTCTTTTAAAAATGTTAACAACTTATATTTGGAGCCAAAACTTTTAGATAAAAATTAATAACGCGTTTAGCAATTAATTATAATTTAATATCATAAATATAACAAATTAGATATTTTAATTAACAAAAAAATTAATGCTGATTTATTACATAAAGTTATTTATCTCAAATAAATTAAATAATTGACTGAAAAATAATAAATTCCATTTTTTTGTTTATTTTCCAGTTATATTTATTAAAAAGTTTAGAAAGCAGACATTATGTTAATTTAACAAATATATATTTTGCCGATCAGATAGAGTTAATGAATTATTCTTTGAACCAAAGACCATTTATTTCTTTTCATAATATATAAATATTTGCTGTGTATTTCGGCGTATAATGCGCGCTTTTGAAACAAGGAAATAGAAAAATTAAGCATATACGAAATTAAGCAAGGAAATTACGCATATACACTCGGCAGCTGCGTATGTCATCACTTCGTATTGGATTACTGTCCATTAGATTTCCACTAATTATTATATTTGTTAAGACCCTTTATTCTATTTACAACCTACATATATCGTGAAGGTTTCTTTGCAAAAAGCTGATTCGCGTAATATGGCGCATATACCTAAAAATAGAAAATTTCAGTCTCAAATTTATACTCGGCCGCCGGAGCGTGTTACACGGCGGAATATACAGTAGTTCAAAATTTTATTTTGCATGTTTACTCGAATAAAAAAAATTAGTTATATAAACGCTAACGAGCAATGCACATTTTTAAAACAGTTTTTAGGTTTCGATAATGCCTAGATATGTGACGTTTGTTTTCTCAAAAATTTTGCTTTGTCCCCTATTTTACCAAGAAAAAGCAAAGATATTAACGCATATTTCAAAATTTTGCTCTTCTAAAGAATATGTACTAATAGTATAGCTATTCTTCAGACAAATAAAAACTAGAATTCGTCGATTCAAAATCGATGTAATTTTTTTTTTTTGATAAGTGGCAGGAATTATCGGAAAAAATAGCCGATTGACCCATTTATAAAATATTTCCTTTGAAGAATATGCCTTTATTTATTTTAACTTTATATTTAAATAGAATAATAAAAAATCGCTTACACATACAAAATGTTACTTTATTTAACTGTTTCCATGCAAAATAATATGACTTAACCTTTTTTTTTTTCACTAAGCAATACAAACTATGTATTTATACGTGCGTTCGTAATTTTATAAATATGTAGCACTTATAGTCGTCGCCTGGTACGTCTGTCCGTCTGTCCGCATATAACATCGCAAAAACTATCCAACCGAATGGTTTGAAATTTAATATTTGCAGAATTTTGTCGAGTCACTTCAAATTTTATGAAATTAGAATCAAAACTTAAAAATATATTAATTTTATTAAGCAATTTGAAGTTTTTAAAAATTGGTACTTTCTTGTTATAGCAGCTTCCGAGGATTAATAGTCAAGCGACGCAGATGTATCACAGATGTATATGACATGTGTGACGTTATAGACATATATGACGTATTTGACATTTTATAACCTCTATGACCAAGTTATACTCACATTCTTCATTCTATTAAATCTATTAAATTATACGTAATTAATTAAATGATATCCCATGATAGGTAATGATTATAGGTTGTCATGGTGATTACATCATATTTAAGATATAGTCATATTATTTCCGCATTACTGAATTTAAAAACCGAATTTGTATACTAAAATTTTTTAATTATAGCAATCCTTTAATCTACCGACAGATTTTTGGATAGATGTTTCCGGATAAATAGATATTGAATGGAAAAACAGTCTAATTATGATTTCAAGTTCTGAAAGTTTCAAAGCTAGGCTTAATTTTCCCATTGGAATTTTCAGTAATGTCAACAAAAGATAAAATGTTGCCAACCAAAAATGTACTTATTTTATTACGAAAATTAATCGTATTAAACAAAGTGTTTGTAGATTTTCCTCAGGGATTTCTAAAACGTTTTAGCTAAAGATTATTTCGTTCTTATGTCTATGAAAAACGTCTTTAGATGCGTCTTTAGAACAGATAGTACGAATGCACCTGATTTGTCACCTTTCGTACAATTTCCTACTTGTCATTATTATTATTATTATTTTAAGTGGCTCCTTTATAGAGTAAAAATCAATTAAACAAAGTGTTTGTAGATTTTCCTCAGGGATTTCTAAAACGTTTTAGCTAAAGATTAATCCGTTCTTATGTCTATGAAAAACGTCTTTAGATGCTTGTCCCTTGTGCCGCTGCCCCATACTTTTATTAATCTGAAGAATAAATGGATCATTTTTCAGTTTCGAAACATTCGCTTTATTTTCTATTTTATGGTAGCCGAACAAATATATTATTTATTTACTGATATGCAATTCTAAAGCCACTTATTCCCATTACTTCTTTAAGCGTACGAATCAAAATGAAAGTTACAAAATACATATGTTATATAAACTTTGATACGGTTGTAATAAATATATACACTGTAAACATTGCTAATACGTTTCGTAGCATGGCAGAAATGGTTTACGAAATAACAGTGTAACTTCACCGCTTTCCACAATTATGGAAAAGTTCTTTTTTTTTTCAGAAACTTTCATAAGAAGTGGCAATCACGAACGTCAGAAAGCAATATGTTTTCGAATAAAAACTTCATTTCCGAAATTTGAGGTACAAAAATAATCGTTATTATTTCAAAAACGTTTTTGTAAACTCCGTAAGTGGCTGAGAGGTTCTGTTCTCGAAGCTGGTAGACGGGAGGTGCTGGGTTCGATCCCAATCGCGCCCGTCGGCCTAATCGTTCGGAGTTTTCGTGATTTTCTTCGAGCCGTGGATTTATCCATGCGTAAATACGGGTTAGGTTCCCTTAGAAAGACCCACATGAATTGCACTCCCTCCGGACCTATATCCCAAGTGTAGATAATTGGCCGTCAATAATCAACCCAACCAATATATGAAGGAGTTAGAATGACAGTAAAGTAAGTCAACATTTAGTAATTTGAGAAATGAAGGGTTTTGTGAAACTTGTGGTATTGCCGTTGCTTTAAGTGGTGAAACTTGTTTTGCCATCTAACGACTCCCTAAGTGCACTATTACTTATTTAACTGTCGCACTGAACAGAAATTAATTTTCAAATTTTTTTGACTTACTCCACTGTCATTGTAATCCCCTCATATTAGGGTAGTTTTAATGATTTTTTTAATTTAATTTAATTTTATTTTATTTAATTTTATTTTTTACAGCGTAAAGCATACTCTCATATTTCTGAACATTTTTTAATGAAATATAAATATAAGTATAGAATTACATGTATTTCTTATTTGTAAAATAATCCAAAAATGTTAAGATTTATCTGATTTAAAAGAAAGAAATCTGTAGAATGAAAATTAGTCCAGAAACAAATACAAGTGTAAGTTTAAAAAAAAAGAAAAATATTAAAACGCGAAGAAATAAATTAGCATGTCATCATTGATTAAAAAAAACACTTATTTAAAATACAATAGTTTGGGGAAAATAAAAAGAAGACATTCCCTGATTAAGAAAAAAAAGAAGAACGCGTTTCATGGATATTTATCTTACTGGTAATCGAAAAGAAAAAACTTAATTTTTTTGAAAATTTTCTGCAATTCTTAATGAAAAAAATCAAATTTATTTTATTTGTTACGCAGAATACGTCTTTATTGTGAAACTGATTAGTATATGTGATTAGTTTGTTCTCGCTTAGTTTAATAAAATTTTACATAACTTTAGAAAATAACTAATGTATATATATTAATTATTTTTTGTGATACACGATATTTGGATATGTATGGTAAATAAAAAAGATGTTTTTAGGACTGTTTCTTACATGTAGTATGCCATTTTTCGCTTAAAATAACTATCAGTTAATTACAACGTACAGATGATATATTAATAACTCTTGACCCTAAAATTAATATTTAAATACGTTTTTAAATTTTAAACAAGCTTTTATAATAAATTATAATGTGTGCTAAAGTGTATAAATTATAGATTTTTTTTCATTCCGAGTACTTAAGTTTAAAATTCCACGAGTTTTGTTTGAAAAGTATTTTATAAAATATAAATTTTCCAAAGAAAAAATCTATTTTAGTATACATTGTCTTTTTGCTAGGCAAAATACGTTCTCAATCTTTTATCTTTATCTAATGCCCACCACGAAAACATTAATAATTAAAATATTATTCCGTAAATTTCTCCATTATAAAATGTGATAAGCTTCTTAGACGAGCGACAGTAGAAATTTTCATAAAATTGACAAAGTTGATAACTTTTCAAAATAATTTAAAAAAGCAGACAGTTTCATAAAATAAAATATTGAATTTTGCATAAAAGTAATATTTCTGCCAGCATGATAAATGACATTTTAAGCCTTTGATGGATATTACTTGTTAAAGTTTTCCAAAAATAGTCTTATTAAAGTAATCCTTTTAAAATGTATGTTGCATTAAAAAATGAATTATCTTGCTTCGATTAATGTGTTATTAACTATCAGATCTGATAAATGATCTTTTTTTATTTCTTTTTTAATTTAAAAGAATTTAGAGGGCATTTTGTGTTTGAAATGGTGTAATTATCATCTGGTAGACATTAACACATCAAATATACCAGCAGAGTTGACTATATATAAAAGTCCATCGTTTTTGCATTACGAAAAGACTAGATAACCTACATTAGAAGAATTTTTTCCAGTTTATTTTACTAGTTATTACACAATTAAAAAATTGTGATTTCATGAATATTTATATCTACTCACGTGTACTAAGGCCATTTCCGTGATTAACTATAAAATACAATGCTCGTTTTGAAGCTCAACAAAACAGTCGAAGTTAAACTTGATCGAAGTACTACTAACTATCATAATTCTAACAGATGAATTATACAAAACTATGGAAATAATATATATTTTGTAAAGATTTATTATTTTTGTATTTTAATAGTTAAATGAGCTAAAAACTACAAATAATATGTTTCATGACACTTTCTTCATAGGAGTTATTTATTATTAAACAAATCGCCGAGTACCTAAAATATAAAGAGCATATTATTTATTAAGTAAAGTTTAATTTTAATATTAATTATGTATAATATCGATAAGCAATAACAATCTTATGCCTATATTTAATTTAATTTATTTAAAATGCATAAAAACAGATCTAGATCTTCTAAACTGCACCCAGAAAAAGGAATTGATTAAAACAACAAAACATGTTTTGTTGAGTACATTTTGGTTGTTTTAGCAAAATTTTTAATTGAAGTAAAAAAAGTGGTTTTGCTACTCGGACAAAAAAATATTGTTAACACTGTTACAAAATTTTAACAAAATTTCATCAATTTTACTTGAATTAACAAAATCTGTTTTTTTAATTTTACAATAATTTTGTAATTCCAGCAAAATTTTGTTGTTTTTGCAAAATTTAAATTGTTGTGTAGTAGCCATAACTCTCTCACGTAACTCGATTTATTTGACTTATATAGCTATATAATTAAAGGATTAACATAATTTTTGGATAATAAAATTTTTTTTTCATTGGGACGGACCAAGGTAGTTTTAAAAATCCCCCTATCCCATTTATTACTTTCTTCTTTCTTTACAAGAAGAAAGTATTGAAATCATGAAAATTTTCGATTTCCGGTTTCCGACGGATTTTAGAAGGTTCTGAAAACGATTTGACTGTTTTTAGAAAATGACTGTCAATGACTATCTGTCTGTATGTGACAAAAATTTTGTGGGCGTTCTATCTCAAGAGCTAATGCACGGCATTTAATAAAACTTTATATTCAGTTACTTCCTTATATAAATTGTTGCTGGTTAGTTTTTGGTGTAAATCGCGCAACAGGTAGCGCTGCTATATTGCATTTTTTTGCGATTTCAGCAATAGCTCTATCTCATTTTCAGCAGTGAATTACGCCTGTAATCTTTGAATAACCACCAGTGAATTTTAATCCTGCTTTTTTGCAGGTGTAATTCACTGCTGAAAATGAATTAAAAATTAACTATGTGTTGCCGTATGCTGGGCTTTGTATTGTCGTCTCATGTTTGCCACAAAAAACTGCGTACTCCTGATGACATTTCAGTCTTGTGCTGCGGTTGCAGCCGTTCCGACATATATAAGAGTGAGAAATGTCGAGCTCAGATATCGTTCGTTGTAGCTCAGTGGTAGAGCCTCAGAGCGCTGTTCTGAGGACCCACTCTCGGCTTGGGCAATTTTCACTCTCTCGGTTTGCGCTTGAGAAAAAAGCAGGATAAAAATTAGCTTGTTATTATTCAAGGTTTACAGGCGTCATTCACTGCTAAAAATAGTTAAAATTAAATATTTAGATTGGTTCATTTAACAAAAGTTTTGTTGTACAAAATATATTTTGTTGAAAAAAGAAAATAGATTGTTAAAATAATACATAGCATATATCTATGTAACAAAAAGATCTTTGTTAATTCAAGTAAAGTTGAACCATTTTACTTGAATTAACAAAACATTTTTTTTCTGACGATACAATTTTTTTTTTTGTTTTTTGGAATTGCAAAAAAAATCAACAATATTTTTTTTGTTGATTCAAACAAAATTTCCATTGACCCATATTTAAACGAAAAGTTTTGTTGGGTCAACCAAATTTTTTTTATTCAACAAAACTTTTTTCTGGGCGTGATATTTTTTAAAATTTTATTATAAGTTCTAAATCTTTATTTATATTAAAATAAATTACAATCTGGGATGTAACAATTTTTTTTAAGCATTGCATTTATAAAATCTTTATATATAAATTAATTTTATTCAATTAAATTGTTCTAATAGATTTGAAAAATAATTACTCGTGTACATTTAGTTTTTTTTTTTTTTACAAACATTAAATTTGTTGGAAAAACATTTTTACTCACTTGTCATAATATCTGATAAGGCACTAAACAGTAATCTATTTCCGAATTCCGCTTGACAGGAAATATCTTTCATTTCCTTCCTCTTCCCTCGCATAAAAAGTCTAACGAGTTGCTTCAACCTTAATTTCAGATTATGCGACGAAAACATTTGAAACAGCGTAAAATGGCATTTTTATATTAAGTCATTTCTTTTATGACATAGATGCTTTTCTCTATATCATGAATAAATAATATATCATGCATTGTAATCTACAACAAATTAGAAAAGTATGTTTTTGCCATTTGTATAGCAAAATACTTTTCTGGTTAAAATATATAATTTCATAATTTAAAAATTTAATTTTTTTTAATATCACATTTTCATTAACAACAATTTCTATTTTCCGTTAACTCTAGCATAATTAATTTAGGAATTTAAAAATAAGTGTGTAATTATTGATATTTAATAAACATTCCTAAATATTTATAATTTGTATATATTTTTAATTAAAAAGATAAAGTGTGTATCATACTATTATATAAAACTGTAAGCTTGTTCGTGCGTTGTTAGCACATCACGCAAAATCTACTATATATATATTAATGAGAAATATTTATCGAATAGGCTAGTTTTTTTTAGCATCGAACCCATAAAAAAACTATAAGGTGTATGCCTACATTTATATGCATACCTTTAGGAAATTTACCTATATCTCTCTTATACTGTATCAGGTTTTTCTAAAATAATGCACCAGAATCTCTGAAAGGATTTTTTAAGGCTTTGACAAGCGATTTCACTTCAATGATAATGATAAAAAAATGGTAAAAATGTATTCTTATCTCAAGTATATAAATATGCATATGTATATTTATTAATGAAAACGACAAGTAGATAAAAATTACATTCAAATGTTTTTAGTGTTTAATATTTTACATGCGCACATAAATTTGTATATAGCATAGTTTTATATAAATGCACAATTTTACTTAAAAATCTTTTATAATAAATGTTCTAATACATTAGATAGCTTATAAAGCGTAATATGTTTGAAAGCGTAATATGTTTATTACTTGCAGCGTCTTTTAATTAACTTAGACAGAAAAGACTTTGTCTATGTAAGTTTCGAAAGATGCTGACTGACAATTTGAATGACATTACAAAGACCAAGCGTCAAGAATGTATTTATTTGTATGCGCGAAGGCCCTTAAGGTTGTCACTCACTAAGTCAAAGGATTATATAAAAGCAGCAGTGAAACACTTGTTTTCCCAAAATTCATTATTAAAATTAAAGAATCGTATTTATTTTAGTAATATGAAAGATTTTCTTTAAAGTTTTCTGTAAGAAGCTTGATTTATTTTCTTTTGACGTCAAAAAATATTATTTCCAAATTCTCTATTCTTCACTTACGAAAGATTTTTTTTTTTTTTAAATTTTGTCTGTGTTGAATATCATTATTTAACAGTATTACTATTTTTTTATACTTTTGTATAAGCCGTTTTGGCATGCTCATTTTTTCCACATTAGTTTAGGTGAGTGATTGTTTTATTTTTTCAATGAAAGGGGGTGCTTTTTCTGTAACTAGATCTTTTCAAACTTTCAATTTTAAAGCATTTTTATGTATTATAAATAATTATACAAATGCAGCTTTCATGGAATAGTTGAGAATATTGAAGATTGCAGCTGACATTATTATTACTTACATAAGTGTACAGAATAAATAATTATTGAATACAGAAGAGACTATAAACGCTTAACAATATAACAGAAATTTCTAAAGAAAATGTTCCGACAGACCCAGTTTCATAAACATTGCAATGTCCTATATTCCATACAGGGTAAATTATATTATAACACATAATGTACGTGAAAGTTCATGTAAGATAATATAAACTAAGATGACAAGAAAATGAAAAACATGTCATATATTGTCTGTTCCTACATTGGTCTTATATGAAATTTCTCTGGCTATTTAAAAATAGTATGGAATTATTTAAGTAAGTCTACATAGAATATAAGAATGAATGTAAGTAAAAGAAAAAGTATGCTTTTGTATTTAAAGTACAATATTTAAATGTTGGACAACATTTAAATGTTCCAATTAAAAAAGTTTTACCCGTTTCTGTAAAGCAGGTATTTCATTTAAGCTCAAATGATGATTCTTTTAGTGTGTTAAAAGCATAGCTTTTCTGTTTCATTATCTCTTTAACTTTAAAATGTCTGACTCCTATTAATAGAAGTCTTAAAGATTTACGTTACGCCGTTGAATGTTATATTAAAACATAAATAGCACAAAATTGCGCTTGTTCTTTGCTAGAAACAGTGTACAAATGCAATTTAAAACTTAGTTAAAAGCTATCTCCAACAGTTTCGACTTATAACTTCACAGCCATCATCGGGCAGACCAAAGACATAAATGTGGAACTTTACATCCTGACATGATGGAAATAAAAACAGGGAATACGTAGGGAATACAAAGAAAAGAAGAAAGGAAAAATGATGTAAAGTTCAACATTTATGTATTTAGTCTACCCGATGATGGCTGTGAAGTTATATGTTGAAACTTTTGGAGGATAACTTTTAACTAAGTTATTAATTGCAATTGTACACTATTTTTAGCAAAGAACAAGCACAATTTTGTGCTATTTATGTTTTAATATCCTATTAATAGAATTTGTCTTTTCATTGAGTATTTTTTTTCGTAGCAATTCTTTTGTTATTATTTGCATGTAATAATGATAGTATATATGTTACGGTCAATATGATAAATTTGGTAGTTATTCATTATAACCGGTTGTTATGAATAATTATGGGTCATAATAGCCGGTTATTATGATTAATTGCCGAATTTATCATATTGACCGTAACATATACAAACATTTATTACTATGACTTTATTTATGTTTTAGAATTTAGAAATAATAATAATATGTTTAATTTTCCCTACACCGTTGACTATTCTTTTATTTCAAAAATTTCTTGTAGCATGATTTCTAGTATAATTTCTAGAAATATTCCCTCTAGTATGAATTGTTGCACTTTTAATATTTATGAAATGTATTCCTCATTTATCGCTACTTCTATATCGTCTCCCGAGGAATCACAGAACTACATTGCACGGAAAATTGGTTAAGAGCATTTGGCATCAGTACAACACTCGTATATGACACTCTAATTTAATTCAGCTCCACAGTGTAACGTACTTATTATACGTTTCATTAACTCCGTTGTGTTTGCGAAAAGTGTAAGTGGCATGAATATACTTCAGTATCAAATAATTAATTTATTGTGTCAAAGCAATAGTCTTTGAAGAATTTCTTAGTGATTTTGTTTGTTACAATGTTATGTATATGTATCGTATGTTAAAATGAGAACTGTTAAAATGAAAACTATTAAAATATATTCATGTAAGGTACTGCTATACTATATAAACAAATAAAAATGAAAGAAGCCTAATAATTAGATTAATATGCAATAAATATGCAAATAAGTGAAGATAAAGAAATTTCCATTCTTTGTAAAACGATGAAAATAATTAAACTTTGCATACATATTTTTTCTTCAATGTTTCTGATTGAATCTTACTAATAAATTTTAATACAAAATACATGTATAATGCACACTATTTATTGACAAAATTATCACAAGTAATGAAAAATTTTCACACAAAAGTTATTCATCGAATACAAATTGAGATTACTATAGTTCTTTATGAATAAGCAAAAGCAAACCAGAAAGAAAAAAAAATAATAATAATAAACAAATCCGTGCATTATTATCTTTCATTTTATTTATTAAATATAGTGTGCGTCATGTTTCATGAAATTATTTTGTTTAAAAGTTAAGTTTCTTTTTTTATATTTATCATGTAGTAAATAGTCGTTTAATGAATTTTATGACGCCTCTAATATTATTTATATTATTTTCATTGTCAATTTCAGGCTATAAAGATAATTTTCTAGGATATTTTAAATTATTTCTATTTTCATTTTGTTGTATTCAATATTAAATGTTTAAGTTCTGATCTCAAAATAATAAGAACTATTATAATATTTTATTATTACATTTACATTTGTTATCTTTGCTTGTTATAATAATAGCATACCTTTATACTTAATATTGAACGCACCATTTATGTGCATTTAATAATAAAACAAACAGCAAAAAAAGTTCGCAATAAGTTTTATATAGCGTTGCTGAGATTTTTATTTAAAGCATATGTTTCACTCTTTAAATTAAAAAATTGGGGCTGCATGTCCGAACCAATAATTTGCGATAAAACGTCAGAAACGTGAAATTATCTCTTTATGTATCGTAAAATATGCTTTAGAATTTAATTTTGTATCCCTCCTCCTACTTTTTTGATACGTTATGCGCAATAACGAATACACATTTTCATTAAAACATATTGTTTTAGAAGGAAAATTTTGATATTCGGGATCAGCAAAACGTTATAAAAAAAAGAAAAGTGAATGTAATTTAACAATGTATTTTTTTTTGTGTGTGTATAAAAAATATATATATTTACGTAAAAATACACATGCAAACATGCGAGCTATGTAAAAAATTCGTCCAAACCACACATTGGGCAGATAACATAGAGATATATGTTATAAGAATCCAGATCGAATCAAATTTTATTGGATTGTGAATGGCGGTTTCTCTATTGGAGCACATGAGCACGTAAACACCTCCCCCCCCCAAAAAAAAAATAAAAAATAAAAAATAAAATAAAATAAAATAAAAAAATAAAAAAATAAACGAAGAAATAAACTAATTGAATGAAATAATATTAATCATATTTCCAGAGTTTTATCAATTTTCAGGATAATTTTAAATACGCCCACGCCGCTCACTCTTTTAATTACGTACATGACAAAACGTTAGTGTAATAATGTTAACTTAGTTAACTTAAACGTTAACTTAAATCTAAGCTTAATTAATTAAATGAAAACTTAAATGAAAATTATTAATAGCGAAGCGACCGGTTGCGGGTGTGATTGATGGAATTCCCTTTGAAATCTGCTGATGCGGACACAAGTGGCGAAGGGGGTGTGAGACAAAGGCACTGTTTCCGTTCGCACAACCTTCAGTGTGCGAAAGCTTGCTTATTTTGCTTAATTGTTGTTTATCAGGAATTTATCTTGGTTTCCTAAATTCAGATAGCTAATTTTTCTAAGTTTATTTGTTTGATTGTATGATCTTCCTTCGTATAAAATAAAATGGTACACTTTTGCTAAGCGCTTGTTATTTCGTATAGTTGCATTATTCTCATTTAATTTTTGAAAACTCAAACGAGTCGTATTGGTCGATTTTATTTTCGCAATTCATGTTTTGGGAACTCCAATTTAAATAACCCACGAGCCGCCACTGTCTACAGTACACTGTAAAAAAAAGAAAAAATCCGTTTAAAAACTGAATATGTACTGGCCTTAAAATGTCCGTCTAATTTGCGTTTTTTTTTTTTTTTTTTTTTTTTTTTTTTTTTTTTTTTTGTCCCAAAACTTCTGTTTTGGAAAACCCCATTTTAAAATTGACAATTTTTCGGTACTCAAAACGGGAATTTTTAGTTTTTAGAAATGCATTTTGTCAAAATTAGGTTTTGAATTTTATGTTTTAATTCATATTATACCTCACGTGAACTTAGCACATGTGCATTGTCATTTGATTTGTTGTTTCATCAGTAGAAGATAACTAAGACCGACTCTTCCAAAAAAGTATTTTGTTGTATAATGGCTGTATTTATCTGTGTTAGGAGTTTCTTTTAAAATTCTTCAATAGACTTTTTGTTTAGTAAGTTCTTTTTTAGAAAGTGCGTTTCTTCTATTATAAATATTAATCAATCGACTTTGCAGCCTTGTAATATGTTAAAATATAAATTTTTAATAGGTTATGGACTTACATCTCGCTATGAACTGCGCTAGTTAGTTCAAGTGTGATTGATTAGAATTTGATATAGAGAAATTAAGTTTTACTCATAGTAATTGAAGTAAAACATTAGTTTATCTTAGTAGAGAAGCTTATCATTAAAATATTCAGAAATCGCATCCAAGTGGAAGATTTGAAAATGTATTTAGCCCAGCAAGTTAAATTATTGACTTTTGAAGTAGACTGGCCAATATAGAAATGCAATATTAGAGATTTACTTGATTATCACGAGGATCATTTGATGTTATTGATGGTAAATTAAAGAAACCTGAACCGCTAAGTAGCAGTGCTAAATATACAGAAATCAAGGAATATAAAGTAAGTTCTGATTTATATCGTAAAGCTAATAATTACGTAAAATCCATGGTAGCAAGTACAGTTACTGACGAAAAAGTTAAAATTTCAGTGCAAATTCACCTTGTTTAATCACTAAAATTCATAGAGATAATAACTAAATGTAAATATATTGCTTGAAGGTGCGTAAAAACATACATAAAATATTTAAAAGTACATTAAAGTCCTTTTAAAAAATTCAAAACGTTTTCAACCGAACTACTTGATCATCATCAGTGAAAAACTATTTGTTGAGTTGAGTTGTTGTCTCTTCGCGTTTTCTTGCTTGCCCGGAATAAACTATTTTACTTCAAGGGTTTGGAATATAAGGTGGGATGGGAAAGGTAATCAATGATGCATTAATTCATTCCAGACTGCGTGGATATCATATGATAATACATCGTTACATACTATTTCTTTTTTAGATATTATTTCTAGAGACACTCTTATGATAGCTTCCAGTTGATTATTTATGTGGAATATAATTTTGGATTCATTGAAATCTACTTTTATAGGTTCAGTTTGTGCTAATCTTGCTAACGCAGTGTGGGGTCTATTTAATCTCAGATCTGCTTCATGTTCTTTTATTCTGTCCCGAAATTTCCTCAGTGTCATACTTACGTATGTTTTTACGTATCTTCAACCAATATATTTACATTTAGTAGTATCTCTATGAATTTTAGTTACTGACAAAGTTTAGCAAAAGATTATGGATAAAGAAACAGCATATAAAGTGTGGGAAGCCTTAAAGCATCACTTTGAGGCAACGTTAAAAGTCAGTTATTTAAGATATGTACAGAATTTTTCTCATTTAACAGGACGTTAGGCGATGATGTGTCAACTCGCATAGCTAAGTTAAGAACTCTTTCGAGTGAATTAAATAATGGACTTAAAAATATAGGTGAAAATAAGTTACCGGATTTGATGTTAGTTTATTAAGATTTTACTTTGCAGATTTTACCACGCAAATTTGAAACATTTAAGTCTAGCTGGATGTTATTCTTTAAAAACGAGGACAGGACATTTGATGAGTTAACAGAGCAACTTTGTATGTCTGAAAGCAATTTCATCAAAACGATAACGGTGATATTGCTTTTCAGGAATCGTTGGCAGTTTTAATATCAGAAAAACAGAATAAAGATAAAAAATTTAAATTTATCAGAAAATCATATCAAGGAGATTTTTGCAACTATTGTCACCATAAAGGTCACTGAGTAAGAAATTGTAGAAAATGGATTTATGATGGAAAAACTGACGAAAATCTCCAAGTAATGATACTAAAAATATAAACTCCGCCAATGGGGCAATGATGTCTATTTCTGTCGAAACTTATACTTCGAAAGATAATTCAACAGCTTTTTGAATTGATAATAAAGCAACTCAACATATCACGAACTATTCAGAGTATTTTACTGATGTCACGCAATTTCTTTGTCCTTGTAGCATTAATGCTGCTGGAAAGGAAAGATTGGCTGCAATTGGAAAAAGAACCATTCATTTTAAATCGTTTGCTGGTGGAAAATGTCAAAAAATTCAGCTGAATGCTGTCTGCTATGTACCTGAAGTCAAAAAATATATTTTCAGTGTTATCTGCTCAAGATCGGAGTTAAAATAGGGAATTTAGATCGATACTAAAAGTTGGTTAAAGATAAATGGTGAAGTGATACTATATGGCGCTTGCAGTGTATCTGAATCTTTGTATAAACGCAATTATTCAGCCAATTATGCCAAAGAAAGTTTTAGAAATAAATAATACTGAGCAAGACTATTCTTTATTACAAATTTTTCATGAAAGATGGCGTAATCAATACAAATGTCACATCCAAGAGAAGCTTGAAAAAAAGAAGTCGAAAAGTTCGACTAGAAAATAAATTGTGTGAACCATGCATTTATGGAAAAGTACATCGCTGACATTTTGGAAATAGAAATAAAGTAACTGTGTGACAGGTCGACTACTCTCGTCACGTGAGTAGGCGATGTTTTGAATGCGATCGTAATTTTTGTCTAATAACCGTCCATGTGCGTAAAAGGTTATCAATGCTCTCTTTTCTCTAATCTTCGATGGATGTGTGAATCTCGGAAATTGTGAGTTGCTGTTTTCCTTCGATATTTATGCAAATTATTGTAGCTGGTCAATTGATACTGTGGATATATAAGCAGTGAATTTTTGTTCAGTATGCTACTTGGCATCGGTACTTAAGATTAAGCTGCATTGCTTTACGCGCCTGTTGAACTGGTGTCAGCCTGTATCAGAGCTCACCAAGATTTAACTTGAAAGTGTTTTATCGCGAATTTGCACCCTGACTCTCCGCTAGAGTTGCAAAGGCTAGAAAAAAACCCGGTTTAAACCTGGGAATAAACCGGGTTTTTGGGGAATAAACCGGGTTTTTGGGGAATAAACCAGGTCTTTTTGGAATAAACCTGGGAATAAACCGGGTCTATTGAAAATAAACCAGGGAATAAACCGGTTCTTTGCAACTCTACTCTCCGCTGTTGAAGGACTGCGAACGATATCTTTTCCCTGATAGTCTATTTTAATTATTGGATAGTTTTTTTTATTTTTTATACCGCTTCAAGTCGAAGGCTAAGCTCATTTTTTTTGTTAAAGTTAGGAAAAACGAGTAGTTCTCGCTCAACCTCCCTGACCGATTAAACTAAATAAACTGGTTTTAGTTTAAACCTAAACTGTTGTCTTCTCTTGCTCTACCGCACGGCCTAGTACTTAATGATGGCTGTTACAAATGGCGCCCAACTTCACACTCTGAACGTTTTGAAAAAGGGTAAAATTGTAATACTGTTTTCTCTGCATTTTGTTTTAAATGCTAAAAAATATGATTCTTTCAGCATTATAAATAAAACTTAATTACAAATATGACTGTAACCCTTGAGAGTATTAATCATTCTTCAATGTTTTGAAAATTCATTAAATCTATAGAATTATATTATCTTAAACATTGCATATATTGCACTGAAACCTGGAGCTTAGTGAACGGAATGTTACTTTCCACACGCTTAGAGGGTTAATGGGTTAGGTAACTTTGTCAATTCAACTGACGGTGCCTCTAACGAATGCCCACATCCGAGAGAAATTGTCCCTAAAGTTTACTTCTCAGGCAATTCAAATGTTGCTGAGTTTCTCAATAAATTACAGGATTACATTGCTTTCAATAATATCCCTGACAAAAATAAATACTTAGTACTCAAATGCTCTTTGAAGGGGGAAGCCTTGGTTTTGTTGGAGAATATAGGACGCTTTTTAGTGACTGATGACGCCAAGAGATATGAACAAACTTGTACGGAGATACGAAAAGCCTTCTCTAACGACCGTAATGCAACTGAGTTAAGGCGTGAATTTTATTGCAAACGCCAATCCATCTATGAAAAAGCATCCGGCTTCTTTCTACAAAAGCTCGAAATTAAAAATAAATTAGAACTTGATATTCCTCATACAGAGTTCATAGATATTATTCTTCCCCTCTTTTCTGTATCAATTAAAGATTATGTGGAACCACATGCCCCGGCCAATGCGGCGGAACTTTACCATTTGTTATTAAAATATGAGGCGCTACATGAGGCTAATCACCATAGACTGAGAACCACACGGGAATTTGATGAGGGGGATAGAGTTGTCGATAGGTCCAGAAATTATGGTAATGACTTTAAGGGTAGTAACAGAAGGCCTGAAAATAATGTTCGTGGTCAAGCTACTTATGGAAATAGTCAGAATTTTAGAAATAATAATGGTGGTTTAAGATATAATGGTCAGAATTATAATAGTGGTTTAAGAAGAAATGAGGGGGTGCGCACTAGAAATAATGGTTCGGATAGACGGAACAAGATTAATCCAAGGAATGCCAACTCATCCAGGGTTAGGCAGCTAATGGTTGGTGAAAACGTCGTTAAGCGTAAAGAGGATCGGTCCTGTGGTGTTCAGAATCGTCAGCTGGGGTTAAACTGGTAGGTGGCTGTTGTGCGGAAGGTCAGCAGTCGCAGGTTAACTCTTCAAAGCCTTCTGTAATTGACTTAAATACAATAGTGGTTAACCCAGTTGAATTACCTGAATTGTTAATTGTTTTGAGTGGAATAGTGCTGAAATGTGTTCTGGATACAGGCGCGGATAAGAGTTTTATATCTTTTGACGTTTACAGGAAATATTTTTCGTATAAAAGGTTGCGGCATGCTAATTTAGTAGTTCAGTCGGCTCAGGGGATACAGTGTAGCATAAAAGGTCTGGTGGATTTAGAGGTGGAAATACGGTCAGTTAAAGCTAATTGGCAATTTTTAGTATTGGATGGTTTAAAGGCGCATTGTATTGTCGGGGTTAATTTTATGAAAGATAAAGGTATGAGCTTAGATTTCTTTACACGTACATTAGAAGTTAATAATGATGAGAATACTTGTACAAACGAGTCCTCATCACTTTCAATTGATTTAAACTGAATCTGGTTTAACAAAGGGGGAGATAAACAAATTTAATAAATTTTTGGATGATTTCAGCGAAGTATTTTCAGATAAACCGGGTTTGACACACGTTTCCTGGCATGAGATAAATACCGGTTCAAATGTACCAGTAGCAAGTAAACCATACCGTTACGATAAAGTTAAGCAGAAAATCATTAATTATCACATCGACAAAATGCTCCGCGACGACACTATCATGCCAATTGAATCTCCATATGCGTCACCTGTAGTATTATGTAGGAAAAACAATGGAAAAAGCATTGAGGATCCTGAGGCGTGGAGATTTGCGATAGATTACCGAAAATTAAATTCAATTACTCAATATCCACAATATCCAATTCCAGTAATAGACGATATTTTAGCCAATATCCCAAGTACTAAATTTATGTCGACACTAGATTTAACTTCCGGTTATTTTCAAATAAGCATGAAACCTGGAGATACACCAAAGATGGCATTTATTACGCATAATGGGTGTTTCGCGTTTAAACGCCTGAGTTTCGGATTATCGGGGGCCCCAGCCACATTTCAGAAGGCTATGGATACCATTCTGAAACTTCTTCTTGGTTTCGAAGTTTTGGTCTACCTAGACGATATTATCATTATCTCCGAAACATTGGAAGAACACATAATTTTGTTACCTAAAGTCTTCACATTACTCAGAAACGCGGGTCTCACTGTCAAATTGGAAAAATGTAAATTTATTCGTAAGGAGTTAAAATAACTTGGCGTTCGAATCACACAAGAGGGCATACAAACGGATCAACAGAAAACAGATGCAATTGCGGCAATGGCACCTCCAAAGAATGCGAAACAAGTACCGACGTTTTTGGGTATGGTCAAGGCTACACTACATACCGGGCTTGCTCATTCATTATGATGACGTCACAAAAGGTGGCTGACTAGGAGGAAAGACATACAGCGATTGGCACAAAACGATGGGCGCGTTGCTTTGGACCAATCGCTGGTCGCGGTCAGCCACCATTTGTGACGTTTTGAGAGTGAATGAGCAAGCCCGGTATCTAGTGTTGCCTTGGTATGGTGGCTTGGTTCCAAAAATTCATACCACATTTTTTGGAAATCTGTGGACCATTATATGCTTAAAAGCGAAAGAGGGTTAAGTTTGTCTGGTCGGAAGCGGCTCAAAATGCTTTCGAACATCTAAAATCTTTTTTAATTTCTTCACCTGTTTCGGCTCATCCTGATTACTCTTCACAATTTGAATTATACTGTGACGCTGGCGCAGTCGGAATTGGTGCGATGTTAGCCCACAAAAGTCGCCCCATAGCTTTTGCATCCAGAATTTTAAATACAGCGGACGCAACTATTCAATCACTGAACACGAATGTCTTGCTGTCATTTGGGATTTAAATAAATGCAGATGTTTTTTCACGACTATCCCGGTCAAAGTAATCACGGATCACTCTGCTCTAACAAAGTTAACGCACGGAAAAGGTTTATCGTCTCGAATGGTTCGATGGTGTTTGAAATTAGCGGATTTTAATATTGTAATTGAGCATAAGGCAGGAAAGGACAACGCAGTAGCAGATGCTTTATCCAGAAACCCTCAGGAAGGTGTTGAAATAGTTGAGGAGGTTAAAGTTTGCGTTTTGTCATCTTTGGTTTTGAAATCGAGAGAACAACTCATAAATGAACAGAAAAAGGATGAGGAATTTGGTGTATTGTTTAAATACTTGGAAGACGCTGAAATGGTACAAAGTGCAGACACGCACATGTTCCAGAACTGGTCCCAAAATTTTAAGCTTATCGATGGCCTTTTATTTTATTCAAAAACAGTAAATTCTCGTGGTGAACTAAGAGTTTATTTTCCAGCTTCTCTTCGTAAGGCAATCTTGCATGAATTTCATGATAATCCATTAGCAGGTCACCTAGGAGTCAGGAAAACGTATGCCAGATTATGTGTATCCTGCTACTTCCCTAAAATGCGGGAAGCAGTGCGCGCTTGTGTCTCCTGCTGCGACACATGCAAAAATATAACTATAAGAATATAAGACCAGCTGGCAAACTAACTTCAATTAAAAAGTCCTTTCCCCTAGAATGTATCGGAGTTGATTTAATTGGTCCATATCCCTTAACAGGCAATGGATTTAGATTTGTATTAGTAATTGTAGACTATTTTAGTAAATGGGTTGAGTTCATTCCCCTCAGAGAAGCATCGGGCAAAATTGTAGCTAATGCATTATTTAATGGCTTTATTTCGAAATATAGTGCACCATCCCAAGTAATTAGTGATCACAGCCCCTGTTTTATATCCGAAAATTTTCAGGAATTGTGCGCTCAACTGGAGATATCTCATTCTTTTACTGTTCCATACCGGCCCCAGTCCAATATGGCTGAGAGAGTCAATAGAACTCTCATTCAAATGATTTCTTCTTTCATTGGCACTCATCATTCAAATTGGGATCAGTTCTTACAGCATTTTGCCTATGCTTTGCGTACGGCAGTACACGAGTCCACTGGTAAAACCCCTGCAGAATTATTTTTGGGTCGTAAGATTATACCCCCTTTCAGCAGTTAATTAGAATTTCAGGAAATGAAAACGAATATATGATTTAGGATATTGATAAATTAGTTAAAAAAGCACAAATAAAAATGGGAAAGGCTCAGAAAAAACAAGCGTTATATTATAATATGCGTCGGAGGGTGTTGGAGATTAGAGTTGGTGATTTTGTTTTGTTGGAAAAGCATTGGTTAAGTTCTAGTCGGCAAAAACGAGTTGCTAAATTTGGACCTAAGTTTGAGGGACCGTATAAAGTGTTGGAAGTCAAAGGTAATAATTTAATTATTGATGTTGAAGGTTGTCATACCACTGAAAATTTGGATCAGGTCAGAGTTTATAAGTTTAGGGGCAATAACTCTAATGGTTCTCAAACGTCGGACGATGAATCCTTTATGCCTCATTCAAATACCTCTCAACCTTCTCATGCCAGTAATTCTTCTAATAGTAATGATAATCTACGCACAGATTTGAAGCATAAATATCTTCCTCAAGTTAACCGAGACAAGGTTAACCAGTCAGCTGAGCAGACATTGCCGAAAGTGCTTAATAAGTATGGCAAAAGAAAGCGTCCACTTTCGTTGTCGACAAACAGTTCTAAGCCCCTAGACAAGCAGTTTCGGAATACTTCATCTACGTCATTTCTACCCCGACATAAATGAATCTTGTCAAATGCTTCCACAGACATTCCGGTTAAGAAAGGGCGGAAATGTAATCCATCGGAGACACTCAACCCTCCAACCAAACCCCCAGACTCCAATGATAGTCTATTGTCTCAGCACTCATCGCAGCCTTTTCAGTTCCAAAGTAACGCGAAAAAGTGTGGCATGGACTATTTCCCCTCAACAACTAAACGGCGCCGGAGAATCGGCAGAAAGCGGACCTTGCCTTCCACATCGATATCGGGAGCCTCATGAAAAAGAACGCCTTTCGATCCTACAGACTGCGACCCTAGCGAACACCTTGCCCAGCGGCACCATCGTCGAGACCTGCCTAGAAATCGTCGAGTCAACACTCCAATAAGCCCGCCTAGAAACCGTCGAGTGGACATTACAGACAGCCCTCCTAGAAGTCGTCGAGTAGACTCTACTGGAAGTCGTCGAGTGGACCCTCCTATAAGTCGTCGAGTGGACCCTCCTAGCAGTCGTCGAGTGGACATTACTGGAAGTCATCAAGTGGACCCTACTAGAAGTCGTCGAGTGGACACTACACGAGGCCCGCCCAAAGGACGTCGTCATGGTTACAACACCCGGCTGCAGGCACGACAAGCGACAGTGGCCTCTCCATACGAATCTGATTCTGAACGGAACTTCGTACAAGGATTTTGGGGACGCCGCCAGAGTTCTTCCATGAGCTTGGAAACTTCAAGTTCTTCGTTATGAAATCAGGTGACGACGTTCCATTTTTTATTTTCATTTAAAGTGCCTGTATAAAATGTCAACAAGTTCTATGGACTGGACAAAGCAGCTGAACTGTTATAGTTACCTTTAGACCAAAGTTTGATTTTGTATCTCGGCTTCACAAGTTGTTGTGCATTAACTTCTGTGCAATTTTTTTTTTTGTCAAAATTTAAGTTATGATGTCAGGGAACATCTTTTAAGTTTCACTGCTTTCATGTTCAAGAGATTGTTAAACTATTGTTTTTATATGTCAACATTATTGTATAACTATTCTATTAATATTATGATATGTTTATGTATATAGAGAGGTATTGTTCTACATACTGCATTTTAGTTAATTGATAGTTATTATGAGGTTTTTTACACGCGCCGCGGCTAGGCGCTAACGTGTTTGGTGGTCAAGCAATTGTCCTTGACACGCCTGTTCTATCTTATACTTTGACTAACATTTAATGATTCTAACTTTCTCTCTTCGGTCGTTGTTCCTGTTTGTAATCGGTTCAGTTTTGATGTTGGGTTTCGCAAGTTGTGAAGTTTTGGAGATTTTGCTGGCATTTCACCTTATGACGTAAATTTTATGCACTGTACAGCTAAAATATAGGTCTAATAAAGTTTATTCCAGGAGATAAAACCGTCTTAGTGCAGATACTCTATTTATGTAAGTTTTGTTTTTATTTAAGTTATCAAGAAGAAGATTTATGTCCGGAAGATTTTGTAATGTATATTTTATATTTCATAAAACATTGTATTAATTTCACAGCTCTTCATAGCTGTTAGTATGTGCCCCATGTATTAGAGCGAGCATCTACGATGAATTTTGGGAAATGAGTTCTTTGGCATAATTGGGAATTGTAAATTTGAGGGAGGTACTTTATTCGATAGGCGGTTTGGTAGCGAGTTTTTTTACTATTCCAGTTTGCACTTTTTTTCAGTGCTTGCGGAATTTTGTGAGGTAAATTTGCGTGCAAATTTGGCAATCTCTGAATTTTTTTGAGGAAAATTTTGTTAGAAGATTTTGATGGTACTTCTTAATTAAAGGAAGTTGTGCAGAAATTTTTTTTTCATCGATTTGACCAGTTTGTTTCGTGATGGGTTAAAAGTACAAAATTTTACATTTAGACTCTAAATTTAATTTACCCGTCACCTGTTGTGCTTGTTTTGGCTCGAAATTTTTTAAAGAAAAAGACGCTGGTCTGCATTTCAACCACCGCTTTTTCTTTCACAATTCCCGGGGGGGGGGGGTTGTGACAGGTTGACTACTCTCGTGAGTAGGCGATGTTTTGAATGCGATCGTAATTTTTGTCCAATAACCGTCCATGTGCGTAAAAGTTTATCAATTCTCTCTTTTCTCTAATCTTCGATAGATGTGTGAATCTCGGAAATTGTGAGTTGCTGTTTTCCTTCGATATTTATGCAAATTATTGTAGCTGGTCAATCGATACTGTGGATATATAATCGGTGAATTATCGTTCAGTATGGTACTTGGCATCGGTACTTAAGATTAAGCTGCATTGCTTTACGCGCCTGTTGAACTGGTGTTAGCCTGTATCAGAGCTCACCAGGATTTAACTTGAAAGTGTTTTATCGCGAATTTGCAACCTGACTCTCCGCTGTTGAAGGACTGCGAATGATATCTTTTATCTGATAGTCTATTTTAATTATTAAATTGTTTTTTTATTTTTTATACCGCTTCAATTCGAAGGCTAAGCTCTTTTTTTTGTTAAAGTTAGGAAAAACGAGTAGCTCTCGCTCAACCTCCCTGACCGATTAGACTAAATAAACTGGTTTTAGTTTAAACCTAAACTGTTGTCTTCTCTTGCTCTACCGCACGGCCTAGTACTTAATGATGGCCGTTACAACTGAACCAGGTGAGCTTATTCTGCTGACGTTTGACATCTGTTTCCTGAAACTTTACAAAATAAACGATACTTAGTTGTATTCGAAAACAGTTTTATAAAGTTTCGGTATGGTTACAACATAAAAGAGAAGTAAGAAGTCAGTAATATGTTTAAACATATGCTTGCTCATGCTAAAACTATGGGATACAAAATAAAAGCATTTTTGAGCGATAATGGTGGATAATTCGACAATAGAGAAATTAAAGCGATTCTACATGAAGAAGGAATTGCAGAAATATTTACTGCACCTTTTACATCACAACAGAATAGATCAAGGGAAAGAGAGAATCGAACAACTGTAGAAATGGCGAGAACATTCAAATAGTAAAATCCCGAAATTAGTTTTCCTCATGCAATGTGGGCTGAAGTAGTTTCCTCTGCAATATGCATCCTAAATAGAAAGGCACAATCTTCAGTTGCGGATGTTTGTCCTTATGAATTGTGGATCAAAAAGAAATCTAAATTAAAGAATTAACGTGTTATAGGTTCTACGTGTTATGCTTATATTTCTATATAGAAGGGAAAGAGGAGAGCTATCACAGATTATCTAGTAGGTTACGATTCTGAAGAGCGTTAGAGAATTTAGCTGGAAGAAGAAAGCAGAATGATTTTTCCTAAATATGTAATTTTTCATGAAAAACTGAAAAAATGGGATAATTGTGTTCAGTTACCATTCAACGACAACAAACAAGAAAATAACATTGGTCTTTCTAAGCAGGGAAAGTACGAAGAGGAAGAAGTTAAAACAATGAACAGTAAGATGACATAAGTGATTGTGAAGATGACAGTGATGAAGAAACTAAGCCATCACATGACATAAAATTAAGAAATTGTGACAAAATACGAAAATCTGCACGGTTTGATGATTATATAATGGAAGCTGGGTCACTAATTCACGAAAATGAAAATCCTGAGACATATGCAGAAGCAATCAACAGCAGAGAAATTTCAAATTCGAAAAAGCGATGGCGAATGAAGTAGCCTCTTTAAAAGAAAATTAAACCTGTAGAATAGTTAATTTACCAGAAGGTTCCAAAGCTATACCACGTAAGTTGGTTTATAGAGTTAAAACAAATCCAAGTACCAGTATTAAAAAATATAAAGACAGGCTTGTTTTTGAAGTTATAGTCAACGTCAAGGCATAGACTATACAAAACGTTTAGCCCAATAGCAAAATTAGAAACAATACAAGAAGTATTGAGTATTGCAGCTGAAGAAACAATGCACTTATCACAATTTGATGTATCTACAGCATTTTTGTATGGAGAATTAGAAGAAACAATCTACATCCAACAACCAGAAAGATATGAGAACGACACAAGCAAAGTATGCAAGGTTAAATGATGTTTGTATGGTTTAAAGCAAGCTCCATGTGGCTGGGATAAGTGTTTTGGTCATTTTTTCTTGAAACTTGATTTTAAAGTAAGTGATGCCGATCCATGTCTATACATTCGAGAGGGGAATGGAAAAAAGTTAATTATAGCATTATACGTAGATGATGCATTAATTGCTGCAAATGATCAATAAGAGTTAAAAATATTCATTGAAAAGATGAGAGTCAGATTTAAGATAGTTACTAGAAACGTTTTTTGTTTTCTAGAAACTAAATATACAATTAACAAAGGAAAATGCAACTGGAAGTTTTTCGTTTTAACTCAACAGAAAAGGAACATTTCCATTTGTCTATCTTGAAAGGAACATTTTGTTTATTAACATTCCTCGAGAAAGGATGAAATGAACTCCAACTTTATTTCATGAAAATTTACTACTTGCATTTTAAATAGAAAGTTTATTTAAAAGACATAAATTTCACATAAAATCGCACGTATATATACGAAATTCTTTTCACAGTGTATCGCGCCTAGAAGGACTATGTGTTTATCAAAATCCGTTTTTATGTATGTTTGTATGTTATGTGATTACAGCCTCACTTTATTAATCAATTCAACACATGATGTGTCGTTATAATCTTATTAATCATTTGGCTGTCGTAGAAGAATACGACATAATAAAAGATACCTAGTTCCAAACTTATTCCGCTTAAATTGTTTACATCGGAGCCCAATATAGCGCCAATGTTGTATTGAGTATGCATACAGCTCCTTGCAAAATAAATGCCATATTTAAAAGCTGGATTCAATTTCTATAGTTTTTGTGATTTAAAGTACATTTCTACCATCAGCGTTTTACGAGATAATCACCATAACCTCTATTTAAAATCAACCTGAATATAGAACTTTAAGCCATTATAAAGATTACAGTAAATGCTAAGAACAGCATATTTCAATCCACGAAGGGAATTCGAATAATTAAAATAAAATCAATAGAAGACATTTGGGAATATTTTAAGAGACTTAGGAGTTTCTTTTATACTGAGCACACTATATGTTACGTATACCGACAATCGTCGGGACAGTATTAAGATTAAGCTTAGTAAAAGTACAGTAAACTTTTTCGTTCAATCAATTATGTTTTTAAAAATTTCACACGTAGTTGAAAAGTGTTTATTGCTTCGATTTCCCTGACCGCCTGTCTATCTGGCTGGCCGTTCGAAATTCTGGCTGTCTGCCTTTCAGTGCTCTAACTCGAGTAAATATACTCAGATTGTTATTTAACTAATATATGTTATTCAGGTTTATTATGGCATGTTCCCTATTGAACATGAAGTGTGTATTATTTATTGTTTGTTTACAGGGACACTCAAAATAATTACGTTATATTACGATCTATGGGGAAAAATCGTTTGCAGTGTGTTTTGATAACAGTTCACTATTTCAAACGTATTGAAATTCATATTCACTATTGGGGTGTACAAAATACTTACTGTAAAATGTAGTGTTCAAAGCATTTATCGTACGCTTACAGTGTACATACACGAATTCGGTTATAGTACTGATTATGAGCGATAATTTCTGGAAGTACGTTTTAAATTTTATATACATTATACAGTTCATATACAGGGCTGCACTAAAGAATTCGAGTATATTTAATTACTATTTATCCACCTTCGAGTACTATTAATGATGGAAATGCTGAAGAAACATTTTCAACTGCGTTATGTGTTTCCTAAGGGAAAAAAATTTAGCATACTATGTAGATATACACAAATCTATAGATAAAATACATGGCTGCACAAAATAGTTCATAGTCTTTTTCGAGTATAGATTGCAATTGCCACAAATTGGATTTTCAAATGGGTTGTCCGTTTTCAAAATTGTTTACATATTCTTAACTAAGTTGTATGCGAATATTTCTTCAAAGTTGTCTTTTAAAGATTAAAAACTAGTCTACGAAACGGAAAATAAAAAACTGAAAAACTTTAAACTTTATAACTGTTTTATCTTTAATTGAGTAAAATATTTCAGATCGTTCTTATTTGTAGATGTTTTCAAAATTTCTTTACAATTATACATTTTTTTCGTCAAATTTACGAATAATTTCGAAGTATCTTCATTTTTAAATTTATTTTATAGCTAGCAAGCTACGCCCACTATGCTGGTCAATTTCTTATAACGAACTTTTAATCAAACAAAATATTGACATTTCATAATTCACTTTTATATTTTAACAGAATAATAAGGCTACTATAATTTGTGACTCGTGCTATAGCCAATATACACTCCAGGACACCGTCGCCCTTATCATTATCTTTTTACGCATGAAGGTTTTGCTATGGTACTCCATTGTGAAATTTGGTAATTTTTTTTATTCAATATTGGAAAAATTGCATAATCATTAGATTTAAAATTTATATCAAGAAAAACACAATTTTTTACCTTTCAAACGCAGTTTGCCTAACAATTTTCTGACAAATACTTTTCGAGGTATTATTTTTTTTTCAGTAACTTGAAATGTTTTATTTTCCGAGATTAATCTGTGGCAACAATTAGCGAAAAACCCAGTCGTCAGCAACGCATAGTTTTTTATTAAAGAGGCTGTTGGAGCAGGGATTGTCACCACAAATTTGTCACCATCACTTTTGAAATCGGTTCTGTAGTTCTAGAAATTCCATAGAAATTGTAATTTAAAATGATTTTAGAACGCTTTTCGCTTATTTAACCCTTTTAAATTTCGAGTTTTTTTAGAAAATTTTTCTTAAAGAGCATTTACATCTTATAAGTAACTACAACGCCAAATTTCAAATTTCTAGCTTCTTCAGTATAGAAAAGATCGCAATTTTAGAACGTTTTTCGCTACTGCAACCCCCTGGGGTTAGTGGCACCGACCAAAAATATAGCCTAGGTTGGAGCAGGGGTTGTCACCATCAATTTGCCACCATCACTTTTGAAATCGGTGCGGTAGTTCCAGAGATTCCATAGAAATTGTAATTTAGAATGTTTTAGAACGCTTTTCGCTGATTTCACCCTTTTAAATTTCGAATTTTATTTTTTAATTCTTAGAGAGCATTTACATCTTATAAGTAACTACAATGCCAAATTTAAAATTTCTAGCTCCTTCAGTATCAAAAAAATCGCAATTTTAGAACGTTTTTCGCTCCTGCATCCCCCTGGGTTTAGTGACACTGACATAAAATATAGCCTATGTTGGAGCAGGGGTTGTCACCATCAATTTACCACCATTACTTTTGAAATCGGTTCGGTAGTTCTAGAGATTCCATAGAAATTGTAATTTAGAATGTTTTTAGAACGCTTTTCGCTCATTTCACCCTTTTAAATTTCGATTTTCTTTTTTTTTTTTTTGTTCTTAAAGAGCATTTACATCTTATAAGTAACTACAATGCCAAATTTCAAATTTCTAGCTCCTTCAGTACAAAAGAAGTCGCAATTTTAGAACGCTTTTCGCTCCTGCAGCCCCCTGGGGTTAGTGGCACCGACATAAAAATATAGCCTATGTTGGAGCAGGGGTTGGCACCATCCATTTGCCACCATCACTTTTGAAATCGGTTCGGTAGTTCCAGTGATTTCCCCCTACAAACAAACAAACAAACAATCTTTACTCCTTTATAATATTAGTATAGATAAGATAAATGATAGAAATACTGTTTATACAAAATCATTTTGGAAATCGTTCAAGTATGTACAACAATTGTAAACTATCTACAGTGAGAATCAATTAATACTTATTACAGAGAAAAATGACTCCAAATAGAGTGGTTAAAGAAATATGATTGATATTGTGAAATATAATGGTCAAAATTACAACTATATCCCTGTTTACGTTCTATTTCGAAATTCATAACATTTCACTGTTTGATTTTGAGTATATCTGTAACAACAATTTCCCAAAATATTTGCGCTGGAATTAATATGGGAAGAATGTTTACTTTTGTTAACATTACGAAATAACTATATAAAAGCATTATGTGATGAAAGTTTCATCATATCTGTGGAATTGAAATAATTCGGAACATACTTTAATGGCATTCATGTTCAACAATTTTCAAGTTTCAAACATTTCATCTTTGTAGTGATTAGTGTTCATCAATTTTTGAGAATGCAATTGAGATTATTTTCATTAGTTTTAAATTTTGTTTGAAGGATGGAATAGTTCTAGTAATGATTTGTTAAAAAAATTGGCAAATATTACTAGTAATAAATAATATGAGCTATTTTTTTATATCTAAGAATATCTTCTTAAATGTATTTTTAAAGAAATTTCCAAACAAAATTTGCAAGATATATTTTTAAAACAAATTATCAAACGTCTTTATTTAAAGCAATATTTTAATTATAAAAGTATTTTTGAAATTATTTTTGATGAAATGTTACATATACTAAATAATACTGCATTGGATCTAGTTTAAACCGCCCATAAAAATGTAGAAACAAGATTAACCTCCATAAAATACCTCCCTACAGGTACGAGAGAAAGTAATTTAAAAATGTACACCTAACTCTGATTCATCAGATTTTTTTGCTGTTATTATATCTAAAGAAGAAAATAGCATTACTACCTCATAATAATTGAAACTATATTTTAAAAATATATACACTGTAAGGAAAAACGACAAAAATTTCAGCGAAATATGCGGTCATTTTATGCATCCAAATTACCATAATTTTTTGCTGTAAAACTTAGAATAATTACAATCTGTGTTGCAATATAGTTAGCACGATTACAACATTTTTCGCTGTAAAACTCTTAAAAATAGGGATAGTTAATTAAAGGGGGGGTCAACAACAATTTCGAAAAACGACGGCTGTTACGTAAAACTGCTGATGTTGATAGATATTTCTCTGGAGCTACTAAAAGTATTCCAATGCGTTTTTAATAGCTTTGGAAGTGGCAAAACTATAAATTGATCGTACAACACTACAAGTAAACGTGTTATAGATATGTTAAGAAAAAATCCTAGAAAATGCTAGAAACATTTTTGTTTGAGAAATTGCGTAACTGTTGTCTAAATTTATTGTTACTTCTTACTGATTGATCAATTCATAACTTAGCTACTGAAATCCTTTTAGTAGTTCTTGATATAAAGGTTTGTCAATATCCACTGTCTTACATGTAATTTCACAACTGTTAACACTCCCTGAAGGCATATTTTGCTATTAATTTACAGAAAAAGAAATCTTAAAATTTGGGTGCATAAGTGTACACTGTTAAAAATTTCTGTAAAATCTCAGAAAAAAAACCGAGCCTATCTGTAAATTTACACTAGTTCTCCGTTAAATGCATTTGATCGAGTTTCTCGGTAATCATTTTGCAGACATTTCCCTTTACTTATATTAGATCCCCTGTAGGGATTTCCGTGTATTTATTTAAAGATATTTTTATGTTTGTTATAACCCATAATTCAAAATACACACTTTTAAAATTCTTTTACAATTTTATTAAAAATATTAAAGAAAAAAAATTTGGTTTAAAATTTGTTTTATTAAAAATTAGAATATTTTAGAAAGGGGAAATTCATCTCCGCGAAGTTAGCGGGGATTTTTACCAACTATCACTTTGATCAAAAGATAGAAAGAGAGTGTGGTTATTTAAAGAATAAATTTTTATTTCAATCTGGATTTAAAATTTAGGTAAGATAATTTTCAAATATTATTTTAGTCCATTTTATAATTTCTGTTAATATTTATAAAATATTATAATATATTATTATTAGGAATTGTAGAATTGTAATGACATATGCGTTATAAAAAATATATCAACCTTCTAAATACATAAATATTACAAAAAATAATAATAATCTTCTAAATTTAAATATATGATAATATTTAAAGTCATTTTTTTTTAAATAACTTATATGTTTTTAATTTATTTTTCTTTTATTTACTACTAAAAAAAAATTCCTTACCAAAAAATATTATTTACAAAAAATATTCGAGCATTATGAGAAAATATATATATATATATATAATATGTATATTGTGAAAAACTTTGAAAAATTCTCGAAAACATTATTAAATTTGTTGAAAAAAATACATTAAAATTCTTTCATTTAAAAAAAAGAATAAAAAAAGAAAAGAATACTTTATAAGTACAATAATTTTTTAAAGACTAAATTATAAAAGACATACTTGGCACCAAGCTGCAACAACCCCAATGGTATAGTGGTTATAATCCCTGTCCGCCACCCAGATGACACGGGTTCGAATCAAAGCTGTGGTCGAAGCGGTTCTTGTAAAGTCCTGCGTTACAGCGATTAGAATTAAATCAAGTAATTCTAACTGCGTGCATATCTGGCGTAGAATCGACGTTTTCTGTCAATCATTGTTTTTAAATATAAATAATAATAAAGATTTTTTTAACAGAAAAATTTAAAGTAGACTCTGTAAATTTACCGAATAATTTCTCTGTTATTTAAGAGAATCTCTGTTTTCTAATCTCTGTAATTTTACATAAGACTTAAGATAACAGATTACCAGTAGATTCTCCGTAATTTCACAGATAATTTTTTAACAGTGTACAGCAAATTCTTTTGCATTTTTTACCGTTTTTTCTTACAATGCGTGGTGTGCGAAATAGATATAAAACAGTACTTTTTATAAAATATTTACGTGTGCAATGTACCTGATATAAATTCAATATTTTAAATGTTTATTGTCTCAAACAAAGATATCTCTGTTTCAAGAGGTAATGTTAAACTATTATTTCGAATTTATTACTCTAATCTTATCTCTTATTTCCATGTATCGCAAAATTCAATCCAAAAATCCGAGGAACCGTAACGTAAACTAATGGCGATTGCTTTTACGTGCTTGCATATGCATTTCATTACGGTTACATTGTAGATTTTGTTTAAACCACATCCTAGTTTTGATACAACATCCTTTGGTGCAATATTCTGTAAGCTCACTATTCTAAACAGTCAGTGAATTATTCTCAGTAGTATGAAGTCATATAATTACAATAATTTAGATATCAGGTAATTATAATAAATTCGATATCATATAAAGCACTAATTAAAAATATGTTTTTTTTGTTCTCAAATATTTGCTCTCAAGGAATGCATTTCACATTCCCTGTAAATTTGTTTGATATATGAAAAAACCATACTTATATTTAATATGCTAATTAAATCATTTGAAATTTTTTTTTGCGAAATTTTCTTAAATTATTCTCGTATCTAATAAAAAAATTCTCGATATATGGGATTAACATCATTAGGCAAAAATATGAAGGTAAATGTTACATGTTTGTTTTCAAAATTCTAGTTCTAGAATATAATAGTTGGAAAGATAGGAAGAAAAACATAGTGATTTTTTTCGTGCTGTCTGGTCATTACAGAATTTAATTTTGGGCACGGACGATAAAGACACCCAAATTTGTGACATGATGAAATCCATAAACAAGGAGAAGAAGGTTGTGGTGTAATAGGATTTATTCGCTAAATGGTTCAGAAAAGCACAGAATGCGCTATTCATGTACTTAAAAAAGGGGAATAAGTTCAAAGCGATACATAATCAGAAAAGGATTTTATATTATTTAACGTTAAAAAATATATCAAGACAAAAACATTGGAAAAAAATGATGAATTTTGACTCAAAACTGCAGAAACGATATGTATGTATACCAGTGAAATCGTGCTAGAATTTCGCACTATAATCTAATATTTTTTAGCAATATCTAATATTTTTTAGATACAGCTTTAAACTTCTAAAGAAAAACTAAGGTTAAAAATATCTGCAAACAACATTAGTCAAGCGAGACTATCATCTCATTTATTCCACCAAAATACAGTCAAACCTGATCAAAGATACCAAAAGGCACGCGCGAGAAAAATATTATCAATCTGATTTTAACTGAATTAAAAATGACATTATTCACTTTGGAAAAAACATTGTACAAAGAAAAATAAATTGAATGCATATAACGTACAATTTATTATAACAAAGTATGCACTTTAGACTATATGTGAAATACCACTGTTGCGATCGATCGATGGCGTCTTTTTCTTCTAAACCCTTGAATTTCAATTTCGCTTTTTAATCATAAATAGAAAATAAACCCGTGCAACATCAATGTCCAACTTTATATTTTTGTATTATTTTTTTTCTATAATCATTGTTGAGCATGATATAATGCGGTATTTTATTTTTGTGGTAACATATATTTGGGGAAAAACTTTCATTTCATTTATTAAAACAATGCTGATTTAATTTTTAATTAACTGCTATTTTTTTTATCGAAAACATGTTTTAATGAAATGGGAGTGTACTATGTCCGAAGCTGATTCAAAAACCTTTCGAATGATACTTCATTATTTGCTGTGCGTTATGTAAATGATTCGGAAAGGGGTGTTGACAACATAAATAATATGATTATTTCTCATTTTTGACTTTGTGCAGAAATTGAAATACACTTATTATTTATTTGATGATAACAACTGAATAAAAGATCAAAGAAAATCTAAAAACGTAGGTGTAAGTATAAGTACGTTGGACATTTAAAAACTAAGTAACTAGTGCACTATATTTATATAAGGATTTAGAAGCATTACAAAATGGTATTTAACAGTTAAAAAATAACATGAGCAGTTTTTATTGTGCATTTTTTTAAATTCCTGCACAAGACATTTTAACGAAAGAAAACTTTGTATATAAATAAAGATTAGTTTAAAGTTTGTGATTATATAAATATATATTATTTGAGTATATCAGAATGTGTTTCACCGTTGTTTTCTTATCAAATTAAAAATAAATCTGTCAGTATGACTGTCTTAGGTGATCTCTTGAGGCGTAAAACTTTGTTTCTCTTCCATAACGTCTTTCAGTTGTCTCAATCCGACAAGGCGTGAGTGCATGTATGCTCTGAAATAAACTGTCTGACAATTTGAATGACATTATAAAGAATGGTCGCAAACATTGTACTTGTTTTATTTGTCGGAAAACACTTAACCTTGTCAATCAGTAACCCAAAGTATTATAACAAAGAAAATCAAAACTTTTTGTTATACGTAACCTATCGTGTAATCTAAGAAATGTGAGACTTAATCAAACTTCATAGAACTCAATAAATGCAATTTTTTGAAAAACTACATTCATTTAAGCACTTGAACATGGTCGCATCTGTATTTATGACGCATCATTGCTGAAGTTTGAGGTCATTTCCAAACCCATGTAGGAGTAGCTTCAGACATTCTTTATTAAGGGGTAATAATAAATTTTTCCTTAAAAAACTATAAAATAATATAAAAACTACAAGCACTCATATTCCTTCCGCGTACCCTACTCAAAACATTCTGGCTTTGTTGATGCTATAAAGTATATATATATATATATATATATATATATATATATATATATATATATATATATATATATATATATATATATATATATATATATATATATATAATTATAGTATCTATGAATTTCAAAAAACATATCAAGTTCTATTCTACTTAAATCTCCAAAGAGATAATCAATGATACTGTGTATACAGAATACCACATAGCTAATAATTAACATGTGCAAACATAATATTACCATAGCTGATGCTTCAATGGTAATTGGCCAAATTTTACTCATACCAAAAGAATATTGAAAAAAGAAATAAAAATTATAAATTGGAGTTGCAATTAAGCCAGTACAAAATTAATGTTGGTAAAAAAAAAAATCATTAGAACCTGAATAAGATTTTATAAAGATGCCCTTGAAAATTCAATAGATAAACAAATGATACCAGGAAATAATAGTAATACTAAAATATTATTATTATTAAATTATTATTAAATACACCATTAAAAGCGCAATGCAGCTATAATAACTATGTATTTCAAACAGAAGTTAATCAAAGTGATTTGTGAGCCAATTAGGCTAAATTATGGTATCATATAAAAATCTATATATATATAACCATAAATGAAACATTATCATAACACCAACTTAAACCATGAAATAATTAAGTATGAAATAATTAGTTGACAATGAAAGATTCCCCATCACACTTAATATGGAATCAAAAAACATTGAAAGAATAAGAAATTAAATAAAAATTGAATCAATGGAATTAAATGAAATGAAATGAAATTTGTGGAATTTAGACAGAATTATCAAGTCCCAATTGCCTAAATACCACAAATAAAATGAGATGTTTCATCTTCATATCAGCCAAACATTGCTAAAAAATATGATATTGGGACTACATCTCAAATACAATGATTCAAATCAGTGATAAAATAAAAAATAAAATACAATATAAAAAAGGAAAGAAACCATACTTATAAAAAAAATCCATAAAGATGAATAGAGATATAAATAAGATACCTTGCAGTTCATGAACCATCATGAAAACACCAACATGACTGGGGAATCAATTGCATAAAAAATCATATCATGTTGCCAATTTTAGAAATATAAATTGCTTAGAAATATAAATTGCTTTGCAGTGATGCCAGAAATAATGTTAAAATATAATGGATTATAAAATAAACAGGAACATTAGTGCTGCCATCTATTAGTAGAAAAGAAAGTGGATATAATCTGAATCGAAGGAATAGGATGGAAATAAATGTTTCATAAATCAACCAAATTACTAACTTAATTGATACCAGTTAGTTAAATAATAAATAAATGAAATTTATTAATAAATAGAAAATCGAATTACATTAAAGGATGTATTAATGTATAATACTATGTTATAAATAAGTATTAAGATGTTATAAATAAGTATTAAGGAAAAATTAATAATAAAAAACAACTTAAAATAGTGCTGCTCTCTAGTGGTAAAAGTAAATATAAAGTATGGATGGAAATTAGTTTTTAATAATTAAACCAAATTACTATCTTAATGATAGCCATTAGTTAAATAATAAATAAATGAAATTAATAAATAGAAAGTTGAATAATATCTAAGTAATGGATGTAAAAATTAATAATACTATGTTATAAATAAGTATTAAGATGGAAAAATTAATAATAAAAAACAACTTAAAATAGTGCTGCTCTCTAGTGGTAAAAGTAAATATAAAGTATGGATGGAAATTAGTTTTTAATAATTAAACCAAATTACTATCTTAATGATAGCCATTAGTTAAATAATAAATAAATGAAATTAATAAATAGAAAGTTGAATAATATCTAAGTAATGGATGTACAAATTAATAATACTATGTTATAAAAAAGTAGTAATATGGAAAAATTAATAATTAATGCAACATTAAAAATGTACCATTAAATGTCAATAACGATTAAATAACTGTACTAAAAATGCAACATCATTTAAAATAAATTAAATTAAAATACTAAAGATTTGAATTAAGAATCAAAGAATTTAAAATTAATATTGAGTAAATATTGAAATGAATTAGTCACAAAAATGTGGCTTTAAACAAAGTTAAATTAAATAAAAACACTAAATAAAATTAAAACATATTATATCAACACTGTATAAAAGTAATCATTATCTTAGAAGTAGATATGATATTGTCCACCAAAGGTATTAATCCAAATCATTAGATCAAATACATTCTTAATATTAATGAATATAAATTCATTTAAAATAATTAAATAATGAATAAGTAAATCTAACTAAATTAATATACATAAGAATAACACATCGCAGTCCATTATAAAATGTGTATGATCAAAACAATTGTGTAAATCAAAATGCCCCCATTTTTTTTTTATATATATAAATTAACCATGCGTATTTTTTCATACAACGCCGCCACACACCTCCTCAATCCAACGTCTACCCACCCAACCGTCCTATTATAATTTTTTTTTTTTTTTTTTTTTTTTTTTGGTAAATAGTTATAAGATTATATGATTTTTTTTTATACATTTTTTAAACGCATGTGTTAATTTGGTTGTAAAGATCAAATAGGAACTAACTATATATTAAGGAATAAATGATTTTTTTTGGAAAACCATGTTGTAATGCGTCAAAGATAAGTTTTTTAATATTTTTGTTAATAAGTTGAGAGGAACATAAACTTTTTATTCTATAAATATGATTAAGGAGTATATTACGATATACAGAATTATGAAGACATGATTAAAATTAGTAAATGAATTAACTTTAAATTTAAATTCTTTACGTTTATCAAATAGATCTATTATTGTTTTGTTTTCTTTTAGTGTAATATTAAGATCTAAAAAGTTAATAGTATTGTTAGAAAGGAGGTTTTCCGTTAATTCTAAATTAGTAGGATAATCAACTGGAAATATAGAAATATTAGTGTGATCAGTAGCAATTAAAATAATGTCATCAATATAACGATATAAATGTATATTGCTATTAATAAATGTACGTTCATAATGATACAAGTATAAGTCTGAAAGTATACTAGATGTACATCCCCCTTGTGGTATACCGACTTTCTGTAAATATAACGTGTTATCATGCATTATATAATTATTATATATAATGAAATTTGTTAAAGTTTTAAAATAAGCTGTATCTATATGAATTGGTAAATTAAGTGAATGTTGATACTTATAAAATAATGCATTTATAATATTATGTAGATCTAATAAATATATATTATTAAATAGATCTTTGAAATCATATGTCATTATATTGTTAACACATTTAAGATTTTTCAAAATATTGACGAGTTGATAGCTATTTTTTATACAATGTGTGTTATCAGTGGATGTTGTCAGTGTATAAATTTGATTGAGAATTTTTAATAGATATTTATTGGCTATATTATTATATGTATTGCATCCTATAGTTACAGTCCTAAATTTAATTGGATTTTTATGAAATTTGGGTATAAGAACTAAATAAGGATAATTAAAGTTAGTAGAATTAATATTTAATAATTTATAATAACTGTGAATTTTACGATTATTTACAATTACAGTTTCATTAGTTTTTTTTAAAGAATTGTTAGTAGAAATACAGGATGTAAGTAGTTGGTGATAATAAGCTTTACATATGATTGCATAATTATTAGGAGATTTGTCAATATATGTTATTACATAGTTTTTTTGTAATTTAGTAATTTGCTGGAACAAATGTTTTGTGTTAATTTTAACCATATTGGATAAATTTTGTTTTAAAGACGAACTTAATTTTTCAATAACCAGTATTTTCCATTGATTAAACCATTCAATAGGTTTACTATATGAAATTGAAATTTTATAAATAAAAATGTCTATATCATATATAAACTGTTTTATAATAGAATTTACATTAAATTTAGAAGGAAGTCTATATTTAGTACCATAACCCATGAGTTTTTGCAGTTTATAATCATTCACAATATTAAGATTACACATGATGTCCATGATCATTATTAATGAATTTTTTTAGATTGGGGTCATTGCAATTACACTGAAAAGTACTACCATCAGATGTATTTTTTGAAAATGCATTATAGTTAAAAATCTTTCTTCCAATTGTAGTAGGATATTTAAATGTCTTTGAAAGTTGAAGATTTTTTATAGGAAAATAACAGTTTTTATCATTAATTATAGAATTAATATTAATTTTATTAAAGATTTGATTTGAAAAAGTTATAATTATTTGAGTATTAGTGTTATGAATTTTTTGTTTTTTATTTAAATTAATGTTAAAAAGATTAGCTCTTGTCATAATTAGATCATAGAAAATATCAGAGAAATGATTTGAGTAAGATTTACTAAGAAATACATTTAAATATTGTACTATCAGTTTCTTTTTAATAGCAAAAATATATTTTCGTATTAAAAACCAGTTGTAGTTCTTAATATAGTTTTGATGAAGAGTGTTGATTTGTTTAAGAATAAATTTATTGGAAATAACAACTTTAGCAGTACATTTTCCTCGCTTGTTTCGTGTTGTTTTATGATTTAAATTATGATTTAGAGTAAGATAAATAGGAGAATAATCTGTAGTATTATTTGTTGAAAAAACTTTAACTGGTCTGTTAAATAATTCACTATTAAGTCCATAAGGATAAATAGTATTATAATATTTCATATATGAAGACTCCATAAATAAACGTTCTGATTTAGCTTTTATTATTTGTATAATTTCAATTGTAGTATTTTTAAATTTATGTTTATGAAAATGTTGTATTTCTGCTGTGGACTGTAAATTTTTTGCTTTGTTCTTGTTAGTGTCGGAACGATGTTGATTAATACGTTTATGTAATGGACCTGATGTTTCACCTATATATTTCAAACCACATAGGTTACAGTTTATGCTATAAATTACATTAAATGCTTTACAAAAAGTTGATAAATTAGGATCCGATACAATATGTTTCTGAGAAGCAAATGGACAAGTCTTGCAGCGAGCATCATTACATAATCTAAAAAATAATGGAGGAGGAGGAGGAGAGTAAAAATGGTCACTTGATGTCGATCCAGGAACAACCCATTTATTGCCCCTGTAACGGGCACTACACTGCATAGATGCAAAGTGTATCTTGCCAGGAACGAGAATTTTACTTAGAACTACCATTAAAAAATATGACACAATAAAAATACAATTTGAAGAAAAAGAAAATAGAAATGAATTAAATTAATGTATGAAACATAGAAAACTTGATTAATTAGAATTAAAAATCTTGAATAAATGACAGTATATACAAAATGTACAAATTAAATAAGTAGTGCTAAAAAAACTCAATAAAATCATAACCATAATTATGAAAACTCGCATTACATAACCTCCAAAACAGAAAACCAAAGGACTTTTTAGTAGAAAAAAAAGTCAAATGAACCAAGTCATTATAACATATATATATATATATATATATATATATATATATTTATAATTCTGATTTAGCAATAGTGATATTTTCATTTGATCTTTTTTTAAATAAAAATAACTATCTCTGTTGTCTAAAAATAATTCCATAATTAAAATATATATTGACTTAGGATTCTTGAGAATATTAAGAATAAAAGCTTTGCCCAAAAGTGGCAATTTTGTGCTTGTAGAACCGTTCACGTTGAGGAAATATTTTTGGATATCTGTTAATAAGAAGTGCAAATATTACATGATGCAATAGATTTATACTAATATAAATGTATGATTTAAAAAATTAATAAGTGATTTTTTTTAAATTTAATTGTTACTTAAAATTTTCTAATTTAAATTGAGTTAAATTAAAGTACCGATAACTTCTTTTGCTGAAAATCAATACAGTTGTAGTCTATGCTATTTTTTTAAATAGAATATTTACTCAAATAATAATTAACACCTAAATATTTCACAAATAATGATTCAGTAACAGATTTATAGCGCTAATACTCTCATAATTATTTTTTCTCATAAAAAGGAAATTTTGTAGAAGATCTTATGTTTGTGCGATAGATAAAATATTTTAGAATAAAGATAGGTTAAGTATATGCAAAGATGGCATTGTCCTTAAACAAAGGAAATTTACATCCTTCAAAATGTATTCAAAATGTTACACAGCCATGCAAATAAATAAAATATTAATAAAGAGAAAATTTATTTTTATTATAATATTAAAAATTGCTTTGATAACTACATACGGAGATAAAATAAATTGTCAACTTTTTTATGAATTATCCAGCAGTCAAATTTAAAAAAAAACATCTGAAAATCTTCAACAATAGAGGGCTAAAATATTTTTGGTGAAAGTTTCACTGAAAATGGCAGAAATGCGTGAAGTTATTTCTAAAATAATTCTTTTATCCAAGATACATTTATAGATATTTACATAAAAATGGAATTTCTTATCCACTGATTTATTGTAGCCTGCTAAATAAAACATTATAACTTGAAACTTGTTATTTCCCAAACTGTATTTAGTTTCAACATTTGTACTTAAAAAAGGATTTAAAATTTAAGGCCATACTATTTTAAACTATAAGACATATTTTACTACATTTTTTTCTTTAATAGGCTGTAAAATTCAAATAAAACAATGTATAACATTGCATAGGATGCTATCTTTTTAAAACTATAAATTGCGTCCGTTTATACAGGTAGCGAAGTTTAAGGATCGAGCAGCTATTCTTTTCTTTTGTTGTAAAATCACTCTTACGAAAAAGTAAAACATACTCCACTTACAAAAGATACTTCAAAACAAATATTTAATTTGTTGGGTAACGATTATGGAAATTTTCTTCATTGGCAGATTACACATAAGAAACAGATTAAACAGTATTGCTTTAGTACGTAGACAAAACATGGTAACTTGTAATGCGTATGTTGTATGTAATATCTGTATTGTAAGTATGTAATATGCAATGTAAGTTGTCTCATGTAAATATGTACGAATGCTGCACTTACTAAAAAATATATGCAATATGTATATATATCTATATATACGAAATATTGATGAAAAAAATTGTAATATATGTGTGCATATATATATGATATATATAAGTATATATACAGTGGCGGTCAAAAGTTTCCAGCCAGTTAGTTTCTTTGATTTGTTGGCCAGCACGTTTCAGCGAAGAAGAAGCGCAATTGCTCCAAAAGTTAGGACTATGCAAATGACCTCAGACCACGTGATCATTTTGATTGGATAATGAAGACACTTGATGCAAAGGGGAGGAATTCGAAATTCGCGTGTGCAAAAGTTTCCGGCCATTTGTCATTCGTTAGTTTTTGCTATCGGTAAAGTGTTTTTTTAAGTGTTTGTTAATTAATCAACATAAATAACATGGTTGAAATTAAAAAATGAAAAGTGCAACAATTACTGTTCGTAAACGAGGGATTTGTTTGTCGCTAAAGGACCAATCCTCTTGTGAGATTGCGGCAAAGTTATCGATCGGAAAATCTATTGTGAACGCTATTTAAAAACTATATATTAAGATGCCATGGCTTTCAGGACTTGCCACGGTCCGGGAGACCCCGGAAAACGACTATTCATGTGAATAGAATTATCAAGAGAAAAGCCGTTGATGATCCGCATAAAAATGCCGCTGCAATATCCCGCGATTTACGGAGTGAAAATATTTCTGAAATAAGTCGGTCTACCGTGTCAAGACGCTTACGTGACGTAGGACTTTATGGAAGAGTTGGTGTTTAAAAACCTTCCATAAGTAAAAGAAATCAGAGGGCCCGACTGGCGTTTGCCAAGGAACATAAAGACTGGTCAAGTGAAAACTGGAAAAAAGTACTATTCTCCGATGAATCGAAGTTCAACCTTTTTGGGAGTGAAGTCAGGCACTACGTCCGACGACCTAAAAACAAAAGATATGATTTGAGGTATGTTATTCTTACAGTGAAACATGGCGGTGGACACGTTATGTTGTGGGGAGCATTTTCTGGACAATGTGTCGGTTCGTTAGTTAAAATACACGGCAAGATGGTGTAATGTATAAGGATATCTTGCAAAATCATCTGCTGCCTTATTGGCGGAAAAATTTTGGCCGCAACTATTTGCTTCAACATGATAACGACCCAAAGCATACATGCAAGCTCGTCAAGCAGTGGCTTTCGCACAAAAAAATATCCGCTTCTGAAATGGCCAGTCCAATCACCAGATCTGAATCCAATAGAAAATCTTTGGAACGAATTTGACAAACGTGTGCGGAATTACAAATATGCCAATTCAGCAGAAGTTTTCAAAAAATTGCAAGAAGAGTGGAAAAAACTTACCATAGAAGATCTTCAACCGTTCATTGAATCGATGCCCCATCGCTGCGCCGCAGTATTTATTGCTAAAGGTATGACGACAAAATACTAATTGTAAATGCTGTTGATCACTGTTATTTTCTATTATAACACCATTTTATATCCAAAATTGGCAAGATGGCCGGAAACTTTTGAGAACATGCGTTTTGCTTTGCAATTTATTTTGTCAATTAAATTTATTGATATTTATTTCATAAATAAGTTCCTAACTATTATGTCAATAAAATGTATAAGTATCACTTTGAGATTCCTCTTCATATGGGTATACATACAAATTAACCAAAAATTGTATGCTGGCCGGAAACTTTTGTCCGCCACTGAATGTATGCATGAACGTTTGAAAATTTTTGTACGAAACACACGTCCATCCAATAAAATACAACTTATTGAAGCTATAATTGATTCTTGGCACCATGTGATTACGAAAGATGAACTCCAAACACTCGTTCACTCGATGAAAGACGCTGTTAAGCTGTCTTAAAAAATAAGGGTTATCCTGCTAATTATTCATTGTGTAAGTATCACTTTAAAAAAATGCAAATCTAAGATAGATCTTACTATTAGTTGCATAAATTTTTCTTAATACAGATATTGTAATATTGTTTTTCTTATTAAATTCTACATTAAATTACCTTCAATTTGATATATAAACGTTTGTATTTAAGTGAAAATTAATATATTCTACAAGCACACAAAGTTGAAAAACATGAAACTTTCAAAAAATGTCCACACTTTTGGCCACCACTGTATGTTTAGTATACTAAGATAAGTTTGTTGAACATAAATAAAATCATATCTGTGGCCACGCAAAGAACTGTATAGATAACAGCTTATGTATGATAATTTCTGGAAGTGTGATAACAATAGTTTACAGTGTGTTTTTGTCTGAATTAAACTTTAGCTTAATATGTATCGTGTATAAAATTCTTTAGCTAATATACAGCGCTGCACAAAATAATTCAAATATTTTCCCGTATATTGGTAGAAACTACTAAAGGTAAAGTTTAAACTATGTGTTTTCTTAGTCAACTAAATTGTAGCATACTATAAAGAGTATGTACAAATATATAGATTATTTGCATGACTGCAAAAAAGAATTAGAAAACTTTTCTAGATATTGCCTGTAATTGCTGTAATCTGGTTTCCAAATGTGTTTCGCGCTTTCTAAAATATTTACTTTGGTATCTTATTTACCTTATTAAACAGCGAAGGTTTGTTAAAGAATTCTGAAAGTGTTGGAAAGTGTTTTATAATCTATGCTAGATGCAGGATTTTACTTTCTTGTTTTTTTTTTTCTCTATCTTAAAAATGGCTGAAATATAACAGTTTGAAATTCATGGTGGATTCTTTTTTGAAGCAAGACATCAGATTTAAAAAAAAATAAGAGATTAATTTATGAGCTTTATTGAACGTGGTTTCTCACAAATTACCTTTAATTGATGTAACCATTTTTCCAACTTTCATAGCATAAAACTGTATATTCATATCCGCTAGCGTCAAATTATCGACAAGTATGGCGACACTTGGTGAAATATCGCAAAACTAACTATAAAAAATAAATCGCCGTAAATGAAGCCACCAACTTAACTAAAGCTGACTAATTTGGCGAAATTCTCATTCAAAGTCAGTATTTACGAAAAACTGGGAATGAATCTCCTCTAATCAGGCTCTTCTCATTTTAGCTTCGTGTTTTCGAATAAAACTAGTGAAAATCCTATTAATTTATCCAAATCTTATTAATATTAATTTAATTTAGCCAAAACCTTATTAATATTTCGAATAAAATTAGCCAAAACCAAGAAATAGGTAAACTACTTTTTCCTCCCAGCACATGCCGGAATTTCTTTTTAGTTTTCTACTATTCAATAAATACCTGTAAATACTAATAAAAGGATGTTACTGTTATATTTTAGATATTATAGCTAAATATATTGTTATAATATGATATATTCAAAAGATTATTAATCAATTCATGTGATGAAAGTACTTAATTGTTGTTCTTAAATTATGTACACAAATAAATGTAGACTACTTATTTTTCCATTTTTCAGGGGATGCCTACATAGTAAAGCAATTAATGTAAAAAAATAAATGTAATATTTATAAATGTAAAAGTCTATGTATCATATATTCTAATACGAGCAAATCTTGTGTGTGGTTATATATATATATATGCAAATTTTATCTTAAAAACGGCTCTAACGATTTTGACGAAATTTCGTATCCTGTCGTTTTGGAGCACCAGAAAATCATTGGGCTAGGTCACATGTTCGAGAAAATTCGATTAGTGGGTCATTTTGGGTCATTTTGGGTCATGGTCTAGCTAATTGTATCTAAAAAACGGTTCAAACAATTTTGACGAAATTTTGTATCCGACCATTTTCGGGCACGAGAAGACTATTGGGCTGGGTCACATGTTCGAGAACTTTCGATTAGTGAGTCATTTTTGGGTCAACGCGGGTCAAATTAATTTTATTTAAAAAACGGCTCTAACGATTTTGATTAAATTTTGTGTCCTACGAGTTTCGTGCATGATAAAATCATTGGGCTAGGTCACATGTCCGAGAAAATTCGATTAGTGGGTCATTTCTGCGTCATTGTGGGTCAAGATCTAAACAACGGCTCAATTTACACTAAATTTTGCATCCAATGGTTTTCGGGCACGAGAAGGCTGTTGGGCTAGGTCACATGTTCGAGAAAATTCAATTAGTGGGTCATTTTGGGTCATGGTCAAGCTGATTGTATCTAAAAAACGGTTCAAACGATTTTGACGAAATTTTGTATCCGACTATTTTCGGCCACTAGAAGACTATTGGGCTGGGTCACATGTTCGAGAACTTTCGATTAGTGGGTCATTTTTGGGTCAAAGCGGGTCAAATTAATTTTATCTAAGAAACGGCTCTAACGATTTTGATTAAATTTTGTATCCTACGAGTTTTGGGGACGCGAAAATCATTGGGCTGGGTCACATGTTCGAGAAAATTCGATTAGTGGGTCATTTCCGGGTCATTGTGGGTCAAGATCTAAAAAGCGGTTCAATTTACACTAAATTTTGCATCGAATGGTTTTCGAGCACGAGAAGACTGTTGGGCTAGGTCACATGTTCGAAAAAATTCAATTTGTGGGTGATTTTGGTCATGGGTCATTATGGGTCAAGCTATTTTATGTTAAAAACGGTTCAGAGGATTTGAAATAAATTTAGCACCCTACAGGTTTAGGGAATCAGAAGACTATTAGGCTAGGTCACATGTTCGAGAAATCTCGATTAGTGGGTCATTTTGGTCATGGGTCATTATGGGTCAAGCTATTTTATCTTAAAAACGGCTCAAACCATTTACACTAAATTTTGCATCCTATGGTTTTCGGGCACGAGAAGACTGTTGGGCTAAGTTACATGTTCGAGAAAATTCAATTAGTGGGTCATGATATTTGAACTCAAATTTAATTTTGACCGAGCATAGCTCGGTCTTCCCTGCTCGTATATATTGAACAAGTACTCACATTTATTTTTAACGTAAACATTTTATTTAAATAGACAAACATGAAATTTATCAAAAACGTCAGAAATAATTTTGGAAATTTTGCTAAATTAAATGGTATACAATTTTGAAAGGCATTACTTATATTTTACCTTTGATGGAATTTTTAAATTTACCGTACTTAAAAATTGTATATATATATAAATTAGCTATTTTAATATTTTCTATGTATTTCAACTTCTATTCCTATTATTTTGAAAAAGGAAATTGAAGAGAATAGAACAAATAATCACATTTTTTTAACGCTAACTACTAATTCCTTTAATGTTTATAACTGTAAAAATCTATATGATTATATATACATATATATATATATATATATATATATATATATATATATATATATATATATATATATATATATATATATATATATATATAGAACAAGTAATCATATTTTTTGTTAACATTAAACATTTTATTTAAATAGACAAACGTAAAATTTTTATAAAAAAAAAAGCCTTAAATAATTTTAGAGATATCGCTGAAATAAATGTTATAAATTTTTTGAAAAGCTTTACTTATATTTTACTTTTGATGTAATTTGAAATGTATTGTACTTTAAATTTTGACTAGCTATTTTATTATTTATTCCAACTCTTATTCCTGCAGCCTTGTTTAAAAGTTTTATGCTTTCAGATAAAAATTTATTTTTAGTGTTTTGATGTTTCATTTCGTGAAATAAGTGGTAAATATTTCGAAGTGAGCATTTACCTATCAAATTTTAATTTACAAAATATAAAGTTGTAAGCGAGAATATAAGGATTTAACGACGTTGTAACACTAAACATTTGAAAGCGATGTTCGTAAAATGGAAAAAGATCGGGAAAATGTGTTTTTACTTTTTGCTACAATAAAAAGACACTCAGCTATTTTTATAGAAGAATTATTAACATAAAAAGTTTGTAGAAGCAAAAAATATTCAGATTTATTTTGTAACGCTGAAATTTCCGAATATTTCCCAATTATTTCGGTAAATTTAGTTTGTATAATTTAAAAATCATTATTGTTTACAATTTTTTTTGCATAATGTAAATCTTTTACGAAGACATGAAATATAAATATATTTTAATTTGCTTGTAAACAACAGGCTTGTTATCATAGTTAAAGGTGCTGAAATATTAAACATTTTCTCCTCATTCAGTACGAAACATTTTCTCGTCTCATTTTAATTGCATTAAAGGAAATGTTGTACTTAAAGAAAGAGACCAGGTTGGGGCAGCGTATTTTGAATTTTATTTGCTAAGCATATAGTTTTAATATTTCTGTATTTTGTGTAGAATTCAATTTGATAAGATCCACACTGTAAAAAAGACAAGTGTTTCTTAATCTGGAAAAATACAATATAACCACGAACGAAAATACACAATAACCACTTTTGAGTACCCACGATAAAGTTTTGTATCTAAAGAAACCTCAGAAACCAATATATTTTCGATATTTAAAGATGCATTTATAAAAACAAAGTTTGTTTTGCAGCCACGGATTTTCGGAACCGTTTCCGAGTACTTTTAATAGTAATCAGTTTTCTAAAACCACACTATGGTGTTTACGGATGCTATAAATTTTCAAGTAAACATTTTCATCTTCAGCAAACATGTTTCACAGACGAACATGATTAATTAAAATCATTAAAATTAGCATTAATATTAATACTATTTTGTTACTATTTCGTGTATACATTCAATTATGAATTTGAAAATGTTTACATTAGAAACGATAACAAATGAAAAACCTATATTCGGAGTTGTGGAAAACTGATTAATATTCTATGAAAACAACTAGGGAACGTTTCTAAAAATCAGTGGTAGAAAAAAAAGATCGTTTTTTAAATGTTTCTTTAAATATCGAAAATATATTAGTTTCCGAGGTTTCTAAAGACAAGGAACGCCTTTCGGAATCGTGGGTAACTCAGAAGAGTTTGCATATTTTTGTTTGTGGTTATATTATATTTTTCTAGATTAAGAAACATTTGTCTTTTTTAACAGTTTATGTTAATGCAGATTACATTTATCGATTGTGTTTCCATCACATAAATAGAAAGAAATAGCACTTTGTTAACGCTATATATAAAATATAAAAATAAATAAATAAATAAAATAATGTCCTTAAAAAAATATTTCTATTAAATCTTAGTGTATATTTCATATTTTATTCTGTTTAGACATTTTAATGCATGGCCCAAATTTTGGTATGCTGAATGAGCATTAAAACATAAAATTGAATTTTATAGATAAAAAAATTCTAAAAGCAATTTCACCGTAAACATTTCTATTATACACCAATAATAAACAGAGAAAAAGTTTTACTTTTCACTATCCAGAACAAATGAAAGTTGGATTGCAAAAATTTTCCTATTGAATAAAATTTTTAAAATATTTATAGCTTTGCCACACAAAAATTTGAATGTGTGTTACTATACATGAACAATGTTTCTTTGAAAACATTTTTAAAGTTAAACAAAATGTACCTAACAACTCAACATAATTCTTATTTTCTACTTGAAACCCGTTTACATAAAATAATTTAAAATATTTTTTTAACATATTATTAACGGTATGTGTTTGTGAAATCTTGATTTTAAAACAGTAGAACCTCCCTTCTTTTCTGAAAATCTTCGTTGCTTTTCTGCTTCTTAGATAAGTTTCTCAAGTAAATAGAGTAAAAAAACATTTCAATGTACGGATTTAAATATATTTTATTAACTAAAATAAACATGGCCAACATGGTATAATTGCATGTTCTGTAGGGTAAAACCAATGTCGTTATTCAATGATATATTTTGAATAAAAACGAGATTTCTCGTTCCTAGTCGGTAACGTGTTGACAATCGCGTTACTTTGGTGTCTGCAGTGACTTATGGAAAAGAAAAAAATATGAAAAGCTTTCTTCACTTTGAAAAATGACCACACGGCTAAAAATCTGAAATAACTCATCATCATCATTCTCAAAAATATTTTTCTTTTACAGAGACATAAAATATTGAGGGTTTGTGACATACTCATCCTACATTGATGCAAAAATAAAATATTGGGAATAATTAGGATAATAAAAATAATTGGGTTGTATTTTTCTAAAATGTTTAACTTAATATAATGAGCATATTAAAAATAGAAAATAATGTAATTTATTTCCCCAAAATACAAAATTGCTTGACCGATCGACCTTATTTTTTTCTAGAAGCAATATATAGAAACTATTTAAAAATTTCACGCCTTTCTGTGGTTAAAATAACCCTTTAGAATGAGATGAGTATTGGCAAAACTTGGCAAAACGATTTCACTCACGTAGCAGTAGTTTTCAGTTTGAAAAAAAAAAAAAACATATAATTAAAAACACTGTCACGTGACCCTTTTTGTTTCATAATAAAACATAAAGCCTAAAAATCAGGCACTATATCCCATATAAATAGATCAGAAAGTCATAATAATTTTAATACCTTATTTTCAAAATTAAGGTTTATTATACAGAAAAATAAAAGCTAAATCTGTTCAAGTCTAAATCTCATGAATGATCCTCAACTGATATTCAAGTAATGTAACACATTACTTGACACATTAATTCACACATTAATGTTAACACATTAATTCACATTAATGTAACGTTAACACATTAATTCACATTAATGTAAAAATAATCTGATCTGATCTGATCTGATCACCCACCTTTAGGAAGCCACAAGACCAAGGAATAGCAGAGTAAAAATATCGTATATTTTAGCATATTATCGCATATTTTGCACCTATCTTTATTATAAAACTGCATTCCAAAGAATCATGTAGAATTTACAGGCATATCCTGTCAGCAATGCTGCCAGTTTTCACATGTGATTTGTACAGAGCAATCTTGTCAAATTGATATTATTGTATGAGACAGATTTTTTCATGTTGCAGACACGAAAATACTCTTAAATTAAAGCAGAGTTTCTTCGTGTAAAACAAAATTTCTCCATCTTATAAAAAGAACAATCTTGTTATAAAGAAACAGAGTTTCTCGGTATGAAACAAATATCATCCATTTTATAGAAAACGCAACACTGTTAAAAAGAGAAACAGAGTTTCTTCGTGCGAAACAAAATTTCTCCATTTTATAGAAAGGGTTAAAGAGAAATAGTTTTTCCGTATGAAACAGAATTTTTCTGTGCATTTGGGTAAATTGTTGAGGTATTAGTATGAGATCATTTTTATTTTCTTTTGCAGTTTTTCTGTATATTCGGATTTGTTTTTACTTTAAAAAGAAGATTTGTATGACTTTAAATGTTTCAATGAGAGAGCAAATCCGATATCTATGATGGGTAACAGAAAATCTGTATTGCATATGAAATGGAGATATGTAAATAAATACAGTAGAATGTATGTTAAAATGGCAAGCTTTTTACAGCGCACATAGTAAGTTTTATTTTTCAAATAAATTTTCTTTCCTTTTCAATGATATGCAATTATATTATTCAAAGAAAACAATAAAATATAATATTAAAGCGGTACAATTAGTACATACCTACAAATATCAAATGATTGGAGAAAGGTGCGCAATTAAAAAAATATATATAAAGAAAACTAATTGTAATGCCAACGGAAGTACAATCATAGTATTTGCAGAAAAATGTGCATATATAATTTATTTATGCACTTGCATATGAATGTCTCTCCAAAAGAAAAGCAAATGTTTAACGTGTAAATACGCTTCCGAGCTTTGTATTTACACAAAGATGGCGGACATATAAATTCTATTCTTAGTATGTCTCAGCTCAGAAAAATTCTCATAAAACATATTTTTAAACGAAAATGGGGTGAAATTTTCTAAATGATATAATTTCTAATATAATGCATTATGGGGAACTTTGTAAAATGTTCGCCGAAGTAACTCAGTCTAAGCATGTCTTATTCTTCATCATGGTTTGTTTCAACTTTAATATTTAAGAGATAATTGAAGTTTTCGTTAAACTATATTACCATATCATCTCATGAGAAATCATAGTTCTACATTTTCTGTGGAAATTGATTAGGAGACTAAACTTCAATATATCACTGGAATATGGTGTTATAATCTAATTTAGATCCATTCTCTAGAATACTTATTATACATTTCATTATATCTGTATTCTTTAGGAAACGAAAACAGTACGCATATGCTTCTATATAAATTAATCAGTGTAGTATCAAAGGATCCCTTTAGAGAATTTCTTTTTAATATGCTTCGAACGTAAAATACATGTATTAAGTGAAGATTAAAAGCAGGTGAGCAAGAAAAAGTTTTATTAGCATTAAGGTTTATGCTAACATTCTTAAATTGAAATAATTAAAATATATAAATGTCAATGAAAATAATTCTGATTTTCTCAATTTTAATTAATTTAACTCAGTCCAAATAAGTGTTTTATACTTTATTCAACAATATATACGGTTTTGAGTTGAGAGTTCTTGAACATTTTAAACGCGATGAAAATCAACAAAAACATTCAATGTTGGAATTAGTGTATTTAATAAATTTATGACACGTAAAAATATAACATTTTTTATTTTATAATTGTTTAGTATTTCGAAAACATGATTTTATTTAATATGAATGCGCTTCAGAATTTCATGAAGGAGAACTTAAAAGTCGTTGACTATTTAAACAAAATGATCCATAAGTCAGAAAAATAAATTCGAAATGATTTCAAATATAAATAACAAGTACTTTTAAAATTTTATTTTTCTGCTAGAGTATGTGAATAATTTATCGTCTCAATTAGAGTGATACTTTGCCATGAGACGGAACGCTAAGAAGGTAAATGGTGCATTTTTGGAAAAAAAATATCTACCATATTTTATTTCAATATTCTACGTACACTGAAACTACATACTTGTCAATCTTCCGTATTTTTTAATAGAAAAAATACCCACTTTGAACCAATAAATTTATTTAATTAAATGTATCTTGCTTCTATGTGGTAGTCATTTGAAATGTACTTGTTTTCTTTCATAAATCAAATTTTTGGTTGAAATATAATTATTTTAAGAAGAATCTGTCGCGAAAATCGGGAAATTTGGCAATTCCGAAACTATATAGTTTATATAAAATAATTTTATAGTACAGAAGATACATTGATGCTAAGGAACAAATTAAAGAGTTTCTAGGAGCTTTATTAAAATATGTAATCACGTTTACCTTTTTTTATATGCATTGAAGAAAAGTAAAACTATTAACGAAGTGAAAAAATGGAAACTAGAGAGAAATTAAGAAAAATATAACATTGGCTAGCTTCCCTTCTTACATTGTTTGTAAAATGGCTTAGTCTCCGCGCTAATTTAATTTTATATAAGAGACGTTCAAAAAGAAATGAGCCGGAATCTGGAATGTGCAAACCGTTGACAGAATGGTAACATCGTTGCGTCAGTAACAAAGAGGGTTTCAGACAACAGCGCGGAAGTCCACATGCCCGCCGATAGAGTGTCACGAGTGCAAGTCACGTGACTACAAAGCTAGCAGAAGCATGCATCAGTCGTCCAACGCTCATTCGTGTTGCAAGCAATGAAATGGAGGCGTCAAAAGTAGAGCAAAGAGGTGTTGTTCGTTTTCTGACAGCGGCAGAAGTAAGGGGAACGGACATTCAGCAAAGAATGTCACAAGTGTACGGTGAACACTGCATGTCCTTGCAAGGGTCAAAGCGTGGCACAAGCGCTTCAGGGAAGGACGGGTTTGCTTAGCCGATGATGCACGGTCTGGAACACCAAAACGCATTACCGATGACATCGTCCAGCTGGTTGATGGACTCGTTACGCCATTTTAGTGACCTAAAAAAGGCTCTGAGGGGCACACAAGTCACCTCGGACGACGACGTCAAGCAGTACGTGCGGAATTCATTCACATCGCAGCTCCAGGCATTTTACGATACAGCCATTGACCGCCTTGTGTCTCAGTGGGACAAGTGCCTCAACAGCCAGGACCAATACTTCTGAAATACATGTACTAGTTTCTGTTCGTAGGTCTCCGTCTCGTTGCTTTTTCAACGTTCCTAATATATTTTTATATATCGACTTTTCATTTTTTCAGTATCAATTTACACGTTAAATACCATTTTTTTCTGTTATTTAGCAAAAGAAAGGAATATATCAATAAATAAGAGCGAATTTTGATAAGATGTTTAGAAAACACAAATTACGGAATGAAATGAATATAAATATATTTAAAAATATATCACATTTTTTCAAAATGGTAATATTAAAAATACGAAGGCTCAAAATACAAAGAAAGAAAGAGAAAGAAAAGAAATTCTATTCAAGGTAGTTTTATAACTCATATTCCTAAAGAACGCTTGTGTTCACGGTTGCAAGGAAAATACTACAATTTAATTTTTTAATCCAATATTTTCGAAGAAAAATAGTGCTTTTTGTAATCGCAAACTTTCCAAATATATAAAGCAAATAATACTATACAAATTAGTGGTACTCAAAATAAAATTTTGGTATGTATCTGGCAACACTGCTTTTGTCTTTTACAGAATCTATGGGAACAAAAATAAAAATAAATATACACCTCAAAAAGTTTCTGACATACATTATCAATCTTACGGTAACAAGTAAGGAAATAATACAAAGTAAAAAAAAAAAAAAATAAAAATCTTTTATTAACCAAATGAATTTTTTTCTTATTTACGAAGAAATTTACACAGTATCTTATTTGATTCCTATAATAAAGCATAGTGATAATTTTCTCCTGCATTCGTTCGCTTAATTTAACGATACCAAATAAAAAGTTTCAAAACTATTTTAATTAGGAACCTTATATTTTTACCGCGTCCATTCATAAAGTTTAACGGCTCTATAGTTGACATTTAAAATTATATATGCATTAGACTGCATTCTTATTTCTTTATCCAACTATTTTCTGTGACACATAGTTGAGCTCAATGAACTCAAATGTCAATCATTTTAGTTAAAATGTGTTTTTGAAAATTAATTTAATATATTTAATAAAATAATAATATTTGACGGAAATGTTTTCTGAGAACAAAATGTAAAATAAGGATTAGGTCAAATTTTTAATGTAAATATTCATTTACGATAATGCCGAATTCAAGAAAATGAGAAGGGATAGAAATGAAGAAAAAATTTATTTATTTATTTATTTATTTATTTATTTATTTATTTATTTATTATTATTATTATTATTATTATTATTATTATTATCATTATTATTTGAACCTATAAAAATGTCGCACAGTTGGTGCGATGGGAAATTACTAAAGTTACTCTCGTACGAGTCGTACTGTCGTACTATCGTACGACTTTGCGTTCCATAGACCAGCAATACTAGCAATGCCAAAATTTTAAATTAATAATCTCGAAAATTTTTCAGCAGTTTTACTACAATAACTTTTGAACAAGTAGACAAATTTACATGCTAACTAACTATTATTAAAATTTAAACAATTAAAAAGTAAAATAAAAAATAAAATAAAAAAACAAAAAAAAAAACATCAAATAACATTCAAAACTTTATTTCTTAATTAATCCACTAACATGCAGTTTACATTAACTTTCTTATCACTCATTCAATTATACTGAAATTACGATGAAATCTTTCTTGAAAGTATGAAAAATGAGTAGTATAGCTTTGTTTATTTTATTTTGAAATGTAATATACTGAATATAGGTAAAATAGGTTCAGGTGAAATATGGTTTTTCAGAGACCACTGATGGTTATTCACCAAAATTTGGGAATAACTTCGTTTTGGTACTAGAAAAGAAGATCCAAAGAAGTCTCCAAAAAATAAACTTGTTTTACTATGCATTGGGGTGTAAAAGTTGGGGCATTTTAACTCAGAAAGAGGGATGGGGACTAATTGTTTTTAAGTAGTTCATGTGGTGTATAGCTTTTTATATATAGTTTAATTCTGAATCGAATGACATCATTCGTAAGTCGATACTATCACTTGATACAAAGTTACGGCAGGTTGTAAAAATAAAAAGCCGAAAATTATACTTTACTACTGGTTAAATAGGGTTTTACAACAACAACTAGTCGCCATTCAAGAACATTTCGGAATAACTTCGTTCTCGCACTAGAAAAGAAGATACGATGCTCCCCCCAAAAATAAAATTGTTTTACTGTGGATTTGGGGGGAGGCAAAAAGGGGTATTAATTCAAGGGGGGGACTCAACTTTTCTTAAAATAAATTAGTGTGGTAATGTTTACTATGTATTTTTTAATACTGAAGCGTATGACACCATTTGCAAGCGGATAAAATAAACCACTTTACCTATTTTTAGAAAAGTTGTGTTCCACTCCCCCCCCCTCCCCGACACACACACACATTGAGTCATAATGCCCCTTTTTGACGCCAAACCATAGTACAAACACTTTATTTGATACAGTACATCTTTATTTCTTGTGCCAGAAAGAAATTCTACCAACATTTTTGTGAATGGCTTCCAGTTGCCGCCTATCACTCAATATTTGTTCTATTTTACCTGTACTACATCGGCTTTACGATTTTTTGAAATATTTATGTGGCATTTTGTCACAAATGGAAGAAATGTCCAACAAATTCATAAGTTAAATACAGTCGCAAATTATTTTTCATCTTAGCAGCCGAGTAAAGTGTAGATTGCAGAACAAAACCAAGATGACAGTCGAATCCATTTTATTAAAACACAATCCTCTTTAGATTCGAGGGGAAATGGTTTCTTTAGTTCGATAAATTTCATTGCTCGCTGCATAAGAACACATCCGTTAATAAACTCTTCGATGACAACATTCCACTGCCCTCCCAAAGCCGTCCCGTTTTTTTCAGCCAACACCCAACGTCCAAAATTCCACCGAAATTAGAGTATGCATAGGGTTTTAACTGGCTTTGCGCAAGACTACAACATACGTCACGTGGCTGTGTTTCATCGAATCATGAAAGTTTTAAAGGGATTTTATTCGTATTTCCGGCGCAATAATTTTGAAGAAAATCAATTTCCTGGCTGAAAAAAATGTTCTACAGGCTTCTAAACTCTCGTTAACAGATGAATAACGTATCAACAAACCAAAGTATCTGCTTTGAGGCTGTAGTTAAAACTAGCTTCGAACTTAATACGCAATAAAGAAAAAAAGGAAAATGAATCTTTGATGTAGGAAAAAAAATGAGAGCATTTTGGAAATATTGTAATAGACATTTAATATTTAATGATAGAATGTTTTTTAAAAAAGCACAAAGTTTTTTAGAGCGGAATAATTTAAAAGATATGATATTTTAGCATTTAAATAAAGGATTTATAGAGGTTTGACTACACGGAAATAATAATAATGAATTAAAAATAAATGTTTTCTATTATAAAATTAAAAAGAATAAATTTAAGTAGTTATCGCCATTTTTAGATCTAAATACTTTGGAATAAATATTATTAATGGGATTAGAATAAAATGGCTTTCCATAGGGATAGTAAAGGACTATTTTAAGAATAAGAATTATTTTAATAAGCCGGGGTCATATACGAAACATTACTAAATGGAAAAATTTTATAGAATAATTTAGCAGATTGCGGAAAAAATTAAATTTTGTAATATATATATATATATATATATATATATATTTATTTATTTATTTATTTATTTACGGTGTATTTTTATATTATTTAAATATGACAAAATAAAACGTATGCTTTCCTTCTACTCTCTTTAATTTTTATTGTTTATAAATCTCGTGTAAGGATCCAATTATGTGTTCTGTGTAACATGATAAAGGATTTATTGCAGTTCCCATGAACACTGTTGGTCTTAGAAATATTACACTTCCCACACAATTTCCAGTAGCCCAGCTCAGGGACTTTGACCATTTCCACTTATGTTTTCCTTACAGACTGCAAATAAACATACGTATTTTAAGAAATCGGAGACATCTGGAAATTTACGTATATGCAGACATATACTTCTTACGCAAGGAATATTTACTGCCATACTAACTGTCCTGTTTATAAAAATATAATAATCGAACCATCCATAGGTTGTAAATTGTATTTTACTACCTTGTGGACATAATACCAATTATAAGTAAGTTAAAAATAATTCATATAAAAAATGTCCTCTCATAAACAACGTTTTCTTTTTAATTTTTTTAATTTTTTTATTATTAAAAAATACATACATACACACAGACATATATGTAGTGTAAGTTTAAAGTTTTACAATTTCAATTTTTTGTTGAAAGGATCTGTGTATTAACTTTTGGTTTCAGTTATAAGAAAATGGCGAAACAAAACATATGTTTAATTTTCATTATCCAATTAGTTACACTTTAGAAAAAGGAATAGAAAAAAAGTCCAACAATAAAGCATCTGACTAAATTTAATAAAATTCTGCTAGTTCCACTTAAATAAATTATATAACAACTTGTATTTAATTTGAATGTATATTTATTTTACAAGTATTTCACAAGTTGAAATCAAATAGGTTTGCAGAAACAATTATTAGATTATTTGAGAGACATTCGATAAAATGATTTTTTCTTATTATGCAAAATAAAGAGTTTTTCTGCGAAATATTTGCAATAAGTAAGATTTGTTAAACAATTATAAAAATAAAATGTTTTACTCATTATAACGTTTTGGGGATTCAGATAAATATAGTAAATTAAATTTTTTGCAAAATACTTCAATAATCATAATTTAAAATTAGATAGATGTTTATTTTTAACGAAACATTTATTCCTGGTAAACAGAAATATCATCAAAATTTATATACGTTAGAAATGTCATAATAATTCCTGCATCTGCAATTGAAGTTGAAAACTCATTTTATTTAAATGCCATTTCCGTTTTTAAAACTGGTATATTAAGCACTCTAAATATTTTTTTTCAACGAGAACTGAAGCGTCATTATTTACTGAGAAGATTTTGTATTTTTGAATTTATATCTCAATCCTGCTTTAGTTCTAACAGGAAATTTTATCATAAATATTTTCGTCAAATTATACATGTTAAAATATATGATATTCGAAATTAAGTATTTACTTAAGGATATTTAAGTATATATTAGGCAAGTTTGTACTTTTGAATTTATATCTCAATTCTGAAAAATAAATGTAGTTTGCTAATAAATATATTTTTTCTCTTGCCAAGTAGACATATAAGCGAAATTTAATTTACAACCGCCTTTTTTTTCTATCTCATAGATTAATTAATAGAAAATATGAAATTTGGGCGAATTGTTCGTCGAATAATTATATATTTGTTTTACATAATTTTAACATGATACACAATTTACAAGTAAATTAGAATTTGTCCAATAAGTCGATGCTTTAAGGCAAAAAAGGTATGAATAAGTTTGGGAAAATAATTTAATAATAGAAATGTATTAAAGAATATGTTCTACCCTAATTGTTATACATGCATGGGAATACGTTTCCTCACAGATAATCAAGTTACAAGTCATCGGAATGTGAGCAGATTCCATACACGGGGCAATCCTTGTTCCAGGTCATTGAACAAACTGGATAAAGCAGCTACCCGCTTTGCAATGAAGTCCTCAGTACGATTAAGTTTGTGAATAAAACCGGCTATGTCCATTTTGCATATATTTTAAAGGGGAGATAATTATCAAAACACCTAACTCTTTGAGGCCAAGCATTATATATTGGATAAAATCAACTTGGAGGTTTAAAGCCTTTTTTTCTTTGGAAATGTCTTTTTCCGTTTAAAAATTTTTAGTATTCAAAAAATCTGATAAATAATTGCTTGAATCAAGTTTTCCTATTAAGTCAATAAAATATAGAGCTATTTATATCTTCAATTTTTTTTATAAAATAAAGTATTTTATGGTCATGTTTAATTGAAGCAGAAATTAACTTCTCAAATATTTTTGTATTTTAATTTATTTGCTCCAGTTAAATCCTGCAATCTATTTTTTATCGTCATGTTTGCTATGTGTTAAAAAAAACTAGGGATTTCGGAGTTCTTGATTATTGTACTTCAATTAAGAATCTTTTTATCTGAGGTAGTAAAATAATACATCGTAAACACACTCGCTTGCAAAAATTCAATAAAATACGTTCTCTTCATTCAACAAGATTTTTACTGCCTAGAATATCGGTACGTTTGCCATAGCCGTAAAATTGCATTATTTAATAACCTAGTACTTAATTTCGAAAATATGTTTGTGAACAAAGTTATTGGAAAATCGTTTAAGAACTATAAAAATGGTTTTCATCAGAAGAATCAAGATATTTTTTACTTGTCATCGTGTAAAAAGAGAGAGAAAGGTTTCATTATCTAAAACTTTTAAGGCTCATGGTGCATACTAGTGTATGTTTAACTAGTATATGTTTATTGGGAAACAGACTATTGTTGTTTTTCTTTAAATGTTTATAAAATTTACTGTTTTATCTCTAAACACGTTTTATTTTTATCATCCTTTTACAATTTTATTGTTATTGTAATGTATTGTATTGTTACATTTTTTAAATATTACTATTCTTCTCTAGAAATATTTTACCAAAATGCTTGCAGAATCAGATTGTTTACAGCATAAATCTCAAAATAGTGAGTTTTCTATATCTAAAGGCGAATAATACTTAACTTTGTTAATATATTTTTGTGATATTATATCGACACTTAAGAGTATAAATATTCTGGCTGTAATTTTGCTATTTAGAGTAAAGTAAAAAAAGCACAAAGAATGAAATACATTTCGAAATGAATTCTCTTACAGTGCTTTATCAAAAATAATGTTTATAGATTTCTATTTTCATTTTAATTTCAATGAAATAAAATAAAATTTATTAAACTTATATTTTATATTTTAGAAGAAATACTTACACCAAGCAAAAACCACCTTTTTAATCAACAGAACACACAGAAATGCGCATGAGTGGGACAAGACCGTAGGCTGAATTTATTTCCGTGAAGAAGAAAAAACCTTTTGAATTTTAGGGTACGATGCCTTTTCTACTTTCTTCTATCTATAATAGGAGAAAGTATTGTAATCGGATTTTTTTACTTCCGGTTTTCGACGGATTTACACGTTTTAGGGGTTAGAGATTCCGAAAAAATTTTTTTTTACAAAATGTCTGCCTGTACGTGTGTGTGTCATCTTTGTATCATCGAAAAGTGTATGAAGTTATGCTTCGAATTGAACTAAATTTCATTTATAGGTTTTTGCCTGGTGTATGACATTATGCATAGAATTGAAAGAAATTTTTTATGTGTTTTTGACTACGGCCGGCAGGTCCTAGTTAAGGCGACGCTGTAACCATTTAAAGATTTCAACTTCCAAAATAGGTACTAAAAAATTAGAAATCCAAAAAGATTTTTCCGTTAAATGTTTGGTCTTGATTCAAGGATTCCGCAGCAATTTTTGTTTTGCCTCTATCTTAATAAATGTTTGAGGTATAGCAGTTTGAAATTTTAGGGTGGCTGTCATTTTGATACAAGACAGCGGGATTCTCCTATAAACGTGTTTAATATATGAGTTTTAGTTAACATGGATTCTGGTAAATTTTGTTTCAATGTTGTAATCATCGTACCAACTGTTATATGCTTAACACTATATATTCGTATTCGCAAGGCGACATTTGGTAAAATATCGCCAAAGTTGGCGACAAAAAGAGGTAGCCATAAATGAAACCAACTTGGCTATAGCTAACCAATTTGTTTTCCAATAAAATTAGCTAAAATAAAAAAAAACCTATCTTTTCCTGCCACTATGGGCCAGAAATATTTTTCGTAGTTGTGTTGTACATCGGTTGCTCGTGCAAAGAAGGATGCTCCGTATCCATGTAACCCAATGATTCGCAAGTAGCTGACGTAGAACAGAATGACGATAAATATTTATTTTATTGGCAATGTCATAGCGAATTTTGAAATATTAACATGTATGAGATAGAAAAATGTTTTGAGATCGACGCATCCATCTATTTGTAAATGGAAATATATGAATGTACTTTTTTCCAATGTTTTTTTTTTCGGTAAAGGAGAAGGGGGATCCCTACCAAGCTTAATGCCTTGGCGTAACGGTGCTAGAATGTAGCGAACTGGCGATGATCACCGCGAAAACTCACGCCCCGCCATTGATAATAAATCTAAAATTAGATAAAAAGGATGCTGTACGTTCATGTTGTCGTTTTATCTCGTTATCTATCTGTTTTTATTATTAATTACTCAAAATGCGTTTACAAGCTTTGAAACACAATACGAATACTCGATTTTGACTCCCCATTCAGAAAACGTATTTCAGTTTATTACTTCGTATTATTTGACTCGAAGGAGACTTTACACTCGCATTTCTCGTTTCTAAATGTGTTGTAGATTTAAGTATGTGATGAGATGTTTTGAGTAAATGAAAGTTTTGAGACATTCCCTGTCACTCTGCAACTACCACATGTTTTAATGTTTTCACTTTACTCTTTTGTGCCTCATGCATATTCTTACATTACTATTAATCGTGTTTTCTTTTTGAGACAGAATTGAAAGTGGCACTCAACATTTTAATTTCCTGTCAATAATTTTGATTGTAAAAAATGCTTTTGGCAAAGCGAACATTCATCACAGATTTATTTGTCATACAGCGAATTTACATCATCAAAAATGGATTTTGTTATTTAGCTTTACTAGTGCAAATGGTTACATACATAATTTTATTTTAATTAATATGACATTTTTGAAAAAATAATGATAAGGAGAAAAATTATAAAACATAATTGAAGGACTAATGTGTAAAAGACGGTAACTAAAAAAATGCAAATTGCGAGATATTCAGTATTTAAGCTTTCTAAACATAACAAGTTGGAAATTGTACGTCAAACATGACAAATGAGGTGCGTTTGTACTATAACTAGTTTCAGTGAAATGAGTTATATCGTTTGTTATTATGATATGATTAATTTACGTAATAAAATGAGAACATTTTATGTTTGCAACATTTTATCTTTTGTTGACATTTACTGAAAATTCCAATGGGAAACTTAAGCCTAGTTTTGAAAATTTCAGAAGTTGAAATACATGTTTAGACTCTTTTTCCATTTAATATCTATTTCCCCGGAAACATCTATCCAAAAAACTGTCGGTATACAATAGGATTCCTGTAATTAATCAATTTTAGTATACAAATTTGGTTTTTTAATTCAGTAATACGTAAATAATATGACTCCATCATAAATATGACGTATTCCCCATGGTAACCTAGAATAATTATCTATCATGGGATATCATTGAATTAATTACGTATGATAGGATTTAATAGAATGAATAATGTGACTATAACTTTGTCATAGAGGTTACAAAATTTCATATACGTCATATATGACTATAACGTCATATATGTAAGATAACTTAACGATACATCTCGGTCGTTTGACGATTAATCCTCGGAATTTGCTATAACTAGAAAGTACTGATTTAAAAAAAATTCAAATTACTTAATTAATATTTTTATTAATATCTTTTTAAGTTTTGATTCGATTTTCATAAAATTTGAAATGACTCGACAAAATCCTGCAACGATTATATATATTAAATTTCAAACCATTCGGTTGGGTAGTTTTTGCACTGCTATAAGCAGACAGATGGACCAGACGATAACTATAGGCGCTACGTATTTAATTACAAACACACCTAAAAAAAGAATAAAATTGATTCTTTCAACCGATTTCTTAACACTAAACCTTCAGTTAAATTACTTGCAAAATGTTTTGTTAACAGATGTTATTTCATTTGGTTATTGTATTTTAATAACAAAATCCCCCTGTACTTACCAAAAACCTATCTTTCATTATGATGGCATGTATTGTGTAACAAATAAACCTTGTATTTTAACAAGTATGTCAGTATGAGTTAACTAATTTTACATGGTAATCAGAAAAATTATTAAATATCAGTTATCATATATTACACCCAATACATTCATTTATAACAAGAAACATATTCAGGGTAAAAATAAAATGTGGAAATTAAAATTTAAACGTTGCTTTTGTACATAAATTATTAATTTTCTATACTAGAGAAAATGTATTGATATAAAATTGCATTTAACTTTTACATGTAACGGAACAGAAACTGCGAGTTTCCATAGAATATTTAAATAAAAAAATTGGATATCTTGTAAGGCATATTTTGATGCACGTTCATTTAAATAAAATAGAGTAATAAACTAAAATAGAGTAAACGAATAATCAATATATTTCTGGCTTATATTTTAAGGTTACGTATCTGTTTAGAAATTTTTTCTAGATATAAATACTCTTATCTCTAAAGATTTGTGTGGAAAAAGTTTCCAGGATTCTAGGTATATCTTTGTATAGCATAAAACTTTTATACTACAAAAATTTTAAAAATGTATTCCTAGCGAAATAAAATTTGACAGTTCTTGAATAAATATGTCGTAAAAAGCTGTCCTCAATATGTAAAGATACACAAGGGATATTGTAAAATTCATACGCACATTTTTACTTCGACTTAAAATCACTTTAATTTTGTACTGGCAATGTATTGAAATTGATTTTTTTTTGTAAATATGTCGATTTTTGTCTCGTATAATCTTTAAGAAGTCAGCAAAAACTTATGAAATATTATGGTTTTGTAACAAATACGTTATATAACTCCTCTGCGTGACGTATTGATTCATCTTTATTTATATTGCATTTACTTAGTTAAAAAAAGCAACATTATATAACTTCGGCAGTTACCCTTCTTAATCTATGTAGTGGGAGTGCTGTTGTCTTATTTCCCGTCTCACTATTGCTAGAAAGACTACGGTTCACAATGAATTAGTCACTTTATGCACTCACGCGTCAAAAGCGAAATATTTTGCTGACAGCACACCAAATACTATTCAAAGTCTCTTGGCCAGTAAGAAGAGACTCAATCAGTTTAGAAGATTTATATTAACTCTGTTATAACTAGCAATAAAATATAGACAAAGATTTTTTATCAAATATTTTTGGCAGTTTTTAATTTTGTGCATTCTCTGTTTTCTACAAAAAAAATAGATTTCTTTATTAATTAAATTGTTTTCAGATGATTAGTTTTTTTTAGTCCCTAGGGTTTTTGCTTTCCTTTTTATTTTTTTAATTCCTTAAAAAGGAAATTTTAAAAAAGGAAATCATAAAATTTTGCAAAACGATATAATATTTATTAATTACACATTTTTGGTGGTAAAAAAATGAACTCCTTTATTTTTCCTTTTATACAGAGTTATTTCTATGCCTTCAGATAAATGCTTAGTATTCTACAATAAATCATAATATCACCTTCTTAATATATTTTTTAATTTAATTAAACAATATTTTCTATGTATGTCTACAGTATGTATGGACGAATATCAGGAGCTAACTACAAATGCCTTTTTTCAGCACTGACAAACATACTGCTTTTGCAATTGAATCGGTCATTTCAAAAACCACATAAGTCAAGTTTTTTCCAAATATACTTTTTTGTTGCAAATGATTCCTTAAAGGTTGAGCCATGATCTGGGTAATTACCACATAAGTCAGTGTATTGCTTCCTCTTGAAACAATATCTTCTAATTTTCATTCATTACCTTAACGACATAAGTCATCGACTTAAGTGGTTTTTGCATTCAATACAGAATCGTATGGGAAAAGTTTTCCAAAAGAACAAAAAAAAATTGCTTCTTTGATATGCAAGAATTTCTACTATGATTCTGGTAAAAAGACACTGTAATATCCGAAGAATTTATTGATTGATTCATTAAAGATTCGTTTATCTTGATGAAAGAACATTCAACCGCTGTGTCACTTCCATCAGCCAAACCTAGGCATCGAAAGTTTCAATTAATAGTAAAAAAATGACAATATAAAACGAGTTCAGGATAGCATTCGGGAAGAGCATATGCCTTTTTATCAAAACATATGTAGCTGGCCATCTGCCAATGTTAAAAAGATAATCCAATTGACAAGGATGAAGAATATGATTACGCACCATAATGATATTAAAACATGTTCCCGTAAAAGTGTTATGTTCTATAATTTTTAATTACAACTATGTTTAATATGACTGTTTTGTTCAAATTAAATATCACCTAACCTTGTTTCTTGCTAAAACAATATCAGTCAGGAACAGTTTTTTCTGCTATTCTTTTTTTATTATTCATAAATTATAAAAAATATTCGATATTTACAAACTTAGAAGTCCAAACTCTATAATCAGATCCAAAAAATCCATAAAAATTCGTTTACATGTGAATAATACAGTATTTTTTCCTAAAAAGTTCTGATTCTGTGACTTATGTGGTTTTTGAAATGACCGATTCAATTATAGTACAATGCTAACAATGCAGGAGGAATTTTGAGCTTTATTGAAGAACATTAAGCTTTCCTGTAAAGACATACTTAGTATTAACATATATAAGCCTGTTGAAAATTTATTTGGTGCTACAGATACACTTTTTAGAAATTTGTTTCGCTGAAAATTTGCATTTAATAAATAACAAGAGCGTCATTTGTATTATCTGGAACTTTAATATCATCTCAATTAGAGCAATAGCGATAGAACATTGCACAGAGTCTCTTAAAGTGGAAATTGTATTTCTTGCTACCCCTGCATTTAGATCCTAATTTCATTATTGTTCATAATAATGAAATTAGAATCTGTTAATGATCTGCTTGTCTTGAGGAAAGGGGTGTTTGGCACATGAAAGCTTGAAAAAAGGATTTGCTTGCTCTATAAGCAGTGTCTATAAGCTAGTAAATATGTACTTAGATCCAAATTTCATTATTGAATTTAATGCGATTAGTTTCTTAATGCAGCTGGATTAATGTACTAGAATGTTTTTCATTTTTGCATGTTTTTTGATGTATGTAGAGTTAATGTGACGACAAACTGAGAGACTTGATGGTTCAAGTAAAGACAATCAAAGACCTATCGAGACTATTAAGTCAAAAATAGAGGAAGACCCACTCAAAGCTGATCCCATCTATAATTAACAATAATTAATATGCGTATACAACGATATGGAAGGCCTTTATTGGCTGTCATGTCAGCAAAATAAGTTAATTTCCACCAATTGTTGGATTACCATGTGATCAAGTAAAGCAGTCAACATCGGTGAAGTTTTGCGGCCTGTGTCTTATTTTGACTGTGTGTAGCTATTATAGAATTTTTTTCAACAGATTTACTTTGCTTTATCTGAAATATACTGGCATCATATTGTACACCATCTACGTACAATTTACACTGAGCTCGATACTCCATATTATGAAATATTGTTAAAGTACTCACGGTGCCAATGACCAAGTTACAGTGTAATCTCATTACGTCTTTCAGTGTCATAATATTGCACACAAAGCAAGGTGCGTCTGATATATATATATATATGCCAACCAAGGGACTTTTATAAACCCCCAACCCCCCCCCCCCCAAAAAAAAAGAAAAAAAAACTTCGAACTGAAAATTTAGTTAATGAATAAAATAAAGAATATTTTTTAAATGGCAATCACACAGAAGCAAGACACATTTAAATTAAAAAGTTTCTGGTTCAAAGTATGATTTCTTATTTAAAAAGAGCCCGAGGTTGGCGAGTATGCGTGTGTATATACAGGGTGTCTGAAATCATGGGACAAACTTTGAGGGATGGCACAGCTCACTATAACAAACAATTATTGTATAGGAATATATGACCGGAAGTGACGCGTTGAGGCACAAACACAAAAAAATAACACATTAACGGAATCATAAAATGTTCAAAGCAAGAAACTTAACCAGTGATTCCGTACAGAAAATGTTAAAACGGCTGCTGGAAATTGCATCCAACAGCAGTCACACATGCTTGGCAACCTCTATGGCGTGATTGGCTGACATAGTTGGCGAAAGTTGAGGACAGTAAAGCGATGCGCCAGTAATATGCTGCATCAGCAAAAAAAGGCATTTGCGCTTAAGATTTTGCACGTGATGGGTATTTTACTAATAGCGAAAAGGCAGACATGTATCTGATGCATGGTGCTGCTAATGGTAACGGCAGAGCAGTGCTACGGCTGTATCAAGAACGATTTCCAAGTAGACGTATGCCGAACCACAAAATGTTTGAACGATTACATAGGCAACTTTGTGAAAATGGTTCATTTAACGCCAGTACTGATGGAAGGGGCCGATCAAGAACTGTACGACAACAACACATGGAAGAATCCATCTTGGACCATATGGACGAAACACCCTGCACAAGTACAAGGGCTGTAGCATATCGTCTACATGTCAGTCAAAAAACCGTTTGGAGAGTTTTACACGCAGAAGGTTTACACCCATTCCACATACAGAGAGTCCAAGCTTTGCAGACGTGTGATTTCCCTCCGCGCGTGGCTTTCTGCCAATGGTTCTTGCAGTAGAGTGTGTTGCTGCCGGCTTTTCCGCTCATGTGCTATTCACAGATGTGATTTTTACACACAAAGGCGTTCAATGCCCACAATTCTCATGTGTGAGCAACAGGAAATCCACACGCCACACACCCACATGCATTCCAACAACGTTTCTGTGTGAACGTTTGGGCAGGTATTGTGAATGATTCCCTCATAGGCCCATATCTCCTACCTACCCAACTCAATGGCCGCTGTTATCGGATTTTTCTGGAAGAGGTTTCACCAGAATTGCTGCAAGAAGTTCCAACTAGCGTTCGCAATCAAATGTGGTTTCAGCATGATGGTGCGCCAGCACATTTCAGTATGGAAGTCCGTAATTACCTGGATGCTACTTTTAGGGTGAACTGATTTGTGCGTGGTGGACCAGTACGATGGCCACCACGATCACCAGATTTAACGAGTGTCTCGGTCTTTTCCTATGGGGATATTTGAAAGCCCACATTTACGAGACTCCAGTTGACTCCATTGAAAAATTCGTTGCTCGACTATCCTGTGCAGTTGCACGCATACGTGAAATACCCAGGGTATGGGAATCTGCTCGCCAATCACTCCACCGATGCTACCAAGCTTGCATTACTGTTGGTGGCCACAATACTGAGCATTTATTGTAGACATTGCTGTAAAAAAACATTTATTGACGACGTTGTAAATAAACAATGTTTTTGATTTCATGTGTTATTTTTTGTGTTTGTGCCTCAACGCGTCACTTCCAGTCATATATTCCTATAAAATAATTGTTTATTATAGTGACCACCTATCAAAGTTTGTCCCATGATTTTAGACTCACCCTGTATATCTCTGTATATACTTTATATTCCCTCATAAGAGTGCATGAGAATTTTATTAAATAAATAAATAAATTATATTTTTATATTTATTTATTTTTTATTAGTGCATAATTTTGTCAGAATTTTTGTTTTCTAGAAATAAGAGAAAAAAGCTTTTGTATAGATTAAATTGTTGAATATTAGGAAGCAGAAACATATAGGTGACAACGGTATTGTCATAAATGTTGGTACGCTTTTACTGATAGAAAATCTCTGCAATTAAATCAGCAGAGATTACTAATCGAAAATAGCCGTGTTCAATATTAATCATCGTGCGATTTCTTTATGGATAGATTTAAAGAATTTATCAAATCATAAAAACAACTGTTTTAAAGAAATTTTGACATTTAATTTAACGTGGAATTGTTTTCCTGGCATAAAAATATTTTATGAACATACCGTAAATTATGAGTCAATATTTATCACGTAAATAAAGAGAACTCTTCTCTGAACACTGCATTAAAGTACATCCGGTTTGTCAAATTAAATAAAAACAAATTATTTGTATCGTTAAATGAATTTTATTAAATGTTCACCGTCATGAGTGTATTACTTGGGAATACTAAATACTCATATTTAATATATAATCGAAATCGACAAATTAATAAAATTTGTCATAGATAACTAGAAAATTTATGATTTGATTTATCTTTATTGAAACTTTTTAAGAAAAGACAGAATAAAACTTAATTTAATTTTAGTAGTAAAGGGAAAAGATTTAAAGTACATTTTTGTGAAATAAATAAAAAAGGTTTTACCAAATCTCTTCGTTTGGAGTGGCAAAGTATTTCAAACTTTCTTACAAACTTATAAGAGCCAGGATAATTATATTACGTCAATTTAAAGTCGTTTCAACTGCATTAGTACCATAATAATACATGGATAAATATAACATCTCTTTTATTGAGCAAGAAAATTTATTTCAATCGACAAATTAAATAAAAACAAATCGTCTGTTTATTGAAACGGATTTTAAGAACTTTACGTTCATAATGGATTTGTTTTTGGGGAATACAGAATACTAAAATGTAATGTTTAAGCAAAATTGACAAAGAAATAAAATTTACCATATACATTCAGAAAAAATATAATTTTATTTGATTCATTTTGCAATGAGCTTTTATTCAAAAAACAAGGATTAAATTTAATTGTAGTTGTAACAGTAAAAGACAAAAGAATTCATATGTAATATATTTTATCGAATCAGTAGAAGATTCAGTTTTTATTTTTATTGATTCAGAATTTAATGCATTATCGGTATTTATGTGATAAAAGTATTCAGAATTTTTTATATAAAGCTGCGGGGGCTTAGACAGTTATTTATATTAAATTAGTTTAGAAGCAGATTTATCCAACATTGCATAAATTATTTAAGTATCAAATTCTTTACAAAAAATATAGTAAAAAATAATATTAAAAGAATATAAAGAGGAAAGACTTATTCATTTGATGGGGGGGAAACGCAAGTTATGAGTTTAAAAAACACATTTTTATCGAAACTGCATATTTCTCATTAAATCGAGGAATGGCACTTTTGTATGAGTAAATCTTTTTTACATTAAGGATAAATATAGCAGATGTTCTATTCCAAATTATTGATAATTAAAAATACTATATAAGCAGCAAAGCGAAAAAAAGATATTTAAACTACTTTTACTTGTGTAATATTATACTATATGTATAATATTTACTTGTGTAATATTATACTATATGTATAATATTTACTTGTGTAATAAATATAAGCTGAAAGCAGAAAGAGAATTAAAGTTTTAATTTCACAAAATAGGAAAAAATATTTTTTCATTTTTGCTATTTTATACCTGTTTTTGGTGAATGCATACGAAATATTTTAAACGTGATATGTAATCAGAAATCTTTCAGACAACTTGGCAAAGTATATCAATATCAGATTGAATTTTGTTTTTTTTAAATGTTAAACACACATTACAGGCCATGGTTTTCTACCCGACATTGTACCCAAAAGAACCGGCTGGTTTTTTAAAAAAAAAGTCCAAATACCCCCCCCAAAAAAGTCATGGTAGGTTTTTCCACTTTTTTCAAACTTTAACATACTATATTTTTGTTTCTCATAAAATCAGCAATGTAATTAATTAAAGACTGAAGAAAAATAAATATAACCATATTATAATAAAAAAGCGAATATATTTTGATAAGTGTATTTAATTAGAAACATATTGCACGCTTATTGTTCTAAAAAGTATATTATTTAAATTTTAATTGCATTTTAAATTTCTTCTTCTTCTTCTTCATATTTTTTAAATTAATTCTTACTGTTTAAAAATCTGTGTACTTTTACTAATTTTTGTAATTTTCACAACCCAATCTGTTACAAAGTTTAGACCATACGAATCCACAGAAAACACGAAAACACTCTTTCAATTAATGCTGAATGAACTAGACAACTAGTCAACCCATTCAAAAATTTGCAGAAAACCTTGACATTCTTATTTATTAAACGTTTTTCCAAAATATTAAACCACTGTGCAGAGCTAAAACTTTTAATTACATCATCCACAAACATTGATGGTTGATATATTTGTCTGTCTTTAATTATGAATACTAAAATTGGTACAATCCATTCAGGGTGTTTGTTAACGATTCTGTATATTTGTCTTGCTCCGGAGATAAACATTTCCCTGCATATTTTGGATTCATCATATTTGCTAGGTAAGGAGTTGGCAAAAGAGCTTCACACATCCTTATCTGGATATTGTTTTTATGCATTATAAGATCAGAACATTCTGCTAAATCCAGCCAATGGTCCCATAGCATCAAAAATATTTGTTTTCAGTATGCATTTGATCAAATATGTTTTCTATGTATTTCAGCTGCGTTTGCACGTGGATAACGTCTTTCTACACAAGCACATTTTCTAAAATTCGGATAATATTTTCTGGAAATTTTTCATGCTGTATTTCTACATATTTAGTACATATTTAAAAAATGTATCTATAGACTCAAGCTGAGGATTCCAGCGTGTAACATTTGGTATCTGTGGTATTAAACCTCCCTTTTCTTTCAGCCATCCATGAGGTTGATATTGATTTAGGTAAAATTTATTAACCTCAATCACATATTCAAGGATTTTTTAATTTAAAATTTTATTTACTAAAATTCATATGAAGGGCTGAACATCGATATGTTATCATATTATTTTCTAATTTTTTTCTCGTTTTTGCCATTTTGTTTTCATTATCTGCGCATACAGCAAAAAGTTTAACTCCAAATTTCTTCTGACAGTAATCATTACTTTCAAAAGCAGTGTACAGTACTCAATACACAGTATTTCTGTGCACAGTATTCTGCTGTTTTTTGTTGCTTTTACAATCTGTAGCATTAAAACAAAAGAAGTTCGAAGAAGGGCGCAGGGGGCAGAACACCTAGTATAATATTTTTTTGTATGAAATGCACTTCCATGATCAGGAAGAATCACATAATTAGTCAGTTAAATACTTTTTATAAGTAAATAAAACAGCCTGTTTAGTCATAATAATGAGAGTGTTAGTGATTAAAATTCACCTAATCAAATGGTGATTTATATTCTAAAGAAAGTCGCCACTTTTTCCCGCCAAACCTAAAAAAATTATCTTAATTATCCGGAGGCTGCACCCAAATTCTCGTTTAATAAAATATGTCGTGAGAAAAACTATCGCACGAATATTTTCATCAAAACGTTTTGAGATATGATCCATGTACATTGAATTTCTCATTTTTAATGCTGCATTACAGCGATCTTTAATATAATTACCTGTGTGAATTGAAGTAACAATTACTGCTTCATTTTTAACATTCCCCCCCCCCCAATCCAGCAGAAAAGTAAAACTATTACCATGCCCTTGAATTTCTTTATTTTTTTTTATTAAATCATAAATTTCGGAAGATGCCTCTTTCACGAACTTACCCCTTAAGTCTGCACTACTCGGAACAGAGTATTCGGGACGCAATGATTTCACCATTTCTTTGTATTCATGGTTTTAGTCAGCATTAAAAGCAGTATTATTCGAATAAAAGAACTTAGCAACTCTCAAGTCCAAGTTGCATTCTTGAAGAATCGTAGTTTTAATGGTAAATCCAGACAGTAACTTTTGATGTTTCAATACTGCTACTGAATCTCCAGTATTGTCCCGTTTCTCACAGTTGACTGCAGAAGTAGTAGGTTGAGTTTCCAATACTCACGTGATGCTTTCATTTTCTTGAAAATGAATTTGTGTGCAAAACATACCTTTTTAAGCATATATTGAGATGAACCTTTATCCTTTCAATTTAGCACTTAGTTCAGTGCCACAATGATCACATTTAACTTTGTTTTGGTAAGTGGGCACTTTGTTAACTTCTAATATTTTTCGTGCACTTTTTCTACCACTACCTAATGGCATTATTTAAAATAATGTATGTATAACACACCAAAAATAATTACAATGTTTAAAGATATTACAAATACATATATAGTATGAAACTCAAATTTAAGAGAATACAAGTTATCCACCTAAACAGCAAAATGGCTTACAATTATAACACAGAAAACATGCACAGCTTTTAAACACTGAATGTATTAGTCATCTTTCAATCAATAACCAATATCTTACTTAAGGTAATCATCCAATGAACAGTCTTGTTCTCCCTAACTTACTAACTGGTTAAAACAGGTTTATTGCTACTGGAACTGGTTAAAACAAGGTTTTCCTTTCCTATTTCTTTACAAGAATACGAGTACAATATGAAATTCCTGTGCATTCCCTATTAATTTAATTAATATCAATTCAGTAAATTCATATTAAACTTATATTTTTTACTTTCTTCTATCTATAGTAGAAGAAAGTATTGTAATCGAAATTTTTTTCGACTTCCGGTTTTTGACGGATTTACACGTTTTAGGGGTCAGAGATTCCGAAAAACATGTTTTTACAAAATGTCTGTCTGTCCGTCTGTCCGTCTGTGTGTCTTTTCATTGTACCATCTAAAAGTGTATGAAGTTATGCTTCAAATTGAACCACATTTTTTCTAGGTTTTTGGCTATGGCAAGCAGGTTCTATCAGAATTTGGGGAAACTTCAACGAAAGGGGGCGCTGTGATCGATATTTTTGTTTCATTTTCACTATTGTACCATCTAAAAGTGTATGAAGTTATGCTTCAAATTGAACCACATTTTTTTTCAAGTTTTTTGGCTATGGCACGCAGGTTCTATTAGAATTTGGGGATACTTCGACGAAAGGGGGCGCTGTGATAGCCATTTAAAGATTTCAAATTCAAAAAGATGTGCAAATTCAAAAAAATTAGAAATCCTAAAACTTTTTTTCGTTAAATGTTCGGCCTTGATCCGGAGAATCCGGAGCAATTTTTGTTTTGCCTCTATCTTAAAAAAATAGCTGAGATATAGCGGTTTGAAATTTTAGGGTGGCTGACATTTTCAAACAAGACAGCGGAATTTCATCCATAAACGGGTTTAATTTATGAGTTTTAGTTAACACGATTTCGGCAAATTTTCTTTCATTGTTGTAACCATTCATCCTATTACATGCTTATCACTATATATTTATATTCGCCAACGTCGAATTCTCGCCCAAACCTAGCGACAGTTGGCGGAATATAGCAAAAATAAGTTGCCATAAATGAAGCCAACATGGCTGTAGAGGACTAATTTGGCGATATCCACATTCAAATTCAATGTTGACGAAAACTGGGATTGAATTTTCTTTATTTAGGTTCCACGCATTTTACCTTCGTGTTTTCCAGTAAAATTAGCTAAAATCGTAAAACCAAGGAATAGGGAGGCTATCTGTTCCTGTCGGTTCAGGCCAGAAGGACTTTTCGTAGTTTAGTATACATCGGTTGTTCGCATCCCTGTAACACGACGATTCGCAAGCAGCTGACGTACAATAGAATGACGAAAAATATTGATGTTATTGGCGATGTGATAGCGAATTTTGATGTATTAATATGACTGAGATAGAAGAAAGTTTTGGTATTGGCACATCCGACTAGTTTATAGTAAGGTTATCTTTTTACTATAAAATGTGTATTTTTGTTAATAGAACAATTTTTAAATTATAGAAAAAAATGTGAAAAAAAAAACAGCTTTTTTATAAAACCCCATAAAACCATTTTTTTAGTTGGGGGGGTGGGGTTATTAAAAAAACCCACATGGGCAGGGTTATTAAAAAGGCTTCAGACAATAAAAAATCTGGCCGCAAGAAGGTCGCAGGGGTCAGAACCCCTAGTATAATATTTTTTTGTACGAAGTGCACTTCCATGATCAGAAAGAATCACATAATTAGCAAGTTAAATACTTTTTATAAGTAAATAAAACAGCCTGTTTAGTTATAATAATGAGAGTGTTAGTGATTAAAATTCACCTAATCTAATGGTGATTTATATTCGAAAGAAAGTCGCCACTTTTTTCCGCCAAACCTAAAAAAATTATTTTAATTATCCGGATGGTGCACCATAATTCTCGTTTAATAAAATATGTCGTGAGAAAAACTGTCGTACGAATATTTTCATCAAAACGTTTTGAGAGATGATCCATGTACGTTGAATTTCTCTTTTTTAATGCTGCATTACAGTGATCTTTAATATAATTATGGAAATTTACATGACTGATTACTCACAAATTTAGGTGCGTACAGCATGCAGTATTGTCTGAAAACAGAACTTAACTTCCGATAGGCTGACGTTACATTGTTAACCCTTTCAGGGGCAAGCAATTGTGTACTTGTAACGGTGAATTCCCACCGGAATTTACTAAAGAATTTAGTTCAAAATATGGAAAAGCACTTTTTCAACTTTTTCGCATCAAAGCTAAAAAAGTAAAATTTGATTAAAAGTTTCTGATTTGAATTGGATTAAAATTAGATGGTATATAATATATACCACTGCCTCTCAAGGGGTTAAGGAATGTTTTGACTCTATATATTTGATCCCTACATTATTTAGTTCATGAATGAAAGTTATTCTATACAATTACCTTATTATATACTTACACGAGACAAAATACTTCCAAGTATAAAGATGATCTTTTTGTTGATAATTTTTCCACTTTAAGATCTAAAACTGCGGTTATACGAAGAAAACTACGTTAAATGATCACAGCTGAAACCAATCATTCTCTCTTAAATCCTGTGTCTATCTTCACTCGTCGTAATAAGCCAAAAACCCACCTGATAAATTGTTGCCACTGATAAAAAATTTTCAATGTTTAAAAATGTGATACGGCAGGTTTCATTACGCACAGAAAAAAGCTAGAATTTAGAAATACAACAATTGAAAATTTTTTTGATAAAATAGTTTTTTAAATACAAATTGCAGAATATAGTTTATTTATTCACCTCATTTTTTATCATATGATTTCCGATCATAAAATTTTCCTAGTAACTCAATATAGAAATTCAACAACATAAATTATTTTTATACTCATTTCAATTACATTAAAACTTCAATATACAATTATGTATCTTTTGGCAATTTATTTTGCATTATTTATTTATTTGTTACTATCAATCAACAGAAAACTTCGATTAGAGGAATATTTATTGCTGAAATCTACTTCACAAAATAAATTATATATGTATTGATATTTTGGAGAGGGTTTTCACAAAATGATAGAGATAATTATTTCAGATTTTTTAATTAAAAAAAATATATTGATGTGTTGATATTTTGGAGAGCTTTTTCACAATATGATAAAAATAATTATTTCAAACTGTTTAATCTTTAAAAGACAAAAACAGAAATGCTTACGAATAAATATTTTGTAAAAGAAATTTTTATTACATCTGTACGCACTATTTTGAATAGTTTGCATTCATGAATTTCGCTCATAAAGGAAACTAATCATTTCATTGAATTAAGAATGTATTAAATTTGTTCTTAAACATATTTCAAAAAAAATTTAAATAAAATATTACACTCTCAATTTTCATATTCAAAGTAATTACTTAAGTTAACCCTTTAAAGAAGGTCCAGTTCTTTGAAGTAAATCCAATTTATTTGACTTAGTTACCGAATTTAAGGATCTTTTTTTAAGTATCTTTTTTGCATTTACACAGCTCTTTTACTAAAATACATTCTTACTCTCGGAGGAAGAAAAAATCTAATGCTAATGTCAGAATATCGCAAGATGCAGAAAGATATTATTTAGTTTATTACTAAAACTTAATATTTTCAAATCAATCTAAAATTTTCGTTATTTTAGATCGTTTTAAAAAATAATAAATGCTTAAACTTACAATGTAATTTTCTTTTAGTGGTTGCAGAGAGCATTGATTTGTTTTTGTTTTTTAATCAGTAATTCTCGTGTTGTTTTAAGATAATTAGAGTAACTCAAGGATATTTATTTATTTTTTGTTTTGTTCTTTAAATTTTTACAATTTGTGATATATTTTATGATGAAAATTTTTAAATGCCAGTATATGAATTATTTTTTTTCTTTTAAAATTAAGAATTTAATTGTAAATATTTTTTAAAGTTTTTTTTTTTTAAATTGAGGTTGGTTTATATTTTTTACATGCTAATTAATGTAATGTGATTGCATTTTGAGAAAATTCGTTCATTTATTTATCCGTTCATTTTGATTGAAACAAAAAAAATTTAATGGATTGGAAATTTGTAATTAAAAATGTTTCTTTTAGAATAAGCCCAAATAAACTTTATTTGTGTACTTTAAAAAAATTATGGAATAGCTACAGTTGTAGAAACACGCCATTAAAACATAAATTGTATCTGAATACTAACTCAAATAATATTGTTTGTTTGATAAATAACAAAATACACATTCCGGAAACAGAATTCATCAATTTTAAATATTTAAAAATAGTTTTTAAATGCAGAAAATGTCACCGAAAAATCGTTTACTACACATAAGAATTTGAATAAAGTATTTCAACGCCAGACTGCATTGTTTAAAGCGAAGGGAAATCTGAATAAAATGAACAATGTTTGCCTAGTAAATGAAACATCTATCAGTCTAATTTATTTGAAGGAAGCGATACGTTTTACGTGTCAGCTTCAGTTTCTTTCGCAGAATTCTGTCGTAGGATGTAAAGAATGGATATAAATTTTAAACATATCGCATTAAATTTATTTTGAATATCACTTATTCAGCAAACATGAAAAATATTTGCTTAGTACAGTTTGCTTAGTAGTTATATTGTAAATGAAACATTTATCACCCTACTTTGTTCGCAGGAAACTACTTGCAGTAAGTGTCATTTTCAGTTTGATCTTCAAAATTCTGTCGTAAGATGTAACGTTTTAGTAATAAAGTTTTCAAAAATATAATATTATAATCAGAACAGAATTTTTAGAATCTTTCAGAAAGCAGATATATAAAGAATTAAATCTGTCTGAAATGTTTTACAAAACATCGATACCCCCCAAAAATAAATTCCGTATAAACATTTATAAATATTCAGGACTAACAGTGCATTTAAAGTTCATATTTAACTAAATAAAAATCGAATGAAGTATTCAAAAATAATAAGCTGTGAATTTTTTTATAAAATCGGTATCTAATACTACAAAATAATGAACATTATAAAACAATATAGGTATGTGTAGACATTTAATAGAATACACATGCGAAGAATTAGTTTATAATTTCAATATCAATGTAAATGTGTAAAAAAAAATATAACATAACCAATTTATTATTCTTTAAATTCAAAGGTTTCCTGTCCAAAGTATTTGAAATTTGATATTTAGGTAAAGTAACCTAAAAGAATTATTTCAATATTTATAAATATTTCTTCAATATAGCAATTAGTGATTAACTACTTAAACGTTAATACAAATTTTTATTTGAAGACGGCCCCCAGAGTATAGTGAATTCAATCGGAATTGCTATTAGACGTTAATATGTAAAAAACAAGAGTGCACAATCGAACAACAACCATTTCATCTAACATTAGATTATTATTTTTTTTTAATTTATCAGTTGTTGATGGGATTTATATCAACTAATGACAATTTTTAAAACTCTGTATCTGATGTTAATTAGATGAAATGGACATAGTTCATACGTGTCCCGTTGTATCCAAGTGCCCCCTTTTCGCGTAGTTTTTATTTATTTTTTATTTATTATTATTATTTTTTTTATCTACAATGTATCGCGATAGAATCTGTATGGAAGGACCATATTGTTTTAGGACTTTTCTTATGAATAGCAATAAAAGACTGCATGGGGGTCTAACATTGTGCGGCGTCCTTTCTTATCGTTGTTAGTAGCTCATTCCTAAACAGTTAGTTTTAAAGACATACTCCCAATAAGAAAAATGTTTCAATCATTGTTCCGTATCAACGTAACATATAGTTATTCCAATAGAGTTACTTTTATTAAACTAAACAGTAACCAAGCAATTTCATTGTTGTATAATCAATATTTTCTGAATTTCGTGATTTTTTAGTCTTTCTTGAGTTAAAAATGAGTCTTATCAATCGAGATAAGGGACTTAAAAATTTTTGATTTGGGAATCAATGGATCAAAGGGAATTAAAGGGAATCAATCTTTAAATTTTATTGCATGACATGACATTCGACGACCGTCCTCCCTGGTAAAATTTAAGCAAAAAAGTTTTGTTAATATTATTTTGAAACAAATCAATAGGTTTTACAGGATTTGCAAGAATAGAGATTTTCTTTTAAGAAAAACATATTTAAATTTACAACAAATTTATTTTTATAATAAGTTTTATCCGTTTGATTTCATATTTCATTATGTAAATAATTTTATACGTTCTTTGCAGTGTCCAAGTGGGTCAAACAACATATTGGTGGCAGGATGTTTGTCTTGATGTTTGGATGTTATATATTTTTTTTTCGTAGGTTATTCAGCATATTTTGGAGATATCTTAAAAAAAAATCTATTTCATGTTTTGTAATTTTAAATATAATTAAAATTTTGTTAGACTTATGGATTATGCAAGCTAACAGTTTCTGGCAAAACCTGACAGGGTACATATTTTTTATGCATTTTGCTCCTCTAACCTTCCATAGATCTAGGAGCTATATATATATATATTGTACTATTGTTATTCTTTGTTCTTAGTCACAATGCTCATCTCGTTTTTATTTTTTTTTATTGCATCTTGTTACACATAATTTTCAAACATATCATAATTCTTATTTTAGCTAAAGTTGTTGTTTGTGTGCTCAAAAGATGCATAGTGTCAGATACACATATTTCATATTTTCTTCTCAAAAAAATTAATTGGTAAAAATTTTGTATCGCTAAAATTATTTTGGACGTAAATCCATTTCTGTGTAAGAAATACATTTTTAAATTATATAACACTGAAAATCAGTTTAGTTTGCATCCTGCAATCCCTTGGATAAAAAACTGATTCAAATATAGAACGCACTGTAAAAACGAAATTTTGCATCCCCTCTAAGATGAATATAAAGCTTGGTGTACAAAATATAAAACTGTTAATGAATTATATAATTTAGAAGCATATTTCATTACTTCTATCTCGTAATGAAGCCAAAAACGTCGCATAAAAAGAGGGATTGCAAGCATATTTCTTTAAATTTGTAATATTTTCTGCAATAAAACATAAATAAATAAAAGTTTAAAAAACAGCGACATTATTTAAGCACATACATCCGTTATATTCTGTAATAAATATTCGCAGCCTCTAAAATGCAAAACGTAATTAAAGACTCAACCTAATGACGGGGTTTTAAGTTTGTTTTGATATAACTAGGTATCTTCCGGTCGTATACAAATTCAACTTTCTTTTCCTTTATTTATTATATAATGGAGAGTATATTTCTAACTATACCTTATGGTACCGATGGTATATAAAAATTTTAATTTCGTCAGTTTTACAAAAAATACTTTAATGGCATAAAATGGCTTCTCGGATGATGGATAGCCATATTTAATATTTTTTTACTACTGAAGGTATGCCTCTAAAAACGACTTGTAGTAGTTATATAATTTGAATAATAGCTAGAATGTTTTTGTTGCCAAAATTTTTAAATGTAGTGTAACATCTATTAAAAGGAAATTTTACACAAAATGATATTTCAATCTTTTCCGATATATAATATTACATTTCATATTAGACGTTTGTGTGCTATAGAGAAGTTATATACCGAAAAAAAAAGCAGATTAAAAACCATTTAGAATCGCAGATTGACGTTGCGCACTTAATCATAATTTTCATGCCTCGTTGACTTGGAGGAAATTTCATATCCCTTTTAAACTGTACCGAACATAATTTTGGCCACATTTTTTGAAAATGTGCCAAAAGTATTTTAGTTAAATTGCAACACGGTACTTAAGTCTGGAGTAAACATTTTCGCAACAACACACGACAGAAAACATCTCGTAAAACATTTAATGAAAGGATTATCTTACATTGAATCTTATATTTGTAAAAATCGAAGTTCAACTGATATTTCACACATGAATTATATGTTAATAAATAATAAAATAATATTATTTTATCTATAATAATTATTTGCACTACCCATTTTCACAGACATTATTTTATTTTCAAACACATAAACAATCAGTGTACACGTTTAAAAGACTTAAAAAGCACCTTAAACCAACACAAAATTAGTCCATCTGTTAAAAATTGTAAAACAGTAAAAATATTTTAACCTGTCGTTCTGAGGCATCCTTAGTCACTGATGTTATATTTTCTGCTTCGTCAGTCAATCCCTTAAAAACTCCAAATTTGCTTTTTTAGTAACATATGGCGCCATCTGTTATCTATTTTTGCGAGGATCATATCATCGCATGTTTCTGAGTTTGATGTAAATATTTCTATGGTTTCCCTCTGTAATGCGTAGCTTAAATTATTATAATTATTAACTTTTGTACTAATATAATCCATGCAAAAATAGATAACAGGTGATTTGAAGGCAGTTCTACTGAGATATTTTTCATAGGCATCTAGTTACTAAGAGTGTTTTTGGTTCGATTTTATTATTATCATTGTTCCACATCCTTTGTAATTACTATTAAAATTATTGATCAACAACATAAAATTGCTTTATAAGGGTTCTAAAGATTTCTCTAACATTTGTGAAAGTATCAAAACTATTATTCTATATTTTAGTACGCATATTTTTTTTGCTGCTTTCATTTTTAAACTTTCGCCGTGATTTTGGCAATATTCCATTTTTTAAGCGCGCATGCTTTCGCTTATTTTGAAACACATCTGATCGTTATAGTTTATTGAAATTTTTGAAATTTTTAAATGCTAAGTATATTTCCTGCGAATCGTTAATCTAAAAAATAGGGTTTCTATTAAAATTCCAGATAGCCTGATTTACTAAAATTATTTTACAAAAATACAGTTGGATACTAGTGTTCAGTACTTTTATATTGTGTAATATTTATAGACCATTTTAAAATAAACTATTCTGGAAATATAAACCACTCTCTAGATTTGTGTCTAATATTTTTCTTTTTTCTCAAAATATTCATGTTTTTATTAATGACATAAAAATAATATAAATGACATAAATTATATTTTTAAAATATAATTACGCTAAAGATATATAAAATTATAACTTTAGGTAGGTTGAGTAATCTTTCCCCTACTCAATTGAATTTAACTTCTTTATGTAAATTATAAACATTAAATGTATTTTAATATCTAATTATTATGTCTTTTGTAAATTTTAACAGTTTTAAATAAAGAAACAAAAAAGATAAATCATGCGTCAAGCATAGATTATGAAATACTTTAAAACGCATTCAGTTTACTCCAATAAAACTTCATATTTGAATAAAATGATAGAGGATATGTAATTAAACACTTTCGAAAAAGCTTAACACATTTGAAAACCCAATTTCAGCTGTTACGTTCTATAGTCGAAAAAAATTTATGAATTATTTTGTGCAGCTTTGTATATGATCTACAGATTTGTATATATACTTCATAATATGCAAAAATTCATTTAGAAAACGTATTAAAAAGTTGAAAATTCCTCTTCAGCAATATCTGCCAATAAGCAGAAATACACTCGAACTATTTTGTGCAGTTCTGTATATGATCGATAGAATTTATACATACCAACAAATCTGAATAAAGTTAGTTAATTTGAAAACGCATACTCGAATAGAAAACGCATACCGGACTAGAAAACGCACTTCCAGCAATTATTGCTCATAGGGAGTACTGTAAAGTTATTCTTTTGTGTGTCCAAGTAAAGGAACGATAAATGCTCTGCGCACCATATACCACTATAAGACTCTTGTCACGTATATCAATTTCAATACGTTTGAAATAGATTAATCTGATTAAATTACACTGCAAACTATTTTCCACATAGACCATAATTTAAACGAACTATAAATGCTACACACTTCATTTTTAATCCAGGATATACCATGGTAAATCGCAAAAACATATATCAATTACAGGAAAATCCTAGTATATTTAAGCGAGTTAGAGCACATACAGATGGGCCAGATAAACCGAATTCATAAAATGTTAAAAAGTACTATTTTACACTTTTGTTTATTTAATATTTTTAAGAAATCATAAAAGTAAAAGAACTAAAGCGTTAATGTTTAAAAATTCAGCATTGATAAATAATGTTTCGGAACTAATTTCAGCAATACAATATTTATTGGAAAAATATCATACTTTTATAACTGTTACGCGTCTATATACTGCTGTGGATGATTCCTTAATCAATAATTTTAACATTCTATTCTTATGAAAAAGCAAATCCATTTCTTTTTTTCTAAAAACTTCAAAAGATTCAACTGAAGAAATTTTCTTTTCTCTGGAATGCAAAAATATTTCATTTTAAATGTGCATTAAATATTTTGTTTTTCTCTGAAGAGTCACGAGAAAAAGAATGCTCTTCTGAAATGAGAGAAAAGGTTGTTGAGGTTTTAAATATTTCTTCCACAATGTTTTATTCTTCAAATATTTAAACAATATGAATAAGAATTGCATTTCAGCTATTTGATTTTCTCATGTTGAAGAAAGAGTTTTATTGTGCTATGTTCTTATTGTTTGTAATTGTCAAATATATTTTTTAAGGGTCACAAGGCTTTTAAATCGGAAAAAAAGAAAAAAGATGACCATTTTCAAAATTTAATATCTTAAAATATATATAATTTTAAAACACAATTTTTGGAGAGGTGAAATATATAAATATGCTTTTTTAATCCAGATATTTATAAAATTAGAATATGCAGAACTAATATTTATAGGTGGCTTCAAACTACTGTCAGACATTTGTCAAGCAGAAAATTGGCATTACAGCTTACTCGCAGGATTAAAAAAGCAATTTTACATCCAGAATAAAACTATTGGTGACTAATTATACTTCAGATTGTTGAAAAAACGCTGAACCAAAATAAATTTGTATTTAGAGCATTTTTATATTTTTAACAGAAAATTGTATTTAGCTTATACAAAATTTTGAAGTTTTCAATATTATAACCATCAAAACACAATATTTTGAAGAATAAAAAAGAAATTTTAGGTTAAATTAATGCAGACTAACATATAATATATCTTCTGAAAAATTTAGCAAAAATTATTGAAATGTTTTTAAGTTATCCTGCGCGTTATTCCCAGAAACCACATTTTGAGAAAATTGACATAAAAATTTTATTATTAAACTTAATTATATTTCGGGCGTTGTACATTTCAGTATATAACTCGAGTAATTATATGTTTTTTTTTTTAACGCGGTTTGTTTTATAATGTTCAGAAAAAATTATCTGTTAATATATATCTTTGAAAACAATAGACTTTTTGAAAGTTTAAACATTCTATTACCCTATAAATACAAAGGATGTGAATTATCATTTTACTTAACAGCGAACAACCAACAGAGTAAAAACATGTCCAGGCCGGGGTTCGATCCCGGATCTCTTGGTATAGTGAACCAGGTGCTTTACCAATTAAGTCATCCGGGCGACATCTGGTCTAGCATTCTCTCACTCTTGTATGGCTAAGCTACAACCTTTCAGCATAAGATGGAACTTCAATCATGAGCACAAGACGTATTGGCGTACATGAGACAAATCAAACCCAGTATAGGTGAATATTTATACACTACTTAACTTTTCAGCAGAGCTGAAATTACGCTGTAAATAACTGAAATACAATGGATGTGAATTATCCCTTTACTTTACAGCGAACAACCAACAGAGTGAAAAAATGTCCAGACCGGGGTTCGATCCCGGATACCTTGGTATAGCGCACCAAGTGCTTTACCAATTAAGCCATCCAGACGACATCCGGTCTAGCATTCTCTCACTCTTATATGGCTAGCACCTTGCAGTTCCACCTTGCAGCACAAAATGGAACGTCAATCATGAGCACAACACCTATTGGCATACATGAGATAAATCAAACCCACTATCGGTGAATATTTATATACTAATTAATTTTTCTGCAAAGCTTAAATTAGCAGAGCCGAAATTAGTAAAGCACTTGGTGCGCTATACCAAGGGATCCGGGATCGAACCCTGGTCTGGACACTTTTTCACTCACTCCTTTGTATTTCACATCCTTTGTATTTCGTAATTTACAGCAAAATTTCAGCTCTGCATAAAAATTAATTGGTATATAAATATTCACCGATACTGGGTTTGATTTGCCTCATGTATGCCAATAGGTGTTGTGCTCATGATTGACGTTCCATCTTGTGCTGCGAGGTTGTAGCCTAGCCATATAAGAGTGAGAGAATGCTAGACCGGATGTCGTCTAGATGGCTTAATTGGTAAAGCACTTGGTGCGATGTACCAAAGGATCCGGGATGCAAATTCACAATCACTCAACGTCCTACGCACTTGACGCCAACATCTGTAGCCAAACGCTTTGGAGAGAAGATGAACTGTAGCACGCATTTGCGTGTCTTATACGAATGATAAATTTGCAAACGGCTGAAGAAACTACTTCGACTTATTTCAGCCGCACAATTCTTGTTTATATAAGAAATATTTCTGACTAATTATAATACATATGTATGCATATATATTGTGAACATGTGCATTATTCAATGTTTTAGATCCGCTTTATAACTTTGACTTTCTTAAAATGATACCATACATATATGAAAGTTTATTATAATTACCTTAATTACTTGTTCAGGAAATGCTAAGATAAGTGTTTTGTTGCTGATTGATAATAGGGTAAATGTGAGATGACAATAATGGATCTATCCTCCTCAAAGTTTTTGGTTTATAAAAAAAATATCCAATAAAAATTCATCTTTTATTATTTTTTCAAGAACTCTTCCTTGCATGTTTTATAATGTGGTATCGCAAACGACGGCGATTCGACAAATAAAAATTTACCCGATGTTATATTATCGCCATTCAGAAAACGTGAAAATAATATATTTCAATAAGGTAAGTGAAAATCATATAAAACTCAACAACCTTTTATTCCTTTTGCTTTTGTGCCATTAAAAAACCATTCGATACACCCCAAAGTCACAGCCGCTCAAATTCTATTTCCGTGGGAGGGAGGAAAATCATAGTATGGTGCTGCCCTCTCTTACTACATTAGATAAACAAATGATAAACAAATTCGAGACACAAACCCAGACGCAGAAAATATTCCTTCACACTTGTCTTTCAGTGAAATTTTTACTGAACAAGTTAAAAGATGGTTTTACTTAATTCATTTATATATTTCTTGTTTTCTTACAAAAATTGCATGTTTTTATCTTTTCTTTTCTTTTTATCTTTTCTTTTTTTTTTCTTTTTTCGTTTTTTAGCAATAGAAAACTGGATTTTTTATACTAATGGCCAGGTCATTTACAAAATTTCATTTATTTTAAAGATTTTTTAGTATTCATTACTGGAATGCTCAATTAGGGTTCTTCTCTAATCTACTAACAAATTTATTTAATATATATGTATATATATATACACTTAATTAGGATGAATTTGAAAAGTGAAAACCTAACGATGCTAATTATTCAATTTCGTATTATTGTAGTGCTGTATTATCCCTTTAAGAATGTATCTCATTCTATCAATTCTTAACAAACTGTATAAAATATTTTTTTAAATAATTTAAAAGTGAAAAAGCGTTTAACTAAATATAATAAATAAGTATTTGTGTTTATTCGAGATTAAATAAAGTAGTATAAAAGGTAAATGTAAATTACATCAAGTATTATAAAATGTATTTTTACTTTCTTTTAAGCTTATTTTATAAAAACAATTATTGTTTATTTAATATAACTGTTTACAAAGCATGAAGTGATTTATTTTCATGGGTTTGATAGTTTACTGAATCTTTGTAATATCTTTAAAAAATGAATGCCTTATTTTTTAAAGCAGTTTAATGCTGACGATAAAACTAGAGGTAAAAAGATAGGGGGAACACTGTAAACTGAAATGTCTTAAAATCAGACATTTAAGTGTCTAAAACGGATGGTTAAAAAAAGAGACACTTTAAAGTGTCTTAAAATTTTAAGACATTTGTAAGTGTCTTATTTTCAGACATTTGAAGTGTCCGAAATAGCGCCATTTCTTTTACCCGGGCAAACAGAATGTAAAAAAAAATTGCAAAAATGTGAAGTGCTGCCATCTATTGTATTATTTTTAATTTCGATTACGGGAGGATAATCTGACACCCCCATTCTACCCACGATTGGGCTCGATCTCGCGTTCTTCTGTTTAGGAGACTAACGCCTTAACCAATCACGCCATCAAGACATGTGAAACATTGGTTTTAAATTAAAGTAATGAGATGAGTCGGTAGCATGTTGATATTTTTATAGACTTGATTCATATGTTCCTGAGAAAATGGAAAATTTTGGAAAGATTTGGGGAATTTGAAATGATGATTAAAATTGTACAATTTTATTATTTATGTGGGGGGGAGGATATATGAATTATACATATTTTCAATTCAAATATTATAAATTAAGTGATTAAAAGTATAACAAATTATAGCACCTTTTAATTATATACTTCTTTTAATTGCTAAAAGGCGTAAAATAAAAAGATTATAATAAGTTTTTACAGAAAAAATGAGAATATACCTGATATTAAGTATAATAGAAAAACCACAGCCCTGGCAAGATAATATTAAGAAGAAAGCATCCAAATAAATTTCAATGAAAGTAAAATAATTTTTCCCCTGCAATGTAAACTATCAATCTATTATAAGGGAAACCATAGAAGTTGTAAAACGTAAAAATACAATATGTAACAATTCAACATCTTAACTTATCAAATTTGCGCTTAATGTTATCATTTTAACGTTATCATTTAACTTACCAAAATTGTGACTCGAGTTATCCTATGGTTACAAACATGGAAATAAACATCCAAGTAAAAAATAGAAAATAAATAACGTGCATAATATAAAAAGTACGTGAAAAATTAAATTGTAGCATTACAAATAACTCCATAGATCGTGCAATTATAGAATAATTTTATTTGTTTGATAATGACTCAGATTGAGCTGAAACATGTCAACAGTCTAATAAAATTTATTTTACTGTTTATAACATTTTTATTTTACAACTTTCAGAAATTAAAAGAAGTATTAAATGTGATTATTAAAAAACAAGGGGGGGGGGTATTTTTTCTGCGTACGCACTTCTGACACATTTCCGACTCATTTTTAAACGCAAAGGCATGAGATTAGCTATTGAAGCGATTTAGAATCGTAATCAGTGTTCCATTTTTTTAATAAATGAATTACTTTTCGAATTATATGCAGATTCTGACTCTGACTTCTCGCTCCGAAAATTCGGTTCAAAACGCCAACTTTGACTATTTTCTGAAAGATTTGTTGTATTTACCAAAACATGGAAATCATTATACGATTACATAGTTTCTGAACAAAAAAACCTACCCTTTTCCTGTTTCTTTTTTTTTTTTTTTTTTTTTTTTACATAAATGAATTAAAAATTTTGTGAGAAATTATCTTCTCTGGATATGTGAACAAAAACAGGGATCGCCTTGAATAGTGTCACCATCTGTTATCAATTTTTCCAATCAGTCCCAATTACAATCAATCGCTAAAAATAAATATTTAAAATATTCTAAAGGATATATTATTTTTAGAAATGAGAAATTGTTATACACACTACATGCGAAAGAAATTACACGCTTTTTTTATACACTTTATTGTCTAATATTACATCCCTCTATATTATATGTCTATATTATCTATGATATGTACAAATTGTAAAGAGATTTTTATTAGTCGAATATTGCAGTGAGAGATGTTTGGGCCTCACTAAGTGATTTTCCAGGGTCTCACGCAAAATTTAGTGGAAAGAATAGTATTTGAAGCAACATTCTTCTGCTCCGAAACATTATTTGATATTGCTGGCATATACAGGGGCAAGATTGTATCACAGTCACCACGCATATCACACAATTGTGGTAAATTCAGAATTCAGACACTTAAGTGTCTGAATTCTTCCTTACTTTCATATGTCTTATTTTCAGACATATCGTCATTATTCAGACATTTTCTCAGTTTTTTTATACCCTGGTCAACGTAAGACACTTATGTGTCTCAAATTCAGACATCTCTGATGTCGGAATTTGCACTGAATTTTCACATTCAGACACTTAAGTGTCTAAATTTAAGACGCCTCTATTTGCAGTGAATGTTGTAAGATGTGCAATTGTAGTAAAACATCTATCTATTCAATAGTACTTGTACGATTTTGAGCATGCGTAATATTTTAAACCAATTAAATTGTCAAGGCTATACTTATACCCAAACTCTTATTGAATATGCTCATATAAAATAGAGCAAATATATATTAAAACAACAGTTTAATCATATGAGAATGTACAAAAATATTCTCAAAAGTAAGATTTTGAAATAGGGAAGGGTGATTTTTATCTTTGACTAATTTCTATATTTTAGCAAACATTTAAAAAACTTTAAAATTACAAATAATTTTTTCTACACATATACATCAGGCTAATTGTGTACAAAATTTCATGCACAAGGCACTACAAATATGGAAAAAAACTATTTGTCAGGATAATTTCCTTGTTTGCCGGCCAAATGCCCATGCACGCATGCGCGAAGTTCATTTTCTCGCCAAAGTGCTTGGCTGCAGAGGATGGCGTCAAGTGCGTAGGACGTTGAGTGATTGTGAATTTGCATCCGGGATCGAACCCCGGTCTGGACATTTTTTCACTGTGTTGGTTGTTCGCTGTTAAGTAAAGTGATAATTCACATCCTTTTTCCACAGTTTTCACATCCTTTTTCCACAGTTTCGGTAAATTAATTAAAAGATGCGGCATCTTTTAATCATCTTTCTTCTAGAGTTAGTCCATGGCCAAAGATATGAAAATAAACAACCAAGTAAAAAATAATAAATAACGTGCGTAATTTTTAAAAAAGTACATGAAAATAATAAATTCAAAGCCCGTGCAGCTTTAGAATATTTTCATTTTGTTTTTGAAAATGACTCGGAAAGAGTCGAAACATGTAAAACAACTAATAAAAGTTATTTTAATTTATATTATGTTGTTAATTTTACACCTTTAGTATTTAAAAGTAATATAAAAGTAAATGTTTAAAAAACAATTAAATTACTTATAAATGATCTAAATAAGACAAAAATAAACTCATTTCTTGTTAACCCAGATGTCATTTTCGACAACAAAAGCTGGTACTTGTATTAGTATTTCATACATCATGAAGCAGTGCTGTAATGCCAGAAAAAACACATTTCAATTCAAATGGGATGTAATTTTCACGAGTGAGAGCTTTTGTTACGTAATCGTTTTGTACGTTTGTTAGAGAATCTTAATTCTCTTAAAGATTTTTTCCATTTTCATTCTGCTTGTGTAAATATAGTATATTTCTAAAAAAAAAATAATGAATTAATTTACCACTATCGTATTAATTTTGATTTAATTTAAAATTAAATTAATTATTTTTATTTTCAATTCAAATTAATAATGCACAGTGGTGGTACCAGTAGTACCAAATTTCTTTTAGAAAACAGATATATTTCTCCAAGGGATCTCTAACCTGTTTCAGTCAGACAGCGGTTGATAGCTCAGAACGATGCAATATGTACCCCGCGTAGATCTTTTTTTATGTTAGAATACATATGATGTCTTAAAACGCAGTGGTGGTGTTATAAATTCAACAACTTGAAAACTATGATTGTTAAATGATAGTAAGTGAAATTGTGCAATTCTGTATGAAATGAACCCACTGAACACGAAAATCGCTTCAAAAAACTTGACGAATTGGCTATTGTTTTAGAAATGCAGACTGGAAATTTAAACTTTGTTTTTTTTCAAAATATACAGGGTCATCGAAAAAGGTTAGATATATTTGAAAGAATCATTACTCTAAATGGAATTGAGTAAACGTAATTATTGTCTTTCCAAAGTACTCGGTAATTATTCAAGATTTGTTAGATGTATCTGTTTTAAAGTCATGACATTCAGACGAAACGTATAAGCAATTGTACAGTGTACGAGGCCTTCGTACTGTTCTGCCTTTTTCTATGATTCCTGTGTGGAAAGCGTATAAATCTAAAACTATTGGAAATATGGGGAAAATGGCAATTAGAAAGTTCTTCAGTATCGTTGATTTAGTAGGAAAGGATCCACTATGTACATGAATAGCCTAAGCAAAAACTGAAAATTGGGAATGTGTGGTGCGATTTGCATTTTCAGATCATCGACTCTGCGCATCGTCTGAATGTCAAGACTTTAAAACAGCTACATCTAACAAATCTTGGATAATTGCCAAGTACTTTGGATAGAAAATTATTGCGTTTAAACAATTTCTTTTAGAGTTATAATTCTTTCAAATCTGACCAACCTTTTTCGATGACACTGTATATTAGTCGAAATTAATTTTGGAAACAAATATGAAATGCAACCTCACATAAATTGATTTCTAGAAGTTTCAAATATGTGAATCCAAATTTACAGCTCACTCCCAGGAGTCATTTTTGAGTTATGCTTAAAAAACTAAAAACAAAATCAAAATATGATGCCAAAATTGATTTTTCTTATTGAAAATTTCAAAGTTTGTTATAATTTTAAAATATGGAGAGTACCTCTCTGATTATTTTTTCATTATAAACTGAAAGAAACTATAATTTCCAATCAAATGGCAACATTTTTTTTTTCTCTGTGGCAATTTTGCGATTATACAGGGTGCAGAGGAATGTCCTTTTAACCTGAAAATACTTGCGGACGAAGAGAGCTACAGCTATTCAAGTGAGGTAATGGTATAGTAAAGCGACTACGCCTGACCTAATGCAAACGACAGCAGCGCCCTAGTGGCAAAATTTGGAAGATAGCCATTGCAAATCGAAAACGAAAAATATAGAGCAAAATTTCCAATTAGAAAATTTTAGAGCATCAATTAATTAGTACGAAACGACATTTGGTTCACACGGATAAGATAAATCGTCGCCTGTATACCCCAAAATATCCGAAATCGATGCACGTCATTTTGTGTAAACGTTTGAAAGGAACAGCCAGAAGTATCAAGAAATACGCACAATGTATTGCATAAATACGTACTTACGTCAATACATTTTAATAACATCACACAAAAAGAACAAACTGTCTGCCAGTGATAAAACGTTAATGTTCAGTATGTTCGACAATTTTTCCATTGCTCACGATACTCGTTTGAATTCTGGATGTACATTTCTCAGCATGGAAGGTGTCACACAATTGCAATAATCTTCAATACGACGACGTAGATCCAGCAGACTTGTAGGTGGAGTTGCATAAACTTTATATTTTATGTAAACCCACAGCAAGAAAGCCAATGGAGTGAGGTCCGGCGATCGCGGAAGCCATTCAACTATACCACCATACCGATAATGGGTTGTCCAAAACAATTTTGAGAATACTTCGCACGGCAGCTGGATGGTGTTCAGGGGCACCGTCAGGTTGGAAACAAAAGTCCTGTAATGTGGACATGGGAATATCAGCTACAAAGTCAGGTATGATATTCCGTAATATTTAGAGGTACCCCTGTTCGTTTAATGAGCCTTTGTAAAACACAGGTCCCAGTAAGAGATCCTTACAGATACCGCACCACACGTTAATGGACCATTGCACTTGGTGTCTGGTCGATAGTCCCCACAAGGGATTTTCCAGCGCCTAGTAGTGGGCATTGTGTCGGTTTAGTATTCCGGTACGCTGAAATAGTGTCTCGTCCAACCAAACAATGTTGGGCAAAAAATCTTAGTTACCTTCAATGTTAATCAACGCCCAGTTGCACCAATCAAATCGACGCTCATTATCCCGTGGCAACAGTGCTGGCTGCAGAGTGTCACGATAGGGATGTGTATGTTAACCATGCAGTATTTGCCATACTCGGACCCGTGTTAAGCCACAAGCCATGCTGATATCTCTTGTACTGCTGGGTGGATGGATTAGTGAATATGCCAAAATACTCTCTGGTGCTATACGCATACCTGCACTCACTTGTCTGCCAGAATGAGGACGACTTCAAGTACTTCTTGTCTCCCTGAGCCGTCGCACTACATTTGCAATAGCAACTGCACTTGGATGTTGCCCAGCTGGAAAAGGATGACATGCTCCCGCGCAGCATGATATTTTTTTTTTTTTTTTTGCATTTTGTTGGCATTCACCGTAAATAAGCTCCATCTCTCAATATTCGAAGTTAGTGAAACTCGCCATTCTCACACAGATCCAAAATTCTAACTCCAAACTCTAAGAAAAGATTATTTTTAATACACTACTTTAAGAAATGTACCTTTTGTAGGATCTCATTCATTTAGGATCATTCAGAATTCCATTTACTTAGTCACTCTCAAAAAAAAAAAAAAAAAAAAAAAAAAAAACGTATTTTCAACTCGTTGCTAGGCAACGATTAAGATTGCCACAACACATAAAATAGAAGCTTTAAAATAAAAGCGCTCGTACATTCAGATTAAAATTATCGTATCAAGCGAGCGCCAACACCGTTTAAACAAAAATTTTAAATACATTGGAAATGGAAATTTTACAGACGTTACAGTACAGTACAACGTCACAATCTGCAATTGCGCACTGCTGCATTTCCGAAATGTGAATATGCAGAAGGGAATCGTCGCGCATCGATTTCGGACATTTTTGGGTATATAAGCGACGATTTATCTCATCCGTGTGAACCAAATGTAGGTTCGTACTAATTGTAGCTCCAAAACTTTGTAATTGGAAATTTTGCTCCATCTTTTTTCGTTTTCGATTTGCAATGGCTATTATCTTCCAAATTTCGCCACTAGGGGCGCTGCTGTCGTTTGCATAATGTGCAAGAATAATTTCTATATCTGCCAAGCAAAGGAAAGAAATAGAAGTAAAAACAGATGAAATAAAAATTTAAAGATTTATATTTTTATGGATAAGTAAAAAACAAAAAATAAAACACAAGAATGTTCTAATATTTCTGTCAACTACCAAAGAAATTTAGTATTTATTTTCTAAAATTTAGAAAAATGTCCAGAAACTTGTGGTAGCTGCTCTCTCGAACAGGCCCGCTGTCACGTGGAACATCCGCAACGTGTTTTCTGATAAACCATATAATTTTTAAACAATTCACTTATATTTATTTACTTATACACTGTAAAAAAAGACAAATGTTTCTTAATCTGAAAAAATATAATGTAACCACAAACGAAAATGTACAATAAATACTTCTGAGTCACCCGCAATTCTTAAAATCGTTCTTTATTTTTAGAAATCCCAGAAACCAATAAATTTAGGAGATTTAAAGAAGAATTTATAAGAACAAAGTTTCTTTTGCTGCCACTGATTTCGCAAACGTTTCCGTGTATTTTTATGTTGTACTAATCAGATTTTGAAATCGGGATATCGGTTTTTAAAGGACTATCAATTCTCATTTAAACAGTTTCAGCTGCGTCTATAAATTTATACATGTAATTGTTAAAAAATGTTAATTTATCCTGTTTTTCTGTAAAACATGTTTGTTGAGCATGAAATGTTTACTTGGTAATTGATAGCATCCGTTCAACTTATGTTCCGGTTTTTAAAAAAACGGATTAATATACTATATATAAGCAGATAAAAGGACGTTTTTAGCACCAGAAAAGCTTAATCTTATAGCAGACTAGTTTCAATAGTATTTAGCGTACCGTCATCAGTGAAATGAATTATGGTCTCAACCTTTTTCAAAACATATAGAAGAGAAGCGAATTAACGGATAGGTTTTTTGACCAATAGAATAACAGAAAATTATAGGGAACAGCCAATAGGAAAATTGTATAGATAATGGAATTGGTAATGTGAAATAAAAAAATATAGAAATTAAGAAAAATGGGTTTTATATAATATTTCTAAAAATCTGATAGAGGTGGTATAGCGAAGTGACAATTGATAATATTTTTATGATTTTTATAGATGTGAAATGCTTCAATAAATTTCAAGAATAGAAGTATGTTTTGAGATAGAGTTGAAGTCAAAGGTGTGGTTCATTTACCAGCAATTTTTCTTTCATTGGCAGCTTTGTTAATTTCTTGTTTTTGAAGATATTGCTTGTTTTCTTATATTCAGTTGTAATAAAAATTAATAGTGGCAGTGATGAACGCGGGTTGAGGTAACCATTTGTTGTAATGACAAATTTGTAATAAAGAATGGGCATGAGCAAGGCAGGCATCATACGTTGGATATCTGTAGAATATGCAAATTACCTTTACTTCCAATATCCCCACTTCAAAATAGCTTCAAAATGGAAAAGGTCAATACACATTAAACGGACATTTTCAAAAGAGGGAGAGCGTTAGCTTATTTCGCACAGACTGAAAAATGTGATGAAGTTGCAAATAGCATTAGACTGTAAAGGTTCACAGGTCTTGGTTCAGTTGCAATGCTTGAAAGAGTATTTCACTTCCCACATGGAAAGCAGTTAATTATAATACTATGGTTAAATTCATAAGACAGCATATATAATTGAATAGAAGAAAACAATTTAAAATTTAATGTTGTTTATTGCATAAACTATAACAATCATTATTTTGTCACTGATACCACTGAACAATATAGAATTTACTGCATCACGAGGCATGGCTTTCAATATTTAAAAATAGCATAACTTAATTATTATAGAAAACTTTAAAAAATGAAAAAGGATGCTTAAGAAAAAGTACTTAAACAATAAAGCTTTGACTCCTTGTAACAAGATGCATGACTTCCTTCATAATTAAGCATATTGGAGATTCAAGCTTCTTCACATTAAAACATTGTAGAAAAAACAGTTATAGAAAATGATGACCTCGAAATATATAAGACAGTTTCAGATGCGATCATCAAAAAGGGTTTAACTTCGGCATCAAAAATCCTGGCGATAGCTGGATTCTGAGAGCAGAAATCTTCAAACTTTCAAATGCATGATTCAGAGAGGAGTTGGTGGCGAAGGCTGGACTCTGGATTAACCAATGCGAGCTCTGCTTTATACAAAGAGGTTGTTACAACTGATACTTGACAAGATCACGCCAAACGAGAAACCAAAAAATATAAAAATAATACGATGCCTTATCAAATTTAAGATAAATCCCAACTTATGCTAGCTCTGCAATTTATAGTCAGGACATTAGCGAGATGGAAAGTACCTTTCAGAAATGGCGCACAAGACAAAATTACATTTACATAAAACCAAAAGTTCAAGTAACTATTTGTCAAAGAGATGCATAAAATAAAATAAGCAGGTAAGAAAGATAACTATTAAATAAGATTAAGTTTACAAAAGGCAAAAATAATTATAATCGAAGCTATACATGTGGAGGAATAAACAACAAATGGAGTGGGAAAACTCAGAATAAACAAAAACGAGGGAATTTTACCACAACAAATTCAACATTTTATTGCTTGTTTCGTTTGTCCAATATTAGGAAAGACCGCACTAACAAATAATGCTATAGATACCCAGTAAATTAGATAATGCAATAGATCTTTCAGATTGGAGACAGTAAATTTATTGGCCGGGGTGAAAATTATTTTGAACTCATGTTGTCAAATATTCTAGCAATGGGAAAGCTGAATTTAGGAAAGTAAGTTAAAACAATTTTACTATTGGAAAGAGAAGAGAACTGAGGAAAACTTTAGAAACGAGGAATTTGTGGTTTTAATAAATCTGTATCAATAATAGAAAGATTGTAACCTCTATCAAAAGCAATGACTTTAAGATATTGAATTTCAGAATGGCATGTGTGGGAATCAGCCGAAAAGTGTACGGCCCGATTTATAAAGGAATAAAAAGCGGTAGTATTTTGGCCAAGAGGATGACATGAGTGAGCATGAGGTGGTGGAAAAACAGCAAAACTTTTGCGATAGACGAATGTGGAGAAACCGTTTTCAGTACCGTGACAAGGGTATCTAGAAAAGGAGGTAAACCATTATTTTCTGTTTCATAATTGGATATTGCTGTCGATCGAGTGTTATCGAATCGAATGTTAATATTGTGTTAATATTAATAGAATGGATCGAATGTTAAGCATATAATCAATATTTTGAAGGGATGTTTCAATTAAGGTGAATGTGTCATCAACATAGCGAGTACAGAAAAAGAAGGAGAATTTAATAAAGAGGGTGCATTCAAAATAGTAGATGTAGATGTCTTCAAGTACCTGTGACAGAGGGGATCCATGGCTAAACTATCGAATTGTTTGTAGAAATTACCTTGGAATGAAAATGTTGCTTGTGAAAGGCATGTTCGAGTAAGAAATAATAAATCTTGTATTTCAAAATGTGAATAATGAAATCAGAGAAGGTGAAGACAATAGAAGACACATCTTGTAGGAACATTCATGAATAGCTATTTTACATCAAAAGAGACCATAGTAAGTTTAGTAGAGGATAAATTCTGAATTACCTTTGCAAAGGTGATGGAATTCTGTACAGTATGTCTGTTGGCGAAAGAAGGGAAGCAAAATATATTTATCTAAGCGGTAAGAGGCGGTGTTAATGTTCGAAACTATAGGACGAAAATGTATATTAGGCTTATGTATTTTCGGAAAGGCATGACATTTTGCACAGTTAGCAACTGAAGGCGATATATTGAATTTAGTGAACTTGGAAAGTGGAGGACAGGATTTAACAATATATATAATTCGTGGTAATTCTTGTGAAGATGGATTACGAGGTAGAAGTCGGTATGGACCATCATTAATTAGATTCGTTACGCCGTCAAATTATTGTTTTTTACCAAGGGTGAAAATCAGGCCTTTCTTGTCTGCTTTCATAATTGCACTGTTATCATTAGATTTAAGATCATTCAAGTTTTTTCGATAGACATGAGGTTATATTTAGAATTATTTGAATTGAAATTGACATCAGCAATAATGAGATGACGCAGACTTTTCTTTTCAGTTAAACGACTATTTTCAAAGGCTTTTCCAACTAGAGTAATTAACTGAGGGAAAGAAGGTTTTTTAGAAATTACGATATAAACATTGAGTTTTAGAACTGAGTATTGTATTTCCGATATGTCTGTATCAGAAAGGTTGACGCAGCATTTTCATTGACGGTAGAAAGATCAACAGATGACATGGAATCTGGTGATTTAAGAAGACGGATAAATTTTGCATTATGTTTGTAATAATGTTTACTGAAAATATATTTTCAGCATGGTCCCAGGATTTTAAATCTACAGACGTGAAATTAGGAAGATTAACTGCTAATTTTAAATATAAGTCAAATAATTCCATTTTAATTCTTTAAATGGCAAGACGAGTTTCTGTAATGATGGCTCGAGGAATGGCGAAATAGGATCTGTGTAAAGCCTCCTCGACGAAGAAGGAACCAGAAATATTGCATTTTAAGACTGTGAACTTTGGGATTATCATTTACACTGAAGAAGGAACCTCAGTCGATTAAGGGATTTCAACATTTTAGCCCGTAGGCGGGAAAAACGGTTCACTATTTTTTTCTCCATAAGCAAATAAATAAATACATTACATTAATACAGTACAAAACTACTCACAAACGTTTCCGAAAATCAGTGGCATAAAAAGAAACTTTGTTTTGTAAACGCTTCTTTAAATTACGAAACTGTACAGTTTTCTGCGCTTTCTAAAGATAAAGAACTCTTTTTGGACTCGTAATAAAATTGTAAAATGATATTGTACATTTTCGTTTGTGGTTATATTATATTTTCCAAATTTCCAAGAAAAAAACATTTGTCTTTTTTTACAGCGTAGTAAGTCATCATGCCAAGTTTCTTTCAAAACTACATTTGCCTTTTTTGCTAAGACCTCGTTACAAAAATTTAAACTGAAATACAGATGTAACCGCCATTCATTCTTTTGTATGTCTAAACTGTGCAATAGCATTTCGTCAAATTTATCATTATATTTTATTTCAACGTTTAACAAAAATAAAAAAGGCTGATATTTCTTTTACGTATATGCATTCAAGTATAGAGTGTCTTCAGTTCTATCTATATTTCTATCTATCACTTCTCACAAAAATACTTGACTCTGTTAGCTTACTTATTTAAAAAATATGTTTAGCAGAGAACTTCATAACATTATTATTATTTTTTAAGAACAAATGCATTGTTAAGTTTGAAAATAAGCTTGTTAAAAGGATTGAGATAAAGCAAGAAAAATTTGACTGTGTTTAGTTTATTTAAAGATACAGTTTGTGAAAAACATTTCCCTATCTCTATTTATATTTATAGCAAATTTAATTTTTAACAACCTTTATAAAATTCTTCTGAAAAATACTGACATTTCGTAAAAAATAAATTTTCTAGCGATTTAAATAAGGACCAAATGTCAACTTGGGTTGCAAATATATTCTTTTGCACTTAAATAAGATGAACACTAAAGCGAAACACATTCTGTAAAATTTAAAAAATAAACTTTTAAATATAAATTCTCAGAATTACAAATTCAGCGAACATCACAATATTTTTAGGACAACTGATATAAAATAAAATCTTTTTACACCATCGAATTTTTTTATTGTCCTTTTTAAGCTTTTCTGTAAATAATATTGAAAATGTGCGATAGTTAGTATTTAGTGAAATAGTTTGCTACAATAATGTTATTATTGTAATATCATTGGGTAAAATTTTGAAAAGATTATTTCTTTCAAATCTTTTAAATATATATTTAAAATATAAAAAATAATCTAAAATTCTTACTTTTTCTTTAAAAAAATGTTATTTTTCATGAAATTATATAGTTTTTCCTAAATTTGGAATAGGCACATTTTTGTAGCATTATAAAATGTATGGAGTAATATAATGACAATAATATGCATATAATTATTTGTTCTTACACAACGCAGCCCAAAATAATGGGAAATTGTTACCGTCTACAGATGGCTATTACTGACGCAAGTTTTCATTCATTTTGCAAGCATAAATTCCTTTCAAATTCTAAAATTATCAAATGATGAAATAAACATATTATTATTTTAAGTATGCCATATCGCAAACGACTTGAAAGCTTATTGAAAGTTATTTATTTTAATTTTATGTTACATACTTTAAAATATCATAATCAAGAAGCGTCACTGAAAAATGTGACAGAGAAAAATATGCTGATTCATCGTGTACTATTTTGATAATTTATAAATTCACGTAAACTTTTAGAAATGTTACGGCTCGTTAAGGCGAGAGCATATTATCCGTTTCTAAAAATATCCACGTTGATATCCTAATTAGGATTTGCTTGCATGAATAATTACTTCAAAATATTGTACAAACCTAGATAGAAATAATGCTTTAAATTCTATAAACAAATAAGTTTCTGAAAACATGTTTCTGTAAAATAAGTTTAAAAGCCACATAGTAAATAATATGTTAAATAAATACATTTTTTTAGTTTTATTTTCAGTTTATACATATTTGATATGATGCAGATTTATATACAGTATGTTTCAAAATTGTTAGTACAAGTGTTTAGGGAAGATGCACTTAGCACAAAGCACAGTAAATGTCATTGTCGTAACGCAATTTGGTAAAGAACTAAGGGCTTTTTTCTACAATGGAAATCTACAAACAAGTATTTCAATAAAAATTATTGCAATTTGATTGGTGTGGGTGTTTACTTCCATAAAATATTCTCAGCCTTTCTTCATTATTTTTTTTTATTTATTTCACTCATTTAAAACTTCTTGAATGGAAACAATATTATGAGGATTTTATAAAAATCATACTGCACTTGCTGTTTTGGAACTTTTAATTATAATTTCGTTTGATTGTGGCGGGGCTTAAAATGCCTTTTATTTTCTTTAAAACATCCAAAATAATTTAGTTACAAGCCCACTATAAATAACCTTCATTAAAAATGTATATATAAAACAATGGGAAATTCGATGTATGTTAATAGCTGAAATTATTTTATTTTATTAATTAAAAAAAAATAAGCAGGCTGAAAATGACAATGCTTTAAAAATTGAAATATAAAGTTTTTCAAAAAATATTTGTTGAGCACTGTAGGCTATATTGTACTATTTTAAAAGTGCTTACGTTGCGAAGTTTGTTATGTTACATTGGTGAAAATCACTAAAAAATAATTTAGCATATTACGCGGTTTGTTTTTATAATTTATGTGCGCAAGAAAGTTTAACGTTCTAAATCCATGCTGCTTTCAACTTTGTAATTGATCTATCTCATCTTATCTCGTATGATTTTTGAGATACTAACGCTAACTTCTAATGCTAACGCAAGGGGGCACTGTAAGCAATTTCATCGAAGAGTGCAATAACGCTTTACTGGACACGATGCTTACATATCATTTTTGGCACTAAGGCTGTCAACATTCAAAAGTTGAGGGTGTGAGAACTGTAATTGAGTTTCCTAAACTTAAATATGGAATCTTAGACTATGTTTATATTTGTCTAATAAACAATTAATTTTTCAACAAAGCGCGTAATTTTTTATTATTTATTTTGTTAAGATAATCAAGAAACATTCAAATCGGCGGACCACAATTTCATTCAGAACTAAATATCTCATTGCGCTCTATAAATTAGAAGAATTTTCATCTTCCTCCATCAAAAAGTGCATTACTTCGACTAAGTCTTCAGGTTTATTGAAATAAAATTGCTTCCTTTTGCTATTATTTAAAAAATAAAAATGATAAATAAATAAATAAATAAACATAATGATAAGTTAGAAAAAAAAGGCAAAAGCAATTGTAAAAGAAATTTTCGCGCATAAAAACAGTTACATATCTCGTCGCGATGATTCTAGGAATCCCAAATGACAGAAGCAATCCGCGTAAATACCTTCGCAGAGTAAAGATTCGCGGGAAGGAAATTTTACTTACGTATTAAATTTCTGACACTGCTTTTTCGGAATACCTAGCTTATGGAGCACGGGGCCTTTAAACTTCCAAGAAAAACAATTTTCGGGTTTTGTTTTATTCTGAATATTTAAACATTTCTGCACAAAATACAAAAAACAGCATTAAAATATATGCAGTATTTCTTGAGTTATAATTATTTATATATATGGCTTTACATGAATATTTTAAGTAGGCATTAAAACAAACATGATTAAAAGGTGACAAAACATGTGTTAAAAGATGTTAAAACATAATTATTTACACACTGTTAAAAATTTGCAGCAAACTGTCCAGTCATTTGACCGTTTTTAGAGAAAACGCTTACATAACCGTAATTTAACTCTAATCTGACCGTATTATTGCCCAGATTATGGTCAGAATAAAGTAAAATTACGGTTACGTAACCGTTTTTTCTAAAAACTGTCAAATGACTGGACAGTTTGCTGCAAATTTTTAACAGTGCACCCCGCGGTGTGTAAATAATTATGTTTTAACGGAGTGTAAATAATTATGTTTTAACGGGGTGTAAATAATTATGTTTTAACATGTTTTAACATTTTTTTGTCATCTTTTAAGCATGTTTTAATGTGTATTTTATTGATTTTAAAACCAAGGTAAATATTTCATTTCACTTCAATTTCGTTTTTTTTTCTGTTATTTTAAGTAGATATTGAAACGTTAAGATGCGTTTTCTCATAATGATAAATTTTGAACTGATTACTTTTAAACTATATATAAGTTAAAATTTTAAAAATTTAACCACATGTGCGTTATTTTATAGTGTTCGTGCTAAAACCAAAAATAGTAATATATCTTGTTTTTATTTATTATTATTATTATTATTATTATTATTATTATTATTTTGCACTTGAAAAAAAATTATTAAATTTTTGATATTTTGTGTTAAAATTAAATTTGAGACAATCGTTTCGTGTATATTTTGGTTTTAAGTTAGAAATGAGTATGCTATGATTCTAATTTGGTCAAAATTGTTTTTCATATACATAATTTCCAATTTTATCATGTGCGCAGCACTTAATGATTTTAATTCACGTATTACCGATATGATTTTTTAAAATTAAAATCAAAATGTTATTTTTGATCATATAATATTTATTTTTCTATATAACATGCTTAAGAATATAATACTTTAGGCAGGAAGCAAAAAAAAAATCTCAATTGCATATTATGTGAGTTTGATAATTTGCAAATTATGATGTTGTTGATCGTTTCGACACACTCAAAGATCTTGTACCTCCTTAAGCTACAATGAACGAAATTAAGGGTTGCTGGACCGATGCACGGGTAACAGAGGGTTAAGGACGGATAATAAATTAAGAGTGGATGAAAGCTTATTAAGCACTAATGTAACTTTCTCTAGACTGAAATTACCCTATTTTTAGATTCGTAAAAACTTGTATAAACTTTTCCTCGATATTGTTAAATAATGTATTGACGCTGCTTTATTATATACTTGGAAAGGAAAAGAACTATCGTATTTACTCATGTATGCCTCGCAGTTTTTATTAGAAAAAAAAAACTTTACAAAATAGTGCCGTGCGTGATGCACCAAGATTTAATATTTGAAGACCGCCGATGTGAAGTTTCATACCCATGTACCGTTATTTCCGGCGTATAAGCCGCGGCTAAAATAATTCTGTTTCCAACCAGAAATTTTATTTTATAAAAAGTAACTTATTCTTACTTAGTATTTGTTGACTTCATTTTTTAAATAAAATTTCTGGTTTGAAACAGACATATTTTAGCCTCGGCTTATACACCGGAAATTACGGTACATCATTCTGCCTTCTGTATTTATAATCGTTGCACAACAATTTTCTTTTTCGAAAGTCGAAATCATTAAATAATATTTCGTAAATATTGTGTAATATTAATTATCACTGTTAAATGTTAATAGAATGTACTCTGTTCGAAATCTTTTTCATATTTTTTAATGTATTTTTTCTTTCCGAATAAGGTGTAAATACCGTATTATAAAATGGTATGTTTTTAAATTCCCGTAATGCGTCTGAAAATACTGTATTTTTGTTGCTTTCCACAAAATTAAATTTTGTAAGCCTTTGATTAATGCAATGATGAAGTGTAACTTAAAAAAATGTTTTAAAACATTAGTTCGCATATTTACATGTATACGATATACTTTAAAACAACGATTTTATTTCCATTTCTGCAATTTAGATGAATTTGAATAGATTTTTTATTTCTACAAATTATGGTTATTTGTCCATAGAAACAGCGATGTTTTTATTATCTATAACAGAATTTGTCATGAATTACAGCAAGATTACATTAAAAAAATCCCTGACGGCTCGGCCTACAGATAGATTTCGAAGATGCGGACCATGGGGCGCCTGTTTATTGGGAATTGCAAAAGAAATGACATTTTTGCCATGATGCGGCAATTGGAGCCGCCCACTTCGAAATCTACCTGTGTCAAGTCGGCGTAGCTGGCAGATTTTTTTTTTATTTATTTTGTTTTTGGCTGTAAGGGTTGGTTCTATAAAAACTTGTCAATATAAAAGTTGTGGATAATATTAAGGGGAGTTTTAATAAATTTAAGCGGATTTCATATCTTGTGAATTGACAAAATTATGAATTTTTTTCGTCTGAAACTCACTTCTATCCCCCCCCCCCTTGAGGCCATTTTTAACTATATCAAAAATATGTCATACATGAATTTTTAATCCTTTTCCTAGAAGTAACTTTAAACGAATTCGATACGTATCATAATTAAGAAGTTATGGGGATTTTTCTGTGTTTACAAAAGCCCCCCGCCCCCATTTCTCCCCCCTTGGTTCGATTTTGCCCATTCACAAACTTGAATGAGATTTTATGCCCCTTGATTTTATGTATGAATTTGGAAGAGATTTGTGCAGAATTTTTGAAGTTGTCGTGTCCATAAAAAAGTGACATAGATAGATAGATAGATAGATAGGTAGATAGATAGATAGATAGATAAAGCTTTGAGCTGGGGGTGGTTTTGGGTTCTGGGAGTCGTGATCAATGTAGATCTGCAAAAAATTTCCAGAAATTCCAACCTAGGGGAGAATGTAATAGGTAGTATTTCTTACGAAATCTGCCTAAAATACGCAGTCTATGTGCATAGAAGTGTGACTATTGGAATAGGAATGCCCTTTATCAGAAATGAGTATCTGATTAATATAAATAATATAATATAACAAATATTTCAAGAAAGATATACCGAAACAGCAAGACTGTATAATTGAACCTAATGGGAATCTAACATCAAATTTACAATCCTCGTGGTGCACTTGAAGTATATGTTATGTAAGCAGAGGGAATTTTAAAATAAAATTGTATATATTTAGAGTGAAAGAAGATACGATAGCATTGTTTTAAAAAATTCGTTTTCAAAGCAGAAAAATATAAAAATATATATATAACAGAAGACAAACGATATTTTGACATTTATTTAGTAATACTATAAAAAAAATTCCACGAAAGCTATACCGATGCAGCAAGACTGTGTCATAGATCCTAATGGGAATCTCATAGCAATTTTACAATCCCCATGGTGCACTCTAAATATCAGTTTTATAAGCTGAGGGAATTTTAAATTTAAATTGTTATTTATTTGGAGTAAAATAAGACACTATAACATTTTTGTAACAAATTTGTTTTCAAAACAGAAAAATATAACGAAAATATTACGGAAGACAAATGATATTTTAACTTTTTATTTTGAAATTTTACATCATTCTGAGTTTCTCGCCTTTTATTTTTCTTTACCGTAAAATGATGTTGCATAATCATACATAGTATTTATTTTGTCAACCATACCTTTTTCTAAGCGTCCCACCAGTGGCTGAGAGGCTGTGCTCTCAAAGCTGGTAGACGGGAGGTGCTTGGTTCAAACACCTGTCGCGCTCGTCGACCTAACCGTTCGGAGTTTTCTGTGGTTTTCTTCGAACCTTGCCGTAAATACGGGTTAGGATCCCCTAGAAAGACCCCCACGGAAGGCAATCCCCCTAGGGCCTATATCCCAAGAACAGATAATCGGCCGTCATAAATCAACCAACCCTTTTTTAAGCATTTACAACACTCACAACAATGAATGAGTATGGGAAGGAAAGGACCATTGGAAAGGTTTTTTAATCGGCTTCTGACATAGTACACTTACATTTCGTTTGAAACATGTTTTTTTATAATTAAAAATTGCAATTAATTAAAAATGAACCCAGCATTCTTTTTTTAAATGAAATGAAAGGTTTTTCTCGAATCAATGTTGCAACATAAATAAGATCCCGCATTACAGCATATTCAGCAATGATTATAAAAATAATTAAATAAATAGTACAGAAAAAAATAAAATGTGATTTCAGCGCACAGATTTATTTAATATTTATGATTAAAAAGGAAAATTGAAATTGAAATGGTTAGAAAAAACAGACACCATCGATCGATTGAAGCAATGGTATTTCACATGCCTAAAAAATATGCTTTGTTATATTAAAATAAATTGTATTTTATATGTATTCAATTTATTTTTCTTTGCGCCATGTTTTTCTTGAAGTGGATGACATCCTCTTCTAAAGCAATTAAAATACGATTGTTAATTTTTTTCCGCGCTCGTGCCTTTTCCTATCTTCAATCAGTTTTAAATGTAATCTTGCTGGTATTCTGGGTTGACTCATGTTTTTTGCAGATATTTTTATCCTTAATTTTTCTTTAGAAATTTAAACCTGCATCTAAAAATCATTAGATATTGCTAAAAAATGTTAGACTACAGTCCTCGCACGGGTACACTGGTAAAGTCATATTACTTAAAAATTAATAACAAATTATTTTATTTCAGACTGTAAATGAATGTAGTAGAAAAATATTAACAAAAAAAATTACAAACGCGTTCTTACGGCGCACTTGGAAGAATGGGTTGATTTCTTTATTTTTTGTATTTCGTTTTTGTTTCTTTTAAGGTACATATCGTGCATAAGCTTTAATAAAAAATAAACAAATTGGACTTACACCTTCTCAGTTCGTTATTTTAATTGTAATTTGTAGGGAAACTTTAAATTAATATATAAAAAAAATGCTAAAAAGTTTTGGAAATCATAGTTTAAAACTCTTCTATTGGCTATAATAAATTAACTCAATCGTGATTTCAACCCAAACCATGAATTCCACTAAGTTTTATTTAATATGTCTCACCTTAACACAGTAAACAATTTCTAAAAGCTTCATCAAAGAATTTTTACATATATTACTACAGAACAGAAAATACATCCCCATTGACAATAATGTTATTTATTTTTTCAAAGAGCCATGATTGTCGGATGGATTATAATTCTTATAATATTCAAGTCCTTCAGGCTCAGTTGGCAAACGTACGTTGCTTTTTGTTTTCTTCTTGATTAACGAACTCATCCAAGATATTAGCAAGACCAATTAATTGTACATATTTGGTTCTGAAAGGTCCAGTATTTTGGACATTGTCGTAAAGACAGAACGTCCGTCTATAATATAATATCTAGGCTATAATATAATATTATATCAAGTTATAATATATATCCGGCACTCAACCGAGGTTCGTACCAAGCCATACAATGAATACAACAAAAATTCTTGCAGTATATCTAAAATATCAAAGTTAAGAATTCCTAAATATTTTATTGTAATCGAAGAATTTTAACCAAATAATGAACTGAAAATGAGCAGAAATTCAGAATATAAGCAGAAATATTAAATGAACAGAATTTAGTGGGAAGGTACCGCCATGGATGTAGTTTTGGATCTCGAAGCCCGATTTTGGAATTTTGAATAGATTTTTTTAATTAAAATTTTTATGCGATTTTTTGCATTTTTCAGCTTTTTTTCATGTTTTGCTGCGATTTAGCCCAATATAGTAAATTTTGTCCTCTTTTCAATAAAGTTTCTGCGAAATTCGTACAGCGATTTTGAATTTTTGGTTAATTTTTCCCTTGGACACTAAGAAATTTTGCCCATAATGCTTCATTGGTTCGGTGGTTGCTTCCATTTCAACCTGAACTACGCTCAGAATCATCATTTTTTTAAAATCTTTTTAGTTTGGAGCAAGTTGATAATTCTTTACAGATAAAAAATCATGATTTTAAATGGGAAAGGTCGATTATTTATTATCCCGATTTTTCTATTAGAATTTTATTTTTTTAATTTCAACTTTTTTGCATTTTAAACCTTTTTCATGTTTTGCAGCGTATGAAGTCACTTGATGCAGCTAGAAGTCAAACACCGTTGTCGGGCAGTTGTGATTGGTAGCTGATAGAATTATAGGCACAGCGGGAAGTCAACCCGGCAATTGTGATTAGCGGATGAAAAGGTCGTCAGCTGATTGCAATTCGAACAGCGAGTTGGGATTTATTTGCGATTTGTTTTATGCGATTTTTAGAGTTTTTTCATTTACGTGACGACATTAATGTATTTGATTTCTGAAATTGACAACAATAACTTACTGTTTTTGTATGTCAAAAAAAAAAAGTCATTTTGTTTCTGTTTCAAAAATTAATGATAATTTCTGATTTGTTAACGTCGTTCCTGCCTCCAAAATCAGAACTTTTTTATTATTAGTCCGATTCAAACGAAACCTTTTCTCAGGTCCCCCAAGTACTAGATAAACTTCGGTATCATTTTTTCAGCCCTTGGTTACCATTATTTTTTAACATTATTTTAAAACTGGGAGGGGTATTTTCTTGGGTTTTATGGGCCCAATTGCATCGAGAATTAGTTCATTCAACTTAACACGAAGTAATTAAGATATACATAACCAATTAAGATACATATTTGGCGCCACCTGGCGGTAGAAAATGGATCTAAAAATTTTACAGCTCACCTGCTATACGGTGTCGTAGGTGAGCAGGGACACGTGCCTGAGTTTCTGTCGGAAAGAGGTTTGTTTAGAACAGAGTGCACCCCTGGCGGTGGAAAATGTAACTGAAAGATTTTGCATTTTATCTTGGTCCGATTCAAACAAAATCTTTCTGACATTCTTCCGAGGTCTCCCAGGTAGTAAATAAACTTCGGTATAATTTTTTTCAGCACTTGGCTACTACCATTTATGAATATTAATATCCAGGGGTGTGATTTATTTTCTAGGGTTCTATGGGCCCGATTTCAACGGGAACCGAATAATTCTACTTAACATGAACTAATTAATATATAGCTAATTAATTAAGACATAGATTTGGTACCCACTGGCGGTGGAAAGTGAAATTAACAGATTTTTCGAAAATCCGATGGTAATTTTTTTTTAATTTTGACGAAAAACTGACCCGCTTCGAATTAAATGATCCAGGCATTTGAGGGGATGGTATTAAATTTACTCCTGCATCGGAGTCCATCTCTCTATTTAATGTCCGAAAGACAAAGAGTTACCAGAAAAAGTTTCGTGCAGCGATTTTTATAGTGATTTCGCGTTTCGTATTATTTTTGGACGTGACCGAGCAACGCCGGGTGGATCAACTAGTATGAAGTAAAACTAGAAGTGCGAAATTATTTGTTATAAGGTTGTACAAATCTATTCAATATAACATTAGTTAAAACGATACCCGTAACTTTCATATTTACTTGCTGATATTTTGATTTTATATCAAAACCAATCTAGGAATAAGAAACTGATTCGATTTATATATATATACATACATGATCAGTTAATCCAAAAGCAATATACAGTAAAGGAAAGGTTTAATATGATTTGAAAGAATTGCTTTTAGAAAGCTGTTATTACCTTTAAATAATAATAAATAATATATAAAATAACAATAAATAATTACTGAAAAGCATATTTAGATTTAATTTTATTAAAGTATCTGTAAAGTGTATTCGAGTTTTGTAATGATTTATTTCTGTCTACGTGAGACTCTTTTAACACTTTTATTTGAAAAAATCTTTCATGAAAAATATATCTTAAATCTGCGGATATTCTCCGAAGTAATTCAAACATCATGCACTAAAGCTTCATTATTTTAGTATTTGCAGCAGATAACATTCAAACGCATTTATTACCTTAATGCAGAAACATGTGTATCACAGAATTAATGCATATTAGAATGGTGTTGAAATTTATAGCAAACATGCTTTTCAATGGATCTTTATTTAATTAGTATATCATTTTGAATCTGCTAAGTACCACCGACATTGCTTCTAAGCAATTTCCAAAATTGTAACTATTATTATCTCATGTAACACCATACTGATAACGATATAAAGCATATATCGCTTCCCTCTTTATCTGTCATAAATTACGGTAACGCAATACGAAATATTTCTCATCATCTATCAAACAACCATATTACAGTCTTAGAAAGCAAGAGTTGTTTTCTAAAATTATCCTTGCTCTTATAGAGAATTTAAGTGTTTATTTATATTGTATAAACTTGTGTATAAAGTTCAAGACAATTATTTTACATCTTTTTTACAGGTTCCCAATATTTTCATGAGGAAACTTCGAAAGTAGGTATTAAATCTAATTTTTTAAAAGTTGTACGGATTCTTTGCATTTTATTATAACATTACCTGTAGATCCGTAAATATGTTAAAGCTATAGCTTAATAAATCTCGAAAAACACAGCACTTACTGACAGTTTTTATAGGTAAAAAGTTTCATGATGTTTTCAGTTTGAAAGAAGAAAACAAAGACTGCATATTTCGAACATAATTTCTTACACGTCTTATGTATCTTTAGTATTTCTAATATCTTTAATTTTAAAATGTCACTTGTATTTACGTAAAAATATTTTTTGTACGTCTTGTACAGAGTAAGTTTAAACATAATTTTATTGAAAGTTGCACATCTGAAATCATTTGCATACACAATACTATAAATAATTCAGAAAGAGTTCTAATACTATTTTTTTTTAAATTCCACTTTAAAATCGAAAACTGAATGGGCCAAGTTTTTTTCACTCTGTTTTTTTCTCTTTCGAGACATGAAACATTTTGTACTTCTTTTTTTTCATAAACGCTAGGGAAATATTTTACAAAGTACGTTTTGATTAGAAAAAAAGTATATTTAGGCAAACAAGACATATTTATACTTGCTAATAAAGAACATTTTTAGTCTAAAATTTCAAAATAAAACTGTAGCTATTAAAAAATAGAAGATCTTGAAAAATGCGTTAATATATTCATGTGTAAATATAAAATTTAAAGTACAAATTTACAATTCAGACTACTCTCCATATTTTCAATAGTACACTTTCAATAATAGTGAAAAAATAAAAATGTGTTTAATTATTTTATGTTTAAAAAAATATATATCACTAACAATTCTAAAAGAATTTTAAATGCTAGGTTTAACAAAATAAAGTATTTCTTTAGAATATACAGTTTAATTTATCAAGCCAATTTAAATTAGTAAAATGTGGTAATCCATGGTAAACATGTTAAAGGAGAACTATTTTGTAATCAGTCGAAATTAAAGAGACTTTTTATGTTACTCAATTTGTCAGGTTTTGATACAAAATATTTCTGTTTAAAGAATGATAAAAATGCAAAACTTTTCTGCACTTTTAAAAAATTGAATTTCATTTGCTTATTCATTTGGTTATGCAAAATTATATAAATGTACAAAGCTATTCATTAAAACTGTCGAAATAAGAGCTTCGAAATATTCCTACTTGTCAAACAGAGTTTTAGTTTGTTGAATATTTGGTAAACAGATAATTAATTTGAGAAAACAAAGTTGCGTATTATTGCTTTCCGAAAACATAATCTAAAGAAAGTATTGCAATTATGATGAATGTGTATATGTGTGTGGAGGATTGGATAACATCTAAACGGTGCTTTCGATTGAGTTATAGCATGTTATGTACCACTTTCACAAGAAGTGAACAGATTTTAGTACACATATGCCGACGAATTATGTATTTAAACAATTTTCAACCCATTTTGTGACGTAAAGAAATAATAACCAAAGAAATGTGACAGATTATAAATGATAAATCTTGGGGAGATGTAGTTAAGCAGTAGTGGCTCAGCGGTAACGTCTCCTGTTTTGAAACTTTAAGTCCAATGTTTGAATCAAGCTGACTCCATTACGAATCTATCTCTGACATCCGAAGCCTATATATTATATTTGGGAGTAATAATGAATAAAAATCTATCATACTTTTAACATGTAAAATCAAAGAGGGAAGAAATAGAGACGATTACCAAACATTTTCACATGTTTTAGTAATAGAGTTAGTGAAAAAAATAATCCTTAAAATTTGGTATATTTTAATTCTCAATAAAAAGAATACGGGTATTCAGAATGTTTTTCAAAATTGCAACCATTCCACAAACTGCGAATAGTATTCTCAATCGGAGACACTGCTGGTTATGAATATCAAAAGCGTGTAAGAAAACATCAGCATTCAGATTATCTGTTCTGACAGGAATTTTATCGTTACATCTAATACGTTAGAAATAGAGGCAACACCAGAAAGAATATTAACACTGAATATCCCAACAGAGACCTATGAACCGGATGTTTAATGTTTCGTAAGGCATCATAATAGATCCAAGGAAAAACCTAATAAGAATTCTTGACAAGGAAGACATAAAAAGAAGCCTGCAAATATTCACAGACGACTCAAAAACAGAATCAGGCTCAGTTGATGCATTTTATGTATTCCACAATTACCATCACATTTTTTAAAACCGAATTACTGGTTATTGAAGAAGCAATCATCCTTTTTTAATCATATTCTAAATCTAACAGGCGGACTATTTGTTCTTCTGGCTTTGGAATACATAACATCTTCAGATTTTCTCGTAATAAGTATATTATAGAAGCTACATGAAACCGCCAAAATCTTCAAATTTTCATGTTTTCTTAGGCACACTGATTTTCTGGGTAATGAATAAACTTTCTGTTAAGTTTTCAAAAGAAGAAACAAACATTCAAGATCAAATGCTTTAACGATTCGTCCCATTGCCTAAATGAACACTTTAAAAAACAGCTAAAACAATCGATTCTTCAAAATGGGTCAGCGGAATGGCACAATGGAATTACAAAAAGATTTATGTTGTCTATCAGTTCTACTTGTCCGTAAAATAATATCAACGCACCAACGCGTTATTACCGAAAATTAAAGAATTTTATTCTTCATCATAGAAAATTATATATATTCGCATCGAAGCACCCATTCCCAAGTTACCTAACTAAATGTAAGCAGATAACGAAATGTGTAACGATAGTGTAAGCAGAGTATTAGCAAAATATTCTTTCTTTTCTAAGAGTCCTAATGGGAAAATATCTTTATTTTAAGTAAAGAGTTTCGTAAATATTGGTTAAAGAATTGGTATATTTGGTTAAAGTGTTTGAAGAGAAAAAATATCTATATTTTTGTTTTTTTAATTGTGATGAATGTAAAAGTGCAGTATAAGTTTTTGAAAGTTTAATAGGTTAACCCTATTATAATTAAGTTTAATGTGCGTAAGATTTAACAATTGTTAAAATCTGAATTTAATCAGTTATTCTAGAAAGGGCACCAGTCCTATTTGTTTATTATAGGGTAAGTGCCCTTGCTAGAATGACTGATTCAATTATGGTTGTTAGTGTTGAAAGTTTACTACCAGTACAATATGGAATAGTGTAGATATTATTGTTTATTATTTTGTTTGTATCAGTTCTATTTGTATGTAAAATAATGGCAATTTAATGAAACTTCGTCAAATATACTTTCATGGGGATCTCACACTGTTTCCGTCCTTGGAGGAACCACAACGATTTGGGTTCTTCGTTATCAGAGGTTTTTCCAGGACCAGTCACTTGTTTGTAATCCGCAGTTAGTAGTATTAGATTAGCTACCGGTAGTGATGCAAACTAACACGTATTTTGTTGGATGCCCTATTCATCCTAGCCCCTTCGGATTGCACTAAAACTCAAAAGACCAAGCTGCATTCTCGTGGTGGTCATCCCTGTTCGCTTGAATGTGTCAGAAGTTATCTAAATTCACGGTATTCTGAACAATATTCAGAATGTCGTTTGTAAATAACTTTTTTATATTGTTAGACTATTACAATACCTCTTAAACAAGAGTGCGAAGTCTTTAATAGGGAAAATAGTTAAATCTGTCTTGATAATTTAATAGTATAACAATTTTGTTCCTTGTTAGATTTATTTCAATGTTCTGCAATTTGTGATAACGAAATTCCTTGTAATACAGAATGTTTCAAAAGCCCTTGGCACATTTTAAAATTCAATAAAAGATCAAACAATTTGCGTACGAGAGTTTGGTTTGGACGAAAATTCTTCTTATGATTTGAAATTTTGTTTAAGCAAATAAAAAGATATAGTTCCAAAATTTTTTATAGATGGCGCTGCTTCTGGAAAGATATCGAACAGGTAGAATGCCTTTATACATTTTAATGGTGAAAGACGTAAAATGCGTATGCGCAGTTTTTGTCCAAAATATGGCAACCCACATTCCAGAACTTAATACTCGTCCTTCTGAGTTCAATTACAGGAGTGAGGAAGGATAGACGAGTATTGTTAACTTCTGGTATGTGGATTGGCATAGTTTGGGCAAAGACTGCGCGTCTTTCGCCATTGATATGTAAAAATGCATTCTATATATTCGATAACTTTTCAGATGCAGCGCCATCTATGAGAAATTTCTGGAATTAATATTTTTATTTGCTTAAACAAAATTTCATATCATAAAAAAGTCTTTTAGTCTATACCGCAATCTTGTACGCCAATTGCTTGATCTTTCATTCAATTTTAAAATGTGTCAAAGACTTTTGGGACTCCCTGTATTTCGTCTATTCTATTAATAACTTTATTTCCCCAAAACATCTATTTTTCCTTATAAGGGGTGTGTATAATCATTATAAGACAAAAAAGTCCTTCCGGCCTGTACCGGGAGGAAAAGGTAGCTTTCCTATATCTTCGTTTTAAAATTTTAGCTAATGTTACACGAAAACAGCAAGTTAAAATGCAAAGAAACGGTTACAAAAGATTCGTTAATACTGAATTTGAATAAGAAATTCGCCAAATTATTGAGCAATAGCCAAATTGGCTTCATTTGTGAAGACTTATTTTGGTCGCCAAATCTGGCGATATTTCGCCAAATGTCACCAATTTTGGCGAGAATTTGGCGTTAACGGATATGAATATATAGTTTTATGCGTATGATTGGGAAAATTATTACAACAATGAAAGAAAATAATTTGCGAGTAATCGCGTTAATGTGCTGTTTTGTTTCAAAATGTCAGCCACCCTAGAATTTCAAACTGCTCTATCTCAGCCATTTTTTAAGATAGAGGTAAACCAAAAAATGATCTGGAATTTTCGTATCAAGGCCTAACACTTAAGCAAAAAATAAATTTGAATTTTTAACTTTTTTGTATATTTATTTTATTTTTAAATTTTTAAGTGGTCGCCATCTTGAAACAAAATGGCGGACCAAGCTGGCCAACGAACTCGGTCGAGACATTGGTGAGCTTAATACACGCAATTAGTTTCATCAAAATTGATTTATAAATACGAGCATTATCGTATGACATATCTCAGATATATTTATATATTGATTAAATTTAATGAAGTGATTATGTTAATAATAATATGGATATGTAACTAAATATTAATTATGAATAATTATAATACCAATAGATGGCGACACTTTACGTTTTAGTTAGTTGATGATATTATAGATATTATTTTGAATTTAACTATAGAGGGAGCTATTGCTTGTATATTAATTTTACTTTCAGGAATTAAAATTAGATGGAGTAATTATATATTCACGGATATAATTTTGTTATAAGAGTATTATCAACAGAATAGTTTTGAATTATATTGTGTTGGGGTGTCATTGATCGAGTTGTGTTTTTAAAAAAAATAGCTCTCAACTTGTCTTTCAAATCATTTCTCTCAACTCGACTCGAATGTCAACATGTTTGATACGTGCCATGTGGAATTGATCATTATGAAGAAGTTGCTATATTTTGAGGATACTGTATCATTCTTGTGAGTAAAACATTTTTTCTACAATTTAAGGGTTCAAAATTCCAATATTATTTCAATGATATCTGGTGGTTATATAGTGTGGTGATTTATAAAGATTTTAGGATAATCGTTGTAAGTGATATATATTTCTTAATGGTTTTTTATTTACATTTTACATATTTCCAATTTTAAATTTTTCCAATTGATGTCTGGTAATAATTCAGTATACTTGGCTGATTCTACTGTACTTAGCATCATGCCAGTAGAATTATGAAATACTGAATTATTTTTAAAACACATGTGGGTGCAGCCAAGCTGACGAGTACATCCACATATGTTTTTTCATATCCAATTCTTGATTGGTTCTCTTGTGGTCCAGTTTTTCCACTGAATAATGTTCATAATTAATTTATTAATCCATTTGTGTTTACATAATAACAACTCCAATTTATAATTTTTTCCCCTTTCTCGCTCTTTCTTTTTAAATGTTCTTCAGGTATGAGTAAATTTGGCTAATTACCATTGAAGCACATGCTATGGTAATTTTATGATTGCACAAGTTAATTATTAGCTATGTGGTATTCTGATTACACAATATCATTAATTATCTCTTAGTAGATTTTAGTAGAATGATATTAGAACTTGATATGTTTTTGAAATTCATAGATATTATAATTATATATATATATATATATATATATATATATATATATATATATATATATATATATATATTGATATATTGATATATATATAAATCAACATTTGAACGGAGGGTGGTTTTGGGGTCTGGGGGTCATGATCGGTGAAAATATATCGAAATTTTCCGGAACTGCTTTCCTCCGAACGGCTGCAATAGGTAGCTTTATACTTTTTTGTATTGAAAGCTACCTAAAATGTACTATTGTAAGTAAGCAGATATCACTTTAAAACTGAAATCTATTTAAACTGACATTTAGCATTCTTCCAAACCTACAGACCAAAACTTTCATTTATTTATTGAAGGTCGCATTTTCTGATTTAACAGACTATAAAAGGCTCTTTTTGATAAATGTACAAATACATTATACAGTACTTTAGTAATAATTTAATTACTGAATAATTAAATTATATTTTAGCAATTTTTATTGTCAAGGATATTTCTAAATTCGTATTCGCTACTTTCTGACATTTTTAAGGAGTAACATTCTTCAGGAGATATTTTTCTGTAAAATACGGAAGATGTACTACAAAATAACGGATTGTACTAGTATAAACTAGTGCTCGCGAATATACGTTTATATACGTTTAAACGTATACGTAGTTAAGCCTTTTTTCCATATTATACCTATCCAAAATCGTTAACCAGTTACAATACGTTTTAAACGTATTATACGTATATTCGCAAGCACTAGTATAAACTTAGATATATAGCTAAATATATCTTTCTTCTATCTATATTTTTATATTATTCAGTAGACAAAGTCCTCCAGCAAAAGTTTTGAATTTCTGATCACAATTGAAATACAACGCTGATCACAATGCCGCCACAGTATTTTTCGTAATCTTAATCTCCAAAATTACACTTTTGCTTTTTTTATTCCAGATATCGAATCTTTTATTTCTTTCTGTCAAAGTAATAATTTCTGCTTAAGTATTTTTAAAAGACGCTTTTCAAAAAATAAATCACTATTCCCCTTCTGAAAATGTTTTATGGAATTCTTCAGGAATACACTCAAAATGATCGCTTTTGAAAAAACATATTGTCAAGGGAAATACCATTTCATTTTGAATAAGTTTTAGAATTGAAAAAAGCATTTATTTTTTAAAATGTGGATAACCGGAATACAAAATGTTGATGGTAAAAGCATTATGATTTTATCATTTGTAATTCTTTTTTGAATATGCTATTGCATTTCTGTGCAAAACAATAAAATTAAAAAATAAACGTTAAATACCAATTCTAGAATATGGAACAATTTTTTATCAATGTTTTTAGTTAAAATATTATTTTCTTTACAAAGAATAAGTATGGAATTAAAATCCGCATGTTATTATTATGTATAGTAGTTCCTCGATATATTGTGCATACGGGGAAACGAAAAAATGCGCGATATAATGGAGGGTACTAAAAAAATATGAAATATGATAATCTAAAAGTGCATATTGTGTATTTGTCTATAAACTAACATTTTCGAAAAATATGCACATTTAGATTATCATATTTCTTAATTTTTTAGTATCCTTTATTATATCGCGCATTTATTTTTCATTTCCCGGTATGCACAATATATAAAAAATGGGCAATATAATGAAGGGTACTCAAAAATTAAGAAAATTGATAATTTAAAAGTGCATATTTTACGATTATCTCCAAAATGTTAGATTACACACACACGCACGTTTCTTAATAAAATTAATTATAAAATATTATATTTATTACGTCACATATCATAGTATTTGTTTTAATTATGGATTAATAAAAAAATGCACCATAGCAGCGCCACCTGTTATATGATTTATACGAAAACCTAATCAGCATTAATTTATGTCAAGATCTAACAGAGTATAAAGTTTGATGAAATTCCATGCATTAATTCTTGAGATATGACTATGACCAAAACCGTGTAAAACATGAAAAATGTAGAATTCGGATCCGCTGTTGGGAGATTTACACCAAAAGCTAATCAGCAACAAGTTTTGTCAACGTCTAACTGAATCTGAAGTTTCATGAAAATCCGTGCATGATTTCTTGAGATAGATATATTGCGGAAGTAGCAGCGCAACCTGTAGAACGATTTACGCCAAAAACTAATCAACACCAATTTATATTAAGGTCTAACGGAATCTAATATTTTACTACATTCCGTGCATTAGTTCTTGAGGTAGAGCGCCGACAAAATTTTTGTCACATGCAGACGCACACACACAGAGACATACAAACAGACGTACAGACAGACTTACAGACAGATATTTTCTAAAGACATCAAACCGTGTTTAGGACATTCTAAAACTTACAAATCCGTCGAAAACCGGAAGTTGAAAATTTTCATGAATCCACTACTTCCTTCTTATAAAGATTGAAGAAACTAATAACTGGTTTAGTTTTTAACACTTTCTAACATAGTTGAAAAGTGTTAAAAACTATATTATTACTATTTTAACAATATAAACTATATTATAAAAATATAAGATATTTGTTAAACTTAAAAGTATTACGTTACTTTACTGTCAATAGGAAAAAATCGTTTCAAGTGCATTTTAATGATGTTACACCTTTTAAATATAATGCAACTGATATACATTTTATGAACACAAAAGAATTTCTTTAAGTTAAAGTCAATGGAGAAAACTAATCGAAGCGTATTTTAATTATTTTACACTATTTAAAATATACTGAAGTTGATATACATAACTGATGCTTACTACAAGATACTTGCTGCAGAATATGATGTGCATAGCATTTATTAAACATTTACAGGCCGCACAAAAGTGTTCGTAAATTAGTGGTCCATGGCGAAAAACTGTTTGCTGCATATTAAAATGATGTTACATTATTTCAAATAGAATGAAATTGATATTATTACTGAAGTTTACTACAAGTTACTTGCAGTAGAATATGAGGTGCAGAGCATTTATCGTTCTTTTATAGGAACACACAAAAAATTTCCGATACAGTACTGTATCCGAAGTACTATCTGTGAGCGATAACGCATGCTAGTGTGTTTTCAGTTATGTTATGCGTTTTGACATTAACTATAATTTTGCATACTGCATGGTGTGTATACATGGTATAGATCACACACAGGGCTACACAAAAGAATTCGTAAGCAATACTGAGTATGAGAGTGAATTGATTAAAGGTAGTTTTTAATTGAGTTATAAATTTTCAAGCTGAACTATATTTAGTATGTCAAGACATGTTTGTGGAGTATAAATAAACTCATACACAGGGCCACATAAAAATTGGATACATGGCCGCTTATGGATGACAATTTCTGGAAATGCGATTTCAGTAGTTGTAAGCGTGATTAGAGATGAATTAAATTTTAGCCTAATATATGGCATGTATAAAAATCTGTATGGAAAAATAATTCATTTATGTTTTTATCCATTGGTAGAAATTGCTGAAGGGGAATTTTCAACCTATTATGCATTTTCTTAGTAAGTTAAATTTTAGAATACTATGTAGAATATATATAAATCTATAAATCTAATACAGGGCTGCAAAAAAGAATTGTAGTATTTTTCCAGCTATGGACAGTAGTTGCTGAAATTTTCAAATGTGTTATTCGTTTACTTAGCTATCTGATTTATCTTATTAAGCAAGGGAGAGCCCTTCCAGGTGGTCCCGACTCGGTCGCTTAAATGCGGAAGATGACCGGGAGCATGACTTTGCACGCTGTGAGCCGAAACGACAGGGGAAGATAAATGGACGAATCACAACCTTCATGCGGTTCCCTTGGAGAAAGAGATGGCTGAGTAGCCAGTGGTGCCGGAAATTTTGTGTTCTGGGCCCACCCCCTCATAGGGCTGGTTCTCAGTCACTGGGGTTTAAGGACTTAAACTGAGCCGAAAGGTACAGCTGGAAGGGGCTACCTTAGAGTCGGCGCAGCCGTGAATAGCATCTCTTAAGCCTATCCCTTGTGTCCGGTTCTGACCTGCTGGGTGGTGACACGAGCGTCAATGACTAGCTAATGTGATAGGACCGTTTCTAAATTTATTCAGGGCGAAATGGAGGCGAGAACGGACTGTGTACGGAAAGGACCACTTGTGGTTCCATAATGATGTCTGGTCAATGTGTGAGGAGGCATGCAGCATCCCTCGGTCCTGGCAGACTGCATAACGTAGACGTCGGCGCAAGGGATGTCCACCTTGTGACTTACCATCTCTTACGCTCCCCTCTGCAGCTGGAGTTGTTATGAGCCACCCTCGACGTCTGGTCAAATAGGGAGGGCGTTCTGCTTGACCAGGAGCAGTTCATGTCACTAGGGGACCACCAAAGTGGTCCGATCTTCATAGCGCGTATTGCCCACCTGTGAGGGGTCGTCTCCCTTTCGGACGAACCGGCCAAGAGGAATTGGGCCGGAGGTTCGTCAAAGTGACGGCGTTCAGACCAAATTCGAACCCTTGGTCATCAACCACTCCAACGTGTGTTTGTGTAGTCGGAGCTTTCTGTGCCCAATGGTTGGATTAGCAGGAGTCTAGCAAATAACATTTAAGCTACTAAACCTCCAGTGGGGTCGCTTCTGTCGCGCTTGAGAGGGAGCTGCCACGTCTCACTGGGAGCGTAAGAGGTGCCTACGATTTCCAGGTACCAGTGACCCTGCACGGTGAGAGGGCTCATCGGAGTTTTCGGATAACGTCGGAGGCAGGTAAGGTGTGTTGAAGTTCGTGAGCTGGGAAGCGGAGGGTCCCCACCTTGTGGCTTACAGCCGAAGCTGGAACCCGTCTATGTGTCCAGGGATTGTGTTTTCGTCGACCTCCCTGCGAAGCGAGATATACATATTTTATCACCGCAGCTGACGATTCCAGCAGTTTCCTTTATAGGAGTAATATGATGGAAGGCGGCGGACAGTAAGGCGTGCTGTGGAAACTCGCATAAGGCCTACGGCCCTGTTTTATTTTGTGTTTCCGGCTCCGAAGCTCACGGGGGACTCCGGTACGTCTACAAGTGTGATGTGATGGGGACCTAAAAAATTTGGTATCATCGCAAAACGTATCGACCTCTGTCGTCAATAAAGTGGGTTCAGGGAAGTGATGCGCAGGTGGTGGTGCTTCTCTTGGCTGGGAACTCCTGGCGGATCAGCCGCATGCGTTCACGAGAATAATATAATTAATTATCAATGATAAGTTTAATTGACTTCAATTCTAAACAAATATTTCGCAAATACGTAAGACTGTGTTTTCATTTTACTTTTTAAATATTCTTATTTTTATTCGAATAGTAATGTTCGGAAAATTATAATAGTAATAACTTTTTTTAACGTAACATGAAAGATCTTTTTAATGAATAAAACATAAATGTTAAACTTTTAATCGAAAACAAATAAGATGTGCTTATCCATTTCGTATTGTTCTTTTAGTTATTTTTGATATTTTTTAAATTATTTTCTAAGAACTTCTATTTGTTAATTTCATCTATTTAATGTCAATTGATGGTTTCTTTTTAAAAATAGATCTTAGAGACTACAATTCCATTCGACAAGAATGGCTGGTGAAATCCATAGTAGAGTACAAAGTGTACATGGAATACAAAACTGTAAAAACAGAAAAAAATAATAGTACATTGTATCCTTATAAATTGCTTATTTGACGCATTTAACTTTTGAAGAAATCGAAAACTTATATGTTTGGAAAAATAAAATCTGATTATTCATCTCAATGGAAAGGTAATAAATAGATTCAAAATTAGTGTACACTTTATATTGATTTTAATAAAAAGATCCACATTGATGATTACTTTTGTTTCCTCCATTGTAGAACTGTAAAAATTCATTCCGTGGTAGATTGATATTATGTATAGTATGTTTTTGATGGAAAATAATAAAGAATGTAAATGTAATTTAATTTCATTATTACTAAATCGATATTTCTATGGAAATTAAGTTTTCATTGATTTTGTAAAGTGTATCATTCCTCATCCAAGACGTTGTAAATAGCCTTTTTGGTTTCCGGTGTTTCATTTTTTGCTTAAAAATAATCTGTTTTAAACAACATCTAAAACCGATATTCGATAGTTGTATATACATTAAAGTAGCATAGAATTAATTTGATTTGATTCGAATCATTTGAAAATAATGACTTTTTGAAAGACAAAAAGATCATGACTTAAAAATATGCTATATAATATTGAATTAAAAAAAAATAATTTAAATTTAACATTTTTGAAAACATACATGGTTTAAAATGGTTTTTATTAAACAATAATCTTTTAGATAATTTTCCTCAAAGTAGAATTGTCAGATTATTTTTCTTTTCTTTCGTTTTCTTTCTTTCTTTCTTTTTTTAGGTACTGGATTTTCACATAAATCGATGATGCATTCGATGCTTCTCTACACCATTCATCAAAAGAGCGATATATTTTTTGAAGTGCCATAAACCTTTCCTTTATTAAAATTTGATTAAATCTTTTACTATTTCCTAATTAAAAATCTGCTCAATTTACTTTGAAATTTATCTATGATTTACTCGTCCCTTATTACGGTTTTTACTTTTACATGAAAACATTCCAAATATTGAACAAAAGTTTGACTCCTACTAGCACAGTCAGATGTTGTAAAATCCCAGTGCCGCCACAATTGTCCAGGTGACAGATATAGCGTGACCAATATTTGACTGTATTTAGTTGGACACAAAGTGACTCTTATGTGACAAACGGTGATTCCCGAGGCTAACGAAAAAGAAAGGCTACCGCGGTGCTTTACGCATATCTTTTTTTACAGACCGCGGGAGTCACGTGATGCTACAATGCACCAATGGAGGTGTACGAAAAGAGCATCACGTCACTCTAGCGGTCTGTATAAAAAGATAAGTGGAATGCACCGCGGTAGCCTGTCTTTTTCGTTAGCCTCGCTGATTCCTAACTTTGATAAATATTACTTTTACGCAAACCGTTTAAGAAAATGGAAATATAATTTCTTTTGTTCCATATTTGCAACAATGATTAAAACCAGTCCGATTTTGTTAGTTTTATTACAATTTTAACTATGAATTATAGAAAAAAATAATGTAATTGTCAAGGGGAAAATGTTTAGTATATTTTTAAATATTACTCTTTCTATGAGTAATTTTAATAAATGCCAAACGGTAAACCAAATGTTTTTTATGTTTGGTAAAAAAAGATACTCATAAAGCACCGCGGTAGCCTTTCTTTTTCGTTAGCCTCGGTGATTCCCGAGGCTAAAGAAAAAGAAAGGCTACCACGGTGCTTTTCGCGTATCTTTTCTTACAGACCGCAGGAGTCACGTGACGCTCGAATGCACCAATGCAGGTGTACGAAAAGAGCATCACGTCACTCTCGCGGTCTGTAAAAAAAAGATAAGTGGAATGGACCGCGGTAGCCTGTCGTTTTCGTTAGCCTCGGGTGATTCCAATGTGAGGTCGCAATAACCTTTAGTTTTTTTTTTTTCTTTTGGACTTATCAGCCGAAAACATTATTGAAAAGAATAACAGATTTGGAGCTTTATAATTATAAGGAAAAAACATAGAAGGAAATAGTGTCATAAATGAATGAAAGTGTTATTAAATATTATTTTGTACATTTAAATGTATTATTTTTTAACACATTCTTTAAAATTCTTTCAAACGCCTACATTTTAAGATTCCTTTTGAAAAGATAAATAGATAAAATGTTTGGCATTTATTAAAATTACTCATAGAAAGAGTAATATTTAAAAATATACTAAACATTTTTCCCTTGACAATTACATTATTTTTTTCTATAATTCATAGTTAAAATTGTAATAAAACTAACAAAATCGAATTGGTTTTAATCATTGTTGCAAATATGGAACAAAAGAAATTATATTTCCATTTTCTTAAACGGTTTGCGTAAAAGTAATATTTATCAAAGTATGATGATATTTTAATTCCTTTTTGTAGGTTTAATTCTTTCATTTCGCCCAAGCAGCTTTTATTTTATTTATTTATTTATTACATTTTAATGGGTTTTCGAAATAATTAAGTTAAGTCCTTTAATGTAAGTTACAGTTAAACAATCCGCTTTAAATGATAGCCATTTTTTTTTAAATTCCTTTTTCTTCTTAAAATCTTTTTTGCAATCGTTTATAAAAGGTACATTCATCATTTAGAATGATTTAGACTTAAGTACGTCTATCAACATATCAGCGTACAAAACGTGGTAAATATTCTTGTGTAATTATTAAAATTAAATAAAATTTTAAAACTTTTCAAAACATGTACCATACAACATAAACATGTACTGTACATTCCACTAATCTTTTACAAGCTAAAGTTATCAGACACAATATTTTCTGAAGAGATATTATATGAAACACGTTCATCCAAATTTCAATTTTAAGTATTCTCTTTTCATGTTTTATCAATAAATTTACGCATAAGTAAAGTGTATGAAAGTAATACGCACGATACTGCTAATACCGCCATTTGGCGTTGTCACGGTTTAACTATTGTTATATCCCGGATTACAAATTTTGAACAACAATGACATTTTCATATTATTCTGGTGATGATTTTCAATTTTTTGACACTTTGATTTTGCGACTACTTTTGGAATGTTTAATTTGAATAATCGGGTTTCTTTTATTTACACCTTATTCAGTAGCGACACGTGATTGGGTGTTGCATCCCTTTAACGCCAGTATGTTTGTATACCAAATTTCTCCTTATATAATTGTGGAACATTTCATGATTAAATAAGGTACAATCGATACGAATAAAGTAGTATACGAAAATACTGGTAGTAAAGTTATACAGCATCCCCTGACGAGCCGCTATTGACCTGATTCATTTTAAATAGACATAAGTTCTGTACATAAATATAACAAAATTTTGCCCATTTGCTTAATTTTATTTTAATGTAAATTAGGTAATTTTATTGAGAAAAAGGGGGGAATGACCGAATTAAATTCACTAACCGTTTTAAGATAATATAAATATTTTTTTTTTTCGAAATATAAAATTTGAAAGGGAAAATAAAAAGTGAAAACAAATATATAGTTTTTTTAACTTAAAGCTAATAAAGAGCACCAATATACACACATTTTTAATTTTTTCAACGTTGCTACAATCATCACATTTTCGTTAAAAAAAGGAGTGGCCGTATTACTTTAAATTACTTTTGTTATATTTTCTGTAGTAAATTTAATTAGCAAACAGATCATATCTATCTATATTATAAAGAACGTGTCCGTGCATAACGCTGACCTCATTTTGAAGTTGGCAACGCTTGACGATTAAATTTCGGCTGTGCAATTTTCGCTAATATAATTTTTAAAACCTCTAAACACCGTATAATTTCAATTTTTAAACCGTCGCGTCTTTCAGGAAGAAACATGTACTTTCAAAAGCAGTCTGTTTGAAATCTATATCGTGATTTACTGATTTATTGTGGTTTTAAAAATAATTTTTAAGCATGATTTTTTTAAAAATCTATCTACGTCGCGTGCAGGCATAAGCATTACCTAAGAAAAATAACCCGTTTGCACGTAAAAGAATATAAAAAAGTTCCGTATTTGTTTTCGTGTAATTTTCTACATCGAAATTAAATTTTCATCAGTAAATAAATAAATAAATAATATAAAATAAAATAAAACAAAATAAATTACAAATTTAACATATATGTAATCGAACAATTTTAGTTTTTACACCGCTGAATAGGAAAATATATATATATACTTTTAAATATAATTTGATTCAAAACTGTATCTAAGTTTACTGATTGTTTATGGTTTTTAAAATAATTTTAAAGCATGAATTATTTTTAAATTTATCTCTATCGCGAGAAGCCCGATTACGAAAAATTTATTGCTTTCCGCCTAAAATAATTTAATTATTTCAGCATTTGTTTCCAGCTAATATTTCAGAACAAAGTTAAAACTTCATGAATAAATAAAATAAAATATAATATGATATAATACAATATGATGTAATATAATATAATGTAATATAATATAATATAATATAATATAATATAATATAATATAATATAATATAATATAATATAGTGTAATAAATTACAAACGTAACAGACATACAATCGAACGACATGCTTATATCGCTGAAATTATCAGAATCGAAAACCTTGCAGCAGCTAAATCTTTGACGATTACCTCGGCTATTAACTCCTCGCATGCGGCTATTACGAAAGTGTTTTCTGTTTACAAATTTCAAATTTTAGTTGAATACATTATTGATAGTTATGATACAAAAAACATTTGGTGTTGATAATAGACAATGTAAAATATATATTAAATATGAAACATCTATTATATATATATATATATATAGAGAGAGAGAGAGAGAGAGAGTTAGAAAAAAGTGGTTTGCCCAACGTTCTGTAACCTGGGAAGCCACTAGTATTATTAATGCTAGCTTGTTTCGCTTAAATAATTTCAAACTATTGCTTTCAAAAAGAAATTACCACAAGACTGAAGCACTAGAAATCTAGATTATGCAGAATCCAATGAATGTATCGAATGTTCTGAAATAAGGAAACGAAAAGACAGCATGAGATTACGACATTTTTTTTTTGGTTCTACCCATTTGCTCAATAATGTTCACGAATCTGTTAGAGTCTATAATTGCAAAATAATATTAAGGTAGCTCTTTAAAATGTTTCTGGCATATTTTGTGAATTTTACAAATATACTATATATATATATATATATATATATATATATATATATATATATATATAATATATATATATATATGTATGCATATATAATTTTTTTTAATCTGTCTTTTATTAATGAAATGTAATTTTCTCTTAATTATAAAATAAAGTGTGCAAAGATTACGAAATAAAGTTTGAACACAAACATTTAAAATTAGGTACTATATTGAACCAACTTTTAGTGGTGCAGTAACTGTAACCAAAATATGGTTAAACCTTTTTTCCAATATTTGATGTTCTGATTGAATCCCAAACTTCTGAATGTTTAAATATGAACTGGTAAAGTGATAAACCATGAACTAATAAAAATATTTATCAGGAACAGGCAACAATAAGCAATTAAAATAACGAACTATAAAATCACTACATTAATATTTTGTAAAAAAAAAAATAATAATCAGATCGGAACTCTTCTTTATATTGGAATACAACACACTATGTGATATGCGTATTCAAGTCTGAATCGGGAATCGCGTCTAACTCCTTTGAATTCGTAGCCAGCATTCGAATAACTAGACAAGCAGGTTTGGGTTTTATGACTTCGACCTTCGAGTTCTAAATTAGCATACTGACAGTTTAAATTATTCTGACTGGTTGAAACAGCTCCGGTTTTACCTTAAACTGAAAGTTATTTTTAAGGTTCAACCATCAAGATTTATTTTTCAAAGTAAAGAAGAACGATAGTTTGGTTCTTTTATTTTTTTATACCATAGAATGTTTCAACTGTGATCTAAAATTGTCAATAAGGAATGTTAATAAAATAAAAATGACTGGTGAAAATACATTTTGAGAATAAAAAGTGAAGATAAATATTTTGTTAATATTTCAATATGAATTTCATATGAAGAGAATAGTGATTTAAGGCCGGTGATCTTTCTCTTCATTTCTTGAAGTTATTAGGTTAAAAAATGCTGATTATCTTATCCGCATCCATTTATAAAATTGTTATAGATATTAACAAAATAGTAAAAAAAATATATAACTATCATAATTAGGAAATATACTGTTTGTTTGCGTTCGTATTTTAAAGTTCTGTGACTTTTTACTTAACATTAAAAATATATTTATAACCATTAGAGTGTCTTTTTATTTTGTTTTCGAGATATTTTCTATGGCAAAACTTTGAGCTTTAGGTGAACTCATCGTTTTCAAATGTCAAATATTTTAGTTAAAATGCATTTATGAAAACTACTTGAATATTTAATAAAGTTAAATATTTATCCTAAATAAAAGAAAGGTGAATAATGAGGCTATGACAAATATACGAAAATAAATTTCCTTTTATAATATCCATATGAATTTCATTTTGGAATATTGTTCTTCTAAAGGTATCTGAACTAGAATTTTAGAAGTGCATCTCTACACAACTGTGAGAAGTTTTGTGATGTGGTTAGATTAGTGTGTTTTGTTGGAATTATGCACACATATGAGTCTGTTACTAAAATATTTTTAAAAACAGCAATATAACTTTTCTTTGTTTTGTGTTTCAATGCTTGTATTGATAATGTATATTTACCCAAACAAAGATATATACGAAAAAAGCAAAAATTCAATAAACAAACATTAAAAAACTTTAAAAATTTGTCCACAAAATTTATTTAACAGATTAAAAAGCAGGTGAGGTTATATTATATTGTTTTTCTACAATAATACTTTTAAAAAAAACTGTAAAAATTTACTTATACAATTTGCAATATACTCATTCTGTTCAACCATGATTTTAGACTCGATGTATACACAAATATATAAGCTAAACAAGTAACAAAAGTTTATTAAAAGCCATTTTAAAGAGAAATGGTGATGTTGCCTGGGTAAACTATAAAAAACTCTTAAAATATTTTAAAAATCACTTACACGATAAATTAATCTATCACTTAACTTCAAATCTCAAAATGACTATGACAAACTAAAATCATTTCTTGAATTGCATGAACAACATTACAATTCTCAAACCTCATATTAAGTAGATCCCGTGAACCATCACGGTTTTCATTAGAGAGAACAAAAGATAATATCTTGCCAAACAGAAGAAATCAAAGCAGCTTACTGAATTCAGATAAATCAGACGGCACTGCAAATCAAGCCGTCATGGTACATGCTTAAATCCTGACCTTCAATAGTAACCAAACAGTCACATGTCGCATCTGTATTGGTATAGAGTGTACATTCTTAAAAACCGATATTTTTTCGAACTGGGCAACACTTCGAAAACTTGGAGATTTTGACAAAATAGTAACGTTATGTCCCACAATTATAGGATTAGACAAAGTAACCTAATGTTAATACTCAAGAAGTAAGTTCGTAAAGTTCTTTTAGAAATAAGATTATAAGAACACCTTTCTTATAAGTTTAAATTATAAGCTCATTTATAGTCACTTTTATTAAAAAAATATATATATATTTTGTAACGGTATGAACTTTCTGTTCATCATGTCAGGAACAAATATTACTAGTTTAAAAAATGTATTTGAAATTTAAATATACTGAATGTCTTGAATTCTTTCATGATATATTTAAGAACATTTTCACTAAGTATTGTACTTTACATCAGATTTAAAACTCTTACTTTAAACCTTATTAATAATCCATAACTGCTAACCCTCCGCCTTCATGTATGGAAACAGTAATATTTATTAATGAAATTATTCATTTATGTGTCTTGTGTTTCTGTGGCACTTATTTTAATTAATTAATTAATTAATTTTTTTCAAAGTATGTTTATTTTATTAAACAAACTTGGAAGGTTGGCAGCCATGATAATAATATATTAAAAATCTCGAATAATTTTGTTGTTGTTGTTGTTGTTGTTGTTATTGTTCAACGTCTCAGGAACGAATAATAATGCTTTAAAGAATTTATATAAATTTTGGATTTGCTGAATCTGCTTTTAAAATAGAGATACATTTCAAAGAAAATTTGAAATTAAATTTGAAACATCATCTGTCATTCTTATATTTTATATTTACACAACTGCAAACGAAACTCTTATGACGAATTGAGGCGTTGTAAACCAGAGTGGATCATCCTCGCCAGCTGTGATTTAAAAAAAAAATGTTTTCCAAAATTTGCAAAACTTTTTGTCGAACTCTTTTAGACCAGTTCTGCCAGTACCAGAGGCTACCAAGCTTCTTCAGCTAGCATATGGTTTTGAAGTTGGGAGTGCCAAAGTGGACACAGCCACATGATCCAGTCTTGCACTGGCAACTTGATATCTAAGTTATGTTGGACCATCTTCTAAAGTCGCTCTATCACTTGACTATTTTCAAAATTAATAAAATTCATTATACAGCCAATAGAGGGCATGGCATAAAATGCTTTGTCACTTCAAACTCATTTCTCACAAAAATATTGGATAGCGCACTCTGGATCTCAACGTCTTAATTATCTTTGACGAATTATTTTGCATTTTCTTTTACCTGTCAAGATGTTGACAGGTTGAAAATTTTTTTAAAATTCAAAATAGCTAGTATTTTTTTCAAAAAAGGAATCGTTCCTTTATTTAATCCCAGATATATGCAATTAAAGCTAAGTTTACTACAAGTAGACACTGGTGGGATAAAATAGTAGTTATTTTGTATGACATTTTTCTCCAAACTGGTAGCACTGACCTATAATTGGTTAAATTTGTAATATAGTTTTGCAAAACAAATTCAGTTAGATATAACTGAAAGTACAATAATATATATATATACATAAGTGCAATTCCTTTTTCAAAATATTATTTTATATTAATACATTGGGTGCAAACACTTGTATACGGAAAATCTTACGTGAAAAAATATTATTCAGAGAAGATAATTCAAACTTTTGTGCATCATTTAAAAAAGCTTTGAATGTATTTACACTTTATAAACATTTTACAAAATATATGTTAAAGATGTATAGGAAAATCTAATTCATGTCTTTTGACTTCTAAGATAAAAATATTTACCTTACATAAAAGCCTACTATATTTTTCAGAAATAATATGTAGCGTTATGGTATGTTTTCTTTTCAGATTAAAACATGTAAATGAAAACTGTTATGCCTATCCTTATCTGTGCACATTAATTTAATTTATTTTTCTAGACAGAAAATATTTTTAAATTATAATTTTTATTAATTTATATTATTTATTAATATTTTTATTATTAATTTATATTTATTTTTTATAAATTATAATTAAGTTTTTTAAAAGAGTGTTGTGAAATTTCCATTAAATATTAAACAGTAGAAACTAGATTAATAAACAATGCATATTTATATGTATATCTAAATAACGGAAAAATTCCAAATATTTTATTAGTAACATTAAATTTAAATTTAGTTCAATTTCAATTTACAGTAAAACAATAATTACAAAACAATATTTGCGACAAAATGTAGTTACTCAAAATGATATATCGCATATGTTTGTGTGGACATCGCATATATTTGCATTTATAAAATACTAGCAAGCTACGCTGGTCAATTTACCTTAACGAACCTTTAATCAAACAAAATATTGACATTTCATAATTCACTTTTATATTTTAACAGAATAATAAGGATACTATAATTTGTGACTCGTGCTATAGTCAATATACACGTCAGTACACGTCGCCCTTATCATTATCTTTTTACGCGTGAAGGTTTCGCTATGGTACTCTATTGTGAAATTTGGTAATTTTAGAAATTCAATAGTTGAAAAATCGCAGAATCATTACATCATTTTTCTTTAGAAATTGTTCTTAGAGCGCATTTAGATCTTATAAATAACAATCATGCCGAACTTGAAGTTTCTAGCTCCTTCAGCATCGCAAAAATCGCAATTTTAGAACGTTTTTCGCTTCTGCACCCCCCTCGGGGTAGTGGCATCGACATAAAATATAGCCTATGTTGGAGCAGGGATTGTCACTATCCATTTGCCACCATCACTTTTGAAATCGCTTTAGTATTTCCAGACATTCCATACAAATTGTAATTTAGAATGTTTTTAGAAAATTTTTTGCTTATTTCAGCCTTTTAAATTTCGAATTTTTTTAGATTTTGTTCTTATAGAGCATTTAAATCTTGTAAGTAACGACCATACAAAATGTCAAGTTCCTAACTCCTTCATTATTGAAAATATCATAATTTCGGAAGGTTTTTCGGTCCTGCACCCTCTGCGGGCAGTGGCACCGACAAAAAATTTAGCATATGTTGGAGCAGGGACTGTCACCATCCATTTGCCACCATCACTTTTGAAATCGGTTCTGTAGTTTCAGAGATTCCATAGAAATTGTAATTTAGAATGTTTTTAGAACGCTTCTTCCTCATCTCACCCTTTTAAATTGCGAATGTTTTTATAATTTGTTCTTAGAGAGCATTTACATCTTATAAGTAACTACCATACCAAATTTGATACTTCTATCTCCTTCAGTACACAAAAAATCGAAATTTTAGAACGTTTTTCACTCCTGCACCCCCCTGGGGGTGGTGGCACCGACATAAAATATAGCCTATGTTGGAGCAGGGATTGTCACCATTAATTTGCCACCATCACTTTTAAAATCGCTTCAGTGGTTCCAGAGATTACCCCCTACAAACAAACAAACAAACAAACAAACAAACAATCATTACTACTTTATATATTAGTATAGATAAGGGGGAATTAGCCCCTTGTTCCCCCCCTTTATACTTAACCAATCAATCCCGAAAACTAATCAGAGATGCTCCTTAACACAGTGAATCTATAAATAAAATTTGAAGGAAATGGGATAATTCTGCATGATAAACCCATTTACATAAATTAAGGGGGGTATTAGCCCCCCGTTCCCCCCTTTATACTTAATCAATCAATCCCGAAAACTAATCAGGGAAGCGTCGTAACCCAATGAATCTATAAACAAATTTTGAAGCAAATAGAATAATTCTGCATGAAAAACCCATTTATATAAATTAAGGGGGGGATTATCCCCCGTCCCCCCCTTTATACTTAACCAATCAATCCCGAAAACTAATCAGGGAAGCGCCTTAACACAGTGAACCTATAAACAAAATTTGAAGGAAAACCAAATAATTCTGCATGAAAAACCCATTTATATAAATTAAGGGGGGATTAGCCCCCCGATCCTCCCCCCTTTATACTTAACTAATCAATCCCGAAAACTAATCAGGGAAGCGCCTTAACTCAGTGAACCTATAAACAAAATTTGAAAGAAAACGGAATAATTCTGCATGAAAAACCCATTTATATAAATTAAGGGGGGGATTAGACCCCCCGTTCCAATCTTTATAGTTAACCAATCAATCCCGAAAAGTAATCAGGGAAGCGTCTTAACCCAATGAACCTATAAACAAAATTTGAAGGAAAACGGAATAATTCTGCATGAAAAACCCATTTATATAAATTAAGGGGGGGGGGGGGGAATCAGCCCCTTGTTCCCCCCCTTTATACTTAACCAATCAATCCCGAAAAGTAATCAGGGAAGCGTCTTAACCCAATGAACCTATAAACAAAATTTGAAGGAAAACGGAATAATTCTGCATGAAAAACCCATTTATATAAATTAAGGGGGGGATTAGCCCCCCCGATCCCCCCCCCCTTTATACTTAACTAATCAAACCAGTAAACTAATCAGGGAAGCGCCTTAACTCAGTGAACCTATAAACAAAATTTGAAGGGAAACGGAATAATTCTGCATGAAAAACCCATTTATATAAATTAAGGGGGGGCAATTAGACCCTTGTTCCCCCCCTTTATACTTGACCAATCAATCCCGAAAACTAATCAGCGAAGCGCCTTAACTCAGTGAACCTATAAACAAAATTTGAAGGAAAACGGAATAATTCTGCAAGAAAAACCCATTTATATAAATTAAGGGGGGGGGGGGTGATTAGCCCCTTGTTCCCCCCATTTTATACTTAACCAATCAATCTCGAAAACTAATCAGGGAAGCGCCTTAACACAGTGAACCTATAAACAAAATTTGAAGGAAAACGGATATTTCTATGAAGAGTTATCGCATTACGTACGTACATACATACATACAGAACCGGCTGCCAAGCTCTCAGGGCTTGACAGCCAGTGTGATAACTGAAAAATCGCAATTTTAGAACGTTTTTTGCTCCTGCACCCCCTGGGGTTAGTGGCACCGACATAAAATATAGCCTATGTTGGAGCAGGGGTTGTCACCATCAATTTGCCACCATCACTTTTGAAATCGGTTCGGTAGTTCCAGAGAGTACCCCCTACAAACAAACAAACAAGATTTACTCCTTTATAATCTTACTTATAATAAAATCCAAAGGCGAGAAAGTGTCTGTAACGGTACCGGGTTGTACCACTCTGCGATTCGACCGTAGTTAAACGCCATGTTAGGCTTACTGAAAAAGAAGTTATATTATCTACTTTCGTCGTTTAAATATTTGTAAAAGCATATTCAAGCTTTTAAATCTTTTAATTTTGTTTAAAACCTTAAAACACTATTTCATAAAAAAAATTCTGTAAGCACTTTTTTTTTTTCAGAATGCGGTGATTTATTTACTTGGGAGAGATTTGAGGTTGATTCAGTATAGTGTCGCCATCTACTGGCAGATTTTGAAATTGGCTTCCATCGTTCCGTATTTCGGGTCCTCCCGAAATTCACGATTATTTGACAAAATTCATGTTTTTTTCGTGATTCTTTGACAAAATTTGCATTTTTTCTGCTGTTCTTTGACAAAATTTCATTTTTTCGTAGTCCTTTGAAGAAATTTGCGTTTTCTTTTCGCGATCCTTTGAGGAAATTTGCGTTTTTTGCTATTCTTTGACGAAATTTGCCTTTTATTCACGATCCTTTCACAAAATTCGAGTTTTTTCTGAGATTGACGAAATTAGCGGTTGTTTTTTTCGATCCTTTGACGAAATTTCACTTTTCTCGTGATCGCTTAACGAAATTAGACATTTTTTGGCAGTGCTTTGAAGAAATTTGTTTTTGTTTTCTAGACCCCTTGAAGAAATTCATGTTTTTCCGCGATTATTTGACGAAATTCGCAGGGTTTTTTTTTTGCGATCCTTAAACCAATTTTTTTTTTTTTTTTTTTTTGTGATCCCTTGATGAAATTTTACACTTTTTTCGGAGTCCTTGGAAGAAATTTGCGTCTTCTTCGTAAGCCTTTGACAGAAATCGCGTTTTTCTGCAATTTGTTAACAGAATTAGCGTTTTTATTTTCGGTACGTTGACGAAATTCACGTTGTTTCCACAATCTTTTGATGAAATTTTCTATTTTTTCTGCGAACGATAGACATAAATGTTTTTTTTCGGCGACTATCGTTCAAAATTCGAGATATTTATGTTCGAAATTTTGGACAGAAGACTTAAATTTTCGAAATCGAATGCCTTAAATTTTTAGGAAAACTTGAACAGAATCACCCCTGATGAAATAAATACATAACTATTTTTTGTTTCTAACGAATCGTAATATAAATTAATTTTAAACTAAAATTTGAGAGAAAAATGTTTTGTTTTTAATTTCAGGAAGAGAAGGGGGGGGGCGTGTTCCCCCGCCACTGAAGTAACAATGTTTTAGTGATTAAACATTGAAACACAATGGACTGAAAAAAAATTAGAAATCGGTAAAATTTTCGAAAAATTTCAGAAAATCTAAAATTTTAGTAAAAATTTACAAATTTTCGAATTTTTCTTTCCGGACTTCGGGTTTTTCCGGATTTTGGATTTTCGGATAATGGGTCATATACTGTAAAATGATTCTTTCTTATCAAACGTAATTAAAATATAAGAAATGCATAGTACAGCGTAATTTCCATTTAATTTTGCTTATGTAATCAAACAATGAGTTATATGGTTAGTCAAGCTGTTTAAAAACTCATTGATAACACTTTTTTACAAAAATTTTCGCACATGGATTATTTGTTAATATTTGATTTTGTCCAATCGTTGAACTATTTCAGAAATTTAATACTAAGTAAAAAAAAAAAAAAAAAAAAAAATTATATATATATATATATTTATTTATTTGTAGAAATCATTTGTCCTTTTTAAAATGTATTTTTCTACAGTACAAACCTTTCAATAATAAATCTCCATGCTGTTTGTTTGTATGAAGTCTTATGAGAATGAAACGCAGATCAACAATCCGTCATTTTTGACAGGGTTATATACTAGTATTAGTATAGATTTCGAATTTAATTTCTTCAAATTTTAACATCACGACATAAAAACTCTTATTATTTAATGACTACAAATCATTCTGTATATATTTTACTTTTCTGATAAAAAAACATTTCATTTTTTTATTTTATTTCATTTTTATTTATTTATTTTTATTATTTTTCTTTTTTGTAATGATATAAATAGGTAAATAAAAAAGATTTATGAAGAAATTGTAGCTCTTAAGAAGCGATGTTTATACGAAAAACATTTTGCTTTCGGCATTTTTTATAAAAGACAGAATTCATACAGGTACCTAAATACAGGTTTTAGTTGAAAATTTTTGTTGTTTTTTTTTTACTTTTTTCGTTTATAAAATAACAACACAGTATTAAATGAAGAGGTTCAACATTTTTATTAAAATTGTTCTATAGCCTTCCATTATATTAAAAAAATATGATATTTGCAAATTGTTAATGCTTACTTAATTATACTTCAAAAGTAGAGAACAAATTACTGAAAAATAGTTTGTGTTGTCTTACGAAAATACTATTGTTAGCATTTCAAATGTTTTAGAAACTTACGTTTAATTTGAGACTATATATAAATTTAGTGTACAACGGTGAGAAGTGTTGTAATCAGAAATCAGTATAGAAGCAAATGAATACAGTTGCTTCTCTGTATATCGCTAAAGTTCAAAGACAATGAAAGATGGGATACCGCGATTTAACCAACTTCATTACAAATTAGGCTACATGATAACCTACAAACATTTTTTTCTATATCTGTATCCAAAATATTATAGTTTAAAAGTAGTTCAGTAATAAAATTATCATTGGATACAAGTGCACGTATTGTCATATACGAGTATAATGACAAATAAAAAAAAATAGAAACTATTCCTTCTCCGTAAGAGATGCGATAAAAAATCACTGTAGCCGAACAATTGATATAAGTTGTTTCCTAAGTACTTTTATGTTAGTGTATAGCTTTATTGAATAACATAAAAAAATAATTATTTATAGAAATTGCTGTTAATTGCTTCAGTAATATGATTTATTAAACAATTTATCGTATATTACATTTTTTATTTTGGATAAATACTTGACTGAAAATATTTTAACATTTGATGAAAATATCTTTTAAAATTAATATTTATCTATGTTATAGATAAATATTTCAAAAATTAAGATCCGTTGGAAATGATATAATAATTCCAGTATGTACACTTCAAATAGAAAAATCATTTTACTAAAATGCCATTTCTGTTTTAAAAACTGACATATTAAACCCTCTAACAATTTTTGCAGAGAACTGAAACGTAATTACATACACAGAAAATACTTTTTCATTAGTTCAAGAAGTACATTTCATCATAACCGGTTTACTGACATCATCCATGATTAAAAAAACAACTCAGCTGATGGAAATTATTTAATCAAGCATTAAGAATAAATATTTGAATTTACATTTAAAAAATACTCTACTTAAACCATAAATCCAATAACTATAAACTGCCAAATCTATCATAATATCTGACGGTACATTATTATTTTTCTCATTTTTCTATTTTTTCTCACTTCTTTACAATAATATTTAAGGTACAAACCTTTTATAGTTAACTTAGAAATAAATTAATATAAAAACATGTAATTTGAACGACTTATTTTCAGAATAATTACGCTTTTGACACTACGCATATCTACAAAATAATAATAATAATAATAATTTTTACAATAACCTCAAACTTGAAAACAGATGAAAAAGGAAAATGTTTTAGAAAACTAATTAAATAATTAATTTTTAATAAGGAGTATGTTCTTTCCTAAAAGTTGTAACTGTATAAAATTCCGTTTCCGTATTGGTAATCAAGTTTTACCTTACCAGAATGTTCAGCACAGTCCATGCATATAGACCTTGTTCCAGCTTATTTAACGAACTTGGAAGAATTATAAAGTATATATTATAAAGTTTATTTATAAGTGAATAGTGCTCGATAATATAAAGGTTAGGCTTTCGTATTATCCACTCCATTTGTTGTATATGCTAAACATTAAGAAATTTGTCACTAAGCCTAACTCAATTATCTCAAGCAATATCATCCCTAAGGATGAAGCTGGTATTAATAATCGCATCATAAGTTCTCGCATATGAATGAATGTTCTTTCATCGGTTGCAGTTTTTCAACAAAACAGAAAAAAGTCAGTGTGATCGCTTAGAATGATTTCAGGCAAAACCATGATTTCACCTCCTATACAAATTAGTCTTTCGTAAGCGTCGGATCGCTCTTTTCTGATACATGGCTCTCTTCAACTTGATAATTGTCTGCATAGAATACAAATATCAATTGTTGCATTGTCCGGGTGAAATGGAATCTTGTCCAACATCTTATCCTTCCATTAACAAGAAAACACATAGTCTCTTGCATACAGACAATGATTGTGAATATACCAATGCTTGTGTGACCCTCGCCGTTGTAGCTAATATTTTTTTCTCTATGAAAAAAAAAGATATACATATCTATCTATCCTCTGTAATCGTATAGTGGAGAATTTTGTAAATATTCAGATGTTAAATCAAAATGTACTTTTGTCATATCGAATGGTAATATGGACAATGAGTAAATTTAGTGTAAACAGCACGTGTTTCTAATTAAAAATCGGTCCTATTTAAACCCTCCTTTATGTTATATTTAATATCTATAATTTTTAAAAACATTTTCTAAACTTAGCTGTAAATCCAAATATTCGGCTGGCTTCGTTCAGATCATCCCTTGAACCAGGTCTGCAAATCTCCGTCCTCTAGAAACTCTAAAACATTAAGGTATATTTCTGATCAGGTATACGAATCATATTTTTGCGCAGTTCCATGTAAAATAAGTTTTTCGACCGTCCCTGAACTATCGAAATTTAAATACAATAACAATGATATTTACTTTTAAATTTTCTTTTACAAAATAAATCATTCATTTTGGTTTATGCAGAATGCACATTTGCATCTCTTTTAGAAAAAAATATTTCTACATTTACATGTTTTATTTAAAAAAATATATATATGACAGAATCAATTTTATTTGAAATAAATTTCTTTTATTAAGTGGGAAAATGTACAGTTAGGAACTATTTATGAACTTCTGCAGATTGCTATAAAATTATTTATTACGTGTACAGTTTTAACTGAAGCAAAAATTATCTTTGCAATATATTTATTATTTTTTTAAATTTTATTTCAACATGCAGTCAATTATTTATTCTTTTTACTTGAGGTTGTAAAATAATATATCGCAAAAATATTTGTTTAGATAAATTCCATAAAATATGTTGGTTTTATTGACCAAGATTTTTACCAGCCGGATGTCCGGAGCGTTTGCCAGAGTACTAAAATGCAATAATTTTTAATATCGTATTTTCTCGTAGTATACACGCAATTTTTACGAATATTGTCATTACGAAGTCGTTGGAGAATTACGAAAAAAAAAAAAGTTTAAAAGAAAATATAGCTTTATTTTAGTAGAATTAAAATTGTTTTTCTTGTCATCACATGATAAAATATTTTTTTATAAAATATAACAGAGCTATTTATCATGATATAATGTTTGTTTTTCTTATTATTGGAAACCAGATTAATAAATATTACTGCTTTTTATTTACAATACACTGATATATTGCTTCGTCTCTTAACACCACTGATGTAAGCTTTTATTTTTCATTGTTTCAACTTTATCGATATTTTTTTCCAAGTATTAATGTTTATCCGATATGATCATCATATATATTATTTCCGTTATCAAAATCCCTTTTTCTATGCATTATTCTTACATAGTACACTCACATTTCATTAAAACATGTTTTTTTTATTAAAAATTGCAGCTAATGAAAAACTAAAGCAGCAACGTTTTCATAAATGACATGAAAGGTTTTTCTCAAAGTGTTGCCACAAAAACAAAATACCGCAATATATCGTGCTCAACAATGATTATAAAAAAAAAATTCAAAAAATATAAAATAGAACGTATCGCACGGGCTTATTTTATATTTATGATTAAAAATCAAAATTCAAATCTACAAAAACAACTTTTCAAAAGTAAAAAAAAAAAAAAAAAAAAAAAAAGTTGTGGCTAAAAAATGGTTTGATATCAAATTTCCAAGCTATTATATTGCTTATTTAACTTTTTTCCATTAAATGAGTTATCATATATATAAGTCGAGTGCCTACGTATATGTTAATAGAAATCGTTTTCTCCTGTACTAAATACATCCTAACGAGTTTCTGAAAATTCAATTTTTTTCAAATTATGCATGATGGGCTTGGCGGCCATCTTTGCTTATTATTCACAAAATTCTAACCACCCAAATCCATAGTTAAAATCCGAAGTTCAAAATTGTTATTTAAACAAATATTTAAGAGTTTCATTTATAGACTTGTATGCTCTGAAAATTGTGTCTTAAGATAATGATGTCTTATCTTAAAGATTCATCATATGATTTATTTTTTAGAGTAATTATTAATTTCAAACTAGTAAAAATCAATTTATCAAAATATCAGTCTTATCTAATTTATCTGTCCGTAGTTAGAATCTGAGGTTCGAAATTTTTATAAACATATTACATTGCAAACATATTACGCTTTTACTTTAGAAATTTGGGTGCTTAGAAATATGCAAAGATGGCCGCCAAGCCCATCATGCATAATTTGAAAAAAATTGAATTTTCAGAAACTCGTTAGGATGTATTTAGTACAGGAGAAAACGATTTCTATTAACATATACGTAGGCACTCGACTTATATATATGATAACTTATTTAATGGAAAAAAGTTAAATAAGCAATATAATAGCTTGGAAATTTGATATCAAACCATTTTTTAGCCACAACTTCTTTTTTTTTTTTTTTTTTTTTTTTTTTTTTTTTACGCTTGACTTTTTTTATTTTTGAAAAGCTGTTTTTGTAGATATCATTTCTTTTTTTTTAAATATATGGAACATAAATTAAATAATCTAAACATGAGAAATAATTTAAAATTACATTTTACTTGCAGTCATTGTTTAAAGTGTTAACTAGAAATACCAGTAGATTTTTCAATTAAACTAATTCCCTCTTAAAAACAACATACTAAATGTGGCTTATTATAATACTTGTTATCCTCCGTTAAAAAATATCACTGGCTAATCTTTAAATGAATAAAAATGGAATACGTACATAGCGTGTCAGCGCTGCATTTGAAATCAAACGTGATATCACGATCTTTTATTATTAGCTCTAGCTGGCTTCGCCGCTAGCGGGCCCCTAATTTACACCGGGCCTCAAATCTTGTAAAACCTCGAAAAAGATAAACCACGATCCTCCGACCTGGTTCCCCGCTGCCTTCGGCACCGGATAATCCCTTAATTTGCACATCGAATTGTATAAACCTCTAAACAAACGAACTTCCGACACGGGTCCCCGCTGCCTTCGGCACCGTATAGTAGTCGTGCTGCGCACGCTCAAGTTCTATCTTCCACCACCAGGTAGCGCCATCTGTTCTATATGAACCTCGGGCACTGAAATCGTTAAGGCTATTGATGTCGAATCGAATGAGCTATACCCCATCGTGATCTAGCCCATAGAACCAGAGATAGCAAAGTGCCCCCTGGTGGTGAAAAAACGAACTAAAATCGGAAAGCTCTACAGATGTCGAGTCGAATGAGCCATACCCTGAGGTGATCCGACCCATAGAAACAAAGATAGGAAAACGCCCACTGGTGGTGAAAGCTAATCGCGTTTGGGGGGCAAATTGGGGGGATGAACACCGGAGATGCATACTAAGATTAGGCGGTCACAGACTTTTCCAACGATGTATCACATGAGGGATATGTTCAAAATTCAGAAAATATCCCCCCCCCCCTGCTTAATTTGATTAAGCGTTCACAGATCTTTCCAACGATATATCACATGAGAGGTGTCGGCAAAATTTAGAAAAGAGGATGAACCCCGAAGATGCATAATATGAATAAGCGTTCACAGGCCTTTCGAACAATATATCACATGAGTAGTGTCGGGGGGGAGGCGCAAAATGTTGGGGTTTCACCTGTGGTTCATAACATGAATAAGCGGTCACAGCTCTTTGTAACGATATCTGACATGACGGATATCGTTAAAATTTAGAAAAGTGTCCCCTCCCCCCTTGTGTAGGCAAAACGCGCTCCTCCCCTCCCTACAATTTTTGACGCAGCTTTATTTTTAAAATTTATGTTATATGTTATAAAATATCGTAAAGTTTCAAACAGATAGCCTTATTATACTTCCAAATTTTGTTCACGCCCCTCCCCGAACTGTGATGCGCCATTCTTTTTTATAAATTTTTTAACATGTGTTATAAACTATCTTAAAGTTTAAAACAGATCGCATTGGAATTTAATATATTTGCTGAAATTACTATTATATGTAGAATAATATAGAAATAACCCCTCCTTTAGATTGTAATTAAGATATATGAACAATTTTTAGAATTTCTGAAAACTGATTTTTATTTATTTATTTACCTATTTATTTATTTTTTGTTTATTTATTTATTTTATTATTTTTTTTTTGCGTTGCCCTGTGTATGTTTAGAATTTCTTAGCAATTTCTTAGATTTACAATATTTTATTCAATTAAACATTGTACTGTTACAATAAATTTAAATGGAAACTTCACTTCTAAAACAAAAATAATTTAACAATTGGATTTCGTTAATTTATAAGAAAATGACGTGAAAGGTATTCCTGCGAAACGTTTGGAAAGAAATTTTAAATGCCGATAATTCTTAATGTATACATTTTAGAAGGTACATCTTCCCTCAAAAACTAATTTATTTTTAAAGATCTTTCTAAAAACGCAAATTATATATTTAAATTATTTTTTAAAGCATAAACACTACGTCTGATTACTTTATTTTACAATATTATAAGAACACGCATTTTATCAGACAATTAAATACACTAAACAAACATGAGTGAAAAATTGACCTGGGCCTGGATTCGAACCTGAGATCTTATGCGTACCATGCCGACGCTCTGCGACTGAGCTACCCAGATCCATTTCCATGACCGGCAATTTCTCATACTTATCCATGTTAGAAACAATCATCTGCCACAGTTTGCAGTCATATTTAATTGTTTGATAAAATGTGTGTTCTTATAATTGTGAAGTTGTATTTAAAAAAAATATATCTTCAGAAGAAAATGGCTGACTTGCAGATGAAATTTGATGTGGTTATAACCTGTAACTGATTTGTGCTATTTTAATACAGATAGTACATGGTCGTTGGCGGGTTTTATCTCTGTTTTGGCATAATTTTTTAATCGCCAAGTTAATTAACAGTTTTTTGCTAATTAAGGATAGAAAATATTTTTTTTTACACTGAATTTTATAAAAGCACATAGATTACGTAATTACATGTCCAAAAATGCAATCCTTTTTTTATTCTGCCAAATATTAAGGCCTGTAGCTTGTTTGAAAAAAAAAGTTTGACGAAGAAAAAAGTGATCATTTTAAGTAACTCGACGTTTTTAAAAAAAAGCTATATCTCTGTTTATAAATCACTTATGAAGATGAGTTTGGTCTTAAATTGAAGAAATTCTTCCTTAGATTATTCTAGTTTTCGTTTTTTTTCTACGACGCTTGGTTTGTTTGATATCTGATATTTTAATCTGGCATGTTTTGTCGATTTAACATTGCGAAGTTGCTTTCTGTATATAAGCATTAGCGGTCTTTATTCCAGTTCTTGGCGTTGTTTGTGTGGCGTTTTTTTTTTAAGCTTGGCTTGGCAGAGCGACCGCCCTGCTTGATTCAAATGCTTTGAATAAAAGAGAACCACCCATCTATCGAAACAGTAGAATTGCATGTGTAGCCTAAAATGTTATGCATTGTTATATTAAATGAAACTGTATTTTATATCCATTCAATTTATTTTTCTTTACCCCGTGTTTTTTCCAATGCGGATGACGTCCTCCTCTAATGCAATTAAAATACGATTGTTAATTTTTTTTTTTCTCAAGCGTAACTTTTGCTATCTTCGATAGGTTTTTACTGCAACTTTGATGGAATAAATGACATGGTAGGTTTGAGTAATGTAAAGCTTGACTAATGTTGTTTGCAGATATTTTTAATCGTTAATTTTTCATTAGAAGTTTAAATCTGCATCTAAAAAAATATTAAGTATTGCTACAAATTATTAGACTGCAGTGTGATATACTCGCACGGTCCACTGGCAGTATTATATTTTACCAATGTATTAGCTGACTGTCTTGCATATTAAATATTAAAATTATTAGTTTCGTACATCAAATAAGAAAAGTACAGATTTCCCTCGATAGTGCGGTTAACTAGTAAATCTTCAGATCAGGAGCCTCAGCGTCAGCTCTGAAAGTCATTGTTTTTTAATCTCACTTATCATGTTATTTATCATCTTATAATATGCAAATTATTTTTTTTTTATTACGTATATATTTAGAGGCATATAAAATAATTCGAAGGTTTCAGAAATTCGAAACGTTAAATTAAACACGGTTTATGCATTAATATTCTGACATTTTTATGAACTTATTCTTGTAATTTTTTAGGTAATAAAAAATACATTTATAAAAAAAATTCATAAATATTGTAGCAAATTAGTGCGAGTTACTTGAATTTTATTATTTTGATATTCTTTGAAATATGGTTGCTAAGCAACTAATAAATTAAAGACCAAAGTAAAAAGAAATGCATTTTAAAATTTGTAAAGTATATGAAAGTAAAATATGTTCTATTTCCCGAATAGATGCAAAATATTTTCCAATAATTTAAACAATTAATTTCAAAATTTTAATAAATGTATCTGCAAATTTTCAAAGCTTTTGGATGTATTTAAAACATCCATATAAAAAATTTAGCATCTTTAACTTTACGCTTAAATACATTATTCAAATGTGTGATTTTCATTTCAGTTAAAAATGAAATTTGAAAATCGTCTGCATTCCCATACATTCCCATAGGAAAGCATTATGACCTAAAAAGAAATTTTCTATATTTTTCGAACATATTAACCAAATGTAAATAAAAACTATACAGCTAATTCCGGGTACCGCACCAACATACTCACCAAAAATCAACCTAATCGGATCATTTTTGCGGCAGTTATCGCGGAACACACTGTTAAAAATTTGCAGCAAACTGTCCAGTCATTTGACCGTTTTTGTAGAAAACGGTTACATAACCGTAATTTAACTATATTCTGACCGTATTATTGCTCATTTTATGGTCAGAATACAGTTACATTACGATTATGTAACCGTCTTCTACAAAAACGGTCAAATGACTGGACAGTTTGCTTCAAATTTTTAACAGTGCTGACAGACAGACAGACAGACAGAAACCAAAAACTTTTCGGGTCTCAACAGTGAGCCTCAACTGACGTTTCGGCAATTAATCCCTCGATATTATCGCACCAATCGAAACAAATATTGAATGGAAAAAACTGCCATAGACCCACAGTCAACTTCCTCAAAAATCCATTATAGTACATAATTAGACAATGCAACAATGCTCTACGGTATTGTTTTTGATCTGTTATTGTTAGAAAGCACATATTACAGCATGATTTATAAATTTATCAATTTTCATCAGCTATCATTCGCAAAAATGAGTGAGCTAATTTATTGAGTAAGACCAATAAATATTAAAAAGCCAATATCAAACACATGGTCGTTCACACTTTTTAGAAGCTATTTTCAAAGTTAAATTCGACGCATAAATGACATATTCTTTGCAGCAATTTGACATTGCTGGATAGCGTTGACTTTTGGCTACAGCTCTGGCTCGAAATTTTTATGATAATAGAATTTCCTTGTTACAGTCATGTAAGTTTTTACCGATACCTCTTGTAACACTTTCCAAAGTCTTTTCAATGTTCGTGAGTTCATTTAAACAATCCAAATGCAGAAAAAGGCCATTGATGAAGGTTGTGGGGGCGGGCCAGGTGATTTTACATGCATTTTCCTAAATTGAGACACAATTTATTTACGCTTGGGATTCTTTCTTTGCTAAATATGCGTCAGTTGAGTTATGGAAGAGCGGCTGGGAGACTTTGTTCATATGAATCTCAATTAATTTCTTTTTCAAATGAAGCTGGAATTTCTTCTTCCAAAATGGGTTCTAAAATCTTTTACGGATAATAAAGTGAAATCACCATAGCTTAAATGCATTTTTTACCTTTAATTTAATTTCATAACAAAATCCAGCAGAAATCAGAAATTCGTTTGGAAATTTTTCTTTACATCCACAAACCCATTTCTTTTTTCTCCTATTAACTCGAGAGGAGTCTCGCATATCCAGATTATGAATGGCTTTTACATTGTCACCGATAAATACAATTAATAATCGTCACTTTATTTAGTCTGAGGCAATTGTTACAAATTCTATGGTAATGTAAATTGTAGATTACTTTTCGAAAAATATGGTGACAATTGTAAAAACCATACGCACCCTGGGGTATGTCATACCCCGTGCGACTGCTCCCAGGTTAATTGATAAAATATGCTCTTCTTATGATACACTCACTTAAATAAAGCCTTGTTTCATCCACTGTTGCGATAAATTTTTATTTATCTCCATGTGTTTGTTAAAGGGAGCGTTAGAAAGCGTTATCTTCAATACATTGTAAGACTTTAGAAAGTTTTCCAATAGGTGTGGGAGAAAGTTGATATGATTGTACTAAGAGAAAAATAGACTATGATGGAAATTTCGATCCATAGTTATAATCAAGAGTCAGGACTATACAGAGTGAAATTGTCGCAAACAACATGGCATATATGTTCAGAAGTTAATTGTGAAAATCTTTTTTCATAAAGTGTGAACGATCCTCTATATAACTATACATTACTAAAATTCATTAGGTTACTTATCAGTAGGTTAAGTTTTAAAATTTCTTGAGAAATCCTGATATTAAAAAAAAAAAAAAAAAATACCAATTAAATCCAGTGAATGGCTAACACTTGCAAAGTCTTTCTTCATAATATACATAATTCAGTTTTTATATCATGCTGGAATAACCTTCTTTCTATCGTATTACAACATTTTTCTGGGAAAACAACATTAAATTTTTGCTTTTCTACTGTAAATTCATAATGTTTTAAAACACAAGATACTTTTCATAATACAATGCGGATCCTTTAAAAAGGATGCGTAAACGAAAAATATTGTTACACCAAATAAAATTGAAACTACAATTTTTAATTTCAAATAAATTATGAAATAATAAATTATATAAAATATATTTGTTTATAACGTAATAGGATAGTAACTCTTAGAAATTTGAGTTTAGATTAACTCTAGCTCATCCGTCCGGCATTGCGCGGAAATCGGTAACTTTCTTTTGCGGTTTCGATAAAAATCGTCATTTTCGGCGGGCATTCTGTTCTAAACAACCTCTTACTGCCTGCGACATTGTACAGCTGGCGTGCTACGCACGTGCTGCAATATCGCTTAGTTTTCAATTCACCGAATAGGGGACGCGAAATCATCTTACTTAGTTATCTATATCTTAATTAATTCATGTTAAGTTGAATGAACCAATTCCCGTTGAAGAAGATTCCAAACACTTTTTATAATACTTTGGTCGAAATACGAAAATGCCCTAAGTCGACAACTTTCAACCACCATATCTTCCACACCTCCACAGGTACCGGCATGCAATCACCATGTGCACGATAAGACACTCGAGGCTACTACCACACACTAGCACCAGTGGTCTGTACTGGGTAGTTGTGGCTGGAAAGGGAAATACCCCATCTATTTTAGGTAGCTTTCAATACAAAAAAGTCCTTCCGGCCTGTACCGGGAGGAAAAGTTAGTTTTCTATATCTTCGTTTTAAAATTTTAGCTAATGTTACACGAAAACAGCCAGTTTAAATGCAAAGAAACGTTTACAAAAGATTCGTTAATACTGAATTTGAATAAGAATTTCGCCAAATTATTGAGCAATAGTCAAATTGGCTTAATTTATAAAGACTTATTTTGGTCCTCCAAATTTGGCGATATTTCGCCAAATGTCACAAATTTTGCCAATTTTGTCGCCAATTTTGGCGCTAACGGATATGAATATATAGTTTTATGCGTATGATTGGGAAAATTATTACAACAATGAAAGAAAGTAATTTGTGAGTAATCGCGTTAATGTGCTGTTTTGTTTCAAAATGTCAGCCACCAAAGAATTTCAAACTGCTCTATCTCAGCCATTTTTAAGATAGAGGTAAACCAAAAAATGCTCTGGAATCCTTGTATCAAGGCCTAACACGTAATTAAGAAATAAATTTGAATTTTTAACTTTTTTGTATATTTATTTTAGTTTTAAATTTTTAAATGGCCGCCATCTTGAAACAAAATGGCGGACCAAGCTGGCCAACGAACTCGGTCGAGACATTGGTGACCTTAATACACACAATTAGTTTCATCAAAATCGATTTATAAATACGAGCGTTATCGTATGACATAGGTCAGATATATATATATATATATATATATATATATATATATATATATATATATATATATATATATATATATATATATATATGGATATATCTATATATATAAATCAACATTTGAACGGAGGGTGGTTTTGGGGTCTGGGGGTCATGATCGGCGAAAATATATCGAAATTTTCTGGAACTGCTTTCTTCCGAACGGCTGCAATAGGTAGCTTTATACTTTTTTGTATTGAAAGATACCTAAAAGTATAAAGCTACCTATTGCAGCCGTTCGGAGGAAAGCAGTTCCGGAATATTTCGATATATTTTCACCGATCATGACCCCCAGACCCCAAAACCACTCTCCGTTCAAATGTTGATATAAATATCTATCTATCTATCTATCTATATATATATATATATCCATATATATATATATATATATCTGACCTATGTCATACGATAACGCTCGTATTTATAAATCAATTTTGATGAAACTAATTATGTGTATTAAGCTCACCAATGTCTCGACCGAGTTCGTTGGCCAGCTTGGTCCGCCATTTTGTTTCAAGATGGCGGCCATTTAAAAATTTAAAACTAAAATAAATATACAAAACAGTTAAAAATTCAAATTTATTTTTTAATTACGTGTTAGGCCTTGATACAAGGATTGCAGAGCATTTTTTGGTTTACCTCTATCTTAAAAAATGGCTGAGATAGAGCAGTTTGAAATTCTAGGGTGGCTAACATTTTGAAACAAAACAGCACATTAACGCGATTACTCGCAAATTATTTTCTTTCATTGTTGTAATAATTTTCCCAATCATACGCATTATATATTAATATCTGTTAGCGCCAAATTCTCGCCAAAATTGGCGACATTTGGTGAAATATCGCCAAATTTGGCGACCAAAATAAAGTCTTCATAAATGAAGCCAATTTGGCTATTGCTCAATAATTTGGCGAATTTCTTATTCAAATTCAGTATTAACGAATCTTTTGTAAACTTTTCTTTGCATTTTAGCTTGCTGTTTTCGTGTAACTTTAGCTAAAATTTTAAAACGAAGATATAGGAAAGCTACCTTTTCCTCCCGGTACAGGCCGGAAGGACTTTATTCATATCCGTTAGCGCCAAATTCTCGCCAAACTTGGCGACATTTGGCGAAATATCGCCAAATTTGGCGACCAAAATAAGTCTTCATAAAGGAAGCCAATTTGGCTATTGCTCAATAATTTGGCGAATTTCTTATTCAAATTCAGTATTAACGAATCTTTTGTAAACGTTTCCTTGCATTTTAACTTGCTGTTTTCGTGTAACATTAGCTAAAATTTTAAAATGAAGATATAGGAAAGCTACCTTTTCCTCCCGGTACAGGCCGGAAGGACTTTTTATTGATACACACGTCTATTTTTATATTGAAAATGCTCTCGGTCAAAATCTCGATACCATTTTTAGGAATGTTATTCGACACTGAGGGACGTATGTAGCCTAGATAACTGGCCATTTCATTCTTATGTTGCATTTCCTAACTATAAACACGTTGGCTTGCAAAAGTAATGAGCTGTACTCGAGATTGGTAGTTAAGTTTATAATACATTATACGTATACGTTAGAACGATGTCTTTATTTATATCTGAAAAAGGATATTAATAAATAATTGATAAAAATAAGTAGCTTAGAATGTATCTTTTTTCTCAATTTTCTTCTATGTTATACAGTCACAATAACATATTTTAAATTTCGTTCATAATCATAAAATTAGTTCTCACAAAACACTTTGATTGAATCAAAATTAAAATACAAAAAGTTTTAAAATTATGTGCCAATATTTTCAAGAAATAAAATATTTATCTGTAGCATTTATGAATTTGTGTGTGTTTTTTTAAATAATATATCACCATCAGTCTCTACACCAAATATATTTATTTTCTGCCAATTTTCATAAGATAAATAGAATGAGTCTTGAATAACATTTATAAATTTCCATTGATATCAGGATGCTGTCATTCCTATTAATTCCCTTATTCCTCCTGTCTTTCGTATAATCTTTCATGACAATATGAAATTTGTTTTTGTGATCAATAGCTTTCATATTTCTTTAGAGTTCTTTATTCACTAAGTATTTCACTTGTTTCTATCATGTCATTTCATTCAATGGTTTATTGTTTGAAAATATTTTTGTGAACAATTGTATTAGTCAAATTTTCATTTCAAATTAGCATTTTGAAATATTTGTTATTTTTCCAGATATTCCAGAGGTTTGACAATATTTTTTTACACCTCATAGATATTCCTATTTTACATTTTTTGCTTTTTTTATGTGTTTATTTAGTTTAAGGCAGAATCAAATGTGACTCTTTAAAATTTTATTTTTCTGCAACAGATTTTTAATTTAAAAATTGCTTCTCAGAAAGTGAGTTTTCAGTTAATTTTCCTGTTTGTCTTAGAAAGATTATATTGCAATAATAATTAAAAAAATGTAACATTACCGTTCCAAGTGCAGTTGGATTATTTATAATTTTATTTCAATAGCAGTAATTGTCTCAGCTTTATGACTATCAAAAAGAAAAAGCCAAACAACGTAATATCTCACTTGTAATCTCGCATAAATGAGTGCTTTTAAAATTAATCTAGACAAAATTCAATAAATGTGTAATTTGTCAGATTTCAAAATTATTAGCTCAAATGCTAAGATGAAATAGTGTGGGTATTTTACCTTATAATAGTTTACCTCCTTTATATTATATTTACCTAATAATACTTCATGAAGTATTGATTATAGTTATACAATGATGAAAAGTGTAAATAGGGTTTAGTTTTTAATCCTAAAAAGGAATATCATATGGCGAGAAATATGTTTTGTGCCTCATAAAAATTGTTTTCAGGAATTCAGATTGCAGTGTTATTCAACTTACAATTTCAATCAGAAATACTTATCAGTTCCTGCAACTAAAACATTCCGTAACAATGCACTTTTAAAAATAAAATTGAGCGTTTAACAATACCTATAAATATAGAACAATTTGAAAATTATGTAATATTCTAGCATCTACTCATCGTCTTTTATTTTTAATAATTTTCTAAAATATGGTTTCAGGATAACTTCAAACACTGTTTTATTGCTGAATTTCGGCTCTTTATTCAAAAAAGATATTTCATATGTCAACTTCATCTTATTTTAATTGAATGGAACTTAGTATTCGTACTTGTCATTTTTATAATTTATTGTATTAGTAAGTGTTTAAATTTAAATAATTGTTTCGAGATATTCCCCTTCAAATTGAAATCGCCAGATATAATTTTTCAGATTTCTCTCTTGTGCTTCATAGGTATTGTTACTTTGCTAACTATAGTGTTTTCTTTATGAGACAGTATCGAAAGTGACACTTAAAATTTTAATTTCCGGTCCATAATTTTGATTTCGGATATTGCTTCAGACAAAGGCAGCATTCATCAGATATTCCTTTGTCCAAAAACAATTTAGCAACAACAAAGAAAGGAATCTGTGAACTAGATTCTGAAGTGAAAATGAATTCGTGTATAATTATAATTTAATTAATATCACTTTAACCGCTTTTAGGATATAACTCGCGGAATGTCAAATTATAAAACATTTTCTTTCAAATTTCGTTTGAAAATGCATTCAATCGTTTTATCAAATGCATATATAAATATTTAAATATTTTCTTCAGTTTAAATATAATTCTAGGACATTAAAAATGGAGTATTTTTTTCACAAAGAAGGCATCGATAAGCGCATTCTCAAAAAAATTTGAAAAAAAAATACTTGTTGTGATCTCCACTTTTCTCTACCACTTTTTCTTTTTTCTCATTAATTAATTACTTTCTTAATTACTTTAATCATCTCCTTATTAAAGTTCTAATTAAGACAATTGAAATGCACTAAATATTGTATTTTATAACAAACTATTTAAATAATATCTTTAAAAGTGAGATCAACATTATCTTCTCTAAGATTTTAAATTTAAAAGAAGATTACTACTTTTGCATTATTTTCACACCGTGCTCAAAATTAAGTCAATATAAAGAATAATTCGTTAGTTATCATCAAATATTTTATACAGATGTCTAAAGTAGTTATTGATAATTACTTTTGTTAAGATGGAAGTAAGTAAATTAAATATTTTACAGTTAAAATTATATTCCAACTCATTAAATAACATGAAGCATAATTTTACCATACTCATATTTTATTTTACAAAATTATTACAAGTTAAGATTTAATTTAATTTAATTTTATTAAGATTGATTGGTATAAGATACATACTATATAGAATTTCAAACACAATTGGTATTAATACACATATCCATTGAATTACTTTGAGTTCGTGATGTTACTACACTATAATAAAAGAATAACTTACCAGAGTGGAGTCGCTACTTCAGTATTTACAAATATAAAGGTCCAAATAGATTATTATCGATGTTAATTTATTTGAATCCTTCACAGTTCAATAGTTCACAACTAAAAACTCCAGATTAATTGTCCGATGAATAAGAGTTATTAATATGTTCAGCATTATTTCCAAATCCGTGACACTCTAGTTCCCATCATCAGACTCATGGAAGGATTATATTTCGAACAGATAGGTCGACGCGCTTTGCATGTAACTCTTCTAAATCACAATCTTAAGTATCATTCCCTGTTGTTCTTCCCTGCGCACTCCCGAAATGCAAGGTCGACGGGCCTAATAGTCAATGACCTCTTAGTGATCACACTCAGCAGCGCATTTCTGCGAACTCACGAACGGCAAGGGTGACGGGCATCTCTCTGCGAACTCACGAACGGCAAGGGCGACGAGCACATCTCTGAGAATTCACGAACGGCAAGGGTGACGGGCACTGCAACTAAAGGGCGGTGCGACAATCCCAAAACAAAGCATTCCAGGCTGGACCTTTAATTCTTTCGGATATGTTATTCGGATATGTTACTAATTTAACATAGAAGAAGGTTTTACTGCCAACTTCATATTTCTGTCAAAGTCCGCACACTTAGCGATGAACACTGCAGACAACTAATCTTTGAAAACCACTTGAGTAGAGATAAGTCCGAAACTGTAAAAAGTTGTAGGCCGCCATAATACTTAAGTTCCAACAAGGGAAAAAAACTCCTATACTTTTAAAACACTCTCCAAGAGGCAAAAGAGGAAACTCTGATTGTTTTCAAATAATAATCCTGAATGAACTTTTCTCTCTGTCTATTTTTCTTAACAACCCTCTTGGGGGCTAAATTCCCCGTGCCCATTCTCGAACCACAGAAGCCCAACACCACTACTGGCTGAAATCGCACAGATTGTATCAATTTAGTCCTGCCCAAATGACATATTAAAACAACGCATACATTTTTAGGTAACGCTGACCTTCTTTGACTCGCGTCTAAACTCCTGGATTAACTCGCCAGCTATTGACAGAATTATGTAAGAAACCAAATCTGTCGGAGATTAGGCCTGTCACCTACCCCTACACTTATCGCACAAAAGGGTAAATCTTACTTCAAAATAAGGAAGTTTATTACACAAACGCACAGTAACAAAATATTTTCCCAAGCTCTCTACCTCCTAAGAAGGGATAAAGACCTCCAATTCTCAGACAATTTTGCGCCTTGCTAACAACATCTGTTGAAAACACAGCATCATATGGTATGTGTTTCTCAACAGTTTTTGGGATAAGTATAAAAAACTGATTACGTTTAAAAGGAAAATATCCTTTCTTTATATAACTTTCCTTTAAATTTTAAAAGTACCGTACCCCTTATAAGTACAACATAACACAACATAACATACTGAAGATAATCTTTATAACCAACACGGAATCTCTTTATAACCATAGTTAAAAAAATATGAATTGTTCATTATAATCACAAACAATACTCTGTTGTCGACGTAATGAAATTTATATATATAAGAGGTATAAATATTATTATAATTATGAAATGTATATAAATATTTGGACTTTTCCCACCAACCAACCCTTCAGGAATTTCCTCCATTTCTACACATACGTTAATGTGCTTGCAATATTCACGTCCTTTTATTTATTCATAACGTACAATTAATTTTGCCTGTTCTTATGTAAATTCATACATCCCAGTTTTTTTCTGTATATTATAAAAAAAATATGTAGGCGATATTCTATATGTTTATTCCGAAATGCACAGTTATGATTCCTCGTGAGGAAAAAAATAAAATATCATCTTAATAATTCAGAAAAAGAAGTACAATTCACAAGTGTAAAGGCTTAAAAAGGAGGTTGGTAAGTATCGTTTTAATAGATGAGATTTAAATTATTTATTCAAGGTGAATTTGCACTGAAGTGAAGTTTATAACTTTTTTATGATTCAGATCGAGAGTTTAGTGTTTGAAAGTTATCTTAACTTGCTTTGATTATTTAAATGCACATAAAATATGTTATTAGTAGCATTTTAATAAAAAAATAAATAGTGGAATTTACTCATTTGAAAAACAATGCAAATCATTACATTCACATGCATTCTATTATTTGTGTCCCGTAAATCCCGCCAACATAATGTTCTCCAAATTGTACGGTAATTGATACAAACTGAAAATTCCTATTTGAATTTTGGAAGAACCCATCAAATATAAATGAATGAATTCGACCTCTGGTTTTCAACGATTTTAACCCAGATGATTAGCACATCAGCTGCTTGAAAGTGCTTGGTTTTGATATTTATGTATATATTTTAATAAAACACATTTAAGTACTTTTAAATGGATTGTTTTGTTTTTACGAATTAATTTATAAGATTATTAAAGGTTTTAAACATGTGAATGTGAATGTTGCTTAATATATCTTGAGAATATTTTCGTAATTTCGTTGTTGACATTATTATAAATGGTTAGTCAGGATGTAAACATGATAAAAAGTGTATATATGTACGATAAAGCATATAAGAAGCAATCTGTATAGAATACATGAAATTCAAATAAATAAAGAAAATAATTTATCTACACAGAACAATATTTCTAAAACTCATATATAACTTTATATATTTATAAGGATTAGTTATTGGTAATAACAGAAACTTTTATCAAAATATGCTCTATTGTATTCATATATAATCTTTAAATATAATGCCTCAAAATATAGTAATATACTCGAAGGAAATTTCAACACATTATTTGTTGCATGAATTTATACATACTTATAATGCATACAGTAGTTTGAAACATTTCATATTGAAATCTACTTCTGCGTACCGCATAAAATTGTTCAATTGTATTTAAGCAAGGTTTCTGGTCAAGTTTGTGAATAACTTTAGAGATTTCTACAGAATGTCTAGACGTCTGCAGATTATAAAATAATTTATTCTTAAATTAATATATGTATATATATATATATATGTATGTGTGTATTCGCAAATGGAAAAGTCAGCTTTGTTTGATCTGTACTAGTTCTAAAATTTCCAACTTACTATATAATACTTTTTACTTCATGAAGTAATTAATGATTAGTATTTTTTAAATGTATTTCAGAAAACAGGAAGTAGAATCTAAATTTCAAAATACTTCATATATTAATAATATAGGTGATTATTTTGTGCATTTCATGTGATAAGTGTAGAATAAGTACTGAAGATGTAGCCTTTAACATTTAAAAGAAAAAGTAGGGATAAACTTGCATTTCATTTCTTATTTTCAAACGTAATGTAATGGCCAGATAAAGATCAAAGCTTGTCATGTGACCATTTCACTTATCTGACTTTTACTCTAAGCAAATAAAAACTTCAAATCAAAAATATATATAATGTATATTTCTGTTATCATGCTTATTCTGGTTATTTTTTATAAATATATTGAATTAAATTGCTGTTCTATAGATATGTGGTTTTGATGATTTCAGTAAAAATATGTAGAATTAGATATAATAGTTTTACATGGTTATTAATACAGAGTAGTACTTTAATTTAGAATTCAATCCGTTCGCATTTATATCCCGTGGAAAGTATTCTGCTAGAGAGAATCGATAAGCAACCCAGAGAATTATAACGTAAATGTAATTCAGTAATATGTAAAACGTTTAAGTATTTAAAATAATTAAAGCATTACAGTGGTATCCGTCTTTGCCTGCATCCTTGAAAATCAAAAACATACATTCAAGAAAATATAATATGTATGATAAAAGTAGTAACTTGATCAAATGAAGACAAACGTGAAAATTCAGGACTTTATGTTTGCTCAGAAATTAATCACACACAAAAAAATCTTTTAACTGCAGAATCCACCTATTCTAAAATACACTTGTGTCCAAAAATTAAGGGGCAGTGACCAATTTCACACGTTTCTTCTAATAGCTACTTAAACTCGTGAGGAAATGCCCCAAATGCCCTTGAACTTTGAGGATGTAAAGAACATGTTTGACTTCATGTTTTTCAGCGGTGAATTTGTCGCGAGGACAATTAAAAGGGGGCTATAATAATTTTAATAATAAAATAATATTTTCGATCACCCAAGTAACAAAAAATGCTAAAAATGGTCTGTCACTGTAGCAAATGACTATGTAGGTCCTGTTCAACATTTGTGTGCATTTGTGTAAGGATAGCACTTATATTGGTGAAGATGTTAACGTTTCTATGAAAAATGCAAAAGATTTTTTTTATAGTATGCAGAGTTTTCAGCCGAATTTAACACCGCTTTCCAAAAATTTGACAACAAATCATAGAAATAGTTTACTGTAATTATAATATTATTATATTGAATATTTGATGAGATATGGGTATTTGTATGAAATAAATTTTAGCTGCACATGCGCGAACTACAGCAAACATTTTCTGTCATGATTTGATAGTCATTACTATAAGGCAACTCATATAAAAAGACCAGTGAAATATCGTGCAAACCCAAAACGTTACAGTAATAATTGATAAAATCCTTATCGAGGAGAAAATTCCATACAATCCTATGGAATTTCCTCCTCAATTTATCAATTATTGATGTAAGTTTTAGATATTTGACGAAACGTCTGAAATTGGTCACTGCCCGTTAATTTCTGGACATCAGTGTGTATTCTAAGCACTTGCCCAAATCTCACACATTACACCTGAACTTAGAACACGAAAAGGTAAGTTTATTTTGATCTCGGTCCTTATTTACTTTTTAATTCCATATTGATTTGTTGATATTAATGAATTAAAAATACAACTTTAATGATGACAAAACACTACTAACACTTTAAGTCGTGATATTTCGGCGCATTTTATCACAATCACTGAAATCGGTCAATGAATTTACTAGAATGTGAATTGATTCTGTCTATGAATAATCTCTAAAATTCATCAGGGAATTTAATAGATACACGCAGACAGAGAAATAAATAAATAAATTTATATATATATGTGTGATGTTTTAGAAGGTTTTGGAGTGATCAAGGCAGTGTTCCCCGATTAATAGGACAGGCAATTGTAGTCATACACACTCGGAAAACATATTCGTAGATATGAAATGTAAAACAGAGGAAACAAGCAGACAATGGTTTCGCTTCAGTTATTTTATTCAGTCCAACACATCAAACACATGAGGGAAATGCTCTCCAAAATTAGAAGCTATTGAGTTTCCATGATACTAATAGTTACGAGAATACTAACAGGGATTCCCATTCTTCTCACTACGACTTCAGAACTATTTGTCAACAATTTCGAAGGCAAGAGAATCCGTCAAAAATTCTGTGTCTCCGAGCAGTGCAAGCTATTTTAAGGGGTATTAAGCCCTAGGATACAAACGCGACATGTGATCTGTTTTAGCCACCCCTAGTCTGGATTTCAAGGAATTAATAGAATTTCCGACGTAGAAATATAGTAGTTATTAGATTTCTGGATGTTATTCGCGCCAAATGATTTTTCTGGTTAGAACTAGAATTTTCGAGATATTTTTAAAACGCGGTAAAAGTAAGTAATATTTTAGCTTCGAGAATAGGTATAAAATATGTTCTTTGACTGCAGATGATTTTTTAGAATACGAGGAAAGAAATTTATTAATTGACCCAGATTAAAAATGAGCAATATTTAAATATTGAAACATAATAGGAGATATTTAATATTTTAATATAAGAAAGAATTTACGGAAATAGGGTTTTTTAACCTATTAGGTGCCGCTATATATACTAACCAATTTTTTTATGGAACAGTTGTTTTTTCTTTATGAGTAGAAAGTCTTTAAAATACTTCTGAAAAAAAAAATAAAATTCGAATATTTAGGAGAAACAGCATGTTCCCAAAATGGGAGCAATGGCGCCTAATGAGGGTAAATTTTTTGAAATATTTTCTTATGCCTTATGCATTTACTAGCTGTTACCCGTGACTTCGTTCACGCAACATTAAAAGAAGAATAAATACATTAATTAAGCAAAATATTTCATTCCCAATAATTAAAAACATATTAACTAACTATTACACAATTAACTAACTATTTATCACATTTCATAGGAGACAAAAAGGTATTTTTTGTTATAAGGACTTTGACATAACTCAGTCTTAAAAAAGTGAAATTTTGTGCCAAATAATCGCGAAAATGAAACTGCAACCAATGCAAAAAGGAGGGGCAAATAAAATCGTGAAAATAGACGAATTGGGTAAAAACAAATGTAAATTTTACCTGATAAACAATTTTACTTTTAACGCTTTTGTGAAACGTTTTAACAGCCATCCTTCAAAAGACATTAATTGGAAATATTATATGCTTTTTCTCCAAATTCAATTCTGCCTCCTTGGTTTAATGCCAAAACAAATCTTGTTTTCTAAATGATAATAACAATGATGACAGACAATTTTTGTTCTCCAGATTTGTTCTACGATTCATGAAGTTTGAATATGTGAAAATATGTTTTCATTTTTCGGATAATTTACAGAAATCAAGATTTTGTTTTCTCCATCTATTCAAAGTGAAAATAAATTCTGTTTTTCAGTTTTAATGAGAAAATGGCGTAAAAAATATACTGATCTGTTTTATTTCTCCTTTTTTATTCACAAATATGGAGTAATTTATTTTCCGTTTTTAGTGAAATTTCGTTAACATTTACAATATATATATATATATCGGCATCTAATTTAATTTGTTTAAATTCTGAGAGTTTTTGTGACATCCTCGGTTCAATGATAACCGGTATTAAGTAAATCGCGTTGCGTTCGATAGTCTAAGAGTAGTTGCGAAATACAAACACACGGTCAGATTTTAATATAATAGATTCATGTTTATATTCCTTTTTTAAAAATTATGATGTGATTTTTAGCAGAAAACTCTCATCTGTATATAACGGATACTCGTACTTAATAATCAGTTTAGATAAAAAAAAAAAACATTTAAATTTTCCATTATAAATATGGCGTAAAAGTCATCTGCTTTCTATACTTACTGATTCTTGTATTATTAATGTACGGAATTGATTCACACTCCTTTTAAAACATATTGGAAAATTCCCGTTTTATTTCAAATATGACGTCTTTTTTCCCCCAGAGAAATCCCTTTTTAATGACATAGTTATTGTTAATTTTTTTTACCAGGCAATCATGACGTAAATTTTAGCAGAAAACTCACATATGTATGTATCTGATATTCAAGCTTATTATTAATCAGTATCGATAAAAAATATTTCAATTTGTCATCTTACATATTGCGTCCATTATCTATCTACTTTCATTATATACTGATATTCGTGCTCCTTGTATTATTACGAATATTTGAAAATACATTTTTTATTTATGACGTTATATTTGTCCAAGCCAAGGGCGATCCTTTTCATAGTTCCATAGTCCAAGCGAAATCTTTTCTTAATTAAATAATTCATGTTATTTTTCCCTTCTAATTATAGCACAGTCATTGACAGAAAATGTCTTCTCAACGTAACCGATATTCATACTTTATGTATAACTAGCTAACCCACCGGCGTTGCTCGGGCCCGAGATAATTACAATCTCAGAGAAAGTCGTTAACCCCCTCCCTCACCATACCCGCAAATATAATGAATAATTTGTTCAAGAGAACCACCGTCACGTAAATTAACGCGATCATTAAAAAATGAATTACACTTTTCTGATAATTAGAACATAACGAAGACGCTACGCTAAAATAGCCGGCAGATGACACCCCTTCCCGACCTCAATTTCAAATCTATATCTCAATTAGTTACCTAAATATTTGTTCATTAGTAAAATTTGGCAATTATTTCCTTTCATTTTCGCAAACTAAATGAGAGGGATCGGCCAGAGAAACAGATCTCTTTGTAATTCAGTTTTTAATGAAAGCCGATCCCTGTCTGAAAATTTCTCGGATCATTTTCACTGGCGCCGAAAGATTTTTGGCAGTTTTTTCCGTAAATTAAAAAAAATTACCAACCGAATTTTTCAAAAATCACACAGTCAGATACGGATTATTTTTTTACATATGCTCAGAAATTTGCAATTTGATATCTCAATTAGTTTTCTTAAAATTCGCTAATTAGTTAAATAATTTCGAATTCGTTCATTTCCGGTTGCAAATCCAATGCACCTGTCCGCTTCTTTCGCCATTTTGATTTAAAAGATGATATTTTAGAAGCGATGGTTAATGAGAATCTAATTAATATCTAGGCTAATTATCAAAATATTAAAATTCTGAGGCTCAGGTGCACATGGTCAGACCTTGCACTATCCACACCTAAATTTCCAACCTTCTAGGTGGGCTAGATTTTCCTAGCCATCGCCAACAGACACACACGCACACAGACAGACACACACACACACACACAGAGAGAGCGAAACTTTCTTTTATTAGTATAGATAACAAATACTCTATATTTTCGTTTCAAATATCATGGAAATTCATCTTCTTTTGAATTCTTTTGAATTTTCATTTTTTACGTGGAAATCGTTCAATTGAAAAATAATTGTTGAGGAAAAATTATTATTCCAAGTTTTTTATTTATTGGCAACGATAATGCTTAGCAACGTAAAATGGTTAATTAATTTTACAGGAAAAATATTCATAGATTCCCTATGAAAATAATGAAATTTTTTATTATTAAGAAAAATATTTGAAAAAAAAGCCTATGTTCATTTCTGAGTTATAATCCATCTTTATGCAAAGATACAGAGTCATTAAATGACCGTTTTGACGTTTAGTTCAGCCAAACATTCACACACAAAATCAGATTTATAATATTATTAGGCTGAACATTCAAAAAGTTATCTTTTAAAATCACAACAAACGTTTACTCTTTTAAAACTAAAATAAATGCGAAAATAAAATACAGTTGCCAAACCACGATTTACAATGTGTCTAGATTTTAACAATATACTTCACGCTCTGGAGCCTTAATTTCAATACTGGCATAGGGAAAATTATGTTACTTTAACGAAATAATATTAAATCTGTGGGTTTTATCAACAAAAATGGAACTAATAACATTCGTCATTTATTTTTCGTAAAGTAATCGAGTTATTTCTTGTAGTTTTAAGAATCAAAATAACTATTTCTCGCTGTCGATGACATCATTTTCGACATGGATAATTTTGCGGAGCATAATATTGACATTTGCAAACCATTTTCTTTTCAAACTTCTGTTTACGTTTTTAAAATTTAAATTAAAAATACGGTATAGTTATATTAGCTGTGCGCAGACGGTAAAACGCCAAGTATTGTTACCATACAAAAAAAAGTAAAGAAAAAAACCCAAGATCATTTTATTTCAACATCAACGCATATCCGTTTATTTTCGATGTATGACGTCATATTCGCCTGTTTCCCTTAGTTACGCATATTGAAACCTTGTATTATTATCAAAAACTAAAAAAAGTACGTATTATTTCTAATAATGTTATTTAATCTTCTTTTTAATTCTTAATTTTTTTTATTTCATGCTTATTTTTCAAGTGAAATTTTTTCAATTGAAACTAAATTGTTGAGTAAAAATTATTATTCCGGGTTTTCATTTAGTGGCAACGATAAAGTATTAGCAACGGTAAAGTAAATTTTACCATTTTAAAATTTTATGCGAAAAAATGTCCATTTATTCTGTATGAAAATAATGAAATTTTGAATTATTAAGAAAAATATTTGAATAAAATAAACAAAAACCAGCCTATGTACATTACCGGTTTATAATCAACCTATATGCAAATATAAAGGGTTATTAATTTCTCCATTTTGACGCTGGCTTCAGCCAAACATTTACACACACAATCGGATTTATAATATTATTAGGATGGTAGTTATTTCTCAGTTTTTTATCTGTAAAATCGAAAATATCATTCTGAAACTGATATTTTAGAAATAATCTCTATAAAATAGTCTAACATCAATATTTATTATAAAATAAAAAATAATATAATATAATGTAAGATGAGAGATATTTCCATTGAGCTCTTTAAGTATTCTTCACGCTGCGACACAGTTATGTTTAACGTGTTTGTAAAAAAGGGCCACCACCACTTTTTACCTTTGATATGAGGCCTGTAAAAACTTAAAAATCTATCTAGGAGATCCACACCTCCCATATACTTATTATATAATGAAATTATCTTAGGTTGAGGTAAATCAATTTTCTTTTTTTCTTTAGAGCACCATCTTTTTACCTGACCTAAGGGAGTTTCTTCTTCAAAATTAGATGCGAAATACACAACCTTCTTGTCGTGCCATTTTACTACATACAGATTTTCTGTGACAATGGATTCAAATATTCCTCTTTCATTTTTTTCCAATTGTTTACATTTACTTAGAGGGCAATCTTTCAACCTATTTTCTCTGATTCTGCACGTCATACGAAAATTGCGCTTTCGCATTTCTTCTAATAATTCCAGAGATGTAAAAAAATTGCTCATATAAACCGTATGTTTAGGGGGATCGTCAATGCATTTAATTAAGTCCAAAACCACACTTGTTAAAAGGGGCTCAGTTTCTATTTAATTTTTTTCTTCAAATGTATTTTTATTTTTTCCCACAAAAACTTGTAAATTTAGTGAATAACTTTTAGAATCAGAATCCAATGTATCGAAATATTCCAAAGTTTGTTTTATTGTTAAAAATTTAACAGGCATTTTCACATATATCAAATATATTTTTTTAATTTATCTAAACACTATTACTTATCTACTTGCTTACTGCCAAACAATTCAAATACACTATGCTTTTCAAAATAACAAACTAAAACGCTGTAAAATACAACTATATTTCACCGTATTGTTGTTTATTTGAACCCAGGAACTAAAAATTTTCTTTTATCACTTTAAGTGGTTACTTTGCATCTTTCTTCTTAGCGGCGCATTCTTTTCTTTGTGAAAGCGCTCTCTCAAAAAAAGGGGAAGGAAAATTCTACCAGAAAGCACCAACGTTCCCACCGTGGGAACATTCCAAAAAATCTTTCTAACGTTGCTTTAAATAAATCTATTTACTCCGGGTTTTTAATATATTGTTTCTTGAAATGTTGGTTTTAAAACCTGACTGTGGTTGAACAAAACTAAAGATAACGCCTCAGTTTAGCATGACAGATGGAGCTGTTGGATAACATTTTACTGCAAATTACATATGGAGGCCAATCCTATAAGATCTATGAATTCTAATTTGGCATTTTTGCTTTCGGAATGCAATTTTTCGCTTCTTTATTTTGAATCTACTTTTTGTCTTTCAAAATTTTGTGTGACATATGCAGAAACATAAAAATAGAGTGGTAATGGACATTTACACAGAACATAACAACAGGTGTATCCATGCGTAAAATTCATGTACTTCGAAGTGTTAGTTTTAAACATATAGTGATTTTATTTAACGATAAAATTCGTTAACTCTTTTCGAAAAATCATGCGCATGTAACGTGTTGATTTCCTTGAAATATTATTATTTTCTAGTATCTTTATTAACAGAAAATATTGGATCTGTGAAAAATTTCGACTTCTGGTTTTTGACGGATTTTCATGCTTTGAAGGTCTTGAACATTATTTGAGTGTTGTAGGAAAATGTCTATCCGCAGGTCTGTCTGTGTGTTTGTCTGTATGTATGTGACACAACATTTGTGGGCGTTCTATCTCAAGCATGAATGCACAGAATTTAATCAAACTCAAATTCAGTTACACCTTGACATAAATAGACGCTCTTTAGGTTGTGGTATAATTCTTCCTAAAAGCTATGCTGCGATAGCTTAATCTTAAAAACTAATGCAAGAAATTTCACCAAGCTTCATATTCTGTTTCACCTTCAAATAGATAAATCCTTATTAGGTTTGGATGTGTATCGTCCAAGAGCAGTCGCTGTTTTTCGCGATTTCCGGGATAACTATGTCACAAGAACGGAAATATTGTCATTTAATTTTGCTTGCCGACGATTAGATTTATATAGATGAAAGTTTTGTGGTTGCCACAACATGCTAACTTCTTTTTCTGTGTACACTCGATGTTATAAATAATTGCATTAAAGATCATGATTGTTCCCATTCCTTTTTTCGTTAATTAGGAATTATGTTTATTACGTAACAATGTCAAAAAAATAAAAAAATAATGTTAAAAACAATGTTAAAAAATAAAAAATTAAATGCAGATTATTGCATGTACATGAAATATTTAATACGATATCAAACATAAACATTTATACTTAAGTATTATGAAATTAAAATTTTCCTTTGACAAGAACAACTGATTAAAAAAAGTTATACTTAAAATTAAGAAATTCTGAAAAATTCAGAAATAAATTAGTCAAATTTACATTTAACATTTCTATGAAACATTCTTTTTTCTAGTACTGAGAAATTTCTTGAAATTTCAAATAGTTCAAATTAAAATATTATTCAAAATTCTTTGAAGTTAGAATTTTATATTTACTTATTAGTATTCCGTCCAACCAAACTCTTACTATAGGACTTAAAAAAACGTTAATACACTTATTTTGTTTAATATTATCTTAACATCGTCATTTTTTTTTATTGTAAACATTGTTTTTTTTTTTTTACATTTCTGTTACACACACTTTACTGACAATAAGGTTGGATGTAAAATTATAAATTTAATGTTTTCAGATGGAATGCCGTAAGCAGTATTTAAAAATGTTTTGACGCAATATTTTTTTATCAAAATTGCTGCATTTTTAAAAGAATTTAATACTTTTCGAAATAATTTTTGCACAAGCTGCACTATAATTTAATCGTTGACAAAAACTAAAAATATAAAATGCAAAAGTAATGTTAATTTTTTAAAAAAACTAGTTTTTTTTGTAATAATACATGTCTATTTAATTTTTTGTTTTAATATGTTTTATATTTTAATATGGTTACATTTACCATCAATTTATAGTTTAGCTAGTGGCGAAACTTTTTAAGAAGTATCAAAATCTCTTCAGACGTTCACAAGGAAGAGGTATATCAATGTCAGTTGTTTCAAATGTCATTTATTTTTCATCCGTAACTGCGTAAATGTTTCTGTTTCATTTATTGTTAGTCTGCGCCTGAATTAAATAATGCACCTGCTCTAATTCATGAGCTAATGTAAGGAATTTAATCACACTCTATTTTTGATTAGACTTGACATAGATTGGTGCTGATTGGGTGAAGTCAGACCTGCCAAGTCTCCGGCTTTTTGAATACCAGTAATTTAGTACAGAAAATGTTGTTTTGTTGAATCTGAGCATTTTGCGATTTAAAAGAACAACATTTTCTCAAAAAAATTACTGGTGTTCAAAAAGCCGGAGACTTGGCAATTCTGGGTGAAGTATATCACCTAATAGGTGGCGCTGCTGCGCTGGGTTATTTACGAGTTCCGTGATAGCGGTATTTTGGCAGCGATGGGATAGAATTTCATAAAATTTAGTATTCAGTTTGATCTTAAACTCAGTCACATTATTCAGCTACATTAAACGACACTGATTAGGCTTGGGTGTATGTTGTCCAATAGGTGACACTGTTGTGTTTTGCTGTACTTTCCGTGATTTCTGTGATAGCTATATCTCTGCATATATGTGATGGAATTTCACCAAATTTAATATGTAATATACGTATTAAAATTTAACTTGATCGAATTTTACTTCATTGACTCAACAGAGAGCAGTGCTGTGCCATGTTTTTCAAGATTTCCGTGATAGATCTTATATTTTAATATCTATGGTGTGAAATTTAACAAACTTTTATACGTAAAACATTTATTCAAGTTATGTTCATTAAATTTTTGTTATGCTCACTCAACAAAAGCCTTTCTACGCTACTTCTATGACGAATATTATAGCTGTATCTCAGTTTCTATTGGGTAGAAACGCACCAAATTTAACATTTGAAGTTATTATTTAAAAATACATATGGTATTTTTTTTTCAATTTTGTATCTGAGTACCCAATTACTGTTGAACTATGAACTATGTTGAACTATGGTTTTTTATATTCGCTGATCACTATAACTACAAGTTATTTTTTTAAAAAAATGTACTATACTTTGTAATTGTTGGTGTGTAACAACTCTATTTAATTATATTTACTTTAATAATAGAGATGAAAATTTGTGATAGCCAAGCCATGCTAACTATTTCTTGTAAAACGATGAATTTACAATTTAGCTACTCCAAAGACTATTAACAGCAATTCAAAAAAAATTGGTATATTTTCACCGATCGTAAATCCTAGACTCCCAATCCACCTTCCGGTCTAATGTTGATTTATGTATATGTATCTGACATATGTCATGCTGTAACTCTCTTATTTGTGAATCGATTTGGATGCGACTGAGTATGCTTGTAGGACATACCTAGGTCTCGATCGAGTTCGTTGGCCAGCTTCATCCACCGTCTTGTTTCAAAATGGTGGCCAGTTAATTTTTTTAATTTTTTTTAATGCAAAAAGATATACAAAAAAGTATAAATTGAAAAAAGTGTTCCGAAAAAGTGTTTTTGTTATGTCTTAGAACGGGATACAAGGATTCTAGAACAATTTTTGTTTTGGCTATATCTTAAAAAATGGCTGAGATATGGCAGTTTAAAATTGTAGGGTGGCTGAGATTTTGGAACAATCTTATATTTGTTATGCTGTAACACTCGTATTTATGAATAGATATGAATGTGACTGATCATGTGTACAGAACATACCAAGGTCTCGACCGAGTACGTTGGCCAGCTTCATGCGTCATCTTGTCACAAACTGGCGGCAAGATAATTTTTTTAATTTTTTAAATATTCAAAAATATGTATAAAAAATTATCAATTGAAAAATTTGTTTCCGTTAAGTGTTAGATCGTGATACAAGGATTCCAGACCATTTTTTGTTTTGGCTTTATCTTAAAAAATGGCTGATATATGGCAGTTTGAAATGCTAGGATGGCTGATATTTTGTAGCAATCTGATTCTGTTATGCTGTAACTCTCATGCTGAAATTCGCATTCAAATTCAGTGTATTAACAAAAACCGGGATTGAATCTTCTATAATCGGGTTCCAAACATTTTAGCTTCAGGTTTTTGAGTAAAATGAGTTGACTTTTTAAAAACATGGACTATGAAAGCTACCTTTTCCTCCCGGTACAGGCCGGAAGGACTTTTTTTTTATTTTAACAACATCAATTGCAGTCCTGAAATTACACGCGATTTTTAAGAAAATCCTTAAATGCTTAAAATAGAGTGTTGTCTAAGAAAACTATTTATTTTTCTTTTATACTTATTTACAAGAGTTATAAAAACATTGTACTTTGTTTGTAGAGGAAAAGTTCATAAATAGAATAAAATTGTAAAGAATGAAATCTACATTATAGCTCTGACATTTAATTTTAAATTTGCATACTTATTAAAATAGATTATGCTTATTAAGTATTTAAAAATACAATTCTCGACTTGCTAAAAAGATAAATATTAATAAAAAATGGGAAAGTAATCACTAAATGTGCAAACTCGTCTGATTTAGAAAAAAATATATATCAGAATGACATACTGATATTCCAAGTTGCCCTACGTGAATTACCTTTCTGTTTGAAATGACGCGAGTTAATTTTACCTGAGTTTTTATAATCTTACAATTAATTTCATTAAAAGTGACAGTATTTTTTTTTTCAAATGATATTTTTTATATTTTAATAATAAAAAACATTTACAGAAATGCGTAAATTGCAGTTTTAATTTTTTTATACAAATAAAATTATCAAAATTAACTTATTGTACACTTAGTAATGATGATACGAAGAGTTTTAAAAAGCGAAGATCGTCAAAAATTTAGTTTGGAAATTTCTGCTAATCAGCATTTTTGTGTGTGTGGGTGTGTGAATAACCATTTGAAAGCTATAAGTTAATCTATTTAATGAAAATAGATGAAAAAAAATTTCGTATATATATATATATTTCCAGCTATTCATTACAATCTTCTTATTATAAAATTTTTATCCGTAAAAATGTTTTGATAGTGATATGTTCTTTGATATTAGTTTTTTTTTCATTCTAAATTAATTTTTTAATTTTAATTTTATCTTCTTATGAATATTAATTAATTTTCATCCATATAAGTTACAGTGGAATGTCATAGTACAATATCCAATTGCGTTGCTTAAATATTTAAAATATATAGAGTGCCCAAAATTTGAGAATTAACCCAGCTAAATCGTCCAAATGTAGCTTTTGATAACACTGGGGGAACAATGATTTTGCGGCACAGGGTTTGGCAACGGATTTCGAGTAATTTTGGTCTGCTGAATACGAAAATAATCGCAAATTTTCTGGATTGGCTCGCGTTTTTTGGATTAAATCCAACAATCTGATAATAGAACTAGTACAAAAAAGTAACATTAAATATGTAAAGACTTATATATATATATATATATATATATATATTACATATTTTGTAGCATTGTATTTTGAGTGAGATAGGTATTTGGAAAACAGAAATATAGATTTAACATTGCTGCTAAAACCGTTTCTTGTATTATTTTCTTGAATGTTTATCTTCCAGACATTGTATTTTGAGTGAGACATATATAGTAGATTTAACATTACTGTTAAAATCGTTTCTTGTATTATTTTCTGGAATGTTTCTCTTCAGGACAATCTCTTTGTAAGGTACAACAATACTCAGCCATCGTGTGGCGATCCCAACATCCGTGGTACTTTTGCTCTATTATTCTGATATCTTGGTGGAACCGTTCACCTGCTGTTCACTATGATCACCAAGTTTTCCGTAAATCTGTCTAAATGACTGTGTCCAAAATCAAATTTTTAACCCTGAGGATACCTTAGAAAGGATTATTGCAAGAACCAGAATCATATCATCTAACTACTTTATAGTCCATAATTATAAACCTTTATATGCATCAAAATCACTAAAGAGATGTAATGACGCAAAAAAAGAAAAAAAAAACTTTTTTGTTTCCCTGTGTTATCTTCAAAAAGTTGTGCAACAAAATGTTTCTTCTCTAAAAATTTTTAAAAAATTGCCAAACGCAAGAAAATTATTTATTTATTCCATTCCCAAATAAAAGCGATTTTAGTGCATTTTTTTGAAAAAAACAAAACTTTGATAAAATGTTAATTTTTGAACTAATGAACAGACATGTTAAATGATTATTTAATATATGTTATTTCTTAGCATTAAATTGTAATTATACTTATTATTACCTTATTTCTTAGGAATATATATAATTAACGACTATAAGTTTATTTTCATGTTTAATGTAACTTATTAAAAATATTTTTAATGGCAGTAATGCATAATATAGCAATGCGAATTTATATTGATATAATATGGCGATCATTCAGTTATATACATTATTATAGAGTTGTATACTTTTTTCTTTGGTCCTAAAAGAACCATATAAATGAGTGGTCTCTATTTTGATTAGTGAATATTTTAAGCTTTTTCATTATATATATTTTTTATAAAACTTCTTTTAAAAGCAATTCTTTAAACGGAAAATGATAACTAATTCTTAGATATTAGCATTTAAAAAAGAATGAAATTGATAATACTGACTTTCATACGTGTAAATGACAGTTCCTTAAAAGAATATATATATATATATATATATATATGGTTGAGGTGTTTAAATGTGATGACCAATAAATGCAACAAAGTTCTTATACGTTAAATCCTAAGGCAAGAATCTTATACAATCAAACATCCGCATATCAAGAACAAAATGCGAAACTTGTTATTGCATTTAATTATTTTACTTCTAGGAGAATTTTCTATTCCAGTATATACATAGTTAATTATAACACTTCCCCAGTGTTCCCATAAATGCGGCGAACAATCCCGAAATTGAGATTACTATTTCGTTTTTAATCTTTCAATATCAATTAACCTCATGGATGTCACGGCAT